>OZ026572.1:21234432-22565682 GCA_964020215.1 Aurelia sp. 3 sensu Dawson et al. (2005) | reverse complement strand
AATATCAAAGATTTCAGGAAAGTCTAATGGCAGAATTATAGCTAAATAGATTTAAGTTTCTTTGAAGCTATTCAGTTTTAAGAAATAGATCATACGATCATACGATATCACAGGAAACTTCTTAACGATGTGGAACCTATGCTCCTGTCCCTAAAGGAAGCATGTGAGTAGTTTGGGAGATATTTATGTACGTGCAGCCTTGCCAAACGCAGCAAAGCTATGAACTAGCCCTACCATTGAAAAAGCATACAATGCACAACAATAAGCAAGAAGCAACTACTAACCGCGCTCTTCAACGAGAAGGGCTGAGGGCACCCGCATTACTAATTAGTGTAGCTTAATCTCAGGCCCCGAAACGTTACTGCGGCCCGAAACGTTACTGCGGATAAGCTGAAGATCAACATTTCGCAAAGTTTTGAAACAAAACACAGTAATCACAGCAAACAATAGAAACTTAATGTTCACTTGTTCAAGTTTGCCATTGGGCATCCAAATGGTTCAACTGGAATTGATAAACTATGATTGAAGAAGGCCTTAGCGGTTCCGTTACTTCGATGTAGACTCTCGCCATTGGCCTTTCACATATTTGTCAAAACATGGTTATTGCAGACACTATCTGTGTGTTGATCGTGTCCACAATGCCTGGCCTAAATGTTCCTGAATGAATAAATGTATTTCATTACCTTGCTTGTCTTAAATTCACTGCTTACCTTCTCTTTCTTGCTTTTGAGTTGATGTCTTTGCTCTCGACAATCCAACATGGGCCTAAAACTTTGAACTGTGCCGTGCTCTGAAAATTATGACCTGAGAACTAGTTCGCAGATCAACACGGCCAAGGGCCTTCCAACAACTCATCCTGTCGTTGGAAGGCTGCGTCGACCTAGGAACTAGTTCTCAGGTCACAATTTTCAGAGCACGGCACAGTTCGAAATTTAGGTTCACGTCGAATTTTCGAGAGCAAAAGCATCGTTTCCAAAGCAAGAAAGAGAAGATAAGCAATGTTTTATGCTAGGAAGCGAAATACATTTATTCATTTAGAACATATAGGCCATCTATTGTGGATGCGATCAACACACAACTCGTGTCCACAATACCCATAGTCAGGACATGCATGAAGAACAAAGGTGGATGCCGTGACAAAAATGGCATCTGTTGCTCACCTTGATAGCTAATTCACTTACTTTGCATGTGAAGCGGAGTGGTTAATGTAAGAAATGAGCAGATATATATCAAGTGAAATGATAGATGCAAAATTTGTCGCCTCAACGTTGTTCTCCTGACTTAAAAGTTCAACTGTAGGCATTACAATTTTCAAGCATGTTTGTGTTTATTTACGCAATCAGTTCTTGGCTTCAAACACGATAGATAAACATTAGGGAGAGATGATTGAAAACACTGTACTACTTTGATATACACTCTTGTCTTCTCCAATCAACCCCTATTCGCATAGAAAACATTTCATTAGCCTTTGAAGGCATATTTTTGGCTTGCTTTATTTAAATTTGCAGCTTGACCAATCGCTCATATAACGGCATTTTTGCAATCAGTAACAAGGTACTAATCAAAATCAGTAAGTTTATCATCTGCCTTCCTTTGCATTTTGTATAGAGAGTACTTTACAACCAGCATGCGGGCATAAGCCTAGTAAAATATTGCTGTAGGCTTGCTTTGGCCAATGGATTCAATGGTGAGCCAAAAAGAATATAGTTAATGGCCAGCATTCAGGCATACGTATGGTCAATATTGTCGAATGTTTCCTGTGGCCAAGGAATTCAATTGTGGGCCATGCAGGCCAAGACCGAACTATTAATCATGCCAAAGTTGCAGATGAGCCAATTATCAAAATAAGATCGATTAGCAAGTTCTACTTGTACAATTGATGACAGTTTAAAGATAAAGATCCGCCTTTTGTTTCCATGAATTAGCAAATGCAAGCTAAATCATCAAACTTTGTAAAGAGTGTTAACCCTATTAATTCTAAGCTTTTTGGACCCTCGTAGTAGCAGGGGGGTGCAAAGTCACCAACACTGAAGATACGAGAATGAAACTTAGTGCGATGGAAACAGTAACGAAATCTACACAGTAGGCTACGTTTCCATCTTCATTATATCCATGACGTCATGATTGAGGAAAATTGCAGTAATGCTTGCTTTTGGCAATATTGACAATATTGTCAATACGTAAGCTATTTTTTGACAATTTCTCTCGTAAATGGACTAAATGTATCAAAAAGCATTGATGAGTAAAAGTCCGCAGTATAATATTAATTTAAGCTCATTATTTATATCATTTATTGATTATCTATTTATTCCAGTTTTTCATTGTTAAAATTAAACTCCTAATTGCTGATTCAGATACTCTAAAATGCCTAAGATGATGTATAGTGATCAACAGAATAAATTTTGGTCATTAAAATTTATCGAACACATTTGATACTATTCATATGACGTCATAAGCATCGATGACGTCATTAAGTCTAGAATTGCTGATGTCATCAAAAATGAATAAAACTATATATCATCTAAAAGCTCTCATCAAGAGTCCCCTACCTTCGTTTTTATAGCTTTACCATGCGTTAAAAAGACGTTTGTTACGTGATCAATATCAACCACTTTGAAATTTTTTTTAAATTTTTAATTAGTAGGCCTATATCAAATTTGAGGAAAAGTGGCAAAGTTTCAGCTACTTGTCTTTCGAGCTGATGACACTGCATCCACTCCCCCCCCCCCCCCGGTAGTAATGGGGTTAAGGATTCACTTATTTGGACGATTTTCCCAAATCTTGATGGATTTTTTTGACCTTTCCTTAAAAATATTCTTTTTAGCATACTGTCCTTATTGAGCGTTTGTCTGGGTCACGCTTTGTTGTTGAGCTCAGAGAAAAAGATTATCGCTCAGCTATTTTGTGTAGTCATGATGATGCAAAATACTCTTTTCGCAGAATTCAGTTAATCGAAATAAGCGCAACAAAGAAAATCTATTTCGCTACATAAGGCATTCCAACGAGTTGATACAGTGTTAATCTTATGTCAAGGGTGTCCCAAAATGACCCTACATCCATCGAAATATTGCAGAATATTCAAAGAAGATTGCAAGCCAAAGATTTGTACACACATTCTTCAATAAAAGTCTAACATGGATTTTGACTCTCTTGCTTTTGCCATGAGTTGGGGCAAAGACTAAGCTCTGAACCCAGGAGTATCAGATATTCCTATACAAAAGAGCACTACCAAGCTTAGCACTAACATGGTCATACCTTAGCAGTAGGTAGAGCGAATTAAAGGGTACAACAACAGTACATAATTCTTTGTAAACTACCGAATTGTACTGCCACACTATTGCTAGTTGCAGCTAGCTAGCAGTTGGAGCTATTGGAGAACTACTAAGCACCTGAAAAGTGTGGCCATGTTGCTGCAAGTAGTTGCTAACTTGTTTAAAGTTGTGCATTGTATGCTTTTCCTTTGGTAGGGGTAGTTCATAGTTTTGCTGCGTTTGCGGGCGTCTTACATATACGGGTGTTACATATACAGGCCATTCATAGTAAAAGGCAGGTCCGTAACGTTACGCTACATATACGGGCGTTACATTTGCGGGCCTTGCCAGGGCCTGACACTCCCATTGTTAGTATTCTTTACTAATTTACGTTGAGTAGATTTTTGGACGAAGTGTCCATATTCAAGCCATGCACAGCTTCCCTTGAAGCATATGTTCATAGCTAATATTGAGCCTAAATAATGTAAGTAATCAAACACTGGTTCTCAGATTTCAGTGATTTCAAACTGGAACGATCTGTTATTCAAAGGAATGGAGATCTGGTTGAGGTTGACTTGAAAAGGCAAGATACTCCTTGTTCAAAGCTTTCTGCACACTCATTCATGAATAGCGTTTGCATGTATCTGCATGTCTTGTAAGCACCATCAACTGATATTTCGGAGGTCATAAATGAGGGAGTATATAAACATCAACCCTCTCTGACTTTACGTCACCACATGATCAGGATCGTAGAGTTTGATGTGGCTATACAGGGTCAATGAAAAAAAGGCTACGGTCCGAAACATTTAAATTTTTTCATACTCAATAAAATATAGGTCTGCTCTATTTCTACGATTCCAGCACCTGGCACTGAAAAATACAGCTTCTCCGTCACCTTTCTATCTTTGAAACATTGTGGATTTTGATAATTTCTGGTTGAAAATTGCTACGTACATAGTACACACATGCAAAAAAGTTTGTTTCAGTGTCATGTAATTTGGATGAATTAGACTTACATCAAACTGGTATGTCCAAAACCTTGGAAAAAGTTAATCATCATGAGTTCACTGCTAGTTCTTAAACGATTAAGTTTTCGCATCTAATATATTAATACGCCTTATCAACGGTTTATGAAATGCATAACGGTTTACAAGAATCTTTTACGTGATTTGCTTTATGAAAAAGTAGCATTGCAGAAATTGCTGCATGGTCACGAAAAAATCAATTTCCGTGTTTTGGAAAAGCTGATATCCAATAACAGACCAATCAATCTCTTTAAATCTAAGAATCTGGGAAAGGCACTGGCCTATAATGAGATTATTCTGCCGAGGCCTAATGACTCATAATTCCTTAGAAGCTGGCTGTCATAAGCCTTCTAGCTGGAAGCATGCTCTGAAATTATAAGAAGTGATTATCAACTAATTGACATGAAATTTTACCCAGCAGAATTATTTAAACTGATTACTAATGTTCATGTAGAGCTTCAGATCACGCAGAGCTTGCAGTTTGATTTGAAAATTGCAAAAATTTTTGAGCAATGCTTTTGCCCAAAAAGTAGCTTCTGGCGACACTTGTTATTCATCTCTCTTCTAAAGGAACTGAATAAAAATTTTGTTTAATAACCCATTGATGACCATGATTCTTAGTGGCCAACTTTCGTATTATCTATAAGTTATTTTTGGCCGAGATTTTGTTTCTCTAGTTCTTCGTTCTTCCCACAAGAGAGAATGACTGACAATAAGTCTTTATATCTATTAAAATCTGATGTGGTATAACTGTTGAGAGAGGTGAAACGTCCATTGCGTATTGTTCTGTGTAAGGAGAGTCCTTACAATTTGATCAATGTTTTGGGTCATTTTTCAATCATTTTGCAAACACTAAATTTTTGTAAAGTTCGATTTTGCGGTACTTTTAGTGCTGGTAAGACAGCGAGAAAAGACATAAAAATACTTCATTCTTTTGACTTTTAATTAAAATTTGAATCATTCAAGTTTGGGAAGTGCTCTTGATTCAGCTCACCCGGTAGTGACTGACTGTACCTCCCTATCTACATCCTATTATGGAGTATGAAACCAACACATTACATAACTTCTAAGTTTAACGATAAATGACCGATATTTCGATCTGCTTAATCAGCATGCAGACGACTACTGCTAATGACCCAAGAGTTTATCCTTTAGAAAGGTGACCAGGCACTTCTTTCTTAAATTGAATGTTTTCTAAAGACTTGATTAGTCTTCTTAGCAGTGCAGATTACTTGTTGATCTCTCTTCCAATTGAAATTTCAGATCCAAGTACGCCCAAAGTCGATTAACTTTCGTCGCCCATTGAGGTAAGCTTCGCCATAGACTACAAAACGCTGTTACCGGGTGCTCAGCAAGTTCCTGCAGTGTGTGATTAAAGATTAGTGATTTGAAACGCCACACACACATAATGATAAGATAGAGAGACCCCAGGCCCCCGGGGGCACTCAGCACATACGCATACGGGGGGGCCAGTCCAAGAAATTTCAGGCAACCCAAAATATCATTTCAGCTTCACTGCAATCCAAAACTATCACCTCATTTTATACTTAGAAACCAGTAAATGAACATAAAATGTCCCGAAACAATGCAAATATAAAAGAGCATTACCTCTAATGAACCCAGAAATATCAGTTCAACGATGTTTGGTATCAAAAAATATCATGAAAATAGTTTTAGTTTTCTTTAGACCCAAAAATATCACTTTTCACAATATTCTGACCCAAAAATATCGGACTTACCTCCCCGTATGTGTATGTGCTGAGTGCCCCCCCCCTGGGCCCCAGGCATTGGCAAAGTCACTTTCAAGAAATCTACAGAAAAATACCAGAAATGAGAAATAACTTTATGAGAACCTTCTCAAACGGAAAAGACGATTACGCCAAAGACGGTGGCGAACGATCTTCTACCAAGGTCCATCGCATTCGAATTAGGATCTTAAACGAATCTGCAGCAATTTGATTATAGAAAGAAAAGCATAATGCATACTCCTTTTAGGTAGCCTGAAAAGAATCAGAATCGAAGGATATTTTGCTACATTTGGTAAGATTTTCGAATGTTCGAATGATTTTCGTACTGTTTTGTAGTGTGAGGTGCGGCGCGGGGCCGTGGGGAGTGGGGCTGCCTTCTTCTGGCCGTGAGGCTGCCGATGATTTTCGGTGATAAAACGAAAATGAAATGAAAAATGAATGGTGCTCTGTGGGTTGCTGGTGGCTCTATGGCTCGAGGCGGTTTCGCTCTTCATGGTTTTTCGTCTCTCCTTGATGTACCGTAGTGTTGTTGGTAAAGGGTGGTGTAGTGTTACGTTGTGTTCTCTTGTTGGTTTATTTTTAGATAGTTGTACAAATTCATTGTGAGAGCCATTCATAGTGGGGACTAGATGACCATATGTCTTTCCCCGCTATGATTAGCTCAGATTATTGTATTGTAGTTTTTTTAATGCTATATTTATAGAAAAAAAAGAAAAAAAAGATTTTCGAATGTGCACAATGGTAATAGAAGCTCCAACTCCACTCAGTCGAACCTCGCGTATAAAAATGTATGAAAATAAGGCTCGATCCAGACTCTTTCGAAGCATAGAGGGAAATTATTCAAGAAAAGAGCTTCTGTTCAGGAAAAGAGCCTGGATCGAGTGTTAATCTTATACAACTTTCTACGCAAGGTGACAGAGCAGAAACTGCGTAAAATGACGTCATCGAGCAATCTGAGATAAGGAAGTGTTTGGATAGATAAGCTTTTTGAACTAAATATTAAGAGTTTAAAGCCCAAGGAACAAGGTATCAAGTGTTGCCGAATTTTGGGATATGTTGCTGGGAGCTAGGGGGACTCAAAGTAACAATTTTTCGCGCATGTGTACGCAATTTCTGCTCTGTCACGCGAGGTTTGATCGAGCGGCGTTAGAGCTTCTATCACTATTGTGCATATTCGAAAATTCTACAAATGTAGTTAAGTATCGTTCGATTGACATTGTTTTTCAGAATAGCTAAAGGTCTATATAGCTTAACACCTATAGACCTTTTTACTTCTTAAGAAAAAGGTCTGGATAGAGCGTCCAAATCTGGTAAATTTTTGAAGGAAAACAAAAGGAAGACCCCGTGCTCGGTATAAGCACTGCTAGCTCTGGAAGGAAGTTGCTTTGGGTTTCAGAAGACTTTCAACAAAGTTTTTTACCTTCCAATTTACGCAAAGTGAGTTAGCAGTTGTCCAATTTACACAGAGACAAGTGTCATTAGTCTTTTTACCATTTTTCTAGTTATTTTCATTCATTGCTAGCTGACGTTTCTTTCAACTAAATGATAACGGTTGAAAACAGCAAACATCGATTTGCAACTCGCAAAATGAAACTCTTGCATGCTCGCACTTATGAGCCTTAATTGCTACACCATAAGGTCAGCTAACCGTGGGAGCTGTGGACACAATTTGGGTTCTGATTGTGTCCACAATACCTGGCCTTAATGATATTTAATCAACAAATGTATTTCGCTACCTTGCTTGTCTTCATTTCACTGTTTATCTTCTCGTTTTTGTCTGGGAGCACATCAGCATGCTATCAAAGGTTCTGCATGGCCTAAATTTTTTGAACTGCATCTCGATTTGAAAGCCGTGACCTGAGAACTTCTGGGAACTAGTTCTCAGGTCACGGCTTTCAAAACAAAGTGCAGTTCAAAAAATTTAGGCCATGCAGAACCGTTGCTGGCATGCTGATGTGCTCCCAGACAAGAACGAGAATATAAACAGTGAAATGAAGACAAGCAAGGTAACGAAATACATTTGTTAATTAAATATCATTTAGGCCAGGTATTGTGGACATAATCAACACCCAAATTGTGTCCACAGCTCCCATGGAGAAACACGTCCAAAAGGCAAATGAAACTTGACAGGAATATTTCACTTAACTTGAGCAAAATTATCGTTAATTAACACTCCGAAAAGTGTTCTGAAACCCGAAACAACTTCTTGCCACAGCCAACAGTCTTTATACCGAGAACGGGGTTGATGCTTTTGTTTTCTCTCAAAAATTTACCAAATATAGACACTGGATCCAAACCCTTATATTGGGAAGAAAAAGGTCTTTTGTGGCAAAAAGAATCCTCGTAGCAATCTCTACTGAAATTGTACATTGCTGATGGTTTCTTTCATACTGGAGTGAAAATCTTTTGCAAATGAAATCCCTGTGTTCACGTTATGAATGTACTTTTATTTGAAGTCGATGGCTTGAAGGGAACCTCGGGTACTTTGCCGTATGTTTGCTGTGCAACTTTTTTATGTGGACTACTTTCAAAATGGCAGCATTCATTTTTTTTTAAAATTATTTATACACGAAATCCCTTCAGCTTACAAAAAAATAAAGTTTTATCAATTATATTACATCAAACAAAAATATAAAATACTGAGGGCTAATCGCATCGCTGATCTTCCAGGGAGTCGTGTTTTAACTGGCTTTCAGCTCATCAAATATGTTTTTAGTTGTTTTTTGAATTGGCACAAGGCAGGAAGTTCCCAAATTCTTATTGGGATTTCATTCCAGACCTTAAGAGCTGAATAGGAAAATCCTTTTTTGGCATACTCCAGATTATACCTCGGAATCTGAAGATCTCTGCAGAATCGCGTGTTGTAGCTGGAGTACTGGGATCTTTGTTGGAATTTGTTCCAGAGATTTTCTGGGCAGAGTCTGTTCATGATCTCATAGGCCATAACGGCACGATCAAACATGACAAGTTGCTCAGTGCGAAGGAAATTATGTGACCATTCGTCTTTAATCCTGGACGTTTCAATTATGGAGATGGCTCTGTCCTGAAGACGCTGAAGGGATTCCTTTTTTGAATTTGAGAGGCTACCCCAAATAACATCTGCATATCGCATGTGACTTTCTACAAAAGCACGATATACATTGCTTAACTGAGATTGTGGGAGGATGTTTTTCAGCTTCTTTAAAGATGTAAGACCTCCATGAACTTTCCCTTTGACAGTTTTGAATTGTTCTTCCCAATTAAGCCCTTCGTCTACAATGACTCCAAGTGATTTGGTTTTTTTCACTCGTTTTATATCTGAGCCATTCAGTCTCAATGTTTCATGTATCTCGACTTTATTAGTTCTACGAGGGTGTCCAATTATCATATACTCCGTTTTTTGAGGATTGGCGCTTAATTTATTTAACCTCATATATTCCGAAATATGGGTCAGTTCCTCTTGAGCCTTATGAACAAGTTCTTCAACATTCATAGATGTTACGGTCACGTGAGTATCATCAGCATACATACCAGCCTTAGAAACTTTCAAACATTTTTCAAAGTCATTCAGGTAGATTATGAAGAGAAGGGGGCCAAGACAGGAACCTTGGGGAATACCACATGTAACTGTCCCAGGCCTTGACTCATAACCATTGGCGGCACAGTACTGCCTTCTTTTTTCTAGGTATGATTGAAACCAGTCTCCAGAAAGTTCTCGAATACCGTATTTCCTCAGTTTTTCTAGCAGAATCTTATGGTCAACGGTATCAAAAGCCTTTTTGAGATCGAGAAATATTGCTAAATTAAATTGTTTGTGGTCAATATTCTCATACCAGTAGTCAGTGCTATCAATCAATGACGTTACCGTCGAACAAAGTTTTTAAAAAGCTGATTGACTCATTGTTAGTACCTTGTTTGCCTTGAGGTATTCGTAGACTTGATCATGCACAATTCTTTCGAGAATCCTTGAGAACACAGAGATCACCGAGATAGGCCTATAGTTGTTAGCCTCGCTTTTAGAACCTGATTTGAAGATAGGGGTGACCCTCGCCAGTTTCCAGACATCAGGGAAAATACCCTTCCGCAAAGAAGAGTTGAGTACCACTGTCAATGGTTTGCATATGAGATCCGCCGCGTCCTTTATGAGCATTGTCGGAATCTTGTCAGGCCCTGGTGCCTTGCCATTTTTTAGTTGCTTAATGGCTTTTGGTACGTAGTTGTCATCAACAGGGGTAAGCCGCATCGTATTAGGTTCACTATCAATATGTTTAAGAGGATCATCATTGGCATTTTGTTCAATTTTACTGGCAAGCTTCGGCCCAACTGAGACAAAATGGTGATTCAATGCCTCCAATATATCCCCTTCTTTGGTTAGTTTTCTGCCCTCAATGTTCAAACTCGCAGGCATTGTCGATTTTGAAGATTTTTCTAGGACCCTGTTAATAGTGTGCCACATTTTCTTCGGGTTGTCCTTATTTTCATTAATCAACCCGTGGTAATGTGACTGTACAGCAACCTTTATTTCTTTCGTTACTTTATTTCTAAGTTGCTTATATACACTCCATTTCTCAGGAGATTTTTCAGCAGCTCTTTTTGCCATATCCCTCTCCCTCATTAGGTTTCTAATGGATTGATTTAGCCAAGGTGCAAAGTCACCTCGTACCCTTCTTTTTTGGAGAGGTGCATGCATATCTAAGACAAGCTCAAAAATCTCCTGAAAGGCGGAGGCCATTGCATCTGGATTTTCAGAGAGTGGATCAAGGATGGCAGGCCAATCGATCTGGCGTAGATCGTTTCGGAAAAGTTCCTTATCATATTTGCTAAGGCTGCGCGTCTCAATGATTTTTGGTTTTTTCTTTTTGAGTCTCCAAGCATTAATTTTTCTTACGCCATACACCATGTGGCGTAAGAATTACGCCATACACCATGTTGCGTATTCATTGTTTTTAAGTCTGTGACGGCATCAATTTCCAAATCCTACTCCATAAGAGCAACATACCGGTATTTCTGCTTTCTCAAGATTGTAACATTTCTGCTAAATTGGTTTTGAATTCATGATGATTTTTCTTATCTAACTTTTTCCATGAATTCTCTTAGAAATGATTAAAATGCCGTCATTTTTGAAATAATCGAGACATTTTTTATCACCATAAAATCAACTACAAGAGAAAACTTATTTACATTACTATATACCATTCGCAAAGGGAGAGAACCTGGGTTATCGAGCTCCCATTGGTACTGATGGTACTTACAGTTCAACAATGAAATCTAACTAGGAAAAACACTATAATAAAATTCAACATCTAGAGTCTAACAATCGAGACATGAAGACATTTCCAAGGCCGATTTATAGCAAATTACGCTGAGTTCCTTTGAAGTCATTCATTTAAGCGAAAAATTTGATAGAATTTTACATCTGCGTTATTGAAGATTTGAAATACTTAAGCTTTATGATGGCCACGAGCCTCATGTAGATGGCGTGACTAAAGGCAGCGTTGCATTTGCAACTCTTGCAAATGTCCTTTCTCGCGTCCCAAGCCAATCTTTTATGTTCAAATAATCTTTGAACAGTTATTACAATTTTTAGGTTTTGTTGGTAAACTTAGACTACTAAACCATCATTGAAAGCAATTCAGAAACATTAATGCTATTCTAGAATTCCTACGCTTCTTGCTGCATGTCAGGTCGGTTAACTCTTTTTCTTTTTCCTTTTTCCTGAAAATGGCGTCTCTTTGTTTTGGTATATCAAAAGCTACTTTGAAGAGATAACAATTTTGTATTATGCTATACATCATGCAGCTTTGCGTGCTCGTACAGTTATCGGAAACCATGAAAATTAATATATAGTTTGTTCTTCCAAGCTCCGAGCTCCTCAGTAAAAATTAATTCATTATCTCATCTCTTTGTAATGGCTGACATGTGAAGGCTGGCTCTGCCTCGTGCAGCCGAACAATCACTGCTTATCGTGGCAATCAGATACACTTCACAAAGGCTGATTTCCAGTCAATGGAAGTTTCTGAGTTTGCGGAATTTCAAACAATTAAAGGTCATTCAACCTAGAAGCTCTTTTTCAATTGCAAAGCGACATTTTCTGCCGTAAACAGAAGAATTTCTGGCGGCTCGGAAAATTACACTACTGATTGGAAACTAGTCTTCATTTCTTCGGTGTCCGAAATGCAGTGTGGCCAATCGATTCTCTTGGGAGATCATTTGCGTATATAGTTTTATCATGGTCCACAAACAAACGTGCTTTCTCTTCTCTTCCTCTTGAGACTGCTGGTGCGAAAGTCAGAGACAGTTTCTCGAATGGCACCTATAGAGAAAACATGACCATTTTAAGCATAAGGCTGCGTTCACATTAAATGCTTGTTTTTGCGTGCATGCTTTTGCTAGCGTAAACGCGCTTTTGTATGCGTTTTCCTGTTCAGATTGACATTTCCCTTGGATCCCATTCAGCAGATCGCTTTTTACTTCTGAAATGAAAAGCTTACAATAGATTTCGCTTGCACGCGCGTGCAAGTAATCTGCTTGCTAACCAACAAGCTTTTTCGCATGAGCAAGCTTCTTTCCGCATGCAATTATTTTGCAGTCCGAACACTCTAAAGCCGGTTTTCCACTAGACGGATTTTTCCGTGCGCAGCGGAGCGGCTGTTGTTTCTAAAACAATGCACGCGTACTAACAAAGATGTTCAATTTCCAAGAAATTCAATGACCAAGAATTTTTAAAAATATTTTTAGAGCTGTTTTTCGTCAATCGCCGTGGCTTTCCCCCTCTCGTGGAATACTGATGTCATGTGTTATATTTATAAGCTAAGAAATAACAATGAATTTGTATTACCAAGTATAAAGACCGTACATTTTGGATCTGAATCCATCAGATACAGAGGGCCTCAACTTTGGTTTTCCCTCCCTCAAGATATAAGGAATACTGAATCTCTCTCATTGTTTAAATCAAAGATAAAAAAGTGGCACGGTGAAGAATGCTCTTGCAGACTATGTCGACCTTTTATTCCAAACGTCGGATTTTTATGAATTTTTATGATTGGGCTTTTTATTATCTACATTTTATGTCATTTCTTGCATCAAACCATTTTATCTGCTATTTTTATATCAAACCATTTTATCACACTTTTTTGTAAATTGTATATTTTTAAGTAGTTGGCCTTAATTAGCAATTTTAGTGTTTTTACTATACTTAGCTATGTACTAGCCAACTTTAAAGAAATTGATTATTATGTGTCAGAGCCTTCTAGCGATTTGATTGGTTGGCGCCATAGTACGCGGCGGAAAAGTTGAAGTCAATCCGACTTTCAAATACGCGCGTAGCGGAGCGACCAGACGTGACCATTGTTAGAAATAAACAATGCAATTACAATAGCCGCTCCGCTGCGCGCGGAAAATTCCGCCTAGTGGAAAACCGGCTTAAGGGATCAGTAATGCGGATTTCTGCACGAGCGTTTACGCGCTTACAAAAGATTGTGCAATGTGAACGCAGCCTAATTAGACAAATTAAGGCAAGTTTGGTAATGCATCTGACTGTGAGCCCGGTGGGTGCAATGTTAGTAAAAATATGACACCGCGCTCATCCATGATTTCGCTGAGCAAAGGGTATATTTGAAGCAGAATCCTAGGAGCTAGACGCTAGAAAGAAGAGTTATTTTTCTTTTGAAGGCATCCCAAAAACGGTTTTTGACTCGAGCCTCTAGAATATGGTCAATTTCACTTTGCCCAAGTTTGATATCCTTCGTTTTATGTGATTCAGCTATTTTCTAGTAAAAAGATAAATTGTAACAATCCAAAAACTTTCTCTTGGAGCTGGTATTCATACGGTAACAATCACTGCAAAGCTCAGTAATGCACCTTTAAAGCGGGGTTACTTTTGAAAATTTCCCTTGATAAGGGGTCTGTTCGCCAACTGAAAAGTTAGAGAACAGGGTATCCTATGAAATGGTATGGACGAGCATGGCGTACCTTTTTCTACTGCATTGCATCCACCGGGACCTTAAGAAATGACAAAGAAATTAATTATACCTCGCTCTAAACACACTCTTTCTACGGCGAAGTGAGGCCTTCTTAAAGGCTGAGTATTTTGCTGGACTCTATCAAAACGACACATCATATTGACATTGAAACAAAACTTGATCTCTTGCACTAACTTGCACTAGGTTAAACCTCAATGATACGCCATGCGCAAAAGAAAACATATGGGTTATTCAGCAACAGTGTGACAAATGGTGCATTTTTGTGCAACGTGGTGCCTTTGACTGCCTCCTTAACCACCTGTACATAGCATCTCCTAGCGCACTGTGTTATCACAAGGGAACAAGGAGTAACTAGGTTCTTCTCTTCTTCCTTCTTTGCATCTCTTTGTACTCCTGTGATTGAACAGTACACCGGGAGGCACCATGTACGGCAGTATTCAAAACAAAAAATTGCACAAAAAACGCACTTTGTGTGAGTGAATGATACGTTTCTTTTCTTGTGGATGCGGCGAAGCAGCGATCATCTAACTTAGTCAATTAGATGAAATCGTATGTTGAATCTAAAGGTGCTACCTGCTATTGTACCCCTGGATAACTTGCAAGCAGCTGCAACTTGCAAACCTTGCAAACAGTGGCGGCGCAATAAAGGGGACTGAGGGAGACTTGTCCCCCCCCCCCCAATCCCAAAATTAAGCAAAAATTGTGAAAGACAAATGGCATAAAATCAGTTGGGTATACCTGTAGACTTACCTTACGTAGAATGAATTTTCCGTGTATAAATATGATTAAGTAAAAATGATAAATGACTGAAAAATACTTCAAGATTCCCCCTCCCATCCACCTCTCTCCGATTTTTCAAAGCTGGCGCCGCCACTGCTTGCAAACGCAGTACTAACGTATTTTCTCTCATTTGCAACTCAGATATTACCCCCAGAGAGCAAAGCTTACATCGTGCACATAAAGTACATGACCCAGGATACTTGATGACAAGCTTAAGCGCACTAGAAACAGTTCAAATTTTTAAACCTGGCGAATATACTTGAGGTTTGTGACAGAAATCTTGGAAAATACTCTTGAATAGTGTGGTGAAGTCGGTTGGAATTTCAAACTATGTTTATTTCATTTTCTCACAGCCGTTACAAGGAAGCATAAACTGTTTGCAAAACTTCTAAGTGGTCTTCATACTGTTGATTTGTCAACTCAAAGAGTCAACCTTGTTTGGACACACCTTGACATGACTGAATAAGAACATGGTTGATCTTCTACTTCGGAAAAGGAATCTTTGTCATAACTACCGTATGAGTCAAAAAGAACTTTGGGCGTTTAATGCATTTAACAAGCCATACTTTGGCAAAAAAGAAGTGAGTGGATTAATTTAGTTAGAGAAAGCTCATTTGTTAAAATCAGCATACCGCTCAAATCCTTACTGGTTGCTGAAACATGCGAAATCATCCAATTTCAAAGTATTTGGCCAATCATATGGCCCCTTTCCAACCACGTGATACCAAATTGGCCGTTCGAGGAAGGATGATTTCCCGGTGCTTCAGATGAAGAAGGCATATTTTTGGAGTACTGCAGAGCCTTATTCTTTACCCGGCAGCCCCCCCCCAATTCTTATCTCCCCGTACGCTCATGATTGAATTAGTTTGAAATTGAAATCTTGTTCACCGAAGATCGGTCTTTCCTTTTCAGTCCCTTCGCGATGTAAACTAAAGAATAATGCTATATACTTTTGAGCTATAACACAATGCATACCTTGTTTTAATTTCTTGCAGAGAAGCCGTGTGTTTTTCTTTACACGACGTACCAAATAAGTTTCGTATACGGCAGACCATGTATCGAAAAAGTTGAGAAAAACTGGTATGTCTGACAAAGTCATATTCTATCCATAGGAACTCATAGTAGTGCGTTTGGTGAAGTTTTATGATACAGAAGAAAGGCTGAATTTGTTTCAAGTTGAAATTTTTTCCGAGGATCGGCAATTTCTTCCAGTTCCTTCAATGTAAAATAAAGAATAATACTTTTTCCTTTTGTGCTATAAAACAATCCATGCCTTGTTTCAACCTTAGGTGGAGAGCTTGTCATTAGTAAGTAGACACGTGCAATTGCACCAAAATCGCTCGTAATTATGAAATGGTAGGATTTCAGCTAATTAAGGCTTTTTACTTGGTTTACCTGTTTTTATGCAACAGACTTTAAGGAAAAAAATTTTTGAAGCAAAAGCTGCATCAATAAACTATAGCAAATGCCCAAAGTTTTTTATACTCGCCCAGTATGAGGCCTCACGAAGGCATCCTTGGCTACGCTCGGGAATTTTTGATGTTGGCACAGATATTCCCGTTAGGTTGCTTCATTTCATTATGAAATTCCACTACACACAAACGATGGGCAAATGCTATTGAAAGTTTAGAACATACGACATCAAACCAACAACCTACAACAGGAAAAATGCAAGCTACAAAATAAAACAGCTATTTAAGGGAATTTGCATTCTAAAGGAGGAGCTCCCTTAACTGGTAAACTAACAAATGAGAGATCACTCGCAAGTAAAACACAAAACTTAAAATTTTGATTGATGATATAACAGTGCTTGCTTTAGCAACGATTGAATACGAAGTGTGATTGCAAGCCTACGCTGCTTAGAACGGCAGCAAGTAGCTATTGAGAAGGGCAGCAAGAAAGCAACAATGAATCATATCTCATAGCCTCTTTTTGATTAGATAGCCTCAACTTGACGCTTAATGTCGTTTCACTCACTGAGACGTCAAATGAAATATGAGATGATTTATATGACATAGTAAAAACGTGTTGATGAAACTTGTGGGCGAGTGATTTTCGTTGCTACGTTTTAAGTGCCGCAGTGGGAAAGACACTGACAAACAAGCAATCATGTCTGCGACATACACCTTAGAAGAACTGCTCAATCAAGCTTTGGGTACTCCTGAAATAGGAGCTGTTAACTTCAATTATCTATATGAGCTTATATTTGAAGTTCTTAAGCACTTAGGAATCTTGAACAAACTCGCTGGAACTACAGATATAATTGATTATCAAATGCAGTTATTGTCCGGCCGGTCAACTGCTATACCTGATGAGGTTTTACCTGAATTTCGAGAAGATGACGGACATGTTCATGCAGGAAGCAATCATACAGAAAGATTGAAATCTGAAGTTGATGCAGAAGGAAATTCTAAGGAGCTTTCTTCTGAAGTGAATCAGGCAGCTGCAAGTGAAAAGGATACCAAGAAAGAAAAGGCTGATGGAAAAGGTGAGGGAAAACAGTCAAGCCATGATAAACAGAGGGCAGAATCAGAGAAGAATCCGTTGGAAGATTTCTCAAAAATTGATGACAGGAATGCAGATGGAGCACGTAAGCGTAGTGCCACTAGCAAAAAAAGTGGTGGGGAAAGCAGTAAAAGAGGTGGTGGCGAGAGCAGTGGATCAACAAAAGATGCTTCCCAGAAGGACGAGACACCAGAGGTGTCATCGAAGAAAGAAGGAATCGAGAAAAGAAAGAAGTCAGTGCCCCCGATACAAAGCAAAACTCCTGATGGAAAGCCATCTTCAGCGACAGAAGAAGAGATGGAGGCGTCATCCAAGAAGCAAGAATCTAGATCAACTTCTCCAGAACTTGGCAAAACTCCTGATAGAGAAGCTTCTTCGGCAAAAGGGGGGGAGAGAGAGGCATCTGCAAAGGAAGGTGCCTCTAAAACAGGCTCTCCGGAAAAAGGCAAAACTCCAGACGGAAAGTCGTCTTCAGCGGAAGCAGGAGAGGAAGAGGCGTCTTTGAAGAAAGATGGTCCTAAATCAGTCTTTCCAGAGAATGCTAAAACTCCTGATGGAAAGCCATCTTCAGTTAAAGAAGGAGAAATAGAGGCGTCGTCAAAGAAAGATGGCTCTAGATCAGTCTCTCCAGAGAATGGCAAAATTCAAGACGGAAAATCATCTTCAGCAAAAGAAGAAGGGATGGAGACATCGTCCAAAAACGGGGAATCCAGACCAGAGACTCCGAAAAGTGGCAAAACTTCTGATAGAAAGTTGTCTTCAACAAAAGGAGGGACAAATAGTAGAACAGAAAGTCCTGTGCGCCGTGCCTCAACCAGAGGAGGACCAAATAGTGGAAGAGAAAGTCCTGGAGATCGTGCTTCAACCACAGGAGGCACACATAGCGGACCAGGGAGTTCAGCGGGACATGCGTCAACAAGAGAAGGACCAAATAGTGGACGAGAAAGTCCTGGAGAACGTGCTTCAACCAGAGGAGCCACACATAGTGGACCAGGAAGTTCAGCAGGACGTGCATCAACAAGAGGAGGACTAAATGGTGGACCAGAAAGTCCTGGGGGGCGCCCATCAACAAGAGGAGCACGTAGTGGTGCAGAAGGTCCTATGTTACATGCATCAAGAAGAGGCTCAAATGCTGGATATTTTGATAAGCGGCTGTCCCTCATTACAGGTGTAAATGATGGATCAAATCAAGATATTGCTTTGGTAAACAGGTGAGAGGTATTGCATTAAAAATGCTTGGGTCGTTGTGTGAGCAAATAGCAATTTTACGTGAAAGTGTATATCGTAAATACTCGAATAAACGTCCCCTCTTCAATAAGCGCCCACCATATCGGGAAAATTAATGAATGTAGCTCCCCTGCAATTAAGCGCCCCACTGGCGGAAATTATGGTGGGGTTGGGGGGGCAACTGCCCCCCCCCCCCCAATTCAACAAGACTCGGAAATTTTCCGTAGAGGTCAGAAATTTCGAAGATGAGATCGAAGCTGCAAGGAAGAAACGAGTCATCGTTGAGAAGTAATGAGTCTCTATTTGAATGAGCAAACAAAATGCTCACGCTCTATCTGCAGCATATTTTTCAGTTTTTATGCACTAACATTCCTTTCAAAAACGAGAGGAAAGCGGTTGGGTATAGATTAGGTACAGTATCGATATTTCCGAGGGGTGTTGGAGCGTGATTGGGAGAGGCGTTCTAAGCCAATGTAAAGGCTGGAGTTTTCAAAACTTTCCTTGGGACGCTGACTACAAGACGAACGAGCCAAGAATTACCAAAGTTTCCATGTCTATGTTTGGGGCAGGCAATAATTGAAAGGCGAGAAGCGTTCTTAGACAAAGTAGAGGTTCTTCACGCAAAATTTGTTTGAGAAGTAGTTAATACTCGTCAAGTATACAGGTTTGTCACTGGCAGATAAGGGATCCAAGAGGTCTTCTTAGCGAAAGTAACTGTGTTTGCTCATGCTCAAAGAATTTCATGGGGCTGCTACTCTGCAAAACATTGTTACAAAATTGCCAAAATCCAAATTCAATAAAAGTAAACATTTGATCGTGAGATGCATTTTAGGCAAAAGTAGAGGGCGTGGCCTCAAAAATTTTCCTGATAGCTATTCCATTTACCCTTGTGGTATGTTTTTTGCGGTATGTTATGGACCATATTTACGTCAGGTCTTCCAGCAAAATACGTCAAAAAAGCATCTCTCTTGACTCACAAAATTGATGGCCCTTGCCCCTCCACTCAAAAAGCTGAATTTCCGCCACTGAAGCGCCCACCCTCAAATAAGTGGTTGGGCTTTCTGGTACATCCTATTTTGGTTGGAGGGCAAAAATCCCCCCTCCGCCCTTATCCTTCTCTTGACTGGTAATAGGTAGAGCAACCAAGAGAAGGAGCATATCAGAAACAAAACTTACTTAATTTTAACATTGTTAAAAGTGAATGTTTAACAATGAAATTCAATAAGCTCAAAAGATGTAACCAATCAACTGAACTGAAATTAAACAACCCCACAGTCACAGAGGTAGAAAGTTACAAATATCTTGGAGACATGAAAAATTGCACAGGGACATTAGATCATTATGTATCCAAAAAAAGAAAGCGGCAATGGCTATAACTAATGAAATAAAATTTCTGGTTGATCATCCAGCTTTCAAAAAGCAAAAAATGGAGATCAGTCTAAAGCTTATTGAATCTATACTCATGCAGACCCGTGGCAGCTACTGGTGCCGGTCGGGCCCACCCCCCCCCCCCCAATAATTTCCAAAAGTTGCATTCTTTCATTCATCATGTATATCGTAGAAAATTGATTGAAATATACATTTGGATATATAATAAATTTCCTATTTCACCTGCTGACCTCCGACCATAAAATTACCTTGCAGCATTCACAGCAGGGCGTTTCCAAAAGAAAAAAGGACATGATTCGAAAATTTTTTCCGGGGGCTCCGCCCCCAGACCCCCAACAGCTCCATGTCTTCGCCGCGAATTGGTGCCGCTCCAATCTGATAAACGCTCCTACGGTCCTGTAATCCCCAAAGTTAGCCATCATTTCAGCTCACGTCAGCATTTTTCTTTTTGTGGTCATGAAAGCGGCGATATTTGGCCAAAATCAGGAAATTCGTGATAAAATTGAATTAGGAGCACAATTTCCATCGAACCATGAAAATTATTAAAGAATACATCAAATAACACTGCACCACGACAGAAATTTGCAAAACATTGAAATTTTGCTACTTTTTTGCGATAACGATTTTTCCAGGGTCAGTCCCTTCCCCTCCCCCTCATTTGTTACAATATTTCAATGAAACTTTGTGAAAAGCTGCAAAGTAAGTACCTGCAAAAAGTCAAAAAGTTTAATGGTAATGAAATTCCTCCTAACAGAGTTTTTAAAGGAAATCTACTAGGGGGGCAAATTTGCCTCCAACCAAAATAGGGTTAAGGAGTGGGTTTTTGTTCGAAATTTTAGCCGAAGCAAGTTTCTGGGAGGTAAGCTTTAGTCTTACAGGAACGGAGAAAGCAGTGAGTCAAAGAAGTAGAAATAAGCAAAGAAGTTTGTTTCGATACTTTTCATTCTCGTCAGTCTTTATTTTCATTTTTCATAGCAAGGAAAGTTGTTTTAACACGTTTCCAAACATGTTTATTAGGAGAACATGAAAGTGTCTTTCGAAATCACTGTCTTACTTTTTGTCTTTGCTTGAATTGCCTTGAAATCGAGAAAAATCAAATAAGTGCTACCTGTTGACGTACGAAATAATCCCTCGAGGGCTTCTTCGAGGATTTACGGCACACAAAAACTGCTTCGAAGAGACTTAAAGGAAGCTAAGCATATATACGCCTTTGATAAAAATTTACCTTGCAACATGTAACAACTTTGGAGTTGAAAGCGTCTGGTAGCAGACTGAGCATGTTAAATCGACTGGAAAAGGGAGAATACCGAAATAGAAAAATACAGGCCTGACAATTCTGATTCAACGATAAATATCTCTAAGACTTTCCATGTGACCTAGTACCAATGCAAAAACTGAAGATTTCTGGTATTGTCGTTCTTGATGGTTCCAATTGATTTTCAACTTATGGTGCTTTAATCTTCGTCAAAGCTACAGATGCCTCCTCTGATCACAGCAAAAAATACCAAAATTTCCCCCTAGATATTTAGAATAGAAATTTAAGGGAAATGGACAAGTTTCTATAGGAAATTGAAGGGAAACGGAAATTTCCATTTCCATAAAGCTTAAAAACGCTCTACTTCCATACATGATGATTAGAGTGGCGTAATTGCCTCCGTTACGCCACTGGATGATAATATCAAAAATGCTCTTTCTGGAAGTAAGGCGAACGAGTTCTCTTTGACCTATTCTGTTGAAAGAATTTGGCAATAACATTCCAAACATTTAATTGTAAGGTTTTCCAAAGGCTCGAGCTCTATGCTATCACAATTACAAAGGTGGAAATTTCTTTTTTTTTTTTTTGAGATCACTGGAGAAAAGAGACAGCAAGACTCCAGCTGGTGACATGTGGCATGTCCTCAACATGAACCGGAGACTTGAAGCTGCAGAGGCAACAATCCAAGGCATGGCTGGCCTTATCGATGGCATCTCCTCAGATGTTGGAGATTTAAAACATTCTGTCAAAAGGCTTGATGAGGTGAAGGTCGTCCCCGCCACTTTGCCTGGTGAGAAAGATGAGCCAGATGAGGTGTGTTGGCATACACGTATTTTTCATATGTGAAGCTGCTTACAAGAAACTCAACTCTCATATTGCCACAAAATTAGAAACTACACTACTGGGAAATATACCGGGTGAGCCAGAAAAAACTTCCCACTTTTGACAATTCATAACAGCACAGAGTATTTCACGGATTTGAAAGATTCTAATTCTAGTTACAAGCCAAACGGTTGAAGTATTTTTGTGATCGTTCTCGTTGTCTCACGAGCACTACAAATATAGGTAAACTGAACTTTAAAAAAATTTCATGGTTGCAAAATGACTGAAAAATGGCTTAAAACATCGATCAAAGCATAAATGACTCCTCGCACAGAATAGTGAAGGAAATGCAACTTCTCATGGATGAGAGATATCCTTTGTACATTAATTGCCATGGAATTGAAAATCTTTAATAGTTGTTTGAAGATCGATGTCTTATCACAGTTGAGGGAGGTGAAACGCCCATTGCCTATTGTTCGGTGTGAATAGAGTCCTTAAAATTTGATGAATGTTTTAGGCCCTTGTTCCGTCATTTTGCAACCATAAAATTTTTACAAAGTTGAATTTACCAATCCTTCTAGTGCTGGTAGGACAGCGAGAAATGTCACAAAAATACTTTGGTCTTTCGGCTTTTAACTAGAATTAGAATGATTCAAATCAGTGAAGCAATCTTGGTGCTATGACTTTTCAAAAGTGGGAACTTTTTTCTGGCTCACCCGGTACTTGATAGACCATTTGCGCAAACTAAACTTGTATCCCTGTGAAATAACAATATAAGATAAACCTGTAGCTGGAGGGACAGCTGCTAAACCTGCAATAAAATCAAATAATCAGTTTCCTTGCAGGTTTAACAGCTTTCTTTCCAGTTACAGGTTTATCTTATATCATTGTTGTTCTCTAGGCGTTGATAGTATTTTCTTACAGGATGCAAGTTCATTATGCGTCGATAGCTTATTCAGATGAGTCCGCTAACGGCCATTTTAAAATTTTGCACCACTAATCAACAAGGACAGATTTTGTAAGACAATGGCAGCAGTTGCTTTTATTGACACCTAAATTCAAAGAGATTTGCGATTGCAGACAAAGGAAATTCCCTCAAGCGGAAATTCAAAACAAACGAAGACGGAAAGTTTCTCTGAAACCCAGGTAGCTATCTCGCTTGTTGTGCATTCCAGAAATGGTTCTTAAGAGCTAACATGAGCGCATATTGAAAGAAGGAACATATATCTAAACATCTACCGCGGATCCACAAGTGTTCACACGTATCCGTTTTTGCATGAAAACGGATATGTTTAGTTTAGCTCCGTTTCTGGCTTTACGTTCACATTAATCCATCCCAAAGACAGAGCTGAATGAATTCGCTGACAAAAACGGAACTGAACAAAAACGCATATCTGTGATGTGAACACCAAAAACGGAGGAATTTGAATACGCTAATAACCACGAGCCTTGCTAGTCTGGTAATCCAAAAGAGAAAATCAGGTGTGTTTTTGAGAACAAGTGTGAACACTTGTTGAAAGATATCCATTTTTATCTGAAAACGGAGCAGTTTGAACGAGGAGGAAAATAGCTCCGTTTTCAGGAGTAAAATGAATCTAAATGAAACGGATTAATGTGAACGTGGCCTAAACGACAACTCGTGAACTTGGGCACACGATGTACAACATTGTTATATATTCTACCCACTATGTTATTCCTATTCAAGGTATTGAGTGTCTCGAGTGTCGAAGGACCATTAATAACCTACACCAAAGGAAAAGAAGAGATTGAACATTTCTTCTCAGCTTCTACGATCGAGACAACAAACGACGAAGAACAGAAAAATGAAGAACCTGCTTCTAATCCAGTATCTGCAAAATCTAGCGAGGAACGGCCACAGCAACCTCCTCCTAAGGGAAAGGACTCCCGCATAAAAATCCTTCAAGATGTTCTGATCAGGATTATGAAATTAGAGGAAGACTACAAGTTTATGAAAGAAGATTTGGAAAACGCCAAGCAAAATCCATCTTCAAAAACACCTACATCAGACTCAGATTTGATGAATAAACAGATTGAGCGACTTAGCAAAGAGATGCTTACTCTTCAGACAACCTTTTCAGTTATCGATTTCATGCAAGAAGATCTTGCTAGAGTGTGCATACAGAGTGACACTCTGAAAAAAACTACGAACCAAGTTTCACAAGAACAAGAAGAGATTAACATCAGTATAAATAAGATTGAGAAGGAATTGAAGTCTTTTACTGATCGCTTTAATTCCAGAATGGGTAAGATTTCTGGATTTGACCGATATATCATCTTAAAAGGGCCCGGCCAGCATAGGTTCCAAATCTTTAAATCTACGATAAAAGGCGGGTGTAAAATTCAATGCCCCATTTCTTTAAATTGAATGACTTGAAAGAAACTTTAGCCATTTTTCTATGGTTCTGCCGGTGGACTTTTCAGAAATCTTGAATATTCGTCGTAATTACTGCCTATTTTATTTTTCACCTCATTTTATGATGTGATGTCATCAAATTTCTAAATCACAAACCAGAAGAGTGAAAGAATTTTGCTTGACACCATATTGTAGGCATCTATAAACTATGGTTTCCTTGAAAGTTATTTGATCTTACGTCAAGAAGTTTAGAAATTACTATAGTTTTGAGTTTTTTCGAAAATTTTCTTGAATTCTTAAAAGAGAAGAAAAATACTGTAATTCTGAAAATATTGAAGATTTCAGAAAAGTCCAACGGCAGATTTACTGTAAAATAGTTCAAGTTTCTTTGAAGCCATTCAGTTCAAAGCAATAGGCCATACAATTTTACACCCACCTTTTCAAAGATTTGAAACCTATGCTGGCCCGGCCCAGATCCTTCAAATCTTTGAAGGTGTGTATGTGTAAAATTCAATCTCAAATTTCTCTGACTTGAATTGACTGAAAGGAAATGAGAGCACTTTACAGTAAATCTGCCGTGTAAATGTTTCTCCTGTCTTAATCAGTTTCAAAATGGCGTCGACTTGATTTTGTCCAGATATTTCATGAACAGTTTTGAAAAAAAATTTCTCATTAACCTTTTTAAAGATTTGGAGGCCGTGCTTTTGACTACAGACAGCATCAAAATAGCCCCAATAGACAGAATCGGCTAAGGTTTGTTTACACCCATTTATAATCATGTGATGAATCTCTTGAAAAAACTTCTTTTGATTTCTCTGACATATTTCGTACCGTGCAAAGTTGTGCCATGAATGCAAAAAGTAGAATAATAGAAAACTTCCCAATGGTATAGTCACATGACATGAAATGGTCAAAGCAAACCTTAGCCAATTAGGTCTATTGCTATTGTAAAATTTTCAAGAATTCTTGAGCCATACAGCCGACTTCAGTGTAACAGACTTCTGCGTCTAATTTAGTCTTTTGGCTTGAAAATGAAAGGTAATACCTTGACATCGGTGCATAATTCATGATTATGATGATATGATCTTATGAGTATTCATTATATAGGGTCTCTTTTGAAATTGACTAGATAGTATTGGCTTTATTCTATGTGTTTCTACATCTTCACTGTCCTTTAAATAGATGTGTTCAGTTTGATCTCCTTCCATCTAATTTCAGATTCCAATTTGAGTCTTTCAGACTCGAGATCTGAAAACTTTGCTGTACTTCGACTAAAAACATTGGTCTCTGACATCCAAGAACAACAGCGATTACTGGAAGGTGAAGTTGATCGCATTGATAAAGAAAAGATTGCAAATACAGAACATCTTCAACATGTTGACCAAACCCTTGATGAACTTCAAGTAAGAATCATTTCAAAGATCATTTAGATCAAGTAGTTAAAAATTACTTCATGAATGGATGTATGTATGTTCTGTTAGATTTGATTGATTTTGAAGGGAACTTCAGAAACTTTACTGTACATGAGCTTCGACAATTCGACGTTTTCCTCATTTTTAGAATTACAGAACTGCTCTTTTCTATTTCCAACCAGCGTTAGGTTCTGCTGTCCCCAGGGGGCGGGGGTACTCGGCACATGCACATACGGGGAGGTAAGTCCGATATTTTTAGGCCAGAATGTTGCCAAAAGTGATATTTTTGGGTCCAAAGAAAACTGAAACTATGTTCATGATATTTTTTGATACCAAACATTGTTATATTGATATTTCTGGGTTCGATGGAGGTGTTCCTGATTTCTGTTTGCATTGTTTGGGGATATTTTATGTTCATGTACAGGTTTATATATATAAAATTAGCTGATATTTTTGGGTTGCATTGAAGCTGAAGTGATATTTTTGGGTTGCATGAAAATTTCTTGGACTGACCCCCCCTCCCCCGTATGCGTATGTGCTGAGTGCCCCCTGGGCTGCCGTCAACAAATCGCTAAAATTGTAAACAATAGAAGCTGCAGATTTCTGTTTGCCACCTTATCTCAAGGCTGATTTCTACTCAGTAGCACTTTCCAAAATCCAAGCGGATTGGAAATATTTTTTCATGTGAAAAAATGTCGCTTTGAATTTGAATAGAATTTTACGCATGACAAACATTTAGCTTTGTAAGATTCAGTCCGCTTGGAAAATTCTACTGGGTGGAAATCAGCATTTAGATATTCATAAAACTGTGGTTTCCTCTTCAAACATGATTTGTAGCAAAGTGCCTGAAGTTCATTTCAAGCAATAAAACCAGACCTAAGATCAACCATTCGTACAATCTTTCTACAGATTTGAAACCTAGGTTTGTGAGCATGCAGGGTGTCCCAAAACATTTTTTCACATTTGTGTGGCTGCTACAAAGGAGTTGTATGCTCTATTGTTTCGTTCTTGGAACGTCTGCACAGTATATGGTTCAACTTAGAATTTGGGACATTTTTTAGCCAATCAGGCAGCTTGTTTCTGATCCATCAAGAAATTCAAAAGAGATATCCTCCAAAAAGCACTTATATGTTCTCCAGAAATTTCAAAATCACGTCAGTTTTGAAAGGATGGCTTCTAGCGATGTAATTACAGCTTGTCTATATTTGAAAATAGCTCAGTGACATCGTGTTAATTAACACTTTTTAAAGTACAGGAAAAATTCCTACACAGCACTAGAACAATTTTGCAAAATTTCTGAAAAGTCCAACGGTAGAATTATGGATATGCAGCTAAAGTTTCCTTTAAGCCAATCAGCTAGAAGAAAATGCCATAGGATTTTATATTCACCTATTTTTGCCGATTTAAAGATTTGCAAACTATGCTAAGCGAGCAGACGTTCGAAGCGACACTCGCTTCTTTGCTTGACTTTCGAAGGACAGAAGAGTCTTCGGATTTTCTTGAGATTTTTCTTCGTAAAATTTTGATTCTCTGTTTAAAATCCGTTAGGGCTGTATAGAGAAAATACGAAATCATTGAACGAATGGATGTAAGGCAACTGATTTTTACTTATTTACGTCTTTCAAAATGACTAATGCATTGGAACTTTCTGATAGTAAATACGACCCTTTCTTTTGAAGGAGACGAAGGTAGACAAAGAAACTAATGACAAACTGTTGGAACAAAAAGCTGATAAAATTCAGTTAGAAGAAAAAGTCTCTCAGAACCAATTTGACACTTGCATTGGACACTTTGACAGGAACTTACAAGACATGATGCAAAGAGTCGACGGACAGGTGAAATGTTTTCATCAGCATCATCTATAATCATCATCATTTCTTTTTCTATCTTGAGTTGGCTAAGTGTTGCTATGCTGTGCTATAGAAAGTTTGACGCAGTTTTATCACGATAGTAATGAGCTTCTTTTCGAAATTTTCTTGACTCATTAAAAGAGGAGAAAAACATTCACTGCAAAAAATGGTAAAATTTCCCCATGTTCTTTGTGTTGGAAATTTTGGGGAAACGGACACTTTCCTAACAGTTTCCTATGAGGGAAATGGAAATTTCCTTTTCCCTTCAATTTCCCAGAGAAAATTGTCCGTTTCCCCTAAATTTCCATGCAAAAACTATGGGGAAATTTAGATGTTTCTTGCTGTGATTCTATTTCTGCAGATATTTTAATATCTCAGAAACATCTAGAATTTCTGTGAGGCAGTTCACTTTAAAGAAATAGATCACGGGGTTTTACACCAGCCTTTTAAGTGATTTGTAACCCATCTGCTGTCTTTATTTGCAGGAAACAATAATAAGGCAGTGTCTTGCGAGAGTTGAAACAACCCTTGAAAGGAAAGCAAGTCGAGCTGAGTTACACAGAATGAACGATACATTTGACCATCGTTTCAAAACAATCAAACTTCCTCCTCCGGAGTCTGAAAAAGTGGACGAAGGAGCAGCTGGGTTCCGGAAGCCACTACTGCGTGATTTCCATTGCATCTCTTGTAATCATCCAGTTGTGATTCCTCAAGAGGATGCAATACCCTCATTGGCTAATGGCGAAGCACTGCCAGGAACCAGAGCAATGAGGCCATACACAACGTTTGAGTTGGAACAAATACGAAGACAGATTCGTGGAGCTGGCTACAAAGATAAATTTGAGATGGGCACTCAAAGGGAAAAACTTCAGAAACAGCTATTGAGATTGTGGTGAGTTTTTTCAAATTTTCAACGATGAAAATGAGCCTCGCTCGTTGCAGTAAACAGCTGATCTATTTACCAACAACATCAAGACAGATCCCACCTATTTCCACCTTTTCATCATCGTCGGCTTTGCCAAAATGTGATCAAATTTCAGTTGTCACGAGTTCTGCAGTGATCCCTCCATCATAAGCAAAGCCGCACACAGTACGGGGGCAACAGGGGTAGGTGGCCCCTAAAACTTCTCAAAATGCTATCTTGAAATGTGAAAATTAAAGGGGTTTTGGTCACTTTTGAGAACATTTTGAGAACGAGTCCGATATCTATGGGTTATAACATTGCCAAAAGTGATATTCTTGACCAGATAGAAGGAAATCATGACTACAAAAGATGTCAAAGTCACATTTCTCTTTTCTCTTTTTCAGCACCTCAATTCGCAGTGCTATGATATTGTATGTTCCTTCACAGATGCTTGCATATGAGTGCAAAAATATCTGATATTTTTGGGTTGCAATGAAGCTGAACTGATATTTTAGGGTTGCCTGGACATTTCTCGGACTAGTTCGCTTGTACGCGTTGTGCGAAGTGTTCCTTCGGATTCTTGTCTATGGCCTGAATTCACTTCATGTTTCTTTAAAATCATAGAAGGTGAATTGAGTTAGAAGAAGAAAACAATCATAAAGTTATTCACATGTATCATGCTCTGACATTAAGCACAGTTTTTTCTCTTAAAATACATTTAGATTTGTAAATCTTTACATTCCATAACTCACATGACTCTACTTAACATGCTGAATCCATCAAAAAACTTAAATGCCAGTAGCTCTAAACTCAATTTTACCGAAAACTGGAGAGCTAAAATCATAATCCTTTCCATAAGTCTGTGCTGAAGTCAAGTAAGGTTCTCTGAGGCTTCTTAGATTTGATCCTCCCTGGATAATCTCCCAAAGACCTGAAATCTCCCGATTTAAAATATCACAGGAAAATAGCAAATGCATTCCAAACCTAGGTCGTTGCCGAAGATCAAATGATAAGTGATTCAAATGGCTCTGCTACAAAATATTTTCGTTGATTCGATCTCTGAATACGATTCTTAAAATCGTGTGTTCTGCCAAGGTCTGTTACTGTGTGTCATTTAATTCCCTCCTTAGTTTTACGTAACGTCCTTCACGAAGAACTTGCTGCTACAGGGATAGCACAGGGAAACTAGATTGAATGTTAACTTTTGCAGTATTTGCTATTTGATAATCTGCATTAGTTTTCATTAATTTTATCATTTGGTAATTTCTTCAATTTTCTATTTAACTCCATTTCTCATTCATTTTCTTTGCAGCGCAGCGAACTTCCTCCAGGAAGGAGTGAAAAGCACCTCGCTTCACGCAACCTCGCAGTAAGAATTAGCTGCGCAGCACTGTAGAAGTCACGGAAAATGAATAAGAAATGGAGTTAATTACCAAGTAACGAAATAGAAAATAGAGGAAATTACCAGATAACAAAATTAATGAAAAATAAAATAGATTATCAAATAACAAATACTGCAAAAGTTAACATTAATCTGGTTTCCCTGTGGTGATAGAAAGATTCACCCAAGTGGCAAATGTGCCAATAAATTTTATTGCTCTCAAGGGTTCTATACTAAAGTATAGCATTACATACGTTAGAGCTTATTCATTACGTTTCCAATCAATTGTCTTCCTTCTACTGACATTCAAATTTTATTTCTGAAACAGACAACTGTACAAAGTACTTTCCACTTTATGGGTCTAAAAGATGTGATATCTTACCAAACAAAATTTTCACGACTAAGTTAGCCTTTGACTGATAGCATAACATAGCAATGGAAGCAAATGGAAGATGAAACTGAATCATATTCGCTGAGGTTTTTTTAGTCGAGTCTCTAAGCATGCATAAGCTTTGATTGAAATAAGGAGAACTCATTTGGTTACAGCTGGGGACGGATCATTTATTCATGTTGCCCCATGTCTCTGGAATGAAGTGCCATATTTTCATTTTCATTTCATTTTAAACTTATATATACAGGGTAACAATTCAGAATATGCAACTGCTTTACAAAAGCCCCGTGAAAAAAAGAAAGAAGAAAAAAAACGTTACAAAATAAAGTGTTCAAACCTACTGATAAACAACTAAAAACTTATTTTCACTTTAAATCTATTTTATCTATCAAACCCATGCCAACTAAGGAGCGAAATAAAGGGAGAAAAGAAAGCGGAATTACCCAGCATTAGAGGCCCATGTAATTTTTTTAGCCTCGATTTGAAACACTGAATATTGGATGCCAACTTCGTTTCTGAATCAAGATCATTCCAAACTTTGGCTCCACGATAAGCGAAACATTGCTGTCCGTTAGAAGTTCTCATTCGAGGTATATGTACGTCAGTCCCAGAGTTCAGTAGAACTCGTGTATGAGAATCTGACAGTTTAGAAAAACAAGCACTAAGGTAAGCAGGGGCTAGCTGATTCAGACATTTGTAGGTCATTGTTGATGTTTCTCTGTGGATAAGTTGCTCGATAGTCGGCCATCCTAAGTCTTGAATCAAAGGTGCAGCCGATGTATCAAAATCACTATCCGATACTATTCTGGCTGCCCTGTTTTGCAATCTTTACAATTAATTCAACCTAGTGGTTCCACAAGAGCCCCATACCGAGCAACAGTAGTTGAAATGAGGCTCTACTATACCTTCTACTGACTTCAAATAATATTCACTAAGGGCAGCAAACTCGGGTTCTCGGCTAAATTTCGGGCAGGGGTGTGCCGCCCACTGTTTCAAAATAGCACCGTTGGCTAGACCAATTTTTCTGAAAATGATACCCTTGGCTAGACTAATTTCTACATCAAAGTGCCATGAATTGGCATTTTCGAGGCAAAACTTGCCAAATTTTTGCATTCTAAGGACCAAAATTTGAAAAAAATTTGGGTTTCTTTACAGGAATTACCGAAGTTTGACATTTCTTTGACCAAAATTGCCAAAAAGTATACCCTTGCCCAGACTAAATGGGCGAAAATTGGCAAAAAGTATACCCTTGGCTAGACTAAATGGACTGAAATTGGCAAAAAGTATACCCTTGGCTAGACTAGAAGGTTTGAAAAAGCATACCCTTGCGGGCGGCACATCCCCAGGTACCTTTACCATGGAAGAATCCCCCCCCCGTGCTCCGTAGAAACATTTAAAACAATTTTGAAGACATTTTGATTTCGAAGACATTTGGATTCAACACCGAAACTTTAGTATGTTACGTGTTTTAACACTGCTGGAAATTGTGATTTTAATTTCATGACAATGTTAAGGTTAAAGATTTATAAGAGATTTGACTGTGAAAAATCGTGTGAGTCACTGCACACAGTCAAATCCTTTATTGGTTTTCAAACTTTATATCGCAGTCGCCACAAAATTAATATTACGACAGCTAGCAACATGAAAACTTGTAAGGTGACTAAGGTTTGAATGCCGTATCCGAATTTGGCATCGAAGACTTCATTTGAAAGAATTTTTAATAATTTCCAATACGAGGCTGTTAAGTGATGTGGCGCAGTCACGAGTACCGAATAATCGTCCCCCCCCCCCGCTTATTAATTTTGAAAAATTTTCGAAACCACCCGCTCTTATTCCAACACCCCCTTTTATTAATTTTTGGAAAAAAGAAATGATAGTAAACATACCGTAAAAGCTCTATTAAGCCCCCGGGGGGCTTATTTAATTTTGGACCTTTCAGAGGGGGGCTTATTAGAGAGGGGGGCTTATTCACAAAATCAAGCGAAAAGGACATATTTGGCAGCTTTTCAGTTCCTTTATTCCATATTTTGCGGATTCAACACACAATTTTCCGGCTCAAATACACCAATTCGACTCAGTTTTCCCAAATCATACTAAAATTAACATGTAAGGTTGTATAGCTAAATAAACGGAAAATATTTTGTAAATTCTAGAATTTTGTATAAGTGGGGGGGGCTTGATAAAGAGGGGGCTTATTTCAAATTTTGACTTAGAGGGGAGGGGCTTAATAGAGAGGGGGGCTTAATAGAGCTTTTACGGTAATTTCCGAGTAAAAGCAAGAAAAAGTCTCAAGATGTGCATTCAACAGAACCAGAGTTCAAAAGTAAATGTATCAGTAACACCACTGTTCATATAAATATATAAAAGATACATGCGTACCTAAGAAAACAACTATTTTCAATTTATCCAAGCAGCCCCTCCCCGATTATTTCAACCCCCCCGATTATTGTTATATTGAACCATTTCCAACCCGCCCCCCGATTATTCTCACCCCCCCCCCGTTTATTCGGTACTCGAGAGTACGTCAACAGGAAGCACTGAGGTGCGATTGGTTAGAATTCGATCGCAAGTACTTCGTGCCACTTTCTGTATGCTCACATTCCCCATAATGTAGCAATGTTGTTTTTCCAGTGGAGCTAACGACTTGGATGATTTGGCTACAAGAACTGCAAGACAATGCGGTGGAACTCATACACTTGTGGACCCACAGAAAAGAGCAATGGTCAAAACGACACTAATGGTTCGCGAAGATACGTTGCAAATTAGAGCTTCTCCTGAGCCGATGATCGAAGGAGAAGTATTGGGGAGAGATGGACAAATCTATAGAGGAAGACAAGACGCCCTGCCACCTCTCCCTCGGTAAAGCTGAATTAACGTTTAAGGCGATTTTGTGGTGGGACTCAGTGCGCGCAGTAAAGTAAAAGTCTTCCAGTTTTGTTCCATTGCAGCACCTTAGTACATCTGGATAGAGCTGAAATGTTAAGCTTCCATTATAAGAATGTTATATACCGGGTTTTCCAAAAAAGTACTCGTGTTTAAAAAAATCACCACAATCCACTTTAAGGTCGATCTTGAAATTTCTTTATTGGAAGTAAATCAGAGACCAAATTACTATTCCAGACATAGGTGATCTTTTGACTTGTTTCTAAGTTAGTGAATTTAGCTTTCTTAGGACCTGGTTATATGAGGTAGAACACCTCACCTGCCAGACCCGAGACTGAGCGATGAGGTTTCACCTTCCATAGAAGGTCATATTACGATATTCTTAGACATAAATCGTTCAAGGCATAAAATGGTAAGTCCTTATTTGAAACAGCCAAAGTCAATACATCAAATAACATGTGACTAGTACCTATAATAAAGAAAGCAAAATTAATTACTTCAAATCCATAATCGAAATGATTCTTAAAAAGGAGCGGCTTTGAAACATACTTGGCATAAAAGATGGATGGAAATTGACATCGTCCTGAAACTTATTCAGCAGTGCTCCGTTCCCTATACACCTCAATTTTTTGCCGTGGCAGTAACCATCGTTGTATTTTCTACGGCCCTTCTCGGCGGCCAAATGTAAATCAAATGGTTAGAGGATGCTTCTGTGCTTGTAAATATACAAAGAAGATGTTTGGCGTTTACAAGCGAAATTTTTGAACTTAGCTTTGAAACACAGCGTACAAATTGTAACATGTATCTAAAATATTTTGAACAAAACCACAATTATGGAACAGGAGTCTGTGCTCAATCGAAATGCAGTCAGTTACACTTGAATCACTGCCTGTGAACGTTATGAAGAGGCTATTGAAATGTCGCTTGCAGACAAATCGGTGCCTGCAGGTGGGTCCACTATAGGTTTTTCGAAAATGCAGATTTGGCCTAACTGTGACTGCGGTTGGCGGATATTTTCCACATTTTAGTGCGGTTAACGGTTACGGATTGTTGCAGAATCGCTACGGTTACGGTTATGGCTGGACTTGCTACAAGTCTCATCCTCTGATCTCTCGAGATGTTCTCTAGAGAAAGCGAGCGAGTGAAAATAAAAGTGAGAACAAAAAAAGAAAAAAGAAGGAAAGAGGAGGAGGGAGGAGGAAGAGACTAAGAGACTTGTCTGGCACATTTATCCGAAACGAAGCTGATCAATGCCGGTGGACAGAATCTTGTTCTGAAAAAGATTCAGAATCTGAAAAAACCTGGCCCTTTTTAGGCCCAAACTGAGCAATTCCTTCAGTACCAATCAGATTGCGAGATTTTGCAAAGAACAATGCTGTCGAATTTTCAATTCGAATGATGCAGTTGACTAGAGTTTGAAGGAAGTTGCTGCGGCAGGTTGTTGTAAATTGTTCTGGTTTGTTTTGGTCTTAAAAACATGGAAAATGTAGCGTTGAAAGACTTATTTTGCACTCACCAGGTAAAGTGAACTTCTTTCTTCAGATTTATACCAAGTTTCTTTTATCAAACGTCTGCTTAACGTGGTTTTTACTACATTTTCTTTACAAGGAGTGACCGTTGAACAGAGCTACGGCAGTCGTTCGATCATGATTCGATCGATCGAATGCCTAAGATAGGGCCAAGTTTTTCGCTGTTTCATGATGAGTCTATGAGTCCCTCTTGAGCAAGGTTTACTAGGGATACAAGGGACTCATCGTCATCAGTCTATAATGGACCCACTTGAAAACGCAGTTGATAAAATAGAAGTTGAAAACTGTAATCTGCTTGAAAAGAAAATTTCATGTTAGGTTTCATGATCGAAGTTTGGCGATTTTTCAAACGGGAGTACTTTTTATTGGGACACCTGGTATTAACCGCGAGCAATGCGAAGTCAGTTAGAAAAAGTTTTGACAATAGTTTTGACCAAATGTAGTTTCAAAGTGTGCACCGGTTCTGGTAAGTGAACATCTATATGCTAGAAAGAATTATTTAGATGTCAAAATCCATTTTATTGCAACAGAGAACACCGTTCTGGAGTAATAATTTTGCTTCTGACTTTGATATGCTAGACTTTGTTTGGACTTAAAAACATGGCAAATGTAGCGTTGAAAGACTCATCCTGCATTCACCAGGTAAAGTGAACTTCCTTCTTCGGATTTATACAAGGTTCCGTTGATTAAATTTCTGCTTAACAAGGTTTTCTTGCATTTTCCTTCTGAAGAGTGACCGTGGAACAGAGCTAAAGCAGTTACTCGATCATGATTCAATCAATCGAATGCAGAAAATAGGGTCAGCTTTTTCACTGTCTCATTGTCCCTGTTGAGCAAGGTTTAAGGCAGGGATACAAGGGACAAATCGTCATAAGTCTAGGAGGGGAGAACTTGACCTAAATCTTTAGGGGAGTGTGCCCGCGAAAAAGTATCTTTCTAGCCGGCTCCTAGACTACAGTACATAAGTCCCTCTAACTTACGCTCGTTGTTGTTGTTGTTATCGCTTCAGTTGAGGGACCTATGTCCTAACGCTTCAATACAGGGACTGATTAGGCCAAGTCCGCCGCATTCACGGCGCGACCAATCAGATCACTACTTTCTTAATATGGTCAACCCACGTGCCTATTTGTAGCGTTTGATTGGTTATTAGTTCAAAGTTCGACTTTTCGAAGCGAAGCGACGTGCGAAATGACCTTCGAAGGGACGTTCGACTTTTCTTTCGACGTTCGAAGGATGGAAGATGTTCTAAGGTTCTTCTGATTTTTCGTAAGATTTTAGTCCCTGTTTAGAATCAGTTTGGTCGTGAGTCCTTTGTATGAGTGAAATTAAAACATCAGATTATAAATGTTGAACGAATACAAGGAATCACGTCGTCAGTCTAGCCGGCTCCAGGATTTTTCCCTTCAAATGATAGCCGATTCTAGAAACAATTAGTCAAACAAAAGTAGGCTCCAAAACGCAAAAATTTGACTAAATAACAAATTGATTTAACAAAATCTTTACTCTTGACAAGCTCTGACAACCGGTTCCATAAAATTTGCTTTCTTTTGATAAACCCGCTCTGGAAAAAATAGCTGAAAATGATACCTTGAGAAGCGGCACATCCCCGTGGGACGAAGTAGCTCCCGGGTAATCAAGGCACGACATTTGCTGCAAGTGGAACCATGGCAAAGTACGGACGTGCCTTTCAAGTCAACAATGAAATCACGCATCTTTTTCCTTTTGAAGATTTGACACCTACACTTAGGCCCGGTTTACACGACACCTGTTTCAAATCATAGGCCTATCGGATTGGGGTTCTGTCTACACGCGAAAACGGTATGAAGCGTATCGGCTTGGTGCGTTCCCTTGTAAGCAGGAGGCCAGTCCAGTAAGAAATGAAAATGGTATGGTGTAAACAAAAGACAAATCTGTTATGAAATGAAAACGGTATCGTGTAAAATGCGGCCTGAAGCTCGGCTTTGAATGCATGCATACGCAGTTTCTGCTCTGTTAGTGGAAAGCAAAGTCTTTCACAAACTAGATGTCACGTAAGATTCGCGATAAGGTGAAAATGATTCGTGCTAAGCACTTTAAGTTGTTGCTTTTCGCGGACAGTTTCAGTTGACTGACACCTGATTTGAAAGAGATGTGATTTCATTTGCTCACATTCTCGCTCTCATTCCAAGATATCCCCTATGTTTAAAGCAAACTTATTTTTATAGGAAAGAAATAACTGCATCCAGAGCACATAATGAGACGCCAATCACCGCTAGGAATTCACTACAAGGGAGCAAAACAGAGATCAAAACAGAGATCAAAGCAATGTAACAACGTAGCAATGTAACAATGGCCTACATTAGAACACAATATACAGTAAATCGTATGTAAATTTGATAAAACACAGAACTGGAAGTAATCGTATATTAAGGGTCAAACTTTGAAAACAGTTGACAAAATTTAATCGATGAATAATCTTGAAAAGAAGTTATTCTTGTTGAATCTCCTTTATTTTTTTAACAACCCTCATCATTGTCTTTTTTTTATATTGATATTAAATATTACAAATAACAATATTACTTTCTACCATACAAAATTTCTAATTACTATACTACACTACAGGGACGATACCATGGGGAGCGAAAAGATAATGACTACCCCATGACCAATAAGAAAACACGCAACATTAAACTGACAAACAGCTACACTACGATTTAAGACCTAATGGATAATGTGCTAGTTTCTGTTTGACATTAGATGTCTGGTCAGGGCTTCAGATAAATAACATGTAGTCACGAGAACAAGTCGTTCCGTGAAGTTGAAAGATGGTAAGACTGCCTGGCATCTAATGTGAAACAGAATTACAAAGAAAAAGAACATTTACTTTAAAGGACTTGGTGGCTGCTTGGTACGGACGTTGCAAATGATTTTAATCAAAGCGACCAGTATCGTGGATGAAGCGCAAAGTCAATTCGAGCATATTTCTGTTCAATTCAGTAGAAAGGTCTTGATCACCATATAATAAAAGCTGTGTCAAAGAATCATTTGAAAGATCGGTAATTTGCCTAAATGGTCGTATTAATTCAACGATTCCAGTGAAAAGATCCCGACGTTGAGCATCAAAAGTTGGGCAGAGCAACAGAAAGTGCTCCGTATCGTCAATGCCATCGCTGGTTGGGCACATTGGGTTTATTGTATCCCTAAAATTATGCTTGAATTTGTGGAAATTCAGTTTGCTTAGACCAACCCTGAGTTGGGTAAGATAGGATAATCCTTTTGGGTGGTAAATTCCAAACACAGATTTTGCAGGGGGGCGGATTATCGATAAGAGCTTTTTCTTAAAAACAGCAACAGACGGTGCAAGTCTCAATTCAGGCTCAAGCTTATTCCATTCGGACAAACAATTTGGATAGAAGCTAGATTTGAATTTGTCTGTCCTTGCCCTTAATCGCCCAATGACATCCTGATCACGAAGACGGTACTGCGACTGATGAAGAGGGGGGAATCGGATCTACTGTATACTCAGGACAAAGATTATTTACAAACTTGTAGAACAAGGTAAGGCGCCTGCTCCATCTTCTGGAACTTAATGACTCCCATCCAAGCTCTGTGTACAGCTCGTCGCGAGACGTTCCTCTCCATGTTCCTGTTACAGCCAAAGCAGCAGAATACTGAACAGACTCTAGCTTTTCCATTAGATTTGGTAAAATAATGTTTTGACTGAATTCACATACTTTAGCAGGGATATGGTAAATAACAGCACCATAGTCCAAGTGGGGTCGAACATAAAGCTTATATAATTCATTTAGAGTATGCCTGGGCAGATACTTGGAGAGATATTTCGGCAAACCGATACCCTTTCTAGTTTTTGAAATAGCTGATTTTATGTGAGCTGAAAAAGATAGCTTTGAGTCCAAGGTAATTCCTAAATGTTTATGTTCATCTACTTTCTTCACAGGTATGTCGTTGAAATGGATCACTGGGTGATCAATTTCAATTTTCTTCCTTGAAAATGTTAATTCAACAGCTTGTTTTTGTGGGTCAGGATTAAAAGACATTCTCCAAGCGTGAGCCCACTGACTTATCGAATTCAAGTCATGGTTCATATCGTTGGCTGCTGTATTGGAATCTTCAACCACTGTGAACAATGATGTATCATCAGCAAATAACTTAACATTGCATTTTAAGCCTACGGCTAGATCATTTATGTACACTAGGAAAAACAGAGGTCCCAGAATAGAGCCCTGAGGCACCCCGGCTGAAATATCTCCCCAAGTAGAACTCTGACCATTCAGGACAGTCCTCTGCTTTCGATCCTTAAGAAAACTTTGGATTAGAAGAAGAAGTTGTCCCGAGACACCACATCGTTTTAATTTATAGATTAGACCATCGTGCCACACCCTATCAAATGCTTTAGATATGTCTAGATACACAGTACGAACATCGAGAGGAGGATTACAGTCAAAAGCTTTAAATATGGTATGTGTTATTGAGAGTAACTGATTGACTGTTGAGTCTCCTGGACGAAAACCTGATTGATTTGGGTTAAGCAGTTCATGCGATACAAGATGCGAGTATAGAGAGTCGTACATTGTCTGCTTCCCAAGGGGACTTGACTAAATTTTGGCTAGGGCATACCACTATGAAATATGTTCCCTATTATCGAGGGCACTGACCCTGTTGAAAGGGCTATAAGAAGATATCGATCTCATTCCAGTATTCAAAGAATATGAGCTAATGCTAGCGAGGCCAATGAATTCGACTCTCAAAAGACATCTGTCATGGAGGTAGAAAAACAAATCTATGGAAGAGTTCCAGCTAAGATATCAAAACAAAGCTCAGAAATTTTTTTAGTATATCTGACTGCTTTCTTTAGCAACATGATTGAATGTTGCGAATTTCCTGACGAACTTAAATAGGGCGAGATCACCTCTCTTTTCAAAAATCAAGATGCTATGACTAAAAGGATTATCACCCCATCACTACATCCAAATCCAAAATTTTCGAGCAAATCGCGTATGAAATCAAAGGTTTTTTTCCATTTTCATGTAATTTGTGTGGTTTTTTCGTGAGGGCTATAGCACCCAACATGCTCTCCTTCGACTATTGGAAAAGTGTAAAAAGTTGGTCGATGAAAAAGGATGTGTAGGTGCTGTCCTGATGCACCTTACAAAGGCCTTTGATTGCTTAGATCGCGACCTACTTTTATCCAAACTATATGCCTATGGATTTAGTCGCAACGCTCTAAATTTGATATGTAACTGGTAGCTACCTTTCTGATAGGAGACAACGAGTGAAGGTAAATGATACATTCAGCACCTGTCGTTACTCAAAAATTGGAGTACCACAGAGATCAGTATTAGGGCTCCTCCTCTTAACATCTTTATCAACAATACTTTTCATCTAGTGAGTGATATTGCAGTATGCAATTACGCAGACGATACAACACAATATGTTTGAGATAAGAACCTGCAGTAAAGACAGTGCTCTTAAAATTAGAAAAAGACATACTTTACTGTCAGAATGGTTATCTGACAATTTCATGAAATTAAATTAAGAAAAGAGTCATCTCTTACTATTCGGAGCAAAAAATGATGAATTGACACTAAATATTGGTGCCTCGCAAATTTCAGAATCTGAAAAATTGCATGGTGTAACATTAGATTTAGACTGTGTTCACACGATGCCGGCACATTTTGAAAACGGTGAAAAATGTGACGGATAGGCCTCCCGTTCACACGAAAACGGCACATTTTTTGCCGGCACATTTTGAAAACGGTAGATTTTGAAAACGGAACTCTAATCAGCACATTTTGGAAACGATAATCTGTGAACACTTGTAAGTGATGAAAACAGAAAATTTTCGACTCTTGGAACGCCACTGATCGATTCTTAAGGTGTAGGTACATTTCTTTAGCATCTAAGTCTTGCAAAAAGGTTTCTACCGTCAAGTTTCTACCGTTTTCAAATTGTACCGGCATTGTGTGAACGCTAGCTCAAATTTTCCTACCGTCACATTTTTCATCGTTTTCAAAATGTGCCGGCATCGTGTGAACGCAGTCTTAAAGTTAAATTTTAATGCTCATGTGACTCAATTCCGTGTGACGGCAAGTAAAATACTTTATGCCTTAACATGGGTATCCAATTACATGGATACGGAAAAGTAAAACTGATAATGTTGTCTTTTATTATGTCACATTTCAGCTATTGTCCGTTAATTTGGATGTTTTCATGACAGAGCCACAAATAGTCGAATAAATAAAATTCATGCAAGAGCTTGCGAATTGTATACACAAACACTGAAAGCCTCATTTGATGACTCAGTATCACTTCACCAAAGAAACTCGCAGTTGCTTGGAAGACATCTTTGTCGAGAGACCAAACATATCATATGACCTTAAAAATGACGATGATCTTCTGGTACCAAGGGCAAATACAACTGCTCACGGTAAAGAAATCATACGATATGTCGGAAGCAGACTTTGGCAGACAGTAACAGGTGAAACCAAAGAGTCTCGCACCCTACAGGGTATCTAAAAAAATTGTTCGACGTTTGATTAAATGCTAAAAAAACAACGATATGTTGAATGTGCACTTAGTCAAATAACCCTTTTCCTGCTATCTTAAATTAATTTTTGACACAAGAATCTTGTTCTATAAGGCACTATTTCTTGCCTAACGTCTGCTTTCGAATCTTTTTATTGCCTATCTATTTGCTCTTTGACCAAAATGGCCAAAGTGGATCCTGCTCTTAGAGCGGAAATCATGAAAATTGATACCGTTCTTGATTCCAAAGTCATGCATATTGATGTAGAGACTCTCCGTTGAGCCAAAATCATGAAAATGACATCCCCCTTGATGGTACATTCCCAGTAACCAAAATATGCTTGGTTCTAACAACGTCTCTATCTTGATCCTACAATATCATCCTGGTGAAAAAGAATTAGCAACAAGGGGTAGGCACAAATAGCATTTGTAAAGTGGCATATCTTTAGTAAAGTCTTGAAGAAAATTTAAGACCTATCATTCTTGCCTTTTAAAGCCACAATTAGCCATTTACTGTACAGTATCTTTTCTCAAATGTATCTGAAAAATCTTTTTCTCAAAGTTTCTGGAACAATAAGCCTAATCATCATTATTTTTCCACGGAGCATGTTTGAATGAATGTTCTTCCCAGCTGATGAGATTTCTAAAGTGACAATATGAGTAAGCTCACCTGCTTTTATTCCAAGAAATTGTAACCTGACATCCAATTTGAAACAAATTTTATGATCTGATTTGAAAGGCTTAAGCTTTTAAATCATGTTCTTTATGGTTATAAACAGTGGCAGAAACAAGGCGGTTGTGAGAAGATGTGGCTGCCCTCAATTTTAGACAGGAAAAGATATTTCTGCTTGAGAACAATAGAGGACAGTTCTCTTCAACTGAAACAATACCTTCAGCCCCATTATTTGGCAAAGTGTCCACCATTGGTTGTACTGTAAAGAGAAACACTACCCTACAGTACATTCTCTACCACTACTTTCAAACATAATGTATTGCTACAATGTGTTGATTATATTGCAAAAGAATTCCCACTTTATAGAAGTTGGACAATAGGCATTGACTTTCTCACTCATTTTGAAGAATTTTTGAATGAGTGCAAATGTGACGAAAGCTCTAATGCCACTCAATCAAACTTCTCATATAAAAATGTCCAAAAATATTGCTCCATCCAGGCTCTTTGTGGGATAGCAAAAAGGTCAATCAAATGACATGGTCATTGGAGAAAAGTTCAATATCATCATCATCATACGTCAGTTGATTTAGAATGCTAAGCATGGCAATTCATTACAGTTGGATTTTCTGGGTTCTTCCCATCTTTTAAGATTTTCAGTGAAAAATCAACCACAGGATAACCCTGTGTGAGGCAACCCATTGAGATAACATCCACATCAGGTCCCATGAAATTCTCAATGATTTTCTCATTAATACCACCACTTGCTTCAATAATGATGTTGGGAAATGATGCCCTCACTTCTGCAGCTGCTGCATGCAGTGCCTCTGGGTCAAAATTATCAAGCATCACAACCTCTGCACCTGCATTAGCTGCAGTTTTCGCATCCTCTATTGTTCTACATTCAACTTCAATCTTTGTTGAAAAGCCACATACATCTCTTGCTTTTTTGACAGCATTTTCTATGTTTCCAACAGACCAAATATGATTATCTTTCAACATCACCATTGATGATAAGTCATATCTATGCGTTGAAGCGCCCCCAACTAATAATGCATATTTCTCTACAATTCTAAACCCAGGAGTGGTTTTACGAGTTCCAGCTATTGACCCTTGCCACATCATTTTCTGCTTTATTCCTTGCAATCTTCTACATTGAGTTGAAATGCCACTTGACCTAGTGATGAGATTCAAAGCAACACGCTCTCCCAATAATATGTTTTTCACTTTACCATGCACAAAAGCTACTTTACAAACGGGGTTTAACATCGTACCCTCTTCGAATTTCCACTGGACTTCGCAGTCAAGCTGTCTGAATACTTCTTCAAAGAAGGGAACTCCACTCAAAACTCCCGGTGACTTGCACAATAACACGGCATTCTCCACACTCTCCCCAACAACAAAGCCACCGTAATCAAAACCTGGAGTGTCTTCTTGGAGCCACTGCTTTACGCATTCTGCTACTCTTACTTTTGTCACCAAGTTCTTCCACTGACCAGTTTCCATACTGTTAGCTGTTTTGTAACTTTTGATTTGGTACAAACAAAAACACTCGCTGAGATTTTGCCGCGAAATTCAGTGGGACAATTATGGATTAGCCTCGCTCGGAAGATCATCACAACTTGGGGAAACAACAGCAACAGCATTTTAAAAGCTGCTGTTTCCTGTTTTTGGACAATAATTATCAGTCTTAGATCACTCAGCTCCATAGGAACATAAAGGATGAGTGGAATTTTCTTTCGAACTCAAGGTGAACTAATTCACATTCATTTCTCAATCAATGTTTCATTGAACTAAATATGAAATTTGAACTTTTGAAGCTGCCATCATAGCTTGGACTCGTTTCGAAAACATGAAACAAACTTCAAAACCAAAATACCAGAAAATCAGACAACAAGCAACAACACGTAAAGTTATGAACTTTATTTAGGCCAGAAAGCAGAAAGCATAGAATGCAAAGATGAACAGAGGTATTCAGATAATTATCATCCTGATTCAAGGCTGCCAATTGATAGCATCGTTTCTGGACATCGAAGAGTTGAAAGAGCTCAAGTATGGCATCGAAATCACAAAGAAGCCTGTAATATTTTCACACGTAAGTTTGTAATTTAGGTAGGCCTAGGCCTATACGAACTCGTACATATTTGGGCCTAGTTTCGTCATCTTGTCTGGTGGTTGTCATAAATACACCTGCCTCATCACATTTAATGATTATAAGACGAGAGGTCATACATGATAAGACCGACAAATGGATGAGAGTCAGAACAAGAACTAAAAGGGCAGCAGAGAGTGTTCAAACAAGAAGGATTGAACTACAAAACGAAATGAAATCACAACGAAAAGTGAAAGATTTTGCAAAAAATGGAAGATACATTACTAGGTCCCTGCCCAAATTTAGTATGGCTGATACTACTTATCTTGTGTGTGCGGAAGATCTTCCACTCAATTTCATGTGTAACAAGTAAACAATGGAATCATTGTTTTTCAAAGCAATCGCAAGGTGCTCATCTTCTGTGTGCACTGCATAAACTTATCAGTCTGGGGATAATGCATGGAATTTGCACAATGGTACATTTTCAAATCTACCTAGTTTGGAAAGTCTGTATTTTGCAAGTGCCAGTTGAGATACCTTAAGTACTATTGTTCATAAAAGATTTTTGTAGTATCCTCACTTGAGAAAAATTGGTTAAAACATTATTTGCAACTAAACAGCTCAGTTAAAAAACCAAGCAAGTTTCTGTGGAAGGAGTGTGCAAGCAATATCGTGTGATTGCTCTGCAAACTTACCCGTCTGATAATCTGCCAGTCAGTAGGACAACAAACAATGAGCAAAGGTCAAAGCCCCCTTCCCATGAGAACAAAACAGAACAGAATGATATGGAACTGTTCCACAAAACAAAAGAATTTTGCAGCTGTTCAGGCAAGAATGGTGAGAAGTGCTCTGTTCCATTCAGAAAATTAGACAGCTCTGAAAAGTGAGCCATAAAATGGAATGGAACAGAATTGAATGATTTAGCAGTTGTGTGGCTAAGTCGTAAGACACTCTTTTGTGTATTCCATTCCACATTGTGGCCTTCCATGATCCGATTGACACACAAGGTAATTCTAAAACTCTAAAATTAGGGTTGTTTACACATAAAAGAGGGAAAACGTAATGATGATCTTAGAAAATTTCTTATCTCCAGAGAAGAAGGTATTAACACTTCATATTGATCCATTGCCCTTTAAACATCCCTTAAAAAGTTCCATTCTGTTATGTCCTAGTCCATTCCCTTCTGTTCTCATGTGAATAGGGCCAAAGGAGAGGAAGGTACTTGCTTACCAAAACTGTAGTAATGCAATGGGTGCACATTTGAAGACAGAAGAAACTACCCTTGCCCATCCAAAGTCCTACTGTACATACATGCATCTTGAAGTTCCTTGGCAGATTTTTAGAGTAGTTAAAGCCCCCTCAATCAAAGAGATGCTGTTTATGCATGTCCTTGAAGCCTTGTTTCCTTAACGCTGTAACTGCAAGCAATTGCCTCTAGCATAGGGGCCTCCATTGGCTGCTTCCGTATCACTTCATCTGTAATCATGGTGGAAGTGTGAAACATAGGATGTAGATTGGACAGATAAATTCATGTGATTACATGTGAACAAAGGATTGCAGACACATCTGCCATTGGCTGCCAGCAGCAGTTATGGCTATTAGGAACCACGCATTACCATATTCAAAGCTCTTTGCCCCTCAGTACAATTTCTCATTGGAAATTTCTGCTGACATTGTTTTAAATGCATTTGATTTTATATTGACTTCATCCTAAGATTCCACAAGATAATATACTCCACATATCGTCAAAATATGGACAAGCCTATCAATGTCTGATGCCTGAGAGAGATGATTCTCAAAAGAACGATGATGCAAATGACAATGGAAGCTCTGTCGCAGTTAAATCATTATTAGACTCTGCCCTGGATGGACAATGTTTACTTTATGTAAGTGAAAATCTACTGGATTTAGTGTTCCTTTGTTACATCTTCCTAAATTTTGCATAGTGACATACTTTATTAAAGTTAGTTGATGGAATTGAATAGCTAACACAGGAACTGCATGTCCATGCCTAAAATTATCCTATTAGATAAAGTTGATACTTGGCACCAGTGACAGACCATTGGGGAGGGGGCAAGGGGGTGCAGTCACCCCCTAATGCTGGCAAGGACAAAGATCTTTGTTTGAGGATAATAAAAATGTTTTTAGCTGAAACAAAAGGCTTTGCCCCCAATAGTCTTTGCCCCAAATAAGATTTTGTGATAATATAGCTTTTTCTGGTGTTAATCACTAGACTTTCTACTTAGACTGATTACCTGGGGTCCCCTGTACCCCTTTGCTCTTTAACTTGATGATGGCACTTTGGTCAACAGGGACTCACAATTTTGCTCTGGAAAACTTGATCCTATTTAATACCAAACTTTCGAGACTCTAGAGTACCAATCAGGTTGCAAGATTTGTGAATTACTATATTGACTGCAACTAAGGTGGAACTTTTGTGATTGAATAACTGATGACTTTTGGATGAGATTCAAGATCAGGGGCTGTGATCTGAGATTTCAGGCCATGATGTGAGATTTGAGGCTGTGATTCCATGATAATTTGACTGATGAATGCAGAAAAAAGGCATCTTTTCACTGTTTCATTATGAATCCATGTTGACCAAGGTTTACCACAGGGATACAAGGGACTCATCATCACAAGTCTTCTTTCTACCTTAACTCGATATTTAAGCACTTTTTCAAACTAGATGTCACATGTGGTTTCTCACATGTGTAATTACCCATGCAAAACACTGCAATTTTTGATTACAAAGTCCACTTTGTAATCTAAGAAGGGGCTTCGATGTCAGTCAGAAAGAAAGAAAGTAAGTAACCCACTTCCGTCACGCTCGATAAAGCAATTGATTAACGTTTTATCTCTGCTAATTGGCACTGAAATAAAGAAAGCGCACATAAAGCGCATACAAGACAGAAGTTTCCCGCAATCCTATAGCAACATTTGACGTCGGCTTATTTCATGTTAGACAGATTTGACACCATAAGATGGATAGATTACTAGGATGTTTACCCTGGCACAGCAACAAATTCACCCAGAATTGGCACATTCTTGACTTCATTAGCAGCTTAATTATGTCAAAACAATCGTTTTCTAGAACGAACGAATCATTTGCCACTTATTGATAGTACTCATTATGCAAATAACTCAACTTTAGAGGATGATGTAACCGGCGGCTTGCACAGAGGCTAGCATTTGCAGCATAACCAAAGGTAGAAGGACCCCCCTCCTACACAGCAACGGATGCAATCATCACAGGTGAAGTTGAGACGAAAGGTGCAGAATCCCAGCAAGCAATGGCGCCATGGACTGGGGGAAGGGACGTGATCACACTGAACCAAAACATCTTCATGCATATCATTCTGCACAGAGGAATCTTCGTGACTGCTTGTCTCAAATTAGATGTCCGCGAATAGCAACAACTCAAACGTTCTGTAGGGTTCTGCATAAGTAATTTTGCGTTATCGTAAGTCTCACATGACATCTCATTTGACACAGATGCACCAATAGTTTTGTGCACGAACTATAAGCAAACTAGGGGTAATGACTTTTGATTTTTGCGTATCATTCTCGTTTGACATAAAGACCAAAATATTGCCTTTGACCTTGAGGCGATTCTTGTCCTCATACTAGGCGCTCGATTTTCCATTGAAGGCGACTTTAGCAGCATCACTCATCTCTCTGACTGTAGCAAAAAACAGAATCAACGATCATTTGGGGTTATGAAGAAATCAATAATCAGATATTCTTATGCTTGTTTAGCTCAGGACGGACTTTGTAATCATCCAAAAGGATCTTATGTTTTTATTTGTGTGCACTGCTACATCTAATTTGAGATAAACAAAAATTATAATGGGAAGTACAGTAGAACTGCTATTTAATATGTCACATTGTGAAAATACTTCTTTCAGAACATCTGTATGTGAGGACAGAGCAGATAAACTGTTCACGCTTGCACAAAAACTTGTACTGTAACTTTGAGCGCCCCTAGCTCCCTGCAACAGATCCCAAAATTAGGCAACACTTGGTATTTTCTTCCTAGGGCCTTAAACTGTTATCATTTCAAAAAGCTTATCTATTCAAACACTTCTTTATCTCAGATTGGTCGATGACGTCATTTTACGCAGTTTCAGCTCTGTCGTATGTGAGCAAATGTTGATTTCAGTCTTAAGAACTAGTAATTTTCCATCATTGTAGACCCTTGGATGGTGGACTTATAAATTTTGCTACATGAAAGATATAACACAATATCATGAAGGTATGCAGAATCATTAGATTGTGTTGTGCCTGTTGATAAAGCAGAATAATGTTCTTGTCATACATACCACGTGAGCCAGAAAAAAAGTTCCCACTTTTGAAAATTCATAGCACCAAAAGTACTTTACAAATCTGAAATGATTCAAATTTCAGTTAAAAGCTGAGAGATTGAAGTATTTTGTGTTTTTTCTTGCTGTTTTACCGGCTCTAGAAGTATTGGTAAATTTTACTTGATAAAAATTTGATGGTTGCAAAATGACTGAAAAAGGGCCTAAAACATTGATCAAATTGTGATGACTCTACTTGCACACAGCAATACGCAATGGGAGTTTCACCTTTCTTAAGAATTATACGGAACCAATTTTCAAACAAATACTAAAGATTTTCAGTCCCATGGCAATAAATGCACAATGGATCAAGGATATCTCTCACCCATGAACAATTGCATTTTCTTTATAGATCTGTGCGAGGAGTCCTTTTATGATTTGATCACCGAACATTTTAGGCCCTTTTTCAGTCATTTTGCAACCAGGAAATTTTAATAAAGTCAAATTTACCCATATATTTCTAGTGCTTGTGAGACAGCGAGAAAAATCGCGAAAATTCTTCAATCTTTTGGCTTGCATCTAGAATTTGAATGATTCAAATATATATGTGAAATACTCTTGATGCTATGAATTTTCAAAAGTGAGAACTTTTTTCTGGCTCACCCGGTATTTTCACCCTTTTGTCAGAAAAATTACCGTGCCCAGTGTTCTCATTTGATCATTGTTTTGGACTTCAGTTCCAGTACTTAGAATTTCATAAGCATTGACTTGTGTAAGACTGCATTTACCCGATGCAAGCACATTTTGAAAACTGTGAAGATGTGACGGATAGGCCTCCCGTTCTCATGAAGACGGCGCATTTGTAGCCTGCAGATTTTGAAAACGGTAGATTTTGAAAACGGATTTGTGAAAATGGTATTGTGGGAATGCTTGTAGAAATTTTGCAACCATCACCTTTTTAACCATTTTCAAAATGCCCTGGCATTGTGTGAACGTAGTCTAAGATTTAGGCAATGTATTCCTGCCACTTTTCATTGATTGTGAGTTAGTTGATGTGTTTCTTTTGTATACCGGGTGAGTCAATAAAAACGCCCGGCGTTTTAAAAAGTCCTGCTCCCTAAATATCAAGTATGCGTTAGCAGTGATATCGAAAACTGTCTTGTTTTATCCCCGATATGGCAAATTAGGTTCAGTAATTTACCCGGCTTTAATCGATCATTCTGTCTCGTCGAAATAGGAGATTTTCTGCAGAAAGCCCCTTTCGAATTCCTGCAGAAACGAGTGAAAACACCACACCAAGCAAGATTTCCCTTTGTTCTCCTTCCTAGCAATAATGACTCTTGGATGCGTTCATGTATTTTGTCCTTATGGGAGAATGGAGTCCCCCAGAATAAGTTATTCACACTAGGGGGAAGAGTTTTCAACTCGCCAAGGTGAAAGCACGTGATAACGCATGCTGAAAGTCATCGCTCTGAGGTTAACATATTAGGGATTCTTGCTTGTAAATTTGGCATGTCCTTTAAGGCAGTTTTCAAGCGTATGGATGCTTTGAGGAAACAGATTCAGTTTCTCGTCGATTATGTTTTAATTTGCTGTTTTTGGATAGATAAGAGGGTTATTGGATTTACACAATGATTATAAGGATGGAACTACTTTTTAAATCCTATTTGGGTTGCTCTGATATCAACGAGAGCTGTGACATTGAATAGCTTTCTTCTACGTCGATCTTCAAGCTTTTTTGCATTGCAAGTAATCTGAGGGTTTCTGTTTTCAGCTGTCGCGTATCTTTTATCTTTGAAAACTCACAACTGAAAAAAATGTTGAAATGATTTGCAAGATTCTGGTCTCTTAAAATTATTAAAAAATCTTAGGGATAGGGTTACCTTCCCATGAGCTTGTCCATGTTAGCGCTATTTTTTGATATTTAACGAATGTTGAACAATTTTTTGAGACACCCAGTAGTTAAGCAGCAAGGCAAAGAAGTTTCTCCCATAAGCAGAAAGCAGATCCAGCCTGATCTAGCTAAAAGTCGACAGGAAGGGCAATGTGCAGAGTGGGCCCCAAGAGCACAATAGAAAGTATGTGACCAAAGGTCCACCAAAAGTTTTGGGCTCCTGGTCACAAATATTCTTTGGTTTTCCTGCAAATAATGTCTTCGTTTGTATGTTCCCCCAAATCCTGATCGAAACTGCTAATAGAAGAGCGTGTTAGGGCGACTATGAGGTATATTTCTTCCCAGAAGGGCAAGGGCGCCAAGCTGAGTTTTCATCATGAAGGGAGAGTCATTTTTGTTGTGTTAGCTAATTGCTCTGTTACTCATTTGTTTGTGTATTTTTAGAAAATGGTGTGGCACAAGGAGACATTCTCATCCTTGGTCAGTTTGAATCTGAAAAAGAATGGAATGAAACGGTTTGTATCTTATTTTCTTTTGTGTCATTTGATTATTTATCAATGGTCCATTTAATTTAAAATGCATGGAGAGTTGAAAATTTTCTGATCGTCGAAGTATTGACTGTCAAAGTAAGGAAAAGATCTTGTTAGCAAAATTGTGCTAAAGACAGGATTTTTTTCGTCATATCGTGTCTGATATAACGTAGACAGGTCTTTATTGCATGCTTTGAATGCAACTTTTACTGTAAGTTTTTTGATTTGTGGTTATTTATTGATTGGTTGAAAACCATAGCTATAACAACTTTCAGGGAATTGAAAAGTCCAAAACACTTTTGTAATGGTTCAAGATTTTCAATGTTTCTTGATTACGAAAATGTCTTTATTGAAGCTGAAACTTTTAAAAATGTTGCTGTGATAGATACTGCAATTTTGTCGATTTTCTGTTATGTTTACATCTTGCATTTTATGTTCACTTGACATTCTTTTATCCGAAATGAGGGCGTAGCCAGCATCTCTTAGATTTGTTTCAAACTGCAGTAAAAATGGGTTAGAACTGCTCTAAGTAGCTTTGAACACACTCTTATTGAGTGATTGCTTTCAGAATGAACAAAACTTCCGTTACATCAAGGTAATGCCAAGGCCACCAACAGAAGCTCAAAGTTAAGGCAAAATGACTGATGTTCCCATTTCATTTTCAATGCGGTTCCAGCTGGTTTTTTACTCCAGTGTGATGCAAAGCTTAAAGGGTGATGCAAAGCTTAAAGGGGCAGGGTCACGTAATGTAAACAAACTTCTTTCAAAAGACGATTTCGCGGTATCGTTGATAGGCCATATGATAGAGAATTTCCACTATTTTTCTCAAAATGAAGGTGTTATTTTGAAGAAGGACTCTTGAGCTTCGTAGAGAAACAAACGAAACACTCATATGTTGTACGATTGCAAAGATATTAGAGGATTTTTGGAACTAATGTTCCTGTGGATTCACCCCATCCACCAAAGTCTGTGCAGATAACAATGGCCGTGTGTGGGCAACAATATAGATTATGGAGATAACAGGTATGTTTACGGATACGTGACCCTGCCGCTTTAAAAGAGTGAAACTTTTTATGATTATTTCTCTGGTTTTAATGCAACCTTGAAGGCAAAATATATCTTTACATTGCAATTTCATCATCTTAGAATTCGCAAGGAAAGGCTAGAGCAAATGCACACCATTATCAAAAATACACAAATGGTAGTAATTGTGAATTGGTTGGCAAAGCTAGACAGACAACCGTGAAGGTGAGCGACACATATTTCCCTTTTTTCACCCTGACTAACTTCGTATATTTAGCCCTCCTTCTTTTGGCGTCGTCCTGTCTTGATTCAACTCTCTTGCAGCATAGAATATCTCTTTCTTTAATTTTGAAATCATTGAAAGTTGTCACTTTGTCTGAGCTGAGGTGGAAGCATATAGAATCGTTACTATTGACGCTATTCCAAAAGCATCGTCCTCTAAGATTTCACAACCCTGTGAAATATTTCAATTTTGATGTATACCGCTTTAAGAATGCTCTGAAAACTCTTAGCAAAATCGTTTTTAAATATGGAATGGCAAGGCATTTTCTTGGCGGTGTTACACCTTTATCGATATGTATGTCATGTGAGTTCCCAAAAGTTTAAATAGACTTTAAACTTACATGATAAAGATGGACCCTTTTACCTAATGAATGACCCTTTATACTCGCATCTCGTTTCATGCAATTTGCTCAATCCGAACCAATCAGGTTTTCGTCCTAGTGATTCAACGATTAATCAGTTAATTTCCATAACCCACACGATCTTTAAAGCCTTTGACTGTAATCCTCCCCTGGATGTACGTTCTGTTTATCTCGATATTTCTAAAGCATTCGACAGGGTATGGCATGACGGTCTGATCTTTAAACTAAAACGTTGTGGCGTCTCAGGAGACCTTCTTTCACTTATCCAAAGCTTTCTCAAGGATCGAAAGCAGCGAACAGTTCTAAATGGACAGAATTCTAACTGGGGAGATATTTCGGCAGGAGTACCCCAGGGTTCTATTCTAGGACCCTTATTTTTCCTTGTATATATCAATGACCTAGCTGCTGAGGTTAAGTGTAACGTTAAACTCTTTGCTGATGATACATCGTTGTTCACCGTAGTAGAAGACATAGACTCTGCTGCCAGTGATATGAACCACGACCTAGAGTTGATAAGGCGCTGGGCTCATGATTGGAAAATGTCATTTAATCCAGATCCGCAAAAGCAAGCTGTTGAATTGATATTTTCCACGAAAAGGATAGAAATGAATCATCCAGAAATTCGTTTTAATAACATGCCAGTGATGAAGGTAGATGAACATAAACATTTAGGGATTATCCTGGATTCAAAACTATCATTTTCGGCTCACATTAAGGCAGCTATCTCTAAGACAAGAAAGGGAGTTGGTTTGCTGAAATATCTCTCCAAGTATCTACCCAGGCACACCCTAAACGAATTATTTAAGCTTTATGTACGACCCCACCTGGAATACGGAGACGTCATCTATCACATTCCGGCTAAAGTGTGTGAGTTTAGCGGTAATACCATATTGTCAAACTTGATGGAAAAGTTGGAGTCCGTTCAATATTCTGCTGCCCTTGCCGTGACGGGAACATGGAGGGGAACATCACGAGAGAAGCTGTACGCTGAGCTTGGTTGGGAGTCACTGAGCTCCCGAAGATGGAGCAGACGCCTTACGCTGTTTTACAAAATGATGAATAATCTGATGCCTAAATATACAATGGATCCGATCCCACAACTTCAGCAATCACAGTACTCACTTCGCAATCAGGATGTAATTGGGCGAATAAGGGCAAGGACAGCAAAATTCAAATCTAGCTTTTATCCAAATTGCCTGTCTGAATGGAACGAATTATGTCCGGAAATTAGAACTGCACCATCAGTTGCTATCTTCAAGAAAAAGTTGCTCTCGAAAATTCGCCCCCCTGCTAAGTCTGTCTTTGGAATTCATGACCCAATAGGCTTATCCTATCTCACTCAACTTAGAGTGGGCCTTAGCAAATTAAACCTTCACAAATTTAAGAACAATTTTCGGGATACCATAAATCCAATGTGCCCTTCTAACGATGGTATTGAGAGTACGGAGCACTTTTTGTTGCTTTGCCCTTCGTTTGAGGTTCAACGTCGAAACCTTCTCGCTGGAGTTTTTGCATTACTTAGACCATTTGGATATATTGATCTTTCAAATGAAGTTTTGACGCAACTTTTATTATTTGGCGATAAAGACCTCCCAAACGACGTCAACAGAAATATACTCAAGTTGACTCTACTATACATTCATACAACCGGTCGACTAAATTAAGCCAAATGTAACTAAGCCACCACACCATGTTCATTTTTGTAACGTTCCCCTATCATAGAGTCTCGTTTCTCTGTTCCATTGTTCGTAATAGTTTCTCGTAATTGTATATTTAGTTGTAGTTTTAGATTAATATTCTTCATGTGGATGGCCCTGGGGTAGTCATGATCTTTTGCTCCCCTTGGTATCGTTTTGTGGTATTGTATGGTAGATCGTTCGTAGTCGTAGGTAATTCGTAAATTGTAAATTTTTATATTGAATTTATATATAAAAAAAAAAATGACCCTTTTCATTAAAAATTAAATTTTCCCCTGGCTACATATTTTCCACTTTCTGTATCAAGATGCAAATTTTATAATCGCTGCATTCCAAACATTACCCTTACGTGGCATCGTATGTCACAAAGAGGCATTTAATAATGTCAAATGTAACAGATGTTTGAAAACAGTTGTTGTAATTTCTTTACTGTGAATAGTAATTCCTCTAAGAAATACCGTAAAAGCTCTATCAAGCCCCCATCTCTATCAAGCCCCCCTCTAATAAGCCCCTCCGCTCTGAGCCAAACTTTTTAATGAGCCCCCTCTCTTTTAAGCCCCCCCCCGCATATGTCAAATTCCAGAAGTCACCGAAGATTTTTAATTTGTTTAGCTTAAACACCTTTGTATGTTAATTTTGATGTGGTTTGGGATAAAACTGTGTCAAACGTATGTATTTGACTCGTGTGTTGAGTCGGTAAAATATGAGGTAAAAGACTGATAAAGCTATCGTTTTTATCATTTTCATCTTGCTTTCAGGATAAGCCCCCTCCCTAATAAGCACCCTTCTCTAATAAGCCCTCTCTACAGTTCCCAAAATTAAATAAGCCCCCCAGGGCCTTAATAGAGCTTTACTGTAATAAGCTACCGAAAGTTTTGTATACAGTTATATGCATTGATACCCTTATTTTGGAATTTTCTGACTTCCATGCAAAAACCATTCTGTTTTCAAGAATCTATGTCCTAGTTTGCTTGGTTTCGGATGCCCTGTTTCATAGGTCTTCGGAACTCACATGATATACATATGCTTACAGAAGTGACCCCGCCTGGACGCCGGGGTGTATTTCGACCAAATATCTTAGGTTCTTAATTTCGCCACTTTTCTCTAAATGACATTTAACTTGTTTTCTATAGTTTGTTTGCAATGAAGACATGGGTACTGAAATAGCCTCTGTTGAAGAGCCAGAGACCTGCTCCTATGTATTGACTGTTAACACCAAAGCACTCTGTGCACATCCATTGTTCAAAACACGTGGCAAAAAGAAAGCAAGAGAGATCACATGTTCACCAGCTCTCACCCAACACCAATATGATCAATATGTCCAGAGAGAAGAAGGTGAGTATCTTCGTTATGAAATTGGAAATGATTTGTTGTAAAATTGGATGATTCTTCAGTAACACGAATGCGATAAAACTCAAGTTTGCTAGTTGTTGTTGACAAAAGAAAACGATTTTGTAATATTTAGGACATGATGAGAATTTCATTTGTTTGATCATTTAATCGACATGAAACGTTTTTAGCTCGACGTTCTAAGTTTTGAGTCTGCCAGTTTTTTACTATCAAAAGATCAAATTTTGACTGTGTAGGTAAGGGATATTACGAGACGAGCATGTCTCATCTTGAGCTAAGAACAGTAAATATGTTAATGAAGAATATTCTGCTGTATGCATTATTGTCTAACGTCTTGTACGATTTGCTGAACAGGGAAGCACCACAGAGGTTAGCTAGATAGATATTGATTACGTAACTACGCACGGTCCTTTCTCCAACTCTGTTGTGTTGTGTCATGTGTGCCATGTGACTTAAAAGATTAATATACCGGGTGTCCCAAAGAATTGTGCCCCGTTTGTGTGGCTACTGTGGTGGAGCAGTAGGCTCAATCATACCGGTTTTTACACAGTTGCATAGGTCAAGCTTCAACTGAGAGTTTGAGACGGTGTTTGAGTCAGTCTGACTAGTGATTGCTGATTTATGGCAGAGGAAAGGCAAAATTAATGGATGCTTCAGAAACAGCACTTCTACCGGGTGAATCAATAAAAACGCGCGGCGTTTGAAAAAATCCTTATCCCTTAATATCACAGCAATGATATTGAAAACTGTCTTGTTTTATCCCCGATATGTCAAATTAGGTTCAGTAATTTACCTGGCTTTAATCGGTCATTCCTTCCCGTCGAATTAGGAGATTTTCTGCAGAAAGCCCCTTTCGAAAACCTGCAAAAACGAGCGAAAACAGCAAGCAAAATTTCCTGTTGTTCTCCTTCCTAGCAATAATGACTGTAGGATGTGCTCATGTACTTTGTCCTCATGGGAGAATGGAATCCCCCTAAATAATTTCTTCACACCAGGGGGAAGACTTTTCAACCACCCAAAATGAAAGCACGTGCTAAAGCGTGCTGAAAGTCATCGCTGTGAGGTAAACACATTAGGGACTTTTTGCTTGTAAGTTTAGCACGTTTTAAGGTTTATCAAAGGGATTCATATTAGAAAATTGCCTACAGAATCTGAACGGAGTGACCGATTTTTGCCAGGAAAATTTCTAAAAATAATTGAACATGTTACCTATTTAATCAGATATTGCAGAATATTATTGCTTATATTCTCAGGGAGCAATAGCCTTTCAAACGCCGGGCGCTTTTTTTGACTCACCCGGTATTGTGCTCCAGCAATTTCAAAATCAGGTAAGTTTTCAAAGATACGGTTCTGTCATCGTATTAAAATTTTCACTACATTTTCAAAGGTAGAGAGTGCTTTCTTATGAATAGACAATGTCACAATACCACTAACCCTTTAAAGGATTGAGCAAAATTTTAAGACGACGCTAGAACCCTTTCTTTGAAAACTTTATTTATTTATTTGTTTACTTATTTATTTCTTTATTTATTTATTTACTTATTTATTTCTTTATTTATTTGAATACTTTATTTTGACTTTGCTGGAGAACAACAGAAGTGCTGTTTTTGAAGCAGCCGCTAATTTTGCCTTTTCTCGGCCATAAATCAGCAACTACGTGTCAGATTGACTCAAGCAAGGTCTCAAACTCTAAGTTGAAGCCTGCCCCATCCAACTATGTAAAAACCGAGATGATTGAATCTACATCGCCTCCACAGTAGCCACGCAAACAGGGCGCAATTTTTTTTGGGACCCTGTATAAGATCTCGACTTGCTCCCAAAAGCCCATTGCCGGTGAAATGAATTTGATCGGCTCTTTGGCGAAAATTTCAGCTAACGTTTGATGCTCAGCAAAGTTGTTGGTAGCCACATTGCCTATTGCTCCTGGTGGTATCGTCCCTGTAGTATGGTATAGTCGTATAGTAATTAGAAAGTATAGTAGTATGTAACCTTGTACGGTAACATTTTAGATGGATATATGTATAAAAAAGTTGTTGGTCGATCGATTAAACATAGCTGTGACTACCTTCAAGAGAATTAAGCACCTTGAAATACAACGCTCACTGGAAGATATTGATAGGTAATTGTTGGTGAACAACTACAGGTTGGCAGAATCAAAAGCTGCACTAAAAACAATGCAGTGCTTGATTTTGAATAAATTCTTTGGCAGAAACACCGGGAAACGACGAAAAACAAACGTGAATAACTAGATTTATAGCATGTTAATCCCCTTCAGAAATCTTAAGAACATATCTACACAGTTCCGTCCTCCCCAGACTACCATACCAATAACAGGTAACATGGGCTAGCAGTGCATCAGCCCGGCGTTAACTGTTGAAATAGCGCATTTACGGTCGGTGATTGACAAGAGAAACCATATTTTCCTCCGGGCCAATACACCTGTCCACAGCCATGAAAGACTGCAGAGAACTTAACTACTTAACTAACCAAAAACTCAAAAACAGAAAAAATAGAGAAAAAATATCAAATCAAACAATGGGGAAGGGAGGGAGGGGCAACTAAACTGCCTCAGATGGCTAGGCCAGCAAGCGAGATTGACTCAGCAAAACACGAGGCTAACTGGGAACGAGGTTCACCTTTGTTTGGGCAATTCGCAGGAAGTACGCAATCTTTCTTTGAGTATCACCTCCGCTTAAATATACATTTAACCGATATATAAATAAATCACGTCTAAGATCATGCGGAGCTGCTTGCTGTTTCATACTGTCATATTGATATTTCATTTTTATTTCTTAAGGAGGATTGCCCTTTAGATGAAGTTGTTTTTCAAGTGGCCCTAAAAATTCATAGAACTTGCTTGATTCTTAAGAATATTTATTGTAGAAACTCTACGGAAAAAGAAGGAGGCCCAGATTCAAGCAGAAGCTGAAGCAGCACAATCAAGTGACAAAAAGAAAGAGAAAAAGTCGAAAGGTTTATTGGGAGTTTTTGAAAGTGTTTTGAAAGGACTGTCTTCTTTGTCAGAAAAACAAGGAACAAAACCGAAGAATGCTTTCAAGACGTTTAATCTCAAAGACCGTGGAAATGATCTGAGCAACTTTTGGAAAGATATTGGCTTTGAAGAGAGTAAGTAGATTTTACAGATTGCGAAGAATGTGTCTTTGAACTGGTATAAATTTAACTCACCCGGGCTATCAAACACTGACCAATCATTATACCAAGTGAGTCCACAAAATTGCACTCAACTTGAAAAGCTGCTTTTTTCTAATTATCAAGTAAATGATTTGTAAAATAGCCTTGAATAATGGAGTTATCATATTAAACCCATAGACGTAACACAAAAACACCGTAATCTGTCGAAAGAATACTGTTAACTCCTGTAAAAGATGAAAACCAAATGATCCTGTAACCACAGGGGGGGGGGGTTCTTCCATAGTAAAGGTACCTGGGGATGTGCCGCCCACAAGGGTATACTTTTTAGAACCTCTAGTCTAGCCAAGGGTATACTTTTTGGCAATTTTAGTCGAGTTTCGTCTAGGCAAGGGTATGCTTTTTGGCAATTTTGGTCTAAGGACTGTAAAAGTTCAGTAGTTTCTGTAAAAACCCAAATTTAAAGGAAAATTCTGTCCTGAGAGTGCGAAAATTTGGCAAGTTTTGTCTAGAAAACGCCCTTTCAGGGCACTTCTAATAGCGAAATTAGTCTAGCCAACGGTTCCATTTTGAAACTGCGGGCGGCACCCCCCTACCTGAAATTTAGCTGAGAACCCCCCCCCCTGTAACAGGAGAGAGAACTATTGAGACGTACAAGAGAAATGGAACCGTTTTCAAAATGGAACCGTTAGGCTGGCAATAAACTATTTGCTTTGTCACGAATGTCTGCATATCTAGGTACTGATAAATTGAGACTTTTGATGAGAGCATTTGTTACCAGTCAGTTCCAATATTGTCCATTGGTTTGGATGTTTCATAGCAGAAAAATGAACAACAAAATCAATAGGCTGCACGAGAGAGCTCTCAGAATAGCATATAAAGACTTTTGTTCTAGTTTCGCAACTTTGTTAGAAAAAGATAGATCTGTAACGATACATGAGAAAAATCTGCAGTTGCTAATGACTGAAATGTTCAAAGCAATAAATAATCAAAGTCCCACATTCATGAATGAAATTTTTCCTCAAAGAAATGCTGCTTATAATTTGAGAAATTCAAATACATTCAAAGTTCCTATCGTACATACTGTTAAATATGGTACTGAAACAGTTCGTTATAGAGGACAGCGCATTTGGCACACTCTTTCACAGGAAATCAAAGATGCAAATTCTGTGCAACAATTCAAGAATAGAATAAAATTTTGGAAATGTGTAGACTGTGACTGTAGACTCTGCAGACAATACATACCTGAGCTCGGCTTTTTATAGTTTTATACCCCTTTTAGATTGTATATATAGATTTTATGAACTTTGTAATTTTATTGACTTGTTTTACTTATTTTGTTGTATTATTGTAAATTAATTTGTTGGCTTGAATTAGCATTTTTATATTTTAGCTATGGAAGTTGCCAACCTTGAATAAAATGAAAAAAAAAAGAAAACTGAATTACTCTTATTATCTGAAAGGGAAGAATAAGTTAGTAACTCACAAGTAACTGCAATGAAGAACAACGTTGAATAACAAAAAAACGCGTTTTGTCTCACACTCGTCAGTTCGGTTCATGCGAAGAAGTCTTCTCTCTACAGATTACTGTGTTTTGTTGCATCTATGAGTTTATTCTGATAAGTACGTTATTTAAGCTTATTCTTAATATGAAAGCAATGGTAATTTCGAAAGTAAAACACATTTTTGAACGATTTCACGGAATCTAGGACATTTTAACAGAAGTTTCAGACGACTAGAACATTATGCTTACAGTTTATTTTGCTTATTTCATATCTAAGATGCCTTATAAACATAAATTATGCTTTATTTTAGGGGTTCTTGATCAGATATTTTCACAAGTGATTATCGTTGGTGATAATGAGAATGCTTGCTAAGATGGATTTAATTTAAGAAAGCATGGTACATTAGCTAATTGAAACTCTCATCAAATTCTATTTTCAATCCAAAGCGTTTCGTGAGCAAAACATCAAGTTTTAAAACAACGGAAATATTTTGCTGTAGTCTCTCTATGCTGGAAAGATGCAGACACTTTATATACCCGACCACCAAATGTTTCGGGCATTGAACTTCTCAGACCCATGAAATGTCCGAAAACCAGAAGATTCATAAACTGGTCTTATGACAACAAGGTTCGTCGACAGGACTGTCAAAGCTTTCTAAATGTTTATAAAGAGAAGATTATTGTAAACAACATCAGTTTTCCTTAAGAATTCTGTTCATCTTGATATTGTGCATGCACTATTGGGAAATGTATCGTCTAATCATTGAAAATTAATTTTAGGACACCGATACAATTTGTCATCACTATTTAATGAATGTTTTTCAAATTATTTCTGTATGCCACTGTTGTGCTAAGTTTTGGCTAGTCAATCGATAAAAAAGCCGATTTTATGCATGAAATCAAATAGCAAAGGCATCTACTGATGACTTTTCGCACAGCCTGGGAATCCGGGAAATTTTTGATCAACTAAGAGCCTTTATCACTCGGGTTCCTTTATGGGCACGCTTCAGTTTCAGATTGTCTGAAAATCAAATTTGGTGTAAGCTTAAAATACAGATCGACAATGCAGTAGTTAAACCAAAAAAAAAAACAAATCAACTGAGTCAAACGTTGCTAACAGTTTATTAACAGTTAACAGTACTGCAGTGTGGGTCCATACTTTCCTCTTAGAAGGTGTTGTGGCGCCGTGTTGTAATCCACTGACTTTGCAGCCAGAACAGTCAGGAAGAAAGGGGTTCAAATCCCACCAGCACCTTGGAGCGTCATGACAAGGGGTCGCGGACTCGATTAGCGCTTAGCTATTCCTGCGATCCCAGCGCTTGGCGCTGAAAACCGCAACTTCACGTTCACCTTCTTAGGCAAATTTGATTTCCAGACAGTCTGAAATCGCCTCCTTCCTCTGGATAAGGACCCTGGGTAAAAATGGCTCTTGAAGAAAAGCTTTTGGCAGAGTTGCTATGTTTCTCCTAATTAAGCCATTGTTTCTAGTGGAGTTGTGCACTTCCGCCTGGCTTAAACCCTCAGTTTTATTGCATCTCCCCTTGCTTGATTAAAACAGTCGTAGAGTAGGTTTTTTAACAAATCATCAGTTCATAAATCTCCCGTTATCCTTCTTCCTATATAGTTGCAAACACTAAGGGTTCTGGTAAGACAGAGGAACTGACAAAAGAGGAACTTCATGAAAAGGGCCCAGGAGATGATGCAAGCGCAGATGAAATCAAGAGAGATACTGTCAAAGATTTTGATCCGTTCACGGGCCTAGACCAGACAGAAACTGCGGAACTTATGACTGATAATGGTATGAGCAAAGGTGACAATATGATGTCATCGGAAGGGAAATTTGTGGAAAGAGAATCAGTGGAATCTAAATCTGCTGCTTCTGACGTTAACAAGAATATCAAACGTTTGATTTCATTGCAAGAAACAATTAATGAAATCGACAAACAAGCCGCTGAACTTATACGGAAAGATCAAGAGAAACGGAAAATATTTGTGCAACATTTTAAAAAATCCAAACAGAAAGCAGAAAGACAGTTACAAGACTTTGTTTCAATGTTGCAGAGACTGCGTGTTAAAAAAAGCGCAGAAAGTTCCACGGTGGTATCGAAGCGCTTGCAAAAGTTGATTGACAGAGTTGATGGAAATGTCCAAGCTTACAGATCAAAATTAGAGTAAGTTGGCTCCAGTTATTTATAGAAATTTGTAAACTTTTGCCTTGTAGCCTAGATGGTAGCTATTTACGGCAAGGAAAGATATAACAATAACTATCTTCGACTTTCCGTCTACTGGCCTATTCACAGTGGATAGCAATAGACAGTTACGCTAAGTTTGGCAGCGAGGAACTTTTTACCAATATGCATTGCGTTCTAATTCCGAATCGTTAACGATTCTATAGGAATTCGATCAAAGAACGTAATGCATCTTGGTAAAAGGTTCCTTGCCGCCATCTTTAGCGTAATCGTCCATTGTCAGTAAGAAGACTTTATACCGTCTGCAAGTCTAGAAGCAAGTATGAAAACCAAGAGGCATAAGAAACAAGCAGAAAAATAGACCTGGAATTTACTAGTATAATCTAAATGATAAGTATAAGCTAAATGTTAAGTTCGATTGCGATTAGTCAGGTCTTGCTCTACTGATAGGCTGCAACCTTATGGTTGTGCATAGCGTCCAGGCATCGGAGAGTTGGTTTCTCGGGCACAGTTTTGCATGTCGCTGTAGGAGATAAACTATCATTGTTTCAGCTCATCAATACCATTTGTTATCACAATTAGCTGTAAATACAGCAAGGCCCTTCAGTAAAAAATATGGTTGGATGGCCTGCTATAGTCGAACGTTATTTTCCTTCCAAGATGCAAAATAATCGGACCCTGAGATTCAAGTCATTGAGTCATTTTCATTTTTCATTTCATTTCAAATTTTTATACACAAACATTCCTTCAGCTACAACTCAATACAAAATAAGAAAATAAATCCCTTTATTACATTAATGCAATCTATATACAGTTAAAGCTAAATCATGTACAGTTATCTATTTAATAGCAACTATTCTTCCAGGGATTCGCGTTTTATGTTGTGTTCAGCCCGTATAATAACTTTTCAATTGCTTTTTGAATCTATTAAGTTTTTTTTTATCAATTTATTTATCGTTGGATAATAAAATACAATAGCTGAAATAAAAAATAGCTAATTAATTCCAACGTAAAAAGATGTATATACAGTATTAGATAAAAAAAGTAATAGATAAAAGTATTTACAAGTCATCAATATATACATTTAAAACGGAAAATGTAGGGAGCTCTCTGATATTGATGGGAATATCGTTCCAAGCTTTCAGAGCTGAATAGTGAAAGCCTTTCTTGACATATTCAAGGTTGTTTCTTGGGATTTGTAGGTCCCTGCAATTCCTTAAAGTCAAGATAAATAGGCCTGCTTCACTGTGTATATTGTATGGCTCATTCGATAAAGGTCAAGAATCACATCTGACAAACGAAAATGAACTGTTGCATTATACCACGGGCAATGATAAACCATATTCGTAGCTTAGAATTTAATGAAGTTGAATGCTGTGTAGGAGCTAGCAGTTCAGACGCGCAGGAGCCGTTTGAATTTGACTTTTAGCACTGGTTACGCTGGGGCTGAAGAGAAAACAATAAAGAAAAGCAGTATTATCGAGGTATGAACATTAATTTCGAAGCTACAGATATGGTGCATTATTGCCCATGGTTATACATTATGTTTCATGTAATCAGTTTCATTTCTTACGAGCTTTAGCCAATCGGTTGCACGATTGAAAGCCATGAGTCAGCACATTCCTTCTGTTACAGGCTTTTTAGCACGCTGACTATTCAAAGTCGAGTTTGAAAGGAGGAACACTGCAGCGCGACGAATAACAACAGCAAATTTGTGCGAAATTAAGAAATAGATATGATACCAACGTTTCGTCCTGCCTGCAGGACTTCTTCAGCTATCCTTCCTATCATTGCTAGCTTCCTTGGATCCTGCGAGCAACGTTAGTATCGTGTCCTTCTCTTTTTCAATTTATTTAAATTTAGTTGCAGAAGACAAATAGCTAACTCAAGAGCTGGATATGCATTTCTAAAATACACCTATTGCATCTGATGATTTCCACGCATGTGGAAATAAAAAGATGTGTGTATTTAGGCTCAGATTTTCTTGATTTTATTGCTTGCAGGGACCTAGACGCTAAGATGCGGAAAGCGTTGCAGAGAAGCAAAACTTTCGAGAAGAAATATAAAGAAATAATGAATAAATATGGAAATGCAAAATTGAAAAGACAGACAAAGCCAAATGGAAAAGATGTAACAAAAAGCATTAATGCAATAATGAAAGACCTTTTTAAAAAGAAGGATGATACCGAGACAAACCGCATTGTTAAAACAGGTAGGTCCTGTTCTTAGCTAGATGAGCACAGGTCCCAGAAGGGCATGATAGAGAAATTTAAGAGCAATTAAGTCATAAAAGGGCAGAGTAAAGGGCATTTTGGGTCGAAATAGGGCTTTGTCCTGTCTTTGTCCCCCTTCCTCCCAGATCCTATGGTTATTTTTTTGTTATGAATACAGCACTGTACCGTGGCACATGGCTAAAAAACTAAATCAAACTAACAAGAAAAGAACTGAAATAAGGGTTTAACATACCAACTGTTAACAAAGGTTAATGATTCTAGTTTGTTTTTTTTTGTCGTTGGAATTTTAGTCTTGCAGAAAAGGGCTCAGATCTTTGCAAGACTATCAAATTAAGTGTGTAGAGAAGTTCATAGTCCCATTCTTTCAACTGAGTAATATGCCATAATTCCAGAAAGAGACTTTCTGATAGCATCACTGGTTTGGAATTACAGCGTTTTTAAGCTTTATGAAAGTATGTACCAATACAAGTATGTGCCATACAATTACCAATACAAGAAATTCCTACTTTTTGTAATATCTAAAAGATTGTAGCAAGTTTAAGTCTGTAGTATTTGTGTTTAGCGATTTAGCAATTTGATCACGTCACAACTTCAAAACTTGCAGAAATTCAAACATTCTGTGACTCTGAAAATAATGGCCACATGGGGGCGACATCCAACTTGCTCTTTCTGGAATTATGACAAACGACCTGATGCCCCATCGATCAATTTAGTTAAGCAATGAGATTTTACACATTTAAGTTAAAACGTTGCAAAGATTCGAGCCCTACATGTATTTTTTCTATTAGAAACTAAGAATTTTTACAAGTACTGACACTGTTTTAGAATTATCAGACTTTGAGTGCTCAGCGTTTCTTAAGAGTTTCTTAAAGGTTCCATAGCAATCTTCCTGTTTATGACCTGTACCCTCATGAACTTTTCAAAACTTTCAAAAACAAAGATTTTCAAATCCTTGCCAATGCTTAGACATTACTCAACTACCTTTCAAGTAATATGTTCCAAGAAATAACTGAAAGGAAAGGAGAAATATGCTAAGGAGTTCTGCTATCATACAAGGCATAGTTTCTGAAGTTATTTTTTCCCAGCTCTGGAATTTCTTAATTTCTGATTATCTTAGAGTAGAGTTTCTTATTTGCATTTTGTTTGCTTCTTCGATATAAAACTCTTCTTCTTCTTCTTGACACCCATTTCTTCATTGCAGTTTCGATCCCACCTACGAAATTCCCTACTTTTACGAAGAATTTTCAAGTCTTACCGAATTGAGGGGGGGCAGTTGCCCCTTCAACCTCCCCGTAATTTTACCACTGGGCTCTGTACCACTCCAAATATGCTCGTGGCCGACCCTTACCCAAAATTTAGGCAAGAACCCCCTCCCCATTCAACAACTATCGCGTTTTGTCATGGTTGATCAAAGGCGAATGGAAAAAAATCCATTGCAAAAAGAGTGGTGCAGTAGTTAAACGAATCTTCATTGTGATGCGAATAAGTGCAAAGTTGTTGGAAATACAAGTCACGTTACGACGATGAATGCTAGAGCAGGTGTCGCAGCGAAAGTCGAGACTAAATACCTTTTCTGGTTATAAGCTGCTTTAAAAAAAACCCATTCCGCCCTTTTACATGACACTAATAGCGGTGATGATGATAATGATACACAAATATGCCGATATAAGGGTGAATACTGTAGGGCTTACGAGACGCGTAAAAAGATTTGAAACTACGATTTCTTCATGGTGTATGTTTCATATTTATATCAAATAATACCATAAATATTACATCTGCATCCTCCTACGTATACTTTCTATAGCTGACTATAAAAGTTACAATACTACAGGGACGGGAGCTAAAGACAATGACCACCTCAAGGCCTTTAACATAAAGACATGCAAGCAATAGCAACTGAATAAAATACTTCAAAATGCTACACATACGGCTGATGAATACAATACAATCCGTTCTACTTCGGATGTCAGGTCAGCATAGGAGAATGATGCTGAGCAATAGGAACCTGGATGAGAGAACAACAACGATAGCTAGTTGCTGCTGCCTTTGATTTCGTTCTAGGGTCTCCACAGCTCAACACACTGCGCAAATTCTGTCAGCGTATTCCCTTTGACCAGCTTTGAGAAATCCTAGGACTTGAGCTTTTAACTCCTAGTTCCAATGTGAACTCCTCTCTGGTGCTTCACGCTTTGACAATATTTCTAATAAATTGATTTTGGAGGCAGAAATATAATTCATTTTGTCGACTGGAAGGATAGTGTAAACTGAATGAAACCACCAGCAGTGCCCCACCCATTTTATTTCGTGTCATTAGTATATTGATTTTTAATTTTGAATAAGTTTGTCCTATGCTGGATGTTAGTTGATGACTTGCTCTAACGTAACTGGACATCCCGAACCGTCCAATTTTTTTCGCGATGAATTTACCTGATATTCTTACGTGTGACAAACTTTATTTTCTTGTATTGTTGAATTGTAAGCACCATATGGAGTTGGGACCAGAAGGCTTTGTGTCCTTTCCTGCATACAGCAGGAATTTCCTGCTGTATGTGATGCAGATTAAATAAGTTGCTTTTCTCGTAGTTTTTTTAAATTGATGATAAAAATATGCTGTCAGGTCAGGGTTCTTAATTCACAGTATCAATGACCTGAGATATTTTCAATGTGGTGTACTGATAACATATGAAACACCACTGTAAAATTTAGCATCCATCCCACGTAACTCTAAACTACTCTCCCGCGCAGAGGTTCATGAAAAAATGAAAAACGAGAAAAGAAAAGAGAACTATACTTCAAAAATCTAGCTAGCCCTTTAATCTATTTTCTGCCTGACAAAAAGGCACCCAAAAAGTGGCACATTCCGTGCCGGTATGCATGGTAGTTACCCTTATCAGGGATAAAACCTTATAAGGGAATGTCTTTATACGTGAATCGATGTGTAAGGATTAGGTGAGCGTGCCTTAAACATTTTCGAATACGGTATGACTATCCCTTTCTTTCTTTCTTCTCGCGTGCTCCTTCGCAGTAGTTTCGCTCCGCCAGGTATTTTGAGGAACCAGAACCCCTGCATTGGAGAGTAACTCTAAACGGATACATCCAAAACACAGCAATTGCCCGACATCCAATGTGAACCTAACTTTAGTATTTATCAGTAGAAATTGTTTGTGCGTAACCTTTTGTATTAATGTTTGATTGTATATTTAGAATTAGCCTAACTTTAGTCACCTGTTTCTATGTTATGGCCATGGGGTAGTCATGGTCTTCTGCTCCTTGTGGCGTCGTTCTTGTGGTGCAGTAAAGTAGTTTGTAAGTGCTGTTCTAGGTAATTTCGTAATTGTAAATTTGTGTATTGGATAAAAAAAAATAAATTTTGATATCTTGCGGTAGACTGGCTGTTAGGTTATCTTATCCTCGATTGTCTTAACTTTGATCTTTTGACCTAAAGTATCTTCTTGAATTTTATAGGTGAAGATCTGGAGGCATCAAATGAAGAGGCTGGGACTGGCAAACAGGAAGAAGGCATTGAGGAGTCTCGCTCTAGAGTCGATAAGAAAACGGATCCTCTTGTTAATGCTCTCCTGAAAATGTTGCAACTGGGCAGTAAAAAGCAAGCCGAGAAGAAGAAGCTAGCAGCTTCCATGGAAGAAGACCAGCTTGAGTCTGGAGGTGACGAACAGTTTGATTCCAAGGCATCTGATCAAACTGATCAGGTAAATCAAAAAGAACAAGTTGATAAGACAGATCAGACAGATCATACAGATCAAAGCGATCACACCTCGCAAACAGATCACGATTATTCAACAAGTGCAAGTGATTCCTCTCTTGATTCTAAGACCGGATCAGTGGACGAGAAAGTTAAAATAAGAATTAGCCGCCTTGGTAGTGATGAAGCGAGAGTACTTGAGGAACATGAGAAACAAGAGGAACTTGCTGGAACGGGTAATGATAATAATAAATTAAAGCAGGCAGGGAAGAAGATTGAAGCTATGGTCAAAGAAAAATTGAAGAAAGCAGGAGTAGATATTGGAGGTATGTTGACTAACGTATCAAATAATGTCCACAGGTTGACTCCTTGGGCGTAGTTCACCTAGTCCAGATCAAGGAGTTTAATTTTTTTTCAAATTAGATGTCACGTGTGATTTTGATCCATATGAAATATTGCAATGCATGTTGCATCTACATCCTACTATCCTTCTTAATTATTATAAAAAACTTCAAGAGTCACATGAGATTCCAATATCATAAAATTACTCCAACAAGACACTGCAGCTGTCGTTATCGGTAGGCATTTTCATGTGATATCTGACTTGAGACAGACAAAAAGAACTCTAAGGGTACGCTACCGAAATCGAAGCTGGTCATCAGCACGTGAAGAAAAGATAGTCAGAGAATCAATGCTGTGAATAGATTTTTTCATCCAATTTGAGAATTTACAATCACGGAATTACCTAAAACAGCTCTTAAAAACTACTTTACTACACTGCAATCACGATGCTATGATGAAAACAGAAGACCATGACTACCCCATGGCCATAACGTAGAGACAGGTAAATAAAGCTAAATCTAAATATGCGTACAATATATAAAATACTATTACAGCACAAAGGGCTATGCACAAGCAATTTCTACATATGAATACAGGAGTCAGGTTCACATTGGATTGCCGGCAATTGCTGTGTTTTTTTGGATATATCAGTTTAGTGTTACGTCGGATGGAATCTAAATTTTACTAAAATTTGAAATTAAGGTGTGAGAAGATTTCGTTGTTGTCTTATGTCCACAAACTCCACCGGATGCGCCAAAAAGAACTTTGTGAATTTAAGCATTCGTCTTACAGAGACTACTTTAGGGGCAGAAACTTTCGCGGGCAGAAAGTTTCGCGATTTTCGCGTTTTTTGGCATTTTTCGCGAAAGTTTCTGCCAAGGCATAATCTAAATTCAAAATTCGCGAAAGTTTTTGCTCGCGAAATTACAGGAAATTCTCGACTCGCGAAAATTTTTACTATCCATTTTTTGTCTTTTCTTCAAGTTGTTGCGTTGCTGTTCCTCAATCACCCCGATATTTAGTCTCTTGGGCCATAAAACCTTGTAAATTGTCACCGTGACTGTGAGTAGTACTGAAAATGGACAGAAAATTATGTTTTCCCCCTTACTTTTCTTCAGTCGCGAAAGTTTTTGTCGCGAAATATGCGGGAAAAAACGTCATTCGCGAAAGTTTATGCCCTTAATTTCGCGATTTTTTCTTCTCGCGAAACTTTCTGCCCGCGAAAGTTTCTGCTCTTAAAGTATCGGTAAAATTCGAGTAAGCCAGACTTCGGTTTATAGTCGAAAAGCTGAAGGTTTAGCCTTTAATTTTGCTTAAGTTTTAGGATCATTGGAAAACAAGTAGTATTCAGTGTGCAAAAAATCTTTTACTCCTTGTAGAAAAGAACCTAAAGCTCTTTAGTCATACCTTATTCAAAAATGTTTAAGGCACGCTCACCTAATCCTTACACATCGATTCACGTATAAAGGCATTCCCTTATAAGGTTTTATCCCTGATAAGGGTAACTAACATGCATACCGGCATGCGCCACTTTTTGGGTGCCTTTTTGTCAAGCAGAAAATAAATTAAAGGCTAGCTAGATTTTTGAAGTATAGTTTTTGCAAAATTTATAGATTTTACGGTGTGATTTCTCAAGTCAAAATAGAATACCCCCGCCATCTGCTTACTGAAGTTCCCCCCGGGGGGGGGGGGAGTCCTCTGTCTGTATTAACCAGGACAGCTGTTTCATCGAGAGTATTTAGTAAGCTTTAATGAAAATCAATATGAATTATGCAGTTTTTGCATTTTACATTTTCAAAGTGTGTTATTATCTTTACCTTGTAGTATCAAAAACCAAGATTTTATGATCTATAGATATTTTCGGGTATTTGAAAAAACATGTCAAAAAGAAAATTGCATCACAGAGTTGATAATCGATTTTTGGTGATTTTTTAAACAGGAATACTTTTTGTTGAGACACCCGTGCCGGTGTGCATGGTAGTTACCCTTATTTTGTAGCTTTCTTTTTTTTATTTTTTACAGATCAATGTAAAAAATATTTGTACAGGGTTTCTCAAAAAATTATTTGACGTTTGATTAAATATTGAAAAATAACGATAACATGAACCGGCTCATGGGAAGATAACCTTGTTCCTAAGATTATAACATAATTTTAGAGACCAAGATCTTGCAAATCGGTTGAAAGTTCACTGAGTTGTGAGCTTTCAAAGATAAGAAATAAGCGATAGCTGAAACCAGAGACCTCCAGATTACATGTAATGCAACAAAGTTTGAAGACCGAGGTAAAAAAAGCTTATCTAATGTCATACCTCTCGTTGATATCAGAGCAAACCAACTTGGAATTCCAAAGTACTCTAATCCTTGCGCTCATTGTCAAAATTTGCTTAACATTGCATATGTCCAGAAAAAGTGGTTCAAAACCTAATCGACGAGAAACTGAACCTGTTTCCTCAAAGGATCCATATGCTTGACCGTTAGGTTATCGAAAACCTGTTCAAATCCCATTTGGTTCGCCTTGAAACAATTGAGAAATAACAGAAACGATGGCTTATGGGATTTTTACCAAAAATGCCATTTCGAGGCCTCTGGTTTCAGCTTTCGCACAAACTTGAACTTCAAAGGCTTGTAAATCCATGAATTTTCAGTGGATTTGCAAGATCCTTGTGTCAAAAATTAATTTAAAATCTCAGGAAAAGGGTTACTTGACCAAGTGTCAATTCAGCGTATTGTTATCTTTAAGTATTTAATCAAACGTTGAACAATTTTTTTGAGACACATTGTAAGTGGTGTTCCTTCAAGGATGTAGTTCTGAAGTATTTATGAATTCATCTCACCTCTTGCGTTTTGTTTAATGAGACTGTTTCATCCTTTTGCAGCTAATATAAAAATAAAAATCGTTACAAACGAGGACACAATATCAAAATTAGCGTCTAATAGTAAAACAGATTTCTTGACGGATGAAACCGCCACACAGTTCAAAGATATGCTGGTAAATATGCTGGTAAGTTAAATACATTGACCTTTGTTTCATTTTGATGCCTTAGACTTTGATACCTTGCCACATCTGCACCTATCGAGATATTTTTGAAAGCGCATCCTTTTTATCCTTAAAATAGATTTCCTCATGAGGAGTGTTTAAAAAAATTTCCCTGCCTACGCGAAGACGCTGTTATATTTGAGATTCGATGCTCGATATTTGAAATTCGATCAAAGAAAACATATAAGGAAAATGCCCTCAAGTGATCCTCGAAGACCCTGGTACACGTAGTTCAATATGTAGTAGCGTTTTCGAAAAGCTCTATTTTCACCATTTTTCTATTTCTATTCGCTTTATTTTCTATTTATTTCACTAGCCTGCGTCACAGACCAAACGATAATTTTTTTTCGTTTGGTCTGTGACGCAGGCTACGTTTTTCTCACCCGTCTCCACACGAAAACAGGCACCGGCATTTTCGAAAAGATCCACTTTGTAGAGCATTTTCGAAAAGCTTCGTTTTCGGTGACTGAAAACGCCATCTACTTAAGGAACCGAGCACAAAACGGACAAAGAGAGTTCAAAAATATCCGGATAAGTGTAGAAAGGGCTGCTAGCTAAGTCAAGAAAGTTTATTTTCAGCTCTAGAGTAATTACCTAGCACAGACACCTTGATGCGTTCTTTGTACCACGTGAGTCAGAGCAGCGCCCGCCGTTTGAAAGCATACTGCTCCCTAAATATTAAAGCAATGATATTTTGGAAGATCTGATTTCATAGAACATGTTCAAATACTTTCAGAATGTTTTCTGGCTGAAATCGGTCGATCCAATCAGATTTTACAAAAGGTTTTCTCCTAAAAGCTCCTTCGAGGAGCCTTGAAAAAACGTCCTAATAACGACCACATTTCCTCCATATTTCTACCTGACAGCAATGACTTGAACACGCTTTATCACGTGCTTTTTTAACGCATTCTCGCGTGTTCAACACGTGTTTATAACGTGTTTAGCGCTTTCTCTTTGGAGAAGGAATAAGCCTTCCCCCTTGCATGAAGAATTTATTCAGGGAGATTCCATTCTTTCATGAGGACAAAGTATGTGCTGATACATTTAATTTTCATTGTTTTTAGGAAGGACGATCGATGAAGTTACTATTGTCGTTTCACTTTTTTTGCGTATTTTTTTAAAAGGGCTTTCTTGCAGAAAATCATATATCAACGGGAAGGAATGATCGATTGAAGTCGGGTGTACTACTGTATCTTAGTGTTTTCTTCCTATTAAAATCAGAGGAATGGATGCCACTGTTTCAACCTATATCGTGAAAATTAACACCGTTTCTTATCCCACATCGTGAAAGTTGATACCGTTCGTGATACCAAAATGGTAAATATCAATACCCTTCCCGAGTACCCAGATGACACTTCCTCAGTACTCAAATATACAATGCGCCCCCCTTGCGGAATTTTTTGGAACGGAGGATTGATGTTTTAACTATTTTGCTTCAAGGGTGGCAGCAGTGAAAGAAACAGGGAAGAGAAGCGACAAATGGATCTCGAAGATAGTTATAAGTTTGTATGGGATTCGGACGAAACTGACAAGACCAAAGCGGAACAAAATGATGAAGATAAATTATTGTTATAATATAGTATATTTAGCATCACGATGACAACTCAGTTGTGAAAAATACACCACACGAAATCGCGTTGGTAACGAAGCCTGGAGATAATGTTCTTTGCCTGCCTAGGATGCATCACACTAAGATTATTAAATAGCGTCTAATACCCCATTCCTATGACATACGGGGTGAACCAAAAAGAACTTCAACCGCTCAAAGACTCGGAGAATACTTAAGGTATTAGACTGAATCAATGTTTAATTGATAGCCGAAAGGCTGAAGTGTTTATTATGCGCATACTAACCGCTTTTGTGTTGTACAGGAAAATATAAAGACCGAGGTCTGAATAGTACAAACCGAGGTTATGAGTTTTATTACCTGACAGCTTCTAATTTTGACTCGTATCATTTAGTCAAACACATTTCGTTACCACCGTGTCGTTTGAGTTTATTGTATATCTCACAAGCCTTATTAGTTGCTGATGCGACAAAAAGCGTCCTTGTATCGTATTATAAAGGCTACGGGAAACCCGCGGGAAAGGTGCAATTAACCAATAGGAGTGGCGGGATTCTGTATTGCCTCGTTCTTGAAACTTCAGTCATGTAATAATGATCTGTACTTTATTTTCCTGATCATTGGAAGTGTACGTAAGATTTTAGACGGAGTTTACACGATGCCAGCACATTTTGAAAGCGGTGAAAATGTGACGGATAGGCCTCCTTATCACATGAAAACAGCATAATTTTGCCTGCAGATTTTTAAAACGGTAGATTTTTAGAGCGGAACTCTAATCAGCACATTTTGAAAAGGGCATCTTGTGAACACTCGAAAATGATGAAAACGGAACATTTTTCAACGCTTTCAAAATGAGGCTAAACTTTATCTACACGGTTCTAAAGGTGTAGATACATTTCTTTGAATCAAATTCTTGGAGAGATTGCACCAAGTTAGTTACCGTTGAATTTTCTACAGTTTTCAAACTGTGCCGGTATCATGTGAGCGCCTGGTCAAATTTTGCTACCGTCGCCTTTTTCACCGTTTTCAAAATGTGTCAGCATCGTGTGAACGCAGTCTTGGTGCATTAAACTCCGTAACTTCGTAATGCGTGAAAGGAGGCCTTAAACCCTCGATCAAATTCATAAACAATTTCACTTCAATCATATTTAGTTCCTTTCAAGAGTTAGGAGTCAAATATTTATTAAAGAATATTATTTATGATTTGATACTTTCGTAAAAATCAGGTTTTAAGGCAAAAGGGAAATGGAAAATATTTCCTGGTTGCTTAAAGTGAGGAGATTGTTTATCCTTTTCGCCAATTTTCAAGGAAAAGAATTTCATAAATCCAATCAGAAAAATAAAAGAAAGATCGCTAAAAATACTGCAGACTTGCGGCTGTCGGTTATCAATCAAACTTTGAAGTCTTCCAATACGTTGACTATTCTTCACAATTAGAAATTTTTTCAAGTCCTTTGAATGAAGTTCTTTTTGGTCCATGTGGTAAATTCAACCAGCTTTATCTAAACCAGGTCAGTTTTCAAGCAATCATTTGAATTCGATAATGACCATGGGTGAAAGGAAACAAAATAATTGTTATTTAATAAAATGTCTACGCAAATCATACATGTGTCCTATGTCTTCCCTTTTTCTAAATTGCGAAAAGGTCTATTGTCTTCTTTGCTTTCACCTAAGGATTGACCAGCAGACCTTTTAGCTACTTTGCAGAGCCTGGATCGAGCATTATTTTCATAAATTTTATACGCTTCGTTCGATCGACTGGCGTTAGAGCTTCTATCTCTATTGTGGAAACTCGAAAGTTCTACAAAATTTTCCAAATGATCGTTCGATTCTGATTCTATCCACAATAGTTAAAAGGTGTATTTGGATGCAACATTCGATAAGATGGCTGTGCTTGAGCCAGTTTGAAGAGGTAGCGACAAACCGAGACTTTGTGAAGTACACAGGGTGTCTCAAAAAAATTGTTCGACGTTTGATTAAATATTTAAAAATAAGGACAACATGAACAGGCTCATGGAAAGATAACCCTGTTCCTAAGATTATGAAATAATTTTAGAGACTAAAATCGTGCAAATCGGTTAAAGATTCACTGAGTTACGAGCTCTCGAAGATCAGAAACATGCGACAGCTGAAACCAGAGACCCCCGAGATTACTTGTATTGCAAAAAGCTCGAAGACAGAGGTAAGAGCAGCTTATCTAATGTCATACCTCTCGTTGATATCAGAGCAAACCAAATACGACTTCTAAAGTAAATTATTTCTTGCGATCATTTTCAAAATTCCTTAACATTGCATAGGTCCAAAAACAGTGGTTCAAAACAAGGTCGGCGAGAGACTGAATCTGTTTCCTCAAGGCATCCATATGCTTGACAGTTAGGTTATCGAATACCTGTGTGAATCTCACTTGGTTCGCCCTGAAACAATTGAGAAATAACTGAAACGACGGCCTATGGGACTTTTACAAAAAATGCCATTTCGAGGCCTCTGGTTTCAGCTTTTGCACAAACTTGAACTTCAAAAGCTTGTAATCCCATGAATTTTTATCTGATTTGCAAGATTCTTGTGTCAAAAAATTAATTCAAAATCTCAGGACAAGGGTGACTTGACCAAGGGTCCATTCAGCATATCGTTATTTTTTAGTATTTAATCAAACGTCGAACAATTTTTTGAGACACTTTAATCGAATCCCAATAGAATCCTTGAAGATTCTTGATTATAGCGCATTGCATCTTGGTCAAAAGTTACTTACCACCATCTCTACCGTAGTCATTTCAATAACTTTTTTTTTTTAAGTCAAAAGAACCTTTTGAATAAGATGTTTGGAACCCCTTTGTTTTCAGAACCTTAAAATTTATCAACCCGCTGCTGCATTGCGAAAACAACCCAAATGTTCTAAGATTTCTGACACAAATTACTAAACCTTCTCTCCTCCAACTCACCGCTGTGGAACCGTGATTTTTCTAGACTCTGCAAAGAATATACAAAATTTTATGAATAATTCTGCACTTTTTTTGAAAAGTTTTCAAAGATAACTCCCATCGAAATGTTTAGCAAACTAGCGCAGCTTGACCGATGTAAGTAAGTGATTTTCCCATTTGTAAGTTTTCCTTATGAAATTGTAATTTAAATTGGTGCATGTCATCATTATGGATTACGGCAAACACTGCAAATGATTTTTGTCAATCTTCCTGTATTTGCTAAGGGCTTGCAGCTAGACACTGAGGTTAAGGCTGCTTATGGTTTCTGCTTCAACGATTTACGGAAAACCTAAAAATATTACCGTAACAAAGCTTCGCGGATCTGGCTTAATAAAACGTTTGATTTGCATTAGGATGGTTGTAACGTAAATTTCTTGCGCAAAGAATGATCGGCTAACATCAGAATAGAGCTATTTCGCAATTAAATTTAATTCGAGGCAAAATATGTTATTCCCTGCACAGCAAGAAATCTGCATCATATCATTATGTTGCAACTACACGTACAAAACAATGTCACGCGTTGCTGAGAGCAATGCACGCTGTTAAGATTCGGATCCAAATTAAAACGAGGCACGTGATGTTCCTGGAAGAATTTCAAAAGAACTGACGCCATTGTGAAAGTGGTCCATTCTATGGTCCATAAGGGAATGCCATATTCTACCTGATGTCCCACCAAAAATATTGTAGAAATTTGGTTGGGTCCAGCGATTTGGATGTCGATAGTTTGCTTGAAAATCAATAGATAGCTCTTTTCTTCTTATTGGTACTTTGAGAGCAGAAAAATGTAGGCAAATTTTGGAAAAAAAAGAAATTGAACTCTAAAATTAATGAAAGGTTAAAAGGCAACACAATAGATGACTTCTTCCAACCGGATATCAAGGCAATCGACGATTACGCTAAAGATGGCGGCGAGGAACTTTTTACCAAGATGCACTGCGTTCTTTAATAGAATTCCTATGGAACCGTTAAGGATTCGTAATTAGAACGCAATGCATCTTGGTAAAAAGTTCCTCGCCGCCATCTTTAGCGTAATCGTTTATTGTTGATTCTTTCGATGTGCTTCCAAAGTTCGTTTACGCCAAAATGCCAAAGCACCCGTTTAGAGGTGGCAGCATGCTAATTTCAGCTTACAAGATTAATATTTCTGCTCTCAAAGCACAAATGTAAACGAACAAGGTACCCATTTCAAGTTAACTATCAAGGAAAGTTCGGATCTATTTGCCATTGATTAAAGCTAAATTCACATCGCTGGGTCCAACCAAATCTGGATACCTTTTGGGACACCCGATAGTGTATAGCATAGCCCAGTATCTGCTGAGTACTTTATGAAAGTTTAAGGTCAATAACTTTACTGCTTTTGATGCAGTCTTTTTTCTGTGACTAACTTCGAGTCATTTCTTTATATTCATCTATAATTCTACAATACATGTTACATTACACCTACATCCTGCTACACTTTCTAATTACTACACACACCACAGAAGCACAACAGGGACATGACCACAAGGAGCAAATGACAGTGACTACCCTGTGGATATTAGCATAAAGACATGCAAATATCAACAATTCAATGAATTACTCCCGAATAATAATAATATATAATAACAATAAAAGGCATTTATATTGCGCCATTTATCCACACGGCTCAAAAGCGCATTACATAATTTACATAAAACTAATAAGGTAATACCATATAAAGTAATTACAAGGACTGCTAAAAATTATTGGCAAAAATAAAACCTAATCAAAATATTCTTTAAACAAATGTGTCTTCAGTCTATACTTCAAAGTCTCTAAGGAATCCGTTGCTCTCAATGCAGTTTGTTCCAAAGATGAGGAGAGGCACTTATAAAGGCACGATCTCCAGCTGTCACAAGGTTTGTCCTTGGTGGTTCAATTTTCAAATTATCATCGGTAGATCTTGTCCGTCTTGCTGCTGTTCTTAATGTCACCAACTCAGTAAGGTGCAAGATTGTTGATGCATTTGTAAGTTAATACTATGATCTTGTATTTGATCCTGTTTGTTATTGGCAACCAGTGCAGCTGTTTCAACACTGGGGTTATGTGACTATGTATGAATGGGGGGGGGGGTACTCCCATTATGGCCTAACAGGGGGCTCCGCTCAGTTTGAGGGCTTACCAAATGGCTACCAAATGGTCTTTTTTGTCAATCACATGCTATACCAATTGGGGGTATTCTGAGATTCCTGGCTATTTTAAGGTTTCAACCCGGTACGTTCCTCTCGGCATGCCAATTTTTCGTTGCAGCAATAGTTATAAATGAGTTTTGAAGTTTTCTTACTTCGTTCCATCAGTTTTGCAACAAAAGATGAAAAACCGTAGAAAATTTTCATTACTAAATGCTACCAATTGACCCACTTTTCAGGTTCTTGATCTACCATTTGAGGGTTTTTGTAAAAAAGATACTACCATCTGAGAGTAATTTTCAAAATTTTTGCTGTGGGCCTTTTTAACCCTGACTAGAACTCGCTATCAGTCAGGCCGCAATGGGAGTACCTCCCCCCCCGGCGAACAATTACAAAATGCCAAAAGTACGATTAATTATACACATGAATACTCGAATCCGTTTCACATTGGATGTCAGGCCAGCATATGCCACTTCCCGAAAATCTCTATATCTTTAAGTTATTTACGGACTGTGACTTATTCTAACTGTGCTTTTTATAAGCGGAACTTTGTAGAATTTGTATTATTCATAATTCCGAGCAACGCCTTTGCATTGGAGCTTCATAGTTAGATTGCAGTACCGGTAATGATGTCCGTTAAAGCTGAGGATGTTGTTTTCTCGCTTGAGATTCGGAAAATATTTTTTGTTTTTATCGACGTCCGGCGACATACGAATCACAAAAACTTGCTTTCATTCTTGCTAATCATTTCACTGTCCCAAATGCTGATAGCCTCAATTTGTGACGAATGACAAGTTATACAGTGTGTTATGCAGTAGTCAGGATTCGTTGACTTGAAATTTTTCGCTGAGTTGAGTTCATTTTGTGACATCACAAAATGAATTCAATTAATGAAAAATCTCAACAGAAACGGTTTGGGTGCACAGAGGCTAGATTTCCAGAGCAGGGCCAATGACACCTACGCCATTGTTATATTTTGTATTTTCTTCACTCAATGCAATGTATGTCATATTGATAAAGGAAATCTAAGGCTATGTTACTGTTTATGGATAGTTCGGACTAAAGTCACTAGTTGGACGATCGATCGACTCAAAAAGCTCATTATGGCGAAACCCCTACAGTTCTCTTTTATTTATTCAGTTCAAAGAATTAGACAATAATATTTTACACATCTAAGGGAGCTGTCATAAAGAATTAAACAGAGGGGGGCGGAAGGGATTTCAAAATTCGCAGTAAGATTATGTAGCCCAGTGCAAGATACAGAAACTGTTTACATAGCCCCTTAAACATCGGCAAAAATTATTTGACGACCCCAGGGCTTCAAAATGAACTCTGTAGTTCAGAAACTTCTTCAAGAAAGATGTTCAGCACTTTACAGTTCAAGTTTTTGTCTTTGCATAATGTCGTCAATACCGTATCTGTAGGACCCGGTATACCGTTTTAAGAAGGTAGGGAAGAACATGCAGATACCTCTGTGTTAGACACTGAGATGGAGAACAATATCAATGATCAAGAAAACAGCTAAGATGATGGTGACAGTGTTTAAAACAATTGTAAAACATTGAAAGCAAATCTCGAAACAAATATATCTTCATGGCCCATGTTTGTCATTTGTAATAGTTTGTTAGCCCAACATTTTCTATGCAATAATTTTGGTGACCCTGCCAAATCCCTTCCGCCCCCCTCTGTTCCATACTTTATGACAGCTCCCTAATTTGAAGTTTTACAAAGATTCGAGCAAGTGTATTCGAGCCATGCTCAATAGCAGAAATTTTTAAAATGCTTAACTCTCATATTGATAATGACGATGTCAAAAATTTTCTTTCTGGAATTATGGCGAACGACCTACAGTTCCCTTCGATCTATTCAGTTGAAAGAATTAGGCTATAACATTTTACACATTCTATTTCAAAGTTTTCAAAGATTCGAGCCCTATGCTTTCAAAATTAGCGTTTTCCTGCTGCGACAGACAACAGAATACGACACTTTAGCCGGTTTTTGGAACATTCCAAATCTTGCCTGTGTCTACGGATTAAGGAAAAACACCATTAAGTTCTGAAATTCCAAACACTTATACAAACTTTTTAACCAGATGTGTGCAGATTGAAGCAAAGATGGCAGGAATAACATAAATATTGCAATCTTTTTCTATTTGATGGATTCTCAGATTAACTTTTTCAATGTTATCAAAGTTTGCTGCGAATTTTTGTGCTATGTGAACAAAACGTTTGTAAAATAGGCGGTTGAAATCAGTGGGTATTGAAGAAAACGTCAAGTTGTTTAATTTGTGGTCCGCCATCATGATGAAGATGGATGAATTTTTTATGAGTACTTATGTTCGTAATGAATCCGTCGCTATGCAGTGTGTTAGGAAGGTCACTATGTTAAACACAAGCTGTTTATTAGGGTATTCAATGCATCTACATGGAAACTCATTTTTGAATTCAGTTTGTGATGGTAGAGAAGTTTGAAGTATAGCCACTTCACAGTTGAAGAGTACGTGTGTGTACACATCTGTACTCGTCAAGAACTGCTATTGCTTGAGTATCATTTGATGCTTGCTGAACGTCTTCAAGAATTCGACTAAATATCATTGATCCTCGCCTTCTTCAAGACTGTTGGTAATTCACAATTGTTGTTTCAATTTTCAATTTGAGCTAAATCCAACCACGATTTTGCTTCACTAAGGCTTTCGACTTGGCTTATCTATGTTCACGCCAATGAGACTTTATCACAAGTGTTGAAAGGCTAAAGAACCATTGGTTACTCATCTTCAAGAATTTACGAAACTTCATTTTAAATTCAAGATAACTTGTACTTCACCATTTGGATTTGCTCAAAATCCACCAAGATTAGGCTTTGGCTCTGCACTTAGCTTATCTAAACTCATTATTGGCGAAACTTCATAAGCCTAAAGAATTATTGCTTACGCTTCTTCAAGAATTTATGAAAGTTCTTGCAAACTCCAGGCATTCAAGGCTACTGATATTTCGCGCATTGGATTGTTCCACCAAATCCTACCAATACTAGGTTTTACGTTGGTTCCAGACTTGGCTTATCTAAACTCATCACTGACGAGGCTTCCACAAGGAAGCTAAAGAAACAAAGCTTTCTCGTCTTCAGTACAAGAATCGAAACTGCATTCAAATTCAAGGCATTCAGGACAGCTGGTCCTTCACGATCTTAGTTCAGTTGAAATAATCTTATCAGGACTTTGTACAGCATTGGCGGTACATCTGCGAAAATTTTTGCCGTAACTTTGTTTTATCATTTCAAGATTAAATAAGAGAAATCTTGATTTTGTTGCAGCAGTTTCAAGCAAGTAACGGCAAGGTCATAATTTACAAGGCCAGAAGACTGTCATATGCTTAGATTTCTCTTCACACGGTTGCCATTTGTTTCCAGACGTTAAAAGAGACACATCAAGCCATCAAATAAGGGAATTAAACACAGAAATTTCTGTGTCCTTTCTGTTAACGTATACTCACGAAGAATACATTGCGGCGGCAATCATTTTTTGGACTCTCTGGATATTTTTTTTTTCTCGATAGATTTCGCTGTCTGCACAGACTAATGGAAGATGATGAAATTATCACCAACATTCAAATCAAGCCTCGATTTCACTCCTGGACATTGGACGAGGTCAACCATTTCAGATGACAAGTAAGTCAATGACCCAAGGGGTGGGGACACTCAGGAGGAGTTTTCACACCAAGGGCTCTTTCCATGAGAATTTTTGAGAGGCAGAACATTATGAAATTTTATGTTTGGTTACCTGAAACAATCAGAAATTGGTGCGAGACAACTGCCAAAGTCAGTGCAAACCACATTGCAATTCAATATGTAATTTATGAAATAATAATTGTCATTCACGAGATGTTTTAGTAAACAGCCAAATAATTTTTTGATGCCTGATTTACTGGTACCAGAAAGCATCACATCTTGAAGATCTTTTTCTGAAAATATCGAAGTTACTTCCCTTGTGAAAACTTTGAGTGTTCTCCATGGGGTCAGTGATGTAATCCTTAAAGTTAAGGCAAATTATCTTTTCTCTGAATATAGCCCGCGTGCAGACTCTGCTGATTCCCTGAAGGAAGGTGAGGGTTCCTCCTCCAGTGGAAGAGAAACCTCTCTGAAAGAAACCAGTTGAGTCTGCACGCAGGCTATCTGAATACGGTTCCTTATTCTAGAATTCGATATTTGAAACCCATTGGAAATCGATAGATCTGAGTGAAATTACATAGGCTGACTGCCTAAGAAGTACCTTTTATCCCAAAGGTAAGGTTTGCTCAACTGTCAAGCGAAGTGATATTAATAAGATAAAGACCCAGGAAGATAGGGGACTCAGGTAGCAACATTTTCTTGGTTTCTACCTTTGAAGGCATCAAAGAACTTTTTTACAGTAGGCTTGTCAAGTGAGCAATGAAATCTTCATTGAACGTTACCATAAGTGCTCAAAAATCCTTTATGAGTCACCGAAAAGGGTCCCTTGATTAATCACCAGCGCCACACGAGCGCATGCCATTCAATACAACACGCATTTTATCAGTGTTTTTGCTCAAGTATTTTATCCACTTGTTTGTTGGAGGGGGGGGGGGTCACTGGGGTTTTGCGGATAGCCGATATCGGCCTATTATAGATGCGGAAATGCGGAAATTAGAAATCACTTCTGCGGATTGCGGATACTTGTTGCATTTTTGCGGAATGCGGATATTTCTGTAAAATTGATATTAGTTCCTAAAAAATCACAGATTTAATACTCATTCAGTCAAAATATTGTGTAACATTTACTTAAAGGCACTAAAACAAACGAAACAATACATATCACAAAGATCTGAAGACAACAGCCACAATAGCAACAGCAACAACAAATTTTTTCGCGCGAAATAATCACCCATGATGACTGCAAACTGCTAGAGTCTGATCGGTCATGTGCAAAATGGAAAGAAAATGGTTTATGTTGTGTTTTATATGAAGTAGGAAGACTTTGCTCATTATGCATCACCTCTCAATATTGCTGTAATGTGGTGTCCTTTTGTATGCGTCTTCATTGCACATCCTGCATTTCCCGCCAAATATTTAGCGCCAAGTGAAGGTAAATGACTCCCTGTGGGCGCACGCCTTTTGTATAAAACCTTAGGAGGGCGGCTAAAACAAACGTTCTTTTGAAATACTATCTCAATATTTGTAAAGGAAATGACAAAGGCCTAGTTGCCATGGTTTACGAACGTGAAGGAGTCAAACAAACTGTACAACTTGTGGTAAAGTTTGCTCAACAAACATCCTATGGCTTTAGGATAAAACTTCAGGTCAAAACTGACGAAATATTGGAATTAAAAATCAGCTAGTTACTTTGGAATGCTGGTTTCAGATTCACTATCATTTGTGTACAAATCGCCATTACTTGTACCGGTCGTTTGTCTGGTATCGTAAAGAAATTTATTGTCTGAGAGAGAAGAAAAAGATGACTGCAGCTGTTGCAAAGGAGGCAGGAAAGGATATCTTTTAGAATATTGGGAAATTTGGAAACAAGCAAGAGATATGTCAACCTTAGCTGTGCACAGTGCATTTTATAAGGAGCATTTAGGAAGAGAGAATTTAGAGCGGAAGTTCAAATCCAACCAAGTTTTTACACCGATAAGAGTTGATAGATGTACCATATCTGAGGAAAAGTGAGTTTATGTTTTGTGTTTGCCATGTTGTCAGGGCTTCATTGCTTGGTACTTTGTTGACGTATTTCTGAGTCTCGATGGAGGGCGAGGCCCTCGCCTAGGGGCATTTCACTCCCAAAAATCTCGTACACCTTTGGCAAATCTCCATTCATTGTCAAGGAGAATCCATCAAAAATCTATAAAGCCGTTTTATCCTTGAAAAATCTTGTTCGCCTTTCCGGATGAGTGAAATGCCCCTCGGTGGGGGGGGGGAGGAGGTTCAAAAATAGTGTACTTGAAAAATACCCCTATATAACATTTAAAAACATTTGTCTTTCGCAGTTTGCTTTGAAATACTCATCTTGTGCCCTTGAAATAATAGTTACCTATAACTTTTGCTGTGAGTATTGCAAAAATTGCAAAAAGCGTTATATAAATCCTTTAAGGATTTGTCAAAGTTTCCTTTTTCCTCAATCAAGCCTCCCCTGCTTGGTATTCTAAAAGATTTCCTATCTATTTGAGAGAAACAATCCCGAAACAAACAATTCAAATGGTTATTGATTTTAAAGCTGCCTTGAATCCGTGTACCTTTATTAATCAAAAACATGCGTTGCGAGGAAGAAGTGAGAAAGAGAGGGGGCTTTGAGGGTACTAGAACCCGCAAACCCTGACCAAGATTAGCAAAAACCCGAAAACCCGAAAGCAAAAAAGTCAAAACCCTAAACTGGTCATTAATATTCAATTACTTCAATCATTTTCGTTATCACCGACCCTCTGCGCCTTGTTTGAAGCATTCGAAAGCTGGTATTTCGCTCTCAGTACGCGGAATGTATGGTTTGAAAACCCGAAAAAATAGGAATTTTTAATGAAATACCAGAAACTCCAGCACCAAATATGGCCAAACCCATAATCCGTGACATCTCAAAACCCGGAAACCCGTACGATTTAAACGTAAATCCCGAAACCCGAGAGCTAAAATTGGCGAAACCTGCAACCCGCAAGACCCCAAAGGCCCCCTCAGATTGAGCTTACATTAAAACCTCGGAATCTGCCGTTTGTGAACAAACCCCTTTTTGAGTCTCTAAAATTCGATAAAGCATGTCGGCTTATGGGGCGCTGGACTTGCTACAAGCCTCTCTCTCTTTTAAATTCGAAATAGTCCGGAAAATGCGAAAACTCGCATTTTCCGGACTATTTCGAATTTAAAAGAGAGAGAGGCTTTGTAGCAAGTCCAATGGGGCGCCCTCTCTGACCATAAGTTCTCCTGTTGTAAGCCTCTCTTAGTCCCCTGAATAAAGTTGATGAAACGCATAGACCAATGGACTCGATAGAGCTTCAAGGTAAATTTGTGGTTTCGAAAAAGGATTCAGATTGTAGGATTTCCAAATTTGAGAAAGAAACTGGGACAGACAAACAGAGACCGGTTTACCACAAAACGGGTTACAGTTTTGTGAACCTTCTACTAATTTTTACCTTTCCCAGCGGATTTAACGCAGACCGTTGTCTGCAGCACAGAACCGAGGCGGTACATGCAAAAAGTGTGGACAGATATTGTGACGGTTTTAGCTGAATTTTGATGCGGTTTTACAGTTTTTCTGAAATATTTTGGCTGTTTTAAGGCTTTCGGTGACCCCCATACCACCCCCTCCCCTACATCTTTGCTGTCATAAGTGGCATTGGCTAAATATAATTTCCCGAAAAAGTATTTGTTTTTAAATTGTAACCTTTACCAAAGCTAAGCTAACACGCCATAGTACGGAGAAGCGACGACATTGGCCTTGACTTGCCTAGGTCTATTTCGCAATAAGTCTGTTTGAAAGAGAAGTCTTTTGATGAAATACACCAGACCTATCAGACCTGACTTGCAGGAACAAGGGCAAAGTTTGTAATACAATAGAATCAGTCGCTTTGGTTCACACCTCAATTCATAGCAATTAGCGAATGCAAACCAAAGAAATTCTCTCAAGCAGAAATTAAAAACAAACGAAGGCGCAAAGTTGCCCTGAAACCAGTACGGCAAACTCTCGTTTGGTGCGGGTGAAGGGAGATTTTTAAGAGAAGGTATGTGCTTGTAACGAAAGAAGAAGGGTAAATCTAAAATTCTGTCTCGCGGATTTTGTTTATTTGATTCAGAAACGGAGCAGAGGGCATTACAAGTTCTGCATAGTTGAGCTGAGGAGTAACTGCGTACAACTGAGCAATAAATATGCAAAACTTGTAATGCCCTCTGCTCCGTTTCTGAATCAAATAAACAAAATCCGTGAGACAGAACTTTAGATTTACCCCTCTTCTTTCGTTATAAGCACATACCTTCCCTAAAAAAACCTCCCTTCGCCCGCACTAAACGAGAGATTGCCGCACTGGTTTCAGGGTAACTTTGCGGCTTCGTTTGTTTTGAATTACTGCTTGAGGGAATTTCTTTTGTCTGCAGTCGCTAATCGCTTTGAATTGCGAGGTGTAAACCAAAGAGACTGATGCTATTGTATTACAAAATCTGCCTTCGTTACTTGCAAGCACTGGCAAGTGCACCTTTGACTAAACTAAACCAGAAAAGTGTATCATTTCATCATTGGCTGGGCTAAAATCGCGAGAAATCATGCTAGCAATGCTTTTTAACCATTAGAGGGCAACACATCCTTTCCTTTATTATGCCTTTGCTATCAGAACCCCCCCCCCCCCCCTGAGAGAACCCACTGGATCAAAAAGCTTGCATTGAATGGACAGATACTGACAGCCCATTGTGAATCTTATTATTCGATTGTAACGAATTCTTCCAACTCAACTCAATTTTCAAATCTCTTGACTTCGCAAGGATCTCCCATTTGGACCCATCCAATGTGTAGTATATATTGTATTGCCATTTGATTCCAAGATACAATGTTTCCTTTCAGCTTCAAAAGATACTTCAATGCCACCCCCAAAGTCCAGAAGACCCCATGGGGTAGGAGCCTGAGTTATGGTGGCTTAGGCCCCATCAATTTGCCCGTTGGGCATAGACCCAAAGGGGAGCCTCCTTTGCATGTTGAGAAAGGACACTTTCATTATGGGGCAGGAGTCATGCCACACCCAAGGTAAGCACAGTTGAATAAAGTAATAATTTTATTTTGAGCAAATGGAAGGATGCTCTTGATGAGACTTGTGACCCAATGTCAGTCTTTGTCCGGTATTACTGTATGGGCGTTTATGACGTGTGTAATATTGAACTTCTGGAGCAAAGGACATGAAAGAGTTGTTTGATAATTTTGTTGTGTTCTGCAGGCATGATCTTTGCCTTGTAGTATTATGGGCCAAGTTTCCATCATGTTTGCAGAATTATGGGTCACATTTATCCAGTTTGCGGAATTATAGGTCACATTTTTCAGACACGTGTGGAATTATGGGTCAAAATTTTGAACCAAAATGGTACGTCCCCGTCCAAAACTAGGCTTAGTTACCCCCCCCCCCCACCTGAGGAAGGATGTCCTTGTTTGTTTTATAAGAAACTCAGGGTATTCTTTCTCCTTAGCTCTCTGCAGATGAATCATTTACATTTCGTGATTGAAATATATGGTCGATAGCGTTGAGCTCAGTAAATGTCAAACGATTGGCTTGGTTGTCATTGTGCGCTTGAATGCGTTTATACAAGCGCGTTTAAGTTAAGCCCGCGGTAAGTATGATGTTTGAGTTTAAAGACTGATCAACTCAAAGAAACTTTCATATCATTCATGTCTCTTGCAAGATATTCCCTCCATCGCCCAGGCATTTCGAGAACAGTTTGAATTATGCCAGTCAAATTATGTGAAACCAAACTTTGCAGCACTAAAAAGCCGTAGGTGTAGATATTTCCAATCAAAATCTTTTGCAATAGGCCATTTAGCTGTTTTACAAAGAGCCTGGTTAAAGAGCGATACTTCATGCATGCTTATTGGAAAGGTTCGACTGAGATTCGAAGTGACTGAGGAGTCTACCGCTGGTTTGCACACTCAAAATTTTCTTAGATTTCTGCAAAATAAAATAAAGATCTTGCTCAGTCCTGACTTTTTTGTAGAATAGCTGTAAGGTGCCTTCTCTTATAGTTTCATCCGCATGCGACGTGTTTTTATTCCCAAATAGCTACGTACGGTGGTGGTTACCCCCCGGTGGTTCAGTTATTTTGATCCATCTTGTTATGGGTGTATGTATGATTTCGAGCTCGGGGGTTACTTAACTTGTCCATGGTACGAAGTTGTTCCATTTTTAGGGTAGCTATTTCATGATGGAGTCCGGATTTATGGGTATGGTTTTCAACAGGTTTTTGCATTTTCCGGATTTATGGATATAGTTTTTTGTAAAAGTTCATTTATTGGTGAGCTGTTTTCGCATTTCCGGATTTATGAGTATGATTTCAGAAATTTTTCCGGATTTATGGGTATACTTTTGAGAAGTTTCTCCGGATATTTATCGGTGGTACTTTTACGATTTGTATGGCACAACCCCGTATCTTGGTGACTCAAGTGACCCCTCGGGATTTCAAGGCATTCTCGAAAAGTCTCTGTGGCTAAATGTCCCAGAAGCGAAAATTTTTATTGATGCAAACGATTAACACGGTTGAATGATAAGAAATACTGTTGAAAGTTTGTCGATATCTCATTTCGTTCTAACATTTTGCAGCATTGGCTGATGACATCATTTTCTTTATAAGAAGTAACGAAAGTATACAGGTTTGCATTCATGTCCAACGGGAAATCGAAATATATCCTTTCTAATTACCAAGCGCTTTGAAACATCATAAACGATTCGTTAAACAATTTATGTAGCTCTGCTAAATAATTTCCTGCACCTATAAGCTTTCAATGATACGTTACAGCTATGAGGAAGTCAGGAGAAACGCGAGAGGTCTGGAACGACCGCAATATTTTAGAATAGAATTTGACTAGTTAGGGACTGTGTGGGCATGAAGAGAGAGAGTTTTAAGGAATGAACATAACCAAGTAGCAAAGAAAGTTGTAAGTTAGGTTGAGAAGCAAAAAAGCGAGAAAACGAATTTGTTGTGTTACACAGCTTCGTTACACAGCTATGTTCTTCAAGCATTACCCAAACATTGCAAGCAAAATGGCGTTATCAGCTGCCATTTAAACTTATTGCATAACTTGAAAAAGAAATTAGATATGAAAAAATTTAAACGGCATTTTCTATCATTTATCATTACTATTTGATAGCGGAGGTAGGCCTAAAATTCCAAAAAATTATTTGCGGCCTTCCAACGACTCATCAAGGCTGCATTGACCTGGGAACTAGCTCACGTCATAATTTTCAGTGTGCGATACAGCTCAAAATTTAAGTGCATATCAAACTGCCGAAAACAAAAGCATCGGCTTCCAAACAAGAAAGAGAACAAAAGCAATGAATTGAAGAAAGCAAGGTAACGAAATACATACATTAATTTAGGAACATTTAAGCCAGCTATTGCGGCGCGATCGACACACAAATCGTGTCCATAATACCCATGGTATAAGTATATAGAAGTACGGCATGATCAGTTTTCGGCCGCACGCAGGCTACTGTCCGATGACGGTAATATATTCTTGTATTCGGGTTTTGATATTGTAAACCCTTGCTTTATTTACCTATCGAATGTTCCCTTAATTTGCCTCTTTTTTCTGCAGTGAAATGAAAGTGCAACAATTTTATACACTTACTCCGCTGAGTAAAAGCAGAGTCAGGACAAACGACCAACTGTAAGTATCTTCGAGGACTTCTCCTTTCCACTTACAAGTGGCAAATGTTTGGTCCAAACTTTGATAATGGTAGGCCTAAAATTAAAAAAAAATTATTTACCGGTGCATAAAGCGAAAGCTAAAAATTTTAAGGGCTCAAATGATCAGAGAACGTCTTCCAGGATGAGAACCAGGTAAAAACTTGTAAGGACAATATGGACACTTTGGTTTGGAATTTTCTTTCTACTTGCAAGCCTGCGTGTCTGACTCGTGTCCATGAGGTATGCATTTTTTCTATCAAATCTTAAAAAAACTACAAATACTATAATTTAATTCAACTATGCCATTCATAGCGGAAAACGACACAAGGTCATCGAGTTTCCACTATAAATGGCAAGGTGTGCATGCAGACTATACGTGCATAATAGTATAACTTGAGTGTGATTTGGCAGCAAATACCTTCGAGAAGACAAATAGTTATGGCGAGTTCTGCACTGATGAAAATGGTCATATAATTCTCATCAAACCTAAGTAGTTCTTTCATCTATATTTTCATAGGTTGATACCCTTGAGAATATTGATTCACCACTACACTGTTAAGAAAAATCTTCTGGAAAAGTTATGAAAAAACATGCCCTCTGGGCAAGGTGTCAACTTTGTTTCCTCATTTCACACTTTTAACAGACGGTACTTTTCAATAAAGTTTGAAGAAGATAGACTTAACAAGCCAACTTCCATTACCATTTTCCTACTGTAGCACGACAGAGAGGTTAGCCACGATTCAAAGGCAAGTTTGTGACGTCAGGATGCACCCCCAAATATCAGATCAGGTACTTCCACGGTACTGGAAGCCCCTGAATTCGATGGAAAATGACTCTTGCGTCATGATTAAATCGCCGGACTTGTTTTGTAGAAAGAGGACTTAAATCATCCCTAAAACTCTCTCTTTTCAATTTAAAATTGAAGCGAAGGCTCATCCTTGTTATTCTTAAATAATCAGATCACCCAAGTTCTCATCTTTTCGAGGCGATTTCAAGTCAACATTTGCTATTGTGCTGTTAAGAAAGAGATTACTTAGCCGTTATTTTTTGGCTCTACCCAGGGTACCGTTTCTGTAAAATCACATCTTTCATTGCAAATCCTTAGTTGGCAAAATGTTTCATTTTCTACACTTTTCTTTATTTACAAAAAGGAAACATACAGCAGTCAGATATATCAACCTAAACATTTTCCTTTACATGCAAAATCCGAATTTACATGTTGCTTTTTCTAGCGCAAAAATACGTTGAAATTGAAGGGCGTTTCTTACCCGTGTGTATCTTTAACAGAACTGTTTCTTCTTTGCTGTTCTTATTCTCCGTTTATCACTTCCTCTCCATGAAGTCGTTCTTTTCTCCAGACAAGCTTTAATAGTGAAACACACAATCTTCCAAACTTTACCCCCCAAAATTCATCAAATACTATCACTATCACATACTATCACAATGCTTTACACGGGAGGCAAAACAGATGTAATGTTATATCTATTCTTTCAGTATTCCAGGTCCCAATAAAGAAAACATCGCTGATTCAAGAACAGATGTGAAGTTTCCTGCAGAGCACCCATACGCTTCGCATTCATCAAGATTTGCACTATTCCCGCAATTCGATACCCCCACAGAAATGTACAAAGGAGAGCCGAATCATTTGTATCAGCCAACACTACCCCCTGAGACTCCTGCGGCTGCTCCCAGTGCTGACATTATAGGGAAAAGTAGGGGATCCCCAGCAAGACACGAGAGAGTGCCAATTTCAAGTAGTTCAGCAAAAAGTCCTCTGAGATGGCTTGATGGGCCTACTTTCTATCAGGTGGGTCAAATGTAACTGTATCATGAGTACGATGAGGAAAGCTCGTTTACCTGCTGCTTTTCCAAATACGTCTTGAAAATAGACAGTTTCCATGTATTCAAACTAAAACAAGCTACGAATTTTCGGCTGCTTCTGCAGCAACGCCTCCAAATATAATAAATCTCATCAATTGAATCGATCGAGTCCTTTATCAAATGTCGCAAGTTTATCAGCGCCACAAGATCTTGTGATGAAGCGCCAAAGAATTCGCTGTGGAAAAGTAGAGTCTGTACGCAGGTTGTGCCAGTATCTCTTTTGAACAATGTGATGTTATACAAGTTAACATCGCAGAGAGGGTAATAAGGGCTCACGTAGCATAGTTTGTTTTCATCTACAATGTTATATATAATTTGTAAGGTCTGGCGTCCACTCTAATAGCGAAAACTATGATTGCATTTTTAGCTGCCAAAAGGACCAGAGAAAGAGAGACAGACTTACTACCCCTGTCCACCATCCACAGTGCGGCCAGCAAGTGGAGCTGTCCTCCAAAACACCGCTGTTTCACTCAAAACAGCTGGCACACTCAACGGCGTCCAAAAATCGATTTGGGTCTCTACTTATGGCAATGATTATACTGGCCGAGCAACACCTGGAGACCCAAATGCTGTATTGGATCAAAACAGCAATGTCATGCCTGTAAGTATTTAGAAATGTTACATCCATCACAACATTTCCCCTTCACATGATCGAAGGTGTTGTGGCGCCGTGCGTGGCGACGTGGTGTAATCCTCTGGCATTGCAGCCAGAGCAGTCAGACGGAGTGGGGTCGAGTTCCAGTAGAGCCCCGCCACTTGAGCGTCATGACAAGGGGTCGCGGACTCGATTAGGTTTGCTCTATTTCTGCGATCCCAGCGCTTGGCGCTGAAAAGCGCAACTTCACCTTCACCTTCACCTTCATTGAATTGCGCCACAGATACTGGATTTTTCAGAAACATTGCCCATCTTTGCTTCACTGTGCATGAAAGAGAACGACCTGAGCAAAATGACACCCATCTATAAATAGGACCACGAAAAACCAGAACACTTCATTGTATACTTTGCAGGCCCGTAGCCGCTATTGGGGCCGGTCGGGCCCGCCCCCCCAAATAATTTCCAAAAGTTGCATTTTTTCATTCATCATATATAACGTAAAAAACTGATTGAACCAACGATGAAGTTACTCTCCAAAAAGTGTTCTCTCGTGCCCTCCCTCTTTCAGTACTGTCAAGGTCCCCTAGGTGAGATAGGAAGATAAATATAAGCCAGTCTAACTGGGAATCTAGAAATGGGAGCTTCTGTCTACTTTCCTTTCCTAATTAAACAGTTCAAGCAATCACCAAGGGGCTTGTGAAGTGTGTATTGCGAGTCAAGACCTATCTTAGGTCAACAACAACAAAGGAATTCGCTGTAGACTCCAATGCAACAAAATGTAATTTAGAAAGTTCAGCTCAGTTGACGTCAGAAGCCCTTTGTCAAGTGGTACAAAAAGTACCAAGACCTCAAGAGTCTAAATCACACGCATCTAAACTAGGAAAACTTGCGATGCTTTTGACCAAGTATTCTTGTGTCGCAGTTTAGTTTCAGCTAGCCGGTTTGAAATACAGTTGGATTTATAAATTTCCTATTTCACCTGCGGACCTCCGACCATATAGAATTACCTTTCAGCATTCACAGAAGGGCGTTTCCAAAAGAAAAAATAGCATGACATCCGAAAATTTTTTCCGGGGGCTCTGCCCCCGGACCCCCAACAGCTTCATGCCTTCGCCGCGAATTGGTGCCCCACCAATCTGAAAAACGCTCCTACGGCCCTGTACTTTGTCTTTGCCTTCTTAAGGCTGGTTTCCTTACAGCCAAAAGTGGCTAGGCCAATGCTGAGACTGTGCTGTACACCGTGGCTCCACTATGGCTGTGACAACTGCGCTAACGGTGGCAAAGCAGCTGCAAAAGTGTTTCCCTACCTTGCAACCATGTCTCAAGTAGTCGTCGTAAACTGACGCCATATTTGCCAATATTTGATTGGCTTACATTCATTTATTTTATAAGAATAATGCCATGATCGCAGACACGTCTCCGACAGCTGCGACACATGCTATCAAGCCATTAAAACTTTCTACCTCGCAGCAGCGTCGTAGGAGCAGGGAGGGTTAAACCAAAATTTAACCTTCACGTCGCCGCTACCGCGGTAGACCAACAATTGCAGCCACGGTAGAGCCACTGTTAGGAAGTATTTTCATTACCAATGAAAAACGCTTAGCACCGTCGTAGCATTGGTACAGCCGTGTCTCAGTACTGGCCCCGTCACTTATGGCTGTCTGGAAAGCATGCTTTTACCTAACATCGCTCCATAATGACCATCAGTTTACGCTTTTCTCATTGATTTCAATTGTTGTTGTTGCTCCACTGAGGAAGTTTTAGCGTTATCAGTTTAAGCACAGGCACAAAGCGAAACTAGGACATGTAATCGAGTCTAGCTTTTACCGGCTTTTGCATCACGCGCGATCGATAATGTGACCACACGCTGGAATAACAAATCCAGTAGCATTCTGTGAGATATCATCTTTTAAACTCACTAAGTTATTCACTTCAAATCTAAAAATCATCGTCAGTAGTATTTTTAATATGAACATTGTTCGAGTAAAGATCTCGCATCATTTCAATTCCCAAGATCGATAATGTCAAAACCTGCCCCGGACGACCTGGAAAGATCTGAAAAACTACTATTGAAACACTTCTCCTGATCCATCAGGTAGCTGAAATAAGGGATACTTCTGCTATCATTTATGCAATGGAGGTGTTGTGGTGCAGTGTGTAATATTCTGACTTTGCAGTCAGAACAGTAACGACGAAGTGGGTTCGATAACCAGTAGGGCCCCTCCACTTGAATATCATGGTCGCGGAATCGATTAGCGTTTCGCTACTTCTGCGATCCTTGCGCTTGGCGCTAAAAGCCAGAACTTACCTTCACCTTCACCAATGGATCTACGCATGAAAAAATTTCAGTGGTATATTTGTTCATTCTTTTCCTAAATATTTCTAGGGGTAGCTTTGTAGGAAAATTTTACATAAGTTTAAAACGATTTTAAAATAACTTTTCACGCGAGGGCCATATAGTCTGTATATTGTAAATATCACAACGTTTTTCTATAGTTTAGGTGGTAAGTGATGGAGCCATTTGCTACTATTTCTTGGTTGCAGCGTTGCGTTAACAAATGCCGCCTTCTTATTGTGACTGCACTTATTACTATGCATATGATACCAGTTCTCTTGACTAAACATTTCTATTTTCTTTCCTTCAGCACTCTGAGAGTATGTCATCGACTCCAATGACATATGATAAAGCAGTGACAAACACCACTAGCCCAGCGACAAGCAGACCTCCAAGTACAGCTCTCCTTGAATCAGATTTAACTGATAAAGCGTTCCAAGAATCTTTTGAGAGCAAGAAAATTGACGAACCAACAACACCAAAGTCAGTGCAATTTAATCGCAGTGTTACATTTTCTGATGGAATGAGCATACGAGAAATTCCATTGACCAGTGGCTCGGATGATGTTCATTCAAGGGACTTTTTGAAGACGCCTTACCCAACATCAACCAGGTCCAACACTGCCAGCAGTGATCCTTTAAGTGGCCTAACACAAAAAGAAATATCCAGCACTGAAAGACTAACAAGCTCAGCGCCAGTATCGCAATCAGTCAACCACATGCCATCACAGATGAAAGAGAGGCAAGCTAAAGGTGATCCAGCATGCCCATTGAAATATTACAGACCGCATACGGTTGGGACGTACCGGTCAACAACAGAATTGTTAAGATTACGTGATAATTGGTCGAAAAGCGCAGCAAGCAGACGGTTTCATCAAGAATACCCGGAACCAACACCAGATCTACGCCGAAAGCCGGACTTGCGATTTACGGACAATGAAAGAAGATATTTTGTGCCAGAAGCTAGAGCTCATACTTACGTTTTTCGAAATGCGGATCATTCTTAGGTTTTTGTATCTGAAAGGATATAGAAATTTCATGGGTGCTTGATCGGTAATTCAAACCCCCTCCAAATCAACAAATTCTGAAAGTATTGGGCTTCGGAGAGACAGAAATGAATTTCCCTGTCAGATACTAAAATATTTAAAACGGCGGGTATTGGATTCACTGTTACGAAAATGAAAATTCGGTAATAAAATTGAGAATCTCTACAAAGTCTGCCAAACTTCTGTGTTTTAGAGCTGAAGGTTCAGATGACCTTCCAGACGTACCGTGTTGACATATTTCAAGTCTACCAAGTGCACCGTTCTCAAAATTGATACAAATCGACAATCGAGCCCGCCATGCTTTTTTTCAAGAATCCGGACTGAGCGACATTATCCGACAATTGATTCACGAGGTTCGTATCAGCGGCGTTAGAGCCTATTTATAATTGTGTTTACAGTAGAAACCCGCGTAAAAGAACCTAGGTTTTTCTTGGGCAGCCTTTATAGGTTCTTAAGTAAAAGGCTGTTATTCTAAGTTCCAGCCTGCTTGCCTGCAAGGTTCTTAAAAGGTTCTTATATATAGTAGACGCCGTACACACATTTATACTGTTTTTCAGCACAAGAATTCTGATGAGTTTTGAGAATTCTCAAGAATTCTTGAGAATTATTGAGAACATTTGAGGTTAGAATTCTTGTTTAAAAATCTGATGGTCTTCTGTACCACTGAAGAATTTTGATCAGAATGTTAAGAATTCTTGAAAATTCTGTGGAATTGTGAAGACGTGAAACCTATTACATAAGAACCTCTTCCAGTTTCAGCCTCTGTAGGGTTCTTACTTGGAGGGTTTAAAAGATCAAATCTCAGCCTCAAGGTTCTTATAAAAACAAGTTCTTTTATGTGAGTTTCTACTGTATGCAACTGCTCGTCAGATTTTTGCAAAAAGTACCGGGTGAGTCAAAAAAATGTTTCGGCGTTTGGCGGGCTATGGAATAGAAAGTATGTGACTGATATTCAAAACTGAAATGTTCATCTATCAGTCAAAGGTCAACTTAGATGAGAAAACTTCGTTTGGTAGTATCCCTCATCTTACAGACCCCAAAATTAGGAAAATGCTGGTAATGGGCATGTTTGGGAACAAAATTCCACATTCCATTTTGGTCCATGATTTACCTTCTATTGAAATTAGAATTCGGCATCTCAAACTGCAATCGTAGCCAAAAGTTATTGGACGATTGATCAGAACCTCGATATTTGCTAGTAAAAGGCCCCCCCCTTCCCCCATGTCAATGTTGTTGTAAGAGATTGTACGTGAAATCAGTTCATAAACCATCTGGTCATGGGAAACTACAACATTGACACCGGGGGGAGGGGTTTGGAAAGCAACAGAGGGCTAAAACTGTAAAGAGGTTGTATTTATTCCCTCTTCAGTAGCTGTCCAGTAACCTTTTGGCCACGATTGTCTCCAGAAGTGAAAATAGATATTGCCTCACAACTGTTCATATGAGCCACAAAATATGTCCAATTATCAATCAATTGGTGGCTTTTACAAGAATTTCAAAAATTTTGAAAATTTTATTCATTTTAAAAATCGATCTGACGTCATAGCAACATGACGCAAAAGCAAACCTTGCGTTTGAAGACAGCGATTGTAGAAAGAAGGCATATCCTCGGAAATTCTCCGCTGATAAAAGACTGCACATGCAGTATTCACAAAAAAGGCAAAATTCAAGCATCAGAGATGAAAAACAATGCTTAATAGCTTGTTAGCAACGGCCAATATTGAAACAATGCCCCATATTCGCGGATACCCGCTGTATATAAGGACTTTGTGATCTCTATAAGATCCGTGCCACGAGTTGCCACGAGTTGCCAAATCGAGTTACCATTTTACTTGTAGGCTTCAGTATGGACTTCAACGAGTTACCACGAGTTACCATTCTTTTTTTAAAATAATATAGTATATTATTTATAAAAAAAGAAATGGTAACTCGTCGCTTCCCATACTGAAGTCTGTAGAAAAAATGGTAACTCGTTATGGTAACTCGTGGTAACTCGTGGACAGCCTGACAAAGGTGGCAAAGTGTCGCTTAAAAATTGTCCTGAAACTGTTAGGAGCAAGTCTAGGTATCATTGTTAGCTATACCTAATCATGTAAAGCAATGGGGGCAACTTGGAATGTACATGTGGTTCTGTACTGTTATTTAATGAATGAACTCAAAGATTGTGCATTGACTCAAGGAACTAGAAATTTCTTCTTACGCCGTTCAATTCCGTCGTTAGTGGATATATCGTAAGCCCCTTTGCTAAAAGTGTAACTCTGGAGACTACTTAACAAACTAACATGGCTTTCATCATGGTATCATCCGTATTTTCGATGTAAGAGGAGCAATTCCTAGCATTGCATCAATATCTCTACATTCAGACATCTCCAGAAGTGAAAATAGATATTGCCTCACAACTGTTCATATGAGCCACAAAATATGTCCAATTATCAATCAATTGGTGGCTTTTACAAGAATTTCAAAAATTTTGAAAATTTTATTCATTTTAAAAATCGATCTGACGTCATAGCAACATGACGCAAAAGCAAACCTTGCGTTTGAAGACAGCGATTGTAGAAAGAAGGCATATCCTCGGAAATTCTCCGCTGATAAAAGACTGCACATGCAGTATTCACAAAAAAGGCAAAATTCAAGCATCAGAGATGAAAAACAATGCTTAATAGCTTGTTAGCAACGGCCAATATTGAAACAATGCCCCATATTCGCGGATACCCGCTGTATATAAGGACTTTGTGATCTCTATAAGATCCGTGCCACGAGTTGCCACGAGTTGCCAAATCGAGTTACCATTTTACTTGTAGGCTTCAGTATGAACTTCAACGAGTTACCACGAGTTACCATTCTTTTTTTAAAATAATATAGTATATTATTTATAAAAAAAGAAATGGTAACTCGTCGCTTCCCATACTGAAGTCTGTAGAAAAAATGGTAACTCGTTATGGTAACTCGTGGTAACTCGTGGACAGCCTGACAAAGGTGGCAAAGTGTCGCTTAAAAATTGTCCTGAAACTGTTAGGAGCAAGTCTAGGTATCATTGTTAGCTATACCTAATCATGTAAAGCAATGGGGGCAACTTGGAATGTACATGTGGTTCTGTACTGTTATTTAATGAATGAACTCAAAGATTGTGCATTGACTCAAGGAACTAGAAATTTCTTCTTACGCCGTTCAATTCCGTCGTTAGTGGATATATCGTAAGCCCCTTTGCTAAAAGTGTAACTCTGGAGACTACTTAACAAACTAACATGGCTTTCATCATGGTATCATCCGTATTTTCGATGTAAGAGGAGCAATTCCTAGCATTGCATCAATATCTCTACATTCAGACAATCGTAGCCAAAAGTTATTGGACGATTGATCAGAACCTCGATATTTGCTAGTAAAAGGCCCCCCCTTCCCCCATGTCAATGTTGTTGTAAGAGATTGTACGTGAAATCAGTTCATAAACCATCTGGTCATGGGAAACTACAACATTGACACCGGGGGGAGGGGTTTGGAAAGCAACAGAGGGCTAAAACTGTAAAGAGGTTGTATTTATTCCCTCTTCAGTAGCTGTCCAGTAACCTTTTGGCCACGATTGTCTCCAGAAGTGAAAATAGATATTGCCTCACAACTGTTCATATGAGCCACAAAATATGTCCAATTATCAATCAATTGGTGGCTTTTACAAGAATTTCAAAAATTTTGAAAATTTTATTCATTTTAAAAATCGATCTGACGTCATAGCAACATGACGCAAAAGCAAACCTTGCGTTTGAAGACAGCGATTGTAGAAAGAAGGCATATCCTCGGAAATTCTCCGCTGATAAAAGACTGCACATGCAGTATTCACAAAAAAGGCAAAATTCAAGCATCAGAGATGAAAAACAATGCTTAATAGCTTGTTAGCAACGGCCAATATTGAAACAATGCCCCATATTCGCGGATACCCGCTGTATATAAGGACTTTGTGATCTCTATAAGATCCGTGCCACGAGTTGCCACGAGTTGCCAAATCGAGTTACCATTTTACTTGTAGGCTTCAGTATGGACTTCAACGAGTTACCACGAGTTACCATTCTTTTTTTAAAATAATATAGTATATTATTTATAAAAAAAGAAATGGTAACTCGTCGCTTCCCATACTGAAGTCTGTAGAAAAAATGGTAACTCGTTATGGTAACTCGTGGTAACTCGTGGACAGCCTGACAAAGGTGGCAAAGTGTCGCTTAAAAATTGTCCTGAAACTGTTAGGAGCAAGTCTAGGTATCATTGTTAGCTATACCTAATCATGTAAAGCAATGGGGGCAACTTGGAATGTACATGTGGTTCTGTACTGTTATTTAATGAATGAACTCAAAGATTGTGCATTGACTCAAGGAACTAGAAATTTCTTCTTACGCCGTTCAATTCCGTCGTTAGTGGATATATCGTAAGCCCCTTTGCTAAAAGTGTAACTCTGGAGACTACTTAACAAACTAACATGGCTTTCATCATGGTATCATCCGTATTTTCGATGTAAGAGGAGCAATTCCTAGCATTGCATCAATATCTCTACATTCAGACATCTCCAGAAGTGAAAATAGATATTGCCTCACAACTGTTCATATGAGCCACAAAATATGTCCAATTATCAATCAATTGGTGGCTTTTACAAGAATTTCAAAAATTTTGAAAATTTTATTCATTTTAAAAATCGATCTGACGTCATAGCAACATGACGCAAAAGCAAACCTTGCGTTTGAAGACAGCGATTGTAGAAAGAAGGCATATCCTCGGAAATTCTCCGCTGATAAAAGACTGCACATGCAGTATTCACAAAAAAGGCAAAATTCAAGCATCAGAGATGAAAAACAATGCTTAATAGCTTGTTAGCAACGGCCAATATTGAAACAATGCCCCATATTCGCGGATACCCGCTGTATATAAGGACTTTGTGATCTCTATAAGATCCGTGCCACGAGTTGCCACGAGTTGCCAAATCGAGTTACCATTTTACTTGTAGGCTTCAGTATGAACTTCAACGAGTTACCACGAGTTACCATTCTTTTTTTAAAATAATATAGTATATTATTTATAAAAAAAGAAATGGTAACTCGTCGCTTCCCATACTGAAGTCTGTAGAAAAAATGGTAACTCGTTATGGTAACTCGTGGTAACTCGTGGACAGCCTGACAAAGGTGGCAAAGTGTCGCTTAAAAATTGTCCTGAAACTGTTAGGAGCAAGTCTAGGTATCATTGTTAGCTATACCTAATCATGTAAAGCAATGGGGGCAACTTGGAATGTACATGTGGTTCTGTACTGTTATTTAATGAATGAACTCAAAGATTGTGCATTGACTCAAGGAACTAGAAATTTCTTCTTACGCCGTTCAATTCCGTCGTTAGTGGATATATCGTAAGCCCCTTTGCTAAAAGTGTAACTCTGGAGACTACTTAACAAACTAACATGGCTTTCATCATGGTATCATCCGTATTTTCGATGTAAGAGGAGCAATTCCTAGCATTGCATCAATATCTCTACATTCAGACAATCGTAGCCAAAAGTTATTGGACGATTGATCAGAACCTCGATATTTGCTAGTAAAAGGCCCCCCCTTCCCCCATGTCAATGTTGTTGTAAGAGATTGTACGTGAAATCAGTTCATAAACCATCTGGTCATGGGAAACTACAACATTGACACCGGGGGGAGGGGTTTGGAAAGCAACAGAGGGCTAAAACTGTAAAGAGGTTGTATTTATTCCCTCTTCAGTAGCTGTCCAGTAACCTTTTGGCCACGATTGTCTCCAGAAGTGAAAATAGATATTGCCTCACAACTGTTCATATGAGCCACAAAATATGTCCAATTATCAATCAATTGGTGGCTTTTACAAGAATTTCAAAAATTTTGAAAATTTTATTCATTTTAAAAATCGATCTGACGTCATAGCAACATGACGCAAAAGCAAACCTTGCGTTTGAAGACAGCGATTGTAGAAAGAAGGCATATCCTCGGAAATTCTCCGCTGATAAAAGACTGCACATGCAGTATTCACAAAAAAGGCAAAATTCAAGCATCAGAGATGAAAAACAATGCTTAATAGCTTGTTAGCAACGGCCAATATTGAAACAATGCCCCATATTCGCGGATACCCGCTGTATATAAGGACTTTGTGATCTCTATAAGATCCGTGCCACGAGTTGCCACGAGTTGCCAAATCGAGTTACCATTTTACTTGTAGGCTTCAGTATGGACTTCAACGAGTTACCACGAGTTACCATTCTTTTTTTAAAATAATATAGTATATTATTTATAAAAAAAGAAATGGTAACTCGTCGCTTCCCATACTGAAGTCTGTAGAAAAAATGGTAACTCGTTATGGTAACTCGTGGTAACTCGTGGACAGCCTGACAAAGGTGGCAAAGTGTCGCTTAAAAATTGTCCTGAAACTGTTAGGAGCAAGTCTAGGTATCATTGTTAGCTATACCTAATCATGTAAAGCAATGGGGGCAACTTGGAATGTACATGTGGTTCTGTACTGTTATTTAATGAATGAACTCAAAGATTGTGCATTGACTCAAGGAACTAGAAATTTCTTCTTACGCCGTTCAATTCCGTCGTTAGTGGATATATCGTAAGCCCCTTTGCTAAAAGTGTAACTCTGGAGACTACTTAACAAACTAACATGGCTTTCATCATGGTATCATCCGTATTTTCGATGTAAGAGGAGCAATTCCTAGCATTGCATCAATATCTCTACATTCAGACATCTCCAGAAGTGAAAATAGATATTGCCTCACAACAGTTCATATGAGCCACAAAATATGTCCAATTATCAATCAATTGGTGGCTTTTACAAGAATTTCAAAAATTTTGAAAATTTTATTCATTTTAAAAATCGATCTGACGTCATAGCAACATGACGCAAAAGCAAACCTTGCGTTTGAAGACAGCGATTGTAGAAAGAAGGCATATCCTCGGAAATTCTCCGCTGATAAAAGACTGCACATGCAGTATTCACAAAAAAGGCAAAATTCAAGCATCAGAGATGAAAAACAATGCTTAATAGCTTGTTAGCAACGGCCAATATTGAAACAATGCCCCATATTCGCGGATACCCGCTGTATATAAGGACTTTGTGATCTCTATAAGATCCGTGCCACGAGTTGCCACGAGTTGCCAAATCGAGTTACCATTTTACTTGTAGGCTTCAGTATGGACTTCAACGAGTTACCACGAGTTACCATTCTTTTTTTAAAATAATATAGTATATTATTTATAAAAAAAGAAATGGTAACTCGTCGCTTCCCATACTGAAGTCTGTAGAAAAAATGGTAACTCGTTATGGTAACTCGTGGTAACTCGTGGACAGCCTGACAAAGGTGGCAAAGTGTCGCTTAAAAATTGTCCTGAAACTGTTAGGAGCAAGTCTAGGTATCATTGTTAGCTATACCTAATCATGTAAAGCAATGGGGGCAACTTGGAATGTACATGTGGTTCTGTACTGTTATTTAATGAATGAACTCAAAGATTGTGCATTGACTCAAGGAACTAGAAATTTCTTCTTACGCCGTTCAATTCCGTCGTTAGTGGATATATCGTAAGCCCCTTTGCTAAAAGTGTAACTCTGGAGACTACTTAACAAACTAACATGGCTTTCATCATGGTATCATCCGTATTTTCGATGTAAGAGGAGCAATTCCTAGCATTGCATCAATATCTCTACATTCAGACAATCGTAGCCAAAAGTTATTGGACGATTGATCAGAACCTCGATATTTGCTAGTAAAAGGCCCCCCCTTCCCCCATGTCAATGTTGTTGTAAGAGATTGTACGTGAAATCAGTTCATAAACCATCTGGTCATGGGAAACTACAACATTGACACCGGGGGGAGGGGTTTGGAAAGCAACAGAGGGCTAAAACTGTAAAGAGGTTGTATTTATTCCCTCTTCAGTAGCTGTCCAGTAACCTTTTGGCCACGATTGTGGCAATGTAAACTTCAATGCTACATAAATCATGGACCAGAATGGAATGTGGAATTCTTGATTCCTGTACAAACCCCTTGCAAGCACTTTGATTGTTGTTGGGTCTTAAAGATGCTTGATTTTACCAACCAAAATTTTCTCTTCTAAGTTAGCCTTTGACTGATAGACTAACACTTAAGTTTTGAATAACGGTCACATACTTTTTATTCCACAGCCCTCCAAACGCCTAAACTTTTTTTTGACTCAGCCGGTAGAAGTACATCGCTCAATCCAGAAGCATTTTTAGATGGCATGATCAAACCACCAAAGGCAAGAAACATAACGAGATGATTTATGAGAAACTAATTATTTATTTCATTTGCAGGTTTTTACTGTAATCGGCAGAACTTAATTTGGCAATAATAGCATTGCATTTTTACGAGAAACGTTGGTATAGTCCGTATAGTCATTTTACATGGAGCGCTTTGCATAGTTGTAGCCGTATAAATCCACTGTACAAAATTTTATTGTTTATTTCATACAAGTTTTTACTGGCGTAATGGAACTGCAAGGTATCCCCGGAAAAAGGTATCCCCGTTTTAGAGGCAGTGCAGTAAACCAAGGAATCTGTATCAAAAATAGTTCTTACTCAAAGAATTCTCCCAGGGGGGTAACTACCATATATGCAGGTACGGGATGTGCCATTTTTGGGGTGTCTTTTTTCGAGCAGAAATAAATTTTGGGGTATCATTTTTGGTAAAATCACAAGTAGTCATAAATTTTGGGGTGGTCAGTTTAGAAAAATAACTCTTTAGAGTATTGATGTTGATCCATTTCATTTACTTGATTAAAATTTTGGATGGTTGTAACAATTTTAGGGTATACATTTTCAATGGCCTATAAATTTTGGGGTATGGTTTTCGCGAAAATTTATAAATTTTAGGGTGCGATTTCAGACGTCAAATGGCACACCCCCGTCACCCGCCTATTGAAGTTACCCCCCCCCCCCGGGAGAATTCTGCAGGCTCCAATTTAAACTTTGATGCAAACCCCATGAAAATTCGTCAAGAACTCATTGATTTATCATTTTTGTAATCCCAAGTATAGCCAAAACCAGAGCCTAAACTGAAGCGACCAAGAGAGCCCCCAGATAATTTACTACAAGTCACCGTAGACTGATTACAATTCGTCATAAATTTCGCTCGTTGTTTATTTTTTTGATCTGAACCTTTTCGCTCAACCTACGACTCATAAAAAAGCTATGGGAAAACGAGAAAAAAAGTAAGGTACGAGAATTCTACTGAAACTTCTTCTCGCAAATATCGAAAATTCTGGGACTCTGTTTGAGCAAGCAATTCAATTTAACAGATAAGTAGGTAAAGGGAGGGGATTTTCGATGTTACTTCACCAGAACCTCTGCTTCCAACTATGGCTCACTTTTGAAGTTATGATGAACTGGCAATTTCGTGACCTATTTTCACGGGGTTTGCATAAAAGTTTAAGTTCATGTACCCATATTACATTCATTGACAGCAGACAAACAATAACTTCCGCAATTCTTTCTGTACTTGCTTTGTGGTGACGCAAACTAGGGTATTCTTTGATTCACAAGTACATTTAGTATCATGATCATTTTATGTAGATATTTTTCATATCTTTGTTAGTTTCAAAATGGCGGAACATAATAATGCATGTTTGTGGCTGTGACGTTATCGAATTGCTAAATGCTTAGGCCGGAGGGGCTGCGGATTTCTGCTTGCCACCACATCGTAGGGCTTCCTAACTACCGGGTGAGTCAGAAAAATGTTCCCACTTTTGAAAATTCATAACAGCAAGAGCATTTCACAGATTTGAATGATTCCAATTCGAGTTAAAAGCCAAAAGGTTGAAGTATTTTTGTCATTTTTCTCGTTGTCTTACGAGGAGTAGAAATATAGGTAACTTCAGCTTTACAAAAATTTCATGGTTGCAAAATGATTGAAAAATGGCCTAAAACATTGATCAAAGCATAAATGACTCCTCGCACAGAATAATGGAGGGAATTTAACTTCTCATGGGTGAGAGATATCCTCCGCACATTAATTGCCATGGGATTGAAAATCTTCCGCATTTGTTTGAAAATTGATGTCTTAAATAACTCTTGACGGAGGTGAAACGCCCAGGGCATATTGTTCGATTTGAATAGAGTCCTTCATATTTGATCAATGTTTTAGGCCTTTTTTGCGTCATTTTGCAACCATGAAATTTTCATAAAGTTGAAGTTACCAATACTTCTAGTGCTGGTACGACAACGAGAAAAATCACATAAATAGTTTGATATCTCGGCTTTTAAATAGAATTTGCATGATTCAAATCAGTGAAGTAGTTTTGGTGCTATGAATTTTCAAAAGTGGGAACTTTTTTCTGGCTCACCCGGTATAGTTTCCTTGAATATAGTATCATTTTCCGTGATATTTGAAATACTAAATTTGGGCCAAGAAATAGAGCTACAGGCCTTACTTTTTCGCTAAGATTTTTCAACTTTGATCTACTGATTTTGGGCCAAAGAGTAAGGCAAAAGACATTGATTTTTCGGTAAACTAAGCCGATGCAAATGTAAATTTTATTCTTTCTGCTTTGTTGATGAAAATAGGCCATATTCAAAGATGCCTATTTTAAGCCAAAATGTAAAGTTATTGGCACTGCTATCTCGGTAAAATCTACCTAAAGCAAAAAGAAAGGCTTAGTTTTAGGCTAAAGTAGGCATATTCAAATTCGGCCTATTTTACCGCTTAATCAAAGCCTATAGGCTTACTTTCAGGCCGGCAAAATCAGTATTTCAAAAAAACTGGCAAGATCAAGTGAAAAAGAAAGGCCTGCAGCTTTACTCCTTGGCCCAAAATTAGAATCACCAAATATCGGCTAACCTTAGCGAAAATGTACGGTCTTTGTTTTCTCTTAAAAAAGAACATTTCAAAGTCGATCTATTTTACCGAAATATTAAAGCCAACAGCCTTGCGCTTTTGCCTAAACCATTGTTTCAAATATCAGCTAATTCTAGCGAGAAGGTAAAACCGAAATTGGAAATGACTTTTCAAAACAACCTCTTTGGTTTTTTAACGGGGGGGGGGGTTCTTCCATAGTAAAGGTACCTGGGGATGTGCCGCCCGCAAGGGTATGCTTTTTCATACCTTCTAGACTAGCCAAAGGTATACTTTTTGCCAATTTTAGTCCATTTTGTCTAGCCAAGGGTGTACTTTTTGCCAATTTTCGCCCATTTAGTCCGGGCAAGGGTATACTTTTTGGCAATTTTGGTCAAAGAAATGTCAAACTTCGGTAATTCCTTGAAAGAAACCAACATTTTTTTTCAAATTTTGGTCCTTAGAATGCAACAATTTGGCAAGTTTTGCCTAGAAAATGCCAACTCATGACACTTTTGATGTAGAAACTAGTCTAGCCAAGGGTATCATTTTCAGAAAAATTGGTCTAGCCAACGGTGCCATTTTGAAACTGTGGGCGGCACACCCCTGCCCGAAATTTAGCCGAGAACCCCGTGGGTTTTTCATTAAAATTCACAAAGCTCTTGTGCGGGTACCATTTTTCAACCAAATGAGCCTGATGTTTCTTAGCATTTGGTTTCTGTTCTGCGGAATCCTACTGTACCTTTTGGCATAAAATTAGAATGCTCAAGATTTTGACGATTTTGCCAACAAATCAAAGCCTCTGTATTATGCCTACTTTTTTCACAATTTTGCAAAAGTAGGCATTTTCAAAATTAGCCCATGCTACCAAAACATCAAAGCCTATCAGCTCGTTTTCAGGCGCAAATGAAGGGATGGACCATTTGATTTGTTCTGGAAAAAGGTGATTCCCCAAAAAATATTATTTTTCAATAAAAATGAAGGGATGGACAATTTGATTTGTTCTGGAAAGGGGGCTTCCCCTAGACACATTACTTTTTCAATAGAAATGAAGGGGTGGACCATTTGATTTGTCCTGGAAAAGGAGATTCCCTTAGACATGCTATTTTTTCAATGAAAATGAAGGGATGGGCAATTTGATTGTTCTGGAAAAAGGGGATTCCCCTAAAATATGTTTTCAATAAAATGAAGGGACGGACCATTTGATTTGATCTGGAAAAAGGGGATTCTCCCAAAAATATTATTTTTCCAGTGCAAATGAAGGGATGGACAATCTCATTTGTTGTGGAAAAAGGAGATTCCCTTAGATATATCATTTTTTCAATAAAATGAAGTGATGGACCATTTGATTTGTTTTCAAAAACTTTCAAAAAATCTGCCATTTTTTGGCGAAAATCTATAGGCTATAGCCTTGCTCTTTAGCAAAAAAAACTAGGAATTCTTTGAAATCGGTCTATTTTATCTAAGATTGCAGCCAATGGTTCTACCTACTTTTTGGCCCAAATCAGTATTTGGCCAAATATAAACATTTTCTAAATTTTGAAAAATGCCTAGTTATTTGGCAAATCTTTATATCTTATGTATCTTATTGAAAAATGCCTAGTTATTTTGCAAATCTTAACATTTGGCAAAACTCATTTTCGCTTTCCTAGTTAAATAGGCTGATTCTACACCTGTTTTTAGCAAAGACTGTACTAAGGCCTAGTGATTTCGGGATAAAAGTAAGCCTACCGCCATTTAATTTTTGGTAGAAAAGGCCAATTCCGAGAATGCTTATTTGCAGTCAAAAAAGGTAAAGCTGTAGGCTTTGCTTTTTCCTAAAATTATACGATTTTCGAAATTCTAAGTTTGGTCCAAAAAGCAAGAATATTAACTTTATTAGCGAGTAAATTTTAAAATATTCATGCTTGGTCAGAAAGGCAAAGCTACGCTTTCTCAGTTAAATAATGATGAAAATGCTGATTTTGGGACAAAAAGTACGGCTGTAATCTTTCCTTTTGGTTTGGTTTGGCTAAAGTTTCGGTTTGGTTTTGAATACTCAATCCACAGGTGGCGGGGAAAATTAGTCTAAAATCTAGTTATACCTCTCATTCTTGCTGTACTTCCTTGCATAGCCTGTCTGCATCAAAAACAGAAGGCCAACCAGAGGGCCAGCCACCGTGTTCTTCGTACGAGACAGGAACTAGATACATGAAAAACATGATGGTTGGCCTAAAAAGTTGATGAGACCCACTTTGCAAGGAACTGAAGGAAGAGAGGTCCTAATGAATCCGATGCCAATTTTCCCGGTCACATGTGCACAATCAAAGCACAACAAACATAGACAGCAACGCTTTATGGCTAGCCTACGCAGGCTACCTTACGGCTGGCTGAATTGAAGTGTGAAACCCATTCACCAGGAAAGTAAATCACTTTATCTTATCAGAGACCTGATGTTTCGTTATAGGAAATTCGCCCTTGCTTTAAGTTGGTATCACCCCATCTTCATACGAAGAGGCCATGGGTGGTTCGACGCTGCAGTTGTGCTTGATTGATGCAGCTTTATGCTTCTGCGGGAGGAAAAATTTATAAATAAAAAGGAGATGTTACCGTATTCAAAGCCTCCTCCGTAGAACGAATATAAATTTTCCTCCGCACAAGCATAAAGCTAAAGCTTAAAAGATAAAGCAAAACTGCTGTGTCTAACAACCGATGAAGGGACCAAAGAGAAAAGGGGCAAAAACAAAAGCAGATGAATACCGACCAATTCAATCCATTAAGTTACTTTAACCTGCACAAAATATGAACTCTTCTCTACCTGCAAAGAATTTACACAAGTTGCTGCATTTTACCGAAGACAAAGGAAGAACGGTTTCCTAATCATGTAAATTAAAAAAGAAACAAATACTATAAGTATAAATGCTAATAACATCTGCAGTAGGTGAATCGGATGTCCCACTTAAAACCAACTTGAATATGAGTACTAAAAACAAAACATAGATCAACTTAAATTGTATGATTCTAAGAGACCCTTTACATGAGACCCGACATGAAACTCATGCCGGCACGAGTTTTCATATCGGGTGCTGGTCTGAGCTACTGTTGTGTTTACATGATGTCGGGGCGATATGAAACTTTCATTTCGGGGCGGCATGAAAATTTCATGTCGCCTTTTCATGCCGGCATGGAAAACCTCATGTAAACAAAATTTTCTCATATCGGGGCCACATGAAAACCAAATCGATATGATAATATATTGGAAGTTTCACGTCGGGACTCATGGCGCCACGAGGCCATGCCGGCATGAGTTTCATGTCGTTTCTCATGTAAACAGAGTGCATTTTCTTGCCGGCATGAGATCATGCCGGCACGAGTTTCATGTCGGGTCTCTATGTAAAGGGCCTCTAAAGCAAATGTATCAACAAATACCACGCTCTTTCGCAGTGAATCATTCTTACTTCTTTCACCTCTCGTTAGAACCTAAGATAGCTAATTTTAGAAGACAGATTTTACATACTTGGATGAATTTGATCGTATTTTAGACTTCTTTTTGAATCTTCAACAGACCCCCACACCCAAGCCCCATTCTCCCTGGCTAATTGAATCTTGCAAGTAGGCCTTGCTTTGCCATGATTAAAATAAACTGTAGGAACCGGGAACAACAAAGGGTCTGGAATCAATGCTAGAAAGCAAAAAAACCTTCAAATCAAATTCATTCGAATAAGGAGGCTTTCTCGCCAATTCTATGTTGTTGCTGTGTTTTTAAAGTGATTAATTTTGACTCTAGGATCAAGGAACGACCAAGGGGATTTGGGGGGGGGGGGATCAACAACAGAAAGTCAACAATTTTTTAGATCAAATCGATTCAAACTGGAAGGGTCCCTCCATAATTCAGCATGGTCAAATTTATGCAGAATAAGAATTCGGTCCAACTCTTCTAAATAAAAGTGGACCCTATCTACACCTGTCTCCAACAGATATAGTCATGTTTAGCTATTTACATTTGGGAATTAGAACTTGATTCTAAATTATCTAACGGTTCAGGTGAAACATCTATCGCTAACTGTGTGCATCCGAAAATTTGACAAATTTCCACAAACAGTAGATACTGCTTCCCTTCCATTGCTGTATACAATTGCATGGTTCTATACAGTATATTATCACAGAAGATGTCAATTTTTTACTTTTCCCGCAAGTATTCAGAACATAATTTGCTTAGAATGATACTGAACGAACCTCGAAAAGGAGGAATCATATTAAGGGATGGGCATTAAATTACTACTGCTACAACGAGCAAATAAACAGCTACATTCAATAACAAACTGATGCACGGAATCTTCGATCACAATCGTTGCAAATTAGCAAATGGAATACATAAATACATTCAATAATTCGTTGGTCAACCGATCTACAGGCAATTCGTTGAATCAAATGGCAAGTACTAAGTACATACTTTTGTGCAACGGGTTTGAAGGTCACTGGTTCAACTCATAGCAGGTGCACATACCTTTCCAATTATGGTCCCTCGGAATGGACGTTTGAACTACGAGTCCCTTGGCTGAAAGTAGCATGCACAGAAGGCTTAATAAAGGTAGCACGAAACCTTTCCAGCCTGACCTACTTAGAACAAAGTAATGAATAAACAAAAATGGAAGTTTAGGCATGGGTATTCTATCGCAAGTCATGTCTAATGATAACATACCATAGAAAATCTTTCATGATCGATTCGAAGTCTTAAAACCGGTACCATTTTCTTCAGGCGACAAAAAGTGAATTAAATCTATTTTGGGCAAGAAAAATGAAATTTGGCACAACTGACAAAAAGATTCATTGCCTTGAAAAATCACTATAAATGGTTCCGTATCTTTCCTCATTCGTTTTTCTACATATTGTTCCAAATGTTTCAAAAAGCAAAGTTTCAAACAAAATTTTGTATGAAAATTGTTCGCCATAACCACCTTTAAAGCGTACGAAATTCAATTGGCTTTAACATTTTGTTCATGACAATTCTTTCTGAAGCATTCAGTGTCAATCTTCAGTTGAAACCAATCTAACTCTACGCAAATATAACCTATTGCAAGAGAAAGATCTGAGTAATAAGCTGCAACAACAGAGTTTTTCCCACTTTCAGAAAGTGCACCAAACACAAAGTTTAAAGTGTACGAAAGACACAAACTGAGCCCTTTTGCAATATGGAAAAGGGAACCTGACAAACGCAAGTGCCTAGCATCGTAGCCCGGGGGAGCGGGGGGGGGGGTGTACTCCCATACTTGACTTGACGGCGGGATGTGCCTCTCAACAGTATGTCCTTTTCCGGTAAAAATTATGCGACAGGGTACCCTTTTACAGTACAAATTATATAGCTGGGTGTCCTTTTCTGATAAAAATTATGCGACAGCGTATTACAATTGTTAAGAAAATTATGCGACAGGGTAGAGTTCTCTTGAAACAATGGACAATGTATACTTTTGGAAATTTTCATGCGACAGGGTATACTTTTGGGGTATCTTTTATGCAACAGGTTACAGGGTATGGAGAGATCTACCACACACCCCGTCTCCTAGTCAAGTAATCCCCCGGGCATCGTAATGATATCAAAGACTGCTGAAAAAAATGTTAGCACCTACCGCACAGCCCTATTTCCGGCCTAGGCATTTCGTCACCTCTCTGAGAATACAATCAAAGCATTCAATACGCTACGCATGAAGGCTAGTTTTCGTATGTCGCATTCCATCGCATTTCATCGAATTTCATCGCATTCCATCGGAATTCCGGGTCTACGATCAATTAGCATTAATTCCGATTTATGAAAACCAACCGAAACACGATATCCTAATTCATCCTAATTCGTCGCAATTCTTCGCAACCGTTCGTAACTGATCCCAGCGAATCAAACAATTTTGTTTTCTACGATGAAATAGGAGGAATCCCAATGAATTACGATTCTCGATTTTCATATTATTTGACAATCGCAAATAGCTACCCCCGATTAATTCCGATGAAATGTGATGAAAATGCGGCATATGAAAACCAGCCTTTACGGTCTCTACTGTATATTACACTGGATTAATTAGCAGATCCTAATCAAATAATTAACAACGATTTACTTTTATCGTGGCGTTACACAGTATACATGGCTGCATGCAATGGTGGACACTATTATAATATTTGGAAAGCGAAGTTGCAATTTAATTTCTACCGGGTGTCTCAAAAAATGTAACGGGTGTCACAGTAAAATATGCAAGAGATTTAATCTGGACTGTCGAAAGCAACTTCGGTCGAATCTGTCGCTGATAAGTATTCAAGTAGTCCGCGATAAATAAGTCAAAGACAAATGCCTCATTTGCTGATATTAGCGCACTATAGCTGAAATATTCATCTTGAACTCCCAACCTTGCCTCCATCTCAACACCAGAGCTTTTATGTTTCCGCCTAAACTGCAAACGAGCTGTTTTGGGGAATCTCCTGAATCACCGCGAAATATGAGCATAAAGCCTCGTGCTGAGGAAAACTTTTGAATAGAATCGATTACTTCCAGGTGATCTGAAGCGAAAATTTTTATAGATGAAAATAAAGGGCCCTGTCGATTGATAAGAAATCCTGTTGAAATTTTTTTGATATCTCATTTCGTTTTTAAGTTATCCAATGAGTCAGTTGATGACGTCATTTTGTTTGCAAATTATTAGGATTCTATATGGAAAGAAGCTGTATCTGATCTTTGGAAGGTTACAGTTTTAGGAGAAATTTCAGCGGAGCAAAATAAATGCAATAAACATTGTTTCGTCATCTGATGTTACCTTGAGAAAGGCATTTCATTTGAAGAAAAGGTCGTTTAATTTATTTCCCTTTGGAAACGTGGTCAACCTTATATACTTTCTCGTACTTTTGGGCAAACAAAATGACGTCATCAGCCAATTGTACAAATTAGTGGATAACTCGAAGATGAAACAAAGTATCAAAAAAACTCTAATGGCATTCTTCATCGTTCAACAATGCCATTCATCTGCGTCAATAAAAATTTCGCTTGAGATCACCTTTAACTGCACGATCAAATTCATTGATCTTATCCTGAGGAGACATCCTTCTATATTCTACAAAAGTTTAAATAGTTAGGATTGTATATGTCTAACGAAAGAAAGTTGGTTCGCAATCTTTATTGCTTGATTGGAGTGCACTTTGTTCAATCTTTCAAGGAATCAGTACGAAACAAGCAATCGAGTATACCCAAGAGAAGATTATCCATGGACAAGATCCTTTTCGCTGCTCACTCATGCCTAGATCTTTTTGCTGGTGCACTATGACTGAAACAACATATTCTTTTGTGAATATATGCCTAATATTCACTAACATGTTCGTCAATTTTCAGCTTTCAAATTTCTACTGAAATGTGTGCTTGGGCATGGGGTCTCCATTCACAACTACTACGTTATGCCTATGACTGAAGATATTCCCGAAAGCAGCACTTTTTCAGTTGGACCAAAACCCAAAAGCTCTGGTTTGGAGACGGAGGCACATTTGGACTTTCGAGATTAGTATTCCAACTCTTAATGCATCAATATCAAACAATGATGTATTTGTCTTCATGTTACCTGTCAGGGATTATTTGAAAATTACTGTTGTTATATTCGACCTCTGTTCTTGTCGTTAGCCCCGATCAAAATTTGTCTCGTTTTTTGGAGCACACAGGATGAGCGTCTGAGCAGTCCCTTCGTTCTTACTTCCAAAATTTTTCATTTTCATTTCATGATATAGATGTGGTCGCAACTTACCATTTGCGACCCCGCATGACTAAAGTGGCTGTGCAGGCGCAGTGTAACTTGCTTAAGGAGGCAAAATTTCTGACGCAGTGTTACAGATGGTTGTTGAACTGTGCTGCTATTATCTATGCTATCATATCATAGCGCAAACGGTTAGTCTGATCCACTAAGGGTTGTAATCTAACAGCCCACGACAACGTCATTTCTGAGCATGACGATCTGAACGTACCACGTGATACAATAGATCCCGTGCAGTTTTTCACAGGATTCGAGCCAAATTCCACCTTTCTATAAACCTTAGATTCAGGGTGCGTAGAATCTTGAAACAAGCGGGACCTCAAAAAGGGAAACAAGACGAGGTTTTAAGAACCTCCAACACAAAATTCAAACTTTTGCCAATGTGCTTGCTCCCTGTCTCTAACATCCCTACTGCATATCTGATCTGGTTCCCCTCTGCCTGAACTGGAGGGGATTTCTTTCCTATTTGCCTGGAATATGGTGAGCATGGGCTCGCTGCAATGGCAAGAACAAACACGACATACAGAAAACAATTAACTCCCTTTAAAGCCAGCAAGAGTTCACCGTTAGTCAATTTCTATTTTATTCAAAGTGAATTCCCAAACACCACTATTGACCAGTTTGCGATCTCTTGATGTACAAGGACAGCAGCTTCATCTGAAATAAATACAGAGAACGGTCAAGTGAATCAGTAAGGCTACAAATATCTGAAAGTCAGTCGACGAGCCAAGAAGAGGATATCTACAAATAGGACAAAGAAACGCCCACGCACGCTCTTGTTCCTCTAACTAAACAATATGCCGCACGTGTCGACACTGTCAAAAACAATATGCTAGTTTAAGACCTGCATGTGCAGCTCTTGATTTAACTATTCACCTCCGTCAACCAACTTTGAAGCTACTGTTGTAAAATTTATGTTTGTTATCACTAGTTAAGCTAAACGCTGTCTAAACTTAGATAACACATGACAAAGCCCGACGAATAAAACAATTAAACTCTTTTGCATAATTCACTTTGCGTCAAAGCATATCTCGCATGACATCTAATTTGAGACCGACGAGACAGACCTTAACCGTACCATGTTATTTTTTTACTTTAATAGTTCCTTAAGGCAGCTTTACACGATCAAATTCATATAAAAGTTGCCTCACAATTTTTATGTAATCACAGACTGTAATCGAGCAAACAGGCCTAATAAGTTGCTTGAAGTTATGTGAAGTTAATTTCCCATCACAGGTTTTTCATTTGAAAGCTGGTCAAAGAATGTGCAGCAAATTATACGCGAACATGATCGTGTAAACCAGCTTTAGTCGAAGAACAGAAGACTCGAGGCAGTATTCATCCAGATGCCAAATGGCATAGGCATCAAATCTCTGCTGAGTCAGACAAATTGTTATAATGTCTTCCTTTTGATTTGATGGCCAGATGGGAACTCTACTGAAACTCCATTTTGGCACTCTTTGCTATCTTGACTATCTTCAGAACTGCATAGCGTCGAAAGAAACTTCACACACTTAGCTACAGTTCTACTTTGAGAATCTTTCATAGCTCGATTATCTTCAGAATTACAACTACGTCTTCGTTTCAAGCAGTTTTGAAATTGCGATGTCAAAAAATTATGTGACGTTGAATTGCAAACCAGGAAAACAGCCAAATTCTGCTCACTAACATATACCTTACCGACCATTCAATCAATGAATAGGAAAACGGTGTAATTCTGAAAATAAACTGAGATATGCAAAATCTCCAACGATAGCAAAGTACCAGAGGATCCCAAACTATTCATGACGGTCACAAATGAAAAATGGGGTGGCCTACCTTTGAGCCATTCAAATCTTGAAGATACTGGAACAGAACATTTGGGCCAACTAAATTGTGAAGGCTGACCAAACAAAAGACGCTTGCTTTTCTGACTGTGCTTTCCGCATGATCATATCCCTGAAAAAAACAGACAATAAAGAAATATATGGCAGTAGAAAAATATGCCATTTTCAAATATACCTTTTTATTGACTATGGGCATACATTTTCACCAACGTCCGTAGGTACCAAGGGTTAAAGGTACAAATCTTTTTCAGAAATACAGATGAAACTAGAATCTTCTGTATGAATATGGAGCAAGAAGCGAATATCTGCGAACCTTTCTTTCATGATAAAACGTTTCTTCCCTTAAGGTAAATACGTACCTTTAGTAAAGCTGCAGTAATGGATGGTAGATGTGGAGCAACAGAAGATGCCTGGGCTTGTTCTACAACCTGTAGAAGGAATATTTAGAGATCAACACGCCATCATGAAATGTGACTTTTTTGGTATCCCGTATGGGAAATCAACTGCTTCGGTGGCAGGAGATATATTTGTTTACATGAGTTATCATTATGGTCTTACTCACCACATCCATTGAGATCCTCAACTACAGTTATCGGATTTAATTTTTGCACAGATTTGTTCTCTGTTCTTTAAAGTTTGTTCATAACATTGTATGCGATGTGAACAACGATAAATTGTTTAAATTAGCTGCAATGCAGTCTATTGTAGCTTTTTGAAATACAATAATGCAATGCTATATCAGCAAAGCAAAATGTAATAAAATCAGGCAAAATGCGAAGACATATTAGTACGCATAAAGATCATCTTTGAGCCAGGGAGCCAGGCAGCCAGGCAGTCCTGGTCCAAGCCACTACAATACCCATGTATCAGTTTTGTCCAGATCCACGAGTTCTGAGGGATGATAATGATACTCAATATAATTAAGCACAACAGAGGCCAAACTCTGCCAAACAGTCGCAAATTCACACTGAAATAAAACTCGAAGGTTGTCAATATAGCTGCGAAAACTCGTTACTACCTTCGGATGAACGCACCATGCAACAAGTTTGCATGAACTACTGCGCTCCTTCTCGTACTCCTCCGTAGCAACGAAGCCGAAGATGAAAAAGAATCATTACTGATTAACAACCAAAATAATCTGAAGTAATCATCGTATATAAACAGAATATGTGGCGCATATAACATACCGTATTCATCATTTTAACACCAGCAAGGATTGCAGGAAATTCCGCTGTTTCAATAATTGGGCAGAGAATTGAAGAAACATCCTTCGTTGATTCACTTTCAGCAATCAAATTGCAACATTCTTCTGCCGTCTTTGATACCTATGAAAATCAAAGTCAAGCGTCAACAAGAGCAGAACCACATATAGTGTGACCAGGAATAAACGATACATCAACGAAAAAAACATAAATTCCGGCAATTAGATGAAATATGATTAAAATAACACCAATCATCAAATCGTTCTTAATGAGATGGATCGAAACGCCTACCAACTCTTCATATTTTTTATCGAAACTTTCACAGTTCCCGTTTGTAGCGGATCTTTGTTTGATTAGCAATTGCAAAACATCTCTGCTAAAATCATGCGAAAATTGGTTTTACCCTCATTTGAAAGTGAAATTCGCAAGCTTTCAATAATAAGGTCCAATGTCCTATTTAAGGTAAAAATTAATCCAAAAAAGACAATTTCATTTGCCAACTCTATATAACAGTACAAAGATTGTTAATTGCACAGCGGACTGCGGACTGACTGCTCTTGGAAAAGAGCCGATCCCATGACTGGAAGAAAGAAGTATTTGACTTTTTGCACCGATAAATTAGTCCTTCACCTGTTGCCTACATATCCTTTGAAACTGATTCACGGATAAAGACTTCCTAGTTGCATAAGCAAGCACAATATGGACTTGAGATCTCACTGTCTACCCTATTTGCAACAACTACATTACATCTTTACGGTTCCCTTATATTCTGTACGGTTCCCTTCTAAAGAATGGCTACCTACTAACCTCTTTCAAAGAATCTCCCTGAGTTTCAATGAGGCCATTGACAATAAGCTTGATATCGTCTTTATATGCTTCAGGTAATGAGCGAATAACTTCACGAATCGCACGAGCTGCCAGACATCGAATGGCACCCTGTGGTAAAGAATAAAGAAATGAAACAGAAGAGAGAGAAAAAATTAATAGAAAACAAATAGTTAAACGAAAAGTACATTTGATATTTCTAAAATGTAAATTTTGAAGGACTAGTAGTTGCGCGTTTAACCCTTCCACATAGACAGCAATCATGGTTGTACATAGGGTTTCATTACTGTCCCAAACGACTCGTTTCTGAGGACAAAAACTTGATAGTTTCATTTATTTTTTCTTCGGTTTGTTTTTAAATGTTTCACACTTCATGTAAGGTGTATATATCGTGCGTGACAACTCATCCACACAGAACTAAAATATAATAACACTGTGATCTAGGAACCCTGACCTGAAAGCATAGGCGCGGCGTCTTGAGAAGTGGGGACTCTGGAAAGGAGCAATGGTGGCGGTAGCTATTGTCATATTGCTCTATTGGCCGGGGGTTCCGCAGCTCAGCATTATCGCCTATCCTGGCATGATCTCCAATGCGAAACAACTCAAGTATTTATCCATATTTAATAATCTAGTAGCTATATGCAATTGCATCTGTAATTGTGATTTAGTTGCACGTTCTTTATGTAATGTTCATCAGGTAGTCATCGTCTATTGCACCCCCTAGCATCATCCTTGTAGTATTGCAGAGTAGTTCATATGTTGTGTAAGAAGCATCTGGTTTTTGTAAAATGTTTAACTGACTGAGGAAAATGGACTTTGACCTTTCCTCTGAAACCAAGCACATTTAAATACCTACAGCATGACAAGTGATGCTATTAACAAAATGGCTCCAGCCATCCTGCCACACAGAAAGTGAGAGAATTTGGGCTATATACCAATAGCCAACATTGAAAAAGATATGAAGAAGAACATAAAACAACAATCATACAGGTCAAAATGCAATAATACCTCTGAATGCTTCAATGTTTCAGTTATGATTGGCATAAGGCTTTTGACTTGCGGCACATGTTCCCTTTCACCTGTTCTTGCAAGTTTGATAAGCTCGATTAGAGCACTTTTGACATCTTCTGAGCCACTTTCATTTGAAGGTGCTGACAATACAGCTGTTATCTGATTCATTAGGTCAATGTTTGCAGGTGATGGTGCTAAGATGAAAATATACAGAGTCAAAATAAAATACACAGAGAATGCGAATGAGCAGTAAAAGTGTTGTTGCTAAAATTGTACCGCAGCCAATAAACCGTCACTGTTTCATCTCCGAAAGAGCTTCAAGAACAATAAACAAATTACAGTATATACTTGACAGCGTGTCCCAAGATTGTAGCCAGTCGCGGAGTAATTGTAGCAAGTGCGTTAAAAAAGGCCCGGCATTTGAAAGGCTACTGCTCCTTGAATATATAAATAATATCATGCCAGATCTGTTTAAGTAGCTAACATGCTCAATTATTTTTAGAATTTTCAATGGTTGAAATCGGTCACTCCGTCCCGATTGTGAGGGTTTTTCTAAAAGCATTCCCTTTGAGAACCCTTAAAAACGTGCTCAAATTACGAGAAAGCTTCCCTGATATGTTTCCCTCACAGCGATGACTTCAGTACGCTTTAGCGCGTGCATTCCTCTTGCGGGATCCAAAAGGTCGTCTCCCTTGTATGAATAATCTATTCAAGAGGATTCTGTTCTCCTAAGAGGACCAAAATACATGAACAAATCAAAGTGTCACAATTGCTGGAAAGGAGAACCAAGGGAAATCTTTTTTGTTGTTTGCATTCGTTTTTGCAGGTTTTCAAAAGAGGCTTTCTCCAGACCATCTCTCATCTCAACTGGACGGAAGGGCCGATTAAAGCCTGGTAAATTACTGAACCTAATTGGACATATAAGGAATACCACAAGACCCTTTTTGATATAATTGATTTGATATTCAGACAGCAGCATTTTTTCAAACGCCATACCTTTAATTGACTCACCCAGTATTTTCTATTGTTTTGTTCCTGATACAGTTGCATAGTGTAGTCTTAAATTACCTTGACATCTTTCTTCGCCATTCGGACAAGAAGTTGATGATTTATGGCAGAAGAAAGTAGATTTAGTGATTGTTTGCAAACAAAGCACTTTCTTTATCCTCTAGAGATGCCAAAATCATATAATTCTGAAGGAAAGGGTTCTTTCTCTGTGTTTGCATTTCTGCATTTAAAAATGGTTTAATGTTTTTATCACTAAAAGTTGCAATTAACCTTTTTTAAACTGTAGCAAAATTCCAACAAAGCAATAGAACGCTTCTCGCAGTATCTATTTGATTTTGACATCTTTGTAGGGCAATGGAAGTGCTGTTTTTGAATTAATCACTTGTTTGAGGTATGTGTGCCACAGCTCATTCGTCGTCTTTATAATGGCTAAAACAAGGTCTGAAGACTGTAAGCTGAAACCTATCCTATGCAAATGGATCAAGAACGGAATAATACAAGGTAAAGCTCCTCCACAGCAGTCACACAAATAGGGCACAATTCCTTTGGGACACACTATAGAATCTGGTAATTTCTCAAACACCAGCTATTACACAGAGTATGTTGCACTTACGCTCAGCAGCTCTATCTGGCTCTTCTGCTCCATCTGCTACACGAACCATCTCGGGCGACAGCAACGTTTTTCCATTGTCTAAGCCATGTCCCTAAAGTCATCATAAATAATTACAATAATAATAACCAATGTATTTAGTTTTGGCTTTCAAGTTTTAGCGCCTCTAATGACTAAAGGCGGTCAACTTTTTTAAAAACCATGGTTAAAACTCACAGCATTTCCTCGCAGGCTTTTGTGAATACCAGGGAATTCTTGCCGGCATATCATAAAATGGCTTACCAGGCAACTCCGGTCACTCTCATTCTCGAAATAATAGCACTGCATTCACACTGACACAGTTAAACCAGCTTTATATAAACTAGTTTAAATTTCAACCAATCAAATGACTCAGGGGGGAATGGAAAGGCCCCCCGCGAAGCTTTTGCGTGCTGTTCTTCGAAATTTTGCAAATGGCGGAAAATTTTTCGTCCTCTTCGACACTGGGTCTAAAGATTGGCATTGCAGAGACGGACTATTCAATTTGGGTAGGTGTTTTGATTCGAATATGATTAACTGAGCATTTACACACAGTTTTATTGTGAATTTCAGTCATTGTCGGTTATTGATAAGCTTCAATCGACTGTTTTTGTGGGAAGTTTTTGTGGGCCTAAGCACCGTACTTCGACCAAAATTTACCAGAATTGTTCTTCGATTTCTGACAGACGGGGACGGGACTTAGCAATGTTTTGCTTTCATTTACACTTCAAAGGGCTTTGACTGCTAGAAAAACATCTAAGTCCCGCTAAGTCCCAACATTTAAAGCTTTATTTCACCTGAAAACAAGATGCGGTTCTCGTCCAATGTGACCGAAGAAACTATGCGTGCCCCACAGCAACACTGAACAATATTCTCATCAGATTTTCACTGCTATCTTTTTTCCTGGTAGTTGGCCAATGCATTAAAGCTGTTGGGTGGTGTTATTTTGTTTCAAAATCAGCGAATTGACACTTGCAAAGCTTCCGTTATTTTAGGCCAACGTCACAGCTTCGTCCTTCGCGTTCGTGCAAAACTGCCGACTGATCAAGTTTCAATGCGCAACACCGATAATATGAATGGTACGCAAAGCATTGTGGGATACTATTCCATCCCCCTGCAAATGACTGGATTTGGTGGATTGACCAATTAGAAGGCCTAATTCGAAAACCTGGTTTAGTTTATGTTGGTTTAACTTTCAGTGTGAAACTAAATATTACCTTATCTTGATACTGTTTTGGATCATAATGAGGCGGCGATGAAGCTTTGGAAAGAAGAAATGGTGAATCATTGCCTTCAGGTCCTGGCGCAATAGGATATCCCTTCCCATATCTGTTATCACTAGTAGGTGTATTGTAATCTTTTCCAACCGTTTGATAACTTCCAATTCCAGAGGAATCGTCTTCTCCACTGAAATTCAACCTCGATCGCACATCTCCCAGTTTTCCGCCACCGTTCAGAGCTTCTCCTGCTTCCGCACCGTCCCTAATATCTGGCCTACCCCCTGAAGTCTTATCACGATACATTGGAGAATCGCTATAACCACCAGCATTATCTACAGTGTCGTAATCAGCGGCTGACGGGTGGTGTTTATTGGGGGAAATGCTTCTGTAGCCGAGTATTGCTTGTCCTTTCTTTAATGGGCTGGCGTATCTTGTAGAGTAATCTTCATATTCGACATCGTACTCTGGGACTGGTCTTGGAGTCGCTGGTACTCGACTGGCCATTGGCTACAATGCAGAAAATAGACAAAACTATAAAGAGCGACAACTTCCTGTCTGTGAACCAGGTATGAAACTGCAATCAAGGCAAAATCAACATTGTACAAGGAAAATAAATGCATCAAAGCGATGCTGTAAACTGAAATTTTAAAGAGAGACTTTGGAATAAGTGAAATGCAGAAAATAGAGAAAACTATAAAGAACGAGACCTCCCTGACTGTGAACCACCTATGAAACTGCAAGGCAAAATCAATACATACTTGTACAAATAAAATATATAAGTGCATCAAAGCGATGCTGTATAAACAGAAATCCTAAAGAGAGACTTAGGAACAAGTGAAAGACATGCAGTCTGTCTAATGGTTAACATAGTAGAAGCACTGTGAATATGCATAGTGGCGTAGCTACTTACCCTCAAATGGCTGTGTAACAGCTTGGTAGCACCATCCTGAGAAGGAATAATAAACTAAATAAAAAAGGGCTAATGTTATGAATCTACATACACAAGAGTTCACCCTTGATTCGACTATTTTCTTGAAATATCGGCAAGGTCTGTTTCTAGACACATCACATGGCACATATGTATCAACTTAATTCAGGTGCAATGCCAAAGAGTCAATAGCTTCTGTTGAGTGTTTGTACGTTACTCTGTTCCATTTGGTATCCATTACGTCTTTAGGTATGAGCTCTTATATGCAATCGCAAAAACTACATTAACGCCATGGGCCCATTAAGAACTACACAAGAACAACATAGCAATACTTTTTTTTAATATCTTTCTTATTTTCACTTTTTGTATAGCTTTGCCAGTGTGTGGCGTTGCACTTGACAGGCTACCTGATCTTTCTTACCTGACTAGGCCTACTGAACAGTTACACAAGTTGGTGCCCTGCTGAGCAGTACCCTGGGAGGAATTATTGCATACGCTAATACTACAACAGCTTAGCTAAATAAGCACAGTTGAGACAGCCCCGCTGAAATGGGGGCTGCCCTGTGCATGTAAGCAACACGCGACATTACTGAGTAAGCCATGATTAAGAAACTTTTCGCAGGAACCACCTAAACTGGCCAAACTGCCACTTTGTATACAATGACATCGTTCGATCAGAAGGGAAGCTAAAAACTGAGGGTGCTCAATGTGCTTTGAAACTGTTATTAAACGGAGACTGGGAGGGTTATTCGAAATTCGAGTAAAACTTTGTGAACCACAGTGTAATTATTTGAGAGCAGCAAGGTGAAGACATTGTAATTATTGAAGACAATGTAATTAACCACAGTGTAATTATTTGATTTGTGACTCTCAACTGAAAAGATTACAGCCTGAAAAGCTCTGCAACAATCATCATACAGTTGATATTCGCGCCTTCGGTGGAATGAAAATACAGCAGGCAGCAAAGAAACTTGGCAAATGTGACAGCAATATCATCATCGTCCATGCTGGTACTAACAACGTTCAAGATTCGTCTCCCGAGACGTTAGTCCACGAAACCATGACAACACTGAATAAGATACAGAAGGAGAATCCATCAGCTCAAGTTGTCTACTCCTCAGTGTTTAGAAGAAAGGAGCATAATGAAAAGGTGCAGAAGTTTAATCGCTTGATAGAAGAAGAAGTAAGTTTAAATGGTATTGACTTCATTGATAACAGTAACATTTATTTTTCAAATCTTTGGAAGGATGGGTTACATATAAACGACCAAGGTATACGTAAATATGCAGGTGATATTTTATAAGATACTGCTAGGATCGTGCCAGCTCATCAGGTGTCAGTAAAACAGTGAAAGATAATGCCGAAAGTAGTGATAGCAACGTTAGCAAAAAATTAAAAATTGGTAAGAAAAATGGTCTATTGTTAGCGTCGCTGAACATCGTTTCGCTGAGGAAACACATACATGAATTAGAGATAATCCTCAGTGATTACAATATTGATATTCTGACTTTAAATGAGACAAGACTAGAACCTTTGATAGATGACAAGGAAGTTACGATACCAGGTTATAAGATTTACCGTAATGATCGTAATAAAAATGGTGGGGGTGTAGCAATTTATGTGAAGGATGACCTGCCAGAACCAAAAATTAGGCTCAAGAGTAGTAATCTTGAACTTCTTTGCCTTGAATTTACTCCTCGTCATGCTAGAGCATTCTTTGTAATTGCCTGGTATCGTCCCCCTACGTCAGCTGTTGATAACCCCTCTTTTGAAGCATTTAGGGAAGTTTTAAAATGTCTTGACGCAGAAGATAGGGAGATCATGCTTTTGGGCGATACCAACTGTGACTTCAAAAGCAGCAAAAATCCAAACGCAAAACAACTAAGGCAACTGTACTCTGAATATCAATTACAACAAATGATTACTGATTACACAAGGGTCGCAGTTACTACAGATGAAACTGGTGAACACAGTACCAGTAAATCACTTATAGACCATTTTTCTACCAATAGAGCAAAGTATATTGTAAAGTCAGGTGTCGTGCAGTTGGGAATGGTAGACCATTATATGATCTATGCTGTACGTAAGGTAAATGCATGGAGGCTCAAAAGAAATAGCCCAAAAACGATTGAGTACCGTGCTCTTAGAAACTATTGTAAGGAGGATTTCCTAAAGGACCTACAACTTATCGACTGGGCTTCTACCTTAGAATCAAAGAGTGACAATCCAAGCGAGATGGCCAGGACATTTCATGAAATCTTTGAGCATCTACTGACTTTTCATGCCCCTCTTAAAAAAAGGAAGGTAAGAAACGAGTACGCTCCGTGGATTACCTCTGATATTAAAAGGGGAATGGAAGAACGTGACAGAATGAAAAAATTGGCTTCGAAAGACCCAAACCTATGGCCGAAATATAAGATTCTCCGCAATAAGGTAACAAATAACATTCGTCTTTCAGTTACGAAGTATTACCAGGAACTTGTCACCAAAAACAAAAATGACCCGAAACAAATGTGGAAAACTATTGATAAAATTCTACACAAGACCTCGGGTACCACAACAATTTCTGAACTAAAAGATGGGGACACGATCGTAAAGGGGCAAAACCAGATAGCAGAAAAGCTTAACGAACACTTCGTCAATATAGGCCCAAAACTTGCAAGTAAACTAGAGGTCAAGCCTGACGGTGATCCGATTAAGTATCTGCACCCCACTGATTCTGACCAAAAATTTTCGTTGAAACTGATGAGCGAGGAATCAATGCTTAGGTCCTTGAAGATGCTAAAGAGTGGCAAGGCACCCGGTCCTGATGGTGTCCCAACGAATCTTGTCAAGGACGCTGCGAAATTTATTGCCAAGCCTTTAGCGATGATATTCAACGCTTCTTTGGCTAAGGGAATCGTTCCAAACGTTTGGAAACTTGCAAAAATAACACCAATTTTCAAAACTGGAGCTCGAAATGAGAAAAATAATTACAGGCCAATTTCTGTTCTCTCAGTTTTTGCAAAATTATTTGAAAAGATTGTGCATGACCAGTTATCCGATTTCCTTCTTTCTAACAGGAAACTGACAATGAGTCAATTTGCCTATCGTAAACTGCATTCAACCATCACCTCTCTGATAAGTGTTTCAGATTACTGGTATGAGAATATAGACAAAAACGATGTCAACTTTGCGCTGTTTCTCGACCTCAAGAAAGCTTTTGATACAGTAGATCATGAAATACTTATCAGAAAGCTGAAAGTATATGGAATTGATGGTATTGAGCTAGAATGGTTCAGATCTTATCTTAGTTGCCGTCAACAATATTGTACATTAAACGGTAACAAGTCGAGTTCCCAACAAGTCACATGTGGGATACCGCAGGGATCCTGTCTAGGCCCATTATTATTCATCCTGTACCTTAATGACTTTGAATCTTGCCTAAAGTTCTCCAGGGCAAATCTCTATGCAGATGATACGGAAGTTTCATTCTCGTCGAACGAACTTAGTGATGTGGCGAGCAACTTCCAGGCAGAACTGAAAAACATTTCTGAGTGGATGAGAATTAATAAGCTAAGCATACACCCCGAGAAAACCGAGTTCATGGTTATTGACCACCCTCGAAGGCAAAGCAAACTACCAGAGCTACAACCGTTTTATCTGGATAATATTAGAATAAAGCAGGTTCATAAAACGAAGTACTTAGGACTTACTGTTGACGATAAGCTAAGCTGGAATGAACAGTACAAATCTGTCAAAGGGAAAGTAGCGGGTGGCCTGGCATCTCTCAGGAAACTGAAAAACATCTTACCACAATCTCAGTTGCTTAATGTGTATCAAGCACTTGTTGAGAGCCATCTAAGGTATGCAAACGTGGTCTGGGGCGCCCTCTCCAGTACTAAGCTTAGCACTCTACAAAGATATCAGGACAGAGCTTTCGATCTGATAGAATTATAAGACGATTACAATAAGAACATCCTTAATGTAAATCAACTAATGACATTTGACCGAGCGGTCATGACTTTCAAGATTGTCAATCAGCTTTGTCCTGAAAGCCTACAAAATAAGTTCATAGAGAGGTCTGCCTTATCAAAATATAACACAAGGAACATGAAGGATCTCCATGTGCAAAAACTAAAATTAGAACATACGAAAAAAAGTTTTTTGTACACTTGTCCAAAAGCCTGGAATAGTATCCCACAGCTCATCAGAGACACCGAATCCGTTGTACGATTCAAAAAAGATCTGAAATCTCATCTTTTGAGCTGATATAAATAGGTTTGCACGAATCCATGGAAGATCAGTACACGGGGGGGAGGGAAAGGGTGTAACATAGCTTGAGCTTATATTGTAAACTTTTAATTGTAATTTATTCTATTTTCTTTTGGTATCGTATTCAACTGAATGGATTTTGTGCTTAAATAAGATTAAATAAATAAAAATTAAATAAAATAAACAACTTCGAGAGAATCGAAAACTACCAAGACGCCCGGCTTAGGAGGAAAGTTGAAAGTAGTCTAAGGTGGGCGGCTTGAGGGGGATTTGATGGATACAATTATATTGGTCTTATCCTTAAAATATTCACTACGGTAAATCTCTCTTTTGTAAAACTCTTTTTGGAACAAATGAACAGTGAACCGAGGAGGATCTTACTCAGAAATCTCTTTTCACCAGCCACAGTTCTGAGTTCGTATGACCAAAGTTTTTCTGGCCAAGCTTGGCTTTACCATGCATACAGGAGAGACATTTAACGCTAAACAATGACGTACGAGCTGATTTTCTCACCTGAAACGAGTTAGGGAGGACAGCTAACATCGTGCTGAAGACTGGTGTATTCAATTCGAATAACGCAACAATAACTGCAGCAGCTTCCTGAAATTAGAAATGGTGCAACAACTTTTAAAAAGGTAGAAACCTGGAACCAAACAAGTTTGGAATCTATGAGAAATCGGTGAAGTGTGATCCTTCACATGAGACAATGCGCAAAGCAATTGGATATCCCAGAAAAAGTCCCTCACGTGTGAATGAATTTAGGACGCCTTGATCTTTGCTCTAGAATTGGAGTTCTTAGTTATGAGCTCCAAAAGATAGACTGATTGACAAAAATTCGTAGGTCGTTTGAAGAAGATTCTTTCAATATGAGGTATACAAGAATGAGGGGCCCAGAAATTTCTTACTTAGACAAATCTGAAGAAAACTACTTAGCACAGTAGGTAATTAAACAAGTCTATGGCCACCGGTCATAGCATTCATAGTTTGATTTCCTTTACAGATTTAATCTGTTGCAGTTTGAAAGCACCGAAAAACAAAACGCTGCCTTCCATTCTTACATTATACAGGACCTGGTAAGAACAAACATTTATCAACGGCTTACTTTTCTAACTTCTGCACTCTTTGGTTCAGATGTCCAAGTAATGATTCTTGAAACAGCCAAACGGGTAGCTGAAGAAAGAAAGCATTCATCGTGCTGAAAATTATACATGATTGATTCAAACTTTGGTTTAAAGTTGATGTCACAATGAAAATCAAAATTCCTTGTACGGCATCAAGCGGGCCTCATTCATTGACACAAGTGCACGAGCGCCGCTCGCACGCACAAAATATCATTACACATTAGTTGCTGGCATTTTACTCTACTGAGCGCAGTCTGATTGCAGCCACATCTTTCCCAGTAATTTGCTCGCAGGCAAAGAATATCTTTAATTTGACCTGACATCAAGACAGACTGGGGTGAAAAATGCACCTGGCCTTGTGCAGGGTGATAGTAACAAATTAAAGCGACAACCATTCCACATCTCATCAACTAAGAGGCTCATTTGAAAATGGACGGTGAAATTACTGACAAGTTAAGTGCCAATACTGGAGCCCAGCTTTTTGCGTAATAGAAATTGAAGATATCCAAACTATCTTTGAAACACAAGATGTTTTGTTGACGCCACGATAGAGACGTAAAAATGTTCATATCAGAAAGAGGATAAGAAAGAAAAAGATACTAACAGCCATTGTTTGAGAAGTCACTTGAATCCATTTGCTTAATCAATCCTTGCAAGTAATGCAGAATAGCAACCTTCATCTATGAAATGATAAAACTCTCATTGAAATTCGATTAACAATGTTTCCAGCCACGTGAAAACAAAACGTGTAACCGAATAGACTTACAATAAGGCATAAAAACTGCTCGATTACTACTGCATGTCTTCTTTGGTTTTCGATATTTCGATCTAAAGTATTAGCCTTAGTTTAATTTGGGAATTCATAATATGAGTATCATAGACCCAAGTTTATGAATTTGCCCTTCAGTTGACGGAGTCTACAGACTACATATCTGTGGTTATCTACGAATTCCCACTAATCCCAGTAGCCAGCATTGTTTTCTTAAATTGTATTTCAGAGTCTGCAATGCTTTAAACATAAATACAAGCTCGTAGGATCTGACTAATGTACCCTGGGTGTGTTGAAAAACTTTCGAGACTGAAAACACACTGTCCAAAAACTACCGACAGCCAAGAAATGAGAAGTGAACTGGGCCAGTCCTGCTGACAAAATTGTGCAGGTTTAACCAATACACAAAAGACAGCATAAATGACAGCCTGCTCATGCTACAATTCTGCATACAAGGTGTCCGTATAGATTGTGCCCCGTTTGTGTGGCTACTGTGGAGGAGTTGTAGGTTCAATCATCTCTGTTTTTACACTCGTAAATTACCGGCTCTCTTGATGGTAAAATTCCCCTTTCCGCTACCGGACTAGTAGGTCAAGCTTCAACTTAGAGTTTGAGACTTTGTGTAAGTTAATTTGACAAGTGGTTGCTGATTTAAGGTAGAGCAAATGCACAATAAGTGGTTGCTTCAACAGTACTTCTATTGTTCTCCAGAAATGTCAAATAAGTAAGTTTTCAAAGAAAGGGTTCTAGCGTCGTATTAATATTTTTGCTAGATCCTTTAAAGGGTTAGCAGTGTTGTCTATTCATAAGAATGCATTTTCTACCTTTTAAAAATTGTAGTGAGAATTTAAATAGGATGCCAGAACCCTTTCTTTAAAAATTCACTTTATTCTGACATTGCTGGAGAACAATTGCAATGCTATTTATGAAGTAACCACTAATTTTGCTTTTTCTCTGCCATAAATCAGCAACCACAGGTCAGATTGACTCAAACAAGGTCCAAAACTCTAGTTGAAGCTTGACCTATGCAACTGGGTAAAAACCGATATAATTTAATCTATAGCTCCTCTACAGCACCCACACAAAGGGGCATAATATTTTTGAAACACCCTCTACATAACAAATATCTGGATGACAATCGTTAACATATTCTAAGGAAAAAATCCATAATCAAATCTGTGATTCTATAATGGTGAATATTCTTAATGCAGTATGTCGAAGGTTGTCAATGCAAGAAAGCATGCTGGAATATCATTACCTTCAATGTGGGCGTCTGATTGCTATCTGTGATGTACTTTGTGAGGATATGAAATTGGTGATCATATGGGAAAGAATCCCTGGAAAAAACCAAACAAGAAGCAAAGAGTTAACTAATATTTTAAACGTATTTTTCAATGAAATAAAAATTCATGGTATAAGTTCTTTGGCGAAGATTGCCGTTCTCCTCTGCACAGCAAAATATACAAAGAAAAACTCAGTTTGGTCACTCCTGCTGCAGTGTTACAAGATAGCTTAGCCATCGGGTCAGAAAATCATCATTTCTCCTATTGCTTTCTGTTATTCACAGCTTAATATTCGTCGCCTATGCTAAAAGTTAAGAAGTTCAAAGCATAATTCCATACATTGCGATCTGAAACAGATACGGTCATAATAGTAGTTTAGATACGGTTTATACATGAACTTCCAGACTGGATGACTTTGAATAGAGCGGATCTACCTATACAGTTACCCCAAAAATATGTGCTTCATTGACTCCGAAATTCTCAAAAACGATAGTTTCGGTATGTTTGGAAGGCCCTATGAAACATCTGCTCCAAAAGGCAGATCTGACAAACTTCGGAGAGATTCTTGCTTTCACTGGCATATTTTCATTCTCGCCGATTGTACAGGCAGATTAGGAAATATATTTTGGTCTCTGCAAAGTCTACTGTTTTCGTAATTTGATAGGCTTGACATTACCAATCAACACACACGCAGATTTGTGGAAGGTTTGCGATGAAGCAAACTGAGTGCATTAAAGTAATCTAACCATGAGAAAACAAACCTGACGATATCGAGTACTCTTGCAACTTTCGACTGAAGTGAAGGCAAAATATCAGATCCAATTTTATGAAGTAATCGAGTCATAAGCACAAACAGCCATTCATTGAGATGCACTCTGCACTGAATAATGAATTCACACAGCACATCCAAGAATACACGATAGACCTGGAAGAGAAATAGACAAATGAAGATGGACTGACTGGAATTCCCCGGGGGGATAACTTCAATATGTAGATGATAGGATTGCCATACTGATTTGTGAAATCACACCCTAAAATTTACCAATTTTCCAAAAAAATCACCCCAAAATTTACAAGCTATTCGAAATGTATAAACTACAATTGTGAAAACAGTCAAAGTTGTAACCAAGTGCATGAAATTAGGTCAAAATAAATTCCCGAAAGAGTTATTCTTTCAAAACGACACCCCAAAATTTATGTCTTTTTGTGATCTTCTCAAAAATGACACCCTAAGATTTATTTTGTGCCTGAAAGAAGGAATTTTCTCCATATCTCGAGTTTGAGCAGTGCGATCGGCGAAAGAAAAGCGATTTCCAAGGGCTGACAGAATCTGATGTTCGATCGGGATAACGATGTGAATATTTGTGAGCATTTGATTTTCGCGGAATGTCCCTTTAAACAATCAATAGCTGAAAGGTCTGCTTCAAAGCACCTTCATATGTTGCTCTAAAAATATCATTGTTTTTTAGTTCAAGTCCAAAATAGGGAGTTTACGAAACCACGACGGCAACAGCAACTGCAACGCAATGTTGCTTTTGTTTCAGAACATTAGATTCAAAAGATTCCTTGTTTTGCTTTCGAATTTGCTTCCCTTGACAGTCTCTGAAGTTGTCCTTTTCAATTTCACAACTTGGAAACCTTATTTCTGGCGTTCTGTACTGCAGATCTAGGCCTCCGAAGTTAAACAATACTGTCGTTTTGAATATTTGTCTTCAAAGAGAAAAATATGGTTTCAGGCAACTCTGAGTTATAGGAGGCCTTATTTTGGCCTTTTAGATGATATATTAAGGATAGCGTACGGAAACAATACTTCTTTTGCAGAATATTAGATAACGTTCAGGCTGGCGTTGCCGTCCTGGTTTCGTAAACTCTCTAATGATACCTTCAAGCTAAATTCTATTGATATTTGCTAGAAATTCATTTGGAACTAAAACTCCAAGCTCCTTGTCACAGGAGGGCTATTTGATACTCGATGCTCTATGAAGCACTTTTAACAAGTGTGATTTAAATTGTTTTAGAACATTCAGAAGCAAGAAACTAACAAGCAAGCAGATATCTAACTAAGAATGGCAATTACCTTGATGTGCGGATCTGAGAAGAATTTGTTGCACACATCTCTTATCCTCACTGTCTCGTCCAAGCTATGTCAATGAAAATCGATAAGTTAAGTTACAAAATACTTATTGTGGATATCTAATGACTCAGTAGAGCTATGGGACGATTTAATTCCACTAGGCAAATCAAGAGAGTATGGAAAAACTCAAAAATACTCAGTGGCAGGCATTTGGTAGCCTGCGTGCAGACACAGGCTAGCATTTAGGGGGCGAGGGGGCGCGATCGTCCACCAAAGTCAGTTAGAACAAAGATCTTTTGAACTAGAAAAATAAAACATTAACTGATAAAATAGCTTCACCCCCCCCCCAATATATCTAAAAGTATCACACACTGAAAGTACTCAGCTAGATTATCATATTTTGCTCATTCAAAACATACTTTGCAAAAAACCTCAAGCTTGATTTAGCTAATTTTGAAACAAAACTTTGGACCTTGGACCACAAAAGCTTGGCTGTCTCTAACAGCAGGACTTATAAAAAAGAAGAAGCCTGGCTTTGTACCAACGGGTGAGTCAAAATAGTTAACACGTTTGGCGCGCTGTCGAATGAAAAGTACGAGACCGATATTCAAAAAGGAAACTTTAACCTATCAGCCAAAAGCTAACTATGATGTGAAGAGTTTGTTTGGTAAAATCACTAGTCATTTAGATCCAGAAATTGGGAAAATGCTGCTAACGGGTTTGTATGGCAACGAGAATTCAACGTTTCCTTCTGGTCCATGATAGACAAAATTCAATACAATTGTCAGATTCAGAGCTGGAATTTAAATGGTAAGTAAATCATGGACCAGAATCAAACGTGGACTTCCCGTTCCCATACAAACCCTTCACTAGTGGTTTTCCCTAATTTCTAGGTCTAAAAGATGAGTGATTCTAAAAAACTAAATTTTCAAGCCTAAGTTACCCTGTCACTGACGGACTCACATTTCAGTTTTAAATATCGGTTGTGCACTATTTATTCCACAGCCCGCCAAGTGTGGAAACTTTTTCGTGACTCACCCGATAGTTGCGCTTAAAAAAATTCAGCTGTGTGTAATTCGTAGCACCTAGAACACCGGATGGACTGGAATAGATGGGATTATTCTTAACATCCGGGGGCAGAGCGAAAGAAAATTATTAGGACGTGCAGATCCCAAATTTCGCGGACGAAACTGACACTTATTTGGCTCGACTATGTTGAAACTTCCGACAAATTTACCAAACAACTAACAGTTGGGGGTTGTGATAGCCCTTGCTAACAGCAGAATGGCTAAATCATTCGCTTGCATATTTGTAGTTTTGCGCACTGAGAATATGCAGCTAAATATAATTCACAGAAAAATCTTGGTTGCGAAATTCCCACAAAGGGCCCGATAATCTTTAGCAAATCATAAGGAATCTTCTCACACAAAACAAAAGTAAGAGTTAAAGATAGCAAAACTAACATAAAACATTTCCCATACAGGAATAACAATTGTCATCTCCAAAATACATTGACCCAAATACGCCAGAAACAAAGACTAGTGGCACAAAATCGAATTTTCAGTTATTCGAAAATGTGTGGTTTTCCTGACTGAAGGCAGCAACGTGAAGAACAAACCTTAGTTTTTGGGTTCCCTGAAGGTAGGCTTGTAGTGAAGACATTCCATCTCTGTTTTCTTGCCAGTTTTGACTGCCTAGCAATCTAACGATTTCATTTATGTCCTTCAAGAAAAACAAGAGGCTTTATTACTTGTCACATACCGTGACCAAAAACTTATAACCAGGTAATCTTGCTTTCCAGCAAGTCACTCGTCATCTCAATCGAACTTCCACTGGATAACATTACATTTCATTCAACTTAAATAATGCTACAATGTGAATCGTCTAGCCTGCATGGAGACTTTGGCCAAAGTCTGTGCACAAGCAGAGTCTGGCGCACGCTAGAATCATTCATCAACTGGTGATCTTGAATGAATGTAGTCAAAACTGAAGAACTAAAAATCCTATACTAAGATCAGATTTTTGTTGCACGAAAGAGAAACACCGAAACTGCAGTCGTAAGGTTACAATGGTTATGCACATGCAGCAGGCGTGGACTATACACGTTTTTTTATATCAGAAACTTGGATCAGGCCATAGTACTAAAAGTTTCTTAATTTAACGTGAAATTTTGTCCATTTCAGTACTAAAAGTTTCTTAGGGGCCATCGACTTTCGATTTTCATATTTTTTAACGGCATTTGGCCGTTAAGATCGGAACCCCCTCCCCCCTCCCCGTTAACGGCCTTCTACCAAACGGGCCTCCGATCGGCCTAAAATCTTTGGCCTAAGTAAGACTTGGGGAGCAGCAAACAAATGTCTTGTGGAACATGCTGGACTTCAACCGAAAATACGCCATATCGGGAGGCATAGTAAAACTGTTCTATTCTACACTCTATATGTTATTTGTAAAGATTTTATCTACGCTTTTAAAAAAATTCTCTTACGGAGATTTCCGTACGATTTTTTATTTTCTTAACGGCCTAAGGGTAAGACCCCCTCCCCCCATAACGGCCAATTGCCGTTAAAAAATACGAAAATCGAAAGTCGATGGCCCCTTACAAGATTCTGTAAGATTTTTCTAAAGGATCTTTACGAAAGTGTACGGGGTTTTCACAGCGATTGACCCCTCGGCTAATGAGAAATAGCATCCAACCTGTGTCACTGGTCCTTTATTTGAATTCAGTGCAGTACCAGATTTTTCTGATGATAAACTGGAGGTCTCACTGTCTTCGTCACTTGAATGTTGTTGGTTTTGACTCGAAGCAGTATCATACCGCCGGCGAGGACTTCGTTCCTAAATGTAAAAAAAGATAAAAGTGAACTACTTACGTCATGCATACTCTTGATAATTCCTCAGTACATTACTAAGTGTATTGTGGTTAGTATGTGGTAAGGTATTTCCGTGGAAAGCTGAATGCAGCGCGAAATCTAACTTCGATTTGCTTCTCTTCTTGGTCTTGTCGGTCCGATCCAAAATAATTTTTAAGTTTTCAAAACAACTGATAACTTGATTGTAAAGAAGACTTGCAAACAATAAGAAACAATCACAAATTTTCAAAGCAGCTTTGTGACATCAGAAAACAGGACTGTGTTGTGCAGACTTGTGTGTATTCATTAAGGACAAGATTTGCGAATTAACGTTTACAATGCAACTCCTCCAGGACGAATAGCGCTCTCATAGTAATCTTAGCTCATTAAACTATTCAATGGAAGGTGTCAAGAGAAAAGCAGCATAAAGGCTTTAGTTGATGAGGTTGTAGGAGCCGGAAAATGATTAGCCTGCGTGCAGATTTTACCTGCCGCTGCTAAGACCAGCTCTCCTTCGAAGTTGAAAAGCAAAGTCTGCACGAAAGAAGATGAGATATACCCTGTGAAAGGAGACCATCCTTACTAAAGTTCCACGTCCCCGGGTTTCGGCAACTCTTTTGGAATGAATAGTATGCACACATTTTGTAGACAAGACGAAAATCATGAAATTCAAGAGAAAGTCTCAAGAAACTTTGATTGATTGAATCTAGAGTATTTTAGGTACTCTCAGCAATGGGTCACATCCCTACCGTAAAAACTCTATTAAGTCCCCCAGAGGGCTCATTTAATTTTGGACGCTCAAGAGGGGGGCTTATTAGAGAGGGGGACTTAATCATAAAATCAAATGACAAGGATATATATGATAGCTTTTACTTCTTCTACACCATATTTTGTGGATTCAATGTGCAATTTTACGAGTGAAATACATAAATTCGACACATTGCGTATCCCAAGCCCTATCAAAACTAGCATGCAAGCTTGTTTAGCTAAATAAATGGAAAAAGTTAGGTAAATTCTGGAATTTGAAATAAGTGGGAGGCTTAATAGAGAGAGGGGCTTACCTAAAATTTTGGTTCAGAAGGGAGGGGCTTACTAGAGAGGGGGCCTTAATAGAGAGGGGGACTTTATAGAGCTTTTACCGAGGGGCATTTCACTCCAAAAAATCTCGTACGCCTTTGGCAAAAATCCTTTTGTTCTGAAAAAATCTTGTACGCTTTTTTGAAGGAGTGAAATGCCCCTCGGCTTTTACAGTACTTCCCATTAAGAAATGTATACGATTCCCTTAATGTAGGGAAAAGGATGTATCTTGAAAACGACAAAATTTTTGGAAAACGCATATATATATATATGATTTAAAAAATGCATTTTACTTACGTATGCATCCCACAGTTCATCTTCAGTCATATTCCTTCCACCACCTGTGATATTTATAAACTCTTCATATTCTCATAAGTGTAAAGCAATAAAAAAACTACGAAACGCTGCCAAAGGCAGCAAACTTTAACATAGCAACAATAAGGCAAATTGTATTCGAAAAATAATAAAGTTACAAATCCTTCGAACCTTAAAACCTTTGAAATCATCACTGCTTAATACAATCAACAAAAATCAGTTACACATAGCAGGTAAGTTATGGACCAGAATGGAATGTGGAATTTAATTCCCAGACATGCACTTTACCAGCATTTTCCTAATTTCTGGGTCTATAAGATGAGGGATATTACCAAACAAAATTTCCTCATCTAAGTTCACTTTTGACTGATTGATTAACATTTCAGTTTTGAATATCGGTCACATAATTTTCATCCCAATGCCCGCCAAACGCGTAAATTTTGTTTGAAACACCCGGTATAACGAAAGCAAGAGTGAGAGCAGGCGTTCGATGGCTTCAAGGCTAGTGTATTGTTCTCCCATTTAATATTAACGACATAGAAAATATTACCTTGTGCTCCATTGTATCTTCCTCTCATATCACCAACAAGGACTGCATTGCCAGTGCCTCTGTTCGATCGTACAGGACTTGGATCACGACTTCCTGCTCTTGAACTCGGACGAGATGACGAAGAGGCTTTCCTGCAAATTTAAACAAAATGCTTTGTAATACGTTAAACTTTTACTTGATTCGTTAATCTGTATAGGAACAGATGAAACCCATCTGATTTTGAGAATATTCAGCTGACATGTTGCTCCAGTTGCTCATAAGAAAGGCTCGGCAACAGTGCACCATAAGTCCTAAATTAAGGATCCACCTTCGAATAAGCCTCCTTCGAAGGTGTTGTGGCGCAGTGTTGTAATCCACTGACTTTGCAGCCAGAACAGTCAGGCGGGGGGGGGGGGGAGGCTCAAATTCCACCAGCACCGTTGAGCGTCATGACAAGGGGTCGCGGACTCGATTATCGCTTAGCTATTTCTGCGATCCCAGCGTTTGGGGCTGAAAACAGCAACTTCACCTTCACCTTCACCATGAGCCCCTCTCTCAAAAAAGCCCCCAACCGCAAAGCTAACTTAAACAAATAAAAACACTCGAATAAATCCTGATGATGGTATTTGAAGAATGAATTTCACATAAACGTAAACCTTTTTCGTCTGGTATCACATTTATCGTCGTTATATTTTAATATCACTTCCTGTACATTAATCTACAAGATTGAAACGATCTTTTCTTCCTTTTCGCTATACCTTAACCGCCTACAATAGCAGTATCATCTCAAATCTACGGCACATGTCACAAGTCTATCGAAAGTGACGAGACTCCAGTGCATTCCATCACGTCCAAGACATTTCATTGAGGTATTTTTCAAAGAGATAATACCGTGTCATGACAGTCAGTTTTGAATACAAGAAGCTACAGAAGACAAGCCTACGTACCTTGGTGTTGGAATTCTTGTCTTCATAGGACTCACTCGCTTCATATAGTCTTCAGACCTTTCACGTGAAAGTGACGGCATTCTTCGCAGTGGCGACGTCGAACGGCTTGAAGCTGCAAAGTACAATTGATATTTGTCGTACATCTTCTCAAGCAAGAATCCGCAGAGTACAGTTACTTTTTAAGCCCTCTCTAGAGCAAAGATCAAATCTATTTAGACAAACATGTCACCATGTTCATCAGTAGTTTTAGACACGTGAATTGTCAGCTATTTAAGGGAATAGCGCGAGTCATGATCCCGGTATCTGCGGTATACTAGCAAAAATTACTGAACGATCTTTACTTGGAATTGATTGCACAAGACGATCGTTCCTTCTTTCTTAGTATTGCTCAAATTTCGATAACTTTTAAGGTCTTATCGACCATAGCGTGATCACTGCTAATGATAGCTTAATAAATCACGAAGGCAGTGCAATTTACAACAAGTGTATAAATCTTCTAGCAATGACGTCCTCCTTCTTGCATTGCTCTTGAGACGTAACAGACATGGAAAAATGAGAATTTCCTTCCGAAGTACTACATTGGCTTCAGCAAGTGTTTCAGTTCAGCTTAAGTTCAACAAATTGCAAAGGACTGAATGACAGCTACGATGAAACTTGCATAAACAAGCTGTCCATACTGTCTTGTAAACAGTTCTGCCGGCGGTCAAGAATACAAAGAAATAGAACTAATTTAGCGAGCTTCTTATCAACTCATCAAGCAAGCAGCTATCAAAAACTGGATCTCCATTCTCAAAAGAGAGCTACTTTGTGTCGAGAAGAGCATATTTCTTCTCTCAAAGTCTGTGACTAAAACTGTCAACAACCAGAACAAATTTCTTGAGTGACTCTAGTTTACGCATCAAGCAAGTAATTTAACAACGATCTCCTTTTCAAACAACAGCTATTCTGCGCTCCACAGAGCCTAATTCTTCCTTCAATCCAAGATCAAAACTGCAAATAAATCTTTTCAGTAGCTCCGGATTTCTATTGTAAGAAAGCAAACCATGAATGCCTTCTTGTACAAATTCTGAATATACTGACAAAAATTTTCGCAGGAGCGGAGCAAATTCACATAAAAAATTAATGAGATTCTAAAATATGATGGAGAATTATGATGATCGCGGCTGCTCATGTTTAATTCATCATTAGGCAACATTCTTGAAGCAATAGAAACCCACACGGAATTGTGCAATGTAAGATTCTGAATCAAATGGCTTTTGGTGACTTAGAATCGTGAAAACTTTGAGAAACATATCTTGTGGTGGTATCCTTTTCGCTGGATCCAAAATATTATTTGCGTAGTTTGGTTTATACGAATACAAAATCAGGCCACAACACCTGCTCTGCTGGACAGTTCTAACGTAATGGAATGTTCTCCTGAAACTTTTTGTCACAGTTAAAGATCTTGTATCGTAGCAGGTGCTTATCCGTAATCATCCGCAACTTGCGAAATAATAAGAGTACAAGATTTGGTTCAACTTCTATTCATATAGCAGGTGTTTATATATTTGATAACTGGAAAAATTGTAACACATGCATGTTCTGTTAGAAACTACCGGAGTGTATTTAGCCTTTAACAAAACTCTTTTGCAGTTCTTTAAGAATGTTGTCAGCAATGTTCAAAATGTTTTAACACAACTCTAGCCCAATCTTAGCCTTTAACAAGAATGTATATGTGAATGCTTGAAAATGTTCACAAGGAAGCAAGTCATTTCAAGGCCATCGGGCAAAGTGATATCGCACACTACAATTGCAAGCAATGCTTACCAAAATAATTGTAGCCCAAATCCTACCTTTAAAGAGTTGTATATGATAACTTTGAAAGGACTACTTGCAAGACCGTCACAAAAAAATTGGGAAAAAATTCCTTGGGGTGGCAGAAGAGTGAATAGTGATTTAGTGATATAAATAAAAAATAAAATTGTGATTTAGTACAGCAAATGAGCTAAGCTATAATAGACCTTTTCACGGAAAGAAAAGCATGCTGGGAAAATGGGGGAGATTTGGAGATTTCGACACCACGCAGCTTCGAATTTCGCCAGGTTTTGCGATGCTTATTTTCGCAACAAACCTCTCTCCCTATGCACGAACAAAGATGTTAGATATCTTGCGTACATATCGATAAACTCCTTACACTTCAGAGATAATGAAATAGCAACATGTTTGTGCATCGAATTCCTCTGAATCTTTTTATGGGACGAGAAAGAAACCCGAGGCAGCTTCGAGAATCACAGAATCATGCCTAGGCCCTTGCGACCAAACGCCACGTTTAGGCACATAATTCTGCGATCAATGGAGGAAATAAGCTGAAATTCAAAATGAAAGCACTTCATTTGTGTCTGAAATCGCATTTAAATTGGCAGGCTGTTGCCTGAACGCATATGAACGTAGGGAGGTCAAACAGCTCAGATCACATGTCGTCCTTCCAAATGAAAAGTTTCGACTAACGTATCTTTGCAGAAACCGGGTTCAATTTTCTTACAAAGCGAAATAAACCCTTTTACTGCTGATTTTTTCATCCATTGATTGTCGACAGATGTATTTGCTACCTTTTAATTGATATTTCTAGCGACCACCAATTTTGAAGTATCATCTTACCAGAAATTTATTTCAGCTTGAAAATCCAGGTAAGGCGTAGGCCATTTGCTGTCCCTAGACTAAAGGATGAAACCTGCAAGCGCCCATCTAAGATATTTTGTGAGATATTTTGATCATTATCTCTTCATCTGCCATTCATGCTAAAAAAATATCTTTGGTATATGATATTTAGGGTTAACGTTTCCTTGAGCTGCATGCCCTTCATGCCCTTCATGAAGATTAATTCTTGAACTCATTTTTGGTGCACTTTTTGCTCGCTATTTGTTATCGTCTCGATCTGTTTTCAAAGAGGACTTTTCATTATTATCGCATCTGTATCGCTTCTTTGTTTCAATGTAGCAACCAAAACAAGACATGATTTATTTCCAACAACTCGAGAATCGATATTAGATGTAGATAATTAAAGATCTACCAACCTTAACAAACCTTCATTCTTCCAGTCGTTTCTAGGTATATTTATGAGTTCTTGCACTCCCAAATCAAAACATTGTTTACGGGCTGTGAGAAAAGCCTAACAAATCAGAAATGATGGAAGAATTATTCTGCCCGTTTTCATGAACTTCGTGAACCTGTATCAACAGCGACTTGCAGCAACAAGCTATGCATCCACTCGAAGCAAATTTAAAGGAAATGCAGCATTTCATTCTTCGTAAAATAAATTCCTGGCTTCTCTTTGCAACTGTTCAAATCAGAATCGATTTGGAAATAATGTGTAACACAACTTATGTCATGTGACAAATGCACTCCTTCCTGAACTTTTTGTCATTCACTGTCTCGTTCGTTGATGAAAGGAAGTATTAATTAATATACAAGTATTTTTATAAGAAACTAATAATTTAGGCCAGTACTGAAACTTTTTACGACTATCAGATCTTGAGTAATCCGAGTTTCTTACCAGTTTCTTTTAAAGTTGCCTTAATAATCGTCATTTTCGCTTCCTGTGCCATCCTGAATATTCTCAAAATGCCTTTCAAATAATATGATTCAAGAAACAAGTGAAGATAAAGTAAACATGTACGAAAGATTTCCTACAGTAAAATAAACAGTATTTTTACGAATTTTTAAATTTATCTTCTCCTCAGTTTTCTTAACAAAAAAGATACATGTAGTCTGGAATTTAAGTTTTGTTGAAACATTGTTATAAAATAGAGCAAAATAGTATAAAAGTCAATAGTGAGAGGAAGATTAAAGCAACAAGAAATTCATTATTATTTAGAATTTAGACTTTAGTGGTGATGATTTGGTGTAAGTTATTACATGAGATGGCTTTAAATTTGTTTAACACACCTTTTGCATGATTATAGTACAAAATGCAGACCTTTCTAGTGAGGTCCTTGAAGTTCTCTCTCTAGTGAAGTCCTCGGGTCCACATTTTCATTGATCCTTCAGTCTTTGAACCTGATACAGTTTGAGCTAAAATGGAGATCTAGTCGATCTAGTCCAATAGTTGAAAAAAACCCAATTTTTAAGATTTCACGAGGCACATTCTTACGAGCAAACCCTGCAGCTGCAACCGATTCGAGAAGACATATTCTAAAAAAATCACAAGACTCAAAGACATAGAGGAAGCACATTCTTCCCAAATAATTTTTATGGGGGTCAGGAGTACCATATTTTTTGCATATTCTGTGAGCTTTCAGCAGCTAAGGATCATAAAGAAAAATTAGTTGGAGGCATCGCTAGCTACGTGAATATTGCATGGTTTCCACCCAAATTCTCGGCCGACATCGCGCCCTTGCGAAGGTTTCACTTTCAATGGATGATTTAGACTTCGGCGCTCCCTGATTTAGACAGCTTTCACCCCCCCCCCCAAGAAACACCCCCATCAAGTGAAACTTAAGACGCTTTTCTTTCTACGTTAAGCTTCCTCTAAGGAAAGTTGCATCCTACACTTTTCCTACCGTTTTGATCGATTTCATGGATATTTTTCCAAAACAATGAGGAGAAGATAGCATTCAATGCTATAATAGAAAGCAAAAAGTTCAGGAAGGAGTGCATTTGTCACATGACATAAGTTGTGTTACACATTATTTCCAAATCGATTCTGATTTGAACAGTTGCAAAGAGAAGCCAGGAAAATATTTTACGAAGAATGAAATGCTGCATTTCCTTTAAATTTGCTTCGAGTGGATGCATAGCTTGTTGCTGCAAGTCGCTGTTGATACAGGTTCACGAAGTTCATGAAAACGGGCAGAATAATTCTTCCATCATTTCTGATTTGTTAGGCTTTTCTCACAGCCCGTAAACAATGTTTTGATTTGGGAGTGCAAGAACTCATAAATATACCTAGAAACGACTGGAAGAATGAAGGTTTGTTAAGGTTGGTAGATCTTTAATTATCTACATCTAATATCGATTCTCGAGTTGTTGGAAATAAATCATGTCTTGTTTTGGTTGCTACATTGAAACAAAGAAGCGATACAGATGCGATAATAATGAAAAGTCCTCTTTGAAAACAGATCGAGACGATAACAAATAGCGAGCAAAAAGTGCACCAAAAATGAGTTCAAGAATTAATCTTCATGAAGGGCATGAAGGGCATGCAGCTCAAGGAAACGTTAACCCTAAATATCATATACCAAAGATATTTTTTTAGCATGAATGGCAGATGAAGAGATAATGATCAAAATATCTCACAAAATATCTTAGATGGGCGCTTGCAGGTTTCATCCTTTAGTCTAGGGACAGCAAATGGCCTACGCCTTACCTGGATTTTCAAGCTGAAATAAATTTCTGGTAAGATGATACTTCAAAATTGGTGGTCGCTAGAAATATCAATTAAAAGGTAGCAAATACATCTGTCGACAATCAATGGATGAAAAAATCAGCAGTAAAAGGGTTTCTTTCGCTTTGTAAGAAAATTGAACCCGGTTTCTGCAAAGATACGTTAGTCGAAACTTTTCATTTGGAAGGACGACATGTGATCTGAGCTGTTTGACCTCCCTACGTTCATATGCGTTCAGGCAACAGCCTGCCAATTTAAATGCGATTTCAGACACAAATGAAGTGCTTTCATTTTGAATTTCAGCTTATTTCCTCCATTGATCGCAGAATTATGTGCCTAAACGTGGCGTTTGGTCGCAAGGGCCTAGGCATGATTCTGTGATTCTCGAAGCTGCCTCGGGTTTCTTTCTCGTCCCATAAAAAGATTCAGAGGAATTCGATGCACAAACATGTTGCTATTTCATTATCTCTGAAGTGTAAGGAGTTTATCGATATGTACGCAAGATATCTAACATCTTTGTTCGTGCATAGGGAGAGAGGTTTGTTGCGAAAATAAGCATCGCAAAACCTGGCGAAATTCGAAGCTGCGTGGTGTCGAAATCTCCAAATCTCCCCCATTTTCCCAGCATGCTTTTCTTTCCGTGAAAAGGTCTATTAAAGCGACATTTCAAACTTGATAACGAGTATACGTTCGAAACGCCACATTAATTAATATGTTATTCATTGTACTAAATCACTATCTAATTAGTAACTACCATGACAAAATTGTGAAATTATGAATCGTTTCATAATGATGGTACAACACAAAATTGTTAAATCTCTGTATTGCGAACCAGCGAGATGACAAACCTTATGGTGTGACGTACTGACGTTTATCTCAAATAAGATCAAATATATCACGTGAGGTTTGCGATAACGCAAAATTACTTCTGTAAGGAAATTCAATTGCTTTTTTCGCAGAGATTTCACGTGACATCCTATTTGAGACAAACTTCAAATGTATTGTTCCCGTCAGAGTCCATTAAATTAGTATGTCAGTGTATATTTATGAAATCTACGACTCAAAGTAGTGCTTTGTAGCTACAGAGTATTCCTTTTTGGGAACTGGGACACTGATTTGGTTGTTAGAATAATCAAGCGCGAAGAAAGCCTGACGATCAACTACCCTTTTCAATCCAGGAAGGTCTATACGCCCCACAGACAATGAACATCACATGTCATATTTTCACACAGTATGCATTTGTAAATCTTTGAATAATCAAAAGCTTATGCACCGGAAATCTGTTTCAAGCAAAGAAGTTTAGCTTACGATGTCCCTACAAAACAGCGATTTAAAAGTTGAATCAAGTGTGAGAGTCCGAAAAATGAATTGTCAAATTCCCAATCGGTAAGTGAACTCTTGTGCCCAATCGGTATGTGAAGAAATAATGTCATATCTTACGCTGTGAAGCAACCGGTCTCTTCGGCTGTCTTCTCGCTGATGAATTTCTACCATTGGTTGACCTGAGGAAATCATCACATGACTTTTGACGTGGTTCCATTTTCGGTGAACGAAGATTCTTGCCTTCAAGTTGGCTCGCAGATCTCTGCATTCCACCAGCAGGTAAACGTTGAGTATCTACAGGGGCAGATATGTTCAAAATTAGTGATATGCTCAAGGTAAAAACAACAACCTTAGGCCACATTTACACCCGGGGGGTAACTAGCGTCTTGAGATGACGGGGACGTGCCGCCCAACATTTTCGAGGCAGACCCATATTTAAGCATTCTTGGTCGATTTTCATTCCCATTTTTAAGAAATTTAAGGGGCAAAAGCTTATTGAACTTCCCACAAATCAAGTTTCATGTCATTTTAAAGGTACATTGATGGAAGATAAAGTTATCACCAGCCAACTTTCATAACTAAGACAAAGAAATGCAACTATAAGAACAAAAATCCCGAACCGAAAGTTTTAGCTGCGATTCGAAAACCTACCTATTTCTAGTGGAACAGTTACATGTTGGGACCCATATATTTAAGGATTTTGAGGTTCAAAACACTTCCTTATGGGTGGCATGTACCCGTTGCTCCGAGGGGCAAATCACTCCTGAAAATGGCGTACGAGATTTATAATCACTAGTGATTATTTTGTGATTAATTTGATTTTATGTGTGTGTGATTAATTTAATTTCTTAGTGATTTGAGTGATCAATTTGTGATTATTCTAACATTAATCACATGTTCCGAAACGTCCTTAACTAAGTTCCTATACGTTGAGTCGTATAAATGCGGCAAGACAGAGCAAGATGCATATGACGGTAAGCTACTTCATAAATCAAATCATAGACCATTATGTCAATTTTCCTGGAGCTTTTTTGTAATACCTGACGAGAAAATGCAAAATTTGAAATTCGGAGGCAATGTAACAATCAGCAACTAACCGCATGTAAATTCAACTGACTTCAAAGAACTTTAGCAACTTGGCAGTCACATTACCTTAGCAACGTTTAATCATGGTTTAATTCTGGTCGCGCAACAAGGCTCCATTTTTGCTCCATCGCAGGGTTCGCAGAATCATGCGATTCTGTGGTGTTCATGTTTTCGAGGTTGTGTTCGGATATTTGACAATGTATTCACATAAATTTGGGGAACTGGTAACAGGGACCTTCTAGTTATCTCCCTTTCTTGTAGATGTAAGCAGATAAAGACGGTTAAACATTCACAGTTTGTGATTAATGTGACCACTGATTTTCGTGATTAATGTGATTTTTGTGTGATTAATGTGATTAAATTGTGATTAAATTGTGATTATTTTCGAGGGCGTACGTGATTTTAAGCAGTGATTTGCCCCTCGCGTAGCTCTTCATATGGAAGTCACCGTAAAAGCTCTATTAAGCCCCCTCTCTATTAAGCTACCTTTCTTTTAAGCCCCCTTTCTCTAAGGAGCCCTTCCCTCTGAGTCAAAATTTGAAATAAGTCCCCCCCCCCACTTATACAAAATTCTAGCATTTACCTATTTTTCCACTTATTTAGCTACACAACCATGCATGTTAATTTTGGCATGGTTTCGGATAAAAACTGTGTCGAAATTATGTACTTGAGCCGTAAAATTGTATGTTGATTCCGCAAAATATGGGATAAAAGAACTGAAAATATATCCTTGTCATTTGATTTTTTTAATACGCCCCCTCTCTCTAATAAACCCTCTCTCTATTAAGCCCCCCTCTGGAAGGTCCGAAGTTAAATAAGCCCCTAAGGGCTTAATAGAGCTCTTAAAGTACCACCCCAGGCATTAACATTATACCGGTACAGTTTTGATCCGCTACAAAGTTGTTACGATTCAAAAGCGTTGACATTGCTCGAGAACAAATTATTCTAGACAGAAGGTACAAACGTGTTACGGATTAGCAAGAACAGTGTAAACGGGAAAGTGATCCGTTAAACAGTTTACTGAATAACGCTGTTGCTTTGGCCATTACCTTCGGAAATCTTCGCACAGGTTTTTGTGCACGCAGATACATCTTGTTAAACTGGATGACTAGCTGGAAGACCTCTGCAGTCGTTACTCGGTAATTTAAAATTAAGTCTACTAGGCGGAAAATTCCACTCGCAAAAATCTTCTTTTGTTCGCAAGCACGATTCTGCTGGAAACTTAAATGGGTTTCTACTTTTGAGCGACGTTGCTTTTCCGCAAGCCCATCAGATGGCTGGAAAAGATCGTTGCCCAGTGCAGATCAGGCTTTACACATTTCAAACTATTCGAAATTCACCATGACGTTAGAAATTCATACCCTGTCTGTTTTAAAAGGTCGAAATTTTGTGGTGGTTCAAGAAGCAGTGAGACATCGATTGCTGATAACGTTAAAGGATCTGCTTCAAACAACAAGCTCATCGTGTGTTATCGCTCTTTGGCCTTCGTTGTTGCCACATTCATGGCCCATGGAAACAGCGACAACAAGGAGATGGCACGTGCAAAGTATGACAGTTAAACAGTTTAACAGCAACAAAAAATTTGCTAGTTTATTTCAACAAACAAGAACATGATTAGAGAGGTGATGCCCCTTTTAAAAATATGGTCCAACTGAAAAAGTTGAGATTGAAAAACTAGAAGGAGTTTGGTAGAGAATGCACCCATTAGGAAGTCTTTGTCCATCTAATATTCACTTGAGCACAAGCAACTGGTTCACCAAAGTGGTGATTATTGAAAGTGGTAAACATGACGTTGCATATCATAACGATGGTTACAATGACCTTCAAAAGAATTAAACAATCTACGAGGCAGGGATCAAAGGATTACTTACCACGGCCTGCTGGTTTTCGAGGGGGTGGCATCATCCTAAAAATTAATTTGAAAGATCGTTAGATGTTAAAAATACCCCTTGTTTGAAAAGTTGGGAGTTTGAAAACCCCCGTACAGTAGATAACGGAAAATTAAAGTTCAATTCATAATCAGAGAGCCAAAAATTTGCAAGCAAATTTTGCAAGATATGTTGCTGGAGTCCCTTGTTTTCCAAAGATTCTTGATTTGCCAAAGTCACACTGGGTCGATAGGGGTTCAAAACAATACCATGGAATAATGCATACGTCTATTCTGAAATTGTCTAAACCTGTGGGGCTCCTAGCATGCCAATGTCTTAATGCAAAAATGTCTTCAAAACCTAAACAGAACTGTTCGTGCAAAGAATGATGTTTCCTTGATCTTCAAATTGCAAAACACTTGCATGTGAAAGCAGTAATGTTCCTCTGTACAAACAAAATTGATCCGTTACAGCTAAGAGATTTCTAAAAGATGAAAAGTTGGCAACTTCAACGGTCTTGAATCAGAGAATCCTGATTCGTCTGAAGTACCATGAACATTTTGTAACCGAATTCTAGAAATTTGGTCGGCGCATCCGGAACCACGTTACGTGAGCCTTAGCTGTGCAATCCATCTCATGTTAATGTCAAGACAGTGGTGGTTGGCAGTGCCACAGTAAGAACCCGCAAAATAGAAACCAGTTTTTTCAACACAGCCTGTTTAGTTTCTTATTAAAAGGGCGGTAATCAAGAAAAGAGGCTGAAAGGTTTCTCATAATATGGTTAAGAAACCTTCAATGATTTCAAGTTAAATATCTTTACATACATGCATGAGTATATTGTAAATACAGCGCTGCACATCATAAACTGAGATTTAAGATTATCAAAAATAGAAGTTAATCAAATTTGTATGCTGATGCGCGCTTTGTATGAATTTATGCATTTGAAAATGCCCTCATCACAAATTGTTCAGCCATGATGAACTAAGTTATATATTTGGGATCCGCCTATAAGAAACCTTCCTAAAATCAGGCTGAGAAGTTTCTTGTATGAGGGCACCAATTATAAAAAAAATCAGCCTGAGGTTTCTTATAAAGTGGTTTCTATTTTGCGGGTTCTTACTGTATTTATGTAAATAAACTAGCAACAACTTATTACCAAGGGAAGGACACAGTGCCCCAAAGCCATACGTAAGTTTGAAAAGAACATGCTTATTTTTCAAAAACAAGCGAGGCTCTCCAGAAGCAGGAAATACCTTATTCGCAAAGGCTGAATGCCTTCTGCATGCAAGGCAGGGTGTTAAATTCATAATCAGAAATGGCATCATCAAATTAAAGAACGCAGGGAAACGAGGGACTCCAGGAACAAGCCTGCATTTCTACAGCGGCTCCCTCTCAAAGCTATTGATCTTAGAACTTCATACATCATGTACCTCATTTTTCATTATACTTTGATTACAGTAAAACCCCGCAAACAAAAACATAGCAAAATAATAATTTGCAGACTGATTTCATGGGAAAAGACACCCAAAGATAAGAACCAAAAACAGACTGATTTATTTCAATGTTCTTGTGAGATGATACACTTAATTAAGACATTTCATCATAATGTGTAAACAAAGTTCCAACTATTGAGAACTCAACACCTCTAACAGTTTTCAGGGATACGCAAATTGTTTTATGAAGCTGTATGATATAAATTGCTTTATCAACAACAAAACACCATACCCTCTCCAATCTTTAAATGCAGTCATCCCACCCTCAAGCTTATTAAACACATACTGAATAGCTATACATTCATCATAGTCAAAAAGCCAAGTGTCCTTGCGATAAGAACCACACCGTGAAATGTCCTATGTACCTAATTCATACGAACCTTTTAGTTTTTCAGAAAAGTATGTTCTTGTTCGCGGGGTTTTACTGTACCCGAGTTGTTTTGATTCGTTAAAAACTTGGATTTCAAATTCTGATTAAAAGCAAAAGTCCGGGGTTTGTATGATTGATGATAAAATACAAAGTTATATTAGTCTGAATAGTGCATCGTACTTTTTCCCACCATTTCTTGTCTTTTCTCTGAGAAATCGCATACCCAAATATAACGACCACAGGATAATAGTGCCGTCATAAAAGCAAAGAGTCTGTCCTTTTCCGATGTCACTTTCAACGAAAATGAGGCCGCCCGATTGTTTTAGTTAATGCCGTCATAAAAGCAGAGAATCTGTCCTTTTCTTATGTCACGCTCAACGAAAATGAGGCCGCCCCATTGTTTTCTTTAATGCCGTCATAAAAGCAGAGAATCTGTCCTTTTCTTATGTCACGCTCAACGAAACTGAGGCCGCCCCATTGTTTTCTTTAATGCCGTCATAAAAGCACAGAATCTGTCCTTTTCTTATATCACGCTCAACGAAAATGAGGCCGCCCCATTGTTTTCTTTAATGCCGTCATAAAAGCACAGAATCTGTCCTTTTCTTATGTGATGCTAAACGAAAATGAGGCCGCCCGATTGTTTTCTTTAATGCCGTCATAAAAGCACAGAATCTGTCCTTTTCTTATATCACGCTCTACGAAAATGAGGCCGCCCCATTGTTTTCTTTAATGCAGTCATAAAAGCACAGAATCTGTCCTTTTCTTATGTGATGCTAAACGAAAATGAGGCCGCCCCATTGTTTTCTTTAATGCCGTCATAAAAGCAGAGAATCTGTCCTTTTCTTATGTCACGCTCTACGAAAATGAGGCCGCCCGATTGTTTTCTTTAATGCCGTCATAAAAGCACAGAATCTGTCCTTTTCTTATGTGATGCTAAACGAAAATGAGGCCGCCCCATTGTTTTCTTTAATGCCGTCATAAAAGCAGAGAATCTGTCCTTTTCTTATGTCACGCTCTACGAAAATGAGGCCGCCCCATTGTTTTCTTTAATGCCGTCATAAAAGCACAGAATCTGTCCTTTTCTTATGTGATGCTAAACGAAAATGAGGCCGCCCCATTGTTTTCTTTAATGCCGTCATAAAAGCAGAGAATCTGTCCTTTTCTTATGTCACGCTCTACGAAAATGAGGCCGCCCGATTGTTTTCTTTAATGCCGTCATAAAAGCACAGAATCTGTCCTTTTCTTATGCCACGCTCAACGAAACTGAGGCCGCCCGATTGTTTTCTTGCCTCTTAATGTTTTGATGAAGAGTAGCGACAATGTTTGGCCTAAATTCACAGAATGCTTAACTAATTTACAGCCGTTACGAACGTCAACATAAGGAACGAAGTTCATAATTCGCGGCAGCAGTTGGTAAATTGATTTTCTAGCATCAATCATAACACCCTCGGATCCTTTAAAGATCAAAATTTTACTATGTGACTTACGATCTATCTTCGACATCACCAACAGACGAAACACTGGTCGTCCTTGGACTTTTTGCTGATTTTGACTTATATTTACCAACTGAAGATGCAGGTCGTGTTAATCCTGCTTGTAATAAGTTTCTGTCACTTTGCAGCAATTTCTGTTTTGTACTGTCGAAGCCTTGCATCAAGCTAAAAAAAGCCATATAATTAATTATCAGCGCCAAGACAATTAATCATGATCATAATCATCATCATCATCCTCATCATTTATTTATTCATTTATTTATTTATTTTAAGTAGATAAAACAATAGCTAAATTACAGCTGATTAAGGCCTACTTCATACAATTTTTACAAAATCAGAAATAAGTTAAGAAAGAATTTACAATGTATATAATTGAATATAAATCACAAGATAAAAACGACTATCCTGTTAGGAACCCAACCTGCGGAATATATGTTTTGCAACGTCTACAGTTGCATTCATCACCTTTCCAGCATTTAATTCGCTTCTTGAATATACGAAGGGTATTTGATTGTTTTATTTATTGCGACAATAGTTGCCACAATCTACTTCCAATACAGGCTATGGTCTTAATACCAAAGGACGTGCTTCACACCCTTAAGAGTTGACCCGGGGGGGGGGCACTCATATTTTTTTCATACGGGGACGTGCCGCTGGACAGGGTATCATTTTCAGGATTCCTGCTCCGGGACTGGGTATCATTTTTCTATAACCAGCTCCGTAACAGGGTCCATAATTGATTATGTAACGTAGTTGCATGCTATTCGCACCACGTATGTGAGATTTAAGTCTTTGGATGGCAACACTGCCAGATTTTCTGATAAATATCCGACGAGTATCCAGGACAGCGCACAATTTTTATGAGGAAATTCAACGACAGGGTGCTGTGTTTGAAATTTTCTCTGGAACAGGGTATCAGTTTCGGGAATTAGACTCCAAAAAAAGGTGAATTTTCATTTTTTCCAGCGGCACCTCCCCGAAAGTGCGAAGGCTAAGTACCTCCCCCCGGAGGGGGGGGGGTTGAGCTCCATTGCCACGTCTTAGATTGTAGTTGATATTTCGTTTCTGAAACATGTCCTTCATGAAAGGCGCATTTTCACGGGATTCTTTTTGCAGATTTCCGTCATTAGCAACTGCAGGTTCGGTACATGGATGGCCACCGAATTGCTCTGCTCCATGATATAACCAAAATCGTTTCGTGATTTTTGTATGCAGTGCACAATGCCCTTTCATAAACATGGTTATTCTATGATTAATGTTCCATCATGACACATCCACAATCTTGTGCATGTTTTAGGATATAAGTTTTATCATGAAGGACAAATCAACTACGGCATACAGAAGAATCCCAAAAGATGAGTAAGTGTCATTCCAAATGTCAATGTCAAGATGTATGTATGTATGTATGTATGTCTATATTTGCCACTAAAAATAATTTACAATAGTTAAAGAAAAAAGCTAAAAATAAATGAAAAGAATAAATAGAATATTTACAATACGTTTTAAATAGCAAATTTGATACATACAAGTTAAAAACACCCCTAATTACAGTGGCAGGGATAGCATTAAAAGATCAAGATGACCTTATTTCCATAATGGTCCCCTTAGAGGTGATTGAAACAAATAATAAACTTTCAATTTGAATGTGCTTATGTATAAATCATAAATATGGTAAGGCTGAAACATGAATATGAGAGAGGATGCGCGGTTTTAAGTAGAACAAATATATGTCTTTTTCCTCTCTTTGTATATTTTGGAAAAAATTGTCCTTGATCTTGTGCTTAAACGAATTGATACTATTTGTAGACTTTAGATCAGAAGATAGGCTATTCCATATTTTTGGCCCCATGTAGGACAGGCACTTTTGGCCAGCACTACTTTTGCGAAATGGTAGATTTAATTTAAACTTAGATCTTCTCGTCACTCGGCTTTGGTCGGCTGATTGGAACATTTCGTCAGCATAAGCTGGAGCCATTCCTTTGAAAAAATTCATAATGTTTACACATGTATGTTGATCAACTCTGTTCTTTGTTGGAAGCCAGTTTATAGCTTTGAATTCAGTAGATTAGATTATTTGAATTCAGTAGATTCAGAAGATTACTGTCAGTTTCGTGAAAATTTCTAAAATGACATGAATTTACCGAATAGGCATTACGAAATCAGCCACTTACACTTTGTTTGCAAAAACTACCGTTAGAGATTAAACATAGAACATCTATGGGGAGGGGGAAGAAACCTCCCTTCCATCCTGTACAAACATAAAAGTTCTAGAATGATTTAAGCGATATTAAAGGGAACAATTTACAGAGCAATAATTTCAAAACAGTTCTTCATCGTTATTTATCGACAATGAAGCCTCTGCAAAGTATGTAGTTTATACTCTGCAGACGGAAAGATTATTTCTTGAGATCTACAGGTTCAGTACAATTTCATCTGGCTGTTCTCCATGTCAAGTTAATTGAGAATTAATCTTGACATCTGGCAACCGAATGGTAAAACCAACCCACAAAATCATAGTTGGAAATTTCATTAAAAGACTTACTGATCAGCTTTATCTCTGTAATGTTCAGCAAAATGCCAGTATGCTCTGTAACGAAAGAAAAACAGTTTAAGCAGACAATTAAAGGTAATGTGTCCATGTAAGTATAGCGGCTTTACAAGGGGGCATGCTAGTTTCACGTGACCATTGATGTGATCACTACGATAAATAAGTTCATGAGATAGCAAGGTCTAACATAAGGACACTGATGACCTACTTGCGGTTGCACTTCCAGAGCTGAACTACAACAGGCAGCCTCGTTCATAAATTCAAATTTAGTTCGTATATGGTCAGTAAAATTCTACCAATCACAGCGCGCTCTTTGAGGCTCTTCGTCAGCACCTTGTCAGAATATTTTGACAGAGTGTATATGATAGATATGTCAATAAGAACCTGCATTAGCTCCATAATTTAAACAAAACGAAAATGGACCTAATCGACTAAGGTTTGTTCCCCATTTCAAGTTCTGTGACCATAAGTTTGGAAAGATACGTTATTTATTCTACTGTCTGTATTCATATAGCACGAATTCTCATTATACAAAAGATGTTAAAAAATTAAAAGATTTTGTATCAAGAGATGGACTATTTGATCTGAATAGCATGCAAACAAACGTTAGCCAGTGAGGTCTCCTGAGATTCGAGTGATACAAAATATGTCTGTGGCACAAGACCTCTTCCTTGCACACTCCTTAAATCTTACAACAAAACTCAAGAAGTGTTCTTATAAGCTCAACTCATGCAATGAACGTTCTCATAAGATGTTTGCTCTTTACTGTGGAGGTCTAGCATCGTTCCAACAGCATCTGAAAATTTTTCGCGAACCTCTTCAATTTCATCCAACATTTGATTACAAAATATCTAAGTGATCAAAAATCTTACAGGGGCATTTATGTTATCAGGAACTTAACTTGCACCATAGTGCAGCAACATAGACAAGAATCTCCCTTTTCATGATGGCGTTTAACGAGAAACGGTTGTAAATGATATCGTACGTTTCTGCTTACCTCCGCACTGCAGCCCTTGCCTCAGAATCAGCATCAGCAATTCCTTTTCGAATGGCCTCTTCAATCAATGCAACTTGCCTGGATAAAAATGAAATAATGATTAAAGACAAAAAATCTTCAGCTTTAGCAGGTGCAAGGGGAAGGGATATATATTCAATAAATTTCTATCTTTTCGCTGAAACCTGCACTTTAATTGCCTACAATTCTTCCTCCAAATGACTATAAATTGAAATCGTACGACGGTTGACTTCCTTCTTTGTCCCGTCTCGCATCACAGAATATCGACATAAATTCGTCCCTGGGCACGACAAATGACAGGATTCGCACATTCGAAATTCATAAAGATTTTGCTGCCCGTTCAATCAAGATTTTAACAACTACCAACTATTAGTAAACCCTTGAACAGAGAACAGATACCTGTTGTATACGGTGCCTCCGGATGGGATGTTAGTTTATCAATGTTGACAAATACCATTGAACGTAAACAAAACAGGTGAAAATCCTGTAGCAATAAGATAATCTGCAAAAGCCGAAATAAAACGAAACCCGCCTAAATATTCTGCGTTCCAATAGCAACCGGTCAACGATAAAACTCAATATTCTTTGTCAAATCATATTCTCTTCGTGCAGGGGACAGACTTGACTGTACCTTTTAAAGTTCACGGCAATTCACAAAGACATAAACGTCTTTGGAATTGATTACCTTTCCCACGAAGTAAACGGCTTTCAAAATTAAATCAAATACAACAGGTAAATCAAATAATAATCACATTTCTTTGTTCCGAAGTGTACACAAAGAATTGTTTGTAAACTAGCAAATCAAAACACGGAAGTGGCATAATGGGATTGGGCAACGAATATGGTGAGCTTTCCCACTGAAAATCTGATCAGCTACGTGAAAACATCAGGATTCCAAGTTGTTAAAGGGTTTGTGCAAGGATATAAGCCTGCATTTGCACAGAGCAGAAAAAATCTAAACATAGCCCATTGAAATTGATGGTCCACACGTGTTGTTAATGATCGATAGCTAAAGAAACAATGCTGTGTTTGCGCATTCTCTATGTTCTATTTATAGAGAAGTATATTTACCATTGCACACTCCCTTTAAAAGGAGTTTTTGTGAACAAGGTGCTGGGCAAGACTGAAAAAGCTATTAAAATTGTTGAAATAAGCACGTGCAGAAGGTTAAGTGGAGAAACAGTGCGTAAGCTTGTCTTTGTTCTATTTATAGGACAATATATCTACCCCTCCCTATTACGCTCAAAGAGGAAGTTATAGTTGAAATTTTCCGTTACACTTAATAATAACAGTAAAAACTTCGTTCTACTGACCAGATTATGTTCTGGATGCCCAAAGGATGTGCGCCATGAAGAAATGATAATTCAAACACAATATCCGATGGAAAGGAATCGTGAAAGCATACATCAAGTCATACATCTTTCGGACATCATTAACAGATTGGGAGGATTGTAATGCACCGAAGCTAAAATCCGCAACAAACAAAATCTGCTGACGACGTGGAGGACCATTCGACTAGATGAGGCTGTATGTTAGAGCCCGTAACAGACTAAAGTGAAAAACTGTGATGTTAACTTGAAAATCGGGAACCAAGACTACAAATGAGGGAGAGAAAAGTCTTCGTGTGGTATGTAAAACCTTCCAGCGAATCTTACAGCACACGTTTCTGGGTCGTTCGATAACATAACTTGACCGTGAATATATCTAGCTGAAAAACCTTAACATAGGAAATCTTGGTCTTGGTAAATTTGTTACAATATTCAAACAGCATCTCTTCATTGTTCACAACGATTGTTTCCGATAGAACGGCAACCTAAGCTTGCTTGAACGAATCACATGCTTGGTGTTACCTATGATACCAAGAGATCCAGAACAAACGAGTCAGCAATAAATCAGCAACTGCTTACCCCTTGAGTGACTGCGTCTCCCATTTTTCTAGCAGCAAGTCAATATATTCTGCACATTTCCTAAAATATTGAGATAGAGATATATAAAACAGATCTAAAGAACACGCTAACTTAAAACGATGCCCCGTTTTCTGAATTCCCTTGCTAATCATCCACTAGGCCCATTTTTTACTTTCCACAGGAACGAAAATGGGGGACTTCACAAACTTGCTCGATAGAATAAACTATCGATTTTGTTGTACACCTACAGCAACAAATTTTCCTCAACTGACTATACTGCTACCACAGAATATCCACAGAGAAATCATTATTGGAGTCATGCATTTTTAACAAAGGGATCTGACATCAGTTACATAAAGAATACAAGAAAACAAAGGAATTTATTCGAAAGCCCCTTCAAACTCAGATTTGCTGAAGCACAACCCTCAAAAAATGAAACATAAGCTATGTAATGCAAATATCACAAATGTCTTAACTGGTCAAAGCAGTGCTCGAAGTTGCAAAGGCAGAGCAAGTTATAATGACAGTGAGACAATAAGATAGACTACACTCTTAGTTGTTACTCGGAATTTCACGCTTATACAGTGATCATCAGGCAACTAAATGTTCTACCCAGATTTCTTACTTAATATACACATTGGTGTTGACGGATCTCGTCATTGCATTATGACATAGTGAATCATAAAAGCAAATAGAGCGACGCTACTCAACTAAAGATCAGAACTAATATCGAAATGTCGACACAAGAACAAATACTACTTGATAAACTTTAAGTAGGGCTGCACATAAATATAAACCCTGCGTCATAATACGACCATGAGATCCTTCAACACCAATGTGTACATTAAGTAAGAAATCTGAGTATAACATTCAGTTGTCTGATGATCACTCTATGGCGAGAAACTCTGAGTAACAACAAGAAATGTAGCCAGTCTTATTGAGTCACTCTCGTTATAAATCATGCAATTTAAAGATTATAAGTTCATGGTCTACTTGAATCAAATAAGAAGCATCACTTTGAAAATTCTTACCTCCTGATTTCTTTCGATTTATTTGTCAATAAATTGCTAACGAACACAGGTATAATTCTGGGATTCTGAGTATGCTGCGAAAACATAAATACATCACACGAATCACTCGTTAGAACAGAGCCAAAAAGCTATTGATAGTTATATATCTAGAAACAATATAATAGTAAAGTGATGTCAAAATGGATTGCTACATCAAAGTTGCAAATCAGCTTTACGAACGATCTTCTATTCTGCTGGTACATTAATCAACAATAAGCTGCTGGTGTACTCGATGCCTCTGTTGATGGGGGGAAGGGGGGCACTGAGACTTTTATCACACTTTCGACGTGGGGCGTGTAGACCGGCAAAATCGAGGTAATATAGAAATACAGAAATTTCGTGGTCTTTCTTATTCACGCGCAATAAAACCGTTTCTTCAGCAAGACCATTTCCTATGTCCCTACTTCTTCATTAATTTCGCAATCCATGCCAAGATCTTTAGCTACTTGTGGCCCTAAAAATACACCCTACACATTCGCAATATCCCAGATACATGACTGTTCTCCCCAGACCTTGTTGGTTGCAAAGTAAAAAGTAGCTGCAAAAAAATTATTTTTGCACAACAACCAAGCCCGCTGGGAAAAACAAATTCTACAAAACTCTTCGCTTTGAGGCACTGAGCTTTTGTACTGCAAGCTTAATAGGCTTACCTTAATAATCAGCCTGATACATGCATTTGCTGAAGACGCCATTACCTACGAATAAAGGGTAAAGATGCCACTCTGCAAGTTCTTCGGTCATCTAATATAAATTTTAAGTCTAGACATGAAAGAAGAGACTTGACAACAACAAACATGGAATAGATCTTACACTAACTAAAACGGCATGTCCGACCAAAATCTACTTTTTGAAATTTAGTTCCCTTTCCTTGTAAAATGTATTAGAAGGGCAAAAGTTCTCAATATTTTTCAAAACTTCAAAGCCAAAAAAATAATTAATGAGGAAAGTAAAGAGAGTGTAAGTGTGTTTTTGATTATGGTTTTATAAATTTAATGCAGGTGTGAAGCTACCTAAATACGAAGAAAAATCAACTATCGGAAATCAACCAAATTTCGAGAAAACAAGAGCACTCCACACAAACTTGAATTCTGCTAAAATATAAAACTGGTAGCAAGTAAACTTGATACATCAATACATTTTTATGAAATTTCTCTAGCTGAGTTGCAGATATAACTTTAGTTGTTAAGCAAAAAATGACTCTGCAATGAAGGTGGAAGACAAGCCATAATAAATGAAATCAAAAGAAGCAGCCGACCTACCTTGGTAGAGTTTGGAATTAAACTGATTAATGAAGGGGCCAAAGCTTCTGATAAGTAATCGAAATCTCTTCCATACCGAGATGACAAGTAACTAGAAGACAAAATAATTTATAAAATATACTGTAATCATGAAGTTCATGAGCTAAGTTGACCAACAAAAGTTACCCTGCTTGAGAATTCATAAAAAGACACTGTGCGACAACACACCTTTGGATAAGAACTATTTTCCTACATAAATAATATATACCTTGAATTTTGGCTGGTAATTATATTTGCGAATTTCAAAATGATGTCCTTTAAAAGAAAACTTCTAAGCCGTCTTCAAATTGGTATGGCGAAAAAGGAGCTGCATGTCCTCTTTAGACTATAAACCTAAACATGTATATATACACTATTGTTAGCAATATAGCATTTGCTGCGTCGTACTGTAAACATCAGAAGTAAAGTGAAGATATACCTCAAAGTTACGCATGACTCTTTTGTTATTTGTGACCGCAGATCTTTCACCTACAAGGTAATGTAAAATGCAAACAAGTGACTATGATTTCATAAGGATGCAGCTGACTGGGCTTAGTCTTCAAGATTCACCTTGATCTACCAGACCAAGACACATACTTAGAAATACAATACTATCTTAAAGACAAACTGAATCGTTCAAAAAGTTAAAATCTTGAAGATGTTGAGGAGCAATGATGTAATCCTCTGACATTGCGGCCAGTGCAGTAAGGCAGACAGGTAGGGTTCGATACCCGGTAGAGCCCCACCAATGGAGAGTCATGACAAGGGATCACGGACTCGAGTAGCGCTTAGCGCAAGAAGTGATCTCAGTGCTTGCCGCAAAAAACCGCACCTTCACCTTCACCTTCTTAAATTTCTGTTAATAAGGCATTCCGCCATCTTCTATATTTCACTCCCTCCTGTATTACTTCTGCCGCCCATTTTGACCGGAAAAGCGTTTACAAAAGACATGAACTAATCTGCTTAATACTGAAAGGCAGCTTGCGAACATATCGAAAATCATAGCAAGACTGCAGCATGTGGATTCAACTATGATTTCGGAGGTGGCATCTCTCGTGTAAAATGTATGTATCGCTTTTGTTACATAAAACAAGATATGGTATGATAGCGGTGGCGGACTCAACTTAATACACGCGGTGTCACTTTGTTTTAACTGAACCCCATTGTTTATTCTTATTGTATTTTAAAAGACGCAACCGTTTTCCAGGGCTTCCACATCTCCTCGCCCCCCTTAGCGCTCGCCTCGGTAAGAGAGGTACTCAAAACATCAACTCGTCTGCTTGTTCAAATGCATCATTGATTCTGCCACATCTGACCTCATGACTCTGTAGCAAATCATCCCACATGAAAAAATTATTATGGCTAGTATACAGAAATGAAGACTTACAGAAACTTTGAGGCATTCCTCTAAATCCCGTAGTGCCTTTGGAAACGGATCAGAATCCCCAAATTGTTTAACAAGTTCACGCAACTGCTTCAGCTGCAACAGAATTATAAACATCAATAACTACAATTATTCATTATAAATAAGATCACATTGTATCAACGAGATCAAAATTGACGCGTCAAAAATATATGTACAATTGAATGCAATGACGAATAAAATCCAATCGCTTGGATTCCTGAAGGTAAGCGGGGTTTCTTCAAGATTTGATTGAGTGTTTTCGGCCTTTTTCAGGCAATTCACAACCATAAAATTTTCAGCAAGTCAAATTTACATATATTTTCAGTGCTTATAAGATCGCGAGAAAAATCGCAAACTAGTTTGGTCTTTCCACTTTTAACTAAAACTTGAGTCATTCCAATCGAAGTACCCTTGATGCTATGCTATTAGTGTTCAAATGAGGGGTAATTTCTCCAGCTCAACCCGTATATTTTGAAACAGTACCTCTAAGTACGTCCCCGTGAATTGTTGATAGAATTGTCAAGAAAATATCTGACATCTATCAGATTTCTTGCCTATCACCACGAATCAGTTACAATTTATATGTACGGATATAACGCCACACATTTCAAAAATCTACAATAACCCGAACAATTCCTTGTTGTTCTTGATATTTGAGGTTGTGGAGATAATAACTTTATTTGATCAAGCGATCAAATTCTGATACGTATGCAGATACGCAAAAACAGAAATCTCAACCTAAAAATTGGTCGCACTGCCCACTTAAAGGCCAAACTCCATCTGCAGTAGTTTAGGCACAGGAAGCCCAGGCAGTTAATTTAACTGAACAATAAATTTTACAATCTTAAAATCTTAAAATCGTTAATTGTTTAATACCTTTGTGTGTTATTTGTTGCACCTCTCCACAGCTGTGTTGTGTTTCATTGACTTCAGCATTGCACTGTGTAATTGTTCGAATGCGAGAGTTCGATACGATGTAACTTGCTGGTATTCTAATAGGTAAACAAGGAATGAAACTTATCTTCCAGCCAAATTCAATTAACTGTTTTGTCCTCGCTCGTAATCCGGCATCAATGCTCCAAATTCATAATGAAACATATCAAAATGTTCCATAATCATCGGACTATACTTTCCGATACTTTGTTTCTTCATCTGCAGTGTCCGAAATACAAAAATTTGCAGCTTCTTGATGCAGGTCTCGTCAAATCTGCTTTCTCCCTATGCTCCGGCCTTCGAACGGTAACAGAGCGATCGAATTTCGAATGTTTTCGTCAGCCTGTCTTGCTTTTCCTTGCTCAGTATGTACACAGGAGTCCCCCGGTCCATCTGTCGATCGATTTAAACCAAAAACGGCGCTCTATGGTATGTTTTGTTTCATTTCGTTCTATGGTATGTTATGCCAGGGGGTCCCTGTGTACATTCTGTGCAAAGCTGAGCAAGACAGGCTGACGAAAACATTCGAAATTCGATCGCTCTGTTACCGTTCGAAGGCCGGAGCATAGGGAGAAAGCAGATTTGACGAGACCTGCATCAAGAAGCTGCAAATTTTTGTATTTCGGACACTGCAGATGAAGAAACAAAGTATCGGAAAGTATAGTCCGATGATTATGGAACATTTTGATATGTTTCATTATGAATTTGGAGCATTGATGCCGGATTACGAGCGAGGACAAAACAGTTAATTGAATTTGGCTGGAAGATAAGTTTCATTCCTTGTTTACCTATTAGAATACCAGCAAGTTACATCGTATCGAACTCTCGCATTCGAACAATTACACAGTGCAATGCTGAAGTCAATGAAACACAACACAGCTGTGGAGAGGTGCAACAAATAACACACAAAGGTATTAAACAATTAACGATTTTAAGATTGTAAACTTATTATTGTTCAGTTCAATTAACTGCCTGGGCTTCCTGTGGTTTAGGTTAGCAACAAGGACGTTTGTGTAGGACAAATGCGTACTAGACAAACGGGCAGGTCACTGACCAAATCTACTGCGGTGGCAACCTCGTTCCCAGGGTGTTCTGACGTCATACGCTGATCACGAAGCCGAATGAACACCCTGGTACACTTCGATCAAATTTGCCCAAAAAATTGGCAGATTTGGAAGCCATTATGGATTTCACCGTTGGCTAGGCAACGCCAAGTGACGGTAAATGCCCGTTGCTCTAGCGCCATTTCTGCAATAGTTAAATCGAAATACTAAAAACAAACACTCTGAGGACCTTATTTCAACTTTTTTAAAGGTATTCGAGCAATAATCTGGCGTTAGCAAGTGTGAAGTGTGTTTAATGTGAAAATAAGCACGGTTTGATTGGGGCGAAAACGGGCCTAAGTTGAAAATTAGAGAAACTTTCACCGCAGCTTTCAAAATGAAATGGCTCGCTATTCCTCGAATTTCGGAAATTCGGAAATAAATTGCAAATGATGGTCGGAATAGGTAAAGAATATGGTTTTACGTCGAAGTTTGGCATGCTGCAGCCGTTTACCCCGTGCAAAATGGCGAACAGTCAGTCAGATTGCAGAACGGCCTCTTGTATCGCAGAGTAGAGGTAGAGCAGCGAAAGTTGCTGTGGAGACAGGCCTTAAGCCCAAGTTCAGAAAAATTACAACATTAATGAAATATAATCCTATCTCACCGACAGAACCCTTTGCTCCCAATCCTTATTGGGATCTGATAATATGCTGTTGATTCTGTTTAGTTCCTCAGTAACATCTCGATTCGAATAGATCTAAAAAAGAAGAAGGAGAGTTAACATTAAAGGGTTTCTGCAAGGCTAAAAAAGCCTGCATTTGCACAGAGCAGAAAAATCTAAAAATAGCCCATTGAAATTGATGGCCCACACGTGTTGTTAATAATCGATAGCTAAAGACACAATACTGTGTTTGCGCATTTTCTTTGTTCTATTTATAGAGAAGCCTATTTACCATTGCACATTCCCTTTAACAATGCAAACTGAGTGACACATTTTATCAAATGTAGTTGACAGATATAAATAGTTAACTCAAGAGCTGAAATTGCAAGTCTGAAATTAACCTGTCGTATTTGATGATTTCTGCAAACGAGTGGATACAGTAAGAACCCGCAAAATAGAAACCACTTTATAAGAAACCTAAGGCTGATTTTTTTTAGAAATGGTGCCCTCATATAAGAAACTTCTCATTCTGATTTTAGGAAGGTTTCTCATAGGAGGATCCCAAATATATAACATACTTCATCATGGCTGGACAATTTGTGATGAGGTCATTTTCAAATGCATAAATTCATGCAAAAGCTTGCATCAGCATGCAAATTTGGTGAACTTCCATTTTTGATAATCTTAAATCTCAGTTTACGATGTGCAGCAGTGTATTTACAGTATACTCATGTATGTATATTTAACTTGAAATTGTAAGATATTTAACTTGAAATCATTGAAGGTTTCTTAACCATACTATAAGAAACTTTTCAGCCTCTTTCCTTGATAAATTCCCTTTTAATAAGGAACTAAACAGGCTGTTTTGAAAAACTGGTTTTTATTTTGTGGGTTGTTACAGTACAGTAAAAACCCGCAAAGAAGAACACAACAACACAAGAACATTCAGACTGATTTTTTCAAAAAGGCACCATAGATACGAACTAAAAGTGGACCAACTCCTTTCCATGTTCTTATAAGAGGATGCAATTTATCAAGAAAAATCAACCTTAACAGCTCTGAAATTCATAAATTTCAGTCACACTGATAATAGCATAGTTAATAAGTCTAGAATCTAAACATTTTTATGATCACATTAGCTTACCGGGCAAGTCAAAATAAGTTCACGCGTTTGTCAGGCTGTGGAATAAACAGTTAAAAAGTGTGTGGTCGATTATCAAAATTTTGCTGTTAATCTATCAGTCAAACGCTAACTTGGATGGGAAAACTTTGTATGGTAAAATCACACAACTTTAAGATCCAACAATTAGAAATGTACCTGTTAGGGATTTGTATAGGAATCGAGACTTTTTACGTTCCATTCTGCTTCGTGAATTATGTGGTATTGAAGTTTAAATTCAATGCCTTTGTCGGTTTCGAAAATAGGATATCAATTTCAATAGGAAGTAAGTTATGGACTATAATGGAAACTTCCCTAACAAGCCCGTTGCCAGCATTTGCCTTATGTCTGGGTCTAAATGATGAATGATCTTATCAAACAAAATTTCTCATCTAAGCATGAGTGGCAGGACACTAGTTATTTGGAATATGTTGTACAAAATTCTTTTCTTACCTTGAAATGCCATAAATTTCTCTTCCTTGCCTTTAGCAGATGTGCTTTCAAAATGTTTGGGCCTAAAATGAACTTTGCCATCTCTTGCGCATTGCTGTGCCTAAGCAGGAGATGGCAAAGTTCATTTTAGGCCCAAACATTTTGAAAGCACATATGATAGAGCTCTTCAGTTCCAGGCAAGGAAGTATGGCTAAGGAAGGCTGCTAAAGGCAAGGAAGAGAATTTTATGGCATTTCAAGGTAAGAAAAGAATTTTATATACAACATATTCCAAATAACTAGTGTCCTGCCACTCATGATCTAAGTTATCCTTTGACTGAAAGATCAACGTTTTAGTATTGAATATCAGCCACATACGTTCTATTTTGTGCAAATGGTTTGTGCAAATGGTTTATTTTGCCTGCGACATATTGCAGTTTCCTACAACATTCAAAATGCTATGATGCATCCTTGTATTTATCAAATGCAAATAAAACACTTTCTACTTATCATGGCCACATGGGCCTTTGGAATAAGAGCCTCGCCCTGAATACAGAAAGAACACTACGTTCATAAGAACATGGTCAGTCTAGATCGTAGAAAACTATGTTCATGTTTGCGGGGTTATACTGTATAGGATATTCCCATTACTACTCCATCGTACTCCTGTGATTACTTGAAGGTAGACGGAAGGTGGGACCAAACATCTTACCTGACATAAATTCCCATATCAGTCCTTGCGCACTACACTTGGACACTTGTAACACACTTTAAACAAATAAAAACATTTTAACGACGCTAAATATTGATAGTGCGCCCTACTCTATATCGGCACGGGATCTGCACATCGTTTTCTATTTGTCTGCATTGTAATTCACGACGTCAGCTGTATTTTGCACTGAAAACAGTCAGGTTTAATACCGTAAAGTCCCGCCTTTAAGAAACTCGTTTCACAACAGCAGCCTGGTTGGTTTCTTATGGTAAGATATACTTCTTCAAAACAGGGTGTGTATACCATGATATAAGAAACACTTTTATATTCCAAACAGCTGTCAAAATTGTCAAGAAAAGTTGTTAACAATATGCACAATTGTACAAGAAACTAAAAGTTTCCGATAGTACTGAAAGTTTCTTGAAAATATAACAATTTTGGGCTTAAAACTTTCATTCTTGTTTCTAGAAACTGACATCTATTGGAGGCATATTCAAATATATGCCATGAAACATTACTATATACGATCGTAAAATAAACTAGGCATGAACCAGCCTGGATAGCTTCTTTTAAAAAGGTATTTTATCAAACGAAATCCGGCCTGAGGCTCTTATAATGCAGTTTTTTAATTGCGGGACTTTACTGTACTTCTCGACGAAGACGTGATAACGACCATATAAAAAAACAGTCAAATAAATTTCTGCATGTATTGCTTCATTGCAACGTTCTTACCCGGAGATCCGTGCTTTCCTCCCATTGTGATACAAAATCACATTCATCTACAGCACCGGAGATACTGCCTAAAAAGAAAAGAACAAGAGACATTAAGCTTTAGCTAAGGGAAACAACGCAATGACTGCATCTGCAAAAAAACGAACAATATTTACATCGGCAACGATAGGTAAAAATATTCCAAACTGAAACAAGAGAAATTCGTTGCAAAAATCATTTCTGCCACTCAGAAGGTAACTGATACAGTGCGGATGATCCTTGAACCCTTCTCCGCAACCTACAAACTTGAGTCAGTCTCAAATTTACTGTCACGTGAAAATGTTAGCGAACAAAATGACTGAAGCGTTTAGCATCAGTAAACAGACAAAATCGCAAATCTCACGTAACATCTTCATTTAAAAGTTTTGCCGTCCATCCCCTGAAGCTATGAACTATGGAGAGAGCTATTACGAGTGATCTATATCAGGCTTGCAAAGCTACATATGAACGCCTATGGATCCACAGACAATACAGAACTCTTTTGAAAGGGCAACCCTAAGTCCTCCCTGCAAACTGTTGGTAGGTAAATGTTAAGTAATAACTTCCAGATAAGGAGCTACAATTTTCAAATCAAACTGGCTTAGTTCTTACGTAATGGATAACATTCATGGGATCTGGCAGTAGGTTTTTAAATTGGATTCCTAAATTTTGTGAAGATTGTTTCTTCCAATGTTACTTTGCACTTTGTCTTTGAAACAACTTTGCTTGAAATAAAATACTGCGACAAACCAAATAGGTTCTTATATGCAGGCTTCTACTGTATTACAGCATGACGTCACATGATTCTTCACTAAAGTCACCGCCCCCATACACGCTACGAGCCGTTCCTTCAGCATCGATAAAGCATCCTGTATTTGGGGTAAGGCTCGAGTCTCCTCTATGACAGTAAAGGGCACCCACAAGGGTTATTTCGAACAGACAAAATGAACCAGGATAACGATTGCTGATACACGATATTAATCGACCAATAACCTAAGCAAAACAGTCCTGTCTGCCTTACATTGTGAAGATGTTAACTAACTTTACTATCTGGAGGAGGGGCCTTACCCTATCCGAAAAAATCTCATGACTTCAACGACAAAATACGCCATGGAAAAACTGCAGTGGTTTGTAACCTACTTTGCTTGTACTTGTAGGCCACTTCAAGATTCCAACTTAGTTTGCTAGATTCTACCTTGATATAAACTTTCAACTGGTATCTGCCAGTATCTTCAGTAACATTTGATGACGACAACCCAACAACTAAAATTAATAAACATGTAAACACAAAAATAAAATTACCTCTCCCTCTCATGACAGATCAAAACAACTTAGGCCAAATCTTGCTCGTGTAAGCTTGTTGCGAATTTGAAGACAGAAGAAAGTTTATCCACAAATGTTATGAGATCTGCATATCATTCAATACGGATTTATGGAAGGATTACTATGGCGATCTTATCCTCCAGTGTTCGTTGCAGACACAGATAAAATATCTGATAGTCTAGCTGCCAAGATGTGGCGAGCGAATTTTATGATTGTTTTGAAGTATTTAGTAACATATGTAAGGGCGGTTTCATTACCATGCAATTGTCCTAGCGTATAGAATCAACGTATTTTAAAACTTGGGTCGGACAATGGCCACCAGGGAAGGCAGCTGAATCCAGGATCATAAGGTAAAAGTTACTCTGTTATGATTTAATAATTAATTGGAAATTTCTTGGCAAAAGATTTTGACTTAGATTCAAGTTTTATGCCAATCATCTGGATTATCAATCAATCCTTTGCAAGAAATTTTTAAACGGTTGGTTTACAATGATCATGTTTACAAACAAGTCAATCTTACAGGGGTAATGCCTTGACTCTATACTTGGAATACAAAGTAGGACAGAACGTAAGAAACCGTAGTTCATATTGAGCTTTAAGTAGTTCATATTGAGCTTTAAGTAGTTCATATTGAGCTTACAAGCCATAGCAGCCTCTTCGATAAAATTAAAAAACTCTACAGGGTGTCAAGTAAAATTATGCCCTATTTGGGTTGCTACTGCGGAAGAGCTGTAACTTCTATTGTCCCGTTTTTCACATAGTTACATTAGGTAGGCTTAATTAAAGACTGCGACCTTTCAGTCACCGGATAAGTTGCTGCTAATTTGGTGTTTCCAATCTTTGCACCAAAAAAGTACCACTGTTTGAAAAATCGACAAAGTTTTATTTATTATATGGGATATCTGCAAATTACATGGCCTATCTGCACTGCCCTTTGCTTGCAAATGAACGAGATCTCTTTGTTCAGCTTGCTGGAATACCCGGATTAACTACCGGGTGTGTCAAAAAAGTATTCCCTTTTGACTGGAAATAGGAACGAACCGATAAGATAGTATTTCTCTCCGAGTGGACAGCTAAATTTATCAATCTTCAACTTAGATTCACATAAACGATAATACTGTAAATAAAAGATTTAAGTACCAATGTAACAAAGATGTTAAAAACACGACGTTTCGAGCGTATACTCGTTATCAAGTCACAGGAGGCCCAACGTATTGTAGTGAAGGGGCCCTCGAATATTCTAACGTATGACTTACCAAGATCTTTTCTTTCTTCAAATAGATTATCTCGTTGAAAGTGCTTGCAAATCAGATTTTCTTGTCTTTGTCTCATATGACAGTCATTTCGTTTTTGCTTTGCGTCGTTGCTGTCGATCAATCTAATACAGCGCCTCGAAGAAGGCTAGCTATCAAGGCGTAATGATAATCGAAATGCCGTTCGTTTTGATTTGTGTTAGTATTGCACTGTTGTATCTATTGTATAGTTATACGTAAAGGAGCGCAACTTATTCTCAAACAGATCAGCAACAACTGTTTTCTTTTCACCCGCGTTGCATCTATATTTGTCCAAACATGCAAAACAACACATCAAAATGTTGCTTATTTATCAGGCAACATTCTTCGATATCTTTCTGTTTGAATGTTTTATCAAAACTCAACAAATTTCGCTGCTAAAGCTCATGTAGTCGGCCTTATTTATCTTTCTCAGTAGGCTCTGTAGCTTCCCTTAAGCCCAATATTCGAAATTCGAGCTCGACAGTACCTGCTGAATTCGACAAAATTTATCACGGAAATCTGAATCAACCCCCGTTAATCTGCGCAATCAAGCTCGCACTTGCAGATTAACGGGGGTTGATTCAGATTTCTGTGATAAATTTTGTCGAATTCAGCAGGTACCGTCGAGCTCGAATTTCGAATATTGGGCTTAAGGGAAGCTACAGAGCCTACTGAGAAAGATAAATAAGGCCGACTACATGAGCTTTAGCAGCGAAATTTGTTGAGTTTTGATAAAACATTCAAACAGAAAGATATCTAAGAATGTTGCCTGATAAATAAGCAACATTTTGATGTATTGTTTTGCATATTTGGACAAATATAGATGCAACGCGGGTGAAAAGAAAACAGTTGTTGCTGATCTGTTTGAGAATAAGTTGCGCTCTTTTACTAATACCTATGCAATAGGTACAACAGTGCGACACTAACACATCAAAACGAACGGCATTTCGATTATCACTACGCGTTGATAGCTAGCCTTCTTCGAGGCGCTGTATTGGATTGATCGACAGCAACGACGCAAAACAAAAACGAAATGACTGTCATATGCGACAAAGACAAGAAAATCTGATTTGCAAGCACTTTCAACGAGACAATCTATCTGAAGAAAGAAAAGATCTTGGTAAGTCATTGGTCATACGTTAGAATATTCGAGGGCCCCTTCACTACAATACGTTGGGCCTCCTGTGATCAAGTGACTCGAAATCAGTCGAGCCGAGCAAAGAGAAGACAAGATTCGACGGATAGGAAAGAATGCGAGATGCGAGGTGACTTGGCATGAATAAGGAGAAGGGAATTGAGAATACAGCGTGGGGAAGTGGCCTATTGCAGATAAGTAAATTGCTTATTAAGTCCACTTGGATAAAGAGAAACGCTTGCAAAACATTATCAACAAATGTAGCTATGAACTCAAAAAGTCCCGATATTTTATCTTTCCGTTCCCTTGATTAATCAAAAGGGGGTACTTTCTTGAGACATCCGGCCCATTCTTTGTTCAATACTTTGTTTGGTATAGTTCTGACTTGAATGTTATTGAAATAGGACATTTTTAGAAGCATCAGCTCCTTTCATAAAAAAGAAAGGACGATTTTAGGTTACTCTTAGTCGTTCCATGTGAAGTCAACAATTCACAGAACTAAATGAAATCTCTGATCTTTTCAAGTCATTCAGTTCTTGGAAAAAAGTGATCCATTTTTACACCTACCTTTTTAAGGGGGTCTTATTATGTGGCGGCTAAGCGGATTCTGCCTTATTCTAGATGCGGAATGTGGTTTCTGCAAGCAAATCAGTGCAGTAGTCGGTTTTCCTACTGCTACGCGGTTGCAGAAAATTGGAATTTAACACGAGCGGTTTACGGTTTTCGCTAACTTTGTAGAACATTCTACTGGATAACCGTGGGTTATGATCTATCAGATCTTCACATGGCTATGAAAGTAAGGTCATCGCAATTTGTAGATAGATTCACATTTATTTCCTTGGGATTCCTGCTTCACTTAATGAAATAGCTATCCTTAAAAGAATATGCATCGTACTAAAGAAAACTGACAGCTGTGGTTTAAGAGAGAAAATGGTTCGCGGTTGACGAGTAAGAGCACAACTTTAGGCGTTTTCGCGGTATTGAGCAATCCTATAATAGACCCCCTTTTTTTAAAGGGTCTGTTTCATCCAGCATGCCTTGCACGTGTAGTCTCTTGGTTGGCATTTGTCTGTCGCCATTTTCATGGCCCATGAAAATGGCGACAACAAAAGCAAACCAAGAGACGACATGTGCAAGGCATGCTGGGTGAAACAGACCCTTTAACGGATAGATACGAAAACGGAGGCGTGTGAACGTAACCTCAAATCATCAAAGAATTGTTGATGTCTGGCAGCTTCGCTATCAGCTTATGCATAATCCAATTAGTAATCTAAAGTATTTAACATAAACCTAATAAACTGCAAACAATAATTATCTTGTTGAGTCTAAAACCAAAGCGATTTTTCAGACCACCAATGAAACGATTAGTTAAATGCCACTGTTATGAACACAGCACAACTTTTTTGAGTGGTCAGATTCACTGTTTAGGAATATTAGCCGCGCTAGATACAAAATGTGACTAGGGAGGAGTACAATAAAGTTGAAACAGCAAATCTTCTTTCCAAAAAATGTTTAAAATATATGTCGGGATGAGTTTGAATCTACTGGAAATTTGCCAACATTTGGTCCACATTTCTAGTCGTACAAGTATCTTTTTACAAGAAACTGTTGATCAGAAATTCAACTCTCAGATCACCAAATACTTAAGACACTCCAGCACTGGGAAAATCAGGGTTGAAAACACGACGCCATTTTATTTTTGAATAAATCTTCAGAAATTTCTTTCGGTTTCAACTAGAAGTCTGCAACAAGTTGCATAAACAGCATTTGTATTCTCCCTCGCAAGGGTCGCGATGGCGAGTGGGACAATGAAAGGTAGCGACTGTCAGTCAAGAATAAACCAATGAATGAATTCAACTTATAACTTTGAGAAATCTGCCTTTAACACTACAATTTTGTAAACAGCTCCACAAATTCTATCAGTTTTAGATGCCCGTCGTTTCTTTGAAGTCATGTTCCTTTTCAGCATTTGCCTATCTATCCGCCAAAGTTCTGGAATTAGCAGAACGGCTTCAGTTGTTTGACTAACCACAGGCAAGCCAAATCTCTTAAACGATACTCTCCAAGCAACACAAACTGGAATTTTAAACTTACACAACTTATCTTGTAAATCTTATGATTTGCACTGTTCTTTTTAACTTGACCACGATTCTATTTTATCTTTCGTAGAAAGAAGATAACGTTACAGTGGCCACGCAACGAACAAGCTTATTTTTCGCTTCAAGAAAAAATCGGGTGACCTTGCCTGGAAATTACGTCAAGGCCACTTTTTAACTCGACGAAATTAATCATAGAGCTATGATAATGTCATCACGACCAGACAACAATTTCATAAATCTTAAGAAAATTTAAAACCTTATTTAGGTTTAGGTAAAGAGCTTCTTCCAGAGCTTGTAAACAGCCAAAGGTCAATAGTACTAAGCATATATTAGTTTTACATGACAATGATTTTAACTGTGTGTGACATTTTACTGCAAGTGTCACGACGAACAGTTTCATTTTATTAACCCTCAGGATAACATGATAGAAAAGACTGAGCAAATTGTAATTATTCGACGAATCCAAGTAATATTTTATTAGTAATGACAATCCATGTGTTATGGACAAATCCAAGTAGAAAATATTGCCTATCCATGTTAGTGACAATCCAGCAGTTAAGACAATATAAATTTATAAGACATGATCAGGTAAATAATCTCAGAACGTTTCGGCACTCAAACTCAAGCCATTCTCAGCTAAAAAATAAAAGAACACGTGCTGTTTATACAGCATTGAAATGTGTGACATTTACTGGCATAGAACTTTCACCATTTTTGGGTAGACTTAGTACATGTCATAGTTTCGTTTCTTGACTGAACTGATGCCGTTACAACTACGATTCATTTCCTTACATTTGCAGAAACGGATTAGCCTCGTACTAATTCAATACGACCTCATCAAATGGTCCTAAATCACGTGCTATGTTTTCTCAAAACCACCGAGCAAAGAATGCCAGAAAAAGCAGTTTTTCAGGATTGCTGTATCATCAAACTAGCAAACAGTAGTTAGATCAATGTTTCGTCTGGCCATAATTGCAAAACACCTTCCTCAAAGCCATATTCTGACAAGGAGACATGGGCGACAAAAATGTCACCGATATTAAGGCCCTTACAACAGGGTTTATCAAAAAAGGTTACCGGCCGAAAAATTCAGATTTCTTTGCAACGAAAGGTCTGACGTAAATAGGATGGTAATTTTCTGAGAGCCTGACTCTTTTTATAAGATAAAGACGGTTTCGACAACAAAACTCCATGAAATAACTTCAGCTGCATCTCGATTTTTCAAAAGAAATTTGTAAAGGTAAATATTTCAACTTATCTGAGAGATCTGCTGATGAAGGGCTCCTTTATTTACAACTATGTAACTGATAGAGTACAGTTTGAAATTACATCAAACGATACATTTAGCATAATTTCAGAAAGAACCACTATTTCATTTTGACATATCATTGCTTTCTGCATGTTTGCGAATTCCAGAGACCTATTTTGCAAAAGCTATGCATTAAATGAAAGCAGAGGAGTTAATGTTTGACAAAATCACTATCTCATTTATGTTAGACTTTTCGTTGAAGAGAAATTGAAATTTCTCGGCCGATAGCCTTTTTTGAATACACCCCGTAGAGCGGCAACAACAACATCAATTCAATTCAATGAGATGAGTAAGTTAAGGGTCCTTATAGAGTGGACTGATGCTACATTGTTGATAGGACAATTCTGACCTTTCTACCTTTTCAACTCGATTAACCTAATGCACTGCAACTAACATCTGCATTCTTTCACACAATAATACAACGGCCAAATTGCCAAACAAACAAGAATTCAAAATATTTCTACGTAATAATCATCTTCTTCAGCAACTTTTATTATGATGAATTGAGGACTTATCTTTGAAACCAAGTTCACAATACGACAACAATTTGTCAACAATCTAACAAAAGCAAGGGACCTCCAGAAAGTTTTCATGGGGCAAATGACTTTAATGAAAACAACTCAACCGCAAGTTAGCTAGATTGTTTGCACAGACCCTAAGAGCTTGGTCAGTACTCCCTTGCTTTGAATTATGGAAGCTGCGGTGAAAGTTTCCCTAATTTTCATCTTAGGCCCATTTTCGCTCCAAACAAATCGAGCTTATTTTCAAATTCATGATGCTTGCCAACCCCAGATTATTGTTCAAATACCTTCAAAAAGGTTTAAATAAGGTTCTCAAAGTGTTAGTTTTTAGTTTCTCGATTTATCGACTGCAGAATTAGGGCTAGAGCCAGGGCCATTTTCCGTCGCTTAACGTTGCCTAGCAAACTGCAAATCCATAATGGCTGCAAATCTGCTCATTTTCTGGGCAGATTTGATCGAAGTGTGCCAGGGTGTTCATTCGGTTTCGTGATCAGCGTATGACGTAAGAACACCCTGGGAAAGAGGCTGGGCAAAACAATGCAAAATCAAGCAAATACCGAGAGAAAAAGTTGTAGAGTTGTGGCAGTTGATTTTTTATGTGAGCAAGGGTTGATAGTGATGTTTATTGATAACAAAACAGAATTAACCCTTCTTCAAATCTTCAAAAAAACCTAAGTGGGCTTTGTTGCTTGAAGCTGGAAAGTGTGACACAATGCACTTGAAACAGATATGCTCCACTGCAGAAATTCAGATCACAAACAAATATATAGCTACCTCCAGATCCCCTGCTGTCCATATTAGATGTCTTTCTTTGTGGTTGAGTAAAACTTTGACTTCGTCTCACTGACGATGCTTTTGTTGCTTGTGATGACTGAAAAAGAAAGGCAAAAAGACTGACCATACCACCATGAATATAGTCAGCTCATGATAAAACGACAGTCCAGAGCGATTGGGTGTCATCAAGGATTTTTATCTCCTTTCATCGCACCTTGTGGTTGAAGAAGAAGAAAATCCAATATGTTGAATTCTCTTGTCTCAAAGTCTAAAAATTTTCTTTTATCAAAATCTAAAGCTCTTGGTAAACAAGCAAACATTGTCGGTTAAAAATCTAAAATTTCTTACAAGGCAATGTTTTATCTCTCTGCTCTCTGACCATGTCTCAAAACATTGCTTGAAAGGCTGCATGAAGCAGAATTTGTTGGGGCATGTTTTCGAAAAAGCTTTAAAACGTTCGATTCTTGTCACAAGCAAAAGGTGTTTGTGGCCAAACGGACAGACATTTTGCTTGCAAACCAATCTAAAATTTCTGGCAAACATTTTCAGCAAGGTGACGCCTTTTCTTTCCCAATAACAAGTGTGCAACAACGTTTTCCGACGTCTTTGATGGTTACTATACAGAAGCCACAATTTCAAGCACATAAAATCATGAACACCGGCATGAATGAAAATTGAAAACCAACCACGATTTAACTAAACTCGATTCAGAAAGAATTATATGAAAAACGCCTTCAAGGTATGCAATTATCTGCCACTTGTTTGTTTGTTTGTTTGTTTTCAATTAGTTTTGAGTGGGTTTGTCAGGATTATTTATAGCTACTGAAAGCTAATTTAGGCCCCACTGTGCATGCCGCATCCAGGCATACGACCCCTAGCTGAACGTCCCTTCCGAAGGACGAAGAGGTGAGTTGTGAGGTCAGGCCTCCGACATCACCCATCCTGAGTTTGACCTCACTCGCCCGAGCTTAACTTCAGTCACCTGACGAAGACCGTATAAGCCACTCGGCCACTCACTGCCAGCATCAAATAAGCATTCATTTACATTGGTGTAAATTCCTTCCAACAAATTTGAAAATTGCAAGCGAATATGGTTACGGGTTCAAATTCTGCTGCTCTGAAAATGCAATAGACATTTTACAAGTATAAGAAGGGCTTCCAAATGATACTTATCTGGAAAAATAGGGCTCTAAATAGAAAATTCCTAAAGTTTCGCCATGACGAAAGAAAGAAAGGGAATTCAGTAGTTTTGGGAGCCTAAAAAGTTTTCCAAGGAAATACAAAACACTCTGGATATAACAAAAATCTGAAGGGGATTTGAAAACAGATTTTTGTTAAACCTAGTGCAAAGAATCTGTGACTAAAGATACCACACATGTTGTACGCTACACTACAACGTTCGCTACACCAGAAGCTCGTTTCCTTGAAATAACGAATAACCTAAATGAATCCCTTCAACGGCTTCATGGCAAAGCCATCTCCATAATCGAAACGTCCAGGATTAAAGACAAATGGTCAAATAATTTCCTTCGTACTGAGCAACTTGTCACGTTTGATTTTGCCGTTATGGCCTATCAGATCATGAAGAGACTCCGCCAGAAAATCTCTGGAACAAACTCCAACAAAGATCCCACCACTCCAGCTACGACAAGCAATTCTGCAGAGATTTTCAGATTCCGAGGTACAATCCGGAGTATACCAAAAAAGGATTTTCCTATTCAGCTTTAAGGTCTGGAATGAAATCCCAGCAAGCATCAAGGAGCTTCCTACCTTGCGCCAATTTAAAAAACAACGAAAAATATTTTTGATGAGCTGAAAGTCAATTAAAACACGACTCCTTGGAAGACCAGCAATGCCATTAGCCTTTCGTCCCGGGGGGGGGGGGGGACTACCATATATGTAGGTACGGGATTTGCCGTTTCTTGGGGTGCTTTTTTCGAGCAGAAAATAAATTTCGGGGTATCATTTTTGGTAAAATCACAAGTAGTCATGAAATTTGGGGTGCCATTTTAGAAAAATAAATCTTTAGGGTATTGATTTTGATCAAATTTCACTTACTTGGATAAAATTTTGGATGGCTGTCACAAGGGTATACATTTTCAATGGCCTGTAAATTTTGGGGTATCGTTTTCGCGAACATTTATAAATTATGTAAAATTGATAAACTTTCGTTTTGTAGTATTTGATTTAGCTCAAGGGATTTCTGTGATAAATAATTTAAAATGAAAACTGAAATGAACGGCAGCAAATGAAAAAATTCAAAGTCGAAGTTCGTTCATACCTTTGATTTGTCGCTTTCAACATCACCATTTGGTGCAGCTGTGCTGATTCCTGAAATAAAACGAGGCATTTTGAAATCTAGCAACGATTTCAGACTAAGAAAAACAGTTTTCCTTCAGCCCATGATGTTGTTCATGTCAGATGGGACTAATTTAAGATTTTATATTTAGTACAAGAGATAATACAAATAAAGGGATGGTCAGCTTGTTGCCATGACCTACAGTAGAGAGAGTTGAATGTGTACAATAACAAAGTGATTATTCATGGCTTGACAATATTTACGGAATGAAGATAACGCAAATGCACTTATACGAGTTACATGACCTGGAAAGAGGTAAGACCAAAACAAGCGAGGGGCAATTCACTTGTTGGAAAAGAGTACGAGATTTTTTCAGAACAAAAGGATTCATACGGATTTTTGATGGATATTTCTTGAAAACAAAAGGATTTTTGCCAAAGGTGTACGAGATTTTTTGGAGTGAAATGCCCCTCGAAAACAAGCACATTCTGGAGAGGGCTAGCCTCGGATAGACCCATTATTCCAAAAGAAGAAATTGTCTACGAAACAAAGAGCAAAGCTTGCTACGAGGTTCTGGATTTCTAGATACTTTATTTATGCAGCCTTTGTTTAGACGCGCTGCACAAATAATTTGAAAAGAGGATCAGAATAATTGATTGGGCGGCCATAGCAAGTCTTTACTCTTTGTTTCGTAGGCCCTTTCTTCTTTTGGAACAATGGCTCTACGCGTCAGCTAGGAGAGGGCCAGATTCATGTGAGGACCACTGATGGTGAGGACAAGTTTCTCGTATAAAGAAAATACAAGTGCTCAAGTTGTTTGACAATTTCAGGATCGATACCACCCCAAATCAGGGCCTCTTTTTAACCAAAATTACAAGCTAGAACCAAATCATTAGCAAAAATAATACTCCTTGCGTCGGTAATACACTTTCTGTTTTAAAGCACTCAAGCAAAGATTCCTTTATCATCAAGAAGAGCCTGCTACAGTTTTTTGTAGCCGGTTCAGAATACTTCCTTTTTTCTTGTTATCATTTGGAACGTAACAGTCAAACGATCTCTAAATTTCATCTCCTTTTCTGAAACTGATTTCATCCACCAAAATAAATTTCACAAAAATAAAGATGTCATAATTTACGGCAAGGCTTTGCAAATAATAACAACCAAACAGCAAAACAGAAACTAATGCCGTAAAATTCGGGCTGTGCATTCTACGAATCTCTGCAGAATTTAAAATTAATGCAAGTAAAACTGTTGATGAATTTAATACAATCTCAACAATTTGGCACGGGATAAGTATTTTCTCCGTATTGGGACTTAGTATACTTTAACTAGGCCTGTAGCTGCTGTTACTTGGCAGTGATGATTGTGAAAATTTATTGGGTTTAACAGTTTGAATTATTTTTGCGGTTTAGTTATCAGCGAACGAAGAAACTCTTAGAGAGATTTAAACAAAAAAGTGTGAGAGAAGTCAATGTGTGAGACTGTCGATTGCAGATGGGAGATGATTATAATTTTAGATACGAAAGTTTCATACCTATTTGGATGTCTGGACGGACACTGTGTAAAAAATAACTTCTGAATCAAATGAATAGCTTGAATGGTAATAATTTTCCAAAAAAACGACATCATTTGATATGTGGACCTACTGGGAAGTAAAACTACCTGGGCATAGCCTTATCAAGATTTGCCATTTGAAGCACGGGCTGTAGGAAACGCTGAATTTAGAAAAGATTCACGTTTTGTATAACGAGTTATTCCTATCCTAATTTATCATTTAGTGCGCGATATATCGACTTGTTTTCCTTCTGTTTGTCCATCCCCTGCGAAGACGCCATTTTAATTGGCATAATTTCTCCAGGGCACTTCAGGTCATGCCAATCTGCCGCCATGCATGGGGATCAGAATGGCGCCTTCGCAGGAGCAGTACAAACAGAAGGAACACAAGTCGATACATCGCATACGAAATGATAACTTATGATAGGAATCACTCGATTTATAATACGTAAATCTTTCTTCTAAATTCGGCGTTTCCTACAGCCCGTGTTTGAAGTAACCTGGTTTAATCTAAACATTCTTCTTGGCTCGTGCAAACTACTCCTAGTCTGAATGTGTTAAAGAGTCATATGCAGGCTCAAACTGAACCAGGTTAATCCTGAAATTCCTTGAGCAAGCTCTTGAAGAATCATTTCCAAACCACAGTGTTTCCCAAGCAAAGCTGATCTTGTGATTTGTTTTAAAATTAGCAAATTTAGCTCTTTTCTGGACTGCCTGGTTATGAAGCATACTGCAAAGCGCATAGCTCGGAATAAGGTTTTTGAACAATTCATTTTATCCCAATTAGGTGACTGAAAAAACCATTTTATCATCTTCGAAAATTTAGTAATAAAAATTTGTCGCAAATTTTAGAACAAAAACTATAATCTTTACGCATATATTAATAATTGATACGAGAGATCAAAGAGAAAACGTCGTGTTAGTTTTGATATTAGCCTGTGAACAGGCCTTATCTGGGAGCTGCGGAGGAGCTCTACGGGCTAGTTAAGTACTCTTTTGGGCACTCAGTATTCGTAGGTAAACTTTCATTGATGCAACGTTATTGCCAGTGCTGTCAATATCATGTTAGTATCTGACTGCAAGAACTGCATTGTGTATATCACAGGACAACAGGATACGACCACCTGGTCGTAAAAACAATCGAATTTCTTCCGCCACAAATATAACAAAAGACAAGGACGCCAGAAAAACATCAAAATAGTCAAAAGGAAGGGAGAAAATTCTATTTCTGTCAACTACATCCTATCCACATAATGTTGTACTACATTCTGCACAAGCATTGAACACTCGCTCACACTGTGTTTCTTCACAGGAATTTCCTTGTCATTTCTTCATTAGGTATGGGTATGTGACCACAATAGTACGTTCTTTATGTTATTTTGAAGAGAGAAACGGCTGAAGACAGTCAATATGGAAACTTCGCTTTTTCCTTTACCTCAATACATGTAAATACCTACTGTATAGAATACTATAGTCAACATGCTCAAATGATATTAGAATTCTTCCATGATGAATTCGGTAACTTTGTCCCGACTTGACAAAGAACTTTCTCGAGGAGGTCCCTTCGAACAACTTGAAAAAGGCTTAAATTAATAAAATTCCCCAATCCTGCTTGACAGCCATGACTTAAACGCATTTTAGTATGTATTATCTCTTGGGGAGCTGACAAACTCACCCTCAATAGAGTAACATATTCTTTCACGTGTCTTGCATCTTCCTAAGAGGATCAAAAACGCTGGCACAGGTAATTGCCATTGCTGAGGAGCAACAAAACCGATATTATCTGATCACTTTTTGCAGTTGTTTCTTTTTTTGGATTCTTTGATGAAGCCTTCTCGAGAAAATCTCCCGTAACTCCAGAAAAGAGACAGAAATTCAAAACCAGGTAAATTTTCATATCTAATTAAAAGTGTTGGCTACCAAACAGGACATTTGCAAATATCATTACGATTTGGTTGGGAAAAATCATACTTCCTAACAAACCAGTGTCCACACTGCCCATGGTCCAAGCGAAGAAACTGACTGCTGCTGGGGCACAGGAAACAGATACACAGAAATGCTATGAAAACGAATAAGAGAAGACACCAATCTGCGTACGGGAGTGCTGAGCAACAATTTTCATCAACCGAGACACTGATAAGAGTTAGAGAAGTAGGTGAAGGTGAAGGTGAAGTTGCGTTTTTCAGCGCCAAGCGCTGGGATCGCAGAAATAGAGCAGACCTAATCGAGTCCGCGACCCCTTGTCATGACGCTCAAGTGGAGGGGCCCTACCGGGACTCGAACCCACTCCGCCTGACTATTCTGGCTGCAATGTCAGAGGATTACACCACGGCGCCACAACACCTTCGAGAAGTAGAAGATAGAAGTAGAAGTAGAAGATAGTTTGTCTCCAGATTCCAATATTTTCTGTGACCTTGTCAAACAGATCCGAGGGAGGGGTTTTGGGCTTCACGGATGCGAGTTTAGCCAATTTTAACCCTCGGGTTTCGGGATTTACGTTTAACTAGTGCGGGTTTTTGGGTTTTGCGATGTTGGCGGGTTGCGGGTTTGGCCATTTTTTGTGCTCATGTTTCGAGTATTTCACTCAAAATTCCTACTTTATCGGGTTTTCGAAATCATATAGTCCATGTAGTAAACTGATATTGCAAAACCAGCTTTCGAATGCTTAAAACAAGCGCAGGGAGTCGGTGACAACGAAAATGCTGAAAATAATTGAAGATCACCGACGAAAATTGAAGATGTTTTATCACAAGTGCAACTTCGCTTTTGCCTTTTTTTGGTTGCGGAATTTCGCGTTTTTGCTAATTTTGGTCCAGGTATGCGGGTTCTAGTACCCCCAAAGCCTCCCTCCTCCGAGATTCACCTTGATCAGTATAAGCATTTAGCAACTGTTTCATTGCAAAAAACAGTCACTGATGACACTGAATTTCGAAACATTTGATAAAGTTATCCAAAATTTTCTAGCATGCTTTTTACCAATATGCTACCAAGAATTGGCTCTTGAATTATCGATATTTCATTTGAACAGCAGTAAAGGTAATTGAATAAGCATGATTCGTGCAAAGTAGAAAGGAAATCCACTCCGTGGCGAACTGATATGAATTCGGTATTAGGATGTGGCTTAGGGCACGCGATGCTAAAATGAATGATAACCGAAAGCAGTTGAATGTGGCTGCATGAACGAACCAAATTAAAGGAACTGTTTTCAATTTCTAGCTTTAGCCAAATGATCTACTTAGAGGTTGTGTTAACATTCATCTAGTAGTTGGACCTCCTTTCTCCTTCATTCCTGTCTCCATGCAGTTTGAAGTATCTGTCCTTGCGATTAGAAAACCTTCCCTCCCCCTGCTTGTCCTTTCTCCTTACCAATGAAACGTACTACTATCCCTTTTCAGTTTACCGTAGTTATCTTTCTTCCCCACTGCAAACTTTGCTACGTTGCTGCGCCTCTTTCCACTCTACTCACTTTTTTCCGAAAGACTCAACCAAGGACACAATGGAGAATTGATTAACCAATTACCAAACGCAAAGACAATACAACGACAGCCAACTCTAATCCGCTTCAAAGGAGGAAGGGGTATGTGCAAAGAAAACAGTCGATTGAAGCAAAACTTTCTCTCTCTGTGAATTCTGTTCAATTCCAAGCAGCGTTTGTAATGAGGTTTAGCCCATTATTGTTCACTTTGCGAACCATAAGGCACTTCGGCAACCCTGACTGAATGATGGAAGACGTTTCACCGACTTATCATTGAAATCCACCACCGTACTATGGTAAACCCAATTCGCGGAACAACGGCAGAAATAGATTACCATCAACATTTGCTTAGGGGGCAACTGCCACCCAGGATCCTTTGCAAGCACGCTACAATTTCAGAAGGTCAGAGAATCAAATCAGGCCAAAACGGAAAATATGCCTCCACGCCCGCCAAGATGCTTTGGAGGCCCGGACAAAACTGTGAAAGGAGGTCCCCTGAGAGTAAAGCGAGCACCAAATTTTCTCGATCACACCCCTTAGATTGGCTTGCAATACATTTCAGAACATTTCCTGCAGTCAAACTGTTGAAAATCTCGAACAGTCAAAGTAACAGGCCAACTAATAGTTAACAGTCAGACTACTAAAAATTATGATGCCACCTAGACCATGCCTAGACCCTGAGGGCATGGGCAAATTGCCCACCTGCTCCCCCTTGAGGGCCCTGTATGCCTCCACAATTCTGGAGTTGAACTGATAGAAAATTCAACCAAAATCAAAATTTCTAATCAGTTCAACACCTGCTGTGTGGATCGACATTTTATGCTGAGGCCATATTTGATTTTCAGCCAGCCTGGAATTGCAGCGTGCCAGCAAAGGACCCTAGGTCTCTTTAAAGGACAAGTCCGGGGTTGCTAAAAATTAACCTTACCAAATACCGAACACCAATCGTGAGTGCTTTCGAAGTTTTGATGCCGCCAATTTTCATAAATTGGTTAATGAATCTTCGTAAGTTAGGCCAAACATCGTCGCCATTTTGTATTTTGTACGAGTGTTTGAAGGCGCGATAAGGAGGCTAGCAATGTGAATGGTATAATATCAACAAATTTGGCAGCCTCGTTCAGGTCAACATGAAGTGACGTCATAGAAAATTATATCATTTCTCACTTCTTAGCAGATTAAAATACGTAGTTTTGCAGATTAAGAGAGCAAAAAATTGAAAAAAGTACTACACACTATTCACAACAGTGTAATCTCTTGAATAATCAACAATATACCAACCCCGGATTTGTCCTTTGAACCATGATTTCCTGGTCCTCTTTTTAGGCAACCAAACAGAACGGATAAAACAGCGCTTACACTTGACGCCTGGCTTCAATGCACAATACTTTTCAGTGACTTAACAAAGCCTCCAATAAAATCCCACAAACCCCGCAAAGGATTCTGTTCGTACGTAATGATGACTTACGAGTGCTTACGATCCTGCATTTCATCAATGGAAGATCTGTGTTGACTATTTAATAGCAGTGCATCCAAAATAAACAATTTTTTCGCATCAACACTGCCACTGTGCCAATAATAAATACCTGCTGAAAGGCAATATCAAAGGCGTTACATTTTTGCATCGATGATTAATCATTCCTGTCTGTCATGACCTCCACCAAAATCTCAACATAAGAATTCATCGTGCTTCTAAAAAAGCCCAAGATCTTGCTTTGGATCAATGATAGAGTAACTTTACCTTGAAATACCACCAGAGCTGAAAACATTTCCTCCTCTTTCATTCAGGCCAACAAACAACTTTTTAAAGTTTCGTTGAAAGGGAACATCAAAATAGCTACATTTTGGCATCGATGGGTGATCCCTTCCTACCTTTTATCACCTCTCTACTGTTATTTCACATAAGAATTTATCCTGCCTCGAAAAATTCGGGATTCTGCCTTTGGTCAATAATACGTTCCAGTTGATCTTACAACACCCAAAACAACAAAATAAACAAACAAACGTACAGTTACATTTGACACTAAGCATAATCCCTTCATGGTTACCTGTCATAACCTCCAGTAAAATATTAAAAACTAATGCTGATCTATTTTGTTTCCCTCTTACTGAGTTTTTCAATAAACTAGTCGAAGAAGGCAGCTTCCCAAATGACTTGAAGAATGCTGATGTATCTTCACTTTTCAAGAAGGATGATAATATGTGCAAGAAAAATTATAGACCAATAAGCCTTCTACCTGCAATATCGAAATTATTTGAGCGCCTTATGTACAATCAATTGTATGACTACATCAAACAGTTCTTTTCACCGCTCCTAGGAGGGTTTAGACAAGCATACAGTACGTAGCATGTCTTGCTGAATTTCTTACAATGTTGTAAGAATAGCATTGACAACAAGGGGCTTGCCGGGGCACTTCTCATGGATCTTTCAAAAGCATTTGACAGCGTAAATCATGATCTTTTAATAGCGAAATTGAATGCCTACGGACTTAATATGGATGCACTTAAGCTTATCAAAAGTTATCTCTCAAAGAGACATCAGCGAGTGAAGGTGAATAGCTCTTTTAGCGCTTGGAAAGAAATTAAAATTGGAGTTCCTCAAGGTTCGGTCCTGGGGCCTTTACTCTTCAATGTATTTATGAATGACATTTTCCTGTCTGTAAGATATACTAACATTTGTAACTACGCTGATGATACCACTATCTTTGCATGCCATCCAATTCTTGAAACAATTGTTAGACAATTAGAAACGGACGGTACTGTGGTTGCAAAATGGTTTTCTGACAATTACTTGAAATTAAATGATGACAAGTGTCACCTCATGATATTTGGTGAGAAATGCTCCAGAGCAACAGTTACAATCGGAAATTCGACAATTGACGAAAGCGATTAAGAAAAACTGCTAGGCGTAACTTTTGATAAGAAACTAAGCTTCAGAAAACATGTTGAAGATTTGTGCAAAAAGGCCAACCAGAAGCTCCACGCACTTGCTCGCTTATCCGCCTATATCGATCCTATTAAATCTGAAATCTTAATGAATTCTTTTATTAAGTCACAGTTTAATTACTGTCCACTTGTGTGGATGTTCCATGACAGGGTGTTAAACTCAAAAATAAATCGCATCCAAGAAAGAGCATTGCGACTGGTATGCAAAGGTAGTGATACTGAGTTTGAAAAGCTGATGAAAAATACTTTAACCACTCATCAGCACAATCTGCAGTTGTTAATGATTGAGATATACAAGACAAAAAATAATTTGAATCCATCCTTCATGCGGGATGTTTTTACCGAGAAAGAAAATCGTTACAAGTTAAGAAGTGAAAATCATTTGCAACTGCCAGTGGCAAAGACAACAACATATGGAATAGAAAACATTCAATACAGAGGTTGCCTTTTGTGGTCCACTCTGCCAAAAGAAATCAAAGACTCAAACACACTCTCTGAATTCAAACAAAAAATAAAACTATGGGATGGGAGTTCTTGCGTCTGCAGATTGTGCAAAACTTTTGTCAAAGACTTAGGGTTTTTATGAATATCTTTAATTTTTTCGAACATTGTAAATAGGGTTAGGGTTGTTGGCGTTAATTAGCTTTAGCTATTTTTTATGTTGCCAACTGTAAACAAATTGTTAATAATAATAATAATAAATAATAATAATAATAAACAAATTGTAAACAAATTGTTAATAATAATCCATTGGTAAACCACATTGAACCCTTTCCTACCAGCAATGTAACCCGAAATATTGCCTGTTATCAATGAAAGGTTTGTCTTGATCCTGCAATACCAACACTTTTTGAGAACATCTCACGCTATTTACATTTTCAAATGATGTAACGACTACTGGTGTAACGCACGGCAGTTAGAATCGAGCTGTAAGGAGCCTCCGTAAGGAAACGGGCTTCAAATTCAGCGTTCAAGAAACAACGTTTTCAGTTGAATAGGAACAGAAGCTTTCCAGTAAGAGAATCAGTTTTAAAAAAACTATATGATTCAAATACAACATGACCTTATGTCAAAAATCCATTTCTATGAGTAATTTCAAGACTTTATTTTCAAAATTTTCCAGGGAAACTAATATATGTGTAGTCCTGCATGCACAGTGCCAGTGGGCCAGGGATTGTATAAATGATTTGCAGGTATGAGACATTGTCTACCCTGGGTACCATTTACCCTGGGTACCAGAGCCTAATAAAAAGAAACAAAGAAACAAAGAGAAGATTCCCTCCTTTTCTTTTTCCTTTTTTCTTTCTATCTTTTAAATTTTACCAGGCTCTGGTACCCAGGGTAAGACATCGTTGTGCATTTGGAAAAGCTGAAAACAAATTGTGAATTCATTTGAAGCCCGAGGGGGGCCTCTCGCCACAATGTGGCTAAGGGGCCCGAGCTACTCCGTTACGCCACTGGCAACGGCTAACATCTTGATTCATGTACTAAAGATATGGGGGGTTAGTGCTACCAAATCTAAAAGCTCTAATGAGAGCAAGAGTGGGTTTGCTGATTTTCTCCCAAACAACATAGCATAGAGGAGACAGTACCCCATACCTGACAACGTCTTTCCATTACAAAATTATTTGAAGCTACAAACAGGACAATATTTACGCAACCTTTGGTACGCTGCCCCAACTAAGGATGACTTCCATTATCACCTACTTTGAACTCAACCTTAAAGTGTCAGTCGTTGCAGTCATCGAAATGAAGTATTATTTCTTTGAAGTCAATTAAATCCTAAAGGAAAAGAAAGCAACTCCTTTGCTTGATTAAAGTTTCTCAACGGTAATCACACATAAAAAAAGCCTTAAGCAAATGACATAAAATCATAAAATAATGATGAAAATAGCAATAATAATGATACTAATGCTAATAAAATAAGAATAATAATTACAATGATAAGAAAAATAACAACAGCAATACGATCAACAAAACAATAACAGTGATGATAAACAACAAAACTGTTGTGACTTCCAAACATTTCGAAAAAAAGTTTCAACAACATAACAATAATAACATTAATTGGTAAACTGAGGAAGACTTTAACTCGAAACGTTTTTAGCAAAATAACTGTTGTGTTTCTTATTTTACTTTTCTGTTATTTTCAGATGGTGCTTTCTGTTTCTTTAACAACAATAACAATAATAACAATAACAATAATAGTAAAAAGTAACAATTAACACAATATTCATCGTTAGTGTTGGCAATGGTTGAAAAACTGAGACAAACTTAAGCGCTACCAGAGCTGCACTGACATCTGACCGTGCCGATGCTAAGAACAGGCTGCACGAGCTTCTGCGAAATGCAATTAAATGTTGAAGAAAGATGCTTTGCAAATAACAGATTTAGCAAAACTTAGCAAGATAAGCTTCGTTGTTAAGACGATAATTACCAAAGTAGTAGTCGTAGCTGTCTTGAATAGTGAAATTTTCTTGTTTCTCGTCATCTGCTTGCGAATAAAGAGCTTCTTCTGCTGCACGAAATAAACTGCTTGAATCTGACAAATACATGGCACCAGGCTGCGGTAATGTTGGATTCCTCATCGCATTTCATGTGGTAACTCAAAATAGTTGTTTGTAATGCTGCTTTGCAACCACTTTCGTATAGTAACAACGGCAGCTTAGTCGTTTCGTTTCAGAACGTATCTATTTCATTGCTACTGCGTAAAACTGCAAATCACAGCATAGTTTCAAACCTAACAAGCTTGCAGGAAATCAAGATGAACTTTAGCCTGCTATGTATAAAATCCAAATCACAGGACAGCTCCGCAACCCACTGACTCGTACAAAATCAAGAAAAACTTTAAGTTTAACCTGCCATGTTTCAAATCCAGTCTGTTACAAAAGAAAGGCTCCGATCCACAATTGAGAGTCTGTTTATCGCCAAGTCCAGATATTTTCCCAAGGTTTTGAGGAAAGAAAACATGCAATGTGGTCCCAAGAAAACAGCATGTGCCCACAACAATACAACAGTTAACAATAACCACTCTCTCAGCACCTTTAGAGATCAAACCCGTTTTAGATCACTTTGTTTTCACGGTGTTCAGTGGACTTCTCATAGTTGTTGAAATTCACAATTGTATCAACCATAAACTGTTTCTTTCCCTTCCAAGCAAACCTCAGGTTATTGCTGCTGTAACATCCCTTTACATTGAAAACGATCACATTGCCTGTAGGCAAAATACAGCAGCTCTCTTGCCACAGTCTGCAGCTTCCTTCCAGCAACACAGTTATTCATAACACTGCTTCTTCGTCGTGATTTGGTTGCAACATCGCCTGACTGTACTCCAACTAAAACAAATACATGTGATTTTGCTCATGATCACAATACACTTTTTGCATAATCTTTCATGAAGTTCGCATTGTTACGAAGCTAAAAGAGGATTAGATTTTGATTTGCACTTGACAATGTGAAGAATTTGGACTGTTTGTTGCTGCTGAGAAGCTTTGTTGACATGGTTTAAACATTATTACCTCCACAGGGATACAAACGATCATCTTTGCTGACCCAGAGTCAACCCAACAGCTTGCTTCTGTGAATAATTCGTGCAGGAAGCAAGCACAAAAAGCCAAGGAATCAAGCACGCATGAAAGGTGAAGGTGAACGTGACGGTGAAGTTTTGGTTTTTAATGCCAAGCGCTGGAATCGCAGAAGCAGATAAGACTTTATCTAGTCAGGGACCCTGTCATGACGTCCAAATGGTCGGTCTCTGCTTGGGATCGAATCCCGTCCATCTGACTGTTCCGGCTGCATAGTCAGGATTTGCACCAGGGCTGTAGGAAGCAGCTGCTGATTGGGGGCAATTGTTCTCAAAACAATAGAGAACAATACATCTAACTAATGCTTATGACGTAGCACCATTGTGATTACACGTATTGGGGAGGCTTGAGCCCTACCTGCCCCCCTCCCCGCTTACTATGGGCCTGATTTGCACCATAACACCTTAAAGCAAGCAAGCAACATGTATCTGTTAATGCAGGCTTGGTCTGCGACCGTATTCAACTATCCACCAATTCTTACGAATCAAATACATCGTTCTACATAGCAAAGTCTAATTTGATTTGGATTTGAAAATTCATTTTCACTAGAATTTGCTAACCACTGAGAACCGTCGACTTGGATAATGATTCTATTTCAAGGTGTCTATTTGTTAAACATAAACTGCATGCTTGCTGCTCTTTTCGGGCTTCTCATTATTGTACACTATAATTCAAACGAAACTGGCCTTTGGTGTATCCAAGATACCTTGGATAATATCTTTGCATGGGTCAATAATGGCCCGGATATTATTAGCCCCTGCAAAGATATTCCACAGGGACGCCAGGAAACTGTATAACCTCCCCATGATAACAAGGCCTTGCTCTGTAGCCCCCTTTGTGAACACTGATCTTTTGTGACTGCGAAGATATGATTTGATTTGATTTGATTTTATATTTTTTACCCATGGTAGCCCCTCAGTTAGAATAACTGATTTACAGGGGGCCATGCTAAAAACTTACAATAATTAATAATTTACAATAAAAACCAGTATTTCGAACTAAATTAAAATTACAATTGTTCAAAAATCAACAAAAAAAACGAAAAGGTTTAAGTGTTCATTTTTCCATCTCTCTCTTGAAGGCTCTCAGGGTTGAAGAGTTCTTAGCGTCGGTACCAAGACTGTTCCAAAGCTTAGCGCCTCGGTACGAGAAGCATTTCTGCCCCCCTGCTGATTTTAACAATGGCAACCTGAGGTCGACTTCAGCATTCCTAAGAGAACGAGCAGTGGAATTGTTGACTCTCGTGAACATGTCTTTCATGTAGGAAGGCGCGTCTCCTTTTATGGCAAGCGAAAGTCACCAAAATCAGATAAACCCGGCTTTTCTCAGAAAAACCGAGTTTTTCTGCCAGAAAAACCGGGTTTTTCTGAAAAACTCAGTTTTTCTGGTGAAAAACTCGGTTTTTCAGAAAAACTAAGTTCATCAGGCAGAAAAACCAAGTTTCTCAGAAAAACCAAGTTTTTCTCCAGAAAAACCAAGTTTTTCAGAAAAACTCGGTTTTTCTAATTCTGGTGACTTTCGCGTCAGAAAAATTGGCCGCTCTAAGTTACACTCGGTTCTTCCGATGAACGAGAATGAGTTTCGTTTTTCGGAAGTATCTTATCATCTCAAAAAACCGAGTTTTTAAAAGGGGCATTCCGAACTCTCGGGATGCTTCGCCGAGAATACGAAGTTTTGCCGATTTCGGTGAAGACATGTATTTGAAGAGACCAGCTTCGAATGCCAATGGCGAATACAATAGACTGCGAATGAAATGAACTGTGTTCACCGACTGACAGTACAGCAAAATGTACAGACATAGTTTACTGTGCGAAACCCGTTTTGTAAATATCAGACTCATATCAGAAGCCCCAACATCCATATTTTAGGCTCATTCTATGAAAACATATGAAATCGTACAACCTAAAGCCATGAAAATACTAAAAAACTTTTATTTATGTACTATTTCAATTCATGCAGTGCAGCATTGCAGCTAAAAAACTTTCTATCAACCGAGTATACGTTTTTCTCTCATAAGAAACTCGTGGTTCCATGAGAAGTAGAGCAAATTTCTGGCAAAATATCACCGGGCAAAATAAATGCGGAACAAATCAGGAACAGGAACCTCTCCATCATGGATACATGTGGCACTTTTTGTTTGCGAGGATTTGAATACTTCCTCTTTATCACACCCCACATCGCATCATTGCGTTTATTCAGTCAATGGCTGAACGATCTCAATCAACGCTGATTCAAGGTCCCCTTTGTACTTTGATTATCTGAGCAAAATCATGTGTTCCCGAAAAACTCGGTTTTTCTGAAAAACTTGGTTTTTCTGAAAAACTCGGTTTTTCTGAAAAGCTTGGTTTTTCTGAGAAAGTCATCGGTTAAGTTCGGTCTGGTCGGTCGGTTCATCGGAAAGGATCGGAGAAAAACTCGGTTTCTCCGAAATAGTGACATTTCAGCAGAAAACTTGGTTTTTCTGAAAAACCCGGTTTTTCTGCAGAAAAACTTAGTTTTTCAGAAAAACCAAGTTTATCTGGCAGAGAAACTCATTTTTTCTGAAAAACTCGGTTTTTCTGGAGAAAAACCAAGTTTTTCTCAGATAAACTCGGTTTTTCTGCAGATAAACCCGGTTTTTCTGAGAAAAACTGGGTTTATCTGATTTTGGTGACTTTCGCTTGCCATATCCTTTAAGGGATCTGAAAACTATTTTCTGAGATTCAAAATCAATAAGTTCCCTAACAGTGGGCCATTGAAGCGCACGAATAACTGGTAAAGCGGTCGCATCAAATGGACTGTTGGTAACGAGTTTTGCAGCACGATTTTGGAGTTTCTGCAATTTTTCAATGACAGTCACCCCAGCATTTCCCCAGACAGGACAGCAATATCTAAAGTACGGCTCCACTAAACTCTTATACATAGTCTTGACGGTTGATAATGGAAGGTACTGCTTGGCATAACGAAGCATACCAATACCTCTAGAGATCTTATTAGTTGTTAAGGCCAATTGAGATGTCCATTTTAGTTGATGGTCAACCTGGACACCAAGGTATTTGACCTCCTTTACCAACTTGATATCCTCGGAACCAATCTTAAATTGCGGTTTAGTGGAATCGACAGAGTCGATTTTTCTAAGCTTTCCATTGCTTCCTATGATCATTGCATCTGTCTTAGCTACGTTCAGAGACAACTTGTTTCCTTCAAGCCAGCCCTTCAAAGCTTCTAAGTCAGCATTAACTGCCTGATTAATTTCTGAAACAGATTCAGAGGCATAGTAAATGCTTGTGTCATCTGCATACATGGATACAAGGGAATTTTTCAAACAACTAGGAAGATCATTGATATAGACAAGAAAGAGAAGGGGACCAAGGCAAGATCCTTGTGGTACCCCACAGGTTATACTGTCTGTAGCGGAAATTCGACCGTTTACCTTGCAGCATTGTCGTCTATCGGTGAGATACGAACGAAACCAGCTTAGTTCTTTTCCTTTTAGGCCACAGAAGTTGAGCTTCCTCAATAGAATATCATGATCGACTGTGTCAAAAGCTTTCTTGAGGTCTATGTAAACAACAGCCGTGTATTTACCTTTATCAATGTTTAGGTACCAGTCATTCGTACACTTCAACAGAGACGTCAGGACCGAATGAAGGGCTCGAAAACCAGACTGATCAGTAAAAATCATCTTGTTTTTGTCAAGGTAGTCGTACAGCTGGTTATAGACAAGCTTTTCAAATAAACGAGAGACAACAGGTAGCACCGATATAGGCCTATAATTCGACCTATCATCTTTTGAGCCTTGCTTAAAAATCGGCGCTACGCAAGCAGTCTTCCAGTTGTCAGGGAAGCAGCCGGCGGACAGAGACATTGTGAAGAGTTGGGCAAGCGAAGGAGCCAAAATCTCAATACCTACTTTTATAAAGTGACTAGAAATGCGATCAGTACCAGATCCATTTGAATTTTTAATCTTAGAACATGCTTTTTTAACCTCATCAGTAGTAATAGGTTTAAAAGAAAAGGTGGAATCAGTCTCTCTTTCACCATAATCACCATTTAAAAGAGGGTTTTCTTTGTTAGGTATATTTTCGCTGAGGTCCTTACCAACGTTGCAGAAAAATTTATTCATGGTTTCCGCTATATCTTGGGGTTTAGAAATTGTGTGTTCGCCATCTTTCAGAGACAAGATCTCAGTTGTTTTGGACCTTTTATTAACCAACTGGTTTATTGTCTTCCAAGTTTCCTTAGTGTCCCCAGCACAGGATTGAATCTTATTTGAAAAATAGTTTCTTTTCATTTTAGAGTTCAAATTATTGGCCTTACATCGCATTTGTCTGTAGGCACTCATAAGTAGTTCAGATTTTGCCTTTACTGCAGCAACCCTCATTTTGTCTCGTGTCCTGAAGAGCTGCTTCAGATCAGGGGTGATCCATGGACTGAAACGCTCAGTGACTCTGCGCTCTCTTAGAGGGGCATGCTTCTCAATTATGGAAGACAGATGAAAGGACCACAAACGGACTGCATTGTCTAACCCATCACTGTTGTATGCAATAGCAGACCAGTCAGTTTTGGCAAGGTCACTAATAAAAAGGTCTTCGTCAAACTTTTTCATTTGCCTAGACTTTACAACTTTATGGTTGGCTTTGATAGATCCCCGAAACTTGCGAGTCACGTATACCAAATAATGATCACTAATGCATGTTTTCACAACGATCACTAATCTTTCGTAATGCATTACGTCATAGCTTCGCAATCACGAAGGTGGCCACAGAGCAAGGCCTCTTCATAACTGGGGGGATTATACAATTTGCTGGGGTCTCTGTGGATATTCCCTGAGATATCACAGAGCCACACAATACCACAAAAGGTCTAATGAGAACCCTCATCACAAAGTGAAGCCTGATCGATCGTTCTGGAAAATGGCGAAAATACTGCACACAGCTGCCGCCATATTTCTAATCCTAGATCAGAACATTGTCTTCTAACAGAAAATAACTTAGGGCCTGTTCATATGGAGGCGAGCCAGCCCGCTTACCGGGCTGGATCAATTTGCCGAGATCTCACCTCATCCCTAATTCCAATACAAAACTTGATTTCTGTTCATATGGGTAGGCGGGCTGGCCCGCTTAGCGAGATCTCACTGGTGTAGAGGCGAGATCTCGGTAGGCGGGATGAAAATTTTCCCATATGAACACTCCATCCCGGCTACCGAGACGAAAATGTCGCTATTGCTCATGCGCTGCGGCTCTAAACAATGGGCACGTGTCTCATTTTTGACACGTGTCAAATTTCTGTCTCGGCAAGCGGGCTGGAATTTCTCCATATGAACACAAGATGAAAACTGTCTCGCCTACCGGGCCAGCCCGGTAAGCGGGCTGGCTCGTCTCCATATGAACAGGCCCTTAGGAGACAACTCCTTTTCACTGCAATGAATATCGTTATCTTTTATTCATATACCTAAATAATTACAATAACAATATTACTTTCAACTATACAAATTATAATTACTATACTACATTACAGGAATGATACCATGGGGCGGGAAAAGATAATGACCACCCCATGGCCAATGAAAAAGACACGCAACAGTGAACTAACATAGCTACAACTAGACTACTGACGATTGAAAAACTAATGGATACTAAGGCAAGCGGATGTCACCATAGTCAGAAAAACCCACTTTTTCCCAGTCTTGCCATAGGATACTATACTAGATACTGGCTGACATTAGATGTCTGCTTTAACTTTGACTTTGACATTAAAGCCAGTACTGAGCATCGCCATAGCATTTTGATCGAACGACTTGGAACATCTGGTCAGGGTTTCAAAGAAATAAAATGCTTTCACAAGCGCAACTCGTTCGTGAAGTTAAAGATGGGTAACTGCCAGTCATCTAATGTGAAAAAGAATTACAAGGAAAAAACATTTACGTTAAGGGACTTGGTGGTTGATTGGTACTGACGTTGCAAAAGATTGTCTTTTTCGTTGTTATAACGTTTCATACAAAGAAATTAATGTCAGTCCGTCTATTTACAGTAGCATAGCTTCGAGATTTTCTCATGATGTTACAACGCTTAACTTCATGTTTCAAAATATGTGGTACGATCCTTTCAAATTCTGAGCACTAAGAACCTACGTATACACATTGTTCCTAGGGAACAATACATTGTATCATAGACTTAACCCAAAGTCTCATAGCTAAAGCCAATTACATTGTCCCTTCTATTCCGTTCCCCATTTTTGTGTGGCATGGCATGAACGTGGGTGGCATGAATATGCGGATATGACAAAACAGACATTGGGTAGCACTACATTATTCCCTTCTACCACCTAGCAAAGATTTTCCGGGAAGGACAATTACAAACTCAATTTACAATGCATTTTATGCTTATTTAAAACTTTGGCAGAAATTCGATCCTTCGGTCCTGCCAAGCAAATATGCCTTTATTCCGCTCAGTCATGCAAAAGCTATGGCCTATTCTGCTTGGAAAAGGAGCTCAAAAAGATTATGATGGCAAGCAGTAATCTGCCACATTGCTGGTTTGCGATTTAGCAATTTGATTTGATTCTGAAATATTCAAGATATCAAAAACACAAGGTTGCATTCACTGGGGGGGGGGGTTCTTCCATAGTAAAGGTACCTAGAGATGTGCCGCCACAACGGTATACCTTTGCGGACTTCTTGTTTGCCCAAGGATGTACTTATTGACAATTTTAGTATGGCGAGGGTATGCTTTTTGGCAATTTTGGTATGGCGAGGGTATGCTTTTTGGCAATTTTAGTCAAAGAAAGGTCAATTTTTGGTAATTTCTGCATAGAAACCCAAAATGTTGGTGACTTTGATTCAGAGAACACAAAAATTTGGCAATCTTTGTCTAACGCCAACTCGTGGCACTTTTGATGTAGAATTTAGTCTAGCCAAGGGTATGTATCACTTTCACGAAAACTGGCCTAGCCAACGGTACCATTTTGAAGAAGGGGGCGGCAAATTCCTATCCGAAATTTAACCGAGAAACCCCCCCCCTCAATGGTTGAATTATAGAAGATAAAGTTCCCTTTAAGCTAATCAATTCAATGTGAGATGCCACAATCACTTACGATAGCTTTTCCAAAGATTTTATACCTATATATACTCAAGGGCATGAAATCTTGGATTAGTTGAGCTGAACTGTGAAAAGTGGTTAGAAAATCGAAAAAGTTCTCAAGTGAACAGTGCATGACGACTTGAGAATTAAAACATTGTACAACAAAGAACAGGTGCCAAAAAATTACAGTGACATTACCCACAACAATGAAACAGGACTGCTTAGCCTTTGGGGTCTATGAGATGCAAAATGGGTAAAAACATTTGAGGTCGAAGGCATTCTTGTGGGCCTTCTTCAATGTTAAACCTTCAGTTAAAAAGGCAGCGTAAGGCCCCAAGCCCTCTTACTTGTAAGAGACTCTTGTGGCTCACACCCAAAAAATGACTTTTATTTTGATTGACATAGGTCCTGGCCTGATTGTCAGGGGGAATTCCGCTTCATGCAGGGTTCAAAAGAAATTGCTACCAAGATATATTGCATTTAACAGAGATTTGTACCTGAACTCTCACTGATAAGGGAGCGGTCATAAAGTATCTGCCACATGGGGGTGGATGATTTTCCAAAAATCTAGCAAAAAAATTAATGGCCCCATCCTAGATTCCTATTCACTTATTCATGGCCCAATAGCAAGAACTAGGATATTTTTCATGACCCCATAAAATAATTCAGTGTTTAGAATGCAGGCTCGATGAGTTTACAGGCAGTGTAATTCCAGAATTATAACTTAATGATGAAGCACTGGCTAGCCACTGAACTAAACAAGAGAAGGAGAAAAAAGAAATGAAGAAATGAACAGAAAAGCAAGTGTCAAGTGGGAAAAAGTAACAGAAAAAATTTTTTGTGTCATTTGCAGCCGTTGCCAAACTTCAGAAATAACATTTTATGATAAAACATTTATGGCCCCATAAAATACATCTGGTTATTTTTCATAGCCCCAAAAAGTCATGGCAGAATTTTTCATGGCCCATCCAAATATCGTCCACCCCCATATAGCAGATACTTTTTGACTGCTCCCTAAGAAATTTAAGATATCAGAAACATTTTAGGCTGTGAAACATTGATAGAGTAACATAGATTGCAGAAACATTTTACGCTAAGGAGAGAAAATTGGTTTCTCAAATGCGAGGCCTTACTGTAGTTGCATTTTTGACTATCAGTTTGATTGTAAACATTCTGCATTCATTTGAACACGAACAAGATGTGACGTGATATAAATCATTTACTTACTACAAGAGACGTATGAAAGATGAGACTTCAACATAAAAATATAACTGTACTCGCACTTGCCACCTTTCGTATGAAGTCCTTATGAAACTATTTGTTGTTAAATGCAGTTTAAGTTGTTAAAATGCTGATCCAAACAAAACATTTATTCAATGAATTTGGCCTAGCCCTAGTATCATGCAGCTGCACATGTGACCAGCAAAACAGAGCAAAACAGAGATCAGTGCATACCTTCTTATCGATCAAACTTGATGTCAAATCAAGCAGTGAAATCCTCACATCCATACACAATTACTCAAATCCGTTGTGCGAGATTCTAGCAATGCCTAGATCAACAAATGATGCAGGTTTGATGTGCTCCAGTGATCTATTCAGCAAATGAATTTCTCACCAACTTAAGACCCTTCAACAAATATCTCGCTCATTAAAATTAATGTCGGCAGATTACTACGCCTGCTGTTCCCTCATTGTGTAACGAAACATGTCATCAATAATTTAGAGCAATATGTTAGGGTCTTGAAATGTAAGATTATAGAAAGCAAGATCAGATTGGGGCAAAACGACTAGAAAAGACCTAAACAATACTTAACCATTGTTCAAGGAATCAGACAGGGCGATATTTTATCGACGATTTCCTCAAATTTGAGTTGAAATCTTGGAATCCTCTTTACTAGTGTCTGGAAGTATACAAAACATAGACAGGTAGCGCTAAAAGTCATGACCAGTTCAATAGTAGGATCTTATACACCACTTCAATTAGGGGTCAGTCATATATCGATTTCGCCCTCGCTTAGCGTCATTTCGACGCTAACTTTCAGACCCCCCCCCACCCCCCACCCTTAGCGTCGGTCCATTCAAAAGTGACTAAGGGCTGAAAGGGGCTGCAGTAGACCCTACGGGAAAGGCACGGGAAGTACAGGGCCTAAAATCTTTTGGCATTCCAAGAAGCTTCAGCGAACATTCTCCGAAAGAGAAGATCACATGAAAATGGGCTCAGGAAAGAAAGTAAAACATAAAATTATCGCAATCTTCACAACATTACAGACATATATCTTTATGAAAATCGATGTTAATCTTTTTTGTTCTTAGCGTCAGTGTTGCGGAAGGCTGTTGACCCCCCCCCCCCCACCCATTAACGTCAAAATGACGCTAAGCGAGGACAACATCGATATATGACTGACCCCTTAAGCGGCTTCGTTTTGGAAGTTTACCAGAATTTCTTCCTTTTCTTCATATGAGGCTTTTGAGCCCAGATTCGGATTTAGCATCTAAACTTTAGTCTAATTGAATATCTTTGAAGTGAAGTGCTGGTGATGATGATTTTATAATGATTTAAAGTTTAAACTTCGCTGAGGGATTTGACCGTAAAATATTTTTTAGGGTGAAACTTTACACCCCAAGTCACTTATCACGATCAACGCCCTTAAAAATTCTGAAATTTAAATCGTTATATAAATCAAAGTAACGACCATGAAAATTCGCAGTTAGACTAAGGTTTCGGTTAGACTAACTACCTCAGTCCCAGTTTCCGCTTCGTTCATTGAATTGAATGCCGCCACTGCGCTTCATCTATAGCGATTATCAGTTTACCAAGGAGCATTCATTTTTCATTTCATTTTTCATTTTATATTATTTATACACAAAGAAACCCTTCAGCAAATCAAAATACATAAATCTATTTACAATGATAAAAACGATTTACAATGATAAAAACGCAACTACGACATGTAATCAGTCTAGGTTTGGGTACTGAATTGGAATCTGGCCTCTAGGATTTCGTACAGAATAACTTTGAATAATTTCCAAAATGAGGCTGTTAATTGAAGTGGTTTATTGGATCCACAAAATTTGATGAAAGCAATCACCCTCAGCTCATTTTGGCAGCCTTCGAATATATGATACCAGAGAAAGCTGGAAAGACTGGAAAAGGATGGCTCGAAAAGAAGTAAACAATATGGGAAAAGCAATATGTTATCGAAGAAGTCCTCGAAGTGTAGATTTTCCAAATGAAATCCTCTTGTAAAAGAGACTGCTCCCAAGCGAAACCAATCATGGGTTTGTTCACCAGTTGCCTCTAATAGCAACAACCAACACTACCGCGATCAAATTACTGGACAAAGATGACTTTTGAATCAGGCAGGGCGATATTTCGTACAGGATTTCCTCTTATTGCAGTCAAATCTTTCGAATCCTGTTGAGAAGCGTCAGGCCTAAGCGAAATTAAAGGCAAGTAGAGATAAAGTCTTGGTTTGTTCAATAACAGCCTCTAATAGCATTCCCTATTAGCTCAATCAAACTGGATCAAGATGAATTTGAAATCAGACAGGGCGATTTTTCATGCAGGATTTCCTCAGATTTTAGTCAAATCTTTCGAATCCCTGGAAATGAAATATGGCGAATTCATGGTTTGTTCAACAATAGCTGCTAATTGCATCTACCAATTGGCTCGATCACACTGATCCAAGATGACTTTTGAATCAGCAGAGTCCAGAAAACATTACGGTCGCACGGTCATTGACCAAAGGAAGGTTTAGTACTTTTCTGGACTCTGTGAATCAGACAGGGTTATATTTCATGGAGGATATCCTCCAATTCCAGTCAAAATCCTACAAATCCCTATATCTGCTCTGTAAAAAACATAGACAGGTAGCAATAATTTCATAGATTTTTCAATATTGTCCTCTGATAGCATTAACAAATTAGCTCCGCGTGCTCAAAATGCAAAAACTTACTTTGTTGTGCCTTAAAATACCGTGTGAGTCAAAAAAGGTTTACGCGTACGACGGGCTGTCGGATGAAAAGTATGTGACCAATATTCAAAACTGAAATGTTAATCTATCAGTCAAAGGCCAACTACGATGAGAAAATTTTGTATGGTAATATCCTTCATCTTATAGACCCAGAAAATAGGAAAGTGCCGGTAAAGAGCAAGTTGGTGAACAAAAATTCCACATTCTATCCTGGTCCATGATTACCTGCTATTGAAATTCGAACCCTGTATTTCAAACTGGCAAAGTAAACTTCAATGCCACATAAATCATGGACCAGAATGGAACGTGGAATAGAACTTTTCGCAATTTGGAGGAAGAGACTAGGGAGAGCGAGGCCTACAAACCAGCACTGTGGAACTATTGTTTCCGTTTGAAGGACAAGTCCGGGGTTGATAAAACTATTGTTAAAAAGCAACCTTACCAACTGCTAACACCAATCGTGAGTTCTTTCCAAGTTTTGATGCCTCCAACATTCATAAATTGGTTAATGAATCTTCGTAAGTTAGGCCAAATATCGTCGCCATTTTGTATTTTGTACGAGTGTTTGAAGGCGCGATAAGGAGGCTAGCAATGTGAATGGTATAATATCAACACATTTGGCAGCCTCGTTCAGGTCAACATGAAGTGACGTCATACAAAATGATATCATTTCTCACTTCTTAGCAGATTGAGATATGTAAGTTTTGCAGAGCAAAAAATTGAAAAAAATACTACACACTATTCACAACAGTGTAATCTCTTGAATAATCAACAATATACCAACCCCGGATTTGTCCTTTGAACCATGCTGTCCTGGTCCTCTTTTTAGGCAACGAAACAGAACGGATAAAACAGCGCTTACATTTGACGCCTGGCATCAATGCACAATACTTACAGTGACTTAACACAGCCTCCAATAAAATCCCACAAACCCCGCAAAGGATTCTGTTCGTACGCAACGATGACTTGCGATCCTGCATTTCATCAATTACTTCTTTGCGGATTGAAATATGTAGTTTCGCAGATTAAGAGAGGAAAACATTTACAAATGTACTACGCACCAATCACAACAGTGAAATCTCTTGAATAATCAACAATTATGCCAACCCCGGACTTGTCCTTTAAGACAAAATGATTTTTCAGACAGTCTGAAATTTTAGAGCGCTCGCAAAGGATCCTGGGTGAAAATGGCTCTTCAACGTTCGCTGAAAGAATCAGACAGGGCGATATCTTACCGAAGATTTCCTTTCCGAGAATTTCATTAAGATCTTCCCAATCCTTTAGCTTTGTCTAGCACAAAACAATAAATAATCAGACAGCGATAAAAGTCATGGTCTGATAAAATCTATCATCCAATAGCATCCACTAATTTGTTCTCTTGAACATGGATCCACTTCAACTTATAACGTCGGCCTTTAAAATCATATGATATGAGAGAAAGCTAGTCTGATGGGATGAGGACGGTCAAACACGACGTCCACAATATTATACTTTTGTTGAAGGAATTACAAGAGGCGGTATTCTCTCGAAGATTAGTCCTATTTAGAAGTGCCTCGTATTATGCAAAATCAACTACATGCAGCGTTCAATACTGCCCCCTCATTGCATCCACAATTTAGATCTGTAGCCTCAAATTTCAAGATCTTTGGGGATCTAATGTTCCATATACATTCTTACGGGCTAGGATGGGTACAAGATGATTCTAAAAACATTTTTGTGTGCAGTGTTAAATTTTCAACAAATTTAAACAAAATCTTCATCTATTTACAACAACAAAATTTGAAGCACAATTCATTACAACAGTTTGTTCCGTTTTAAATATCTGACAGATTTTGCTTGAAGCAATTTCTGAAGGGGACTGAAACATGACCAAGAAATCCTACAAAATTTATTGACTCTTCAGCTTCAAAAAAAACATCACCACGCACAAACAACTCCAAGTTAGGAAATGCAGATATGAAGTGTATATCATTTGCATAAAAGATCCAAGCAGGCCTTACTACAGTTGATTAAATATACAACATACAAATACTGCCATGTTGATCATTGTAAGGATCAAACTTCAACGGAAGTTTATAGCTCTTTTTTATTGGTCATTTCCCGAGCTTCTTGAAAAGCTACTTCCAAAGCGAATCCGTCATGACAATAAGTCGTAATGAAATGATATTTCAAATCAAAGTTAACCTTCCCAAAAAAAACCCCGCGCTGCTGACATGAGTGATAATTAATGACTATACACTTTTAGCGAAAAACTTACATTTCACCAAACGACATCAAACGGAGGCTTAGAAAATGATTCACAGAACAACTAAAAGCAACCATCTGCCAGAATTTCAACTAAGAAAGAACACAACAGGCTCGATTCAGACAACTGACAAGAGCCTAGTGGAAACCAACATTAACACTTTCGTCGACAATTAAAGTGGTAGTTGTTTCTGAAATAACTGGCAATGCGAATCATGTGTTTACTTCGAGACCTCAGACGCAACGCAGCAGAACACATAAACCCTTCCTTTGTAGATATGATCTAGTCCCAGCAACTCAAAAAGTTAACCACCCCTAGGACATACAGCAGAGGACACTGGGAAATCGGAAAATCGACTTTAAGTACATACAGAACATAACTGATGTGAAACCAACTGAAGCGTTTTCTAGAACTGACTGACAACGCTATTTGGATATTTGCTTCTTGTGAATATCCACGCTGAACATTGGATAAAGTCTACTAACAAATAGTGAAAAAGTCAAATACTGCTCAGCTAAATCCAAAATAAAATGGAAGTGACAATATATGATGCTGTTCAGATCTACTCACATAATAGGCATTTTCTAATTCAAACCTTGCACAATCTAGAAGACTTGTCTATTGTTGTGAAGCATTTTGATGTGGAAAGTTTAACTTTTCAACTTGTTGTACATTGGCAAAAAGAGGAGAAAGCAGCGGCAAGTTGCATATCATAAATCATGCGTCATTGAACGCAAGCCTTATTTAGGCAGGAGCAATAAAAAACGCTTCTGGTTTGCACTCAGCGTTAAGCCTTAATCTTGCTAGCCACTTCTTAATACGTATCACTCTTCCGGGAAATCGAACTCCGGCGAAATCTGAGTTGAATGACGTCAGAAATAAGGTTATAGAAGGGATAGGCCGAAATAATCAGCCTTATGTTAGACTGAATACAACTTAATGCGATACGTCAAGAGCTAAGGATAGATATGAGCTTCATGCGCTTGCATATCCCTTGACCTGCGATATATGAATATCTAACTGTGCATTTTGTGTTATCCACATTCAAAACAATGGTAATAAACTCTTTCCCCCTGGGAAGGTTTGTGTACCCCATTGAGAAACACCATAAAATGTCGTATTTTCATGAGGTAAAATTTTCAAAAGATCAATTAAGACTGCGTTCACACGATGCCGGCACATTTTGAAAACGGTGAAAAATTCGACGGATAGGCCTCCCGTTCACACGAAAACGGCACATTTTTGCCGGCAGATTTTGAAAACGGTAGATTTTGAAAACGGAACCGTAACCGGCATAAATTTGAAACAGCATCGTTTAAACACTCAACAAAGATGAAAACAGAACATTTTTCGACACTTTTGGATCGAGACAGGTCTATTCTTAGGGTGTAGGTACTATTCTTTGGCATCAAATCCTGCAACGAGCTTTTTACCGGCAAATTTCAAACCGTTTTCAAACTGTTCCGGCATCGTGTGAACGCTAGCTCAAATTTTGCTACCGTCACAATTTTCATCGTTTTCAAAATGTGCCGGCATCGTGTGAACGCAGTCTAAATCCAAAATTCCGAATGAAGCACTTTTGCTTATGATGCCATCTTAAAAAGTGCACGTTTAATGTTGCATCCAACTGTAAGCTTATTTGAACAGGGTGTGATAAGGTCTGTGTGCTTAGATTTATCTTGACCTGCTAAGCATGCTTACCTTATTGTGCATCTGTATTATTGAAATGCAAAACAATGGTACTCAAATGTTTAAAAAGCAAACCGCTAGCAGGTGGAAATAGCTGCAAGAAGAGCTGACATGAACTGAAATCAGAACGAAGTCATGCGGTATGACATGCCTTTCAAAGTCCTGGGGATTCAGCAGGTGTATCACTAACGCATGTTCTTTACCGTCAACATGTAAACATGAATACGTTCATCAACAGTTCGATGATGACAAATATTTTACGAGTTGAAAATACCATGTTTATGAAGGATGGTGTATTGAAAGAATACTAAAAAACAGATGCAGACAGCTGATTACCGCTTGGGAGGTGGTTGAATGGTATGTACTGTAAATTTGTTTGTTAGTAATGGCTTTAGACACCAGTAGTAGGACGGTCATCATAGTTTGGAGTTCACCACATCGCACTAGCACACACAACATCCAGCCTACAGTCTTTCTGCTACGGTAAAAACTGTATATATACAGGATTCCGTTCTAATAAAGTTGCAGTCTGCAACTTCTCCGTTCATCCTACATGATCATTTTTCTTATATTAGTACAAAAATCAATCTTCCCAGCAAACGAATACTAAATTATCAACAGCAAGTAGCTTGCCATACAACAGTTAGTTGAAGTGAAGATTTCTTGGAGGAACATTATAGGGCTTGGCTCATAAAAATAGTTTCTTACATATGAGTTATCGATCTATCGAGGCAGCAGATGAAAAAGGCAAGGATTCCACTTGAGATAGGTTTGAACTGGTGAAAACTGGTGCCGTTAAGAGATACTTGGTTTTGAAGAATACTACCAAAGGGGAAAAGTAGACCATATCACATACACTTTTTACCTTGCAGCAACCTTTTAAGTTCATTCGATACCCTACTTGTACAATACTATACAACTTGTTGATTGCAGCAACTTTTTCATCGCTGTTAATTGCCAACTTTAAAAAGATCATGATGATGATAATAATGACTGCCCCGCACCGAAGTGGAGCTTGGTAGTCCTCCGTGCGTAAATGATATATGTAGAGGAGCATCTCAATATTTTCATCTTTCTGGTAAAACCGGTTTTTCATTTGATTGGAAAAGAGGTTGTGATCATGCGGTTGAAAAATGGCAGATGGATGTAAACGAATCTAAGTTGATTGTGGTTTGAAAATGTGCAACTTGTCACGAATGTTACGCCGAAGACAGCAGAAAAGATAGGAGCAACAGATGCGTGTTTGATCTGAAGCAAACTGCCATGCCAATCATGAGTAATAAGAGACTGATGATGTGATATTAGTAGGCCTCAACATTTAGGCTGTGATCACAACATGCAATGCAACAAAGTCTTGATGATCAATCTTAGGCCAAATCTGTAAATCCGTGAAACCCCTTGAATACACCCACCTGCACGTGGGGATGGGGGCATTTAGTATTTACTATTGCTAATCACAAACATAATATAGAAGCTTACCCCTGTCTTCCACACACATGTTACCAGACTGGAGACATTCATCAAATTTTGCGAATATCGCTGCCAGTCTAAGGAGTAAACATATTTTAATCAGAGGTGACCAAAGAAACCTGACAACAGTAGAATTCAAACACGTCATTTTGCGAAATCCACTCTAAATAACCCTAGATTTCATCCGACGGAGGGCCAGATACTTTTGACGGAAGGGCCCTAGCTCCCTAGTCCGACCCTGTCGCAATCCCTGGTTTTAATAATAAAAGCTTCCCAAAAACAGTTCGAGCATTTCGAAATGGTGTAAACAAAATAAACTCAGAACTTTGAAATTCTGCACTGTAGAAAAACATGTGGAACTTTGCAAAATACCTTACCTTCCAAACAGCCTTTGACTGGGTACAAGAGGACGCTTTCTCAAAAGAATGCTTGACATCTCGTGAAGTTAAAGTCATTGCCGAGGCAGGAAAAGAGTTCGAGTAATGCATGATAAAATCATAAAAGGTGACATACTATTTCCAACACATTTAAAATCAAATAAACACACTTAACGTCAAATAATCGGCCTTTTTGACCCCAAGTGTGCTGAAAGAGTATGTCACTTTTCATAACATTTTCTTATCATGCAATACTCGACATCATATCAGTCAAAATCACATCTTCTTAAGTTTTGCACAGAGCGGCTACTTTTAGAGTTATGAGTCAAGCCTTAACTATGATAAGTTTTTGCCATTATACATTTTGCCATTATAGGCAACAAGACGTGACAGGCAAAACATTGACTCGTATCCGTTTAGTCTGCCTACAGTTACAAAAAGAACACTGCTTTCAAGATCAAAATGAGAAGACGTTAGGGTTTCATACAAGCCAACTGCTTTCTTAAATGCAAAAAACCTTCAAATATTTGTCAAGAGTACGAAAATGGCTAAGCTGATTAGCATTTCCTCATCACTGAGAAGTCAATTCTTCCCTCTAGGACCTTTGAGTCCAACAGTTCACTTTTGATTGTAGTGTCGATCTCACCTTGCTGCAGGAATTCCTCTCTTACTCAAATCTGCTCTAACTTTCTCACCAACATGTCTGTATACCTCTACAATCGTTGTAACAGCTGTATCTCTTACCTACAAAGAAGGAATAATGATAAACCGCTGAAAGGCGCAAGTCGTCTTCAACAGCGGAAACTAAGAAAGAAGTCTTGTTTCAACCTCTTTATGACATAAATCAAAAACTGTTGCGAAACGAGTCTTTTTCTTTTATTCCGTTAGAAAAATTACAACACAAATTGCTAATTACGCTGCCTGAAACCAGCCAGGTAAGTCAATGCAAACAATACCCGTTTAAAGGGCCACGGCTGTCTTGATATCAAAACAACTGTTTCCGGACGCAAATACATAATTTAAATGGTAGCGATCTTCAAATCCATTTTAAAATTTACCTGACAGAAATTGGCCACTCCATCCTGAAATAATCAAGGATGATATTCTCGAGAAAGATCTTCAAGAAACCTCCAAAACGTGCCAAAAATTACGAAAAAGTTTCCCAACATTTCTGCCTTACATTGACCTGACAGCAATGACTTCTGTAGGATTCAGCACGAGCTATCGTCTTGGAAGCATAAACAAGTCTTCCCACTGGTATGAATAACATTCATGGGAATTCCATTCTCCAAAGAGAAAAAGGATACACAAATGCATATATACAAGTGTCATTATGATTACAAAGGAAAACCAAGGATATTTTGCTCACAGCGTTCACTCGTTAATGCTGGTTTCTGGAAGGGGTTTTCTTCAGAAGATCTCTTATATCCAAGGGAAAGAATGGCCGATTAAAGCCGGGTAGCCTATCTGTACATATTGGCAATAAAAAAAGACAGTTTTCAAAATTAGTACGTTGATATTCAGGAAGTAGTCACCTTTCAAAACGGGAATTGTCTTTTTTTACTCACCCTGTATTTACAAACGAAATTTGATGTAGAAACTTAATTAAATTTTTCAAATATAAAACTGGATAACCAAAAAAATATTAAGATGGATATCGGCACAGACAACTTTCAAACCAAGTAAAGCAAGTTGCGAACCAAACGCAACATTTGTGTAAGAAACAAACTCTATCTTGATAATACAACAAATTCAACTACACTACAGATCAAAATATAAAGCCAATCATGCGAGCAACTAAAACTATGAATAAAGAATAAAATAGTATCCTTCTTCCACAGGCCACGATAAAGCGTGCAGCTGGCCGATTTCTCGACTGATGACTCAAATATTCAGTCAAAATCCCAAATAATACTTAGCAATCTTTTCTGCGATATTTCGGCTGTAAAAATCTATATTCCCGAACGGCCTAAACGATCAACAAACATCAATTAAGTTCTCTAAAGAAAGAAAACGGTAAGACAATGCCAAAGCCCTTGCGACCGACTTGGGTATTAAGAAAATGGGATTCAGTTATGATCAGTTGCAAGGGCGGTCACTCGACATTTGTAACATTTTAGTGATAACTTTCAATTAAGTTATAACTAATTCAAAACATTTGACGTTAATAAAGTATTTCTATTGATAAAAGAAACATTTTCTACGTCCTTTCAAGTTCAGTCTTAACACACTTTGGTCAATGATCATCAAAGGACTATGATGCTTCCAAACCGACAACTTTAAAGGAATTGGTTAGATTTGCTCGGGAAGCTTGCGACCAAAAAAATCGTAAAAGTTCCAAAATATCATTTGAGATTTTGACAACAGATGTCATCACCAATCGTCAAAAACCGGCGTTGCCAACAATGTGCCATAGCCTGTCAAAGAGGACAATATTTTGGTGCAACCCGTATCATACTTTCAAATAAATCGAGTCTTTATGTTAACATACCTTACTCGTTGGGTCACTGAGAAGTTTGCAAATCGCTGGCATCTGTTTACTTATAGTCAGACTTGAAGCACCAAACCTATAAAGAAATCATACAAATCAATTTGGCAGTTGAAACCATCGATAAAAATCAGTGGTGGCACCAGGGGAGGGCTAGGGGGCTACGGCCCTCCGTCGCAGGCACCTAGCCCCCCGTCGGAGGAAATTTCGGGTTCTCGTCGGAGGAAATTTGGCAAAATAACGCACGAAAATACCATTTTTCGGTTATTTTAGCCACCTGTCGCAAGCTCCAGCCCCTCTGTCGGAAAATTTCTGGCGCCACCTCTGATAAAAATGTGAAACAATAATATGGCTGATATTAATTTATTCAAATGTTTAGAAATGATGTTCACTTCCTTGTAAATGTTCCACTTATCAGAGCAGTTGAAAAGGCCAACTAAGGTCTAAATCAAAAGTCTTCCAAACAAATTTTGTGTCACAAAAATAGCACGGCATTCCGGTTGAGTCAGAAAAATGACTAGAATTCTCCATCGAAATCAGTTACTTGATGCAGCTCTTAAAAGAGATTTTCTTCGTAAGACCTGGTATGGGAGTCTTGCAAACTGATGAAAAACTTTGACCCAGCCTTTCACCATTTTAGCCTTGCCCGAGTTGTAGGTATACGTGGTATTATCAGAGGATACTGAAATAGTTAAGCCTGGTTCACACTTAGGTCATTTCCGTCGTGAAGGTTGTGCAGAGAGGCCTAAAAGACAAAGAGTCAGATTTTTAATCTTTTGTCTTTTGGGTCTTTCTGCACGACTCTAGCGACCGAAAAGACCTAATGCGAACCAGGCGTTTGGAAAAGTGTTGTCTGCAAGACGTCCAACTGCGATTTACAGAGCGTTGATCTGCTTGAAAGAAGGCTCTTTAGCAAGACAAAGTAGCACGCATTATCAATGTCTTTCAAACAAATTATCCACCCAGGGCAAGTTGTGATAAGACATCCCGGGGGGAGAAAATGCTATCTCCTAACTATTTCAGACGCCCGTAACAATACCGTGCGTACCTGTAACGTTTGCCAGGATGAAATGAGGAAGGGACTTGGCTAAAAATTCCACCAGTTTGTAAGACACTCACACCAACCAGGTTTTACGAAGAAATATTTTGTAAAGGCCAGCTTACACGATCATAGTCACGTAAAATTTGCTTCACATTTTTTATATGATCATAGAATGTGATCATGTAAACGGGTTTCACGAGTTGCTTGAAGTCATGTGAAGTGACGAATATTAATCTCCTGTAATTTGCCATCCAAAATTTTTCATTTGAAGCCTGGTCAAATGAAAAATCTGTGATGGCAAATTAATGGGGATTAATATCAACTGCTTCACATAACTTCAAGCAATTTGTGAAGCCTATACACTACACACGATCACATTCTCTGACCACACAAAAAAATCAAGGAAATTTTACGAGAATATGGTCGTGTAAACCGGCCTTAACAAATGCATCAAATGACCAGTTTTGATGGGGAAAAGTTCGTGATCTATATAAGTTAGATCTGCACAGAAAAATTCATTTCACGACAACTGGGTGGCTAAATGCGATGTCACAGGCTGTCAAACGCCCTACGCTTTTTCTGACTCAGCCGGTACATATGATCTCATACATTTGTCCTTTCAATCTTTGAGGAGAAAAGAAATGGAATTGCAAGTTGCTCTTAAATTCGGAGATTACCTACTCCTCTTTCAAGCATATAAAAATGAAAATGAAAATGAAAATGAAGGTATTTTCATAAAACCAAATCTTTCCTACATTAACAATGCTCTGAAAAAAAGAAAAGAAAGGAAAAGAAATACTTCAACCTTTTGGCTATCAACCAAACTTGATTCATTCCAACTTCAAATATTCCCTGTATAGCAAATTTTCAAACATTTGACGTACATTTGGTTCGTCATATAGATTTTATGAATAACAGTAAAGAATTCGCAATGAGACAAAATGGTTTCATCTTGTAGAAAATACGTACGATTCAATAGTCTTGACCATGAGTAACATCAGCTCTTCTCTCACCCGCCAACCTTTATGGTTGAATTTTGGATTCAGTAGCTCAAAAACGGCCTGAAAAATATGAGATTAAAACAGTTTATCGATTACTACAACCTAGCATCCTAATGATATAAGGTGGTTGAATAGCCTGCGTGCAGCGCAGACTCAATGTCCAAAGGAGGAAAGGGTCTGCGCAACTACATGCCAAAGATTGCCACAGCTTCTCATAATATATTCTGAAGGCCTCCTGATAAGTCGCTAAATATTACTGACCCAATGTTCCTGAGTGGCATACTTATCTATGACAGCTGTATCCTTGTTTTCAGACTTTTGTTGCAGAGAGTTGTTTGTCCATCAACGATTGTTTCAAAGACAGAGTACAGATCAATGAACATAAAGAAATATTTTGACCAGTTCTTATGAATACATCTGCAGGGATTCATCACCCTTCCTTGATTTCCCTTGTGTGCCATTTGAATTCCTTGTTATTGACCACTTTGGGTTTCCTGCAGTTGCATAATTACATGGTCTTATGTGATACTGCATAAATTAAATCCCAGAAATCTAAAATGACCGGCAACCTTTGGCTCGCAGTTGCACAGACCCTTTCCTCATTTGGACAATGGGTCTGCATGCAGGCAAGTGGTTAAAGAACAATAGACCTTTCAGCTATTCTACAAAAGAGCCTAGATCGAGTGACGCTTTTATACATTTCTATACATAAAGTTTGATCAATAAAGTGGTGTTAGACTTTCGATCACCCTTGTGCACATCTGAAATCCTTCAAAATGTATGAAATACTATTTGATTCACCTTGATTTTCAGAATGGCGAAATGGTCTATTACATCTTCAGTTAGATCAAATGGCTCAATAGCGCATTTAGTTACTTTGCTACAATAGACGATTACAGAAAAGATGGCGGACCTCATTTCATGCAATGCATGATAGGAATATGCCCCCTAGCAACGCATAGCTACCAAAACTTACAACTGCAGCATAAAATCTTGACCAAAGCTACAATAGACTTAGGCCGTCGCAACTTTATCATGAAGTCGACACTCTTCTAAGCTGTTGCTCGCAATAAGGTCCAGTACAGTTTCCCTACAATATCAAGACGTAGTGGTCTGCTGTTTGCGTCGTTTCATCAAGATTTCAAGAAGATTTTTGGCTTTGTTTACATAACTGATTGGAGAGATGAGTAAAAAGAGAGATGAATAAAAAGTTCTAAAACATTCAAAAAAAGAATGAAACATTGCAAATCACTTTCTCTTTAGATTTGCATAACAACAGTATTGCAAATGGCTTCAGTTCACTCGACTGAACACAACATTCAAACTCTTTAACTTTCTTTCAGAATTCTCATTCTTTTTGGATTTTGTTCCGCCAAGTCTGACGGCTCTTGACTCTACTGTTTTCAGAATTTACATCCTTTGGGTAGCTGAGGTTTTATCTCTGAAGTCTACCGTTTTCAGAAGACTTCGTAGACTTCAGGTGCCCATAAGAATATGCGTAGATTTCACGATTAAGTCTATCGTAGCTGTGGTCAAGATTTTATGCTGCAGTTGTACGTTTTGGTAGCTATGTATTGCTAAGGGGCATATTCCTATCATGCATTGCGTGAAATGAGGTCTGCCATCTTTTCCGTAATCGTCTATGCTAGCCACCATAATTCCCAAACTGGGCTTTCCTTTGTTTAACACCATGTGCCTGTGCAGGCCTGACATTCAATGTGAAACAAGTCTCTAGTATTTCATCAGTATCTAATCATTCATGTACAACTTTTTGAGGTATCTTTATTTTGGTACTGTATCGCCATGCCATGAGGTATTCATTGCCTCCTGCTCCCCATGGAATCATAATTGCAGTGTCGTAATTTATATATTCTTGTAAAAGTTTAATTGACACAAATTGTACTATACTGTACCGTATTATAATACGCCACTCAGTTTAAGACCTCCGACATGGTTTTTTGCATAAAAAGATACAAGCTTGAATGGTCATAAGGGTGCAACTACAATAAATTACTATATACATTCATTTGTCACAAAAATAAAAATGAAACTTTCCCATGCTCAAACAGTTAAAAAAAGGGAAACGATAAATTTACAATTTCATAAAACAAGAAGAACGTATTTCGGTTAAAAATCAGACTGATCTAGATAAACTGACGGTTGAATAAAATCTGTCTCTTCAAAGAAAAAATAGTACTGTCCTAGTTAATATTGTAATTGATATGATAAAGACAAGGAATATTTGAAAACAACATAAACTAAACTGTTTTCTACCTGTGGACTTGAGACTGGGTCCATAAGCTTCAGCAGCATATTGTGAGCTTGTTCTCGAACCTAAAAAGTTATAAGATTTCAGGCAAAATTGCTAATGATATATCTTTATACATAGCAGTACTGAATATAAACGACAATGTTATAAATAAATGATTAAAGTACCAAGTGAAGCGTAGATGTTAAAAAACACGACGTTTCGAGCGTATACTCGTTATCAAATGACTCGAAATCAATCGAGCCGAGCAAAGAGAAGAAGAGAAGACAAGATTCGACAGATAGGAGAGAATGTGAGATGCGACGTGACGTAGCCTGAATGAGGAGAAGGAAGCAATTAAGAACAGGTGGTGGAGGAGGGGCCTATTGCAGAAAAGTAAATTGCTTATTAAGTCCACTAGGATAGAGAGTTTTTAAGTTAAATATTAAGCGTTTCTCCAAGGTTTTGCGTTTGGTGGTGTCTTGAGGTGCATGTAACAAGCCAAGAATAGACATATCGGCAGTTGAATGATTAGCTGAATTGAAGTGTTTGGATATGTTGCTGTCAGGATCGTTTTGATGGTTTTCTTCGAGGTGAATCTTATTTCTTACATTGCGCTTGTGTTCTCCAAAACGGTTGTTGATTTGTCGGGAGGTTTCGCCGATGTAAAAGGATTGACATTTGGTGCAGATGATACAATAGATTACACAGGATGAAGAACAGGTAAAGTGGGATCTGATGTTGAAGGAACGGTTTTGGTTGGTGATAGTTGTCGATTGGTTGATGTGGGTGCAGGTCTGACAGAGGCGATGTTGGCAGGGAGAAGTACCAGGCTGTTGTGTAGTAGTTAGGTTGGTTCTGACTAGGGAGTCCTTCAAATTCTTGTCTCTGCGAAAAGCCAACAGTGGAGGTGTGTCGAAGATGTTCTTTGTATGTGTGTCGTTGGTGAGGATGTTGAAGTTGCTGTATATTATGTCTTTTACGTTGTTGTTGAAAGGGTGATAGGTCAGTATGAAAGGGATGCGGTTGTTACTGGTTGCGTTGTTCGAGGGAAGAAGGGCGTCATCTTGAGAAAGATCCTTAACTTTGTTCAGTGCTGTTTGAGTGATGTGTTCTGGATAGTTGTTTTGTTTAAAGAAGGAAGACATTTCCTCTGCTTTTGAATGGAAATCGTCATCATTAGAACAAATACGGCGGAGACGGCGGAGCTGGGAGTAGGGGATGGAGTCTTTGCATTTCTTCGGATGTGATGATTCATAGTTGAGGAGGCAGTGGGCATCTGTAGGTTTGTAGAAGATAGAAGTTGAGATTCGGTCGTTTGAGATGCTAAGGAGGATGTCCAGAAATGGCAAGCTTTCTTCGGTGATAGAATGGGTAAACTGCAAGGCTGGATGGAAGTTGTTTGTGTAGTTAATGAATCTTTGGAGATCAGCCAGAGGAAGAGAGGTTGCACCAACGATGTCGTCGATATACCTTCTAATGAGACAAGGTAAAGGACCATCATAGGACTCATAGATTAGCTGTTCTTGATGGCCAACGAAGAGGCAGGCATAACTTGGGCCAAGTTTACTACCCATGGCAACACCAGATTTCTGAAGATAATATTGACTGTGAAATGAAAAGGCATTAGTTGTAAGGACCAATTCTGCAAGGCGAAGAAGTGTGGTAGTTGGAGGACTTTGATGACGTCGTTTGTCAAGGAAGAACTAATGCCTTTTCATTTCACAGTCAATATTATCTTCAGAAATCTGGTGTTGCCATGGGTAGTAAACTTGGCCCAAGTTATGCCTGCCTCTTCGTTGGCCATCAAGAACAGCTAATCTATGAGTCCTATGATGGTCCTTTACCTTGTCTCATTAGAAGGTATATCGACGACATCGTTGGTGCAACCTCTCTTCCTCTGGCTGATCTCCAAAGATTCATTAACTACACAAACAACTTCCATCCAGCCTTGCAGTTTACCCATTCTATCACCGAAGAAAGCTTGCCATTTCTGGACATCCTCCTTAGCATCTCAAACGACCGAATCTCAACTTCTATCTTCTACAAACCTACAGATGCCCACTGCCTCCTCAACTATGAATCATCACATCCGAAGAAATGCAAAGACTCCATCCCCTACTCCCAGCTCCGCCGTCTCCGCCGTATTTGTTCTAATGATGACGATTTCCATTCAAAAGCAGAGGAAATGTCTTCCTTCTTTAAACAAAACAACTATCCAGAACACATCACTCAAACAGCACTGAACAAAGTTAAGGATCTTTCTCAAGATGACGCCCTTCTTCCCTCGAACAACGCAACCAGTAACAACCGCATCCCTTTCATACTGACCTATCACCCTTTCAACAACAACGTAAAAGACATAATATACAGCAACTTCAACATCCTCACCAACGACACACATACAAAGAACATCTTCGACACACCTCCACTGTTGGCTTTTCGCAGAGACAAGAATTTGAAGGACTCCCTAGTCAGAACCAACCTAACTACTACACAACAGCCTGGTACTTCTCCCTGCCAACATCGCCTCTGTCAGACCTGCACCCACATCAACCAATCGACAACTATCACCAACCAAAACCGTTCCTTCAACATCAGATCCCACTTTACCTGTTCTTCATCCTGTGTAATCTATTGTATCATCTGCACCAAATGTCAATCCTTTTACATCGGCGAAACCTCCCGACAAATCAACAACCGTTTTGGAGAACACAAGCGCAATGTAAGAAATAAGATTCACCTCGAAGAAAACCATCAAAACGATCCTGACAGCAACATATCCAAACACTTCAATTCAGCTAATCATTCAACTGCCGATATGTCTATTCTTGGCTTGTTACATGCACCTCAAGACACCACCAAACGCAAAACCTTGGAGAAACGCTTAATATTTAACTTAAAAACTCTCTATCCTAGTGGACTTAATAAGCAATTTACTTTTCTGCAATAGGCCCCTCCTCCACCACCTGTTCTTAATTGCTTCCTTCTCCTCATTCAGGCTACGTCACGTCGCATCTCACATTCTCTCCTATCTGTCGAATCTTGTCTTCTCTTCTTCTCTTTGCTCGGCTCGATTGATTTCGAGTCACTTGATAACGAGTATACGCTCGAAACGTCGTGTTTTTTAACATCTACGCTTCACTTGGTACTTTAATCATTTATTTATAACATTGTCGTTTAATTACCGTAGTACCACACGCAACACATATTTTTATTGAACAGTACTGAATATGATGTTAATATCCAAATCTCATATTGCAGAATCATAACTATGCATGGTTCCCAAATGATGGATTCAACAATGCTGGAGGATGTGCATAGAAAACATGTAACTGATCAGCATTCTGCTAAGAAATTGAATGATGAGGATCTTTATCTTTGTGTATCCACTGATAAATTCATAATAGTTTGATACACATCCATATGATATCATCCAGTACATGAAAAAACTCGTAAATCATCATAGACTGTGCATGAAGGAGAGACCTTGCACATGTTAACCTGACGAGAATTTTCTGAATAAAATATAAGAAACTTTAGCCATATGGAAGACTGTAAATTTCTCTCAACAAATGCTCTGGTGCGGTGCAAAAACCCCATTCTAATGTGCAAAACACCTGAACTGTAGCACAAAGTATCACAATTCAATTTCCTAAAATTTTTACAATGATCAGTTAACAAAATACCGGGTGAGCTAGAAAAAAGTTCCCACTTTTAAAAATTTATAACTTTGAGAGTACTTCAAAGATCTCAAAGATTCAAATTCAAGATAAAAGCCAAAAGATCAAAATATTTTTGTGACTTTTCTCACCTTCTTGTGAGCACTAGAAACATAGGTAATTTCAACCTTGCAAAAATTTCATGGTTGCAAAAAAAACTGAAAAATGGCCTAAAACATTGATCAAATGATAAAGGACTCCTCACACAGAACAATAAAGAAAATGCAAGTTCTCATGGGTGAGAGCTATCCTCTGTACAAGAGAGGTGAAAGGCCCATTGCCTATTGTTCTGTGTGAGGAGAGTCCTTATGATTTGATCAATTTTTTAAGCCCTTTTCAGTAAATATGCAACCATGACATTTTTATGAAGTTGAATTTAGCTTCACTTCAAGTGCTGGTAAGACAGTAAAAAATTCACAAAAATATTTCAAGCTATTGGCTTCTTTAACTGAAATTTGAATCATTCAAATCTATGTTGTACTCTTGGTGCTACAAATTTTTTAAAGTGGAAACCTTTTTCAGGCTCACCGGGTATATCAAATTATTTTTCTTCAATTGCTTTCCTTTAGAGATATTGTTGCTTGACATCTCATTGTGCTTTAAACCCACACAAAATAGGGCATTCAAAACACTTCTTACCTGTTGCTTTGAGTCCCCAAGTCTGTCAACTATAACTGGAATGACTGAAATTGAAATAAAAACACCGTTGAGGTGAAATAAAATACATTAGAAAATGACATTAAGTCAAAAAGTTCCCATTATATCCTGCCACCATACTTTTTCCTGATGACTTACAGCTAGGAGCAACTATGTTTCTTAACTGTTATTGAACTTGACTGAGTCATTATTACATTTTATTGTCTTGCGCCAAGTCCTTCTCTCATCTCTGCATTCTCTGTATTTACGCTAACTCTGATTCTGTTTGGTTTCTCATAGATTTTTTAGAGTCTTATAGATAGGTTAAACTTTTCCCTGGAACTCTCAAAAGTAAACTTGATACTGTATAGGGTGTCTCAAAAAAATTGTTTGACGTTTGATTAAATATTGAAAAATAAGGACAACATGAAAAGGCTCATGGAAAGATAACCCTGTTCCTAAGATTATGAAATAATTTTAGAGACTAAAATTGTGCAAATCGGTTGAAAATTCACTGAGCTACGAGCTCTTGAAGATAAAAAATATGCGATAGCTGAAACCAGAGACCCCCCAGATTACTTGTATTGCAAAAAGCTCTAAGACAGAGGTAAGAGAAGCTTATCCAATGTCATACCTCTCGTTGATATCAGAGCAAACAAAATACGACTTCTAAAGTAAATTATTTCTTGCGATCATTTTCAAAACAGTGGTTCAACTATTCAACAAAAAGTCTACCAGGATAACAAAAATGTGGTCCGTGCTTGGAAGTTTCTTGAATCCAAAACGATGCAAAAATAATAATGGAATCAAGAGTATCTACTATGAGGGATCAGTATTCGAAGATGATGCTGGTATCGCTGAAGCCTTGAACAAACACTTCTGTAACATTGGTCAGAAAACTGCAGGCAAAATTAAACCTCCAAATACCAGTTTCATTGACTACCTAAAAAATCCGATAGAGAATACCTTTTTCCTTACTCGCGTAGATGAAAAGGAGATTGAAACAGAAATCCAAAGCCTAAAGGTTAGAAAGACTCCCGGTCATGATGAAATAAAGCCCTCCATTATAAAGTTATCGTGTAGTCATCTAGCAAAACCTCTCACACACCTCTATAACGTTTCTTTCTCAACTGGACAAATGCCAGACGTGTGGAAGGTGGCTAAAGTTATTCCTATTTTCAAGTCTGGTGACAAACATATAAGCGACAACTACAGACCAATTTCGTTGCTCTCTTGTTTTGAAAAAATCTTGGAAAGACTACTTGCTAAGAGAATCACCTCTTTCCTCAAGGAGCACAAAATTCTCTACAAGCTACAATTCGGCTTCCGAGAGGGACACTCAACGACACATGCCCTATTAGAGCTTCTTGAAAAAATCTATGCAAATCTAGACACCAATAACTCTTGCATAGGCATCTTCCTCGACCTATCAAAGGCCTTTGATACAATAGACCATTCAATTCTGCTCCACAAGCTCCAACACTACGGGTTCAGAGGTAAAATACTGGACTGGTTCTCTAGCTATCTAACAAACAGAATGCAATATACTTCTTTAAACGGGAAAAATTCCTCCCTCGGTCACATTTGTAAAGGAGTACCACAAGGATCTGTTCTAGGTCCAATCCTCTTTACTTTATATGTGAATGATATGCCAAGCGCAACTTCCTTAGAACCAAGGCTGTTCGCAGATGATACGAACTTATTCAATTTTGGAAATAATCTTACTGCAATGATTAACAACACAAACATAGAGCTAGAAAAGCTTGACAGTTGGCTCAGAGCTAATAAGTTGATGGTCAACATTAGTAAGACAAATTACTGCCTGTTCCATCCATCAAAAACAAAATCAGTTGATGATTCTTACATTGTAAAAATGGGTGACGAATTAAAGCAGTCTGACGACATTAAACATCTAGGCATTAAGCTAGACAATAAACTTACTTGGGAGAATCATGTGCACAAAGTTAAAAGCGAAATAATCAAATATACTAGCACGTTTTCGAAACTGAGGCATTATGTACCAAAACCGTGTCTAATGTCGCTATACGACTCATTAGTTCTCTCAAAGATATCATACGCCTTTGAAGCCTTTGGCATAGCGTCGCAAAATAAGCTGAAAGATCTACAAGTCTTGCAAAACAGGATCCTTAGGATACTTCAATTTAAAGATCGTAAATATTCAACAAATGCAATTCACAAGGAATGCAACATCCTGAAACTTATTGATTTGTATGAATTTAAGATCTTAAAATTCATGCACAATGTGCATTACAATAAAGGGAAACTACCCTCAGTCTTCAAAGGATACTTTGAAAAAAATGAAGGTAGTCATACATATCCAACGCGCCAAAGTAAAGACTATAAAATTTTTCGAGTAAACAAAACATGGGGAGATAAAATGATACGAAATAAAGGTGCACGTTTGTGGAATGAACTTCCCTCTCCAATTAAAGATATCTCAAACCCTTATACCTTCGCTAAGAAATTAAAAGAAGTTCTCATTGACAAATATTAACCAAAAAGAGTGCAAATCCATTACTAATAATCATATAACCAATTTCCTTACTCATAAATCTAGATATCCTCATATTCCCATCATATGATAGTATACATTTTCATTTCATTTAATTCTATCACTTTTTACTACATTTTTTTTTTTTATTTAGCGGCCCAAGCTAGATAAGCAACGCTTTACTTGGGTCGCGTAGAATGCAAGTACTTTTTCATAGATTTATCGTACATTGTAACAACTTGTATTTTACGAATAAAATTGAATTGAATTGAATTGAATTCAAGACAAAATCGGTGAGAGACTGAATCTGTTTCCTCAAAGCATCCATATGCTTGACAGTTAGGTTATCGAATACCTGTGTGAATCCCACTTGGTTCGCCCTGAAACAATTGAGAAATAACTGAAATGACGGCCTATGGGACTTTTACAAGAAACGCCATTTTGAGGCCTCTGGTTTCAGCTTTCGCACAAACTTGAACTTCAAAAGCTTGTAACCCCATGAATTTTTATCGGATTTGCAAGATTCTTGTGTCAAAAATTAACTCAAAATCTCAGGACAAGGGTGATTTGACCAAAGGTCCATTCAGCGTATTGTTATTTTTTAGCATTTAATCAAACGTCGAACAATTTTTTTGAGACACCCTGTATGTTGTTTGATGGAAGTTATTATGTAAATATAATAAATAATGGGTTGTTTAACAATAACAAGGTATATCTTTAGCATTCTGCAGAGGTCAGGCATCACACTTTTCAGGAAGATGCGATTCTTAGGTTACTGATGGCATACTATAAATAATGTCTGCGCAAACTCTTGACAAAATCATTTTGTTTTGAGATTCCCTTTCACCCTTACAATCTTAGCTTGATATGTAATTAGTCTACGATGATTGGTACCTCACCATAGCATAGTGTAAGATATTTAGAGAGGGGATACTTAGAGGGAAGCACTAATCTAGTAACAAGCATGCAGGTAACCTATTCCAATCATGCATGATCAGATGTTAAATGATGACTTGCCAATTAATGAATAACAAATTTACGAGAACAGTTTAGCTAGTATTTGCCATCTTTGTCTGTTCAAGGGCTGTGCTATTAAAAATCCATGTTTTAGCAAAAATTAGCATTTAAAAAGTTCCCCATGACAAACTTGTTTGATAGCAACTACCAATTAAGGTGAAGGTGAAGTTGTGTTTTCAGCGCCAAGCACTGGGCTTGCAGAAATAGAGCAGACCCAATTGAGTCCGCGACCCCTTGTCATGACACTCAAGTGGTGGGGTCCTACCAAGTATCGAACCCACTCTGCCTGACTGTTCTGGCTGCAAAGTCAGATGATTGCACCACTGTGCCATAACAACTTCATTTAATCCTTTCATAATTAAAACTCTGAATACCATGTGCCATTTACTGAATAGCAAGTTTCTTAGCATATGGCTGGTACCTGCTGGTCTTGGCTGATCTTATCTTAAACAAATGCAGCCCTATGAATTCCCGCTTATCAATTTGTTTTTGTTTCTGATTAAAACTGTAACTGATTCTGCAAATAACAGGTCTGCACATCAAAATAATTTTATAAACCTGTAGTTGCCTTAATTCATTATAGAGAACTAACTGTCCAAGACCTTAAGGAGAAAGAAACTGTATTATGAAATTAAAGCTTAAAAATCATAATTTGAAATGATACTGCTCAAAAGCATCAATTGTCAGGTCAAATTAAGTATAGTTTTGTCATTTACAGTGAAGTTTTGTAACATTAGTATCAACAGCAAATCTATAATAATCTGACAATAGTTTTGCTTGAAGGGGGGGGGGGGAGTCAGTGGGCTTGCAACATCTCATTTCTAACAATTCTTAGGGTATGTTTGATTGATACCAATTTGGAAAACAGTAGATTACATCAGGTGGACTCCAAACTGAAGTTTCATAAGGTCTGCAAAGTCTCCAATTTTCAGAATTTGGTAGATTTGGAAGTAACAACCAAAAATACTCTCAAAAAGGTCTGAACTTAAGTGTCAAATGGAAAAAATTAAATGAGATTGAGCTACAATGGTTATTCAGCATTGAGATCTTCTGGCTCTTACATGTTAAAGCATGAATCTATGACAATAGTTGTTATAAATAGCAACATCATCATTAATTTACACTGTTTGATTTTCCTGGGTGTGTCAGACATATTCAGTTTGGCAGGTTAAAACAAACATGGTTGCAAAGTGATCATTGACCTGCTATGGGTTGCATGCACAACAATGCTGATCTACTAGAAACAAGCTAGCATTTCCTACTTGAATTGAGACAATCCCCATAAAATTTATAAGGTACAGGTTGCACATCAGTGATGTTCTAACAGACCTAAGTTTAAACGTCCTTCCTCGATTGAGTGAAACCCTCTACCATCCTGAGGTGTTGCACGAAAACATTGAGGTACTGACATGTTGCACAAAAACATTGACCTATCAGAGATGAGATTTTCCTACATTGAGAAAATTGTTTAATTGTAATACATGTTACACAAAAAAAGTTAATCCACAATAAGAAATGAGTTAGAATGCCCTACTTGAATTGAGAGCAGCCTTGAAGGTTGAAGGTAGCCTCACAGCCAAAATAGCTAGTATTTCCAATCCATATTGAGAGATCTGCAAGGAAAATAATGAGACTAAATATGTGCAAAACATTTGCAATCAACTGGTATTCTAATTACAAATCAACACTTTGTATCTATTTCCACATCTCAATATCACAACATCTGTATAAAATATGCAATCCAACACCCCAGTATTCCAACATCTCTGCCCTTACACCAACATGGTTTCCTACCTAAGAATTCCAGGAGGATATTTCTAATTTCTTAAGAATTCTTGTTTAAAGGTGATCGAAAGAACAAGGACAGATTTCGTTCTGAGCCAATCAGCGAGTTTGTTTACATCTGTGAGATTGACCAATCACACTACGTAATCTAACATCACGTGATACACTGTGATTTTACGGGAAATCAGAAGCTGTGGGGATGAATACGAAAATACCCTCCCCCAAAAACCGACGATGTGCAAGTGGATTTTTAACCAACCATAAATGTTTTTACATTTTCTGTTAGAAAACAAGCTTGCCGAAAATTCTACCGCCTCGGATTTTCATATTCAACTTAGATCGAGAGAAATCTCTGTTCAAATAACGCCTTAAAATCAGGTTAGCACCCAATGTTTCAGGTTCAATAGAAAGATATTTCTTCACCGACTACTGCCATGTTTTGCACAAATGGCTACAAACATTGATTCGAAGACAACATGAAACTTATCTCCATGAAATTTTCGGTGTTGCACAGCTTTCAATAGGGGGCACTATCTGCTATGATACCGAGCGCAATATAAACTTCTGTAGCACTACAATCACATTCTTAAGGGCGAAGTCCTGAAGCATCTCAACAAGAAACTACCAATAATGTCCAAAACAAAATGCAAGTCACAAGGTACTCACCAATTCTTCATTTCTATGATAAACAAAGGCTGGTTAAGTCGAAAGATCCAGAGGTTACATGTGAACAAACGAACTAAGCCAGAATGCAGTCCTCACTGCACTACAGCGTTGATGAACGTCTACTCCTCTCAAATTCTGAGCTAAAAATGGTGCAAGACTGATCACGTCTCAAAAAGTAGCGTTAGTTGCCATAAACAAGTCAATTTCTTATCCTTAGATAATTATTTGTCGGTTTATCGAGGGAAAAGTTGGGAAATAAACAACGGGATCAGGATAGATTCTGATGAAGGGGTCAGGTCAAGTGAAATGTACAACTCATTTATTCTCCTGTACTGTTGTCTATTTCCCATACTGTTATCTCGAAAAACTGCGAAATAATTATCTAAGGATTTGAAATCGACTTGTTTATGCAAACTAATGCTACTTTTTGAGACATGATCAGTCTTGCTCCATTTTAGCTCAGAATTTGAGAGGAGTAGGCATTTCATCAAGACTGTAGCGCTGTGAAGACTGTGGTGTTCAAACTTGTGGAAATAATCAATTTTCTGTCATAGTTCGTTTGTTCGCATGCAACCTATGGTTTCTTGACTCATCCAATGTTGGTTCATCATAGAAAATGGAGAATGGGTGAGTACCTTGTGACTTACACTTTGTTTGTAACATTGTTAAGAGAGTTTCTTGTTGAAATTGCCTCAGAACTTGGCCCTTTAGACTGTGATCGTAGTGCTTCAGAAAACGATACCGCTCTCGATGGCGTAGAAGAAACTGCCCCTATTGAAAGCTGTGCAACGCCGAAAATTTCATGGAGATAAGTTTCATGTTGTCTTCGAATCAATGTTTGTAGCCATTTGTGCAAAAGATCGAAGTAGTCGGTGAAGAAATATCTTTCTATTAAACCTGAAACGTTGGGCGCTAACCTGATTTTAAGGCGTTATTTGAACAGAGATTTCTCTCGATCTAAGTATGAAAATCCGAGGCGGTAGGATTTTCGGCAAGCTTGTAGTCTAACAGAAAATGTCGAAACATTTATGGTTGGTCAAAAATCCACTTGCACATCGTCGATTTTTTGGGGAGGGTATTTTTGTATTCATCCCCATAGCTTCTGATTTCCCGTAAAATCACAGTGTATCACGTGATGTTAGATTACGTAGTGTGATTGGTCAATCTTGCAGATGTAAACAAACTCACTGATTGGCTCAAAACGAAATCTGTCCTTGTTGATCGAAAGTGAAAATTTTTATTGGTGCAAATGAATTGATGCAATATTTCTGTTTTGCCTGACATGATTTTCTCTTTTGACAGATCAGCAAGAAAATCTCTGCTTTCAGTTTTACAGCTAAATTCCAGGCATTAAATCTTTGAAAAGCATTTGCCCATTCACTTATACATATATGGTGAATGTTCCATTTTCCTGGGAACTTCCTTGGGGGTAATTTGTTAGCAAGGTATTAGTTGATGTTCAATTTGCACCCTCTCAAAAAATTCAGACCACTGTGGAAAAAGGTCAATTTACAGTCTAATTTGTTTGTTTTATATACAATAAAGATTGATAAATTTACCAATCATGATTCATTTCAAGTGTCAAAAAAATCTTTTCAAACATCTTAAAATGAATAAAATTTTTCAACAATACTATGGACAGTAGGTCAAAAGCCCTGCAGCCATGATTAAAGTTTTAAATAGCAGGTGAAACAAAGGGGGGAGAGTGATTGTTCCAACTATTTTCAGGGCATTTTGTAAGATTTTGATGCAAGATAGTCTTAATTGAAATTAATATCTTAAATAAATGTAGCTCTTGACCAAGCCCTGTCACCACCATGAAATTCAAAACAACAGCAAGCATTTATGAGTCAAAGACAAATTCAGCTTCATTTTAGATCTCAAGTGAAATTTCACCCCTTAATTGTATATATCAATTTCTGGATATTCTGTGAAATGTACGTAAATCAGAAATGAATGACAGCAATAATTGTTACACTTGAAAAACTACACATGACTGATTTTGTATTCTTGCTCCAGGGATGGAAAAAATAGCGGACCATAGCACCAATGGTCCCAGAAATTTTTTCAGGTCTCCAGAAAGAATGAAAGGGAGAAAGGAAAAGGGATAAATGCGGAAAAGTGAACAAATGGAAAGTCAATTTTTAGTCAAAATCGTAAAGGCTGTCTTAATTGATAGCCGTTATTAAAAAAGTTGTTACCAGACCTAGAAATTTCACAAACATGATATCGTTTACGAGTCTTGAAGTGGACAGCTAAAAAATTGTCAAAATTTGCTCAAAAAAGTATATTTATGATTGTGATTAAGACTGATAATTAGTCCTCGATTCTGTCCTATTTCTTGCATATCGTGACCTTTCAAAATGGGCAATTTTTGAAGCGATTCACGCAGAAATTTTTTCCATGACTTGTTTTGGTTCCAGAAATTAAAATATTTTTTCTACCCCTGTCTTGTTCTTACAATAGGTCACTCCACACAAGCTGGCAACATTCAAGAACTTACAAGATGCATGATACAAAATGGTGCAATCTTCAATTTGTTCCATTACAACACATCTTGGTAAAAATATTCTCTGACTTATTTTGTAAACTTGCCATCTGAGAAATTGTATGAATATTTTCCAAGCATTTTAAATGTCCCAGTCTTCATAAAATTTTTGGCAAGAATGAAACCATCCTACCCAGGACTGAGATAGGACCATCAAACACAAGCACCTCAAAAATCTGATACAATTAAGAGGTCCCTGCATGATACAAACAGAACCTGGAGAAGTGCTTTATCAAACCACTTGCCCCATGATATCCTTCATGGATATAACAAAATTCAATCAGAATTTAACCTCATGAGCATTAAAAAAATTTCCTCCAGGCAAAGACAATATATTTCATTTCCTCTATCACAGTGCAGATATTTTCAACCTCTCAGAATACAGACAAAATGGAAGCCCAGCCCTGTCTTTGAAGAACTTTACAAATTAATAAAATGTGCCCACTGATGTTTTTCATGTGCAGCAAAATCAATGAGTGATGACTGTGTTCATTCTTACAGGAAAAGACAATGAGAATTGTGCAAAAATCAATTTTCCCACACAAAACCAGTTGTTTTGCTTCAGACTATGTGATTGAGTCATAACATAATAACAAGAATCATTGTTTAAATGTTATCTCTTATTTGAATTCCTTGAATCTTTCAAAATTCCAAGTTGACATGGCTGTTGTGGTATATTGATGTTCTGATATCAATTTCATACTAGAATGAAAATACATAAAAATAGCATGAAAGGCATACTGTTAACACCTTGTGGTTGCCTTGGTGGCAAGCTATTGAAAAACCCCCTTTGAATGCTGTGCAAACATGGACAAAGGATTATTGTCATGGTAATGAAGCCTTTTGTCTTGCAGCAAAGCTATGATGCAAAAATTAAGAACAGTAATAATAATGAGAAAATCAAAAATATGTTGGAAAATAATAATATGTTGTTATTATGAAAATACATGACACAAAAGTCTTTGGTTTGATACAGTACAGCTCAACAAGTTTGCAAACCTAGGCTGGCTACATCAGAATAACATTGGTTAGATACACAAACGAACTCAACTCTCAGTTCACCAAAGAATTAAGAAACTCAGGAAGTGGCAATATATAACTTAAGAATATGTTTATTTTGACAGATGAAATCCTTAGTTTTACTTATTTTCACTTGTTTCTATTTGTTATTTGTAAGGTACTGTACTTGAGTAAGGTCTAAACAACACTGGAAATGCTCAAAAAACTTTGTTTTGAAATCTTACGAGGAAACAGGTAGTGAATAGTGAACACATTAGAAACTCGTAAAAGCTCCAAGTACTCAAAACCTGACAAATTTAAAGGACTTTCAGTCCTGGCCCAATTCTTGGTTTCTTATAAAAAAAAATGTGTAATCTTAGAAAGGTCTTCAAAATCTTGAGGTATTTTCTGTCTTATGTTTACAACCTTGATCCTTTAGAAATCCAAAGAACAACAAAGATGGCATTGCTTCTCAAGATGCAGCTAAGACTGAGCTTCCCCATGGTGCAGCCCAGTCAGTCAATTGTTAATCAAGACAGCACAGCATGAAAGCAAAGAATCAGAGTTCAAAAACCCACCAGAAAGCAAGAGGGAGAGATATTTCTGCTTCAACACACCCATTGATAGATGCGATAATGTAAGGACTTCATGGTTGGATGATTTTACTCACAGGAACTTAGCAACTTCATATAAATTTCTCCCAAAGAATCATCGACATCAAGGTTGTAAATATATACTTTCGTTTTCAGGCAAGCACTGAATGCAAAACTCATTCCCACCCTTTCCAAATTCTTCACATAAAATCAGACTCAGCATAATTTTGATTCTCATCAATAATGTGACTAAGACTTAACTAAGGTGATCAAAGGTTTTTCGCACCAAGTCCTAAGACCATATAAATAGCTGAATCACTAACTGAGCCATTGTCATGACACTGACACAGAGTGGCAAACAAACCATGCCTGTGTTAACTATTCTTGCTAGTATAGCAAATCATTTGAATTAATCAACTGCAGTCAAATTGCTATCTTTCACAGTCCTTATCAGAGAAAAATATATCAAGTTGTATCATGGATGTACATACAGTATATAGTGTTTGATCTCTCCAGAGTGTTCAAAATGATAAAAACATGCAAAGAGAAATCTCTCTCAAAGATATATTCCACCATAACTGATCAAGAGAAAACTGTGCAGCTTCTCAGACATAACACTGTTTCAATTTCCCTTATCAAGAAAAGAATAACAATGCAACAATGAAGAAGTCTGTTTAATTTTCCAGGTGATCCTATTTCATGTGGATCTAGCTAATTTCTTCCTGTGTAATCAGCTTAGGACAGGGATCTGTCTATGACATAGCATAAAACTCATATGCTTATGTTTTATCAAGGAAATATATCAGAAAATATCATCAGTAAACTACACCTGTTCAACGATTTAAATTAATAACTCTTCTGCATTTTAATGGATCCTGATTATCATCATGATCTACCTCATGTCAAGTAATTTCCAGTGTACTAACCACATACATGCTCTCTACATTGGTTGACAGAAACTCTGGAAAGCTAGGCAACCATGTAGCAAGATACCAAAAAGAAAAGATTGCAACAAATCTTTTGTTCACTTTGTGCTGCATGGGCCAGATCTTATAACTATAGCAAATTTACTGGTATGTAGCCTGAACGGTGGAGAAACAATGTTCTTTTAGTGACACAAATGGCTGAACACAAAATTCCCTGCAACAAAATTTTTTCTTAAGGCCCATTTCCACTTCATTCGGATTTCGGATTTTGCAACTGATCGACGATCTCCGAATAGCAATCGCCCCCCAATTTCAATCCACACTTCCATGACGTTCAGACGATCGCTCGTTGTTAAGTCAGCCAATGAAATTACTTGAATCTATTTATGGTGCGTGCCACGAAATAACAATGGTAGCGGCTCTCTTTCTTCTATCGGATGCATTAACGTGATTGGCTTCTTTTGTACGCGACTTTTCTGTTCCGAATCCGAATTCAGATGAAAATCAAAACCTCCAAACTTGCCAAATTCGGATACGAACGTTCGGATGCGATTTCCGAACGCTTGAATCTGAATGCTGAACAATAGATTCGGATGCAAAATCCGAATGAAGTGGAAATGGGCCTTTAGTGTCTGGGAGCAATTTTTATGTCTGGATGGTAACATAACATGTTATGCAAATGATTCTCTGGTGCTTTACTACTTTTTTAACACCTGTGGCATAAGGATGCACACACATTTCTTTATTTTTTTATTTTTGAAAATAAATCATGCCATTTTGTCAATAAGAATAACTTATGTAATTGCTTGTAAATGGAATTCCTTTGGAGAGTGGAAACATTTATCACCGTTGAATGTCTCCTTATTCTCTCAATTGCAATTTGATGTATTTAATTACCATCTAAAGCAATGTCTGATTTATCAATGGCCCCTAGCACTCTCCTCCAGTCATGGCCTTCTTTGGTAATAACGTGCTTTTTGTGGGCCTAACCCACGCCACAACCAAATATCATCTTGACATTCGGAAACAGACTAAAAGTTTTTTGATTTTGCTGATGCTGTTACAGAAATAAAGATGCATGGTTTTTCAAATCAACCATCTTGATATTTATACCTTAAAATTACTGCTGCCAGCCCATGTCAACAATCCATCTATGAGGCGATCCACGACGGGAAAACTTAACGGATTCTCCGGGTCGTTCACATATGCAATAATCTCCTCTGCTGCCTTCAATCTCTTGTGTGTATCTTGCTGATGTATGGCATTCAAAAATCTCTCTAAATCCAAACTGTCTTTCATGTTTGATGTTTAATGTAATCCCAAAAAAGTTAAGCGAGATTTTCGATATGATGCAAGAGCGCCAGTCATCGGGCCTAAACAGAAATGGTCCCGCCGATCGATCGGTGTTTGCTTCTTGATGTTGAAACTCAGCAAATTTCTCCGCCAGTTCAGTGCATATAAGCCTGCGAATATAATCTCTAGCTGCTATTTAATATCACAGTATCATCCAACAGCATTAAATGAATCTTTGAAGCCTCAAATAGCTGAATTATTAAGGAAAATTTCGACACAGTTTCAACAACGTGTTGCTTCTATTGCCCGCCATTATTTCTTCGACTGCTCTGCTAAGAGATTTACTTTTGACAAAGCCACAGTAGGAAACAAAAGGATGTCATATGTGTCATGGCTCAAAAGTATATTTGCATCATTTGTACGTCCAATATCAAGACCATTTGACGAATCCAGAACCCGTCGGAAGCAGGGGGGCTGGGGGGGCTTCAGCCCCAATAATTTGCTGAAGTTTGTTGATTTTGTAAGTGAAAAAGGCTGTAAAAGCCAAGGCCGCATGAGCGTAGGGGGAAATAAAATTCAGGGGGGCTGCCCAATAGAAGATCCATTGTTTACTAAAATTTTGCCCGATTTTAGGCCGATTTTCAGCCCCCCCAGCCCCCTGTCTCCTACGCCTATGCTAGGCCGTAAGAATTAAGATTTGAACTCATATATATTCGAGGAATCTACCAGAATCTATCCAAAATGCAACACTTTTGATGTCATGCTTAAGTCGAAAATTTCAAAATTTTCGTGGAAAGACCCTCATTAGTAGCCTGTTTTTCAAGTGGTCTGAAACACAGGCTACTCATTAGTTGTGATCCTTTGCTTCCGTCAATGGCACATTTTCCAAAAATGGGGCGTTTTCCAACGATCTAAAGGGCGTGGTCATGGAAAATTTTCCCGGGGGCAAGCCCTAGGACCCCCATTTTTTCTCGCTTCGCATGCACCTCCTCTCAGCCCCCCCCCCCCAATAGCAATTTCGTTCCGACGGGCCTGTAATCATACGAGTAAGCTCTAGATTCGGTTCTAGATTTACTCAAGCCACACACAACGGAAAAGCAGGAAACTTTTCCTGAATCTCGAATTCAAATTGATCACTTCTAGGAGCGTTCCTCACAATTTTCAGGAAGTTGCTAGCAAGTTTGGCAGGTTTATATTGTTCTGGACCTATTTGAAAAGCTCGTGCAACCCATCCTTCTTTACGGCAGCGAGGTCTGGCATCCTTTTCTTCCCATCAACTCAACTTCATCTCCAAAAACCAAGATGCACTGCTAAGATATTCCTTAGAATCACCAGTTAATAGGCCAAAGCTGAAATTCTGTAAGCAAATCCTGGGCCTGAAACGAAATTCCTCTTCTCTAGCTGAGAACTGGGTATCATACCTACTGCCCTCTTTGCCATCATTCGTACCATTAAATTCTGGCATAGAGTCTCCCACCTAAACGACACCGTCCTCGTGAAAAAAGCGTTCACTGAATCAAAGTCCATCCCAAGCAGTATATCTAATTGGTTCAGTTCAGTTAAATGGGCACTAGAAGCCATAGGACTTTCTACCCTTTGGAACAACCCTTCATCTCTCAGTCCTGACCAGGTTAACAAAGTAGTCAAGGGTAAGGTTTTAAAAATTTTTCAAAGCTTTTGGCAGTCAGAGCTAACTTCTGCACATCAAGGCTCTCTACGGCACAGCAAACTGAGCACATACAAAACTTTCAAATCTCAACTGAAACTAGAAAAGTACTTGTCAGTTAGTATGAACTTTAAATACCGTAAAACCTTGTGCGAATTCAGATGCAGTGACCATACATTATTGATTGAGACTGGAAGACACAAAGGGCTTGATGTCAATGACCGTATTTGCAAAATCTGCTTCCTTGGCCTCGTTGAAGATGAGGTACATTTTCTCCTTGTATGCCCGGCCTATAGCGTTCCTAGATCGGATCTTTTATCGCACACCTCGGTCGAATCCCTTACAACGAATTTGCAATTCCAGAAGATAATGAGCTCTAATGATAATGTCACAATAGCCGCCCTTGCATCGTACCTTGTTGAAGCCAACCAGATACGGGAAATTCTAGCCAAATAACACTAGTGCGGTGGATCTGCACCTGGATGATCACATACCTATGTTACGTTTTTCTCTTTCAATTTATTCATTTTTTACCGTTCATGTTCCACATGTTTTAGTTCACTATAGTTTAGTTGTTTTTAAAGTTTAGTTTAGTTTATAGCTGCCATACATAATTTTTATGTAGTGCGTGATAGCAATTATGATGATGATGATGATGATGATGATTGTAGAATTGCATATAGCTATTGTCGTCACTTATCATGCATGCTTTGCCCATAAGTTATCCCAACTAAACACCCATTTTTTTAACCATCTCTAAATGCCCGGGGGATGACATAACATGTTGAGGGTACGGGTATATGCCGCCTATATGGGTGTGTTTTTGGGTCCAAAATTCTCTAAGCAAGGGTCCCTTTTTCGGCAAATTCTCCTTAAAACGTGGGTGGGTTTTCCAGAAATTGGCAAAAAAATTGTCAAAAACGGGTAGTTTTCCGCCTAAATTCATCATGAAAGTTGGTATGACGGCAACTGTCGGTAGCTTCCTGAAAACCAGGCGGAAGACTCCCGTCCATTCGCAAGTCATGTAGCCCCCCCTGATCTAAATGGCCCCAAAAATTTATTTATGAAAGGGCGCAATATCAGTTATCAATAATCAAAATCATAAGTATGCCATGCATGCTACTACAGTGTACAGTTTCTTGTCAAAGAAATGGTTAAAAAAACCTGTTGGTTGCAGTAGCATTTGGTCTTCGACAAAGAGGTACTTGACCTACTGTTTAGTATTCTACTTTGCGAGTTTGCGAAGTCTTGGTTATTTCGATCTTTTAAATCAATAATGGCTCGTGTTCGTGAATTCCTTCAATGAAAAAAACACTGTGATTCGGAAAATAATGAAGATGAGGTTGTAGCATTGTGGGAAAGTACAAAAAAGTGCTTCTGCCCCCCTCCGTCATGCCACTAAATCAGAAGAGCAATTTTGTCCAACCTTTTAAAATTGGATGCTTTTACTATAACGAATTGGTCCAGTTCTGAAGAAACTTCTTCAACAACACACATAAGCTAAACTATGGACCCTACGTCTGTATTATATTACTCCTAAGGGAGTGGTCATTAAGTATCTGCTAAATGGGGGTGGATGATATCTGGATGGGCCATGAAAAATTTTGCCTTAAGTTTTTGGGGTCATGGAGAAGATCAGATGTATTTTATGGGGCCATAAAAATTTAGTCATAAAATGTTATGTTCCATAGTTTAGCAATGGGCTGCAAATGCTTGACAATTCTTCACTGTTCCTTTTTCACACTTACAATGTATGCAACTCAATGGAAACAGTAGGGAATAATGCACGCAGGGTACATTCGGCCCGATATTTTTGGCCAAATGCATGTCACGAAGAGATAGACGGGACGGGAATGTACATCAAAGTATGATACCCTCTTGTTTGCACAGAGACCAAACTCAGTTTATGATAATGACTCCCAATGTGTCCTGAAAACTAAATGATTTTCATGGGGTCATGAAAAATATCCTGGTTATTTCTATTGGGCCAAAAAGAATTTGATAGGAATTTAGGATGAGCCATGAAGTTTTTTGCTACATTTTTGGAAAATCATCCACCCCCATATCGCACATACTTTATGACCTGTCCCTAAGGACCCAAGGGGGATTTGAGAAATGTCTGAACATTGGAAAGGCTTTTGAAACGTTTACGAGCACAGGTAGTCAACATGAAGATTCTTATGGAACCTTAGTTCTCAAAATCTGATAATTTTAAGAAACTTTCAATGAAAAATACTTGGATCGTATGAACCATGACATTTAGCCGCCATTGATAAAGACGTCATTGATAGCCAGGTATGCTCCTTCGCAGCTCCTTTTTCTTCATTTTTCATTTTTTTTTTTCATTTTCATTTTATTAAGGAGGGTAGCCCTTCAACCAGAGTTGTTTTACAAGGGGCCCTCCACTTAAAAACTTTAATATACAATTACATACAATTAATCCTAATTCTTGGTTTCAATTGTTCCAATGCCTCTTCCAGGTACAGTAACAGCTTAGAGCTGTTATGGTGTTTTGAGTGACGCAATTGACTGTTTATACTGGGCAATGGAAGAGAAAAACTTGATAACTATGAAGATATCAATGCCAGCCTGATGAAAGCTGAAGAACTTTCAATAAAATTAATCTCAATCAGCAATGACAACAATTTAGGTAAATTAGGAGTTAGCACATTACATTTCATTTGTCTGTAAGAAAAATCAGCTTTAACAAAGAGAGGTCAAAGACTTTTTCAGCTATCCTGCAATAGAATATGGACAGAAAGGTATTTTGGAGACTTTTGAAGAAAACGTACGAATCTTCGAATGTGGACAAATGATAGAAGCTATTAGGCTACGAATCGAAGCTTCGGTATAAAATTTATATAAGTGTCGCTCGATCCAGACTCTTTTGCAGAAAAGCTAAAAAGTCTACCTTTGAGAGACCTTACTTCAACAGCAATTCAGTTGTATTTATCACGATTAAGATTAAATAAAGTATATCAAGCCCTTGTGGCATATATGGTATCTATTTTGCATTATTGCGTACAATTGTATCAACTCGAATTAAGAGCCAATTTCTTCCACAAAATCTGCAAATATAGAGCATGTTAATTTCACTATTTTGATGGTTTAAAAGTGGGTTCAATTGCGTCACTCACTCAATTGGAATCTGGTATTCGTGTTTCCTTCATTCGAGGACCGAGATTAAGAGTGTGCACTATGAATTGCTAATAAATTCTCACAATTAATTTAAACCCTCGGCCAGTGAAAAGAATTGTATGTTTTCAGATCAGTTATACAGTATCTGCAGTAGGGCTTTTCAAACAGAGGATACACTTTTCTGACTTTCCCGAAATATCAAAAACTCTGCAAAAGAGATTCTATGTCTCTTAGAAAAACCAGATATTTACCAAACTAGGGCCTCTTTGATGCATGTCTTCATAAGAGTGTAGAATTCAAACGAAACTGATAAAGTCCACTCTGATGAGGATATAAGTCCGCAAAGTCTCAGTGTGCCAGATATCTTGCCTTTATTGTACGTTGTTCAAATTTTATCAAGGCTTTTATTCTGTTCGATGTGTTTGAAGAATTTGTATACGCCAAATCATACAAATGAAATTTACAACAAATTCTACATGCTAATTTACTAATCTGAAACAAAGCAGCCTCGTTTTAGAATTGTTCAAAATTTCTTTAGCTTGCGTCACATGAAATTTCTGACTCCATATCAGTGGCGGATTTAGGGGGGGCAGATGGGGGCAACTGCCCCCCCTTCACGATGAAAATTCAGCTTTGGCGCCCCCTTTTTGGCAAGAAAAGCGCCCCTTATCCTGACCCAAATGCAGTCTTTTTTCAGTGATTCGTTCTGAATGCTGCGAAACATATAAACTAAGGCGTTATTCAGTAGAAAAACCAGAGAATTTTCTCGAATAAAGCCCCAAAAATTTTCGCGCGCCTTCGACGCGCTAATCTTTCACTGTGTTTTTGGCGCCCCCTCTCCAAGTTGCCCCCCCCTTCAACTTCGGTCTGGATCCGCCCCTGCTCCATATTTACCAAATTGAGACCTCTCCCTGCTGCCTTTCAGTAGCAATAACAGCGACCATATAATCAGTCTAGCGTCGGGTTAGTCATAGCCTATTGCTCCTTGGGGTATCCTTCCAATATTATTGTATAGTCATATAATAATTTTGTAACGCAGTGTAGTTTGTACACTTGTGTTGCAATTTTTAGTGGATGAATATAAAAAACTACCAACGCAGTCTCTGCTTGTGGGGACAAAAACATTGATAAGTTCATATTTTATATGGATCCACTCTCTGTATTGATCCTCGTCTGATATATTCCATGGAATCTTTATCCCTGTACAGGAATACCATTGCATTAAATGAGCAATTTGCAAAAATTGTTGTATAAGAAAGAAAATACAGGAACCTCAGAATTTGTGGAGCTGCAACTCCTCTAAATGTGTAACTTCCAGTCCATATGTCAGTGACTACTACTGGTAAATATGACATTACGAGTATGACCAATACCAAAGAAATTGTGAAGAAACCTCTCGAATATCGTTTATTTCTTCGAGTTTCTAAGCTCTCAGAAGCACTCTGCTCGTTTGTAAAATTCTGTAGCATTGAGCTCATTTTGATTTGCTGTTTAATTGAGAGGTACAGAAGAAGATATAACACGATAACAATTGCAAGTATCCCTGCACGAACAACTAGCATGAAGATATTTGGGATATTAGTAGTCAAAGCTCCAAAGAAGTATGTCGAGGCAAGGCCATGTATAATGGAAAAAGAAAGTGAGCCAACGAAGACCGCTTTTACGCTCGTGTTTTCAGAGAGGTATTCGATGCAGTAATTATTCATGGGGCGAATCTTTATGTACCTGTGTACAGCAATGGTCAAAATCATATAAAATGAAAAATGACCATTGGTCTGACCAATGAACATTACTGTTCGCTCTAGCCAGCAACATCGTTGGTGACTAAACGCTGAAGAGAGAATAACGGAGCCTGGCATCGTCACTAAACCAGATATGGTATCAGACAAGCTTAGCATGAAGACGAAACATTTCGAGATTTTCACCAACCTTCCTGTCTTGTATAATGCCACACACAGAGCTGTGTTTGATAAAATTGCTGGCAGTATCATGAAGCTATAACTCACTGCTATAGCAATGCTTTGTGACTTTGTAAGTATGATTCTCCACGCAACAGTAGTGTAACATTCCAGCACTTTAGAATCTTTTGAAATGTTGCTCTGATAGCTTATAGCGTTATTGAATGTGGAATTCCATGCCATGGTCATCTCAATATTGCTTTTGAGACTCACTCAAGTACATTACCAGTCCCAATTCATGCAGGTCTTCCGACAAATACGCTTAATGCCTTGGTGTTGTTGTCAACATATTTTCAGTGCAACAGTCTTGTTTGTAACACTCACCTTTGACATACTAAAGAGTTTCCTTTCCTGCTCACCATTCCGTTGTTAAATGTGAAATTGCATGCGATAGTGTGTCAATATTGCTTTCATAACTTGTTCAATTAAATATCGAATATAGCTTGATCAATTTCAGTCTTTAAATGAAAAATGTTGCTTGCATGGACTTGTTTCGTGACATCCACTGTGTTCTTCAGTGCTAACTTATTGGGTGTATTCTTGTTTATTTAGAGCAACCAGTCTGTTCTCTTTTTCAAAGAAAACACACTTCAGAGTAAAAGTTCAAAATCATAGTCCTTTGGTCTTCTGAAAGTTACACTGAATTACCTTTGTAATAGTCTTGCAAAATTCTTTTTCTGCATAATAAATTACTGCTTTTGGACCTTTTGTTACTCAAGGCGTTGTTTAGTGAAGGGCTCCCCTTAGTATGGTTTTGTTCTTCAGTGCTAACTTATTGGATTTATTCTTGTTTATCTAGAGCAACCAGTCTGTTCTCTTTTTCAAAGAAAATTCAATTCAGAGTAAAAGTTTGAAATCTAAGTCCTTTGCTCTTCTGTAAGTTACACAGAATTACCTTTGTAATAGTCTTGCAACGATCTTTTTCTGGATAATAAATTGCTGCTTTTGTTACTCAGGGTGTTGTTTAGTGGAGAAGTCCTCTCAGTGGGTCTGTAAATAATATCACTTTTCAAACTCTCGTTCAAGTATATATCCAACACAGTTTGTTAAGTAACAGTCCATAATGAATATGTCGCTTGCACTGGCATGTTTTATGATTCTATCCAAAAAAGGTATTCTTCAATGCTGACTTATCAAGTCTGTTCCTGTAATGCTGTACAACCTTAGCATATTCAAAACAAGCAACTGCTCTCTTTTTCTATAAAACTCCCTTTCCAGTGACAGTCTGAGCTTTGAGTTCTTTACTCTCCTTTTAATTGCTCTTAATTGCCTTTTGCAATACTCTTGTAACATCCTTCTTCCTACATACTAAATTGTTGCTTTTGCTGCTTCTTCGCCGTGATTCTATAAATATCACCGTTCAAACTGGTTTAAGTAAACATCAAGCATAGCTTGGTAATTATCAGTTGTACTGATTCACCTAGTTTTTCTTTGTCTTGCACAACTTCTGCACATTAAAAGCAAACAAGTATGTTCTCTTCTTCAATGAAATTCATTCCAGAATAAGAGCCTTGAGCTATAAATTCTCAATCTTCTTTGATCAATTTCACTGGATTTCTTTGCAACAGTCTTGCAATATTCTTCTTTCTACATACAAAATTGATGCTTTTGTTGCTCACCGATTCGTTAAATAGAGAATTTCATGCCGTTGCTTTGTACATATCAAATACAACAAATTTAACCTGGTAGATGTCAGTCTCTCATGAAAATATGACGTGCATGGACTTGTTTCATGACATGTACATATGTATTTTGACTTATCTGGTTTATTCTTGTCTTTACAGTCAGCTTTAGCATATTCAAAGCATGCAAATTTGTCCTCTTCTTATATAAAAACTTACTTTAAAGTAGAACCCTGAGCTTTGAGTTCTTTCGTCTTCTCTGAGTTGCACAGGATTATCTTTGCAATCGTCTTGCAGACTTCTTCTTTTTATATGCTAAGCAGATGCTTTCATTTTTCTCACAGGTTTTTGTTAAACGTAGGATAGAATCCCGCGCTGTGGTTCTGGGCCTATTTTGAAATTGGTCACACTTGGATAAAATCGTATTTCTGCGAATATCAGAAATTTCATGAGTTCCAAAGTAATTTAACTGTTTTCAGTATCTGTAGGCGGAAGATAGTGACTCATTTTACCATCATTTTCACAAAAAAATCATGAGGTGAAAATTTTGCTGCATAAAAACTGATTTTTGACTAAAAACATGCCATTTTTGAACTTGTCTTAATGGTACTGAATGGACATGAAGTTTTAATTCAACATGGGGCTGAGGACAAAATTTTGCAAGGGATTACGTTGAATTTTACTCGAAATGGCGCCACACAGGTATAGGGGCTTCCAGTATGGAGTAGGCGTTGCCAAAAGGATAGGAAAATTTTGTCCATCCGACAGTGTCCGTCCGACAGACAGACTGCATACACTTAATGTATTCACATGCCATGTAATTAATCATTTTAAGCAAAAAAATGCATCGAAATGCAATCTTGAAGAGTTGAGCGATGCATAGATATCAAGAGTGTAAAGAGAAGTGCTTTTTAGCAGCACAGAGATGCAATTGAAAAACATGCATTAAAATTTCATTTTCTATCTAGTCTGTCCGACAGACAAGGAAAACCTGGATTCCTGCAGAACAGGGAGGGTCAAAGGCAGATCCAGATAGTCTATTTTATAGACAACCATGTGTTTTAGATAGGTTCATAACCGAGGTAGCCATACGCATTAACAGGGGCGGATCCAGGGGGGCGCTACGGGTGCTGAAGCACCCCTCAAAACTCCAAAATGTATGCTTTTCCTGGATAATAAGCTGATTTAGATGAAGCACTGAAAATCATAACTTTTTGAATAGGTGAAGTGATAAGGCAGCCCCTACACCACTGCCCCCTGGACACTACCACATCTCTTCGACTCTAAACTCATCGCCGGCTCCAAACAGGATTTTGTTGACGTTCTCTCGGGTTCAGTTTTTTGAATTGGTCCATTCAATGTCCAAAACGCAACGTAATCTGGGGATTTGTTATGCATTCTGCGAGTCTGTACTTTATTGCAGGGTGGTCCGCAGTTTTTTTCAGCGCAGTTTCCCTGTCGCGCTGAGCATCCCTCAGCTCACATGATCAGATGCTTGACCAATAGCATCATAGATTGATGGATGCTCAGTTTTAACGGGAGCATCCGAGATTCAAATTTTCAAGGCTAAGCCAATCAAAACCGTGTTTGAGGGGTGCTCGGCTTGATCAAAGAGTTCTGACTTTGATCCAGAAGCTGCTCGAGGGATGCTCGACGGACCAAACTTTCCATGTAAAGCAATTCAGGAGGACGTTGTTCTTGCCGCGCTAAAAGCTCTACTCGCAATTAGTATCATACCTTGCGATAAGAAGAAACGTTTAGGCCGTCCCTCTGCAAGAGGTAGATTTAGAAAGAATACGAAGTTTGTTGGACAGTAGAAGCAAGAAAAAGACGGAAGCTTTCACCAAGTTTAAAGATTTGGGCCTAATCAGGTATATGCACTGCATAAATAAGCCTTTTTGGCTGAAATTCTAAATACTTGATACTATCCTTATTTGCAGCAAAAGCCGCATTTCTGATCGAGTTGAATTAGAACTTTTCATGGAATTGACGTTTGACCTGCAGGTCAAAGGCCTTCTGTTGCTTTGGGCGATGTGTACTTGCCTATAGACAGTTGATCACAAAACAATTTTCGTATGTGATTGAAAGATCCGATTCAAGTTGAACAAAGAAACATGCTGAATGGCGACAAGAGTCATTCAATTTCAATTAGTGACCAAAGGTCAAAGGTGGAATAATGGGGTTCAACCATTCAACTGCTAACCCAGGTTCGACCCAGCTTTGTTTACATTGCCTTTGGGATACATGACAGCGTAAAACACAAACTTGGGGTGAACCTGGGTTTGCTGATACATTCGCATGCTCATAGTGGATGTTGTAATTTGTAATTCAGATTCAGGCAAAGCAGAATGGTGGAAGGAAATCAGCTTTGGGGAATCCATTTCACGAGGCAATGTGTCTCTTGAAATTAATCGTTTTCTCCGTGCATCAAATTTTGAAACTTATTTCACTCAGGAGGAGAAAGCGCCAGGAAAGACAGCAAATTTCAGCTCAAAATAGAATTTGTCGCTATTTGAGTGAAAGGTCAAGACAGAAAAGGAAGATTCTTGTGACTGTTTTGCATTCGTTCATGGTAGTGTATATTGAATTAAAAAAGGAGACAGCTTTGTTCATCAATTTCTCATAGTATTAATTATCAAAGTACCAAAAAAGCATGCCAAGTAGGTAGCCTTAGGCTGAAGAACAAAAAGTGGATAGTTGAATGCCTTTCAGGACAAACTTTGAAAACTTTGCTTCTTTCACCACAGTCAAACAATCGATATCAAAAAGTAATGTATGAACATGATTGATGGATTTATTTCCCAACTAGCCACCCTATGTTGATGGTTACAAAAGTATCAAATCACAGGGTTAATTAGTGGAATTTTTTCGCGTAAAAAATTGGTTTTTGTAGCCACAAAAGGGTGTGGTCATCGTTTCCGGTAAAGTAGGGGGCGTGGCTTCCAAAAAATTTTCCCCAGACCCCCTCATTTCCTCTCAGCACCCCTCAACAAAATTCCTGGATCCGCTCCTGCATTAAGGTTTGGGCAGGTAGAAGCTTCAAAGTATCAAATGTCCATCCGACAGATTTTTGAATTAAAAAATAGGCCCTTCTGCAAACATCACCATCAAATTCGATTAAGTAAATATCAAATCAAATCAAACATCTTGGTAAATATCAGTTCCCGACGCAAACATAGCTTTGATGGACATCAATATAAATATTCCTCAATGTTGACTTATCTGGTATACTCTTCTTGTCATGCTAGACAACTTTAGCATATTGATAGCAAGCAAATCTTCTCTTCTTCTATGAACATTTACTTCAGAGAATGAGTCGGAGCTTTGAGTTCATTTCTCTTCTTTGAGTTGTACTAATTGCTTGGCATAAATTCGGCTCCGTAACTAACCTTAATTTAACAACAACAACATGTGATTAATTTTGGCTGTGTTGTTGGTCAAACAAAAGAAGTATGAAACATTTCCATCTCGTTTACATTTGCTGTTGTTTATCTGTCGTGATGTATCGTTGTGATTGCCTTATCTGTTGAGATGTGTCTTTGGCATTCACGAATCAACATCAAAGTGAAATTGATTCACATGTCAGTAAAAGAATATTCTACCTCATTTTATTTGCATCTCTAAAGAAGATTGTATAAGCATAGTGACAAGTACCCTGGGTACCAGAGCCTAATGTGGGAGAACGAGAATTAGGCTCTGGTACCCAGGGTAAGTTACAAGGCATTTGTGTAACTCTTCAGATAGTTAAGTCATCTCTGATTATTCTGAAATGAAACTGACTCAAGTGTACAGGAAAAGTCTTCTCCCTTGGCTACGTTGTTGATCAAGCAGAGAACTTTACTTCCTTACTCTTCAATTGATTCATCTCCTGTCTTGACATTGATATGTTGTTTTACGCTTACCTCGTTTGATAACTTTTTTGAATGTAAGAATCGCCGTCAGTGAAATGTGGTTAATCCAAGTGCGATTCTTGGAGCAATTCTTGCTTGGAGCGATTCTTGACAAAAAATGGTTTTAACAGTTAAGTCCATTCGCAGAACAAAGCTCGTCAAAAGTTACGTGCTCCGTATCCACTGGAAGAAATGATCGGGTAAAGCCGGTTATACCCGGGGTTCCAGACTCTCTCAAAAAATAGAGAGTAGGATACCCAGGGTAAGACGATTAAATCATTGAATCTAATTGAACATATTGGGAACTAGACTTGCCCTTATGCAGACTTATTACTGATGACGAAATTCTGTCAAACTCCAGGCGTTTCTTTTGACTCACCAAGTATACAGTAACTGACATTTATCGAAGACGACGCAGTTCGACATCTCCCTTACGTGGCTTCGATTTTGACCAAGCAAAGAATATTAAAGCGTTCCAAGCTTTGCTTGATTACTTTGATCTGTTGTGATGTGTTTAGAAATTTAGCGATACGATTTATAAACCAACTAAAGTTAATCTAAATGCTTTCATCACAGGATGCTACTTCCAAACCAGAATATATATCATGGCTTCCTCTTTGTTTCTTTCAACTTCTTCATAACTTATCACGTCCCCCAGTGACGACCCTTTCTGAGGATAAAATTGCCTGTAATGTTCCCATGCTCCCACGGGAAGGCACACTTTCATCTTCCCAAAGAGACAATACGTACTAATTCGTTTAACAGCAATTGTCAATTGCAAATGCAAGAGATTAACCAAAATTTGACATTTCTTAGAACAAAATTGCCAAATAGCATACCCTTGCCTTGCCTGGACTAAGATTGCCAAAAAGTATACCCTTCTATCTATCTATATCTATCTATATGATAATGTACAAAACCCAATAATGAGTATTACTCAAAATTTGTTAGCGGTTAGTTGTTAGTAGTTAGTTAATAAAATCTAATGTATTGCACTTTTTAGGAAACTTATACTGCTAGAGATTTTCAAACGAAATGAGACTTTAGTGCAAAAGGGCAAAATTTGTAAGTTGTGTTGTGATTTGGTTCATGTTGAGCAGTATTAGTTTCCCAAAAAGAACAACTTAAAGACAAATGACGGATATATAGCGGCAAGTTTAAAAATAGAACAAAACTTGGGCGCCTGCCATCATTTGTCCAATTGTTTTGATATAATCTCTGGAGATCATCAAATACAATAATGGAATACAATAGACTATATCTAGATTTCCCAGGGCCCTGATTTAAGTTGTCTTAGATTATGTCTTCTTATAAGGTCTTATAACGCCTAGCTTACAAAAAGAGCAAAAGATGGCGCCTGCCATCATTTGTCCCATTTTTTTGACAATCTTTTGAGATCATGAAATATATAGGAATACAATAGGCTACTTTTAGATTGCCCAGGCCCCTGATTTAAGTTGCCTTATATCTCCGTCATTTGTCTTTAAATGAGGTAAATCAAATTTTAAGTTTCTTTTCAGTTCCTAAGGGAAATAATTAACGAAAAACAGATTTTCTACTCTTCAGTAATAACTGGAAACGTTTATGTCATCTAAAGCTGCTTTAAAGTTATTTAATGACTGACTTTTCCTGATGGAAGGGGGAAGTTCGTTCCAGATTTTAACAGATGTTGGGACAAATGAAAATTTGTAACAATCTGTTCTGCAGAAGGGCAGGATAAACACTGCTTGACTTCTCCGAGAATGGCGAGAATAGTTTTGAAATAAATGTTGCGGTATTGCAATCAGGTTGTTCTGAATCTTGTACATCATCACTGCTTTTGCTTTTGCTCGTCGTTCAGCGAGTGCCTGCCATCCTAATTCTTTCATCATTGCTGTTGGACTTGCATAGTAGCTGTAATTTCCAACAACGAATCTGGCAGCCCTTCTTTGTAACATCTCTATTTTATCGATGTTTTGCTTGGTATAAGGATCCCATACAGTGGAGGAATATTCTAAAATTGGTCTTACAAGTGAAGTATAACAACTCTGTTTTACAGCACGTGGGCACGTCCCCATGTTTCTGCGCAAAAGACTCAAGGTGTTGTTTACCTTTGTGCATACAGTTTGAACTTGTTTGTTCCATTTCAATTTATCATTAATTGTTATACCAAGGTACTTTTTATCATTAACTTCCTTGAGGGTATGCTCGCTCATTACGTAAGAAGTTTTGGTTGGCTGTCTTTTGTTGGTAACCCTTAGCAGCTCACACTTTTCAGGGTGGAATGACATTGACCATTGTTTTGTCCACGATTGCAACTGATTAAGGTCTACTTGGAGAGCAAGGGCGTCTTCATTCTTCTTTATTTTTCTGTATATTATGCAGTCATCCGCAAACAATCGCACATGGGAAGAAACAACTGATGGTAGGTCGTTATGAATATAGAAAAGAGTAATGGCCCCAATACAGAACCTTGTGGTACTCCAGATGCCACAGCAACCTCTTCGGACCTGGCACCCTCAAGTACCACTGACTGTGATCTATTTGATAAAAAGCTGGAGAACCATTGGTTTAACTGGCCTCTGATGCCATACTGGTTCAGCTTGTGTAAGAGCTTGAGATGAGATACCTTGTCAAACGCTTTTTGAAAATCCAGCAAAATAACATCGGTTTGATCCCCTGAGTCTAATGATTTTGCTATGTCATTTATGCATAAAATAAGTTGGGATTCACAAGATCTGTGTCTTCTAAAACCATGTTGTGTGTCTGATAATAAATTGTAGCTTTCTAGATGATCCATCACTTTTGAACAAACAATGTGCTCCAAAACTTTGCAAGCAACACAAGTTAGAGAAATTGGTCGGTAATTTCCAGGATTTGACCTGTCACCTTTCTTAAACAAAGGTGTGACATTCGCTTTTGTCCAGTCACTTGGAACTGATCCTTGGTTTATAGAAGCTTGATATATTTCAGTAAGGACTGGAGCTATAGAGCCAGCACACTCCTTCAGCAAATGGGCAGGAATTTCATCTGGTCCTGGTGCTTTGTTTGGGTCAAGGCATTTCAATAACTTAAGTACACCTTCTTGGTCTATGTTAATGCATGATATTTCATTGCTGATATTAATTCCTAAATGAGGAAGTTCTGCTGTGATGAGTTGATCATCAGCACAAAATACTGACTCAAACTGCTTATTCAGGATGTTTGCTTTGGATTTGCTGTCTGTATATGTTATGCCATCGTTAGCTCTCAAGGATGACACACCAACAGCATCACATCTTTTGCTTTTGATATAGGACCAAAATTTTTTAGGTTTTGCATTTATTTCAGGGCAAATAATGTTTGAAACATAGTTATTATGAGCTTTCCTGCACTCTAGTTTCTGTTGTTTTTTGAGATTGTTGTAGCATGACCAGTCTTTCTCTTTGCCAGATCTTTTTGCCCTGTTATATAGCCTTTGTTTTCTCTTGGAAAGACGTTTTATCTTTTTGTTTATCCAGGGCTGGTGTAAACGTGATGATGACAGTTTAGATGGAACATGTTTTTCGATTATGTGTTTGCAATGATTTCTAAATGATTGCCACATTTCTTCAGCTGGTGTTGACTCTTTGAACTCATTTATGAATTTTTCCCTGTATTCTTCCAATAAACGATTTATAACATCAAAATCAGCTTTTTTCCGAGGGGCATTTCACTCCCAAAAATCTCGTACACCTTTGGCAAAAATCCTTTTGTTTTCAAGAAAAATCCATCAAAGATCCGTATAAATCCTTTTGTTCTGAAAAAATCTCGTACGATTTTCCCGATGAGTGAAGTGCCCCTCGCTTTTTTCCACAATAGAATTTTCCTCTTGGTTGGTTTACTTCTGTGAGGTTCTATATTCATGTTGACGAACACTGCTTCATGATCACTTATTCCAGGGATTACTTCACATCTGTTAAGCAGTGAAGGACGGTTCGTAAGGAAGAGGTCTAGGATATTTGTTTTTCGAGTTGGTGTGGCTACCATTTGCTGAAGTGAATTGTCATCAAGAAAACTGAGAAACTCTTCATTAATTTCTTTTGTGTACTGGTGGCTTTGGATTACGCAGATCTTCCAGTCTATATCAGGCCAAACTAGAAGTACGAAAAAGGATACCCTTGTGGGCGGCACATCCCCAAGTACCTTCACTATGGAAGAACTCCCTCCCCCTGTGGTTTTTATAACATTTTGCCAATAAATGGGCGTGGCCTTGATTTCCAGGCAACTGAAGGTGTAGTCACCAAAATCTTTTCTAGACCCGGTCAGATTTTATCCTGGATCCGCCGCCCCTGACTGGCTCCTTCGCAACCTTGGAATCCTCCTCTTTCCTTATCTTTTATTTATATATTTTTTTAATTTTTTTCAATTCAAATTTTTTTTTCAAAATTCTAAAAAATACTCTGATCCAGGGTAGAACAATCATACTGCAGACATTAGCAACAAGAACAACAACAACAACAAAAAGGAGCACTCTGACTAGACTATATTACATAAGTCCCTATAACTTACGCTCGTTGTTGTTGTTGTCATCGCTTCAGTTGAGGGACTTATGTCCTTACGCTTCAGAATAGGGACTAATTAGGCCAAGTCCGCCGCGTTCACGGCGCGACCAATCAGATCGCTACTTTCTTAATATGGTCAACCCACGTGCCTATTGTTAGCGTTTGATTGGCTCATTAGTTCGAAATTCGACTTCTCGAAGCGAAGCGACGCTCGAAATGACGTTCGAAGGGACGCTCGACTTTTCTTTCGACGTTCGAAGGATGGAAGATGCTCTAAGGTTCTTCTGATTTTTCGTAAGATTTTAGTCCCTGTTTAGAATCCGTTTGGTCGTGAGTCCTTTGTATGAGTGAAATTAAAACATCAGATTGTAAATGTTGAACGAATACAAGGAATCACGTCCTCAGTCTACACTCTGACGAGAAAGAGGCCAAATCAATCAGGCGCATGCAAATGCGGAAGTAAACCAACGGAGTTATTTGGCTTGAAATGTTGTGCGTGCACTTGCAAAACACTCGGTTAAACGAACCCCACACCAAAGAAAGATACTGACACCAGAAGGCAGAGAAACTCACGAAAGTGTTGCTGCTATATTTGCGAAAATGAAAGTACCTTACCATGGATGTATAATCTTGCTTACCATTTCAGTTATCCTGACTGAAGCTTTTAAGTCATCGGCCCCGGGCAACAACAAGCAACTTACGAAGGAGACTGTGCAGCAAATGATCTCAAGGCTACTTCCAGGAAGAGCAGATGAGTTTGTGATTGTGATAAAAAATGTGAGAGGTCAATTTGTTGACTTGTCAGAACATAAAGATTCATTTGAGTTTCACTCCATAGAAGGAAACAAGTTGCAAATCACAGCATCATCAGGCGTTGCAGCAGCTTGGGGGTTCAATCATTTTCTGAAGTATTTCTGCAAGGCTCATATCTCTTGGAGTGGCAGTCAACTGCGAATACCTTCTCCACTCCCGAAAGTCTCAAAACCTATCACTGTTACCTCTCCAAACAGGTGAAAGCTCTTTGCTTCAAACGTACTCAATATTTTGCCAAGGGATCTTTAACACCATGGGTGGATACAAAATAGACAGGATTCGTAGCTCAAAATGTATACATTTGTGTGAAATTTGGACAGCTGGGTAGGCAATGTCAAACAACCTGGTTTGCAAAATGAAGTAATGAGAAATGGGATAAACCCAGGATTTCATGATTATTTCTAAACAGTCTTTCATAGCCTTTGGAATATCAGCATGGTAAAGATTGATAGAACTTTGTATTTATAAAGATACAAGATCTTAAATGTTACATTTCTTCCATTGTGAAAACCTATATTCACATTCTTATTCCTTGCGTTCTAGATATCGGTATTATCAAAATGTCTGCACATCAAGCTACTCATTTGTATGGTGGAATTGGAGTAGATGGGAGAATGAAATTGACTGGATGGCACTCAATGGAATTAACATGCCTCTGGCATTTGTTGCACAAGAAGAAATTTGGAGGCGAGTCTATGTAGCACTTGGTGTGACCCTAAAAGAGCTTGATGAGCATTTTGCAGGGCCTGCCTTCCTTGCATGGTATGATACTTTGGTCCTTTATACCAGGGGTATAAGTGTTTGAACAGTTCCTGTCAAGAAGTGTTAGATTCAAAAATTATATTCTTTGTTTTTAGATTAGATCTCAACTTAGATTTTGCAACCTTGCATGTCCAAATAAGGTTTGTATTCACAGAGTAATTCACTTAAGCAGGCAGAATTTCTTAGACAGCCAAGGACAGATGGTTATTGAATAGACGATTACGCTAAAGATGGCGGCAAGGAACTTTTTACCAAGATGCATTGCGTTCTTTAATCGAATTCCTATGGAATCGTTAAGGATTTGTAATTAGAACGCAATGCATCTTGGCAAAAAGTTCCTCACCGCCATCTTTTGCGTAATCGTCTATTATGCTGTTGTGCTTTTATGTAATTTGGAAAATGCTTTTGCGGCAGCTCAACAATACATTATTTTTAGAAGTGTGTTGAGCCTTACTCTTCACTGATTCAACAGCCCAATATGATTGAACAATCACAACAAATTTTAATGATTTTTATGTGAGGAAGATCCTTTTGAAGACACCACAACATTGCCTGTGTTCCAAACACATGCTACTACAACACCATTCCTGTTCCTTCAGTATTAAAAAGTTGCACTGTGAGAACTGTTATGTAAATGCATCTGTTCTTATTACTTTCTCTAATTGATTTTTAAGAATAGAACGTTTAATGATTCAGCAGACTCCAAGTTTTCTTCAAATCGCTTGTGACATAATTTCAATAACCATCGGTTCTAGGCTGCCTCAGAAATTTTGCCTCTTTAAGTGCATTACTCTGTGAATACAAAATCTGAGTTGGACATGCCAGACCACAAAATTCAAGTTGAGATCCCATAGTATACTATTCACTAGAAATAAAAATTTTTGAAAACAAAGGCTCCTTCATAGTGACTGTTCAAATGCTATGCTTTTTGGGATATCCGGTACATTGCTTTTACTAATCTTATTCTGTCAACATTGGATACTTTAAGGTTAGGAGGCAATCTCCTAGTAAGCCTTCATGTCAGTTAGAAACAAGGAGTGGATCAAACCAGTAACCCTGAGGCACTCTACATTTTATCACCAGTATTTTAGATAATTGCATCAATCAAGCTCCACATCTCAAACTCCAAAAAAGCATGGAAAGCAGTGAGAAAATCATGATCAGACAGCTTATATGTGTGCTATTGAAAATTTGACAATTTGTGTTGTAATCCATTGGTATAGTCATTTAAAAACTTACTTGGCAAATTCTCTTGTGATACTTTAAGTCTCTTAAGGGAGAACATATTGAGTGCATCTAAGGTCCTTTTTGAAATTCAGCTTCTTCTTCTAGTGAGAATAGGTTTTTATTCATAGTAGCTAATGATAGCAACAGATATTTAGCCTTAATTACGGCACCCGGTGGGGGGGGGGGGGGGGGGTACTTGACCTAAATTTGTACGGGGATCTGCCCACGAAAAAAAATTTTTTCACCCTGCTCCAGAATTTTTGCCTTCAAATGATACCCTGTTCTAGAAAAAACAGCTAATTCTATACTCTGAAAAGTATACTCAAAAACACAAAAATTGGACTAAATAATAACCTGTTCTAACAAAATTTCCTCTTTTTACATGTTTTGACAACCTGCTCCAGAAAATTTGCCTTCTTTTGATACCCTGTTCTAGAAAAATTAGGCGAAAACGATACCCTGAAAAACGGCACATCCCCGTCGGTCAAATATACTAAGTACCCCCCCCCCGGGTTACGGCAGATCTTCATAAAGCAGACCCATAACCTGCCAGGTAAAAGTTCACAAAGAATGACCAACAATCCGGTAGAATACATCAAATTAACCCATTACCGAGACAGGAACATGTATACAAGCACTGTACAGCTCCCTCTCTTGCAAAACTGTTCTTGTTGACACCATTTTCTCTTTCAGGGGTCGTATGGGCAATATGAGAGGATGGGGTGGCCCACTCCCATATCCTTCATGGTACCAGTCCCAACTAGCATTACAGCACAAGATCTTAAAGAGGATGAGAGATTTTGGAATGATCCCAGTCCTTCCTGGCTTTGCCGGACATGTGCCAGCAGCGATTAAAACTCGTTATCCTACAGCAAATATTGTGAGGCTTGGAGACTGGGGACGATTCAATTCTACATATTGCTGCACTTATTTCCTTGATCCAAGTGATTCCTTGTTCCAAGTAAGAATCCTTTTCATTGGATCTTCTAGTTCAACCTTGTGATCATTTTTAGCTGCTGATACTGGCAGAATTCATGAACCAATTCACTTCAAAAGTAACAACTAAAAATCATACCAAACCCTGCTAAACGATTTGAATTCCACATTACGATAAAACAATACAATCCCTCCCCTCTTAATTGAAATTATATGAAGAGGTAGATCCATGAGAAGATCGTCAACAGCCAACTCAGCTGTCCATCCTTTCGAGGTTGGTAAATAAGTATTCGGAGGTAACTCTGAGGGCACAAGCCGTAGAGCTACAGGCCCACATCAGCTATATAGCTGCCCATATACCCAGCCTGCGTTAACAAATAAACATTCTTTGCTTGCTTGCTTGCTTGCTTGCTTGCTTGCTTGCTTGCTTGCTTGCTTGCTTGCTTGCTTGCTTGCTTGCTTGCTTGCTTGCTTGCTTGCTTACTGAATGGCGCTGTAGATTTTTCTCGAGATTTTTCAGGACTTTAGGTTTGAAAATTCCTGTCGAATTCTGGCAAGAAGAAGCTTGACGTTTTCCAAATGTCTGATGATATGTATTCTGTTCTAAAGAAAATAGGTTCAATGTTCATTGCAGAACAAATGAAGGAGTACAACGGTACAGATCATGTCTACAATGCCGACTCGTTCAATGAGATGACTCCTCCATCCAGTGACCCTTCCTATTTAGCATCTTCCAGCCGTGCCATTCTCAATGCAATGCAAAAATCTGATCCTCAAGCGATTTGGCTCATGCAAGGATGGTTGTTTAGAGATCGATCATTTTGGAAGCCAGCGCAAGTCAAAGCCTTGTTAACGGGTAAGTGAACATTCTAGGTTTGATAGAAAGTTCTCTAGGGGATGGGCTCAGTTGTTAAGAAAGGCAGAAATCTTTGATTGCTAAAACTTGGTTTTTTATGCTAAGTGCCAACACATAGGGGGAATTTTTATTGTTGCCACCGAAGAAGGGCCCATATTTAGAGAATTTTGCTTTGTCAACCCGTGTGAGTGGTATTCGCTCCTTACTTTCACAGGCATCTCAAAGTATGTTAAAAATTGTTAGCACCTGAAAAGGTTTCGTGGAAAATGGATCTGAAGTTCTAAATTGAATTGAATAGAAATGGCTAAAGGTCTAACCCTCCCTCCCCCTCCCTTCCTTTGATATTCTATTCTGCTATATTTTTGACTCTTTAAATTAACTGAAAGAATTGATTTTTTACGACGTAATACTGAATTTATCATGAATAGATAATTTCAGTACCAAAAATAGCTGATAAGTTTGAAAAACACTATTAGAAAAATATAGGCAACGAGTATACTTTTATTGTAATACTGGTTGATTGCAAAGAATTGCGTTGCTTTAAACCCTTGATCACTTCTCGTCGGTGGGTGCTTTGGCAACATTGTTTGTACACAAATTTTATGAAATTATATGACTTTGTTACTCCACACCATATTCAAGATAGCACTAACCAATTTTAGTCTGTATTAAAATGAATTAACCGTCTTCTCATGGATAGGACTCGTCGTTGTCGTATAGTGCCCATAGTGCCTTGTCAGATTCTGACGTTGGCTGTCACAGCTTGATACAAAGTCTTGTTATCTGCCAATCCAATAATGTCCACGCCACTGCTGTCAAAGCGTTTGCCTATCCAACCAAGAAATGTCTGTCTTTGTCTTCCTCTATTTTTTTTCCTTCTACTTTTCCTGTTACCACTTGGTATTCGATGCCTGTCTTCCTCAGTACATGTCCCAAGAAGCTACATTGTCTCTTCACTATTTGCTTCATTAATTGATTCTTCTCAATACATTTTCATTCGTTATCTTCTTTGTCCAGGAGATCTTCATCATCCGTCGTAAAACCACATTTCTGCCGCCTCGAGTCGCTTCTTCATTCTCCACATTTCACATCCATACATTGTTGTACTCCATATATCGCACCTTATAAGTCTACGTTTAGTTTGATTGTTAATATATCTTGCAATGAGCACATTGGACATAGATTTAAATGCTGTTTTTGCTATTCCATTTTTTCGTTTTATTTCTTGATCTGATTTCGCATCTTATGTTATTAAGCTCCCTAAATATTCACATTTTTCTACTTGTTTGATTTCTATTCCATTGGATAGGAGTACCAGTTGGTAAAATGATAGTGCTGGATCTGTTTGCTGAAGTTGATCCCATCTGGAAGGAAACTGAAAGTTTTTATGGACAACCCTTTATCTGGTGTATGCTGCATAACTTTGGTGGAAATCTTGGTCTTTATGGAACTGTAGAAAGAGTTATGAAAGGTATGAGGCTTGCATGTCGAATGTATACCGAAATCTGAGAACTGTGGCTCTTACCACAGATAATTTGAATGCACTATTCGAAAATCATGCTGGAGTACCCATACAACCAATGTGTGCAATTGCAAATCCTAGCATCTTTCAATGGATAATTTGCTTCCAAATCCCACCACATACTAATGCTTCAAATCATCAATTCAAAGACATGACTAACTTTTCAGGTTTTTTCCAAAAGTAGCTAAGGGGCAATTCCATGTCAATGAGGGACAGCTTGTTAACCATGCACTCTTAGATTTTGCTGATTTTTCGTTTGTGATTAAAGTATGGTGATAGTAGCACAGCATATCCACATTTCAGCTTTCTACCATTTGTCGTTCTGGAAATATCGTAATTCAGAGTTTTGACATTTTTTAACCTAAATCTCTATTGGCAGCCATTTTGAATTTACACTTTTCATAAAATTAGCTATTTTTTATCAATTCCTCAAAATTGTGTCATCCAAGTGTGGTTTTTATACAAATGTGAGGAGGCAAACACAAAAATAACCTCAAAGTGGTGATAAAGCAAATAAATAGTGCCATAAATGCACAAATAAATTTTGATTGCACCATTTGCTTTGGTTCATATTTCACTAATTTTTTTCATGTTGCTTGACTTTGACCAAATTGATCTTTTCCAAGCTCAAAGAAGACACATAGGCCTACACCTACTTTCGTGGAAAAAATCTTCTTGGACAAACCCGTCATTAAGGATTTATCCCTGCATATATTCGTATTGCGCCCAACCACAACAAAACTACCGGGTGAGTCAAAAAAAAGTTTAGGTGTTTGGAGGGCTGTGGAATAAAAAGTATGTCACCGATATTCAAAACTAAAATGTTCATCTATCAGTCAAAGGTCAACTTAGATGAGAAAATTTTGTTTGGTAGTATCCCTCATCTTACAGACCGAAAAATTAGGAAAATGCTGGGAAATATCAGTCAAATACGTTTTATTCCACAGCCCTCCAAACGCCTAAACTTTTTTTGACTCACCCGGTACATAACAACAAAATGCTACAATAAAAACATAGGTCAAATGGCCATTTTCTTTTAAGTGTTGATCACAGCATGGAAAAACAGAATTACATGTTTTCTGCTATTGAATTCCTAGGTCTCCTGAGTAAAAATTCAAAATACTTTGAAGAATATATACTCCTGATCCAGGCTTTTTTGTGTTTATTGACTATCACCAGCAATAACATTAGTTAGTGAATGCAGCGTTTTGGGAAATGGGAACAAACTGCTCATTCTGGCGACATTACAAGATGCCTTTGCCCCTTCCTTTCCTGTTATGCAACCCCTCATTCCTGTAGTCAGTTCAGTTCTGTTGGCATTACATCATAAAATCACTCCCCGTCTCCATGCCCACAAGACCATAACGAACTCAGTCAAACACGCATTCATTGCACGGAATAAGAGACAATTTGAGAAGGCTTTGATGACACTGCCTCTGACGTTTTTCGTTATTGTGTGATAAGAATAGTTTTTTAGTTAGAGCAAAGCGAATTGCAGGATGGCTAGATTTTCACAAACCGAAGAGAGACAGACAGAAAGAAAGAAGAAAAGAAAGAAGACAGAGAGATATCGCGGCTTGTTGATTCTTTTGAAATACTTTGCAGCTTACGCGGCAACGAGGGTGCTTTTCCAATTTTAAACCAGACTGGATCATCCTGTCAGATCTCAGTAAAAATTGTACCTGTGCCTGATACTCTTTCTTTTTATTTCGTGTTGTAGGCCCAATCGAAGCCCATTCTGCAAACGGCTCTTCAATAATAGGAACTGGCATTACTCCTGAAGGGATTGAACAGAATGATTTCATTTACGAATTGATGAATGAAATGGGATGGCGCTCTGTTGTATTTGATTTGCCTTCCTGGACAGCAGCATACTCGGAACGAAGATATGGCAAAAGTAGTATCAATGCAAAGAAAGCTTGGTATATCCTGCTATCTACTGTATACAATTGTAGTGACAATCATGCTGACCACAATCATGGTATACCCGTATCGAGACCAGCTTTGAATTTGAAGTATTCAATGTGGTACACGATAGAAAACATCACCAAATCATGGGGTTATATGATAGCTGCATCTTCTGAGCTCAGTAAATCAAGAACATTTAGGTTAGTTCATTGCATTAACATTTTGATAAGATTCAATCAAGTATAAAGGTAAGAGAAATGCTAATAATCCATTGTCGGAGGCTGGAAAAGACCTTTCATAATCCTAATCATAACTTGTATATAGTTGGTTTATTTGTAGTTAGCAACAACTAATCAACACCAACTATCTACAATATACAATATACAATCTAACGAAATATATAAAAATCCTAAATTAAGTGCAAATGTAACAAGTGCAGTTGTTGCCATCCCAGCAACGTATTTCTTGTTTGAATTTCACGAGAGAAGCTGTCAATTTTAGGTCATCAATTTCAGTAGACTGGGAAATTCCTGTTTGTCTACTTGGAATAATAAATTAAAGACTGATCCTTTTAGTAACATTTTGAAGCTCCAAAAGCTAAGCCAGACTTGCCCCAAGTCTGTTTTCTGAAGTTTGTCTTACCAATCCATCCAAAGGTTCCTGGATCAGCAATTTCACCAACCTACCTAGATGATAACTTTTGTGTAGCCTTATACCCTGTTATTGTAAGCTGTTGCGATGATATGCGTGTATACAAGCATGGGTTCAATGTACTTACTTACTTACTTTGTGTTTCTCTTTTAATTTTACTATGCCAAGCTAGATAAGCAACGCTTTCCTTGGGCTGTGTAGAAAACAAGAATTTTTATGTACTGTAAAAACTTGTATTTTAACAACAGAATTGAATCGAATTGAATTGAATTGAATTGAATTGAATACGAGTAAACTTATTACCTTCTTTTGATTGATGGTTCTACTCGCAGTGTAGCCTACAATTGCACTGAACTTCAGATCCAGGGACTGTGAAAGAAGAGTCGGTCAGAGGGACAGCAGAAAATATGCTTGGGCAAGTCTACAGTTAAGTTTAAAAGCTTGACAATTGGCATCATAGTGCTCACATATTTTACCGTTTGACTGAAAGATCGTTCAAAAGACTATTGGTTTCTAAATATAGTTTCAGAGTGCATTAAGTTTTCGTAAGAAATGTTTTGTGATCCTTTTAATGTGACATGTATGCCTGTCTGCACTTGATAACGTCCTGTTCCCAAACAGCACCAGTTGTCTTTTTGCTGCTTGGTTTGCTTACATCTGCAGCTTTGGTAATCGGCCGTAATCCTCATGAATGGCCGATAGTTGTAATGTTTTCCTATTGTCTGCAATCGCTTATCACTTTATAGTGGCGTTAAGTCTTGAGTCATGCGATGGATTCTATTGATATACCGGGTGAGTCATATAAAGGTTAGCGCGTTTGGTGGGCTGTGTAAAAAAGTATCCGGCCAATATTCAAAACTGAAATGTTGATCGATCAGTCAAAGGTAAATTTAGATGTTAAAATTTTGTTTGGTGAAATCATTCATCTTTTAGGCCCAAAAAATAAGGTCGATTCTGGTCGATGATTTGGTGGTATTTTGGCATTTCAATTCATTTTCTAAAAGAGACAATCGCGTTGATACAGTAATTCATTAACAAGCAAATCATGGACCAGAATCGAATGTGGAATTTTTGTTCCCACGAAAGCCCTTACCAGCATTCTGATCTCTGGTATAAAAGATCAGTGATTTCACGAACAAAATATTTAGACCTAAGTTAGCCTGTGACTGATGGATTAACATTTCAGATATGAGTATTGTCCTCGAGTAATTTATTTCTCAGCCCTTCAAACGTGTTAACTTATTTTTGACTCACCCGGTGGATTCTTCCTGGTTGTTTTTAAAACCTTCTATTTCTTCCTATCAAAGGTACGATCTTGTGGATGTTGGAAGACAGGCGCTTCAAGACATATCGTATACGTTTTACTTGGATCTCATAAAAGCGTATGAAAATAAAGACATCGACAAAGTGAAAACAGAAGCAAAAGCATTGCTGACGTTGCTTCTTGACTTAGATTCGCTGCTTTCCTCTGATGATCACTTCCTTCTTGGAAATTGGCTAGAGAGTGCTAAGAGCCTAAGTTCAACTTCAGCGGAGAAGGCGCTATATGAATTCAATGCACGTAATCAAATAACAATGTGGGGTCCTGATGACAATATCCATGATTATGCAAACAAAATGTGGGGTGGACTGACGAGAACATATTACTATGGTCGATGGTATCAGTTTTGCATTGAAATGATTTGCGCTTTGCAGTCTAAACAGCCATTGGATATGAAGATAGTGATAGCAAAACTGTTGGTGTTTGAGCGTGAATGGAACCACAAATCAGATTTATACCCTGTGAAAGCAAAAGGTGATAGCGTTTCGATATCGAAGAATTTGTACGAAAAATATGTCGTTCGCCTGAAAAACAGACATTTTCATGTTAAGACGTCAGAATTTGTAGAACAACCGAACATTGGACTGTCTTACAAACAAGAGAGATATGATTAACGTCAACAACGTCGTTCCTTGCTGCTGGATGGGTGGATGCATGTACGGATTCGGTAATAATCAGGGATGGCGCGACCGGGGGTGCTTGGGGGGGGGGGGGGCAGGAGCCCCCCAAAAATTCACTGAGCCCCCCCCGTCGGCACTTGAATTTTTGAAAATTTTTGTGCACTGTCGGCACTCTCGTAACTTGCTTGTTATGCTTTTAGAGAGTGCAGTCGCATTTTAAGCCAATCTGAAAGGTGTGGCCCTTAAAAATTTTGCTCGCTTCGCTCGCCGTCGGCACTCTGACAGTTTTTGCCCCCCCCCCAGCATTTCTTCCCTGGCGCCATCTCTGGTAATAATGCACAATGATCATGATTTCCACTCCTTGACTGTCTGATTTTATGTTTTGTAATGATTATTCTGATATTTGAATACTCTGATGGAACTAATGATTAGCTCTGATTTTCAAATATTGATCAATCAGAGATCATGATAACTTGAAATTATATAACCTCAGGTCTCTATCAGTAGGACTTTGATATTTCGAGGAACAGCAACTGAATAGTGCTTTTGGGTTGGTCGTTTAATTCTTAAAAGTCATCATGCAAATAATGGTGTGAAAAGAACTTTGTTTACTGTGATCGTCATCAGATATCAAATACTCTTAAAATAACAGCTTTTTGAAAAACTTTTCCTTTGAATTGAAAACATTTCATAGAATTAATTCGAGATCAATGAAGAAAAATGACTTACCCAGAAAAGTTTTTTCGTGAATATCTTCAGTATGGATTTAGGAAGGAGCCTTGCTTTTCTGCTATAACGACAGGCATCCAAATTTTGCTGGACCAAATGCACTTGGCACCAAAGCTATATTTAATATTTCTTCTTGTGCTAAATCAGAGATCATGATGATTTGGAATTATTGTTCATTACCCTCAATTCTCTCTCTTTCAGTAGGACTTTGATATATCGAGGAACAGCAACTGAATGGGAGTTTTGGAGTAGACTACAGTACATAAGTCCCTCTAACTTACGCTCGTTGTTGTTGTTGTTATCGCTTCAGTTGAGGGACCTATGTCCTAACGCTTCAATACAGGGACTGATTAGGCCAAGTCCGCCGCATTCACGGCGCGACCAATCAGATCACTACTTTCTTAATATGGTCAACCCACGTGCCTATTTGTAGCGTTTGATTGGTTATTAGTTCAAAGTTCGACTTTTCGAAGCGAAGCGACGTGCGAAATGACCTTCGAAGGGACGTTCGACTTTTCTTTCGACATTCGTAGGATGGAAGATGTTCTAAGTTATTCTGATTTTTCGTAAGATTTTAGTCCCTGTGTAGAATCCGTTTGGCCGTGAGTCCTTTGTATGAGTGAAATTAAGGCATCAGATTATAAATGTTGAACGAATACAAGGAATCATGTCGTCAGTCTAGTTTTGGAGTAGTCGTTTAGTGCTTAGGATTCATCGCGTAAACAATGGCGTGAAAAGAACTGTGGCTACTGTGAGCGTCATCAAATCTCAAATATTATAGAAATAACAACAAATTTTTGAAAACAAATTTTCCATTTAATTGTAAATATATGCATATAATTTTTTGAAGAAACTTAAAGCCATTTTAATCCTAGATCACTATAGAAAAATTACTTACCCAGGAAACTTCTTTTGTCAATGTCTTCAGTATGGAAGTAGGAAGTCAATTGCTTTTCTACTTTATGATTTAGACTGCGTTCACACGATGCCGGCACATTTTGAAAACGGTGAAAAATTCGACGGATAGGCCTCCCGTTCACACGAAAACGGCACATTTTTTGCCGGCAGATTTCGAAAACGGTAGATTTTGAAAACGGAACCGTAACCGGCATGAATTTGAAACAGCATCGTTTAAACACTCAACAAAGATGAAAACAGAACATTTTTCGACACTTTTGGATCGAGAAAGGTCTATTCTTAGGATGGAGGTACTATTCTTTGGCATCAAATCCTGCAACGAGTTTTTATCGTCAAATTTCCTACCGTTTTCAAATTGTGCCGGCATCGTGTGAACGCTAGCTCAAATTTTGCTACCGTCACAATTTTCATCGTTTTCAAAATGTGCCGGCATCGTGTGAACGCAGTCTTAGAAGCCTGAAGATGCCACAAGCTCAAAATCGGTCAAAATGTAATCGACAGGCATCCATAGTTTGCTAGACCAAATGCACTTGGTAGCAAGGTTATATTTCAGATTTCTTCTTGTGCTAGGTTAGCAAGAAACCTTTGTCGTGATTCTACAGGGTATCCCAAAAAATTGTGCCCCGTTTATTTAGCTACTGTGGAGGAGCTGTAGATTCGATTATCTCCCTTTTTTCAAAGCTGCGTAGGTCAAGCTTAGACTTATTACGTTGAGTCCTAGTAATCGCTACCACCCACCCACCCATCGCTCATACTAGTATGAGCGAGGGATTGATGGGTGGTAGTATGAGCGAGAGGTGGGTGGGTGGTAGTGATTACTAGGACTCAACGTAATAAGCATAGGTCAAGCTTCAACTTAGATTTTGAGACCTTGTATGAGTCAACCTGACGCTTGGTTGCTGATTCATGGCAGAGAAAAGGCAAAATTAGTTGTTGCTTCAAACACAGCACTTTTATCGTTCTCCATCAACGCCGAAATAAAGTACATTTTAGCAGAAAGGGTGCTGGCATCGTATCAAAATTTACATTACATTGTTTGAAAGGAAGAAAATGCTTTCTTATGAATAGACAACACTGCTAACCCTTTAAAAGATTTAGCAAAAATTTTAATGCCACGCTAGAACCTGTTTTTGAAAACTTAGTTTATTTTGAGCTTTGCTGTAGAACAATAGAAGTGCTGTTTTTGAAGCAACCACTCGTTTTGCGTTTTCTCTACCATAAATCAGCAACTACTTGTCAGACTGACTCATACAAGGTCTGAAACTCTACGTTGAAGCTTGACCTATACGACTGTGCGAAAATCGAGATGATTGAATCTACAGCTTCTCCACAGCAGCTACACAAACGGTGGTAGTGGTGGCTCCACGAGGGGGACTGGGGGGACTTGTTCCCAAATCCAAACAGTCGGCAAAAATTGTCAAAGAAAAATGGCACAAAATTGGTTGGGTATACCTTCAGATTGAAAAATTACGTCGAAATCCCCCCCCACTTCTTTCGGATTCTTTAGAGCCTGCGCCGCCACTGAACGGGGGACAATGTTCTTGGGGCACCCTGTATAGCTGTATAGTACTTTCTTGCAACGGCTACATCTCACTGATCATATTTCTATAGATTTATTGTTCCAGTCTTACGAGCTTTGTTAGTTTCAGCATTGCCAGCGTCTTTTTATTGCAGAGTATTACTGATGGACCTTTTGAGATATGTCTGTAATATTTTAAGAAAGGGGGCCTTATTCTGACTTATACAGCCGCAGAGATGTGATTAGGTGGTTCTCAATTAAATGACGCAACTTCACGAAGTGCACTAAAAAAATTGTTATAACATAGCCTCTCTGGATTTTGAGACAGTTGAATAACTCGAAAACATCACCATCTGCTTGCGCAGAAATGTAAGAACAACGGTGAGCTATTTTCTTTATTCTCTTTTCTTTACGCATGTTCACCGACATATCGTTCGTTAGCCTGATATGCAATGAAAAATCTTATTAGAATCCTTTGGCTCTTCGAAATACATAAGAGGTTATGGTAGATAATCTGACGTGTAGTAAGATTTTTTTAATCTAAATGACTTAGCTTTATAGGAAGGCTTTGTTACAAGAATCACTGATGCTGTAGTTTTTTCAATGCTGAACCGAGTTTTGACAAGAGCAATAGATCTTGCAGGAGATTACATTTCAGAACCGTTGTTGCATAGAGGGATTATTCTTTCTTTTTATAAGTTTGCTCAAAAATGTGGATATGATATTGGTCTGCTAAAAAATGTGGACTTGGATATTGCCGAAGCATTGCACTTTGAAACTTCCATTGCGATCTTTGAGGGCAGAGGCGAATCATGTAAGTTTGCATCCGTTGTTGATGAGAGCCTTTTTAGTTAAAGGGAAACTGATAATAACTAAACATTACCAAAATTGTCTTCACAGTTGTGACGGAATTGGATTGGAAACTGGTTCATGTAATGTTTCACAGCAAAACAGAATTTTATTGATTTAATCGGTAAGTGAAAAATGTTGAACTGTTTGATTTTGAATGCTATTCAACTTTTCTTTTGCATGAAAATTATTTTATATTGAGATATTTGCATTAAATTTATGTTGAAGCCCGGCACTTTAAAGGCAAGAAAACCAAGTCAGGCAGGGCAATAACAATAAGGTGTCGGCCTTTTCTGAATATGAACTGCATTATCAGCCAATGTCCACGAACCATAAACCATATCATAGTGGAACGATACGGGTGTCGTACCGTTAATGCGATAGGCCACTATTTTATGAAAATTTTTTGGCTTGCTTGTTTGGATGATATACCAGCGAAAGCTCGGAAAGGAGCAACACTTCAAGCAAATTTGTCCATCTTTCAATCTAAGATACATGGCAAAGAGCAAGGTCCTCTCCTAGACTTATTACGTCGAGTCCTACTAAGCGCCACCACCATCCGGTACTAGCCCATCCGGTACTAGCTCATACTGTGAGCGAATAGGGCCGGTGGGTGGTGGCGATTACTAGGACTCAACGTAATGGGTCCAGTCCTCCCTAAGGAAGGCAAAGGTCAAGACATGGATATCGTGAAAAGGGATATTGGCATAGCTTGTTTACTACATTTATGGAGAGAAAGAGTGAGCTTCATCATCATCATCATCATCATCATCATCATCATCATCACCATCATCATCATCATCATCATCATCATCATCATCATCATCATCATCATCATCATCATCATCATCATCATCATCATCATCATCATCATCATCATCATCATCATCATCATCATCATCATCATCATCATCATCATCATCATCATCATCATCATCATCATCATCATCATCATCATCATCATCATCATCATCATCATCATCATCATCGTAATTATCACAAGCATCATTAATTAATGTTCTTTTTTTCGTAGGCTAAACTGTAAAATGGCTACCTTACAGTTGATATAAGGCCAGTTTGCGTGGGGCTGGGGAAGCAGGGGATCCCAGCACTGCTGACAAATAATTTTATCACCATGAAACCGACCATAACGGGCGTTAAATATACTGATTTTGGGTCATTCTAAACGCCATCACACAATTCAGCTTTGCAGCCAACATCTGCAGGCAATTCTTATGAGTAAAGAATGTTCCCCACTTTTGCTGATCCAGCATACAAATTCACTCAGCATTTTCCATCACATATTTCATCAAAGTATCTTATTTGTTAGGGAATCACGTGACTTGAACGGCCAGTCTTCATTGGCTAACTTCTGTTTATCATTCCCAGAGCGAAGAATGAATGCACATGTCCATTCTTGTCCAACATGTTGCTAACATTTTGGAAATAGTCCCGGGGGGGGGGGGGTACTCCCATGCTTGACTCGACTTGACTAGACGGGATGTGCCGCTCAAACAGGGTGTCCTTTTAAGGTAAAAATTACAGTATGCTACAAGGTGTCCTTTTCTGATAAAAATTATGCCACAGGGTACTACAGTTGATAAGAAAATTATGCGACAGGGTATCATGCTAAAAGAAATTTCTTAGAATTCTCTTGGAACAATGATAATGTATACTTTGGCAAAGATTTGATGGAACAGGGGGGCCCCTTGTAAATCATCATTGTTATTGATGAAGGGCTACCCTCCTTAAAAATTTGAAAATGAAATGAAATGAAATGAATACTTTTGGGGTATTTTTCATTTTTCATGCGACAGGGTACAGGATGTGCAGAGATTTGTCACATACCCTCGTCACTTCCCTAGTCAAGTACCCCCCCCCCCCCCGGGGAAACAGTATACAAACACATGCACGATGTCGACATTTTTGTTGCCAAAAAGGTTGAAGCTTGTATAATTGCCTTAGAAATGACAGCAAAAAGAAATTCCGTCGACGTTTTTTTTCCCGTTCGATCCTTTACACAAAAATATCCTTGGTACCACTCTCTAAGAATTTCTAGAGAGGGTTGTATCTGGGGTAAACTAAAATATTTTTCAAGTAAAACTGCGATAACTTTAGATCGATGCTACCGTCTATAGTAAAAAAACAACAAAACATATGTCCATTTTGATTGTTTTTGTTCTAAACATTGTCAGAACTTTTACCATTCAAAATTCTTAGATCAAGATCGTAAGTCACAGTTTGGCGATTTTTTCAGTGTTTTTAAACGATGGAAGTGCAGCTGGTTTAAGAGCGCTGTTTTGTTCCCACCTAGCGACAAAATTGCAGACGCTTATTGCTCTTTGCCTTTTTGTATCTGTCTGTGGACCTTTCTGTAAACTAGTAAAAGTAATCCAAGTTTATGCTACATTTTGCATTGCTTTCAGCATTGTATGACTTGTTTTAAAAACGTTAAAAACGTTCGGCATTGTATCTCGTTTTAAGAATAATGTGGAAGCAAGAACATCTGCTGTTGCTGTCAATAAGGTTTGAAGGAAACTTTATGTTGTCGAGAAATTTGTTTCTTTGAATTTCAAAAGCTTCAAACAATTTTTCTACACTCCAGTCTCCTTTCCTTCCGTAATCAGACTTATGCTTATTGAGAATGTTGTGAGAAGGATAGTATCGAATGTTTGTCTGGAGGAAAGGTGGAGTTAATCTGAGTGAATGAACTCTTCAGGATCCAGTTATCTTCAAAGACTTGATCTAAACGATCCTGGTAAGTTCGATACCTACCGACTATAACTAAAATTTTTGTGTAAAGCAAACGGACTTTAAGTTAAGATAATTGTGACTCTGAGATTTAAACTAATTTAGAAACTACAATTAGGAAAATTCGTTTATAAACTCAATGAGTTACCATAGCTTAGAAATCAAGTTTCCGCAAACACTTACGAGCGGGTTCCTCTATTTCCTGCCGAAAATGACCTTTTCTCCGCTTTCAAGGTTCAACAGCCCCCCCCCCAGTGCTATTGCCATTACCCTTTTGCAATGTGCTTTTTCAGGCATGGTTTCAGGGCTAAACGAATCACAAAGAATGGTCACATCACATAGCGACAATCGCCCAGGACCCTGAATTGGTAACTTTAGTCATGAGCGATATAGCACACCCAGTGTGTAGCAGTTTGAAATTAATATCAGTGGCGAGCCACCTCAACGTAGTGTATTTTGTGTTTTGAAGTTATTTTACGTGATATACAGCCACTTTTCATTGCCTCGTAATTTTGAACTTTAAGGTAGTGAGCCACCTTGAGTGCAGATCTACCTTAATCTGAAATTTCAAAATTATGAAACAATGAAAGATGGCTGTATACCAAGTAAAAATATCGTCAAAACGCAAAAAACGCTAAGTTAAGGTGGCACGCTACTAGTATAAAAATTCAAATTTCTACACATCGCGTGTCCTAATGGTTTAGCTTGTCAGTGTCCCTAACCTACCTTCAGATGCTACGTAGAAGTGAAAAAGCACTGCTTCCTATTCCCTGCAAGTTTGTACAAAAGCTGACACCAGAGGCAAAGGTTCATGGTCATAGAAACTAGAGATCACCCACTGTCGTACCCTTGGTACCAGAGCCAAAGATTGATAAATTTTTGGGTCTGGTACCCAGGGTAAGGTCGAGTTCATAGAAAGTAATTAAAGAAAAATCTTCACAAGAACACACATAATAGATGAACTCAATGCACCTCGCTACACTGCAGTGGCATATTTCTGTGCAATTGGTTGTGCGATAAAATGGATTTGGGATGAAATGGAGTTATTCGGACACATGGATTGTTGTGAGTGAGTGTAGCAAATAAGTGTTCGACATTGTTCGACAACGCCCTTTAAATCGGTCGCAAACTTCTTGCTACTTTTATATTAATGGCTTCACACGCACTCAAGCTCGCCCTTTGCATCGAGGAACGGTCCAATGCCAATTCGATATTGCACTGTTAGTTAAATCATATTTATTATGGTAAAATCTTATGAGCTTTTTCAAGTTTGATGACGTCAGAAACCTTTTGTAGAATTAACTTTAAACCCAACAATCCTAACTTTTCCGAGATTTCTGCATTCAGCGTGAATCAATATATCGACTTTTGTTAGCACAGCAGTTAAAACATGCTCTCTTTTCAAGATATCTTTTTAAACTGCAATTGTTAAACTTTGAATTTTGGAAGGAAAACAATCCTATTTTATCGGTGTCTTGTCTCACAGTAAGGACAACATGTAAACAGTGTCTAGGATGCTAACGAGCCTCTTATGTTGTGCATATACGTCCATGCTTTTAGCGATAACGTCAAAATTTACCTGGTAATTGATTGCTGGTCCATAAACGTTGAGTGAGAGTTGTTACTCGGTATTTGGGAGTCATCTAATTGAGGAAAAGTGATGCATTGTTGACAGGTTGAAAGTTCTACAAGGTAAGGTTGACAATTTGTGGACAATACTTGTTGCATTGCTCGAAAAGACGCAGTTATTACAGTTCACCGATGCCGTGTTGACTTCCATAGACGTAGGAACTGGGGGGGGGGGGTGGCACTTGGGGCATGTGCCCACCAAGATTTCGTAATAAACAAAGGAATGTCCTTTTTAGTTTTAGGAAATGCCTCCTTTTTCTTGAGGAAAAAGTGCCCTCGAAGTATTGTGCCCCCAACGTTTGAGATGCTTCCTACGTCCCTTCTTCTGAAATATTTTGGCGATTTTACGGTTTTTGGTACCCCCTACCAACTCCGCCTTGAGTACTCGGAGTTTCTTACGAGTTTCCCAACCATATGTCCACTATCTGCTGTGCCCTCGTGAATATTTCATAACAATATGGTTTTTAAGTACGTTACGAGTAATATGTTCCAGGAAACAAACAAATGAAACTGCAGTAAAAGTACGTGAAGGATTTCATTTGTCAAAACAAATAATTTCTTAACTTATATTTTCCCGGTTGTGGAAACGAGTTTTGGTAAGTTATGCTAGCTAACGTCATTCCAATAACCAGAAAACCACAGATGAGCCAAGTTTCAAGAAAAGACAAAAGAGAGGAAGTGTGACAACTTATTATTAAACAAGTGATCTCTGATCCCCTGACAATACAAAGTTATTGCTGGTTTTCTTTGTTTCTTTTATAACTGTAACCGAATGCTTCACAATTCAGTAAACATTATTGTTTGGTAAAGCTCAGGAATGTAACCGTGCAACTTTGTAATCTTTTATATAAGAGTTTCTGCTTGAGTAGAAAAAAGTATCATTTGGGCATGGAAATTAAATTGGTAAGATTTTAGCTACCGCGAATGTTCCTTAGCATGTAAACATAGGAATGTGCATTTTATGTGACGGACAAACATTCATTTTTGCAGTTTGAATAAATGAGAAAAAGTGCAACTGGGAGGTTCATTCAGTGCCTATGTGATGACAAAATGTAAGTACAGAGATAAAGCTCACAACTGGGTTGTAAAAGGATTCCTTCTGTTGTCATGTTTGGGCCTATGCTGCGATGGCAAGGAAGTAAAAGAGGGCCTCGTGAAACAATCCAAAACAAAGAATCTTGCGCTTTCTAAATGTTTGGAAATTTGCCATAAGATGGAGACAGATTGTTATTTTGACTGTGGAAGAACTATTAACATCAGGTCCATTATCAGCCAATCACTGTGGCTTAAATGCACTGATGTCTGCGACAAGAAATATGAAGATTGCAAAGGGTCGAAAGTGAAGAAAAACAGAATAGATGGGGGATTCAACAAAAGCGACAATAGAAAGCACATTATTGGCTGCAAGCAAGCAAATAGTGAAGTCCAATTTCAGTCCAACGACAAATTTTGAAAAAATTGAAAAGGGTTCGGTAAAAAGTATGAAACAGGAAGACTTTCGCAGCGATGCAAGATCATTCATAGCTGTCACAGTTTGGTATTTTAATATTTCATTTAATTCGTCGCGTTAATAGATAATGTAAAATGGTTAATTGCAAATTTTAATTTTTTTACAAGAAATAAAATCCGTATTTGGCAGGCAGCTTCTTAGATTTCAGAACCACTTTGCTACTCAAAGTTTCATATTTGATGTTTTACATGATAACATTGAGAAACTGAAATTCTTATAGAAACAAGTTTATGAAATTTCGAACATAGGTCATTTTTAGCCACCAGACTGGAAAGTTTGTACTGCGCACGCAATATCTTGCGCGTGCAGTAACATACGCGGTTTTCAAACTTGCCCGCGCAGTTGGCAATAAACAAAGGATCTATTGTTTAATCTACAAAGGATCTATTGTTTTAACCTATTGTTCTCGAACTGCAAATTTTCAGCGCAATCTAACTTAGGCCACCTCAAATTGCACGCACAAGATACAAACTTTCCAGTCTGGTTTAGCCATCCATGATTTAGCCATCGGTTAGTTCCTGGTAGGCATAGACGTAGGAACCGGGGGGCACTGGAGGTACGTGCCAAGTCCCCTTTTAACTTTTAGAAAATGCCCCCTTTTTCTTAAGGAAAAAGTGCCCTCGAAGTGTCGTGCTCCCCTAAGTCTGAAATGCTTCCTATGTCCCTGCAGGTAGGCGTGGCCAGCAGCCTTGATGGATTGATTGCAAAGCGTAGGAACAATGTCTATTGGCTTAAATTTCATGGGAAAATGAAAATGTATCCTCATCAAAGTAACAGCAATTTTTAGCTTGAAAAATGTTGCTGTTAGCATTGAAATTAATGACTTTCCAATTTGCCTTGACGTTTCGGTACATACTCAGAAATTGGTGCGGATATCATCAGTCTTGACCTTTCCTGTGAAGTGCGGGGCCACATCATAGAAACAGATAGGGTATTGCCTCTTATGTTGTAGCCACAATAGAAATTGTAGCATTTTTTTCCTTCACTTATTTTGATCCGTTTTACTAAAATACACGACCTTGAATCGTTGTTGACTACAATGTGTATCCACCTACTGTCTTGTTTGCTTTCAGACTAAAATGCAACTATAAAACAAAGAAAAGGAATCCAATTTATGAGAAATCAAGAACTTGGGCAAGAACTGAAAGTTTCTTAAAATTGTCAGAATCTTTATATTCACTACCTTTGCTCTCATGAGCATTTTTCAAAACAATACAGTGCCGAAGCCAATGGGGGACTGGCAGGCGGAGCGTCCCCCAGGAGACCATTAGTCGGAAAATTTTGCGCTCCTGTCGGATTTTTTGTGATCTAGATGTCTACTTTTGGAGGATTTTGAGGGGAGTTAATTTATAAAATCGTGAATTTATTAGCGTTAAAAAGTAAATTCCAACAGAAATTACTGAATTTACTGCATATATTTTATTGATATTCACTAACTGGCCTAAATGTGTTGATTGCAAGGCTGAAATGCGAAATATGGATAAATTTTAAATTAGATCGGTCATTAAATCCATAAATTTAACGTTTGTTCCTAAAGTTGTTGTTGTTACTGTTGTTGTTGTTGATGGCTTTCTCGTTGGAAAATCTTGGTTTTCGCCGGATTTCCTCTATCAAAATAAATAGCTTCTTAAACCATATTTTCCCAATACTGGAGTTTCTTAATTTTTGTTGACCTGAGAATAGAGTTTCTGACAGGAAATGATAGTATGCGTGTTTTTCGTTGTTGTTTCAAGTAACTACTGTGCCAAATGTCTTAAAGACGCTAAATTTGTATGATGAGTTTAAAACGAAATTTTGAAATTAGTGTGAGTAGCAGAAAGTAAATATTCGATAATAAAGCATTCTAAATCAATTTTACTGTTATCTCTTTCGGTCTTTTGTCAATCTACGAAGCATGAAATTCTAGGCACAGCACAACCAACCTTTGCTCACGCTCGTTGTTGTTGCAGTTGTTGTTATCGCTCAGCCCAGCGCAACGTGAAGTCCAATCTTGGGGAATGTTCTGAGCATAGCATCTGAGTATTTCACAAAAACGGTACCCTGGGTACCAGACTTTCAATCTGGAACCCAGCGTAAAAGAAACAGTACTCTGGCTGTCAGGGATATCGTGTCTTGTTATCGCTTCTGTTGTAGCAAATTAAGTTCGAAACAAGAGTTTCGAATACACGTTTTTTTAATAAGAAACTTGGATCAGGCCATAGTGCTAAAAGTTTCGTAATTTAACATGAAATTTCGTCCATTTTAGTACTAAAAGTTTCTTAATTGGTTTCTTATTTTTTGAATGCATGAATTGTCAATGTGGTCGCTAACACTGCAACAGATATGTTTCTTGATATTTAAAACATCATATAGGAATAGACAGTGTTCTATTATGCTGAAAACACGAGTGGTCAGATAATATACTGTCCAATAATAAAGGTTCAACGATTTATTTGCTATAAAATTCATGCTTTTAAGAGTTTCTTAAAATTTTGGTCATCTTAGTACTACAATCGTGGCCAAAAGTTATTGGACGATTGATCAGAACCTCGATATTCGCTAGTAAAAGGCCCCCCTTCCCCTATGTCAATGTTGTTGTAAGAGATTGTACGTTAAATCAGTTCATAAACCATCTGGTGATGGAAAATTACAACATTGACACCGGGGGGAGGGGTTTGGAAAGCAACAGAGGGCTAAAACTGTAAAGAGGCTGTATTTATTTCCTCTTCAGTAGCTGTCCAGTAACCTTTTGGCCACGATTGTCTCCAGAAGTGAAAATAGATATTGCCTCATAACTGTTCATATGAGCCACAAAATGTGTCCAATTATCAATCAATTGGTGGCTTTTACTAGAATTTCAACAATTTTGAAAATTTTATTCATTCTAAAAATCGATCTGACGTCATAGCAACATGACGCAAAGCAAACTTTGCGTTGGAAGACAACGATTGTAGAAAGAAGGCATATGCTCGGAAATTCTCCGCTGATAAAAGACTGCACATGCAGTATTCACAAAAAAGACAAAATTCAAGCATCAGAGATGAAAAAACAATGCTTAATAGCTTGTTAGCAACGGCCAATATTGAAACAATGCCCCTTATTCGCGGATACCCGCTGTATATAAGGACTTTGTGATCTCTTTCAGATCCGTGCCACGAGTTGCCACGAGTTGCCAAATCGAGTTACCATTTTACTTGTAGGCTTCAGTATGGACTTCAACGAGTTACCACGAGTTACCATTCTTTTTTTTAAATAATATAGTATATTATTTATAAAAAAAGAAATGGTAACTCGTCGCTTCCCATACTGAAGTCTGTAGAAAAAATGGTAACTCGTTATGGTAACTCGTGGTAACTCGTGGGCAGCCTGACAAAGGTGGCAAAGTGTCGCTTAAAAAGTTGTCCTGAAACTGTTAGGAGCAAGTCTAGGTATCATTGTTGGCTATACCTAATCATGTAAAGCAATGGGGGCAACTTGGAATGTACATGTGGTTCTGCACTGTCGTTTAATGAATGAACTCAAAGATTGTGCATTGACTCAAGGAACTAGAAATCTCTTCTTACGCCGTTCAATTCCGTCGTTAGTGGATATATCGTAAGCCCCTTTGCTCAAAGTGTAACTCTGGAGACTACTTAACAAACTAACATGGCTTTCATCATGGTATCATCCGTATTTTCGATGTAAGAGGAGCAATTCCTAGCATAGCATCAATATCTCTACATTCAGACAATCGTGGCCAAAAGTTATTGGACGATTGATCAGAACCTCGATATTCGCTAGTAAAAGGCCCCCCTTCCCCTATGTCAATGTTGTTGTAAGAGATTGTACGTTAAATCAGTTCATAAACCATCTGGTGATGGAAAATTACAACATTGACACCGGGGGGAGGGGTTTGGAAAGCAACAGAGGGCTAAAACTGTAAAGAGGCTGTATTTATTTCCTCTTCAGTAGCTGTCCAGTAACCTTTTGGCCACGATTGTCTCCAGAAGTGAAAATAGATATTGCCTCATAACTGTTCATATGAGCCACAAAATGTGTCCAATTATCAATCAATTGGTGGCTTTTACTAGAATTTCAACAATTTTGAAAATTTTATTCATTCTAAAAATCGATCTGACGTCATAGCAACATGACGCAAAGCAAACTTTGCGTTGGAAGACAACGATTGTAGAAAGAAGGCATATGCTCGGAAATTCTCCGCTGATAAAAGACTGCACATGCAGTATTCACAAAAAAGACAAAATTCAAGCATCAGAGATGAAAAAACAATGCTTAATAGCTTGTTAGCAACGGCCAATATTGAAACAATGCCCCTTATTCGCGGATACCCGCTGTATATAAGGACTTTGTGATCTCTTTCAGATCCGTGCCACGAGTTGCCACGAGTTGCCAAATCGAGTTACCATTTTACTTGTAGGCTTCAGTATGGACTTCAACGAGTTACCACGAGTTACCATTCTTTTTTTTAAATAATATAGTATATTATTTATAAAAAAAGAAATGGTAACTCGTCGCTTCCCATACTGAAGTCTGTAGAAAAAATGGTAACTCGTTATGGTAACTCGTGGTAACTCGTGGGCAGCCTGACAAAGGTGGCAAAGTGTCGCTTAAAAAGTTGTCCTGAAACTGTTAGGAGCAAGTCTAGGTATCATTGTTGGCTATACCTAATCATGTAAAGCAATGGGGGCAACTTGGAATGTACATGTGGTTCTGCACTGTCGTTTAATGAATGAACTCAAAGATTGTGCATTGACTCAAGGAACTAGAAATCTCTTCTTACGCCGTTCAATTCCGTCGTTAGTGGATATATCGTAAGCCCCTTTGCTCAAAGTGTAACTCTGGAGACTACTTAACAAACTAACATGGCTTTCATCATGGTATCATCCGTATTTTCGATGTAAGAGGAGCAATTCCTAGCATAGCATCAATATCTCTACATTCAGACAATCGTGGCCAAAAGTTATTGGACGATTGATCAGAACCTCGATATTCGCTAGTAAAAGGCCCCCCTTCCCCTATGTCAATGTTGTTGTAAGAGATTGTACGTTAAATCAGTTCATAAACCATCTGGTGATGGAAAATTACAACATTGACACCGGGGGGAGGGGTTTGGAAAGCAACAGAGGGCTAAAACTGTAAAGAGGCTGTATTTATTTCCTCTTCAGTAGCTGTCCAGTAACCTTTTGGCCACGATTGTCTCCAGAAGTGAAAATAGATATTGCCTCATAACTGTTCATATGAGCCACAAAATGTGTCCAATTATCAATCAATTGGTGGCTTTTACTAGAATTTCAACAATTTTGAAAATTTTATTCATTCTAAAAATCGATCTGACGTCATAGCAACATGACGCAAAGCAAACTTTGCGTTGGAAGACAACGATTGTAGAAAGAAGGCATATGCTCGGAAATTCTCCGCTGATAAAAGACTGCACATGCAGTATTCACAAAAAAGACAAAATTCAAGCATCAGAGATGAAAAAACAATGCTTAATAGCTTGTTAGCAACGGCCAATATTGAAACAATGCCCCTTATTCGCGGATACCCGCTGTATATAAGGACTTTGTGATCTCTTTCAGATCCGTGCCACGAGTTGCCACGAGTTGCCAAATCGAGTTACCATTTTACTTGTAGGCTTCAGTATGGACTTCAACGAGTTACCACGAGTTACCATTCTTTTTTTTAAATAATATAGTATATTATTTATAAAAAAAGAAATGGTAACTCGTCGCTTCCCATACTGAAGTCTGTAGAAAAAATGGTAACTCGTTATGGTAACTCGTGGTAACTCGTGGGCAGCCTGACAAAGGTGGCAAAGTGTCGCTTAAAAAGTTGTCCTGAAACTGTTAGGAGCAAGTCTAGGTATCATTGTTGGCTATACCTAATCATGTAAAGCAATGGGGGCAACTTGGAATGTACATGTGGTTCTGCACTGTCGTTTAATGAATGAACTCAAAGATTGTGCATTGACTCAAGGAACTAGAAATCTCTTCTTACGCCGTTCAATTCCGTCGTTAGTGGATATATCGTAAGCCCCTTTGCTCAAAGTGTAACTCTGGAGACTACTTAACAAACTAACATGGCTTTCATCATGGTATCATCCGTATTTTCGATGTAAGAGGAGCAATTCCTAGCATAGCATCAATATCTCTACATTCAGACAATCGTGGCCAAAAGTTATTGGACGATTGATCAGAACCTCGATATTCGCTAGTAAAAGGCCCCCCTTCCCCTATGTCAATGTTGTTGTAAGAGATTGTACGTTAAATCAGTTCATAAACCATCTGGTGATGGAAAATTACAACATTGACACCGGGGGGAGGGGTTTGGAAAGCAACAGAGGGCTAAAACTGTAAAGAGGCTGTATTTATTTCCTCTTCAGTAGCTGTCCAGTAACCTTTTGGCCACGATTGTAGTTTCTTATAAACTAGTTTCTTATAAAAAAAACGTGCAAGTCTAGCAAAACAGCATTACGTTGTTCCGGCGTTGACGATCTGTCCTTCACCAAATTAATTGCCAGAGTTAAAGTTAGTTAACTCACGAGCTGCAGGCAAGGCTTTTTGTAATTAAATGTTAAGATCTGATAACAAGAAAAACTGATCAGTTAACGGGAATCTAAACATATAAAAGCCTGTGATAAAAATAGCCGAGCAGAGACAAATGACCATGATACTTGTAAAACCATATTTGGGTAACTGATCTACGTGAACATAGACTTGCCCCAAGTCTATGACTTATTACAGATGACGAAAGAGACTTGGGGCAAGTCTAACGTGAACAGGAAAATGCTGATATTTGATAGGCTAGAATTTGACGGCAAATGGGTTGAGCTACTTTTAAATGCTTGTAAATTCCCTCTAACTTTCTGCACAGTGAGATCTCCTCAATTGTAGCAAATCGTGGAAAGTAGCCGACAAAACCATTCCAATACCGGTTGTTTGAGGATAAAAAATTTTGCTGGCTTTAAGGCCAAAGACAGAATGTTTCGAATGCAGCGCAACTGGATCTGTCAGCCGACGATACTCGGCTAATTCGCTCGCCAAGAATTCGCTCGCCAAGTAACTTAATTCCAAATTGCACAATCCAATCACGAAATTGCAGATAAAATATACAACCAGTAGAGCAAGCCTTCAATTTGGACGATTCTCAGGCTAAATATCTTTGACCAAGTTTACATTGCACCGGAACAGTTTTGTCCCACTAAAATGGTGTTACGGTTAACGAGTGTGTACACTGCTTCAAAACAAAATTGATCTTTAGACAGAAGGAACAAAAGTGATACAAATTAGCAGGAGCAGCGGAAAAGCGAGGCTGATCCGATACGCTTTTGTTACGGATCCCAAGTTTTGCCGGTGCAGTGTAAACAGAGTCTTACAACGAGTTTTCAGGCATGGAGTCGATATGGTGTTGAATACCTTCGTAGGGCAAAGTTTCCTTACATGTGCAGTGCAGCACACGCTTGTGTTAGCACTTGGCGGAAATTGTAGGCTCAAGTTTTTATGAAAGGTTACGCAACCGTACTTACCAGAAAAAAATTGACAAAATATTTTGCAGTTTGCAGCAAGTGATATTTACAGGCTACGTTGTTCTCACAAACGGTTTCCATGTAGTATAGTATCAGAAAGTTTTGATATTGGTTTTAAAGGGAGAACAAAGACCAGCAGCCTTTCCGATCGTTTGTTTTTGTGAATTTCGTAGTCAGTTATTGGGGAAGCTGTGGAGGGCAAGTCGCTGACGTTGTGCAAAGCATGTTGGTCCTTGTACTCCCTTTAAGTGCGAAAATGTTTTTCAGCAAGCCCAACTCACCCGACAAAAGTGAAGATGTCACCAAACTTGTGAATATTACTTGACGAAAAGCTGAGGAGTCTCTTGTGGTGCATAACTTCTTTGTGTGATCGAAAAGGCAAGAATAAAAATGCTAAAGGACTTTGCTATAAGTCCGGGAAGTCAATAAAGTTGTCTTGCTACCGGGAGAGTCAATAAAAAGGTTCCGTGCTTGAAAACTGCTGCTCCCTAGTCTGCGGTGCGACCTTTATGGGGAAGAAAAAATTGAATGGAAAGGGACTAGCTGCTCCAAGAATATCAAAGTAATAATACTTAAGAATTGTCTTGTTTTATTATCAATATATCCAGGGAACAGTAGCCTTTCAAACGCTAGGCTTTTTGACCCGACCGGTAAAACACAGCTTGCATTAAAATTTTCAAATCTTCAGGCTGATTGCCATCCAAACAGGGACAAGGCTTCCTTCGGTAAAACTTTTTCGCAGCTTTTGAATATTCGATGAAGATTGAATGTCTCTGAACAAACCAAAGGTCCAGACGCAAAGTAGGAGAAACAGGAAATGCGAAAATACCTTCGGCAAGAGCAGATATTAATGTAACCCATATTTTACGTCGAATATTCAAATTCAAGGGTAACACAGAAAAAAACAGGATTTGCGTTTGTTGTTATTCATTTTCAATACCATGAATAATAAGCAATTTCTTACAATCATATAAGTTCGATGTGAAGGCTTTAAGAAACTACATATGTTTGCAGTCAGGCTTTTTAATTCTATTCACAACAGACTAGATACCAATTAATTCAGTTCTACGGAAAACGGTGTGCTTTTATGTCTGTCGGTGAAACTGAAAAAGGTCCTAACTTTGGAGAAACGAGGAGGAAGGCAAAGGTAAAAAGAAATCAGGGCCTAAAACACTATTATCGGAGGCACTGGCTTTCGATTTTCTTCTCAAAAGTTGAGCTTATTTGCAGGAAACAAGGAACAAGTAAACTAACGCTAAATTAAAAAGAAAACGAGAGTGGAGACATTACAAACATACAAAAAAGTTCTGTTCGATGATTGTTTGATGCCAACATGATCACATCGTGAGTTCCTGGAATAGACAGAAACAAACGGGGTAAGAAAAATAAAAAAAATCGAAAAAGTTATACGGCATATATCAATGAAATAGCCAAAAATAGCATTATTTGAGGAGAAAGAAAAACTTAGCCAATTCATTTTGAATTGTAACTTCACAATCAAAATTCATAAAAACATAACTCCTATCGTTCAAGTTTGAAAACTATAAGCAACTACAAGTGGATAACCAGTGGCGGACACTTTGCCATATATCAGGGGGCAACACTATTGTTTAAGATAAAAAACATTGTTTATTCCTATTGTTTTCAAACATAAGATATTTGTTGTATTCCCCTCACCCCCCAAGTGTCTGCCAGTGTGGATAACTTCATAGGGGATACTGACGCTGGTAAGACATTGAAATAGACCAAAGTTCGGCGATTTGGTGAAAATTTCTTTTTTTAATCTCAAAATATTGCAGAGCTGTACATTATTGGCCACCATCATAGTTGTTATGGACCAATGGCAAAAATATACTACATTTTGTCACAGTCATACATGCTACTCATCATGAGTATCAATTTCATTTGCCATTTCCCTCAAAAAGAATCTGCATAAAACAATGTTTAATACATGAATCACAATCTGATACACATGATACACAAATGAATAAAACAATGTTTGATACATTTTGAAGAATTTTTTTGAATGTACACAATGTTAGTAGAAGCTCTGACACCACTTAACCAAGCCTGTCTATTGTTTATGACACTTGATAATGGGTTTAAGCCCAAAATGTCACATAAAACAAAGCTCTGTTCGTAGCGCAATTAAAGATGCTTTATTGGTTTATTTATCAACAAAAATTGTGCAACAAGCATACAAGAAGATTGTTTGTGCTGTCTATTGTTTATTGATTGACTGAATTGCCTGTAATAGGAATAGTTAATCACCAGCCGTAAATGACACAAGCCTTACACTTTACAAGAGTTCTTGACAAGTTAGAAATGAAGTTCCTTACCATGATGGCATTAACAATGTCGTTATCATTTTTCTTTAATGCTTTGATTGCTTTATTCCTTGATACACCAGCCTGTTGCATGACGAGTTCGATTTCTTTTTCTTCCACTCCAGTTGAGTCAACTTCTTCCTCATCGGATTCTTCATTGTCGAGTTGCTGTGGTTTACTATCAGCAAGAGTTACTGCTGGCTCTGGAGCCTTGAATTTTTCTGCAGCCTGCAAGGGAATAAAGTATCTACTGTATATCTAGACATTGATGGCAGGACGTAATGACTAGGTCTATTATGGTCTAGTCTAAAATAGCATACAGGAATAACAATTTCACTGACCAATAACATCAAAACAGTTCATACATAGCTCAACCCAGTCCCTTATTCCATTGATTTAACGTTGGTCTCCACAAGAACTTTTTGATGATTACCTTAAAATTTGCAATTAAAAGAGCTGTGTTGATTTCCATGTATGATACCTTCATGGCAAATACCCCTTCCAAAAACCTCCAAAATTGGAGTGAGGCTGGAGACGTTCTGTGATTCCACTGACCAAAAACTCGAGGCACAAAATCATCCGACAAAAACTTGAAAACACTTCTACTTTTTGTCAACCAAATTGTCTATGATGCTGTGATCAGAAACGCTCTACTGTCTATGTGTCTTTAGAATTATTAAGATGATCATCAAGAAGATGGCCATCATAAAGTTCTAGGATTATGAGACCTCATATGAGAAATTGAATGAATGGACTAGTAGAAAGAAACTTGTCAACTTTCCACCCATTGAACAGGGCATGAAAAAACTCCCTTTCCTGCGACTAAAAAATAATGCTTAAAATTCCTGTAAGATCACAAAAGTGAAAATATTGAGCATTTATAAAAAGGTCATGTTCCAATGATTGGCAAGAAACATGTAACCGGTATCCTATGTGTGAAAAATCAACTGGGAGCAAGCTTGGAGCTGATTAAGTTGGAAACCCATGAACAAAATCATCTATGAGCTCTATGAGGCATGAGGGAAAGTCAAGTTCTTCATTCATCTCATATTTGCTGTTTACAACATAAAAAGAACTGCACATGAGATACAATCTAAGGTTGGTAACTTGCTTGACATTTTAAGTTATTTTCACTTAGAAAAATGAAAAAACAGAGCATAATACACAAAAAAGATATATTTTGAGAAATTTTCTGCAGCACACATTATGAATTGAAAATTTCCCGCAACTGCCCTGTCACATGGTCAGGTGGGTTTTCATGTCTTGCCATTGAAAATTAAATAACTAGGTTGGCTGTGTGATTGTAATGGATCATTGCAGCTCCTGCATTGGACCTGCCCAAGTGGCCCTGTAAGAGAACAAAGAGAGGACTTGTCACGAACAGCTCCTCATTAATTACTCATAAGGATGTGTGACTTGACTTGACCTGATGTTTGTAATAGGACCTAACCACAAGGAATTTGAACAACCAGGGGGTCAGTTGTAGCTGTCTACACAGGTGCACTGTTGTGGAAGTGGTGGCACCAATATATGAGCATCTGTTTGTTCAATGTTTGGTCTGCCCCCATCATTTTCCTTCAGGGAAAGGCAGTATCTTGTCTACTATTGGTCAAACATCATGATCAAAGGTGCCGCCTGCCGTTCCAAAAACCGTCCGGCCATCCAGCTGTGTTTTCCAGCTGTGAGCTGTTTGCGACAAGTCATCTCTTTCTTTCCTACAGGACGACTTGGGCAAGTCCACTCCTGCACAGGCAAGTAGCTGTGATACCAATAACAACACTACAGTTCCTACATTAGTCATGTGCAAAGCAAATGGGATCACATGTCCCCACAAGAGCCACAAATCGTTCAGTTACATTCTTCTTTCCATGTGATGCCCTATACTTGATCAAAACTCACAAGCACCCTGGCTCCTTGGACCTGCGCCAAATTTCATGTCAGTAGTTCAAATACATGTACATTGATTTGCAAACACATTTGATTGAGGAAAGTACTGATCTATCAAATAGCAAAAGAAAAGTTCATTTTCATATTGAAATATTTAGCAATACTTACTTGCATCTGAGCTTGCTGACTTAAATCTTCAACCTGTAGATGAGAAAATTATTGTTAAATACATCTCTTTTCCATGGTCACCAACAATGACTGATTGTCGTTATTCAATTAAACCTAATTCCCACTACAGTACAAATACCATAAATACTCCACCAAAGTAAATTCCACCTCTGTAACAATTTTAACCATTCGGCAGTAAGAGCTCTGTCACCCCCACTTGGATAATCATAAAGGTATCAGACGTCCACAAAAAAATCAAATTTACAAGACACTGATACGTTCTTTGTATGGGTAATATATTTTTCCTTGCTGCATTTCAATTTTACACTCATTATGCATCACTTTGTGTTAATTCCAAGTCAAAATTAAGCTGAATATCTTTATCAGCTAGAATAGCAGGGATGTTGTCACACATCAACTGCACTATTTAACAGAATGTCCTCTTGAATAAGCTCAAACCCAAATATTCATCTTATTTGACGACTTACAATACTCAACAAAGAACTGATCTCATAAAAGGCGGCACATGGATAAAACTCGATCAATTCTGGGGTGAGTTCTTGAAAAGGAGTAAATTTTATGCAAACAAACAATGACAAGTATGGTTATGAGAGATGACCATACACCCAATTCACATCTTCATTTTGTCAATAATGTGCTCCTCCACAGAGCAAATTTTACCAAATCAAATTCCCAGTTGAGCACTTGTGAAAAGCAGGCACAAAAATCTACTCAAACGGGGTCTGCTATATCAGGTGAGTCCAAAAAAGTTTATGCGTTTGACTAAGGTTTGAGGCTAATATTCAAAACTGAAATGCTAATCTTTCGGTCAAAGGCTAACTTGGAGATGAGGAAACTTTGTTTGGTAAAATCACTCATCATTTAGATCCAGAAATTAGGAGAATGCTGGAAAGGGGCATGTTTGGGAACAAGGATTCCACATTTCATAATTTGCTTGCTATTAAAATTCAAACTATTTCTGACACTGCCATTATACACCTCAATGCCACATAAATCATGGACCAGAATGGAGGGTGGAATTTTTGATTCCCATACAAACCCCTTACAGGCATTTTTCTAACAGTTGGGCCTTTAAGATGAGTGAATTTAACAAACAAATCTTTTTTCATTGAACCTAGCCATTGACCAATTTACATTACAAGTTTGAATATTGGTCACATATTCTTTCTATTCCAAACACGTACAAACTTTTTTTGACTCACCTGGCAGAGACAACCAGGAGATAACTAACAGGAAAGCATGGTTTCTCTTTGCTAACATTATGGAAAACTCCTTTCGTTTTTACTCTAATAAACTGCTGCCTAAAACATGGTACTAGGGCCATATACACTACTTTCATATCAGTTATGACTACATAGGTAATACCGTACATCTTAATAAACTACATAAGATTCACACAGTATCAAATTAACCTTTGCGCAAGTAGCAATCTTTTATAGGTTACTAAACCTACCTTTGCCTCTCCAAAGACAATATATGTGTCTCCAGCTGGACTTTTATATACATCTGGTTTATCGACAACAAACAATATATTTTTGGACTTCCTTATTGTAACTCTGGTGACACCTGTGACACTTTTAAGTCCAAGTTTTGACATTGCTTTCCGGGCCTTCTTTTCACTCCTACTTTGTTTTGCCTTGCTGACAGGCTCCTCTTGGATCCCTGCTGCTGCAAAAGCATTTGCTTGGGTCTCTCCTGAAGCTTCCTCAGGCTGATTTTCATCATCACTGTCGCTGTCTGTTTCTGATTGTACTGTGACTGTGTAAGAAAGATGAAATTAGCTAATTTGGCAAATACAGATGAAGCAATTTCATCATGTTCATTACAAAGCTTTCAAGAGTAGCTCCTGTAAAGTAAAAAGCTGCCCATAAGAAATTCAGTTACCGTAAAAGCTCTATTAAGCCCCATGGTTTAATTTTGGACCTTCCAGAGGGGGGCTTAACAGAGAGAGGGGCTTATTAGAGAGGGGGGCTTATTCACAAAATCAAGTGACAAGGATATATTTGGTAGCTTTTCAATTCCTTTGTCCCATATTTTGCAGAATCAACATATAAATTTTACAGCTCAAATACATAAAAAATTTGACACAGTTTTTATCCCAAACCATACTAAAATTAACATGCAAGGTTGTGTAGCTAAATAAATGGAATATATTTGGTAAATTCTAGAATTTTGTTTTAGTGGGGGGGGACTTAATAGAGAGGGTACCTTATTTCACATTTTGACTCAGACGGGGAGGGGCTTATTAGAGAGGGGGGCTTAATAGAGCAAACTGTGGGCCTGAATTTCTAAAATTTAGGAACCAAGATATAAGAAACAGGTAAGCATGATGTTTTTCCAGCTTCTTATAGGTTTTGCATTGAGACACAAATAAAGTGATTGATCAAAAATTTAATATGAAAAAGTAGATATATATATGTTTAGTGGTTGAAATTACTGTCAGTGTGCCCTTTCTATAGAACTTCCAATGTTTTGTTTAAAAAACATATGATATAGAGCCCCAGTTCTTTTGATTCTTTATTGTTTTGGATCTCCTTAATAGGCCCTTGCCCCTTTATATCTTGGCTGATGATGACCCTAGCCAGAGTCGAAATGTTCTTTGCAATAATAATTTTTACATAAATATGGCTCAGTTGTCTTTGACATGAGTCTTTCACTGGTCACTATATTATTCATTGGATTTGTCTTTAATTACTGCTGTTATCAATTGAGTCGTTTGAATGAAGATATATAAATTTTCCGTCATACTGGCTCTCAATTCTATTATCAAGCTTCGCTTCCCAAGAACTGAATCAATTGATATAGAGTCTTCAGTAAAAAAGTAAGATACAATGGGATACAGCATCTATTATCAATCATGGAAGTTTTGCCTTTCTGGGTTGATCCTGCCTTTTACAATAGCCCATGCAGTACTTGAGAGAATTCCCTCGTTCCTGCGCTTTTCATTCAGGAAAATTTACACTCTGATTGGCTAATCCATCCTTAACATTCAATTTCTCAATTCCATTTTTTTAATCAAATCTCAATGGGCCTTCACTTTTTGCCCCTCTTTTTCACATATATTTTGATGGAAGATAATTGGAAGCTGAGTTCAATCATGAGGGAAAATAATCCAAAGGATATGATGCTTTAATTGACACAAGCTATTTCTTTTAGATACAAATGAAAGAACTAAAAGTCAAACCATTGATTTGGAATGCAGTTGAGAACAAGAGTAAAGAATAAGGAAGCAAAGTACTTACAAGAAGATATACAGATAAAATAAAAGACATGATAGACAGCATTAGTTTTAGGACAGGAACGACAGGAAATTTTGATAATGACATAAGATTTTTACATTTTTTTATCTCTGTTTATGTAAATTCTGGTAAGAACTGGATGAAGGAAGCAATTTTTTCCATTTCTATTTCCAATTCTATTTTACAAACAGGTCTACATAGTTGCATTAGTCACAACGCGTAAAATAGAGTAAATGCATATATACCATGTGAGTCAGAAAACATGGGGCGTTTGGCAGACTGTGACATTTCATTGAACCATCCAATTGTCATGGAATAAATTTTCCATGCAACCAAGAGCCTAACTTAGATCACACACCTTTCCCCATTGTAATCCACCACATGATGCATTCTTTAAAAAAGATTTCTTTGTTAAGACCTTGTATGGGAGTGTTTCAAACTAGCAAAATCTTTTGCCAAGCCCCTTCCACGTTTTATCTTGGCAAAAATTACAGGTGCACACGGCACTATCAGGGGAGAAGGAAATAGTTCAGAGATTTCCCTAGGGGTATCTTATCATAACTTACCCTGTGTGGAGAATATGTGTGAAAGACATTAATAATGTGTGCTTCTTTGTCTTGTGAAGAGATTTCTTTCAGGCATATGAACGCTCTGTAAATCGCAATGGGACTTCTTGCCATCTATGCTTCTTGCAGACAATACTTTTTCCTGCAGCCTGGCTCACACTAGGTCTTTTGAGTTGTTAGAGTTGTGCATAAAGACGAAAGAGACAAAGAACTAAAATGCTGTCCTTTAGGTCTTTCTGCACAACCTTAAAGACCTAAATGACCTAGTGTGAACCAGGCTTAACTGTTTCAGTACGCCCTGATAATACCACGTGTACCTGCAATCCTGGCAAGGCAAAAATGCTGAAGGGGCTTGGTCAAAGATTTCATCAGTTTGCAAGACTCCTATACTAGGTCTTAACAAAGAAAATCTTTTCAGCAACTGCATTGAGAGACCAATTTCAACACAGTTAGACTGTTGGCTGCATAAAAAAATTTAGTTCATGATGGTCGAGTAGCTCAAAGCAATGCCACAGTCCAACAACACCCCACATTTTTCTGATTCATGTGGTACATAAAGATACGTACATACACATATACAAACGCTTTACTATACCTTCGCAAAACAACAGAAATGAAGGAGGATTTGTTAGGTAATGTTTGAGACAGTTCAGAATTTAGGTACAATTTTCTAACAAAAACTAAAAAAGCCAAGATGAAATCCAAAAGTTTGCTCCCCTTTGTTTGAAAGGTGAAGTTTCCTGACCCCTGGGCCCCAGGTGAAGCTATGTGCTGCTCTGAATTGGATATTTTTGGAGCACAACAATTTTGTGTGCCAGTGTGCACCAAAGAATAATTGATATCTATTGTTCAATACAATGAGGCATTGAATTGTCCATTGTTTTACAGTCTCTTTCTAAAATGTACACCAAAAACCAGATACAGTAAGTTCTTTACTGAATGTTTCGCTAACTCTGTTAAAATACTCCTTTTATTATTATGATGATAGACAATGCTTTTATTATTTCATTGCGCTTTATTATAGAGCGTTAGCTGGCCACTTTGGTATTGTTGTTGATGTGGAGATCAACATGAATTTCGTTTCAACAAAGCCAAGTCATAAGACAACAATGTTTCGAGGATTAATCCAGATGATGGCTGATTTTTGCAGCCGTGACCATGTAATGACCTTGCTGTTAAGTTACCACTTGAAATCATCATAAGCGGTGGTTACTAATGAATGAGAAGAAACCAGACCACTTCAATAAGCAAAGAACTGCTACAACGTTATTAACTGCAAGTGGAATTGTGATAACAAATGTCCGCTTAATGTTTTATCGCAAACTAACAACTTTGTCTATGTCAGGTGCGGAAAATTTCTTAAGCTTATGAGTGCGGAAGTTTCAAATTCTCATTCTCTTTATTACTGAAATCTCTTGGGCCTCTACATATACTTCATTGCCAGTCGTACGAAACCACATGCCTTTTTCCAGACATCAATTGAGAAATATGAGTAACGAAGTGCAACTAATATGTGGCAGCTAGTTTTATCAACATTGCGTGTTTTTAGCATTGACTGCCTCTAAAGAGTATAGTGAGAATTTGATGTAAAAGGCTTATCGTAAAAAAGTAAATTTGGGTGAAGAGGCAAAAGTAAGGGCCAAACTACAAATTGATTAGCAAATTAATTTTCGGCAGGTAAAGTGTTTTGCTGGTGTCAGATGGAAACTCTTTGTCTCAAAACTTTGGCTTTGGTTGTTACTGTAGAAAGCATATATTTTCATTCAAATGCTTATAGCTGGCTGGTGCTGATTATACCAACATTTTATGAAAGGGAAACTGAGCCATTTCATATCTGATGAAAGGGGCCTGAAGTTACCTCATCAAAAACTCTAATCCAGTAATGGCAACTAATGGCCTTGGTGATGTAATACTTAATACCCAATTGATCTTAGCACTTAATCAAACTAGATGTCAGAAATTTAGGCAACCTAACTTCCTGACATTTCCAGGAATTAAACCAAAACAGGCTCATTGAAGGATTCTTAGAACCAGGTTGTACGTCGCATTTTGGCAGCGCTGAATCAAATAGTTTTATTCGGTGCCACCAAAATGCTATGTTTGACTTGATTGAGTACGGCAGTTGTGATTTGGGTCACCCCAAATTATAAGATTCGACTGGTTCAGTCGCATAATGCGACGCAAGAGCGTCTTGGGGTCAAGCGTCAAATTTTACATGTGCCGAATCAAATACATGAATTGCTGAGAATAATAAATGTCTGTGACTGTGTTGAATCAGTTTCATCTCAATGTAATTTCCTTTCTTACTGGAGCCATTTTGTTCCGGAATTTTGTCTTTCGGCATATTTCTCACAAATAGGACTGATTATGCAAATCATAGTCTGATGCTCATGCTGTAATTTGCTGCTACTGAATTATTTTTTGTGAGCTAACCAGGAAAGACAGAATAACTTACTAACCAGAAACTTTGAGACTTTAGAGAGAGAGACCACAAAAAGAGTTTATTTTAATGTAATTTTATCGCTTCATGTCAATTTCTGTTGCTATGCCATTGTCAAACCCGCTGCCTGTAACTTTTATTCATTTACTTTATTTATCTATTTGCTATCTATTTGTTTTAGATCGAATAAAAACATTACTCTAAAGTGATACAAGGTGGTCATTCGCCTAAAGTCTGACTAATATACCACTGAGTATCTGCTGGAAATAGGCACTTACAGTCACCCTCACCTAGATCTGATATTCTTGATGATTTCTTTGAGAAGCTTTGAATGTGTTATCATTGAATTTACTATTCAACACTTTCCTCTTTGAAAGTAATTATCAAAATTGATCTTAGAATGGTACAGTAGGCACGAAAATTCACCATCCGTCCTGGTCATTTAAATCTCCATGAAAGACATCAAATGTATCTGAAATACTACTAACAGGGCATGCTCTCTCCTCAATTAGCATGACTAATGAGAGAGCCCCTCCTTTATTAAGTAATTCCCTCCCCCAATTTATCTTTTCTTTCTGTTTCATTGTATATATGTTGTATTAACTTTTTCTTCCTCTTCCTTTTGCTGATGTATCAATTTTCTGTATCTTATAGTCCTGTTAGTTAAGTTATTTATCTGTTTATTTATTAGGATGATCAGTCACGTGACAACTCACCGGATGTTTTGATTCTCTGGACCGATATTGCGATCTGCCGAGTTATTTTCTCACAAAATAATATGTAGCGGAATTTAAAATATGAAACTGAAACTACTCTATGGGGTATCAAGCATAATGTAAAACAGTGACGTAGACTTCAGTTTGTATATTGGCTGGCATCTGTTGTAACGATCTGTTATTGTTGTGTTGTTTGTGTTATTGATGGGATCGAATGAATCCAAGAACAAACAGGCGAGAATAAAAGACGGCCTAAAAAAGGTGTTTGATCAAATGTCCTTCACGTACCTTCTTCCTTATCTTCTGTCTTCATTTCCTCAGTTTCCATTACGGTAACGGGGTTTTCCACTTCGGCCGTCATGCTGGAAAGGAGACAAATGCAATTAAGAATTCTGGCATAAGAATTTCCGATGGGCCTAAGCATATTTCACAAGGAAAAACTAGACACAACGAGGCTTGACGAAACGGAATCATTTGTTAAAATGATAGTAAATTATCACGAGATTCATATTTTCTTACCTGTTATAGAATTTATGGACGGATGCTTGTGATATTAAAAGATGTTGAGTTTATTTCCCTGCTACCGCATCAGGCTACACATTGATTCCAAATGTTCGCAAAAAGAGGATGCTCAAAATGGAAATTGCGCAAACGAGGCACGCAGCGTCCATCGAAGAGAGAAGCGCAAGGTGTGTACGAAATGTAATGCAGGTGTGTCCATTGTTCCTTCTCTGGGCGTCACCCCGGGGGGGGGGTACTCCCATTGTGGCCTGACAGGGGGGTCCAGTCAGGGCTAAAGAGGCCCAAAGCAAAAACTTTGAAAAATACCCTCAATTGGTAGTATCTTTTTACAAAAACCCTCACATGGTAGTTCATGAACCTGAAAACTGGGTCATTTGGTAGCATTTAGAGATGAAAATTTTCTACGGTTGTTCAAGATGTTTTATTGCAAAATTGATGGAACAAAGCAAGAAATTTTTCAGAATTCATTTATCATTGATGCTGTAATGACTAAATTGGTGTGCGGAGGAGCGTACCGGGTTAAAACATAATAAATGGCTTCGAATCTTAGAATTCCCCTAATTGGTAGTATGTGGTTGACGAAAAGGGCCATTTGGTAGCCAATTGGTATGACCCTCAAACTGACTGGACCCCCTTGTTAGGCCATAATGGGAGCACCCCCCCGGGGGCGTCACAAACCCCCATTACACAAAGGAAGAAAATGAGTAAGTAAACATTCGAGGAAATATCTATTTACCTATTATATTGCAAAAAGGCAATGTTGGGCATAGTAATTCAATGCACAGTGTTTCTACAAGAAACAAAAACAGCCCTACTTTATTTAGAGTTAAATTATGTCACTTGTTTTTAAGATCTTTGCACTTTAGGCATGAAAAATATAAGAAACGCGTAAGAAACTTTTGCATTGCCCCAACAATTTAAGAAACTGCCTACAAGCTTCAAGATTAGGTGCAATTTCCATCGTTTGGTACTTTTTCATTTTAACCCTCTTCCCTTGACCTCCAGAGGGCGTTGTGGCGCAGTAGCGTAACCCTGACTTTACAGCAAGAACTCTACCCTGACTTTACAGTAGCGTAACCCTGACTTTACAGCAAGAACTCTGACTTTAAAGAGGCTGCGTTGCGTGGGTTCGACACACAGTGGGACACAGTGGGGCCCAACCACTTCAGAGTCATGACATGCGGTTGCAGACTCGATTAGGTCTGCTCTTTTTCGGCGATCACAGCGCTTTGGCGCTTGGAGAACGCAACTCCACTCTCACCTTCCGGTTTTTTAAATGAGGGAAATTTCTGATGGCAAGACAAAAATGACATTACTTTTCGTTTGCACATGAATTTTATTTGCATTGAAAGTTTTCTTTTAGGTTTGCAAATATATGATTTCCTTAGAACAGATACAAGGTTAGAACAAAAGGCACGTCGAGAAGTTAGGCAATTCTAAAACTGAGGGTATGCCAGATGCCCCCTTCCCCCCCCCCCCCAACTACGGCGACTGTGGCATCTTCAGCAAAATTTACATAGAAAACCTTTCTAACTTCTTGTTTGGGAACGAGGTTGGTTGCTTCGACTCGACAAAACCTGACATGGAATGGACATGGTTTTACATGAAGTACCTGGAAGCATTTGGCGGGGAGAAAAGGTGAAGCCAAAAGTTTGAATTTCAGTAGAATGGGGGAATGTTTCTTCCAGATTCAAAGAAGAAATGAACTCAATCTTCGCAACAGAGGAAGAATTTGAATTCTCAGATGACGTAAATATTTACTTTGATTGTAATAAGAGCATTTTGTTGCCTTCTTGGTTGGACACGACAGGAGGAAGACTTTTCACATAACTTATGTGCCACTTCTACACTTACCTCACATAAGTATTGCACCACCCAAACAAAATGGCGGGCCTAAAGTTTCTTGCAGCTCAATCAACAAAATTTGTATAACAACGCACCAACATGTATGGGTTTCGCTACTGGGTGTTTTTGGACATAAATTAATTGCTAATTCGTCTTCTCTGTAATTAAGATAAAATGAAGTGTTGTTCTGTTAATTTCTTTGATAAATTGACAAAAACTTCAGAACAACATTGTACAAGATTTTGGCACAATAATTAGAGGAGTAGGTCATGTCAAAACGAAGAATGAATAAATTTCTTAAATCAAAGGTAACAAAATTTCGTAGTTTTCAATTCTGTATTCTGCAAACTGTATCGCCATTACAAAAGTTCCCCTCTTTGAATAAGGCAAGAGAATAAAATTAAAGTAAACAAGAAGGAAGCCATTCAAAGTAAATGAACTTATATCAATCTTTGGAGAAGTCATTCTGAAAAAAACAAGCTCCAGTCCCTTTCTTCATTTTAATCGCCTTCAAACCAAATTCGATCGAGAGGACTTTGTTAGATATAGCCAAGTCAAGATATTTAATTGCCAACCACTTACCTAAAGTTTCCCACGAACCAAAATTAATGTAAATGCAGTAAAAACAATGTCAAGCATATCCTTACCTTGGAACGGCTTCTTTCCTGTTTTCTATCCAGGTCGCGTTCCTCGCGCAAAACTTTTATCATAACGATAAAGTTCGCAGAATCCAGGTTTGAAAATTACGAAGTTTTGTTATCTTTGCACTAAGAAGTCTATTCATTCGTCATTTTGCTATGGCCTACTCCTCCAGTTTTGCAGACAAAATCTTGTTCGATGTTGTCCCCAGGGTTTCGATAATTTATCAAAGAAACCAACAAAACAATGCTTCATTTTACTGTTATATAAAAAGTAGACAAACAGACAATTATTTTCCCGCCAAAACACCGGGAAGAGAAACCCTTAAATGCTGTTGCTTTTGTTATGCAAATTTTTTTGCTTGAGTTACATGACACTTTTGACCGCCATTTTGGATAACGTGGTGCAATACTTATGTGAGGTAAGTGTATATCATTGGCCATCCGATTGATGATACAGATGCAGGCCTAACCATTGTTTTAAAAACGATGGTTTCAATTCTTCTTCCTTTGTTATACATGAAATTGCACGGGAAAGATGTTCCGCCCGTAAGCCCGTACCACATTCTTAAGTTACATGATTTATTTGAATTACAACTTTTTACTTTTGTGTATGAGTCTGTTAATAAAATTTCGGGACAAATGCACTTTGGCGGACACAGCTTTCAAGGAAAACAAGAGGTTGAACTGAATTGTATTGTTAGTACTATATGCTGATTGGCTTTCTAGACAATAATGATAAAAATCCTACCATCTGATTGGATAATGCTAAATCCGAACGTGATTCGACTGATTTGCACACTTACTGGAGCACGTCGACATGACGAAAATGTGGCCTAAATCTGCAGCAAGAGCCGGCAATCTGTGTATTCATTTGGGTGCATATTTTGGGGGCTGCCGCCCCAAACCCCCGCTGAGACAGTTGGTATACTTTAATCTCAGTACCGATGCAGTTACCATCCATGTTCCGTGCAACATTCAAACACGAGGAAATGTTGAAAGTGTGTCCACTAAGTGCAAACTAGCCAAAATTTCTCCTTCCTTTTTTCACAATTTTTTTGCAGCCTTGACGACTGTTCACCATTCTGATACGAGACCGGCTTCTAGAGGTGATATCTTCATGACTCGTAAAAATACATTACAATATGGTTTAAGATCTGTTAGATTTGCAGGTGCCAAATCATGGAACAGCATTAGTGACAACATCAGAAAATCTCCCTCAATTTTCATTTTTTGTCGTAAATTCAAATCTCATATATTCTCTACAAAATACCAGGTCTAGACATCTCTAATCCCTACATTTACCAAACTACACAACAGCTGTTAATTCAATTTTTAGCAAAAGGGGTGCCCTCTGCTCGATTAGTTTATCTATTGAGAGGGCTCCTCCTTAAGAAATTCCAAACATACAAATTTCCTACAAATCACTTTCCATATCATTATCTATATTCATATTTTGTTGTTGTTGTTATTAGATGAAGTTTGTATTGTTGGGATTTTAAAAAATGAACTTGAACTTGAACATTACATAGCAGTCTGGTAGATTATGCAAGCAAATGAAGGCTAAAATTTGAAGTGACTTACTTAGAGTTTGCAATGATGAATGCAAATTACTGTATTATCCCTTCTTATTGCAAACAGGCATGTTCCCATGTTTTAGAGGTTGTGACCCTAAAGGTTTTTCTAAGCCTGTAAATCCCCATCCCTTGCTCACTTTGCTCAACTGCCCACCCCGCCCTTTGTTGGCTGGTGCCATCCCTGATGTAAATGCAAACAAGAATTCCCAAGCTAAGTTAGGCTCAGTGCGGCAAGATTTGAGATCAGTTTCTTTGATTAATTTCTATTATTTCTCAAAAGATGTTACAGTCCTTTTTTATTTCAATTGATATCTAATGATACAATTTTTAACCAACAGGACTTATTGGATTTAGATTTACTTACAAAACCATCTCATCAACCCAATCAGACAGGCAATGATTTAGAAAAGAACTGCTTTGAATGGAGGCATAAAGAGACTGTCATAAAATCAAGCTCACATGAAATAGATGTGGGAACCAAAAATTCTCCCAGCAAAAGTAGGATAGAAAATTGCGTTATACCAAGATTAAAACAGTTATCAAATGGAGAAAATATATGGTCTATTAGAAAAGACAATAATGCCAAGAGTGTAGCTACAAACTTAACAGATTTTAATGCTGCAAATGATAGCTGTTCTCAAGATCCTAGTCAGTATCGTTCTGAGGTGTTATCATCAAGATGCCATGAAAGTCAGCAGCGTGGAAAAGAAAAGCTAATATCTAGCTTCAAAAATGAAGATGAAATTCAGATACCCAGTGATGACGACTTAGATATTGATGAGCATTGTGATGAAATTGTTTCTTTTCAAAGAATAGAACCAAAAACAAACATGTGTGATGAAAATTCACCTTCTAGTATAGTCGACAATAACACAGCCTACAATTGCAGGACTACTAGTAAAAGAACATTTCCTGAAAATTGTTCACCACAGTATCGTTATTGTTTCAAAGGGAATTCACTGGTTTCTCAAGAAAACAGTGAAAGTGAAAGAGCACAGGGTTATGGCAAATTGTCAGGGAAAAGTAGACAAGTTTCATCAGTCTCAAGCATATCAAATCGAAATGTTGCCAAATATCCAGTATTTAACAATGATTGTTTGGATGTCACTAAACGTTCTGGTGTTCCAAGTAGCTCTGATTTAAAATTTAAAGAATATAGACCAGCTAGTCCTTTACTTCTTGAAAGTGATGTACAGTCATTGGAGCAAAAGAGAGTTGACAGACAAGATTGTTTCAGTAGAGCAGAGCAAGATGTCACACCTCTCAAAAAGAGGAAGTTTCCTGGTCCTGCTGGCTTGCTCCCAAAACTGGTAAGAATTCTTGGTTACTATCTGAGATATGATCTGGTGTTAATGAAAGTAACAGTGAAAAAAAAATTTTTAGGAATATGATCTTGCTTGATTGGTTAACTTTGAAACATTTTTCATTGTGTTTGTGGAAAGATTTACTAAACACTTTTACTACTTCTACCGTACTTTAATCGTGAGATTTGTCTTGATTTGACTTGATGACCAATATATATATGCTTGAAGTATCATTCCTATCATAATTTAGGCTGTTTATTGTACTAAAAATCACTGTGTTATTATAACTTGATGTGGATGGTACAGCCAAAACACTGTATTCTTTTCAAGTTTGTGTTATTAACTTTGTTCAAAATAGTTGAATGTTTATGCTTTATCTTTGCAGAATACCCCTGGTGCCCTTGATAAAGCTGAAACACCCAAAAATAATTCTTTGAAAAAGAGAATCATGACTCCAAAGGTAAATAGGCTCAATTTTGCCTCCTCTTCCATTTATGCCAAAATAATACTGTGTGCACAAACAAACTTTGATAAATCCTTTGGCAGGTTTCAGCCCTGAGCAGACGACCAACATTGTTTATCAAAAAGTTTATATTTTCTCGCAGAACAATATTTTCCTGTTTAGTCATGTCGCAAACATTACTTGGCAGGCGCCTTGCCGGGTAATGCTTTTTTTTGAGTTTCAGAGCAGTACTGATTGTCATAGGTGAAGAATTTTCGTGAAGCGATGTTTTGTGATGAGGCAAAACAGACAAATATCAAATGTTTGGCAAACATAGTTTTTCGTTTGGCCAAGGCTTTAACGCCATTGTAATACAGGGTGTCCAAAAAAATTGTTCGACATAAAAATAACGATAAATGAACAGGCTGATGGGAAGATAACTCTATCCCTAAGAATTTGAACTGGTTTTAGAGACCAGAATCTTGCAACTTGGTTGAGAATTCATTGAGCTGCGAGCAAAAGTAAAATATGCGCCAGCTGAAACCAGAGAGTCCAAGGAAAAGAAATGAAATAGATCATCCAGTGATTCTCTTTAACAACATACCCGTAAAAAAGTAAATGAACATAAACATTTAGGTATTATCTTAGACTCAAAGCTTTCCTTCTCGGCTCATATAAAATGTGCTATCTCTAAAACGAGAAAGGGCATTGGCTTGCTGAAATATCTCTCCAAATATCTACCCAGACATACCCTAAGCGAACTATATAAGCTTTACGTGCGACCACATCTGGACTATGGGGATGTTATCTATCACACACCAGATAAAGTATGTGCATTCAGTCAAACCATCAGTTTATCAAATTTAATGGAAAAATTAGAATCTGTTCAGTATTCTGCTGCCCGTGCCGTAACAGGAACTTGGAAGGGAACATCACGCGAAAAGCTGTTAAGCTGTACATTGAGCTTGGCTGGGAGTCGCTGAGCTCCCGAAGATGGAGTAGACGCCTTACTTTGTTCTACAAGATTATGAATAATCTCACACCCCTGTACACAAAGGAGCCAATCCCACAACCTCATCAGTCAAATTACTGTCTTCGCAACCAGGGTGTCGTTGGGCGGATGAGGGCAAGAACCGAACAATTTCAATCTGGCTTTTATCCTAACTGCATATCTGAATGGAACAAGCTCGATCCAGAAATCAGGCTTGCACCGTCTGTTGCTGTTTTTAAGAAAAAGCTTTTGTCAATAATTCGCCCCCCTGCAAAATCTGTATTTGGTATTCATGACCCGATAGGCTTATCGTATCTTACCCAAATAAGGGTCGGTCTCAGTAAATTAAAATTTCACAAATTCAGGCATAATTTCCGAGATACCATTGACCCAATGTGCCCAACGAACGATGGCATTGAGGATACGGAGCACTTCTTGTTGCTCTGCCCTTCATTTGACATTGAACGACGAGATCTTCTCGCTGGAGTTTCGGAATTATTGCGACCACATGTTCGAATAAACAGCCTTCCAAATAACGCGCTGATCCAAATTTTATTGTATGGTGATAAAGACTTTTCTATTGATGTTAATAAAAACGTACTCAAATTAACCCTAAATTTCATTCATAAAACAGGCCGGTTCAATTGAAGTGGCTTGAAGCAGCTGCTATACCCCCCCCCCCCCCCCGATCGCAAAGTCTCTTTTCCTCCTTTTATTTGTTTCTTTCCCGTTGTTTAAGTCTGTTTCGCATTGGATTTAAGGTTTGAAATTCATCTACACATAAGTTCAAACCTTTTTATTAACATCTACGATATTGTGCTCCATAAACCCCGACAACTTAAAGGCGCAATGTCTTGAACAGTATTGTTCGGCATCTGGCGCCTCCGTCGATGACCTTGCATGCCAATGCGAAACAGATTCCAGTATCCATCAGTATCGTATCGTATGTGTACCATTTTGTAGGTGTTTATTTAGTTGTTGATTTAGTTGTGTATTTTCATGTGTTGGCCATGGGGTAGACATAGTCTTTTGCTCCTCTTGGCATCGTCCTTGTAGTGTTGCATAGTAGTTAAAGTACAGTAGAAGGTAGCATATATTGTAATATTTTATATTGATATAAAAAAAAAAAGAAAAAGAGAGTCCAAGATTTCCTGTAGTTCAAAGAGGCTACAAGATCCCAAGTAAGAGATGGTTGTCCAATGTTGTACCGCACGCAGGGCCGAAGCCAATGGGGGGCTGGGGGCGGAGCGCCCCCCCCCCCAGCAGACCATTTGTCGGAAAATTTTGCTCTCTTGTCGGAATTTTTGTTTTCTAAATAACTAGTTTTGGAGGATTTTGAGGAGAAATAATGGAAAAAAACATGAATTTTTTAGTGTAAAAACATAAATTCCAACAGAAATTATTGAATTTATGGCATATTTTTGATTGATATCAACTAATTGTGTTGATTTCAACGTTGAATTGCGAAATGTGGCCAAATTTTAGTTACCGCGGAGTTAGATCGGTACAACTGTTGTTGTTGCTGTTGTTGTTGTTGGGTTTTTCGTCGGAAAATTTTGGTTTTTCGCCCCCCCTACGCAGGCATAGCTGGTATCGGCCCTGACCGCACGGTAACATCAGAATAATCCAAATAGGACTTCGAAAGTAATTTCAATCTCATAATCATTGCCAAAATGTGCCTAAGACTGCAAGTATCCAAAAACAGTATAGTCTGAAACCTCTGAAACATAATTGAAGAGAGACTGCATCATTTTCCTGAAAGTGTCTATACGCTTGAGAGTTTCTTCAACGAAAATCTTTTCAAATCCCATTTGGTTTGCTAGTAGTAAAAACCATAGTCCATGTCACTGTTACCAAACATGCCATTCAGAAGCCTCTGGTTTCAGTTTTTGCACTAGCCCTTACCCAAAAAGCATGTAGCTCCATGAATGTTGCGCGGATTTTAAGATTGTGGTCTTTCTAATTAATTAAACTTCGCAAGAATTGCGCTGTCTCAGCATGGAATCCCTTCATTATTTGGTTATTGTTTGAATATTTAATCAAACCTGGAAGAATTTTTTTGGGACACCTTATAGTGCAGAACTTTTCTTGTTTTAGGGTATTTCTTCGCCAGCGATGCCCACAGGAAAGGATGATGGAGATTTCAAAAAGGAATTCTGGCTAGATCTTCAAAAACAGGCTATCAGCAAATTCAAGGGTATGCATTTTGACTCCGTTATAGCTACTACGATTGTGGCAAAGGAAGGTTCCAAGGGATTTGAATATATAAACAGATTGGTTTCCCTTTTAAGTTTTGAGTGGAATCGACTTCATCACTTCAACACCGATAAGGATTATGAATTCACAGTTGTAAAACCAAGATTTCAGTCATAGGAAATGTCTTAGATTTTGATGCGTTGTTAGCTCTAGATTCTTTACCAAGTTTTTCTACTGAACAAGTTAAAAAATCACACGCTGTTTGAACGATGACAGTTCCTAAAATTTTAAAGCAGGGAATGAAAAATTCATCCCAGCGAGAGTAATAAAATTATCCAGGACTTTTTACCTATCCAAGAGCAATTAACTAAAGAATGTGATCATAATTGCAGCGTTAGCTGCATTATATATCAAAACAATAGCAAGATGCGATATCTTCATCTCTGTCGATTTGAGGTAACACCAATTCAATTCAATGCACCAAGCGGGCTGTGGGAAGCGGGCAAGCGCGGGCTACCAGCCGGTACGAGGCGGAAGCGAAACCGAGGCCAGAACGAAATGTCGCAGCGAAAGAATGCAATGTATACTAACTACCTCGGTTGCAATTACGGCTTCCTTATTGAATTGGATGATGGGACCATGCTTGCAGCAGAGATCAGTGGCTTACAAGGACCGGCGAAAGTGGAGCGAGCAAAGCCCGTTCCATTTGCTTTCCTCGCTCCACTTCCGTGTGACCGAGTAGGCCCAAATGAGATAGAGCTAACGAACGAGACTTGGGGCAAGTCTAGCACTCTTCATCACTCCTTATTGATGGTTCAGTTGCAGTGTCCAGAAATGAAGATTTTTCTTTCCAATCATTACTACTGAATCCAGCACTCATTGCCATTTTATTGCTGATTCCAAATAGTAGCAGGTGATTAAAGATTGGTTGAACTTTTTTTATCTTTGATGTCAAAATGCAAAAATGACTGCTTGGCATTAAGCTTTGTAAAGCCACGTAGAACCAACAGGGTGGCACTCTTTTTCCATATCTTGGTTCAGTTTGTTTCAATTGGGAACACTTCACCAAATGTTAGGAGTGCAAGTTATTCTTTCAGTTAAAAAGCATTTGTTGCAGTGTCAGCTGCATAACATTTCAAAAGAATCAGGAACCTTTGAAGTCTCTCTTTCTGTCTGTTTGCGAAAACATCACAATCCTGCTATTTGCTTTGCTCCAAATAACCAATTTTTATCACAAAATAACAAAAACATCAGAGGCGCTGTTATCAAAGCCACCTTAATTGTGTAAGCCACCTACAATGAGTTTGTCTTTGTGTGACTTTCTCATGCTCTTCAGACAGTGGGCAAGGAGACTGGCAAAAACAGGCTGAACTGATTGCGTACACAGGGGAGGGGGGGGGGCGGCAAAGGCATCTTGTAATGTCAGCAGAATGAGAAAGGCCAATTTCTGTTATTCCATTCCATATGATGGTGCAGTTTTTTCGCATTTCTTAAAACGCTGCACTCACTAACTAACGTTATTGCTAGTTTTAGCCGCTTTTAGAGGCTCTATGAAATCAATTTGGGAAAAAATCTTCCAAATTTTGGAAAGGAGTGACTGATTTAAGCCAGGTAAGTCTAATTTCACATAGCAGCTAAAGAGACAGTGCTTAGTATTGCTGCTTTGATAATAGGGGAACAATGGCCTATTAGGGGGCTTGCATTTTTTATGCCTATCTTTTTTGTTCTCACATTATAGTGCTTGATATTTGTATTTCTATTTGGCTATATCTATTTCAATTGGACTATTTGTATTTCTATTAGCGCTTGGTCTGTGTATTTCCAGTTAATGAGCGTGTATCGGAAAATTGATATGAGTAAGGCCCTGGCATATTTAGGCTATTCATCTGTTTACAATTGATTTTATTCCTTCCAATGGGACAATGTGATATGAACACCCCAGATAAAACCCATTTGTGTACAGGGTGTCTCAAAAAAACGTTCCCTATTTGAGCTTTTATTTTCGTAAAAGTGTTTTTTATTTGATAAAGATTTTAAAAGAAATCTGTTATACAATATTCAATTTAGAATTGAGTATTTGTTTCATTTCTGTATCTGCTCACATTGATTTTCTATGATTATTTCCCTGAAAAACAGAATACCTGAAATGCTTAGGAAAGACCTAAAAGCGGTGCATCGATAATATCGTCAAAACTTCACCTCAAAATCCACGGAAATTCTGTTTTTTAACCAGATTTCAACAGTTCGGAATTTGAACTCCATAAAGGGACCCAAGCAAAATCATAACTGTCTGTTTTGTCCGTAAAAAGCACGATTATGCTTGATGTTCGAAGAAAAAGTATTGTACACAAGACAAGGTCCTTAGCGTATTGCCGACTTTGAATACCAATTTAAGAAATTGATAAGCGATTGTATGCCTTCACATCTATGATGTAAAACATGGAAGGAATGAACATATCTCCATCGCTAGATTTCCCACCTTTTCAAGGACTTCTCCAGCATACGATTTTCGAAAAATTCCATATTTTGGAGGTCTTTTGATGAGCAAAAAAATCGCATAAAATTATGTGGATTCATGTGAGCCTTTAAGCAAGGGATTGCCGTTTACATCAACCAACGAGGCAGTGGTTATTGTTGTGGAACTGTTCAAACGGGGCAAGTTTTTTTTGGGACACCCGATATCATATCTCACAACAGATCATTCAAAACTGCACTGTAACTTCGTTTCAGCGTTTTAAACAAGAAAGAAACAGTGTATTTTCGAGTTTCCCTTTGCGTTGACCAAGGAAATTGGCTCATGAATTATGTTTCTTTTGACAGGTTTGGTGTATCATACAATATCCATGATTCTCAAGAAGGTAGGTAATTTAATACTCTGTTTAATATATTTTCTATCTTCTGAATATGATTTTACATATTGACACTCACTGTTGCCACATAAATAATCAATTACAAAGATGTTCTTATTCATGTTATTTCGAGCAATTTCCTTAAATCACACAGTGTGTTACAGTAAAAAGGAGCAAACTTTTCCACTTTTACCAACAGTTTCTCGTGGAGACTTGTTCTGCAAGTCTCGAAAACAGACTAAAACATGCACGGAATAGTGTTTGGTCCAAAGCTTTTTCAGATGAATGGTGGTGGCAACGATCAGGATTAGGTACCTTCCCAGAAGGAAACAACAAAAAGGTTTATACATTTGTTGGCCTTATTGGCTCATATGTTAACAACCAAAACGAAAATGTGAAGCTAGCACGGCTAAGCTAGAAAGTGATTCTGCGATTTGTACCCGTTTACTGATTGGTAATGAGTGTGGGAACAGCTATAGCAAGGGTTGTTTTCCAATAATGTGGAAGGGCTGGCTCTACCTGCCATGTCGATTGGGTAGCATAGGTTTCAAATCTTTAAATCTACGAAAAAAGGCCGGTGTAAATTTCAATGACCTATTTCTTTAAACTGAATGACTTGAAAGAAACTTTAGCCACTTTTCTATGATTCTACCGTTGGACTTTTCAGAAATCTTGAATATTTGCCGAAATTACAGCCTATTTTATATTTCTGCTCATTTTATGATGTGACGTCATCAAATTTCTAAATCACAAACCAGAAGAGTGAAAGAGTTTTGCTTGATACCATATTGTAGGCATCCATAAACTATGGTTTTCTTGAAAATTATTTGATCTTTCGTTATCAGATTTAGAAATTACGATAGTATTAAGTTTTTTTCGAAAATTTTCTTGAATTCTTAAAACAGAAGAAAAACACCGTAATTTTGAAAATATTGAAGATTTCAGAAAAGTCCAACGGCAGATTTACTGTAAGATTGTTCAAGTTTCTTTGAAGCCGTTCAGTTCAAAGAAATAGGTCACAGAATTTTACACCCAGCTTTTTAAAGATTTGAAACCTTTGCTCGATTGGGTGTCAAAATTTGAATGAAAGCTTTTTTCTCTATGGGTGACAATTTTTCTTAATGGTGAGGCACTTTCTTATTTCCTGTCATACCATATTTGAAGGCATATCTTAATCAACTGGACAAAGGAAAAGTGCCTCTGATGTGTGCATTAATTAAAGCATTTACACTCAATGGATCAGATGCCAGCATCATCCTCAAAGACCCTACAGGTAAGTACGACAACGCCTAACTAGACTTATTACATAATTGTTGGGGATACGAATCATCAATGTTCAAAGCAACGGTTATCCCCCTAAAAGGAAACCTGTGACCATGCGCAGAAAGCATGTTTGGTCTGTGGAAAGAATGTGGGCGGAGAACCCAACCACAATCCAAACAAGGATTAGCAAAGAAACAAAGAGATTCTCGCGCATGGTAAGAGGCTCCTCGGCTGTAGATCTGCTTTGAACATTGCCAACAAAACAAAAGGTTTAGACAAAAGGGGCAGTCCTCGGTGTCCTCAACAAATAAGGCACTTGTTTCCTGTAAAAGAAGTACCTTGTTTGAAATAAATTACCAAATTTGATTAATTGGCCGCTCTTTAAATTCGTTTTTTGGCAAGTGGATCAAAGACCTAGACTGATGCCTTTTCGTCCCTTGTTTCCTTGCGTTCCTTGGTCAAGAGGGACTAATAACATTACTCTGAAATAGTGGGCCCACTTTAGGCCCGCGTAGGATGGTTCCGTATTCACCAATCAAATCGCTAGAATTCAGTTTTTAACCAATCAGGGGCCGCTATTTAGAATGTTGTTGTTGTTGCTCTTAAAGAACGGTTGAAGAAGCCTGGAGTTCTCGCAGCTTCGATGGATCTATTTTGCTTCTACAGAGGAAGATTACTGTCTGAAAGGTAGGCATTTTGCGTTTTGTAGGTCAACACAGCATCATTCTTTGTACTAAAACTTCTCTCTTCAATGTTCGAGCTCTTTAAACCAGATTTTGAAGCGATTTTGTTGAGTGTACGAGACCTCCCACCTTTTTAGGCCATTTTGAAAAAGTGGGCCCATTATATAAGCGTAATATTATGAGTCCCTATTGACCAAGTGATATCAGCAAGTCAAAGAACGCAGGGAAACAAGGGACGAAAAGGCATAAGTCTATCAAAGACCCAATCATCTCCTGAGATAGAACTTGTGATTAATTTTTTAACCAGCAAATCTGATTCTTTTTAGAGCGGCTTTGTTTTGAGGCAAATGGATAAATATTTTCTACTAAATAGTAAACCAGTAAATTACAGATCATTTCATTAATCAACTGCACATTTATCATGTTCTAGGTGAAATTCAAGGAACTATTCATAAACGCGTTCTTGATCATTATCAATCTGGTTTATGCCCTGGATCCGGGTTAATACTGAAGCAGGTTTGTAAGTGAGCAATCTTTATATTCTTTTAGGTTTATTTAAGGTTTGTTTATTTGAATCCGGTCTGGGGCTCAACTCGGTAAGGTTGAATCTTGCTCGAGCGTCAAATTCTCGTAAACAAGTACGTACCACTTTATGCTCGTTCAGAAATTACATTTATCCAAATACTGGACCCAGCATGGCCCAGGTGATCATTTATCATTTAGAATTTTAAATCCAGAATGCCGTTAGGAAACAGAACTATGCTAAATATAAATTTACTAGAGGCCATAGATAACTTATCAAGGTATGCAAGTTTCAATTTGATGCTAATACCAGACTCATGTAGAGCCAGCCAGGGCTGTTGAAGTCCTTCGTGGAAATTTTCATTCGGTAGTCAATTATATGACAACCTAGTCATTTAAAATCTTCAGAGAAGATCCAAGCTATAAGAAGGGAGAAGACAAATAGTACTTACCGTTAAATTTTAAATTACCACTTTCAACCTTTGCATGTAGTTCTTCCGTTTTCGCCAAGGGGAGACTGGTTGAATGCTGTAACTCCTCCCCGTCCCCAGCTCCGATGATTTGGGAAAATCCGGCCTAGATTAGCTTCTACAGTAGCATTGAATATTGTAATGCATGTAAAATGCGTGCTTTTATGCATTGGTAATGAAAAAACGAAGGTGTAAATAGAGTCTGTTAGAATAGTGGATATCTTCAAACTTTATTTTGAAAGTTGCTAGTTATTTATGTCGCCCTGCACAGATTTGTTTCAGTCAACTCCTGACTTAGGTTGTAGAACTGAAGTTGGGAAATTGCGTGTTGCTTTTTCTGTGTATATTGAGATTCGAATGTGAAAATTACAGCCAACAATTATTCTTGATGTAGAAAGTCGTTTATTGGAAAAACACAATTTCATACAATTTTCCATTAGCATTCTAAAGGAAAGCAAACTTTAAATTTCAGTTTTGTTCAATTTGGTAATAAGTAACTTACTTCTTGAGCAATGACTAATGTGATGCTTCTCCGTTGGTTTGATTGCAGGTCTCAATATTCAGTCCTTCTTCAAGAAAACACTATGTCAATATAACACCTTCAAATATCATGCTGTTGTTGCCAGCTGAATCGTCAATTTCGTCATCATGTCAGGTAAGCTAGTTAGCGAAAGGATGCAGGGTATCCCAAAAACTTGTTCCATGTTTTGATATTCCGTATATGAACGGAATAGTGATGAACCATTTAGTACCTTGTCACATCTGCATTTTCAGGGAAGTTTATGAGTTACAACTACTCTGTTCATGGTTTTGAAATATCTGAAGTTAAGTCTTATGTAATGGCAACGAAAAATGGAAATGTGGGCCATTTTCTGAATACTTTGGTGATTTTAGAGAAATCATCATGATACTGAACAATAGACCACATTTTATCATTTAAACTTTGATACATTGCCAGTAGTTATTTTTGCCCCTTAAAGACATTTTCAGCTTGTTTGAGAAACTTAACATTTTTGCTGACTTTGCCATTCAATGCAAATTTGTTCTTTTTCAATCGGCTGTTAATAGTCGTTGAAAACATATAAATATAAGATTTATAAAGAACTGGAAAGCCGAGAATCTCAGCTGTTATACATGCATAGCCTTTCGTGATTGGAAGTGTTTCATTTTTGCCAAATTCCCACTTCTGGGCTCACTGTGACCCGGTAGTTTACAAAAAATAGTAATGTGTCGTTTAGTCACTTTCTTATATTGCTTTTAGTTTTTTGTTCCTTACCAACTTTGATGCGCATCCTGCAATTTTTTATCGATCAACTGATGGGGTACTGAAATAACTTCCAGTGCACATGTTTGCAAAAATGGTTACCCAGCTTAGTTTACCCAAAAAAATTGTGGTAAAATATTTCAATATGCACAATGATATTGATATAGTTGTAGCAACCGTATTGCTCCTTTAAACTCTCGAAATGGATTAAGGGATTTACATCTTTCCTTGAATTCCAGGCTTCTCAGTCTTCACAGGATCAAACAAAGCTTCTGTAAGTTAATTTCATTATTTTCATTAGCTTAGGGATATCAGAGTGGCTATACCTTTACAACTTCTCTAGTTTTCTTTTGAACGTGTCTTTGAAAACGTGTCTGCCGGAGTTTTGCTCTGCAAAATTCTTAAATCCGGCAAAGTATGGCCGTTTACTTATGCAATGAGAAGTTCGAATATGTAATAGTCTAAAGTGACATATGACCCCTAGAGACCCCTAGAGACCCCTAGAGACACAGTTAGCAGGAGTATCTGTGACCATTAACCAACGACGAAATTCCAAATCTTTTTCAGCATGTTATCCGAAGCATATGCTCTGTATAATCTGCAAATTGCTATATCAGATGAGCTGCTATAGATTTTACTGAAGTGAAGTTCTCTTTGCAATGATGCCAGGTGAATTAAAGAAAAAATGCCCGGCGTTTGAAAAAATGCTGTTCCCTGAATATCAAAGCAATATCAAAGCTGTTCCCTGGAATTTTTCTGAATAAGTAACTAATACTCTGTTTACACGGAACAAAAAATATGGGATCGTGATCCCACAAGGATCGAGATCGCGATTCGAGTTGCGTTTACACGGGCGTTAAACGAAAACGGATCAGGATCGCGATCCACTCGCACATACGTATTATGCATAGTTACGGAACCTAGAAACACTACAAAGACAATAGCGCTTGTATTTACTGCGCATGCTTAAAGGATTTCAATTGGGATCGCGATCCGAGAAGCGTTTACACGGCACATTTTTTCAGGATTGGGATTGCGATCCGGATCGCGATCCACGTCTGAAGTGAGATCGAATTTTAGGAGATCGTGATCGCGATCAAGTGTTTACACGGCAACTTTTATTCAGGATCAGGATTGCGATCTGGATCGCGATCCCGTATTTTTGCTCCGTGTAAACGGGGTATAAGACTGTCTTGTTTCATTACTGATATGTTCGTTTTGATTCTATAATTAACTTGGCTTTAAAGTGTCATTCCTTCCCATAGATATGGGAGATTTTCTGCATGAAGCAATTTCAAAACCCAGCAAAAACGAGTAAAATCGACGAGCAAAGTTTCCTTTGTTCTCCTTCCAAGCAATAATGACACTTACATGTATAAGAAAATGATTTGTCCTCTTGGGATGATAGAATTTTTCTGAATAAGCTTCTCATACTTAGGGGAAGATCTTTCGTCCTCCTAGGAGGATAGCACGTGCAATAGCTTGTGCAAGTCATTGCCAAATGATGAAAAATACAGGGCAAATGTGCTTGCGATTTTAGCATGGTTTTCATGTTCCTCGAAGGGACGACTTTCACGAGGAAATTCCTTGTAAGATCTACATGGTGTGGACACAATTGTAATTGAACACATTGCCTATTCAGCCAGGTGTTGCAAGGTATTATTACCTGACTGAAGTTTCAAAAACGAGGCAATGCAGAATCCCAGCAATCCTATTGGTTAATCGCACATTCCCCGTGGATTGCCCGCAGTTTTGTATAAAGGGCGCGTTTTTGTCGCCCCAGCAAATGCTGTAGGCCAGTGATATTTACAATAAACTCAAACGACATTACAATAGCAAAATGCGTTCGAATAAATGATGCAAGTCAAAGTTAAAAGCTATTATGTAATAAAACTCTTACTAACCGGTTTTGTCGTTGTACAGGAAAATATAAAGCCCTCGGTCTTAATGCACAGACCTCGCAAGCTCGGTCTGCACTCTAAGACCTCGGGCTTTTCATTTTCCTGTACAACACAAAACCGGTTGGTATATGCATATTATTGCTTGTATATTTAGGGAGCAGCAACCTTTAAATGGCGTACGTTTCTCTGATTAACCCGGTATAGAAGTATGATTAATAATATCTGGTTATTCGATAGTGAGTGGAAACAGAAAGTACTGAAACTAGATCTCGTTTGGTTTTCAGTTTTCAACTGAGGTGTCTTCAACAGGATTTTCGTTAGTTTTGGCTGTGATAATTTGTCAACTTGGATAAAATCCATGTCATGTCGTCAGAATGCTCCAGTTAAAATGCCATAGTTAAAAAGTTAGATAGAAGCTATTGACTGAAGGGAGAGCCACAGCAAAAACAGTGAGCTATTCTTATTTTGAAAAGCGTTCTGGTCCTTCTGACAATGATCAAGATATCAAAACATGGCAAAATATAATTATAGCAAAGTACCGGAAGTCTCCTTCAAACCATCTATATCAACCGAAAGTTTAAACTAACCGACATGTCTAAATCAAACGAAAGAGTCATTAATCATTTGTGGGATGTGTTTTGAAGATTTTACGCCTGTTCTTACACAGACATTCAGTTTTGATTATGTCCCCTGTATGAATTGACCACTTTAATGAACAGCCTCGTTTTGGAAATTATTCAAAATTCGTTCATATGAAATTTTAGACGCTAAATTCGGATTTACCACCCAAACTTTAGTCTAACCCTAAGTTTTCATGTTGCTAGCGGTTGTAGTGTTAATTTTATGGCGATGTAAAGTTTGAAAATCTATCAAGGATTTGACCGTGAAAATGACTTGGGGTGTAAAGTTTCACCCCGAAAGACTTTTCATGGTCAAATCCCTTATAAATCTCTGAACTTTACATCGTCATAGAATCAACATCACAATAGTTAGCAGTTTAAAAACATGTAATTAGAATAAAGTTTGGGTGCTAAATCTGAATCTGGGCTCGAAATTTTCATATTAACAATAGGAAGAGATTTTGACAAATTTCCAAAACGAGGCTGCTTAATTAAAGTGGTGTATTATGATAACAATGCTACTTTTCCTTTCAGAGAGACCAATAAAGAAGATCCACAATTATCAACTGCTAACAATGAAGAAGAACAAAATTCTGCAACTGAAGCGAAAGAATTAGATAATATATTTGCGGCTGATGGTATGTCACGAAAAGATAGTACTTTGCTTAAATTTAGATATAACGTGAGGGCATTCTTTTTTATATCCACTAAAAGATTACAATATAAATTTACAAGCTACCCTACTTTACAAGATTACTATACTATACAGCTATACAATACTACTGGAACGATACCCCGAGGAGCAAACGACAATGACTACCCTGGGGTCACTTGAACATAGAGATTAAAACTACTGTCTGTCTCAAATTACATGCCACGGGTCCGCGATCGAAAAGTGTTTGGATGGGCAGTTGAGACATAATCTCAAATATCATGTGACATCTAATTTGAGATAGACGTTGAATATACGAGTAAAAGAAAAACAAAATAAGGAAAAAAATACAGAAAAGAATAACACGTTTCCATACAAGCAGTAGCTTGGTATTTTGGTATCTTAGTAATAGCAGTCAACATACAAATTAAAGATCTTTTCTATTGCCATTATTCTAATGATGAAAGGTTTACATGCACATAAGTATCCTGCTGAATACTAAACTTTCACTGTCACGAGTTGTATGTAATAGGCAAGACAAGTATGTAAGGTACCGAAAATTGATTTCTTTGCAAACTACACGGTCCATAATGTTTTGGTTGTCTTCAATGCCATTAGGAAGGAAGATGATCTGTTTTTATATGCCTGGATTTGTACTGTCTGCAGCTAGGGAATTTTACTGAGACATTTACAGACTTGAATTTCGAAAACTCATGGAGCTTATGAATTAGTGAATATTCAGCAGATTTACAAGATCATGGTGTCTAAAATCACTGATAAAGTGAAGTGGACACGGGATAGAATTGATTGCCAGAATTCATACCTTACGTTTTTTCACATCGATTTTGCTTAAGAATAAATGCCGACCTGAGACGCGTAGGGTAGGCATATCCATCGCAGCCCACTCCCTGGTATCACCTTGTGTGTAGCCTGTTTGATTTGATTTAGCTTTCGTTTCTTTATAGATGATTTTGACACCTGGATTAATGATTCTGAATTTCTGCAAGAGATGACACCCGAACTGTGCAGTTGAAGCAGATTCGTGAGTCTGTAAAAACTCTATTCATTTACATGTGTATTACGATATTTCCTACTATTGTGATATATTCTACTAAATCGGCTTCTTGTAGAAGTGAGATATGATAAGATTTGCTCACTAGGGCCTAGGGGTCAAGGCAGATTCGTCATTGTCCCTGTGAACCCAACATTCATGCAAACAGGCAGTCTGTCTGTTTTTGCAAATACAATGCATTGTTACAACATTTTAGGTGCAACTCATGGGGTATTGTCAGATAAATCTGTTTTCACAGATCCTTGGTTGATAGCTACAAATTCATTTTGTTGAACAAGTTTACCTGTATAAATATGGTTTTATTATAACTATTGTTATATCATATCACACTTTGGTGGGCTATGCTTATCAAAGGTCGCAATGCTCCATTGGGAGACTGATTTGTGTAATCATAACTGATTCCAGTATGATACTTGAAAGAGGTTAACAGCATTCAACGACACACAATCAGCACCATAAACAAGCGAGAGAAGAACTCTTTAAGAATCATAGGTGCTAACAAATTTTGGGTTTTATGCCATCTCACTCTTCTCAAAAAATTCTTGGACGCCAACTCATTCCTTATCTCGTATTCTTCATTCACAAAATTTGCGTATTGTTGTTTGTATATAGGTAAAGTTGAAATTCAATTATTTGAATGATTCTATCAAAAACTGCGTTAAATTCAGCCAGCGTTTGTTGTCTTAATTTTGCCTGGCTCCACTTTATCGAATTTTTTCATCCCTGTGATGGGCGACCCAAACACCGGAAATCATTTCGTACTGGAGGACGTAAGGCACAGTCATAAATATACTGGTGAGTCAATAAAAGGACCCGGCTTTTGAGAAAACTCTGCTCCCTTAACATCAGGGCAATGACATTGAAGCCTGCCTTATTTCATTTCCAATAGGTCCAATTAAGTTCAGTAATTTACTCGGCTTTAATCGGCCATTCCTTCCGGTCGAAATAGGAAATTTTCTGCAGACAGCCCCTTTGGAAAGCCTGCAAAACAAGTTAGAACACCAAGCAAGATTTCCCTTTGTTTTCTTTCCTAGGAATAATGACACTTACGTCCAATCCTGTTTTTTGTCCTCTTGGGAGAATGAAATCCCCTCGAGAATTAGTTCTTCATGCAAGGGGGAAGAATTTTTATTCCCCACGAGGACAGCACGTGCTAAAGTGCGCTCAAATCAACTGTTAGCAGCTGTAAGGTAGACGTTTTAAGAAACTTGCTTGTGATGTAGGCATGTTTTTAAGGTTTCTCGAAGGACCTTCTTTGAGAAAAGAAATAATGGAACATGTTAGCTATTCAATCAGATGTTGCAAATACCATTCCTTGCATATTCAGGGAGCAGTAACCTTTCAAACGCTGGCCTTTTGATTCACCCGGTACACCATGCCAATTTTGATACCATGTGCTGCTATGAGAACTGCAGGCTTTTGGGATTTAATTCCACCATTTCTCCTGGAATAGGATGCATTCTAAGAGACTGCTGTTTTGGCCTCCAACAGAATATCATAAAAAATTGCTTCAATATAGTCTATTTTTCTTCTGTTTGTTTGTTGTCTTTTCCCTAAGATTCGTGACAAGTTCTCATTCTGAGGCAAAGAGGCACTCAATGCAAGATGATGGCAAAAACACATTGAGTTGAAGTTTTAACAATGACTACAAATATGGAAAAGGAGAAATACACTAACTTATTATTGTAAGTTTAAGTGAATTGAATTGAAGCAATTTTATGATATTTTAGTGGAGGCCAAAACAGCAGTCTCCTACCGCCCATGAGCTTATTGAAGCAGTGTCCTGGTTGTTCCTTCAGTTTGACCGCACGTCGTGATTCCTTTAGCCTGGAATTATAGAGAGCTTGCAACTCTTTTCTTTCCGTAGAAGGCTCGGCAGGACGGGGAATCGAACCATCAAGCTTGCAACCAGGCAGTCTGTGGCAAACCACGGAGCGCCGAAAACCGTGGAATTACGAATCAATGATTGGATAGAATCAAAATCATGACATTACGTGCATAAATTTGCCAAATAATGCTTCGTGAACTAATATGGGGACTTAATTCCTTACACCTTGCAAAAAGGACAGGGAATCTCCTACAACTTGTCTTGCTTTTGTAAAGCCACGCTACCAAAGTTTCCGTTGAGAAAAAGGAAACTTGATGCATTCGTATCGAGCTTTCATTTAGTAGGGGCCTACCAAATAGACATATTACACTCATTTGATTCCGTCATCTGATTCCATCGCTTCGCTAGACTTGCTCCAAGTCTATTCCTTGGTATATCTGCACTGAGAAAAATGATTACCTCTGCGGGGGCGTGAAATACGAAGAGGACGCTGCGAAGGAAAAATGAAGGAGAGTTGCGCCATTTCGTTCCGTCGTTTCGTGATTCCGTGGTTTACAGACTGCTGTTCAACCATTGAGCCATCTCCACCGTAGGAAGTGACACTGCAAAATCTATCGCACTGCTAATTGCACATATCCGGTATTTAGCAACAATAATGTCAAATTACAGCATCAAATTGCGTGGAATTTGTTTGTTATTTTCACGTTATTACTTGAGGTCAATTTGTGGCCTCTGCAATCTCATCCTCAGTTTGAGCTGATAATCTGTAAGCATTAAATTTGTCGCTAATGCCAAATAACATTTGAGTTTTCCGCCAAGTTTTATTCAATTATTTGATAAGACACTCCTCCTGTGAAATTTTTGATTTGGTTTGATTAGCTCAACTTTTGGAGTAGAAGCTGCAAAAAGGATGACAGAATTTTAAATCGGTCTTAAAGAAAGCCGCATGCGTGCCACTTGTATTCCTGTTATTTTCAGCCATAAGAACATCAATGAACTATATCTTCAAAACAGAACGCTTTGACTGAAGACTACGCATATCCCTACATAGAACACCCAAACCCCTTCTGCAAATGTTTGTTTTAGTAGTTCTTTGTTTTGTAATCATGTCATGTCTTAAGGAAGCTTGCAGCCAAATAATCGAATTTGCAGATTACCCTGTTTGGCTCTAATCTACAAACCGACCCATGCAATAGACCATTTCGACAATTAAAAAAGGAGACTGGGGAGAGCGGTTTGTTCTGGTAAATGGCTGCCACGGAGCCTCGACAAATGATAGATATCCGTCCACAAAAACTTTTGGTTTTAAATTCACGGTTGAAACTACAGATCTTTGAGAAAGAAGTCCCTAAAAAGTGCTCTGCACTTAACGTGGCTCAATACCGAAAAAATTTTAAAATTACGAAACAGTAAAAAATTTTCCAATTTTCCGGTCGAAGAATATTGACATTCGTTCAAACATCGATAAAAGTCGCTGCAAATGAGATATAAGGATAAAAATCTCAGCGATTATTGATATTGCCCTAAGCAATAACCCAAGTACTATCCCTTCAATTACATCTGAAAATCGCAGGTGATTTTCAACGATTTCTGCCAGAATTGTGATCTGGGCCTAAACTTCTTACCGATTAAAACTTATTTGTTGACCCCAAAAGGGCTTAGTTTGTATTCTTGAGCTAAATGATTCACTTACCAACGACTCAATGATCTATTTGGCTTCATTTTCCATTTAGATGTTTCCAAATTTCGTATAAAAGATCCTGTCTTGAGCAACTTCTTGCAAATTTGTCTCGTTCCATATTTTCTCTGGAAGCGCCAGCAATCTCCTCAAAAACGTCGCATCGATAGGCTTTGTGCTGCAGATAATGCGATTCGATACAGTTCATACACTCGTAAATAGATATGGCATTGCCTGATTTCTATGAAGCGTAATTTAGGCCAAAATTAAACTGCAAAATGAAAAACCATTCGAGTCGATTCTAAATAGGATATGTAAACTAAAAGACAAAATGAAACGACATTCTTAAAAGTCAATTTGATAGTTTTCTTTGCTGTTCACATGAATTGCTTTTAGTTTAATCGTTTCAGTGTGTCTATTCATGTTGCTCTATCAGAATGTCTATTCATTTTGTGCATTCGAATTGGCTTTTAGTTTAACCGTTTCAATTTGTCTATTCAATTTGCTGTGTCAGAATGTCTATTCATTTTGTCCATTCAGTTTGTCTATTCATTTTGCTGTATCAAAACATCTATTCATTTTGTCCATTCAGTTTGGGCATTCAGTTTCATGTATCAAAACGTCGATTCATTTTGTCCATTCAGTTAGTCTATTCATTTTGCTGTATCAAAATGTCTATTCATTTTGTCCATTCAGTTTGGACATTCAGTTTCATGTATCAAAACGTGTATTCATTTTGTCCATTCAGTTTGCGCATTCAAAGTGTCTTTCAATGTTGTTGATTCAGTTCAAGTTACTAATCGTGCTCAGTCAACCTCTAAGTGATACCAATTTGTGTTCAGTCAACCCCTAAGCGAATGTAGTTATTAAAATGTCATTACCGCAAAAAGCACGCCTGAATGTTTGCTGGAGGATCTCTGCCCTTAGTGGAACACACGCACAGTATCCTCTATCACTTGCTACTGTAACTTCCTGTTGATCACCCGGGGGTGGTGTGGCTCTGGGAAACGTACTAAAAGTCTAGGTAAACCAAAAGTTTTTCCATGAAACTGCAATTGTTGTTATGAAATACAGTACTGCAAACTAGGCATCGAAGTTTAATTTGTTCGTGAAATTTTTGCGACTAATAAGGGCCGTGTCCCCTAAAGATTTTAAGAAATTTTTGTTTGACGGAGCTTTTTGAACTCCTGTCATAGCAGGTCTTTGCAGATAGTAATAGGGAGTCGCCGTGCATAGCTTTTGCAGATTTAGAGTGACTAGTTAAGCTGTTGCATGCTACAGATTGCAAAACAAACATTGTGATTAAATTTGACACAAAGAACCCTGACCACGGTCCGTTTTGAGCACATTATATGGAACTATTCTTGAGCCAGATAAAATTCAAACTCTTGGAAGCATTACCTTGTTAGAGGGTGATGAACTGGTCGCTGTTGATAAGAAAGTTGCCGAAATCCTAAACGAATACTTCGTCAATATCACTGCTAGCCTAGAAAGTTCAGGGGAAGAGGAGAATCTGGTAAAAACCGACGAACTACGTGACCCCGTTGATATTGCCGTAAACATGTACAAGCGCCACCCAAGTATACAACTGATAAAGCAAAGGGTATCAATCTTACAGTACTTAATAGAGCGTTCAAAGTTTCCTTTTCTTCAGCTTAACATATCAATATCCCTTGTTCCAAAAGAATCCTCTAGGTCTCCCTGTCTACCAATAAGAAGCTACTTACAAGAAACTCAACTCTCACATCGCCAAAAATTAAGAAACTCCAGTACTGGGAAAATATTACTCAAGAAATTATTTAGTTTTATAAAAAACCTTAAACATATTTTTATCCCATATCCACTTTCTTCCAGCATCATGAGGGCACAGGTAGTAAACATGAAGATTGTAGTGAAACCTACAAGAAACTCGCAAGAAGCTCTGAGTACTCAAAATCAGATAATATTAAAATACTTTCAGTGCAGAGCTGGCCCAAATTCTTGGTTTCCTGTAAAACAAATACGCGTACTTGTAACAAAATAACAAAACAGCGAGGTGAGCCAACTAAACGGATTGCAAGAGGAAAATTCCAGTTTCGTCTCTGTGGATCCAGGAGAAAAGATGTCCTTCGATTATTGAATTTATCCCTGAGTTCAACTTTGATAAGTATCCCCAAATCCCCCACCCCCCTGTCTCGCCATTAGACATCGAATTTGTCTTAAAATGGAAGTTTGCTCTCTGAAGTAGATGTTTATGAGAGTAGCGATTCATTAAGTTGCCACAGAATGTAAGCTATTTTCGGTTATTTCAATGAGGTAAATTGCGGAACGGAAAAATTTGATTCTTGGGCGTGGAGATACAAAATATTGCGCTTATCGTGTGTCCAGAAATTGAAACTTGATAGCAATATGGATAGATCATTTACTTAGATATACAGTATGTGCTGATTTTGGTTAAAATATGAAATTTCTGGAAAATAGCATTACGACATTCTTCACAAAAAAGGGTTGTTCTATTTAAGACCGTATGTGAGAGGCGCATCCACTCTTCTATGTGTAACAGGAGAAATCATACCCAGTGAATACCGGCAGCCAATGTAGTTAAGAGCATCTACACAAAATATCTATCCTGCTCTAGATTTAAAACTGAATAAGCAATCCTGGTCTTGCAAAAATTCAGCTTGTCTCCACCCAGTCGAAACAGGTGTCCTTCTCTTGCAACAAGGGAGGTGGTCCGCATTGTATAGCCTTTCTTTGATGGGAAGGCTCATATCCGGCTGTCCCATCACTCTTTCATGTGGCATTTTACTCTGAGTGAACCATTTGTATTGCATAAGCAAGTCCAGTAACTTGAGTCGGTCTCTATCCACGACAAGGCAGAGATCCTCCAGCAAACATTCAGGCGTGCTTTTTGCGGTAATGACATTTTAATAACTACATTCGCTTAGGGGTTGACTGAACACAAATTGGTATCACTTAGAGGTTGACTGAGCACGATTAGTAACTTGAACTGAATCAACAACATTGAAAGACACTTTGAAAGCGCAAACTGAATGGACAAAATGAATACACGTTTTGATACATGAAACTGAATGTCCAAACTGAATGGACAAAATGAATAGACATTTTGATACAGCAAAATGAATAGACTAACTGAATGGACAAAATGAATCGACGTTTTGATACATGAAACTGAATGCCCAAACTGAATGGACAAAATGAATAGATGTTTTGATGCAGCAAAAGGAATAGACAAACTGAATGGACAAAATGAATAGACATTCTGACACAGCAAAATGAATAGACAAATTGAAACGGTTAAACTAAAAGCCAATTCGAATGCACAAAATGAATAGACATTCTGATAGAGCAACATGAATAGACAAACTGAAACGATTAAACTAAAAGCAATTCATGTGAACAGCAAAGCAAACTATCAAATTGACTTTTAAGAATGTCGTTTCATTTTGTCTTTTAGTTTACATATCCTATTTAGAATCGACTCGAATGGCTTTTCATTTTGCAGTTTAATTTTGGCCTAAATTACGCTTCATAGATTTCGCTCAATTCATTCAAATGGAAACAAAAAGGATAAAACATTTTTTGGCTGTTTGGTTCACCAATGAATTGATCTTACACAAAACAACGTTTTGATACATGAAACTGAATGTCCAAACTGAATGGACAAAATGAATAGACATTTTGATACAGCAAAATGAATAGACTAACTGAATGGACAAAATGAATCGACGTTTTGATACATGAAACTGAATGCCCAAACTGAATGGACAAAATGAATAGATGTTTTGATACAGCAAAATGAATAGACAAACTGAATGGACAAAATGAATAGACATTCTGACACAGCAAATTGAATAGACAAATTGAAACGGTTAAACTAAAAGCCAATTCGAATGCACAAAATGAATAGACATTCTGATAGAGCAACATGAATAGACACACTGAAACGATTAAACTAAAAGCAATTCATGTGAACAGCAAAGAAAACTATCAAATTGACTTTTAAGAATGTCGTTTCATTTTGTCTTTTAGTTTACATATCCTATTTAGAATCGACTCGAATGGTTTTTCATTTTGCAGTTTAATTTTGGCCTAAATTACGCTTCATAAATCTATTCATGAGTCAATAAAGTTAAACAAAAGGTTAACAGCGGTAAACTTTCAACACAACAAAATATCTAGTTTTGTTGTTTTGTGTAAGATCAATTCATTGGTGAACCACACAGCCAAAAAATGTTTTATCCTGTTTGTTTCCATTTGAATCATTTGAGCAAAATCAGGCGTGCCATATCTATTTACGAGTGTATGAACTGTATCGAATCGCATTATCTGTAGCACAAAGCCTATTTTCCATAATAGAAAGTGACTGTAATCTCGGCTCCAAATCAGGTATTTTTCCAAGCACGCTACAAATTGTAGAGGGATATCCCTTCTACTGATTTATCAAAGAAAATTTCATGTAATTATTGTAACTTAGTAAGTAGCCATTTCAACTTTCGTGAGGGTACTCAAAAATTCACTTCGAACGGCCAGTTTGGGATCACGTGGTTAGAAAGGGGCTATTTGATTGGCTGACTACCGTGAAATTGGATGATTTCCGCGTGCTTCAGCAACCAGTAAGGATTTGAGCTGTATGCTGTATCTTGATCAGTTTCAAATGGCGGCATATATTATAATTGAGGCTGTGACGTCATCAAATGTTTAAATCCTCAACCAGAAGAATTGCAGATTTCTGCTTGGCACCATAAGCTAGACCTTCATAAACTATTTGTTTTTTGAAGATTATATCAAATTTCTGTAAGTAAGCTAAGATTTATGATGATTTTCAGCTTTCTAAATTTGGATGAATTTCTACAAAACTAATCAAAATGCTGCCATTTTGAAAAAAATAATCAAGATAACAAAAAATTTCCACTGCGGATTTGCAGTAAATCAGCGAAAGTGCCTTTAAAGTCATTTAATTCACAGAAAAATTGATGCAGTTTTTACATTCACCGTTTTGAAGAGTTGAAAAGTTTCAGTCCCATGCTCTAAGTACCTGGCTTAATAAGAAATTGCTGATTTTACTGGTCGTGAATCTCATGCTAATTAGAAAGATTTGCAAGAGTTCGAGTCATTTTAAGTGGTTTATATCGTGCATGACATCTCCCTAATTTTATGTTTCCGCCACTTTCAAGTGAAATCAGCTCAGCACTTCTTGTGCTTGTTTTTATCCTTTAAAGAACAACAAGCAAAAAACGCTTAGCGTATTTCTCTTGAAAATGGTGGAAGCATGAAATTAGCGGCATTCTATGCGCAAGCACAATTTGCTTGAAGCTGCATTTAAACTCTTGAGGTCTCTAGCCTTGTTGACGCAAGTTTTTAGATTGCTCATTAGCATTCTAAGCTTAGAAAAGATGATGACATCAAGAGAATTTAGCAATATTTTATCACAGCATAGGTTCCACCATAGAATGGTGTAAATTCTATGACCGAGAAACTTGAATTGAATGATTTGAATAAACCTTAGTTACTTTAAGTCTACTGTTGGACTTTTCAGAAGTCTTGAATATTTTTCGAAAGTACAGCGCATTTTATACCGGGTGAGTCAGAAAAAACGATGGGCGTTTGGCGGACTGTGACATCGAATATAGCCATTCGATTGCCGCGAACAAAATTTTTTCATGAAGCCACAGGTCTAACTTAGATCCTAAACCTTTTCCCATCGAAATCGGTCGTTTGGTGCATTTGTTAACAAAGATTTTCTTTCGTAAGACTTTGTATGGGAGTCTTGCAAAATGGTGAAATCTTTTTCCAATCCCCTTCCGCATTTTATCTTGGCAAGGTTTACGGGTACATGTGGTATTATCAGGGGAAAATGAAATAGCCAGGGGATACTGTTTTCTCCCCTTGGGATGTCTTATCATAACTTGCGTTGTAATAATGTACACTTCTTTGTCTTGCAAAGAGGTTTCTTCATGCAGATCAACCCTCTGTAAATCGCAATGTGACTGCTTGCAGACAACACTTTTCCCCAAAGCCTACACTAGGTCTTTTGAGTCCTTGGAGTCGTGCATCAAACTCCGAGTCTTTGTCTTTTGGGTCTCTCTGCACGACCACAATGACCCAAACAACCTAGTAGTGTGAACCAGGTCTAACTATTTCATTATCCCCTGATAATACCACATGTATCTGCTACTCTGGCAAGGGTAAAATGCTGAAGGGGCTTAGCTAAAGACTTCATCAGTTTGCAAGACTCACATACAAGGTCTTACGAAGAAAATCTTTTTTAACAAATGCATCAAATGGCCGATTTCGATAGGGAAAGGTTTATGATCTAAGTTAGACTCTTGGCTGCACGCAAAAAATTTAGTTCACGTCAATCGGATGGCTAAATGAGGCGTCACAGTCCGCCAAACGCCCCACGTTTTTCCTGACTCACCCGGTATTTCAACTCGTTTGAAAGTGTAGCATTTGTTCTTAAACTGAGTTTAACAGCATAGCGAGCTCAAATCCTTAAAAAGGTAGTTGTAATTCTCGATTTCATTTTTCTTTTTATAAAATTTACAAGCAAAGTTTGGCTTAAGTCCTCCTTTCATGAAGGATATTTTCGCTGAGCGGAATACTGGTTACAATCTAAGGCACGGTAACGACTCGCAGCTTCCAAAAGTGCATACGACAACATATTGAATTGAGACTATGTCCTTCCTTGGAAATAGGCTTTGGTCAATGTTACCAAATACAGTCAAGCGAGCAAGGACACTTCCTATCTTTAAAAACCAACTTCCTATCTTTAAAAACCATATTAAATGTTAGAAGGGCGAGAACTGCAACTAAATAAAAGATGATGACGACGACGATGGTGATGATGATGATGATGATGATGATGATGATGATGATGATGATGATGATGATGATGATGATGATGATGATGATGATGATGATGATGATGATGATGATGATGGTAATGATGATGATGATGATGATGATGATAATGATGATGATGATGATATTGATGATGGTGGTGATGATGATGATAATGAACATTCATCACTTTTTCAGATAGTTCTATCAGATAACATCGCTAAATTCAACTTCCTTATTGTTATCTTTACAGTATAAAACAGAGACTCCATTTGGTGGTTTGAGTCTTGCAACCACTTACTTGTCTCTTATAACCCCAGGTGTGCTAGTTTGGTTATCGACAATGCGAGATGATGTGGATGATGAATGAAAAAGTGCCGCATTGAAATGTCGTTTTAAGTCTTATTTTTAGAAGTAATAACTGAAAATTGCTTATTATTCTCAGAAAGCATAATCACATTATTGTCAAAGAAATGCAGTGAGGAGAATTTAGGCCGATGGTTTCCCAGCCCACAGAACGTGCCTTGAATTCTTAGTTTTTGCTTATTTTGCACATGTGAGAAGGATGACTTGTTTCAATTTTTACATACTTCATCCATTTTAGGTAGGTTGCCCTTCAGCGGGAGCTGCTTTTCGAGGGCACCCCGATAAATGCGTAATTACAATGTACAGTTAAAAATAAGGCAGCATTAGAATGTAAAAATAGACTTGCAGTAATTATTCGATTAGAAAAGCAAAGTATCATAGCTTAAATTTGTAGGTAGAAACTGGTAGAAACACCGCAAAACGACGAAAAACAACAACGAATGAGTCGATTTAATTAATATATATACTGCCAATATTTCGTCCTGCCATACAGGACTTCTTCAGGGCTGTTAACCATAGATTACCCATGGTATTATTTTTGCTTCGCCATAATACGACAATTACTTTTGCAGAGAAATATACCTAAATTGTGTCGAAGAAGTGACTACGCTATTACCTTAGGCTCATCACTGCTATTTATCTAAAAAGGCAAGCTATCCTAGCTCGATCCTAGCTTACCCTTGACAGCATTTATAGCTGCTTTTGATGAGACAGTTACTTCGCAAGAGAGATACCAAATTGCATCGAGGAGGTGGTTCCCGGGAGGGGGTACTCCCATTGTGGCCTGACAGGGGGGTCCAGTCAGGTCTAAAGAGGCCCAAAGCAAAAATTTTGAAAAATACCCTCAATTGATAGTATCTTTTTACAAAAACCCTCACATGGTAGTTCATGAACCTGAAAACTGGGTCATTTGGTAGCATTTAGAGATGAAAATTTTCTACGGTTTTTCAAGATGTTTTATTGTAAAACTGATGGAACAAAGCAAGAAATTTTTCAAAATTCATTTATTATTGATGCTGTAATGACTAAATTGGTGTGCGGAGGAGCGTACCGGGTTGAAACATAATAAATGGCTTCGAATCTTAGAATACCCCTAATTGGTAGTATATGGTTGACAAAAAGGGCCATTTGGTAGCCAATTGGTAAGACCCTCAAACTGACTGGACCCCCCTGTTAGGCCACAATGGGAGTAACCCCCCCCCCCCGGGAGGTGGTTACGCTAAAAGATGTTTTATCAAGAGATTCATCATATGAATTGAAATGGGTGGAAACAAACCTTTGCCGATTTTGTCTATTCCGTGAGGCGTATCGCTCTTATTTGGACACAGAAGCAAGCAATCATAGTTTCTACTATCTTATTATTTTGTATTCTATCACATCACCATTATTCTCTGTAACATCATCATGTTACTTTCCTCCTCCACATTATCATGTTTGCGCTACACATACTCATCCCCCACATCCACCTACATTCACCCCTGCGATGTAGCACACCTCAGCCAATCATGTTACAGTTTACCTTTATTCAAATTATTTTACATTTGTGATTATGTTAGTTTAGCTCTGAGGAAACCTCGTATGCCGAGGTGAAATATCAGCTCCTGTATAACATAATCAATATTCAATCCAAATAGAATAGTCGTCATTTCTTTTGCGCTGTATTGTGGTGTTCCTCCCTTCGAATACTATCATAGTTTACCCATAATAACATTTTTACTTTTACGGATACCTTAGTTCTGTTTGTACAGAAAGATATCTCAACTGCGTTGATGAGGTATTACGTCATTCCCTTACGTGTATTACAATTATTAGGCTGTTTTAGCACGAAGACGTTAGTCAAGAAGACGCCAGCATCATTCTTTTGTTCGAGGATGTGAATTACAAAGTAAGATCAACAAAAAAAGAAGATCAACTAACTTCAAAACTTTTGCGTATCTCGAGAGACTTATTGTATGTTCTATTCTGAAACCGTTGAAATTGTCAACCTGAAAAGTATCTTTTAAAGGCTGCACTGTAAAAATAGGACGTCGAGAACGGAAGCAAAATACAAAATGAGCATATTCACAAATGTTGGAAATGCGAGAATGCAAACTGTTCTTAGGATACACGCTTGTCACGCTTGTCACTTGACTGTCTATGAGCAGCTTTCTAGGAGGGAAAGAGCTGGAAAATTAGAATGCTCTAAAACATAAGAAAGTTCAAAGAAGTCCGCGTCTTGTTGCTTACAGAGCCTATTTGTTGGTCAAGGAGACAAGCTATTATTGCTTTCCCATGGGATATTTTGACGTTGAATAATACATATTTCAGTTCATACATATTTTTCCCAAATTTTCATGATGATGAGTTGCCGCCCAGTCATTATAATGTAGATGTATTGCTCCCAGTGATGAACTCAAGGGATACTCATGTCAACGCTTTTGGACGGTCTTTGATAGAACTCTGTTAATTTTGCACAGAAAGATATCTAAATTGCGTTGAAGAGGTTGTTGCGCGGTGCCCTTACGCTTATCACTGTTTGTTTGGTCAGACAGCCAAGCTATCATAGTATCATAGATGACCCATGACACAATTTTTACTTTTACTGATACCTCAGTTAACTTTGCACAGAAAGATATCTAAATTGCGTTGAAGAGGTTGTTCCCTCACGCTTGTCACTGTTTGTTTGGTCAGACAACCAAGCTATCATAGCCTACCCATGACAGCATTTTTACTTTTACTAATACCTCAGTTACTTTCGCAAAGATAGATACCTAAATTGAGTTAGTGGCCAATAATTCGATGAATATTCAACAAAGCGCCTAACGACCATAAATCTGAAGGAGAATTAGCGGTTAGCATTCCATCACTATACGGACACCTGTCCTCTCACATACATTCAATTAAACGACTCGTACTGTCTAAATCGTCTTCATTGAATGCAGACCCCGTGACTGTACCTGTACCCTGTGCGTAGTAAACTCCAAACAAATCCTCGTGTTTTCGAAACTTGAAGTTAGGCCGTGGTGCTAAGGCCAAGCAATGAACAAGTTAGACTGTTTAATCTGCAGCAGATCCACAGACGATTGATAAAGCTCTTACAGTGATTAAATTGCGCTATCATTTAATATGAATATGATGATCTTTTCGTGGAATCAACAGTTGTTACGGATAAAGGAATGATAATGGTTTTCGTTGAGTACTTCTACGCTCTGGTGATTGCGTTGATGCCACTAATAGTGTCTGTGCATGGTGAGTGTTTACTTAACTAATCACCTTCTTCATACCTCATTTTTAACACTACAAAACGAAGTACATCACTCATATTCATACTCTTTCAAATCCTTTCACGTTCCTCCACCATCTGTATCATCCTTACCAAGCTATAAAAAGAGTCAATTATGCTATAACCAGAGCGCTGATCCCATTTTAACTGGTTTTAAAGAAATACCGGCATATGTTTGTTTAAAGTTATATCAATGTTTGTTTATTACCATGGTTAACGTATTTAGCCTCCCCTTGCTATGTTCGCTCTTCATCTATTTGAAGGTAGCCGTGAATGGCCTTGAATAGCAAATTATGGTTGAAATTATCAAATACATGACCTGCAAACAATTTGAAAAACGAGCTTGAAATTTGTACTCGGCTCTTTTTTGAAAGCAGCCAATTCGTTTCTTTCTCTAGTTACAAAGGGTACAAATATATAGAGAGAGGTATCGAGAAATTTGCATGATGTTCTTAAAAATTTAAAACTAGTATGACGGAAATTTAAGAAAACTTCAGTTTGAGGAGCGCTGACAAAGTTTTTATAAATTTGCATTGTAAGGATATTACTGCAAATGTGTTTTTACCGTCATCCTTAAGTAGCATGCAGTTCTCATTTTTAGATATTAAATCATTTTTGCGCCAATGGCTGTTTGAAATGTTTGAAATGTCAAGAAACATCGGCAGCAGTGTTTTGGTTTGTTTGTTTTTGTTTGTCAACTCATTCGATTTTTACCTCGTTATACACGTATATATATTTAACTAGTCTCAATCTCAAACTTTTATTTTTTCACTTTCAAGAACGACAACTCTACATAAGGGCTTTCATCCCTCAAAGTATTGGTACCTCACAAGATGATTCCATCTACTCCCATTTCTATTGTAGGCTCGTCCATGTAAGAATACATTGGCTCGACTGTCGGTGTCGCTTAAGCCATGTGTTATTTATACACATTATAATATTATGCTGAAATCTCAGCGCGCATTCTTGTATCTTTTCCATTTTCTGTAACGATTTAGATGACGAAAAACTGCACCATAATTCCTGCATCCAAAATACGTGAACCGAAACAAGAAAGTTTTGTAGCAATAGAAAGTAAAACTCGTTCCAACTGAATTCAACAAGCTTTTTTCATGGGCTGATCCAAGTTTCTTATTTGAAAGCTGTATTTGAAAATTTGAATAGCGTATATTTGTCCGTTTTCTTTGAATTGTCTTTGGGTGATGCAAAATTTCTCAAAATCTTAGATAGCCAAGAAAACCGAGAACTATAACGCGTTTATCGGCACAGTTTTGCTCGCTGCAACATTGTTACGGTTCAGAAGCATTTAACTGCACCAGCATAAAATTACTCTTCAGCAAGAAGTTTTAGCTACAGATTAGCAGGAACAGGGTAGATGGAAGGTTGATTTGTAAACCATAGGCCTCAAATCTTTCGGGTGTTTCAAAAGGTGGATGTAAAATTACATGAAATTTTTCTGTGCATTGATTGATTTTAAAAGAACTTTGGGTAATTTGCTGAAATCTACCTTGGTAATGTTTTCATATCTTGACTATTTTCAAGACGGCAGCATTTTGATTATTTTTGTAAAAATCAATGGAATAGTTTGAAGAAAATAACATCGTAAATCTTATATAAAAAAACACAAACGACTGGTACCTTAACAGCGATAAAGGAAAATATACTGGTTTGATTTTTATTGACCTAAAGAAAGCATTTGATACGGTGGACCACAACATTCTTTTGCAAAAACTTGAAAAGTATGGTGTAAATGGTCTTGAACTTGACTGGTTCGCTTCTTATCTCAACAACCGTAAGCATCTTTGCAAAGTCAATGGTGTTTCGTCTGGTATAAGTGATACAAATTGTGGTGTCCCGCAAGGCTCTTGTCTTGGCCCACTTTTGTTTCTTATCCACATAAATGATTTGCCTTTTCGCTTGAAAAATCGCATGTCAGCATGTACGATGATGACACTATATATCCCACTCCTCTAAGAGTCTCGCTGCTCTACAACATGACCTAAACTGTGATCTTTCAAACTTGCAGGATTGGTTGCATGGAAATAAGCTTTCATTAAATGTCATTAAAACTCAGTCCCTTATTATTGGTTCGGGGCCAAATATCGGTAGGATCCAAAGCCAGCCTGATTCTCAACCATCATTTGAAATAGATAATGATAATATTGAGATCGTCAGTAGTTTTAAATATCTTGGTGTTCAAGTGGACAATCAACTCAAATGGGATGACCATGTTGAAAATGCAAAGAAAAAAGCACTCCGAGCTCTTGGACTGGTCAAGTATTCAAAGAAATATCTTTCCACAGAAGTCCTTGCAAAAATGTACCGAGGCTTGGTTGAGCCCCATTTCGGTTATTGTTGCTCCGTGTGGGGTAATTGCAGTAAGCGTAGAATTGACAGCTTGCAAAAGGTACAAAATCGAGCAGCAAGATTAATTATGAATAGTGCATATAATGCATCAGCGGCCCCACTTATCCAGAGCCTAGGCTGGCCAACGATTTCCAATCTTATTAAAAAAGAAACAGCAACACTGATGTATAAATCTTTGAATGAGCTTGCACCCGAATACGTGCGAAATCTGTTCACAAGGTGTTCAGGCAGCAACGGTCGTGTACTTCGTTCAACTGATACCGATCTAAAACTGCCGCTTTTAAAAACTAGCGCTGGTCAAAAGTCGTTTTCGTATCGAGGGGCCAGACTATGGAACAGCTTGAATGGGGAAACTAAAGTGGCACCCTCCCTCAGTGCCTTCAAACGGCTATCAAAAGATGATATCAATACACTCAGTCAGAGCTAACACTTTCTTTTGTCTTGTTTTCTTTTCTTTGTTTTGCTAATAATGATTGTATTAGGGCTGCATGTTTTATTATTATTATTATATATATTAATTTTTTTAACACGTCAGTTTGAAAAACAGTATTTAGCTTATACTGAAACTTTTTTACGTATCTAAATATTATAAAATGAAATGAAATGAAAATGAACTTCAGGAAAATTGATACAATCTTCAAGAAAAAATGGTTTATGAAGGTCTAAGGTCTACAATATGGCTGCAAGCAGAAATGCGTAGCCTTTCTGGTTTTGGATTTAGACATTTGATGACATCACAGCCTCAAACTTAACATAATGTATGCCGCCAATTTGAGACTAACTGATATATATATATATAAAAAAATTGGCCAGAGCAGATTTACAGAAAATTACCATGATTTCATTTCAAGCACTTTAATTCAAAGAAAAATGTAATAAAAGTTTCCACCCACCTCTTAAGGATTTGAGCACTTTGTTGACTTGTAACATTTTTTACAGATCCAAAGTTTTACTTATCAATGTAAACGGAACGGACTCTTAAAAATACTCAAACTGTTTTCATGACTTTCTTTACAATGCTTGAAGCTTTAGACGGCGATTGAAAAAGGGAAAACGAAACTTATTGTAATTTGAAGTAAGAAATCTGTTCTTTTCCTCACCTACATAAAACAGTAACGTACAGAACTTTATGGCCCATAAGATGCCTGAGCTGGTCATGTGTCTTGTGTAATGAGAGAGGTAATCGAATTTGGCAATAGTACTGAGTTGACGGAAAAGGCTTCACATTAAAAAAGAATTTTAAACAGATACGCACGTGAGATTGCGAGAAGAAATATAAAGGAGGGCTGCCCAGCAAAAAGGCCATTCTTTGCTAACATTTTTGCTCGACCAGAGGCAGATTTTTGCTGAATTGGGGCTGATTTTTAAAAATTCCAACGTTGGGCGGTTGCCGCTCTCGGCCCAACCCCCCCTTCGGTTCGTACGCTTATGCTACTGATAAAATGTGATAATTTTTAATGCTGAAGTGCTGAAACGCATTTGGTGTCTCATCATTCCATAACGTAGATTTGACTATTTGAGTTACAACTTAGTATAACCCGGCTAGATGGGGGAAAGTGGCCCTAACAGCCGTATCATAAACAGAATTAGCAAACTGCGTTCATTTGCAGTACCAACAGTGTCATCTAAACAGAAACAGATATTTTCCACGCAAAAGATTCCAATTCAGAAAGAAAAGAAGTATCGGAACCTTGAATTGGAAGATCTTACTGGTATGCTCGAAAGTCAACAAATCTTGGAGGGTATCTGCAAGGTTGGAAATGTTTATAAACTTATATTTGCTCTTGGATGACATGCAGAAGAGATTTCTCAGCCTGAGGGACTGAGGGAGGTGGTTGATCTACAATATACCTGAGGTTCTGCTGGAAACCTAGGAAAAGTAACCGTTCATAAGAAAGTCGCTAAAAATTGCTCAGATCGCTAAAAAGAAGTCGCTCAGATCGCTAAAAATTGTAGAAACGCAAGTACAAAAAATTGTTTAAAGAAGCAATTTATTTTAATCAAGGAAATTCTTAGCATGTCTTTAATTTATTTTCACTTGTTTTCTCTGTGATATTACTGGGAAGGTACTTGGGTACCTTCTGAACGTCTAAGCATTGGAAAAGCACATTGGACAAGCTTATGTTTACAAGAACACAGGAAGAAAACGTGAAGATTTCTCATGGAACTCGTAAGCAAGTTCTGAGAAACTCCTCATATCCAAAGGCCGATAATTTTGAAGACCGTTCCAGTGTTGCTTTAAATGCTAGGGTCCCTGTTTCCCTGCGTTCTTTGGCTTGAAGAAATAATTTCGGTCAGCAAAACAAGGTTGATTACCGTAGACTCACGATTTAAGTCTCTCCACGTTCGCTCATTGAATTGAATTGATGCATTGTTGTCGCTTCAACGAGACTTTAGTAGTTGTAGCCGAAAATTCTGATAAGGTGCGAAACTATGACATGCAATCAATCTAGGTTTACTGTATTGAAACAAGTTGCTCGAGAGATCAATTTTCCTAATCAAGTAATATGGCTTTTGCAGGTTCAGGTTTTCGCCGTCTAAACTTTAAGCATCTAGCACCAGTTACTGTGCGCAGTGATGGCTTCACTTTATTTGTGCTGAGCGCCTTTATTTGATATGTACTGTGTGGCTCATTGTTGAAGATCACTAAGGTGGTTTTATTTCAAGGAAACTAACACAGCTGAAATATGATGGATCGTCTTTAAGAAATAGAAGGGGTCTAGAGCGCGAAAACAGTGTTTCTTTCCCGGTCGAAATTTTAGTAATTTTAATAGGGCAAATTTTAGGTGAAATCGCAGTCGTCATATCGCTTATAGATCTGGGAAAGCAAACATGCCGTCTTGTAGCGTTTGGTTCTTTTCTTATACTCAGATAAAAATTTTACAATCTAAATTACATTCTACTATGTACCTTCTTATTATAACCATACGACAATCGATGGCTTTGAGAAAACTCTTTGTTGTTCTGCCCTTCTTTTGACGCTCAACGTCGAGATCTTTTCGCTGTCAATTAATGAATTAATACGACCATTTATATACAGGGTGTCTCAAAAAAATTGTTCGACGTTTGATTAAATATTGAAAAATATGGACAACATGAACAGGCTCATGGGAAAATAACCCTGTTCCTATGATTATGAAATAATTTTAGAGACTAAAATCGTGCAAATCGGTTGAAAATTCACTGAGTTACGAGCTCTCAAAGATCAAAAATATGCGATATCTGAAACCAGAGACCCCCCAGATTACTTGTATTGCAAAAAGCTCGAAGACGGAGGTAAGAGAAGCTTATTCAATGTCATACCTCTCGTTGATATCAGAGCAAAACAAATACGACTTCTAAAGTAAATTATTCCTTGCGATCATTCTCAAATTTCCCTGACCTTGCATTGGTCCAAAAACAGTGGTTCAAAACAAAATCGGCGAGAGACTGAATCTGTTTCCTCAAAGCATCCATATGCTTGACAGTTAGGTTATCAAATACCTGTGTGAATCCCACTTGGTTCGCCCTGAAACAATTGACAAATAACAGAAACGACGGCCTATGGGACTTTTACTAAAAATGCGATTTCGAGGCCTCTGGTTTGAGCTTTCCGACAAACTTGAACTTCAAAAGCTTGTAACCCCATGAATTTTTATCGGATTTGCAAGATTCTTGAGTCAAAAATTAATTTAAAATCTCAGGACAAGGGTGACTTGACCAAAGGTCCATTCAGCGTATCGTTATTTTTTAGTATTTAATCAAACGTAGAACAATTTTTTTGAGACACCCTGTAAATTACCGATCTTTCAAATGATTCTTTAACACAGTTTTCATTATATGGTGATCAAAACCTTTCTAATGACTGGAACAGAAATATACTCGAAGTGACTTTGTGTTTCACCCGCGAAACTGGTCGCTTTGATTAAGATCTTTTGTAACGTCATTAACAAGCAACCACCAGGCCCCTTAACGTAAATGTTCCTTCTCTATATAATTCTGTTTCACATAAGATGTCGGGCAGTTAACCATCTTCAACTTCACGAGCGGGTAGCGCCCGTGACTACATTTTATTGCATTGAAACCCTGACCAGACATCTAATGTCAGACAGAATCTACCATTGTATCCATTTGTTTTTAAATCGTGAGTAGTTTTTAAATCGAAATTGACAAATATTGAAAGTGATATGATATTTGCACAGGTCATGAGCGATAGGACACCCTGTGTGTAGCAGTTTGAAATTTATATCAGAAGCAAGCCACCTTAACTTATTGCCTTTTTGTGTTTTGAACTTAACCCTTTCACCCCCGGAAGGGCCATATAGCCCAACAGTATTCATCGAGAACTGCGAATTTTTCAGGGGGTAAAGCTTTTAGGACTTTGATTGATTTGAATTTGCTTTTAGGACTTTGACATTGCATTTATCTATTGCTTATTGAATCACTAATTATGATACCCCTGGAAAAAGACGATCTACATTAGGTTTTCCCGTTAAGCTTAATTTTAGCCGGGCGTGAAAGGGTTAATTTTACTTGGTAGCTATACAACTGTAGGACAGCGCTACCCCCGTGTGTATATAAGGGACCATCTTATTCGTTTTGTATATATTCCGCTGGTTCTGTTTTGTTACTCATTCAGTCGCAGTATTTCATATCCGTGACCAAGTAAGAAATCTCTTTTCTGAGTACTCTTAAGGTAACACAACCACCTTTCACTGTTTTGTCATTTTGAAATTGCTCTTAAGGTCGCTCATTCCGAAAATTTTCAAAATTACGAAACAGTGAAAGATGGTTGTATACCATGTAAAAATAAGTTCAAAACACAAAAAGTGATAAGTTAAGGTGGCTCGCTTCTGATATAAATTTAAAACTGCTACACATTGGGTGTCCTATCGCTCATGCACAGACATTACGTGACAAGAAAAGCATGTTCCCGAAGCACTGTTAATCCCCACCTGTTTGTCAAAAAATAGAAATAAGCGTATTCACCCATTGTAATTAGGCAACAATGCGATCTCTGGTACATACCTGCCTGCTAAATCACTGTCTTTGTTTGCTGTTAGTCTTTAAGCAAATTTAATTGCAGGTATACAGGTTGTATTATAAATTTTCAGTTAAGTCCTCCATTCTCTTTTCGAAAGTAATAGGTTGCTAATACGATTTATTTCAAAAGATGCCCCAGTGTCCCTATTTCTAGACTTGCTCCAAATCTATTTCTTTTCTTCGTTATGTCTTACAGTGGAATGATTTTATTGGAGAAATGCGAAAGAGCGAAAATCGTTTTCAATATTCGCTCCTTCACGTTTCTCCAATAAAATTATTTCCTCAGTAAGATACTGATGAAGACAAGGAATAGATCAAGTCCCAGATTTAAAGGAAAATACATGAGTACTTATTCAACCTACGCAGCGAATCGAACTTTCTTGTTATGTAACGAAATGTCCAATTCGTTTGTCCAATTCGGGGCTTAGGTGGCAGTGATTTATTACTCACACTGCCGATCTTTTCCCTGCTAGGTGATAGATCTAATATTTTTGGAAAGCGACAGGTATTGTGACACATTAAAACTGAAAACGATTTATGACTTAATTGGTCACGTAACATATGCTACGATGTGTGCTAAAAGTCTTGCAATACTAAGGGACGCCGGAGCGATGGTAGGACAAGGGGGTCGAAGGGGAACGCAAGGGCACTCCAGACCGATCACGAGGGAAGCAAACCGAAAATTGGGTGCATCAGGGGTCCTTCCGCGGAAAAATTTGAGACCGCTTAAAATGCTTTCAAGAATATTCAAACTGATGTAAATGAATATGCATATTTGGGTATAACTCTTTTGCATATTTGGGTATGACCAATGCAAGTTGCGATGATTATTCAACTTAAGGGTTAAATTCATGGTGGTTATAATATTGAATTGAGCGTTGCTAAAGAAATATATTGCTCTATTAAAAGCGCATTCTTGTCCCCCTTGCCCCTCTGGGAAAAGGGCAGGAGGGGCGCTTGCCCCCCACGCCCCCCTCTCCGGCGTTCCTGGCAATACTGTTGCTAACCTTGCCTTATTTTGAGTTTCCTCCCTGTCGCCCTCCTAACAATATCGTTCAATGGCAATAAAACGAGGGCTGCAAGACGAATTGCGACTTTGATGGAAAACTGCAACAGTTATCTTGCAAGTCAACATTTTTGGCGAGGAAGGGCCTGCTGAAACTAATAGCTATGGATACAAATGCGGATGATCAAATGTTCCAAAGGTGTTTGGCAGGCATTTTAGATCATTGAAACATACAATTCTAGGTGTTGTTTTTGTTGCCCCTACATTTCCCTTTATTCATTTAATTGGTTGCTCCATCCTGCTATCCTGCTATCCTTATTCTAGTCTAAGGCTGCGTTCACATTAAGAGGCTTGTTTTAGCGTGCATGCTTTGCTTGCGTAAACGTGCTTTTGTTTGGGTTTTCCCGTTCAGATTGATATGTCCTTTGGATCCCATAGCAGGTCGTTTTCTACTTCTGAGAAAAACAACCAAACAACTAAGCAACAAGCTTCTTCGCATGAGCAAGATTCTTTCTGCATGCAAATATTTTGCGGTCTGAACCCCGGGAAGGTACTCATATATCTTTCTGTACGGGGACGTGCCGCTGAACAGGATATCATTTTCAGGATTCTGACTCCGGGACAGGGTAACATTTTTGTAAAAATCGGCTCCATGACAGGGTCCATATTTGTCATTTTTGACTCTGAAAGGTTGTGATTCAAATCGCTTGGATGGCAATATTTCCACATTTTTACGATAGATTTCGTACAAATTTCCTTGCAGAGCACAATTTTGCTTGAAGAAACTAAAGGATAGGGTATTGTTTAAGTAAATTTGACTCCGGGACAGGGTATCATTTTCAGGAATTTGACTCCGGGACAGGGTAGCTTTTTAGATTTTCCAGCGGCACCTCCCCGTATGTTTCTAGGCCAAGTACCCCCCCCCCCCCGGGGTCTGAACACTCTAAGGTTGTGTTTGATTGGTACCAATTTTGAAAACGGTTGACTTGGAAGACTCGGAATTTGTGTTTGATTGACTCCCCAATTCCGAAAACGGCAGGTTTGGTAGATTTGGCAGGCCTGCTGAACCCTCTGCTCCAAAAGGCAGAAGGTTTGGCAGACTCGGGAGTGATTCTCGTTTTCATCTGCAAAACTCTAAAAACAACGCAAATTTGCTTGTGGTGCTGCCAAGCACCAGACTCGTCTTCGTGTTTTTCAACTGGAAACCTCCTTTTCGCCAGGATGAATCTGAAACCTGCCGTCTTTTATAATTTTGTGTTTGATTGGGAAATGAATTTCCATCTCTGCGAAGTCGACCGTTTTCAGAACTAGGTAGGTTTGGAAATCCCAATCAAATACACCCTAAGGGATTAGTATGGTGGAAATCTGCACGAGTGTTTAAGCGCTTAAAAAAGATTGTTCGATGTGAACATAGCCTAAGGCTCCGTTCACAAGGGTACGCAATCGTTCCTTTACAAATCGTTCCGCTTCGAAAAGTGGACGAGCAAGACTTGATCCCACTAAGTAGTCTTTGGTGTGTGCCTGTGTGGACCCCGACTGCCTTGTAGAATAAACCTTTGCAGTGTATCGACTACGATTTTAATTGTTTTCTTTCGCCAGGCTTTCCAGGTGCTAGCTTTTCAGCTTTCACTGCGAAAGAAAGAAGTTACGCAAGTACAAAAAGCATCATTGGAGATTGGGATATAGAGAAATTGCTAGGTTAGTGACCAATGATTTTGAAGTTGTAGTTTTGGAGTTGAGCTTTTTCAAAAGTTAGTATTGTCTAGAACCATCTCTTGATTTTTCTTACCTAAGTGCAACAGTGTTCAACTGTGTTGAATGTCTCAAAAAGTTCCAGCTGTTCCAACAGGACTTCCTTTCACAACTTCTCATTTATCGTAGCATTTAGCTATCAAATCTTTAATAGAAATTGAAATTAAGTGGCTTCATAGACGTAGGATTCGGGGGGGGGGGGAGGCATTGTGGGCACGTGCCTCGAAGAGTTTGTAATAAACAAGGAAGAACCCTTTTCATCTTTAGCAAATGTCCCCTTTTTCTTGAGGAAAAAGTACCCTCGAAGTGCCGTGCCCCTAAGTTTGAGATGCTTCCTGCGCCCCTCAATGGCTTTTACTTCTTTCTTTAGATTGAATGGTTAGAAGAAGCTCCTGGAGGAGGTACTCCCATACTTGACTTGACGGTGTGTGCCGCCCCAACAGATCTAAGTTAGCCTATGACTGATAGATTATCATTTCCATTTTTAATGTTTACCTCGCAATTATTATGTCACAGCCCGTAAAACATCTTAAATTTCTTTTGCTCATGAAAACACGACGAAAATCGCAAAAATAGTTGGTTTTCGATCTTTAATTATAATTTGAATCTTTCAAACCGTCAAGTGGTCTTGGTGCTGTAAGTTTTCAAAAGCGGGAATTTTTCTAGTTCATCCTATCCGTCGTATGTAATAATTCTCCCTAAAATCCAGAGTTTGTATGAAGTTTCGTATGCTAAAAAATAATGATTACGCAGGAAAGGGTGGTTTCCCTCGGATTATTCAAATCTTGCCCTTGGCAAATTTAGGTTGCCACCTGTTTAAATTCACTATTGTCTGAATTTAATGTTCCCTGTAAAGGATTACCATAAAGGATTACCATGTCTAGCTATCTTACATGAATATGACCAGACAGAAAACTGGTATATGATTAGCTTTGATTTTCTTCATATCTAGCGCCTATTCAACATGAGCCTACCAGTCTCCAAAAACACGTTTTCATATGTCAAAGGGACCTTCAAATTCAAATGCCGCTATTAATCCCAGCTAAATGTTGCATCTGTCTCCACGAAGTTGTCAACAGCTGCAAGCTGTATTCTTTTCATACCCAGTACAGTCATTCAACAAAAAGGTACCCGCCTCAAGCATTTGGTTCGAATCTTTAAAGGAGGTGGAAAAGGCCCCGTTTACGCGATTCTGTTTCCATTTCATATCGGATTGCCATTCCCAATCTGATATGAAAATTAGTCTGTTTACAGACACGATACCGTTTCATTTCACATCGGACTGGAGTTCTGTTTACACGACACCGTTTCGCTTTGCACTGCAATGGTTTAATAGCCTCATTCCATAAGGGTCTTCAACTTACGCTTATCTTATTGAATTGAATTCATGTTGTTGTTGTCACTTCAGTGAGGGCCTTATTTCCCAAATGTTCTCAAAATGGACAAAAATTTCCTTCGGGGCACAGATCTGTTCCCCGACTAATCAGAATGGTAGATGACGAATAACACGATCGGATTGGGATTGGCAGATTTTTCTTCCATTTAAACCGGCGCTCCCTGATTTAAAATTCCGGCAAAAGGCGAACAAAAGTGCGTTCGACTGAACGGCCGCAATGATCAAAATCTTGAAGTACCGAATGAATTTAGGAGATCTCAAAGGAGATAGTTTTATTTTTCAATTTTCAGGATGACTAATTAGGAGGCCGCGTCGATCCGAGAATTAGTTCTCAGGTCAGTTTCAGTTTCAGTTTCATTTTAAAATTCACAACATACAAGTTTCAATATAAAATACATTAAATACAAGGATACAGATATAAATATAAAAAAAACAATACAAACACCTAAATTAATCTAAGGGAGAGGACATATGAAACCTGTATGTGGGGAATTCCTTAAAGGAGGAGCTCTCTCAATAGATAAACTAATCGAGGAGAGAGCACCCCCTGCGTTAAAAAATCCATATTTTAGTATATCAAATGATTCCAAAAGTTGCGTTATGTGCAAGAGACCCAGAGTGACCGCAGTGACCCCAAGCCCACGGAGCCCACTCCAGGCAAAAAACCCAAATCCACAGCTAACGCCAAGGAAGGGTTCTATACCCAGAGCAGGCCCCAAAAGCAAGAGCCCGCCAATGCCACTCCAAGGTCAGCATGCTTTAGAGAATTGTGAGATTTACAATCTTGACTGAAAAGTGCAACCAGAAACGAATATTTAGTATTTTGTTGAGAACAAATGGACTTTCAATTGCTGGCGAAAACGTAACTTTGAGGGGCATTGCTTGATGATGATAGGAAGTTCGTTCCAGGATTTCGCACCTGTATATCTGACAGATCTTATTCCGTATTGCAACGTATTTCTGCGATTTAAGAAAATGCCACCCATACATGCCTGCCTGGTATCATATTGATGAACAGAAGACAACAAAGTAAAATAATCATGAAAATATGAGGGAGAAGTTTTGTTAATACATTCATACACAAAAGAAAGGAGCTTTAAATAAAATAAATCATATAAGTTAAGAATTTTCAACGCTGAAAAGATTGGGGTAGAAGGAGCAGCAAAATTATTGAAAATAATAGCTCTAACAACTTTCTTTTGTAAGATATAGATAGGCTTAGTGTGGATGTCATAGGTTAGACCCCACACAACAATCCCATATTGAATAAATGAGCCAAATAAGGAATGGTACAGGGAGACTAAAACACTAGAAGGGAGAAGATGCCTAATTTTGAAGAACACACCGGATGTTCTTGCTAACTTTTTAGAGAGTTCATTCAAGTGATATTTCCAGGTGAGGTTTTCATCCAGCAGAAGACCAAGAAACTTAACATATTTAACCTGCTTGACATGCTTCTTTCCAATTTTAATGTTAACAGTTTCATGCAACGAATTCTTTAGGGAATGAAAAATGATAAAGTTAGTTTTTTCTACATTTAGAGCAAGTTTGTTAGCATCAAGCCACTTTTTTACAAGCTTAAGTTCCTTGTTAACTACCTTTTGTAATTTATATAAACAGTGTGATTCATAGTAGATGTTAGTATCATCAGCAAAAAGATAAAAAGTTAGTTTAGTTGATGATTTAGGAAGATCATTGATATATATATGAGGAATAGAAGTGGGCCAAGAACCGATCCCTGTGGTACTCCACAAGTAATATTGAGGCAGTTAGAGTTGTGACCATTAACAGATACATATTGGCTTCTATTGCAAAGATAGGAACTGAACCATGCCAAAGCTGTACCACGAATACCATAATGTTCAAGCTTGCTGAGGAGAATTTGGTGATTGACTGTATCAAATGCTTTTTGTAAGTCAATGAAAATGCCACAGCCATACTTCTTGTTATCCAAGGTATTCTTGATTGATTCAGTTAAGCTAATCAAAGCATGATCCATCGAGTGAGAAGCACGAAAACCAAACTGGAGATTATACAAAACTTCATGTAGCTCTAAAAAATTATATAAGCGCTTATACATTAATTTTTCTATGATTTTACTGAAAACAGACAAAAGAGATATGGGCCTATAGTTTGAAGAAGTCACAGAACAGCCCTTTTTGAACAAGTCATAAATTTCAGAGTGCGGTACAGTTTGAACTTTAGGCCCATTTCGAATTGTCGAGAGCAAGCCATCGGCTCCAAATCAAGAAAGAGAAGGTAATCAATCGAAGACTAGAAAGGTAACGAAATACATTTATTCACTTAGAAACATTTAGGCCAGGTATTGTTGACACGATCAACACCCAAATCGTGTCCACATTACCCATGGTTTAAGAGTCTTTAAACCTATTCTCAGCACTTTTCGTCTTTTTCAGGTATCACTCGCCAGAATAGCAACGGTTTCAAAGTAAACACCAACGGCGTTTATTTGGTTGGATACAAAATCAACGTAAAAACTCTTAGCCATGGAGCAATTCGTGCTTGTGTCGTGTTTCAAAAGATCTCCCATTGCAATACACTGATTTCAGAGTCCAACATAACTTTTGACTCCAAGCAGAACAAAGAACGTTCTTTGCATGCGACTGGGCTGCTGAACTTATTTGCTGGCGATACGATAAAAACTGGCGTTGTCTCTAGCGTGGCATGGAAAAGTATGCCAAGGTCTCAATTCTTTGCACATCTAATACGACAATATGGCGCATCAGCGGCATTCTTTGTGACCCCAAGCTCACCAAATGTTCTCAAGACTGACCGTAGTCTGTTGATAAGGAGCTGGGATGCTGGCAGAGTTGAGGGTAGTTTCAAAAGGACGCCATCATTATCAACGAAACTTGGTGTGTTCTCGGTACCAAGAAATGGATTGTATTACATTGGTGTGAATGTGATTATCAAGAAGCTTGTGGGACGAGAGAGGTATTACTTGGCACTCGTCAATTCCAATGATGAAGTAGAGACCGCGATTTATGATGCGTCCAGTGACGTCACAACTGTTACATTGCATATTAATACGATACTGAAATTACAACGTGGTACGAGGCTATATGTTTATGTCAAAAAGCATGGCCAAAGTTCTTCTTGGGTTTCTCCTCACTCCAGCTTCTCAGTCGGAATGTTTAGTCAAGGTATGACATATGCGGTTGGATTTACATTGAGATCAGTTCTGAAAGGTCAGTACGGTGGTGGGTTAAATGTCATTGATACGGGGCTATTTACAGACAAAGTTAGTGGAGGATTTAACAGTTTTAAAACAGACAAACGAGATGGGAAGATTATTTACAAGGAGGGAGTTTACTTGGTTTGCATCAACTTCAAAGTATCCGTTTCTTCAAAATCTTCCTCTGCCATTACATTCCAGGTTAATAACAAAGATATCATAACAAATTTGCAAAGGAATTCCTCACGATTTTCAGTCTCCACATGTATGACATTGCGCCTTGTTGAACGTGGATCGTTCACAATGCATGCACAGAGCAATGCAGTGCATTGGTCTATCGAGACAGGTTCTAGTATCTCACTTGCAATGGTTAATGAGATATACCCAGCACTGAGCCTAGGTACTCCTGTTCTCCCAAAAACACTATCAGACATCTGGATCAAAGTTTCGCGATTAATTGCTAACCGTGACAACAAGGGTTTCTCATTCGGAAGTGATTTGATACGCGATGACTACCTTATCGAGCAATCGGGAATTTATCAAATATTCGCTAATGTCATTTTCAATCAGCTAAAAGATGCAACGGTATCTGCATGTGTTGCTGTCAATGATAAATCCAAGGCCGATGGTCTCTTTGCTACCAGAGGAGTGATCAGTGGGTCTCATACGTTGACGATTTCATCAGCGGTATACTTTGAAAAAGGTCAGCGTATTGCTTTATTCGTTAAAGTAACTGCACTAGATTATTGGGAACTGGATGCCAACACATCGTTTGCTTTGGTTTTTATCGGAAGAAAAGACCTTGTTGTTGGGCTACAAACTACTTTGTTTGATGACATAACTCAAGCTTATACTGGTTGGAATACGCCTACAAGCTGGAACAAGCCAGCCGATGTGACAAGCATGCCATGGTCGTTCGCAACAAATGCAAAAATGTCACAATTAGGAGAATTTATCGTCCAAGTGCCTGGAATTTACCATGTTTCTGCTAATGTTATTATTGGAAACGCCAACTTAGTAGCAGAGATTTCAGCGTTTATCGGCATGATAACCGTAAATGATTTGACTGGCTCAGATCTGCTTTATTTACGACAGTCCGGTAAATTGATTCCCAGCCAAACTGATGTCCGGAATGAAATCACTTTAAGCATCTCTGCTAGTTTGTATCTCAATAAGGAGGATAAAGTTGCTGTGAAAGTTTGCTCCAAAGCAGATTCTCTTTGGATTATTCGCAAAGAAACTGGATTTTCAGTCATCCTTGTCACACAAATCAAGCCGAAATTATCAAACGCTTTCCTTGCTACGAGTTTTAATAACTCTCCCGTTGACTCACGAGTAAGCATCGGTAACTGGACCACATCAAAGAAGGATCGGAATCTATTTGTCGCTGGAAAAAGCTTGAGTCTCATCGAAGAGAAAATATCTATTTTGGAGAATGGAATGTATGCAGTTTCGATGAATATTGATTTACCAAAAAATGAGAATGAAGACATGTTTCTTGGAATCATTGAAAAGAAACAAAGGAAGAAAATATATTGTTCTAAGACAAGCCAGGTATTTGTATCATCACCTATCAGCTGTAATTTGTTGTTGTATTTGGAAGGAAATAGCAGTTTTGAAGTTTATATTGAAAGTTCATCACGAAATGGCAAAGCGGTCATTGGTGCAGCATCCTATTTGTCTGTGTTGAAACTTGAAAGGCCGAAATCATATCCATGGTTATTTGCAGAGCTCAAGGTCAGTTCTTCTCTATAGTTATTGCTATTTCTAGTACTTCGGACATTCTTCTATCATCATCAGCCACTGCGAATGTCAGTTACTGACTTCTGTACCAGGGGGGGGGGTACTCATATATTTTTCTGTACGGGAACGTGCCGCTGAACAGGGTATCATTTTCAGGATTCTGACTCCGGAACAGGGTATCATTTTTGTAAAAATGGGCTCCATGACAGGGTCCATATTTTGACTCAGAAAAGTCGATTTATGCCATTTGTACTCTGCAAATGTTATTCAAATCGCTTGGATAGCAATATTTCCACATTTTTCGATAGATTTTGTACAAATTTCCTTGCAGGCCACAATTTTTTCTGAAGAAACTAGAGGACAGGGTATTGTTCAAGAAAATTATACTCCAGGACAGGGTATCATTTTCAGGAATTGGATTCCGGGACAGGGTAGCTTTACAGATTTTCTAGCGGCACCTCCCCGTATGTTCGTAGACCAAGTACCCCCCCCCCCCCGGGCTTCTGTAGCCCGATTATGCAACTCCAATACCAGGTAAGTCAAAAAAGACCCGAAATTTGAAAGGCTTCTGATCTCTGAATATATAAGCAGTGATTTTTCGCAAGATCTAATTGAATAGCTAACATATTCAATTTTTTTAGAAATTTCCCTGGCTGAAATTGGTCACTCTGTTCAACTATAAGGTTATGGCTCAGTTCAACCCATTTTCCAGTCATCAAAACGGTAAAGCGATGTTTTCGTTGGCTCAGTTATTGCTTTTAGTGATACAGAAACTGTTGAAAACTGTTTCATAAGGAACGACTTTTCCCGTATTCTTTTAGCGGATTCCTAATCAGATAACATCACAATTTCATAGGAAACCAAACTTGTTTTGCAAGAAAGGTAAACCAAAGAATTCGTAAAATTCCCAAGAGACTAAGGCCCGTTTTATATGTCGTGCCGCGCCGCGCCGAACCATAGAAATTTGAGTTCGACTGAGGTTCGACTTAGAGCGCCTCTTCTGTTTTATAAGAACAAAACTTTTGCCGCGCTGTGCCGTGCCGAACCATGATGACGAATGCGCATAATACTGACTTTGGAAAATTTTCTTTCTAATTTCATGCATTTTAATACATTCGTTCATTAAATGAGAAATTCGATGTGGTTCGACTGAGATTGGCTTTATAAGTCGCACTGGGTCGACCCTGTCGAGAGGCCTTTGGCGTATGGTTCGACTCAGTCGAACCAAGTGTCAGGTTAGTTTTATAAGAGTCGCGCCGTGCCGAACCAGGCAAAATTGATCGAAATTCACTCGGTTCGGCACGGCGCGGCGCGACTTTTAAAACGGGCCTAAACCCACCTTAAGTAGAAAAATTTACAACTCTTTCAAGAATCAAGTTCCGCTCGCTAAAATCTGTCGAATGATATCTTGTTTGCTGCATTATATTGGAAAATAATAGTAACTCTATCGCCAGAAACCATTTAACTCTACGTAGTTTCTGGTTGCATTTTAGTGAGCACCACGAGAAAATTTATACCGTATTGATTACCATCTTTCGTAGGAAAACGTTGAGACTTTGGGTAGAGTCATATTGACCAATTTATTCAAATCAAGATCAGGCAGGCTGCTTGGACACGATGGTTTGAAGCTTGATAATTTTCCAAAGAAAATAATTCCAACAACAATTGGCTACTTCATTGTTACATCGAACATAGTATTTGATCATACTGCGAATGCAAAATGCGAGTTTTCAATCATGGAGAATGCTTCTGATTCGACCCTGGTTTCAGTTGTTTCTCGATTTGATTCAACAATGAGGTGAGTGATTCTTTTGCACTACACGTATTTTTTAAATCAGAAACTAAGAATTTTGGCCAGTGCTGAAAGTTTCTTAAAATTATCAGATTTCCAGTACTTAGAGTTTCTTACGAGTTTCTTAAAGGTTCCACGACATTCTCTATGTTCACTACCTGTTCCCTCTAGCCTGCGTGCAGACTCTACTGATTTCTTTTCAGAGAGGTTCTCCTACAGGAGGAGAACCTGTCTGAAAAGGGATCAGTAGAGTCTGCACGCAGGCTAGTTCCCTCCTGAACATTCCAAAACAAAGTTTTTTGCAGTCTTACCAATGTTTAGACTTTACCTTTCAAGTAATATGATACGGGAGAGAAGTGAAAACAGAGTAAAATATGCTAAGGATTTCCATTGTGGAAATAAATAGTTTCTTAAAGTTATCTTTTCCCAGTACTGGAGTTTCTTAATTTTTTGGCAATCTGAGAGTTAAGTTTCTCATAAGCAGTTTCTTAAAAAAACATGTATGTGGTAATGGGACGATTTGGAATGAGGTAGCTTTGGAGGCTTTGGGGGAACAGTTGCTTTATAAAAGCGAGATCTTCCTGCCTAATTCATGATTACTTATCCACAAGGAAAGTGAGTACTATCCCTAGCTGGCATAACCATTCTATCGAAAGTCCATTCTCTTTTTGTACAGGATCAGTCAAAGCACCGTTTCAATGTCTCAAATTTTACAAGTTAATTCAAATGGCATCTCTCAAGGAATTAATGCACCTGGGTTTTTTGTCAACAAGAAGTCTTCTTTTTCAATGGCCTATATTCCACGCAGACCTGAAGAGATCCTCTCTCTGCAAATGTTGTTTGATCAGGTATGTACAAAACGCTATAATTCTGTGATTACATATCAGATACAGCATTTAGACTCCATACATGTCGTAGTCTTTTGCTTTTTGACTGGATTGATACCGCTAAACTACGGCTCATCTCCTGCTCTTGCAGAAACGGATTAGCCTCGTACTGATTCTTTGTGGGCTAGACAATTGGGCCTAAATCACCAGCTGTTTTTCCTCAAACCACTGAGCCTAAAACGACATAAAAAGTAGCTTTCCAGAACTCCAGTACGGTGAAATTAGTTATCATCAGCACTTAGATGAATGTTTCTTCAGGCCATAATCACGAAACTGCTTTACTTTAAGCCATATTGCGTCCTTTAAGCAGGGCCGATACCAGCTATGACTGCCTAGGGGGGCGAAAAACCAAATTTTCTGACAATAAAACCATCAACAACAACAGCAACAACAGCTGTAGGAACATACGTTAAATTTATGCATTGTATGACCAATCTAACTCTTCAGTAACTAAAATTTGGCCACGTTTCATAATTCAACCTTGAAATGAACACAATTAGTGCATATCAATCAAGAATTTGCCGTTAAATTCAATAATTTCTCTTGGAATTTATGTTTAACACAAATAAATTCATATTTCTATGCATTATTTCTCCTCAAAATCCTCCAAAACTAGTAATTCAAATCACGAAAATTCGAACAAGAGAGCAAAATTTTCCGACAAATGTTCTCCTGGTGGGGGGGGGGGGCGATCCGCCCCAGCCCCCCCATTGGCTTCGGCCCTGCTTTATGCTTAAAACTGTCGCCGATGGAGTGACAGCAGCAACAACAGTTCAATGAGATGAGCGTAAGTTGAGTGTCCTTTTGGAGTAAAGCGCCCCTCACATCCTGTTAGACCTTTGGCAATTTGCACTGGGAGGGAGCTAACGGTGGCTGTGCCATTGACTGAATCAGGGACGTTCTGGCCATGATCCATGTGTTGTATATTGAATCTACCAAAAACATCAATCAAAATCCTTTAAGACACAAAATTGCATTAAATTTGCAATTTGTAAAAGTACCATGATGGTACCTTTTAAATGCAATCGTCAGCTGCAGCTTGTGGTTTGTGGTATAGCCTGTAGTGGCCTAGCTCCATAGGTGACAAGATTTTTGTGCATAAATATTTGTGAATGAAATTGACGTTCGCACCAACCAGAAACTACCACCAATAAATGTAGTACTTGTGATAGCTGACGTCAAAGGTAATGATGGCATCAGCTTTGACGTGTATTCTGCAGGAAAGGTGGTAAGTTTTTGTCACCTATGCAATAGTGGATGCTGTTTAAACAAACAACCATTGGACTTATAGTCCTTAATGTCAAACGTTAGATCGAAAGCGAGGAAATTAATTCAAGCGAATGGTTTTCTCCAAACTCCAAATATTTCGTCGGAGTATTCTGGCAAAGCGCTCAGAACGATGTCTTGAAAATGCAGGATTGCGCTATGATTGCCACTGATAGAGAAAAAGCGTTTGATCTTTCCTCCTATATTGACCAGTCAAGAGTAAGTCACTCTGCCAAATCTGATTAAAGCCCTTCACGACTGATTTATGTGTTTTCTTCGACATGCTTCATCAGTCCTAGATTGACATGCTATCGTCATGAATTTCTTTTGTTTGTTGTTGTGTTTTGTTGTTGCTGTTGTTGCTGTTATAATACATTCGCATCTGCCCTAGTGCCTGAGCTAACAGCTCAGTTAACGTATGAATACGCTATACTAGGTTTATGTTAGCTACTACACACAGTATCACATGAAAATACCTCAGCAAAGGGGGGGGGGAGTTTATCCAAGCACAGGCAGACATTTAGCTGACTAATTTCAAACGGAAAGAGAGCAATGCCTTCGAATTTCAAAAGTGCTAAATGTAGGCCTGGACTATGGGAATAACTTCCGCACCCTGTGCCTCCAAATATAATTTGCCATAATAACATTTGATATTGAACACCATTGTAACATCTGCTTTGCAACTAATTTGTCAACTGATAAAGATCTCAGTTCTCTCCAAACATCCTTCTTTATGCAACCAAGCGAGCCAAAACACATAACCTTTAATTCAACGTTCCATCCATGACCTCGTAATAGACAGCAAACGCTCTCGTAACGCCCCAACTTCTCTCGAAACGCGTAATCAAAGTACAAATCATAACACACAGCTACTTCGACAATGGTGCACTTCTGTGATACATGATCAATTGAAATAATGTCTGGTTTGCGATGTTCAATCAACAGCAGTTCCTCGCGATACTCTGTGAATATTGTCTCCATTAGCTTGTTTGGGTAGACTCGTAGACGACGGTTACTCTGAGAAATAACATCTTCTGCTTTATCAGCGATTCGATCGTGGCGACGATTATAAAAATTTCGAAATTCATGACAACCATTCATCAGATGCGTCATACTTTCGGTATGATTTCGGCAAAAGGGGCATAAAGGATCATGTTCACGGTTCCAAATGTGCAGCGTAAAGTTAGTTGGAAGGAGGCTAAGTCGTGCTTTTATGCTGAATTTCACTAACAAGTCGTCTATTTTCCAGTTGTAGAAAATGGAATGTGATGACTTCAAATGAATGCCGTCCATACCGAAAAAGCACCCCTGAATTGACAATTCTTTTGCCTTAATCAAATCACGTTTAACTGTGTAATGAAATAGAATCTTTTGTAGCGATGAAGTGTCGTCGTGAAACTTTCCATCAATGATTACAACTGCTTTCCCATCTCTGAAAACGATGGAGATATCTAGTTTCCTTGCATAGCGCAACAACTCAGGCCAGTCAGACTGACAACCAAAGTTTGTTTTATTATTGAAATATCCATCAACTGTGACTTCGTAACCAAGAAAGTTCTTTTCATCACTCGATTCTGCTACCCCCCTCCTTAACATGTCAAGACTTAGAGACTGACGTGCACTGTTTCTAAAATGATCTTCCTCATGATTCAACATTTTTAGGAGAAACGCAATTCGTGTCGTCCGGTATACAGCAGATACACGTTTAATTCCTATTCCTCCGTCCTCGCGTGGTAGGTAAATGATGAGCTGCGTAGTTGAACATTATAAATCGTACAAATTTCGAACTGTTTGTGTTTGAGCCTTATCCAATTCTTCCAATCCTTATCCAATTTGTTGTTGTGTTTTGTTGTTGCTGTTGTTGCTGTTATAATAATAATAATAATGATAATAATAATGATAATAATAATAATAATAATAATATTCATCATCATCATCATAATCATAATCATAATCATAATCATAATCATAATAATAATATAATCATAATCAATTTATTTAAAGTTGGCGCTAACATAACTATGTACAGTAAATATTAAAAACAATTCTATACGAGCTAATCCAAGCCAACTGCTAAAATTAATACATCTAATGAATATATATACATGATTAAATGAAGAAGATATAAAATACAAGGTATAAAATTTCAAAGCAGAATTAAAAACGAAGTATCATAAAAATCCGAGCAGTTTTTAAAATCCGAAATTCTGTCTCTGGTGTGTCATGGTATCACAAAAATCCAAGTTGTGGTATGAAAGTCCTACATAATCTGCATGTGCAGTCAGTGCCATTCCAGCTTTTAATTTCTTTCTTAAACTCATTGATAGATTGAGCATTCCTTATGTGCTGAGGTAGAGATAGCCACAGACGCTGCCCTCTATATTTGATGGTTTCAGATCCATAACTTGTTGTTCTTACCATTGGTAGCAAAAATTCATTATTGTTTCTCAGATTATAGGTAACAGTACGCTCACAGAAGATCTCCCTCATAAAAGGGGGGTTTATGTTTTCCTTAGTTTTGAACATTTCAATCAAAAGAGTTTGCAGGTTCTTAACATGAATACTAACCGAGTCATCTTTTCCTAGCAGGGTGTTAAAGCTAGATTCATAATCCTTGTATGCGATTCTCAGGGCCCTTTCATGTATTCTATTTATCTTATTATTCAAGTGCCTACTGTGAAACATCCAGACTAATGGACAATATTGAAATTGGCTAATTATAAAGGCTCTCATTAAGATTCTTAGTTTATTAGAGTCCATGTACCCAGATATGCGAGCGAGGGCGAAAAGTTTGTTACCAGCCTTCTTACACAACTTACTGATATGTGTCTCAAAAGTTAGTCTTGTCAATCACAACGCCAAGTAACTTTTCCTCTTCCGTATTTTCTATAACAGAATCTCCTACATTAACTGTGATATGCTGATTAGAATTTCTGCCAAGTATGAGGAAATGACATTTATCTGTGTTCAGTTTCATAAAGTTGTTGTTGATGACGTATGAGTTTAAGGCAGCAGAAAACCAGACTGTGTAAGGTTTATCATTTCTAGGACATACGCAAGAAAGGGATGACGACATTAAGTGGCTGGACTGCTGCTGATGCGAAAAGTAAATCAAGTAACTTTGCAGTCACCAAAGACCATTTGTACTTCATTTCAATGATGCTGATTGCAGATTTCTCTATGAATGAGCTGCAAGTCTCAGCATGTCTTGAACCATGCACCACTACATTAATCTCTTGGACTATAGCACGGCGTTCTCATTCAACATACACATACTCCTTAGCTGGTGTATTTAAAGCAAAAGGCTCTGGAGGACTTATGATCAAGATCCGGATGGCCGGTGGACAATATTTTAGACTCAGGAAACAATCAAGAATGTACATGATCAGGCTCGGGAATGCTTCTAAACAGACAGGGCTGGTTTCATCGTTGATGCTTGGACCAAGTCCGTTTAGTGGAGCAAAGTTTGGGTTTGCGGTTGCGACCAAATCTATCAAGTTCAAAAATGGAATTACAGTTATTGATGATGCAATGATTGTCAGAAGAACTGGCATTTATTTGCTGTCTCTAGCTATATGCGTCAATTCTCGAAAAAGGTAAAAGATGTTTGATTAATAAAGACATTGTTTTCTGTAATTTCAAATCGACATTTCAGCTACCCTAAAACAGAGTCATAATGGAACAATATTTGTCTACATTTTGTAGAATTTTCGAATGTGGACAATAGTGATGGAAGCTCTACCGCTGCTCAATTGACCACCACGTATAGAAATACATAAAAATATCGTGCTCGATCCAGGCTCTTTTGTAGAATAGCTAAAAGGTCTGTTCATTTGAAAAAGCTTGTTAATTCCATGTTGGTTAGAATCAAACGCCATTCGACCTTCTCAACATTGAATTGTGCATCAGATGTTTCTGAATGTTTGTTTTCTCCTCGACATTTTAGGAAACATCACGCGAGCACTGAAATTTGCCTTGTTTGGCCAGGATTGAAGTTTCACGGGAGATAAAAAAGTTGCTAATAGGAAAGTCTACTTCTATTGCTGTTCGACCTTCTCAACATTGAATTGTGTATCAGATGGTCGTGAATGTTTGTTTTCGCCTCTACATTTTAGGAAACATCAAGAGAGCAAAGAAATTTGCCTTGGTTTGGCCAGGATTGAAGTTTCACGGGACATAAATTACTCTCCTTGCAGGCCGATAAAATATTCTGAGCTTTTGTACAAATATTCTGCTAATAAGAAGTTGGTTATAGGAAAACCTACTTCTGTTGCAAATCTGCAGTATTTAGGGTCTACTTGGGATAAAATGGAAATGGCTGATTGCTGGAAAATAGTGGATCTAGAACTGATAAATCAACATTCACGGTAAAGGAAGGTAGTTGAGTGGTTCTAGCAAGGGGAGAACTTCGAACAAAACTTTTGGAAAAAATTTTGCAGATTTTCGAAATTACCCATTTTACCCCAAACTTACCAATTTTGCATTTTAGCCCAAACTTACCAATTTGTTATCAAACATTTCCACAGGCTTGACTGAGCTCAAGGTAGCCACAGAAATCAAATTATCATAGACCTTTGACACAAAAACAGAAGAAAAACCTTGTCGATTGAATCTTTTTCTGTCTTAGATCAGTGTACGAAGTTTTTGTGACAGTGGATCGCGAAATTAGAGACAGTATTTATGCAAAGCAAGAGATTTTATCAAACGATACAATTTCATTGACAAATTCACTTTACCTGCAACGTGGTATGGCCATCAATGTCCTCATCACGTCAAGCAAACATCATGTGTTCACAATATCAGCTGAATCCAGAGTGAGCATTATTATGCTTGGTAAGTGTTCACAGCAGTCCACAGTTGGACGAACCGTAAAAGCTCTATTGAGCCTCTTAAATTCAGAGACTCCAGAGATTGGGCTAAAAGAGAGTAGGTGCTTATAAGAGAGGGGGCTTATTAGCAAAGTCAAATGACAATAAATAGAAAGAAAGAAAGAAAGAAAGAAAGAAAGAAAGAAATAGAATAGAATAGAAATAATGATGCAAGTTAGAGATTACCATTATTTCGAGAATTTTTCAAATTTTCAATGAATTCTACAAATGAAGAAAGAATGATTAAAGTCTGAAAATATTGGAGATTTCATAAAAGTGAAATAGTAAGATTAAACAAAAAAGCTAAGGTTTCTTTCAACTCATTCAGCTCAAAGAAAGCTGTCAGAGAATTTTACGCCAAGGTTTTAAAAGATTTAGAGCCTATGTTACTCGGAAGGTTTTGCAGTGGATAAACTTTCTGACTTCTTAAAATCTTATTTTTTTTCTCATCAGATGATCAAGACAACAATGTTGATGACAAATTGCTTCCTGTGGTCTACAAAGATATTTTGCCATTTTATAACCATGCATTGCCTATCGGTCACTCCTTTACTCTTAAATGTCATGCGGTTGCCGATGGGAAAATCATCTATAATTGGTTTCGAAGTGGATTTGTAAGTCTTTTGAATATTGTTTCGATGTTTCTTGTAACCTAGGCGACAAAACACTGGCTGATAGAAAATTGTATATTTTTGGCAATGGATTCAAGTTTTTCTAATCGTTTCTGCTAAACTCGTTAGAGTCCTATGACCCCGTTTACACGATGCCGGTAGAATTTGAAAACGGCATGAAAATGTGTCGTTTTGGCCTCCCGTTTACACGATGCCGGTAGAATTTTATGCTAATTCCATAGACAATAACAACTGACGTCAATAATCAATCAAGATAGACAAAACAACTACGACAATAAGGATAATAGGGGGATTAAAAATATTAGCCTCGTGACGAAAGCGACATAAAATTCTGCCGGCAAAGTGCGTTTGCACGATGCCGGCAGAATTTGAAAACGGCAGAATTACAAACTTTGCCGTTTTGTTAACCGAAACAAAATTCTGCCGGCAGAATTTGGAAATTCTGCCGGCATCGTGTAAACGGGAGGCCAAAAAGGCACTTTTTTATGCCGTTTTCAAATTCTACCGGCATCGTGTAAACGGGGTCAGACCTGACTCTTTTCTATTGTCAGTTAAGATCGCTTCCTGGGGAACACTCCAAACTCTGCTTTCCTTACAAAAGCTCGTGTATGAGAGCCTAGTCGATTAGGCCTGGTTTTCATGAAATCGTAATTCATCGGCGATTATCGGCGATCCCATCGCCGATGATGGCTGATGTTCTGTTTTCATATGAAATTGTTGACTTGGAGCATAGGCGATGATCGCCGATGTGCTGTGGAAAACAAAATTTTTTGATTCTGAACGTTGATCGGCGATGGTCCCCGATGATCGCCGATGCTCCGAAGAACGTGGTTTTCATAAATCGTAATTCATCGGCGATGGTCGCCGATGAAATCGCCGATCATCGGCGATGAATTACGATTTAATGAAAACCAGGCTTTATGAACCTACGGGCTGAGATTGTCAAAATGTTCAATTGGTTTACACGTTTTTTTTATAAGAAACTAGGATCAGGCTGTAGTACTAAAAGTTTCTTAATTTAACATGAAATTTTGTCCATTTCAGTACTAAAAGTTTCTTAACTGGTTTCTTATTTTTTGAATGCATGAATTGTCAATGTGGTCGCTAACACTGCTACAGATATGTTTCTTGATATTCAAAACATCATATATGAATAAACAGTGTTCTGTTATGTTGAAAACACAAATGGTAGGTAATATTGCCCAATAATAAAGGTTCAACGATCTATTTGCTATAAAATTCATGCTTTTAACTTTGAAAAGTTTCTTAGCACTTCTCAGACATAGTACTAGAGTTTCTTAAAATTTTGGCCATCTTAGTACTAGTTTCTTATAAACCAGTTTCTTATAAAAAAAAAACGTCTATAAGAACCAATCCATACGGGTGTTTGTATGTAAAAAAATACATTTACTATTGTTTTTGTAGGATTCTATTGTTTTGAAATAATATTTCGCCGTTCCTCCTTTTCCCTCGTGTGTTCAACGCACGAATGCTTGCGTCACTCTCTTTTGAATGCACCGATATAAATGAGAGTAACCAGACAATTATCCATCCTGGCCTAAGCTCATACACAGCCAGGTTAACTTTCCCAAGACTGAATTTTCTAGCAGTTGTTTTGCGAAGGAACAGATACATTGTAGAATTATTTGAAGGGAATATCGCTGATCGCTGATTGCTGATCGCTGATCGCTGATTGCAGTTGTGTTGGTTACTTAATTAGTTTTATTGCGCTGTGTATGACGAGCTCGCCAATTCACCTAAAAACGTCTTTTTTTGTCTCAGTTCTCTGGAAAATTTAATGGTAAATGATTTATTTTCGTTTCCACCACGAAGTGGTGGATTAGAAAATAAACATACAGTAAAAAAGGCAAATTTTGTGAAATAAAGATTCAGGTTTTCGATAAGACAAAATGATTTGCTTTTGATTTGCTGAAGAAAATATTTCACTCATCTGAGTATGCTCAGTCAAATCAAAGTTTTCAGAGAGTGAAAAAAGTGCAGGGTGTCCCAAAAATATTGGCCCGTTTGTCTTGCTGCTTTGGAGGAGTCGTACATTTAATCATCTCGGTTTTCACACAGTTGCATATGTCAGGCTTCAACTTAGAGTTTTGAGACCTTGTATGAGATGATCGGACGGATGTACGCTGATTTATGGCAGAGCAAACGCAAAATAAGTGGTTGCTTCAAAAATAGCACTCCTATTGTTCTCAAGCAAAAATGTCAAAACAAAATGAGTTTTCAAAGAAAGGGTTCTAGCGTCGTATTAGAATTTTTGCCGAATCCGTCAAAGGGTTAGCAGTGTTGTCTAGTCATAAGAAAGCACTTTGTACCCTTTACGAAATATAGTGAAAATGTATAACGATGTCAGAACCCTTTCTTTGAAAATTTACTTTATTTTGATTTTGCTGGAGAACAATAGAAGTGCTGTTTTTGAAGCAACCATACATTTTGCCTTTTCTCTGCCATAAATCAGCAACCACTTGTCAGTCAGATTGACTCAAACAAGGTCTCAAACTCTAAGTTAAAGCTTTACCTATGCAACTATGTAAAACTGAGATGATTGAACCTACACCTTCTCCACAGTAGTCACACAAACGGAGCACAATTTTTTGGGACACCCTGTATGGTTGGCTGCGTAGAAGGTGTGAAATCTATTAATGGAAATTCAAAATCGCTTTGTCTTGATAGAACCTGAATCCTTTGCTTTGCAAAATTTGCCCTGACGCGGAATTATTGATATCACTTTCGCACTTTTTAGACATTTCACTGAATTATGGGTGTCCTTTTCAGGGGATTTTTCATGATTTCCGGAATTATGGCGCAGACTTTCATTTGATTTGCAGAATTATGGCCCTAAAATCCAGCAGAATTTACGGAATTATGGGTACCAATTTTTCGGGCAAAATGGCAAAATGAAAATGACGAAAAACAAAACAAAGAGACCAAGAACACTTGCCTCTTTGTAAACTTAACCATTGCTAACTCACTTCGTAGATATTTGTCGATGATGAACTCTCTGAAAAGTGTTGTGAAATCCGAAGCAACTCGCCACAGGTAGCAGTGTTTATACCAAGAACGGGGGTCATGCTTTCGTTTTCCTTCACCACTTTACCATATTTGGACGCTCAATCCAACCCTCATTTTTAAGAAGAAAAAGGTCTATTGCCGTAATATCATGAGTCCCAGTATGAGCGGTCTTGGTTTGGTGCAGTAGTCTCGTCTGAATAGCGATTACTAGAACTCGTTGTTATCAATCTACTAATTTCATTTCACTTTTCTACAGCTCGTAGGCTCTGGAGATAGCAATGTGCTTGAAGTTCCGGGCCAAGAAGTTGATACTGGAGAATATTACTGCGAAGCTGTTGCTTTAAATACAATAGCTATTTCAAAGCCAGTCAGGCTCGATTTCTTTGGTAAGCTGTAGTATTTAATTTGGACCATGGTGGCATTGTTGCTAAATTCTTATTGAGAATGTCAACAAGCAAGCACCTATACTTATGACGATGAGTACCTTTTATCCCTGCGGTAAAAACCTTTCAACGACAGAGAAGAAACTGCGCACACATGCGTAAAATCTCGTGAATTTCTACCTCCGTAGCTCCCTGCAACAGATCTCGAAATTAGGCAACACTTGAAATTTCTTGATTTATCATTTCAAAAGGCTAATGTATCTGAACACTTCCTGATCTTAGACCGTTCGATGACGTCATTTTACACAGCTTCTGCCCTGTTATGCTCAAGGGGGACGCATAATGAAACAATGAAAAACCTGACCCTATTTTCTGCAGTCATCAATTGAGCTGTGATGGAATCACGCCTCAGGTCTCGAATCACCTTCTACAACCTCAAATCTAGACTTATGACGATGAGTCTCTTGTTTCCCTGTGCTCTTTGACTTGATGATGGCGCTTCGGTCAATAGAGACTCATAGTATTACTATGAAAAACCTGGCCCTATTTAGGCCCAAACTAAGCAATTTCTTCAGTACCAATCAGATTGCGAGATTTGTGAATTACTATTGTTTGCTATTGTTAACGTATAAATGTGATAGAATTTTCGATTCGATTGAAGAATTGAAAACACTCCCATGGGATAGAGATTAGAAGCCGTGATTCTTTCCTAATTCCATTGACGATTGAAGAAAATAGGGCCAAGTTTTTTACTGTTTCATGATGAGTCCCTCTTGAGCAAGGTTTACCGCAGGGATACAAGGGACTCATCGTCATCAGTCTACCTCGAATCGTGGCCTCGACTGGAGCGACATCATCAAGGCAAAGAGCATAGGGAAACAAGGGACTCCAGGTCATAAGTCTAGCAATCACCGTCGTTTTCTTATTTTACAACTGAAATAATAATGGTAATATACCATTGTACCAGGTCTTCCAAAACAACTGTTAGGCAGGCGTTTGAAAACCTTGGAACCTAAAGTACTTGATAGGTTTGAATGAATTGAATTTCACTTGATAGACCTTTTAGCTGTTCTACAAAGGAGTCTGGATCGAGCGATATTTTTATACATTTTCATACGTGTAGTTCGATCGAGTGGCGTTAGGGCTTCTATCTCTATTGTGCACATTCGAAAATTCTTCAAACTGTAAAGAAACATCGTTCAAAAGAGATTCTTTTTCAGAATAGCTAAAAGGTCTATTGCAGCAAGACTGAAGTATTTTATTATTTTTCATACGTTTGAGCAAGGAAACATTGGTAACTTCAGCTACATTAATTCATTGGTTGCGAAATAGCCGAAATACCTGAAAAATGGCCCCAAACACTCGATCAAATCGTAAGGACTTTCTGAAGCGAAAAATTTTAAAGGGCACGTAGTTGCTCTACAAAATTGATTTCTAAACAATTGTTTCTCATCCCGTGATTGCCTAAATTTCTATTGCTTACTGCCAGGGGGAGACAAAATGTACTTTAGAAAGCCTTTTTATATTTGGTCAATTGTTTTAGGCCCTTTTTCAAGCATTTATCAATGAAAGACTTTTCTTAAATAGACCACGTTCACAATTACGTCAATTTTTTTGAAATCCTTCCATGAACATCACTTGCCTCGATATCATGTGGATCTAAATCTCAAAAGCGTGCATTGCTCTTAGCAACGCATGAAGTAGTTTTGTAAGTGTCTTTGCAACATAATAATATTAAGTAGATTTCTTGCTGTACAGGGAATCACATCTCTTACCTCGAATTGAATTTAATTGTGAAACTGGTCTATTCGAATACTTTCAGTGCCCTTAGCAGCAATCTCAAAACTTCTTTAGTCCTTCTGCTATCAAGTGGAATGCGATTCATTCAGATACGCCTTAACTTCTTTTGGTGTTTCCGGTTAACGAATCTTTTCATACAAGAAGCTGTATGAGACAATCCAAAAACTCAAGATTCTCTACCGTATGCAATCATTGCTACCTTTTGCTCAAGGTGATTCTAAGGCCCTGTTTATATGAGGAAAAACACCTCACTTGCCAGACCCGGGGCTGAGAGGCGAGATGCCACCTTCCAATAGAATCCTTTGTATTTTCATTTCGCGTTTACATGATGAACGCAACACCACCGGTATAGTGAAATCCCACCTCACAAGAGGTGGAATCTCACCTGGGTGAGGTGAAATTTTTCCATATAAACGAAATACCACCGGTATGGTGAGGTGAAATGAAATTTTTCGTTGATTCTCATTGGTCAGTTCTTTCTGATTTCACGGAAGAGAGACCTTAATCCACCTCGCCTCTCAGCCCCGGGGCTGACAGGCGAGGTGAAAAATCTCATATAAACAGTGACTGAAATTTACCTCGCCTGTCAGCCCCGGGTCTGGCAGGTGAGGTGTTTTCCCCCATATAAACAGGGCCTAAGATTGAATCATGTAAAGAATCAGAAGTGTCAGGCCTACCTTTGCATGTTTTTTTCTGTTTCGATATTCTACGTTGTCCTGTCGATTTAGCATTTTCAGTCTGCTGGCTGGCAGTCGCTCCACATGTGAAACGGTCATATTGTTTTCAAATAAAGTTGTTGTATGTATGATCAAAGAAAACAGGAAGTTCCAGTACCAGTGTTACATTTCACTAAAATAGCTTGATCACAAAATCACAAATAAATATGGAAAGAAATCACAGGTTTTAACAATCTAAATTTATAGCTAATTCAATCTTTGTTCTGCAAAATGAGACTTCAGCGAAGATGATTTGCCTTGTTTTTGATCTCAATATGGCTTGCTAGACACCTCACAATTTCTTCTGACTCACCCGGTATTCAATTTGCATTCCCTTTTTTGTAGATATCGATGAATGTGTGAAAGGGAGCCACAAATGCACTGGCAAGAATCAGACATGCATCAATCTACCAGGCTCATATAAATGTGCATGTGACAAGGGATTCAAGTTCTCTCAAGGGAAATGTCTTGGTAAAAAATATGTTTGATGCTACGTTTACAGGAAAAAATAGTATAGCTCTAAATTTAAGGTGGATCTACTATTATGTTGGCTCACTACTGAAAATTTATAAATTACAAAACAGTGAAAAGTGGCTGAAAAACCAAGTAAAAATAAGTTCAAAACACAAAAAAAAGCAATAAGTTAAACTGGCTCGCTACTGATATAAATTTGGAATTGCTACACACTGGGTGGCCTATCGCTCACGTCCGCACTTGCAGTATTTGAACTGCCAGAAATTTGGTCTTTTCGTTTATCTTTCAATGGTAAATCAGTTATTGCCGTGTGGATCCATATTTTGCGTGTTGACCAAATTTCTTTTTTTTTATTGAAAGTACCGGGTGTCCCCAAATAGAGTATACAGATTTGGTCCACCCTAGTGACTAGAATATAGCGTGAATCAATCCGGAATGATTTTCAAAACATACCTCGATAGCTAACTTGAACATAGATACCTCGTTTGTTGATATCAGTGCGTTGAGAGTGAAGATATTAATCTTCAAAGGAAAAATTTGCCTCCACCTCCAAACCAGAGATTTGACGTTTTGGCCTAAGCAAATTCTTGACGCAGATTGAATAAGATCAACAAAATTGGAAGACGGTACAACAGATGTGTTTTCCAAAATACAGTTTATGTTAGACCTATCGTCAAGGGAGCTTCGAAATCAGCTTCATTCATCTCTATATCGACAATTGATTTTACTCTTACTATTCATCGGTGAAAGTAGTCCCTTGAGTATCAACACATTCGGGCAACTGTCGAATCATTCCTTGACAAGAATTTGTTATCAGATCTCTTGGGAGTCAAGACAGAAAGGTCTAGAGATCTTTTGGGGGCCAAAAGATGTCTCATATCTTGTTGATGACCAACCTGGGAAAGCAGCTTCGAAGATATGTCATGATCAACCTGATCTCGAGAGACCTGATAACAAATTCTTTTCAAGGAATGATTCGACGTTGTCAAAAGTGCGTTGAGCTCAAGGGAGTACTTTCACAGATGAAAACCATGTGTGATTTCGGAGCTCCTTTGACGATAGGTTTCACATAAACTGTATTTTGTAAAACACATCTGTTGCGCCGTCTTCAAATTTTGTTGATTTTATTCACTGCACTTCAAGAATTTGCTTAGGCCAAATCGCCAAAGCTTTGGTTTCGAGGTGGAAGCAAATTTGTCCTTTGAAGATTAATATCTTCACTCTCAACGCACTGATATCAACAAACAAGGTATCTATGTTCAATTTAGCTATCGAGGTATGTTTTGAAAGTTATTTCGGATTGATTCACGCTATATTCGTATTGCTAAGGTCGACGAAATCCGTATACTTTTTTTTGGGACACCCGGTATTTAGGTCAAGACGGCCTCTAGCCTAATTACAACAAACATAACTACAAGATCAACTAAATTACAGCGGTATGAAATTGATTACAAAGGAAACGTCAATTGTCCTGATAAAGATAGATAACGGTAATCTATACGGTGTCAATTATGAAAAGAAAACATGAAGTGGTGCGCGTTTGTTGCGAGCAGGATTCACATTTCAGTCCGAAACATTTTGATAAGAAAGTTGCTACCAAATTCAAACAATTTTTGTCCTCTTAACTCAGTAACCAGATAAAGTTATTCCACATACTTAGTTGGATTACATTTGCGATGCGAACACATTTGCTATTAAAGGACAAGTCCGGGGTTCATAAAATTATTGTTAAAAAGCAACCTTACCAGCTGCTGAACACTAATCGTGAGTTGTTTCCATGTTTTGATGCCTCCAACTTTCATAAATTGGTTAATGAATCTTCGTAAGTCTGGCCAAATATCGTCACAATTTTGTATTTTGTACGAAATGACGTCATTTCGCATCTCTAGCAGATTGAAATATGTAGTTTCGTAGATTAAAAGAGAAAAAAATGGCATAAGTACCACAAACCATTCACAACAGTGTAATCTCTTGAATAATCAACAATTTTTGTGAAAGTATGGTTAAAATGGCACCCTTGGTTAGACTAAATTCTACATCAAAATTGGCATGAGTTGGCCTTCTTATAGACCTTAATTGCCAAATTTTCGCCCCCTCTGGACCAAAATCATCAAAATTTTGGATTTCTATACAGAAATTAGCAAAATTTGACCTTTCTTTGACCAAATCACCGAAAAGCATACCGTTGCCCACGCTAAAATAACCAAAACGTACACCTTTGACCAAACAAGAAGCCCCAAAAAGTACGCCCTTTAGGGGGGGGGAACATCCCCAGGTAGCTTTAATATGGAAAGATTTGGTAATTGAAGAAATTCCTTCTTCCCCGTACGTGAAACATTCATTTTCATGAAGTCATGCATTTGTACTTTTTTCAGCATACATTGACCACCCTGGAACACAACAAATGCCTAATGAAAACAAAGACTTACCGGTTGCTGCTGTTGTTTTAGCTCCCATTGCAATATGTGTGTTTGTATTTCTGATCGTCGTTGCATTATACACTTGCTACAAGAACAAACAAGCAGCAGCTGCACAAAGAATAGTAATCCGTACTAATTCATTCTCTGATCGCATGCGAATGCATAGGTCTGGGGACACTGTAATAAGTCCTGAAGGCCAGCCTCTTGACGAGCAAGGTGAAAACGAACAAGCAACAGAAATTGAACTGAACAGGCTAATGGAAAACAAAGATTTGAGAGAAGTTAGATTCAATATGGAGACTGATTTAGATACGGACAATATGGAGTCTAATGATGGTAGTATTGCTGAGTGGAGGGAAGATGGATATTTGTCACCGAGGATGAGAACGCTGTGATCTTTTGTTTTTCAGGAAGGGTCTGGGCGAAAATTTGGCCGACTATCGATTTCTTACATCTAAACACAGGTAGTGGGGGATATTAGTAAAAAACCCTGGAGAGGGTTACTTAAGGCTCCATAGTACAGGATTGTGCCATTCTGAGACCAAAGCACAAGTTATAAATCCGGAAATTGCTGAAAAGTATACCCATTAACCTGGGAAAGGCCAAAAAGTAAACCCATAAATCCGAAAACAGTTGAAAATGTAAACCCTTAAATACTTTCGATCAAAAATGACACCCGTAAATCTGGAAGCCATTCAATAGCCTTGAAAACTGTACCAATGAATGCGGAGTTTTTCGTTGAAAATGGTACTCTAAATCGCACAATCCCGTACCATAGAGTACTTCAGTAACCTCCTAGGATATGAAATTGATAAGTACCTCTCTTTCTTACCGTAAAGATAGGGTAGAAAGCTCGATTTTTGCCCGTACCTTAAGAGACCAGTATCCAATTGTGACCACTTACTTGAAGGCACACTGTCGTGGCTTTGATTGGCTAGTCATGATGTTGAAATCACTAACATAAGACATGGCCTCTGAACAATCATCAAGCCTTTATGCCCTTAGGTCATACTTTGTTTCGAGGATAAGGGCGGCCAGATTGTTATCGTCTTCATGAATTTCAGTGTACAACGAAATTACTGAAGCTCGACTTATTCGATTCTTTATTATTGTCTTATTCGCCCAATCAGCGCCACGACAGTGTGCCTTTAAAGAAACTGGAAGGAGATGTTCCTGTTGGCTATTTGCTATCTGATTAAAACGATCTATCAGTTCTTGGAACAATGTATTTATTCTCTTTTTGTTACTTACTGTTTTGTCTTGTTACTTACTGTTTTGTATTAATCTCGTTGAATTTGTCCTATCTATCTTGTACAGGTATATTCATGTACTAGATATCTATTCGAGCTTTGCAGTCCAGAGTTTGGAAGCTACTTTATGCTGGTCGATTGCAGCAAAGCTGCCACTTACACGCATTTTTTTAACAAGAAGCTGTTAGTTTACAATTTCAAAGAAGTGTAAAGAACTTTTTAGTACAGCAAGAATTACTAATCATATTGCAATGTTGCAATGTTTGAACTGCAGTGCATCTTACTTAAAAGATGTAACGTCTCAGTTGATCAACTCTATTGATCTAAAACTTATCTTACAACGACATAAAGTGGAATAGGTTGAACAGTTTCTAATTGTCTCTCTTACTTCCTATCGCATTCAGTTCTAAATGGCCAGGCAAGAAGGCAGCTCCCGGCAGCCAAGATTCAGAATAAGACTAATTCTCAAGTTAGTCCTAACTTTAAAGTCTGCCGCCTGGAAGTGCTCTGTTTTGTTGTGACAGCCTGGATACTAGAGCAGGCTAACATATGAAAATAATGAGACCTTTGATTGTTTTAATATTGAAATGATACAAAGAATACTTCAAAATCAAAGAAAGACTGAATGTATGTATACATTGCTATCTTCTTACAACCCTCAATTTATTTTAAAGGCACGTGTAATTAAAGAGTTACCTTATCGGCCTTTTTAACACCCACTTCCAAGTAGCCCGATGCATTCTACCCCGATAATTTCCCCGGTGACAAAGTTGTAGCAAAATCAGTCCCCGGACGAGCGGTGAATTTCCCCTGTACAAAACGCGTCACAAATGAAACCTCGTCTGCAAACAAGCGAACCCTGGAGAAAAATTTTAGAAATTATTTCCACCAAGAAACAGTTCCCCACCAATAGTTATGCTGTCCTCACCACATAATTCCAGGGACCGCGGAGCCGTGGGGGCTGGGGGGGCTTTAGCCCCCCCAATAATTTTCAAGAGATAGTTTTTAGCTTTTCCACAATTTTTTTTATGATTAAATATCGCCATTTGCTTTGTTACGTTGATAACGCTCTTATATGCGAGTGTCTGTATACCCCACAGTACCGTTTTTCATGCATTTATCAGAAATCAAGCTAAGCAGAATGTTTTAAAAGGTTTTGTCTCAAATAAAATGCGCCCAATAGCATTATGCCGAGATATAACAGTTTCATAAGTAAAATGCTTTCATGATATGCGGCTATTCTTAAAGCGAATTTCAGTTCTTGAAAGATTGATGATGAGGGGACTTCTCCAAACCTGTAGATCGCAGAATGTCAACCCAGCAAAGAGCAACGAGTGCGACGATAACATTTTTAAGCAAGACGTCTATCAACTCAGCTTCGCTCTCTGGAATGTCCAAACAAGTATGATTTAGCAATTCTTAATACTCACATGAAGAGCACAGAAAATATAAACACTGTCGATGTTCCAACTAATTTTTATCAAAAGACCCAACAATGACATACATAATTTTCGAAAACTTGAAAATCATTGGATTTTTCTGTTCTACAAAATTAAAAACTGAAACAGTGTTTACGTTATTAGGTTCTCTATGTATAAAATGTTTGCTTCTGAAAGTAGAGAGACAGTGTTTCAATATCATATTTTTTGGAGATAATAATTCCACGAGATTGTGAAAGCTTTTTTAACTTTATTCCTTTCATTCTAGGCTGAGTCTTTTCGCTATGGAAAATAGAATTTAATACAGCCCATCCCTTTAAATGATGCTTTCTAATTTGATTTAGTGATTGGATGTGCTGATGATAACTGTCTTTTCCAAGGCGAGTTTGCCTATAGAAAAGGGAGTTGGTTGCATTTATAGCCAACGTAGAGGGCGTGGTCATAGAAAATTTTTCTGGGGGCTTCGCCCCCAGACCCCCTAAGGTTCTCGTTTACTTTTTAGCCCCCCCAATCCAAAATGTACTCCGCGGTCCTTGCATAATTCTAGCTGCCCCGTGAAAGTATGACCATACTTATTGCTCACTAGGAGCCCGTTGAACATCTGGGGCGGCGCACTTAAACGAGGGTGTTTTTTAAGTTGGCCCTAATTTAAGGCCGGTCCTTATTCCGTTAGTCCCAAAATTTGCTCTAACAAAATTTAGGGCCGTGTTTCACGCCCATTCAAAGAGCCAGGAAAGAAAAATTTGATAATAACTAACATTACGCACTTCTGTGCCATTATTCTTAATGTTGGATAAGATATCAGATCATCATGTTAACTGCACTTCGGTGGAATCTCCGTCCTCCTTCACCCCCTTCACCCCCTAGTTTCTTTCCTATCAGCAGCTGCTGTTCAAAGTCAGATCACTCCGTCATCTCTTATTTAAACTTGCTTATTGACGAAAGTTTCATTCATGTTACCCTATTGATGTCTTGTCTTGCACAGAGGACTGGTAATTTAAGCTCAAACCTTAAAATATGGTGCGCGCTAGCTAAAGAAATGTCACAAAATTTAACGCCGCTTGTCGAGGAAACTTTCAAATTTTTTGCCTTTTAGCGCCGGCCCCTTTTCCCCCGGCCCTTCTAACGCCACGTAAAGAAAATTAACGCCATTTGAGGCCAGCGAATAATGGCAGATTAGGTAGTTAGGTCGTAGCTAGGTTTGCTACACGCCACACGTTTTTTCATAAGAAACTTGGATCAGGCCATAGTACTAAAAGTTTCATAAATTAACATGAAATTTTGTCCATTTTAGTACTAAAAGTTTCTTAATTGGTTTCGTATTTCTTGAATGGATGAATTGTCAATGTGGTCACTAACACTGCTGCAGATATGTTTCTTGACATTTAAAACATCATAAAGGAATAAACAGTGTTCTTTTGTGTTGATGAAACAAATGGTCAGATAATATTGCTCAAGAATAAAGGATCAGCAATCTATTTGCTATAATATCCATGCTTTTAACTTGTTTCTTAGTACTTCTCAGACATAGTATTTGAGTTTCTTAAAATTTTGGCCATCTAAGTACTGGTTTCTTATAAACCAGTTTCTTATAAAAAAAAGTGTATCGTTTTTGTAATATTGTAAGATGCCGCTTTAGCACCAATTGTAAAATATAGTGGTTTATTTCACTGTTAGAATAGATGATGAATAGTTCCCTTAGATGATGAATAGTTTCCTAGGAGGAAAATGGCGTGTGATGTAGGCGTCTTCCATATCGTTAGTCTCTCTGAAATCTTGTAAAGTTTTACTTTGTTAATTTTACTGTTTACAGAAATACGTTTTTTGGATTGTTGAAATTTGATATGTGATTCTTTAATGCCATTCTGTCATACTAGCACCCTTCAAACCGATATGCTTCATGCCGCGGCATATGCCGTTTTGTAGCTATTTCTAATTGAAAATGCTCTGGCAGTGTCTCTCAAACCAAATCAAACTAATTGCCAAGGTATGAATTTCGAGGAAATTGAGAGTGAACTGTTCAGAAAGGCTCAGGAGATCCCCAGAGATGTACAAGGAGCATTTTTAGGATACTTCTAGGAAACTGCGAGGCTGAATGCAGTCTTTCTTTCGCGTAATTGTTCGGGATACTATAAGCGAAAGTCTTTTGGATTTTCTCCTGAAGAGCCAGACGCCCGTCGAAGCGCTTTGGAGTCTGCGCAGAATCGATCTCAGGGTTTGCAGGGTTATCGCCCTTCATCCTTCCTTTGTTAATTTGCGCATGCCCCAAAGCGTTTCACTCGTTCCATTGACTAGCGAGCCAATAAGGGTTAACCTCTTTTCCGTCGTGATTTACAAATGGGGGAATTTGCGGCATCATTAACCCTAATCCACATTCTTCATTGCTTTCCACCCTCCTCGAGGTTTTTCTTGCCGTGTTTTCCAAAGACATCAACAATGTCCCCCAAACCTAGCTGACTTTTATCAATTATCTATTTGCCACATTTTGATGAAAAATTTTCAAACAATAGAGCTCACAGGTCACGTGACATGCCCATATTTGGAAGCAGGTAGCAAACAAATCATTTTTTTGATCATTTCAATGGAATGGTTTGATCATATTATGAAGTATTATACACCAAATGAATCAGTAAACGAAGAGCTTTAATTTGATACCGAAATTTCTGGAATTTGATGACGTCAGCATTTTTTGATGATGACGTCATAATAGCCGCCATTTTGGGCTAATTAGCAAATTTTTTTAATTTTTTCGAAATTTTTCAATTGAGAAGACTCCAATGATACGTTTGTAATGGGGTATAACCACTTTGCAGCTTATTTTTCTCTATCTTTACAGAGAACAAATTAATTGCACAAATGACGTCATACAAATTGGCTAATTTCTGCCAAAATATCACTCTAAAATCATTTATTTCTATGAAATTATATTTCAACATCAAATTTGTGGCTAGAGCGAACCAAAAACTGCAAAATGTTCGTGCCAAACCTTCTTTAAATTCAAACTTAACTTGGAAGCCTGATTTTCACTGATTTTCAACTTCATGACGTCACTGTGACGTCATAAGGTGTGGCAGCCACACCCAAATTGCTCTACAAGCTAGAAATGACTTGATCTGTAACTGTGCCAAGTTGTATTGGATTCTGAGGAGTCTAAGGTAGTTTTCAGATGGGGGTAGAAAGAACCCCCCCCCCATAAGTGGTAGCTCGAAAAAAGCCCATATGGATTAGGGTTAATGGATTATATCCGAAATTGTTCACTAAAGGCTGATTTCCAGTCAGTGGAATTTTCCGAGCGGGCGGAAATTCTTTTGTTTGTGAGAGAAAATGTCGCTCTGAAATTGAATAGATAGTTACGGCTGAGCAACTTTTTATTGTCTAAAATTCCGCCCGCTCGGAAAATCCTGCTGACTGGAAATTGGCCTTAAGCTAATCCGTTGTTATTTTAGCCAGTTAGAGCCTGGTTAGAAATTTTCCGAACTACAACACAATCAACTTACGTATAGCGTCTTTGTTTCGTTTTTGCTTGAAATTAGGCAGTGTGATAGAACAGATTGCGTTCATTGATTTTATTTTGCTGAGTCAGCATACGATAAATCTCTTGGCGATGCGCAGTCTCTCAGCTTTCCGTCTTTTCAGTTTTACAAAGGAAAGACTGGACGCAGGCTAGGAAACTGTCTCAGAAACATCTGTGTCTGCATATAAGCAAGGTAAGAAATTTCCATTTCACTTAGACATAATAAATTTTTCATAAAAACCTTATGTGCACATGCCATCATCATGCCACCCCCTTTGCGAGCCATGTTTCCGCTGACTGAAAGGGCAAGGACACTTAGGCTTTACTTCATTGGCCTGAACGTGATCAAGTAAAGTCCTTCTCCGAACAGACCTTTTAGTTATTCAGCAAAAGAGCCTGGATCGAAAGTTATTTTTATACAAACAAGAAGGTGTTGTGGCGCAGTGGTGTAATCCTCTGACATTGCAGCCAGAATAGTCAGGCGGAGTGGGTTCGAGTCCCGGTAGGGCCCCACCACCTGAGCGTCATGACAAGGGGTCGCGGACTCGATTAGGTCTGCTCTATTTCTGCGATCCCAGCGCTTGGCGCTGAAAAACGCAACTTCACCTTCACCTTCACCTTCACAATTTTAAACAAGAGGTTCGATCGAGTTGCGTTTGAGCTTCTGTCACTGTGCACATTCGAAAATTCTATAAATGTAGCAAAGTATCGTTCCATTGAGATTCTTTTTCAGAATAGCTAAAAGGCCTATTACGGGGGGTCTATTATAGGGTGGCTCACAACCGCAAAATCGCCAAAATTTGCCTTCTTACCCGTCAACCGCGAGCTATTTTCCCTCATTAACCGCAACCGTCAGTCTTCTACTACGATGAATATTCTTTTCAGGATAGCTATTTCATGTAAATGAAGCAGGAATCCTAAGGGAATTTGTCTGAATCTTCAATTTGCGATGACCGTCCTGTTACAATTATGCGAAGGCCTGATAGATAATAACGGTTATCTAGTAGAGGGTTATACGAAGTAAGCTAAAAACCGTAAACCTTTTGTTTAAATCCCAGTCTTCCGCAACCGCGTAGCTATACAAAACCGTACACCGCACTGATTTTCTTGCAGCAACCGTATTCCGCATCCAAGATAAGGCTGAATCCGCCTAACCGCCAAACTATGATAGAACCCCACTAAGATTACTGCCCTGCTTAATTTGACTAAAAGTTCAATTTTCAGCTTTTTGCGTATGTGATAGCCAATTCTACAGGCTGCAGTTAAAGCCAACTTTCATACAATACTGACAGACGGGATAATTTCTGCTGAGACAGCAGACCATGGATCTGTAAATCCATGAAATTTCATATAAGGCTTCAATATTCCGCTTATCATCTTGAAGAAAATCCGCGTCCAGTAGGGGCGGCAAATTCCTTTGTTTCGCCAAGAAATTGCAAGAATTCCGTATTCCGCGACAAATTTCCTTCCAATTCCGCTGTTCCGGAAACCCTGAAGACCCCCACCTGAATGAAATGTATCTGATTTAATTTTGGGTTCACTTGATTATATCTTACTTGATTTTGAACTTATTTTACTTAAAAAGTAGGATTATACTCGCAAAGACAGACTTAGTTCCTGATTGTTGGAAAACAGCTAATATAGCACCTATCTTCAAAGCCCGGGGGGTTACTCCCATACTTGACTTGACGGGATGTGCCGCTCAACAGGGTGTCCTTTTACGGTAAAAATTATGCAACAGGGTGGGCTTCAAAGCAGGACCTGATAGGGCCCTGATAATATCAAATCCAACTACCATCCGATTTCAGCTCTACCAACGGTCTCGCGTTTATTTGAGAAAGTCTTGTATGGCTAACTATACCAGTACTTGGATGAAAATAGGTCGATTTACTTACACCAATCTGGGTTCCGATCATTGCACTCTTTGTGTCACATGTCTACTCAAGAGCACGAATGATTGGTACACAAAAATAGTCTTTGTATGCAAATTAGATGCGACAAGTAGTAACATTACGATCTTGATTTTCCTATGCAATTCCCCATATTTTTGAAACAACATATGTTCACAACAGCCAATGGTCAAATACAACACATGACGCAGGTCTGCGTTTGCTGGTAAGGAGAAGATGTCGTTTTCTTAAAAGTGTTACAACTAGCCCCGGTCTCCCCTACAATATATTTTACCCCAGATATTTATATTACAAGAAACATTATCCAACATACCTGCAATCACGGGGGGGGGGGGTTCTCAGGTAAATTTCGGGTAGGGGTGTGCCGCCCACAGTTTCAAAATGTGACCGTTGGCTAGACCAATTTTGTGAAAATGGTACCCTTGGCTAGACTAATTTCTCCATTAAAAGTGCCCTGAATTGGCGTTTTCAAGATAAAACTTGTCAAATTTTCGCATTCTCAGGACAGAAATTTTTTTGAATTTGGTTTTCTTACAGAAATTACCGAACTTTTACAGTTCTTTGACCAAAATTGCCAAAAAGCATACCCTTGCCTAGACTAAACTCGACTTAAATTGCCAAAAAGTATACCCTTGGCTAGACTAGAGGTCCAAAAAAGTATACCCTTGTGGGCGGCACATCCTCAGGTACCTTTACTATGGAAGAGCCCCTCCCCCTACCATGGGTACCAGACCCAGGGTACCCTCCCCCCGTGCCTGCAATAGGATTGTTTGTGGATCAAAAATTCAAAGTTAAAAGAACCGTCGCTGGTATTTGTAATCATAATGTAACGTAAACAACCCCTACAAAACTCGCTTTTGTTTATAATAAGCTCCATAAAGTCATGAACTGTTCTTTAGTTTATGTATGATCGCTGTAAGTGAGTAGTATGCTCCTCCAACTCCAAGCACAATGTAAAAAACAGCCAAGATGATATGGAAAATTCGACTGGTAACCCCAATATGTCGCCATTTTAACTTCAAGTAGAAATACACTGGAAGGAACAATGCAACTGTAGAGCCTCTTACATTGCCAAGGAAACTAACGACCAAACTGAACTGAGGAACTGACACTGCAATCAGCACTATTAATAACAAAACAAGCAATCTTGAAAGAATCAACCATACCCAAGATCCAATCTTATTTCTGTGAAACAGATGAAACATTGGACGCATATTCGCATCCAGCATTTCAAACAAGACGCAAATGGATATGGGAAAGCTCAAGAAAAGATTCAGCATGGTAAAGATACTAATTGACAGCAAAATTGGCATTGATGACGTCAGGTTACTGGTGACTGATTGGAGTACTTTGGAGCCAAATGTCAGGGTCGCTATCAATCCAAAACTGATCTTCAACAGTGTGTTGAAGACAAATGAGACCGCTGTTGCTTTTATGAATTGTTCTGGCCTTTTCATGCTTCCCTCGATAGCTGGCACGATTAAATGCAAAAAGTAAGAATTTATGATAACGCCACAAGCCAGGAGCACATCACCAAGGTTGAAAGTTATCTTTAAATTTTTCAAGTCCCATTCTTTGTATTTGGCAACCAAAGCACTGAAACAAATCATGAGTGAAGCAGTAAGAGACAACACAGCAACGCAACTAAACGTAGCTATCACTGAGACACGCCTGATGAACAATGAAGGGAATATGAATGCTGCCCAGAGACATGCCAACACCTGAGCGGAAATATTGAGATGCACGGCCTTGTTTAGCAGATCAAACGTAACTTGCCCTAATAAAATTAAGTAGGCCGTTGTTGTCAGCAAAGTACTGAGGTTTATAAACGCCATTAGTTTCTTGCCATAAGTTGGAAATGCTGCCCCTCCAATGTCCAGATACGTTGGGTGTATCCTCTTTAAATTGCCTGGTTGTGATGCTGATAACTGATACTGGCAATCAGCAATCAAATGAACTGAATACCAATTACACATTCCCAGAAACAGGATGGCAATCAGCACAGGTAAACCGGCTTTAGCCGTCACAAATGGGATGGCGAAGATATTCACACCCTGTATCAAACACAGGACATTCATTGTTGTCATTACGGTGGATGCCCGGCGATCATTGGATGGCACATTTGGAAGTGATACTGTCGCCAAAACTCTTTGCTGCCTCAAAGATACACTGCCGTTACCCCCATTGCTTCCGTTTTCAGATGAGCCAAAATATTGTAAACTGTTCGTGAAAGAATTGACCAAAAAGCTGACCGTCCGTTGTCTTTTAAGTACAGGTGTGCTCTCTGAACTGAAATTACTGTCAACGCTGGTCGTATATTCACCCTGGTCTGTTTCGAATTTTTGATCGCCTTCGTTCGATTCGCAGTGTTTATCCAGCGTCCCATTGTCATGCAGTTTTCCAGCATTGAAACGTTCTTCGAATTCAAATGAAGACTTGTTTCGCAAACTTTCAGTCAATGCACTTGAGCCATAAGAAAAATCATTACAGCGTGAAGTATCTTTGCTGGTCATCTTGAGAGAAAAATCTGTTTAAACTGCTCTCTCCAGTCACCAGCAAGAGACTCGATTTTCGAACTCACAACATTCGATTCGTAGCCTGAATGCAGATTCATCTAGCCTAGCCTAGACCTTTCATATTTGCCAGGAAAGAGGCTTGGATCGAGCGTGCAAGTCTGGCAAAGTTTGGGAAGGAGAAGAAAAGCACGACCCCCGTTTTAATTAGGAACGCTACTTTCAGAGAGTTGATTATGGACTAGAGGGGTGTCGCCCTGATTGAGGGTATTTTACGTTAGTCGAATATTCCTGCTGAACGAAAAAAGTTTCAGAACGAAACTTACCATGAACACCTTCGTAAACTCTTCACTGTTGTTGATATAAAATATATTTGTCATTGGTGATGTTGTCTTTGAGCTACTCGACAACATAGTTGTCGAGAGGGCCTAAATTTCCAACGTCGCCCTGGTTGAGGGCATCCAAACTTTCACATGGTTTCAGGTAAATTCAAGATAACTTGATGCGAAAATTAGCAGCATATCAACGATTAAAGAGTTTTTATTGTTATCAAATGTTTTCTGGTTGTGTTTGCTGTGTTTCGTTATCCTAATCACTGACTTTTGTTGCCGCTTTCGTTCAAAGACTTTTCAAGCAAGCTGACATCAAATTTTCCTCCTTCGGTTAACTGAACGATGCATAAATCCGCATAAATCAATTTATGATTTAGAAAAAATATTTTTTACAGTCCACTGATAGAACAAACCTGTTTTTGCACCATAATATGTCCTTTACAGTAAATAGTAGTCGCCTGTCATGCGTTGGCAGTGCAAATTTCGTTCAAGAACCGGAAGATACCACAGTACCCTCAACCAGGGCGACTTTAGGCCAATCAGACGGCGTGCAAAAAGAAGCCTGTCGTGGAGGAAGCGAATGTCATATCTCTGAAGTTGCATGAAGTACTTATTCTGGACAAGCGGGGCTTGGCGAGAGGCCATTTGTTTGTTGTGAAAGTTTTAACAACGTCGAGCAACAAAGCAAAAAGAAAATTGTGCTACAAATTGTGAAAGGAAAAATGGCGGATACTTAAAGTTACATCTCAGGTGAGCTTCTTTGTGCACTTGTCCCTCTGTTTGTGGACGGAATTTGGAAAAACACAAACATGAAAAAATTTAGCAAATGGAGTCACCAAAATATTTTTGCGTGCTTTTTGGTTATAACTAGGCTCAGACTCCTGTTATTCAGCAACAAATGCAAGACAGTTAAAATCGGTCAAAACGCGTTTACCCTCAACCAGGGCGATACCCCTCTACTTTGCGCAAAGTGAGTTAGTAATGATTCAATTTACAAACGGCAATTACTATTGGGTGCTTTTGCTTTTTTTTTCTCGTTATTCATTGTATTGCGCAAACTCGTAGACTTGCTTTAAGTCTATTCCGTGGTATATCAGGCCTGAGGAGAATAACTACCTCTGCGGGGGCCTAAACTCTCCTTCGTTTTTCCTTCGCAGCATCCTCTTGGTAGTTTACGCCACCGCAGAGGTAATTATTTTGCTCAGTACTCATATGCCACGGAATAGACTTGAAGCAAGTCTAGCAAACTCGCAAAATGAATGCCTTGCATTCTCCCAACTTTGAACTGCAAGTGTTACACAACAAACACAACTAAATAAATAATAGCGAGAAACAACACCAAGAGGTAACTAAGCCTTCCCGGTATAAAAACAGTAAATGTTCATTTGTAACACAGTAGGGGTAAAGTTGTCGTTGATTACCTCTATGCAAAGTGTTCTGAGGACCGAAGCAACTTCTTCCCACAACTATTAATATTCATACTGAGAACGGGGGTCAAACTATTGTCTTCCTTCTCAAATTTTACCCGATCTGGACGCTCGCTCTGTCCAGCAGCCCTCTTTCCTAATAAGTAATGAGGTCCATTATCCTCCTACAGAATCTATTTAAAGGAGATTGTTTGTTTGTTTCCTAAGCCTATTGGAGGCCCTTAATAATAGGATGCTATTTCAGGCCCGTTGCGTTAGTGTTCGAACAAATCTATCTTCGATTTAAATAGCTCCAAAAACAGCAGCGGCTTGAACAGTTTAAGATGACATGCAAAATCCGTTGATGACAATAGCTGCACAGGACCATGGGCTCTAATCCACGAAAAGGGGCGCAGTCAAAAATCATTAGGCTGTTTTGTCAAGATGCCGTTAGGGAAGCGCCAGGATAGTTCCTTTGTTCAACGAAATAAACAACAATGGAAAATCGAATACAAAACATTTTTTTGTCTCCAGAGACTCAGGGCAAGTTCTGTTTTCATTTGAAAGCGACAACGTGAAGTGTGTACTTATGAAGGCCGCCCTGCAAAAGTTGAGCCTCGAGTAGCGAAGCAGAAAACTAAATGAGCATATTCGTAGGCTACAATGATGAAAATCGTCGTAGTTTCGCTCCTTGATAGACTGATAATCGCTACAAGTACGACTCATAATCAAACCAATCAAAAGTTCGGGCAGAAATTGATAAACCTCGCTTTGATGCCGGAAGCTAAGAGCTTAGGCCCATTCTACACGATCACAACTCATCAATTCCAAACGCCTGAGATTCGTATTTCATTGAAGTTGTAAAGAAAATCAAACCAACCTGAGTCATGATGAGTACTTCTTCTGTGTACTCCTTGAAGATTCCTTCACCTTGACATGGGAAACCTGCTTTTAAAGCCAAATTATTCTTCGGATTTCACCACAGCAATCGACAGCAATCTCTGCATCTTTCATCACTTTTGAAGCCTCGAGACTAAAAGGAGGCTAATTCTTGTAACAAGGTTGTAATGTTGATATCCTATTGGTCAGTTTGAACATAGTCAATTATTGTTCGGAACTCTGCAATCTCATTGGTCGGGCCAGGTTTACGGCGATTTTGGCCGGATTTTCAGATAGTTTGATTATCAGTCTTACTTGAAGTGTAGAGCCATCATCTAATTCAATAAACAAAGCGAAAACTGGGACTGAAGTAGTTAGTCCATTCGTAAACTATCGAAAGGCAACGATGCAAACTATTCTCACGGAGTTTGCTTCTGTATGAGCAGCTTTCTCGGAGAAAACAAGCTGGAAAATTGGGATGCTCTGAAAAACATACAAGCATCTACGTTTTCGAAGACGGTGGCTTCTCGGGGAAAATTTTGAAAATAGAGTATTCACCTTTATACGCAAACCCTTGATATTCATCCTATGTACCTGTACGAAAAGTCATATGGATCCACTTTTCGGTCTAATACCTCTTGCGATTCTAAATCCAGCCAAGAAAATGGGACTCCCAAGTACATTTCCAGGATGAAGAATGCGATTGCCACGCTAACTTTGTTCAAGTGAGTAAAACTGGTTTCAAAGTCCTGAACCAACACAGTGGATACTGAAACCCGCTGCATCTTCCATTTTATGATCCAAAATCCGACTGGCTTGTTTATCATGATTTTTGGGATAATAGTCTAAATCTTCCCGAAGTCTAAATTTTTGGCAAAAATATCTCCCATACTTTTTTCTGTCCCGTTTGTGCATCCAAACGTTATTTTGTGTGAGCCGAGCTTTCGGGCATTTGGTAGCCTCTCAAAACGCTGGGCGCCTTCGGCGCCCCCACCTTCTTCCATCTTCGTGCACCACGCAACTGATCTTCTTGCCTAATAATCAGAATTGATCAATTCAGTTTCATGAAAGCATTCCTCTTTGCGGGAATTATCTTCTGATTACTGTTTTTGGCATCTTTTGCAGCTTTCTTTTAGCAGATGCGGTCGTTCTTTCCCAAATATGCCATACATTTTGTTTCTTGTTCGACAAGGATCTTCACTTTTCAAAATCAGAATGTGATGATTCAGTTTCATACATTCCCTTTCCAAACCTGGGATCCTTATTTCGATTTCTTCGCATTCGCCTCATTTTCATTCATAGAAGCGCTCCCTTTGAGGTATTGGGTATTTGTTGACAAGATTTGAAACCTAAAAGAGAGCGCTTTTTGAAACTTTCTTTCTTTGATAATTTTTTTCCTCTTCCCATACATTCGACGTCATATACAAATTTTCGTAGTCCCTGTCAAGTCTTTCCATCATTCAATATTCCATTCCCGTCGCGGCAGGGTCACTTCTATTTGCGTTGATTTGATTTATCAAGAAGGCGTATCCGGAGTTGAATAGTCTGTTTTCGTAATTTACTGATAAATTTGAGCATGGGTCGCAGGAAATGAAGTAATAGTTAAAAATGTAAACTCAAACATACCTGTGTCTTTATCGTGGTTTCTCCTGCCTTTCTTGGCCTTCCTTTGCTTGCCTCAGCTCAATTCCTTGATTCAAGTTTGTAATGGCCTAATTCAGTTTCCCTGCAAAAGCGAGGCTGCCCTCCTTTGCGGTTTGAAATAGGCCATTACGAACTTGAAGCAATGAATTGAGCTGAGGCAGGGAAGCAAAGGAAAGCCAAGAAAGGCAGAAGAAACCACGATAAAGACACAGGTATGTTTGAGTTTACATTTATAACTTCGCTTCCTGCGACCCATGATTTGAGCCTTCATCTCTATTCGTTTTTCAGCAGTGAAACATCTGTACAAGATATTAGTAGATATTTCATTCTTGATTCCGACAGATGATTGTTCATTCGTTGTCTTGAATTTGTTGTTTATCCAATGAAATTCATGTTGCCATTGCAAAGGTTGCACGAAAGGAAATATACACATCATTTGACTTCCCAATATATGTGCATCATGGTATGTGTATTGTTTGAGTTCAAGGAAATATACGTATCATGTGAATGCCCAAACTCTCTAAGAAAGGGTATCATGGAGCCAAGCGTACTAGGGCATAGATTCCTAAACGTAGGGTGGTTTTTCATGGAAAGTCAGAGACTTCCAAAATACAGGTATCATTCTATGGTTCTGAAAATGGAACTTTTTGGTGGCTAAACATTTCCCAGACGAGTCATAATGCACAATTAAGAAATAAAAAGGCATTATTCTAATATACAGGGTGTCTCAAAAAAATTGCTCGACGTTTGATTAAATATTACAAAATAAGGACAACATGAACAGGCTCATGGAAAGATAACCCTGTTCCTAAGATTATGAAATAATTTTAGAGACTAAAATCGTGCAAATCGGTTGAAAATTCACTGAGTTACGAGCTCTCGAAGGTCGGAAATATGCGATAGCTGAAACCGGAGACCTCCCAGATTACTTGTATTGCAAAAAGCTCGAAGACGGAGGTAAGAGAAGCTTATCCAATGTCATACCTCTCGTTGATATCAGAGCAAACCAAATAGGACTTCTGAAGTAAATTATTTCTTGCGATCATCTAACATTGCGTAGGTCCAAAAACGGTGGTTCAAAACATAATTGGCGAGAGACTGAATCTGTTTCCTCAAAGCATCCATATGCTTGACAGTTAGGTTATCAAAAACCTGTTTGAGTCCCATTTGGTTCGCCCTGAAACAATTGAGAAATAACAGAAACGATGGCCTATGGGACTTTAACCAAAAATGCCATTTTGAGGCGTCTGGTTTCAGCATTCGCACAAACATGAACTTCAAAAGCTTGTAACCCCATTAATTTTCAGCGGATTTGCAAGCTTCTTGTGTCAAAAATTAATTTAAAATCTCAGAAAAAGGGTGACTTGACCAAGGGTCCATTCAGCGTATCGTTATTTTTTAGCATTTAATCAAACGTCGAACAATTTTTTGAGACACCCTGTATGTTACATTTGACATCATTAATTGCCTCTTTGTGACATAAAATGCAATGTAAGGGGGTAACAGTTGGAATGCAGCAATTATAAAAGTTGCTTCTTGATACAGACAGCGGAAAATCTTCCTTGAAAAAAGTCATTCATTCTGTAAAAGTTAGGGAAAAGGATCCACCTTTTTCATAGAAGACCAGAGGTTGAGGGTTATTTAAAGTTCTGGGAACTCTCATGATGCAAATGTCCATGTATTAGTGTCCCCACAGGGATTTCATTTCAATCCTCCTGTTCTCGATCCATCTTCTCGTTTCAGTGGCCCTAACTTCCGTAAGCATATTACGTTCTCGCTCCAGTTTCCCTTCATTCTAAATAGACCTAATCGGCTGAGGTTTACTTAATCGGTTGAGGAATAGACCTACAAGGTGTGATCTTGGCAAGAAGGGCTAGCCCTCCTCCATGTAAACAGCACCTTAAGAAAAGACTGCACGCTACATATCATAAATCAGTTCCAATAACGGGCAGCGATAAAAAAGTCAATGGTGGCCAATTCTTTTACAGTTGTCATCAGTTTTGTCCCGTGTGACTTCAGAATCACGTTGAGCGACTTTACCATGCTCTAACTAATTTCGCATGATACTGATCCCAGCAAGTTTCATATCATTTCATTTGTCACCAAGATGGTAACACTTCAAATGTTACCAAGCGTCTTCCATTTCCTGCCTTCTTGTCATCAAACCAAATCTCACACCCAGTGACTTGTCATAAAGGTAATATTTCTAACATTGAAAATGGATAAAGTTTAAAGAAACAAACACATGAAAATGAGTATGTTTGGAAATAAAATCTACAGATTGCAAAACCCTTGCACTAAAGAAATTGCAAATACTGCCTGTAACTATCAAAAGCGAAACACTGCAAGTGTACACATTGAAATATTCTTACTTTAAATTGAAAAATGTCAAGTCTTCGCAACCAGGATTGTTCATGATAATTAGAGGGGAGGCAAGGAGACAAAGTGAAAGAAACCTAGTTTTTTGTGAATCTATTACGAACGTACAATACGAATTGAGACTTGCAGCCTCTCATGAAAAACAAACTGGCCCAAGTAACAATCCGAATTCTTCATTGTCGTCACCGATGTCGAATGGGGCAAAATCAAGGATTGGAAGATGTTGTGTTTTGCTCGTATCGATGTTAAACACACTCTTTTTTGGATCTCCATTCTTTTCCTGAAAAAGACGATTGTAGAATAAAATGGCTTCATAATCAGTTCTACAATAAATAGGTATTAAAGGGTTTGTTTCAAGCAGCATGGCTCGCAAGTTTAATATGTTGGTTGGTCTTCATTGTCACCATTTTCATCGCCACTTTCATGGTCCATGGAAATGGCGACAACGAAGGCCAGCGAAGGGATACCACGAGGAAGGTGTACTGATTGAAACAGACCTATTAATGCTGAACTTGTAGTAAGTCGAATCCTTTCCCAGTTATTTTTATATTTCCATTGTGCATGGTTGTTCTGCAAATGCATGTTGTATTGTTGACCACAGGCTGTAGGAAACGCAGAATTGGGAAGACGATTTATGCATGATACATCGAGTTTTTCCTGTGCTAATAATTATTTCGTTGGTGATATATCGACTTGTTTTCCTTCTGTTTGTACTTCTCCTGCAAAAGCGCCATTTTAATAGCGCCATTTGAATCCCCACGCGAGGTGGCTCCTTCGCATGAGAAGCACAAAACAGAAAGAAAACAAGTCGATATATCACTAAATTATGGCAAGTTGCTCGTTGAGCGAATGACTGCCCCAAAAATATTACTTGCTCGTCAGACCAAGTTACTTTCTCTCAGCTCGTTGTCGATGTTTCTTGCAGAAAATACCCAAAGCGGGGAGTTTAGGCCATCCATGAGCTAGTTGAACACAGCAACTCCAGACTTTGTACAATTTTTACTGCATAAAATGACATAGTTTGATTTCTTCACAACATTGGTAAGCGATAAATAAACAGAGAAACTATGCAGGTCCACGTGAATCTGTCTTGTTTCTGTTTTGGTTTGTTCTGTAAAGTTCCAGTTGAGCTCTGTACATGTGCGCTTTTACTTATACTTGTTGTTGTCGCTGTTATGGTTTAGGGAGTAGTCACTGCTTGAGCTGAGATAAAGAACGTTTGTAATGATTCAAATTTCACTGTTGTATCGGCTCCGAAGGATATCTGCGGGCACATAAAAATCACCTTGTTATTGCAAATCAATCCTGGTTTCCCTGTGAGAGGAAGGGAGTAATGAAAGGGGGAAGAAAGGCAGAGTGGTGCAATGCAGATCCAGGAACCGCAGAGCTATTGAATGTTTCAAAATCTGATCAACTAAGCATAAAAGTCTTAATACCTTGCATTCATCAAGACGTACATCCAAGAAAATATCTGTATCTCTGGCATTTCCATGCAACTCGGCTTCATCATCAGTTAGAACTTTTACAGTCCTTCTGTGAACAGGATACTTCTGATCCGACCACGCAATTGAGTTCTGACACATATAGGTAACATTCTGACGTGCGCGATTGCTCAACAATCTCATCATCTTCATCTGGTAGATATCTGCTGCATATTGAAACTAGAAAACAAAGGAAATACCATTGTTTATGGGACAATGCAATAAAGTAAACTGAAAAGCAAAATGAATAATAAGGCGAAACACATTTTCAATCAACAGCTTCGTTTTGGAATCTTTTGAAAATTTCTTGATTCGAAATTTCTGACCACGGAATTGGATTCAGCACCCCAATTTTAATCTAATTGCAAATTTTCATATTCATAGAGTTTATGACTTCGATTTTATAGCGAAAATAGATGTGAGAACTTATAAGGGTGTAACTAAGGGTGTAACCGTGAAAATCGCTCAGGGTGTAACTTTACACCCTCAGTCATTATTGACGGTCAAATCCCTTATAAATTCTCAAATCTGGTATCGCCATAAAATCGAAATCACAAACTCTAGAGATATGAAAATTTGCAGTTAGGCTAAAATTTGGGTGCTAAATGTGAATCTGGGGTCAGAAATTTCATAAGATACAAGTTAAAGAAATTTTGAAAATTCCAAAACGAGGCACCTTATTTGAAAAGGTGTATAGACAGGCTGTTACCGTTTGCTGAGACCACCATTTGAACAATGTTGTTTATGAGAACAATAAATCGAAGAGAATAACAAACAGTAATCATTGTTTTCATTATACTCAGCAGATGTAATACGTAGCAGGAATCCTAATTTAGGGAAAACTTGCCAAGTTCAATGCACTGAGCTGCTCTATTTGAAGATACCTAAAATGTTGAACAGGTATGAGAGATATTCTCGCATTTCAGAGACCGGAAAAAAACCACTTATAACTCCTTACAGGGTCTGTTTCAACCAGTATGATGTTCACGCCATCTCTTGGTTGGCCTTGTTGCCACCATTTTCATGGGCAGGAAAAAAGGTGGCACGTGCAAGTCATGCTTATTGAAACAGACCCTTTGCAACCTGAAAATATCTAGCCTACGTAGCAAGGGGGAATTTCGTTTACGACCAATCAGCGCATTTGTTGACGTTTGCGGGTCCCGACCAATCAGAATACGTCATGACTTCACGTCAATGGGGAAGCTGTGGGAAGCTGTGGGGAAAACATCTCCCCCGATATCGCTTTAGCTGACAGTGACTATACAACATTTGACTGATTTTATTAGTTCAGATCAAAGTTTAGTAAATTTTGAAACTTTCTGCCGTTGCAATTTTTTATCGATTGTTTTCTTCAAGAGAAATCGTTTTTAAATATCACTAAAATTCGAGCCTTTGATGGGAATGCCTTCCACTTAGGCCCTATGTTAAACCCTCGAACTTTCGCCTTCTTTTCCAAGGAAATTAGAAGTTTTCTGAAATGCGATCTATGCGACCCTGAAACAATAATTGTTTTGACATGTTTTGACAAAAAGAGCCAGTTGTGGGTCCCCTGGGATGGCATGATTGATTTTTTGGCGCAATTGTTTTGACTAGAACGAAATTCATTCATCAGATTCCTCAGCAGCGTTCTCTTGATGCTCTTATTTGATTGGCACTTTCGAGAGGGTTGGCGGAAAAATATCTCGATGACAGGTAGCAGCTAATCTCGATTGCTTAGTCAGTCGTCTTTTGCCTTTCTCATGATAAGGTTAAATTCAAAAAACATGCGAAGGTCCCAGAAAACGTGTGGAAACCCCTCCATGAAGATTGGTCAGACAAGCATAGGTTCCAAATCTTTAAATTTACGAAAAAAGGCGGGTGTAAAATTCATTGACCTATTTCTTTAAACTGAATGACTTGAAAGAAAGTTTAGCCACTTTTCTATGATTCTACCGTTGGACTTTTCAGAAGTCCTGATTATTTGTCGAAATTACGGCCTCTTTTCTATTTCAGCTCATTTTATGATGTGACGTCATCAAATTTCTAAATCACAAACCACAAGAGTGAAAGAGCTTTGCTTGATACCATATTGTAGGCATCCATAAACTATAGTTTTCTTGAAAATTGTTTGATCTTTCGTCAAGAGGTTTAGAAATTACGACAGTTTTAATTTTTTTTCGAAAATATTCTTGAATTCTTAAAAAAGAAGAAAAACACTGCAGTTCTGAAAATATCGTAGATTTCAGAAAAGTCCAACGGCAGATTCTCTTTAAAATAGTTCAAGTTTCTTTGAGGCCGTTCAGTTCAAAGAAATAGGTCATTGAATTTTACACCCAGCTTTTTAAAGATTTGAAACCCATGCTGGTCAGACAATAACAAAGCATACCGGCAAATTTGAAAGCTGAGGCCACGTTAAAGTTGTAAAATGGACCGAAGTGTAAAGGAGGGATGAACCCGGGGGGGGGTACTTGACTAGGGAAGTGACGGGGGTGTGTGGCAAAGCTCTCCACACCCTGTACCCTGTCGCATAAAAAATGCCCCAAAAGTATACCCTGTCGCATAAAAATTTTGCCAAAATCCATTGTTTCAAGAGAAATCTAAAAAATTTCCTTCCACATGATACCCTGTCGCATAATTTTCTTATCAATTGCAATACCCTGTCGCATAATTCTTATCAGAAAAGGACACCCTGTCGCATAATTCTTATCGTAAAAGGACACCCTGTTGAGCGGCACATCCCGTCAAGTCAAGTATGGGAGTAACCCTCCCCGGGGGGATGAACTGGCGGCACTAAATTTTACCGAGGAAAAGAGAATGTCAAGATGTCATGCCAATTTGTTCAGGCACACGCCATAAATCAAAATATGCCTGTTCTGATGTCAGCAGACTCGCTTTGTGTCGCTGATTCGCTGACTCTACTGGAAAAGAAACCTCTCTGAAAAGAAACCAGTTAAGTCTGCATGCAGGCTAGAAAATATCCTGATGTTTGAGCAACTCAAAATAAAATATTTGCATTTTAGAAGCACAAACAAAAATACCAGAGTTATTGGAGTCCTTTTGACGAATAATAAGGAAATGCACCTTTGACTTGTACATAGACTTGCGACATGTCTCTTTCTCTCTCTTGGCAGTGCAAGACGCAGAGCAGAAAGAGGGAGAACAGACACGCGGAGAGAGAGATAACACTGCTCTTTCTCTCCTTCCTCCTCCCTCGCCTTCACGTAGTACATCTCACAACATGTGCTGAGAGGAGAGAGAGACTTGCAGCAAGTCCAACTTGTACACAGCCTGCTACCTTCTTCAGAACGATGACACAAAATCAGGAATGACCAATTGTGTCCAACCGATTCATTGTGCCACATGTCTTTTATTCGTTCTGTTGCAAACAAACAAATGGCAAAAACAAAGAAAGGAAGTCACATACACCCTCCGGTGCAAAGAAGAGATCTTTCATAACCCACTGATATTGATCTTTTCCAGAATACCATTTGCTTCTTTCTATCTAAAACAAATTAAAGCAAAACGGTATATTCCACTTTGTATATCTCAGATAGCAGCCTCCTGAAGGAAATCCTGTCATTCTGATTTATCGTAACTGAGGTAGCGATAAGGGAAAAGGGTGATTGGGAAGACTAGTACCATCAGGTGAGTAAAATACGTTTACACATTTGGCGGGCATCGGAATAAAATTACGTAGCCGATGCTCAAAACTAAATTTTTAAAGGACAAGTCCGGGGTTGATAAAATTATTGCTAAAAAGCAACCGTACTAACTACTGAACACCAATGGTGAGTTCTTTCCATGTTTTAATGCCTCCAACTTTCATCAACTGGTTAATGAATCTTCGTAAGTTAGGCCAAATATCGTCGCCATTTTGTATTTGTACGAGTGTGCGAAGGCGCGATAAGGAGGCTAGCAATGTGAGTGGTATAATATCAACACATTTGGCAGCCTCGTTGAAGTCAACATGAAGTGACGTCATAGAAAATGACGGCATTTCGCCCTTAATAGCAGATTGAAAAATTGAAAAAAGTACTACACACCATTCACAACAGTGTAATCTCTTGAATAATCAACAATCATACCAAGCCCGGACTTTTCCTTTAATTTATCAGTCAAGGCTAATTTTGCGGAGACTATACGTTTTTCTTGGGTATAGTCTGCACACAGGCTATTACTCATCCGGTTGCTATTAGAGGTTTTGCCTGAAATATCAAATATCAGGTGAGCCAGAAAAAGGTCCCGAAGTATTTTTATGACTTTTCTTGTTGTCTTACCAGCACTAGAAGTATCAGTAAATTTAAAGGGTTTGCGCAAGGCTATCAGCCTGCATTTGCACAGGGCAGAAAAATCTAAAAATAGCCCATTGAAATTGATGGCCCACACGTGTTGTTAATAATCTATAGCTACAGAAACAATGCTGTCTTTGCGTATTTTCTTTGTTCTATTTATAGAGCAGCCAGTGCACACTCCTCCCTTTAACTTGTTGAAAATTTCATGGTTGCAAAATGACTGAAACAGGACCTAAAACATTGAGCAAATTGCAAGGACTCTCCTTACACAGAACAATACACAATGGGCGTTTCACCTCTCCTGAGAGTTATACGACATCAATTTTCAAACAAATACAAACGATTTCAGTCCCATTGCAATATTTGTACAATGGATATCTCTCACCCATGAACAATTTCATTTTCTTTATTGGTCCGTTTTGATTTGATCAACGTTTTAGGACCCTTTTCAGTCAATTTGCAACCATGAAATTTTTGTAAAGTCCAATTTTCATATATTTCGAGTGCTCTTGAGACAGCGAGAAAAATCACAAAAACTTTGATCTTTTGGCTTTTAACCAGAATTTGAATCAGTCAATTCTGTGAAGTACTCTTCATGCCATGAATTTTCAAAAGTGGGAACTTTTTCCTGGCTCACCGGTATAACAGATAATGACTTTTCCAAATTAAAGATTTTGAGGAAGATAGCATGCCTGAAATCCTCAAACAGTCGTCAAAAACAGGAGATCAATTTACAGCCATTTCAGATGTTCAAAACAATGAGGTGTGTGTTTTATTTCAGGCTGGAAATAGCCAACTCAGTCGCAAGTTTTCAGAGCAAGTTTATAGTCCCTAGATACCTAAAATATTCTTGTCTCAAGGGACAAGGATACTTCTGCTTTTCTTTAAAGATTTCTTTAATTGCATGGAAAGTTGAATGTGTCGAATTCATATATTTGAATAGTAAAATTGCATGTTGAATACGCAAAATATAGGGTAATAAAAGAACCGAAAACCATCATACTGTACACAACCTTGTGTTTTGATTTTGTGAATAAGCCCCCCTCTGGAGTGTCCAAAATTAAATAAGCCCCCCGGGGGTTTAATAGAGCTTTTACGATACATGACAAAGCTTCATTTTGTACCATCAGCCGATTGCAAAATTCTCTGAAGATCCAACAAACGTGATGCAAGCATCTTTCCCACAGTTATGCAAGACAAATATTGGAAAATTCTAATGAAGCGTAATATAGGCAATTGAAAGAAAAGCAAAACCAACATACAAGTTGCTCCTTTGCGTAAATACATGTTTCGAGGCTTGTCTTATTGCAGTGAACGAGAACTTTATCTCTCGGAGAACCCTCATTTGGATCAATCCAGTAATCACCTAAAATTAACGAAAAACAATTGCCATTAGAGGCAAATATTTCTTGCAAAGTAATTATGAGACACACAAGTAAAAAACCTAAAATATAAGCGCTTTGATGCGAATTGTAAGTAGAGACGTTTCGACCATAGCTCATTATCAAGCAAAAAAAGCAAGACACTTAATTGCAAGACACTTTTTTGAAATTCTACATAAAACAGTACACAAAAAGGCTATAAATTGCAAATGAATGAATAGTTAGGAGTATAGGTTCCAAATATTTAAATCGGTAAAAACAGATTGAGGCAGAAGTCTATGACCTATTTCTTGCAACTGAATGCCTCGAGAGAAACTCATGGCGTGCTTCATATTTCAACTCATTTGACCATGCAACGTCAGCAAATTTCTAAATCGTAGATGAAAGATGAAAGACCATACCAAATTGTGGAGATTGAGACACTATAGTTTTCTTGAGCATTATTCAATAGTTCATCAAAAACTATAGAAATCGTGATGCCTTTCGGTTGTTTGGTTTTAAAAAAAGTTGCGCTTGTTTAAAGGCACACTGTCGTGGTTTTGATTGGCTAGTTGTGACGTTGAAGTTAAAAACAAAGCTCTGGTCTTTGAGTAATTACCAAGCCTTTATGCTCTTGTATCATACTTTGTTTCGAGAATAAAGGGAAGCAGATCATTATCATCTTTGTAAATTTCACTGTACAGCGAAATTACTGAGCATTGCCCAATTCTTTTCTTCTTGATTGTCTTGTTTATCCAATCAGCACCACGACAGAGTGCCTTTAAACAATGAGTGCTATCGTCCAAAATCCCCCTGTTCCTACCCGACTTTCTTTTGGTTGATCCTCCTGATACGAGCGAGACCAGCAAACGACAAAACGCATGCGCAAAATCAATGCAGTATGATGAAAGAAAACATGGAATGCACTGATCTGATGCAGTCGAACTTTTGACGAATACTATACCAAGGCAGTGGCGGCGCCACGGGGGGGGACTGGGGGGGATTCGTCCCCCCCAATTCTCAAAAGTCGGCAAAAATTGTCAATGAAAAATGGCATAAAATTAATTGGGTATACCTTTAGATTGAAAAATTACGTCAAAATCCCCCCATTTCTCTCAGATTTTTCAGAGCTGGCGCCGCCACTGTACCAAAGATAAGAGACAAAAGAACCAAAGATATACAATATTGATGCAATTCTTTATGATATCTTAGGGGAGGCCAACACAGCAGTCTCCTACCGCCCATGACCTATTTTAAGATTTGGAGCCTCTACTTAAGTTAAGACTTAGTCAAGCAATCATTTCAGATAGGTTGAATGGTTCTTTGATTATCATTTAGAATTTGAATATATTTTTCCTTCATCTGGTGGTACTTGCACATACCTAGAATCTTACTTTAACGAGGTTAAAACAAGAGATGGGAGACCGAGCAGAAACTGCGCACGCATGCGCGGAACTCGTAACTTTGAACCCCCTCAGCTCCCTGCAACAGATCCCAAAATTAGGAAGCACTTGATATTTTCTTCCTAGGGCCTTGCACTCTTGATTTAACATTTCAAAAAGCTCATCTGTCCAAACACTTCCCTACCTCAGATTGGTCGATGATGTCATTTTACGCAGTTTCTGATCTGTCGGGATGGGCAAGATACTCTATTCGGCCAAATTATCATATTATGACAAGATACAGTTACTGAATATGGGAAGTATCTTATTATAAGATACTGTTACTGTTTTTAGTATCTAATTAGTATCTTCAAGATAAAAAGATAAGATACTGCCCATCTCTGGTTAAAAAATACAGTGTAAGAAGCACTGAGTGACATGATTGTGATGCAGGGCATGCAAAAAATAATTTGTTTTTGTCTGGCTAGGATACCTCTAAAATGATAGGACCGTAGGGCAAAGGTGCCAATTAAATTGCTATTGTTTGAAGTAAGATAAAATCAACTTCCGTACCTGAATCTGCATTTGGTTGCAACATGAAAAGATCTCTGCAAGTCCTTGCTGGATGAGCTGCAGTACCAAACTTGTTTCTAAAATCAGCAAATTTCTGGACTACCTCGCTAAGTTTTTCCTCTGTCTCATCTTCCTGCGAAAGGAGTTGCTCTTTCATGTCTTTTTAAGACTAAGGGAGGGTACTTTGGGATAAAACGCACCATTGGTCCAAGGAACAATACATTTGTGTCACAAATAATGGAAACCTTAATCTTTGGTGAGACTTTTGGTGTTCCAGTATTTTGACTGAAAAAGCACTTATCAAAATTAATTTCTTTTTACAAGTATCAGTAACGTTTGGCGAACCCTCTTTTTGTGCCATATAAGCGATGAATTGGCACACAGAAACATGAGTTTCAACAAACTAGCAAAACACAAAATTACGCTAAATTGAAGGAAAAACTTCCAGTTTCAGTTAAGATTTCAGGCATTATAGGACAGGGAATCCAAAAAATTGTGCCTGTTTGTGTGGCTGCTGTGAAGGAACTGTAGTTTAGATTGTCTTGGATCTTACACAGTTGCAAAGGTAGACTTTGACGTAGAGTTTGAGACTTTGTTTTGAGTCAGTCAGACAAGTGGTTGCTAATTTATGTTAGATGAGGGCAAAATATGTGCTTGCATCAACAATAGCACTGCCATTGTTCACCAGCAATGTCAGCGTCAAGTACTGTTTCAAGGAAAAGGTTCCAACGTTTAATTCAAATTTTCTCAACATCTTTAAAAGGGTTGGCAGTGTTGCCTTGTAGATAAACAGCATTATTAGCCTCCTAAAAATGCAGACGAAATTCGAATGCGAGCTAGGACCCTTTCTTTGAACATTTAGTTAACTTTTGACACTGCTAGAGGACAACAGACGTGCTGTTTCTGCAGCAACCACTTACTTTGACTTTCCCCTACCATAAAGCAGCAACCAGTTGTCACATTGTCTCAAACAAGGTCTTAAACTCTAAGATGAAGCCTGAACTATGCAACTGTAGAAGAATCAAGATAATTTATGTTACTGCTCCTCCACAGCAGCCAAACAAACAGGGCACAATTTTCGGGACAGTCTGAAAATAAAGGCTTTAATGCCATCTTATTAAAGACCAAGATGTATTTTAGGACGACGTGTTTAGAATAATGTTACAAAATATTAATTGCATTACCCGTTTCATTAAATTTTCAATTTCTGAATCCTACAAAGGAAAACAAGGCATTAGATAATTTGAACAAAAATGTTCCATCTACGCTTCGCGCTCTTAAATATTAATTTGCAACTGCCAACCAAAAATTAAACGTCGCATATTCCCCTGTTCTGAAACCTGAAACAAGTATGAATTTTTATTTATATCCTTTAAAACTTTGGTATATTTCTCGTTTGGCAGAAGCTAACACGCTAACACGATAAATCAACATAATTCAGTCTGAATGGCCAAATACAACCGCAAAATGCTAGGTTCCAACTCGAAGATAATTCAGTAGGCCTTTGGCGACTACAGAGTGAGCAGAAAAAGTCATAAAACGTTTGCAGATCAGTCAATTGCTAGCTAGTCATAAAATTTCCTGAAACTGATCATAGTTGTCAACCAAAGGCTTAAAAGGCACGCTCGGCATGGAGGATAGGCGGCTGCAATCCCTCTAATCCGGGAAAATTTATCTCATTTCAGGCTCCATTCCGGTAGCTCAAACTAACACAAGCCATTATGTTCGCGCAATTTCTACGATAAATCACTCTGAACTTTACGTATCCCCTACGCTCATGTTGTTAACTTTCATTGCTCCACATCGAAGCGTGGCTTAGTAGTACTCTGTGTGTAAATGACATACGGGGACAGCATCTCAGTATTTTAGTTTTCCTGTTCAATTTTGGTCTTCTGGTTAAACCGGTTATTGATATGATTGGAAAAGAGGTTGTGATTATGAGGTTGACAAAATGAGGCATAGCATAGTATTACACATGGTGGATAGCATTAAACAATCTGAAGTTTGTGCTGAAGAGGTTGACAGCAAAAAAGATGAGAAGAAATAGATGTGAGTTTGATTTCATTTCATATTTTATTTAAGGCGAAACAAGGCAAATATCATGGGTAAAGATGAGTAGATGTTGTACCAGTGATGTGATTTTAGAAAGACTCGAAGTCTATTAGGCCAGGTCAACAATGCAAAAAGCAACAAATAATCAAACTTCTCTTTAAGCCAAATCAGTGAAGCCTGACAGACTTACCTTCACTGAAGATGGGGCGGGGCACTTGGTATTTACTATTCCTAGTGATAGGTAGTTAAAATTACCTGTATCACTCTCGAGTTATGAGCAATTTCAATAAAGTGAATCAAATAGCAGTTCAATAGCAATTATTGTTGGGAGGCAATTCGAATTTCAAACCAACTTCCCACTACACCTTGCATTCTAACAACTGCAGCACACTGCAAAAATACTTACGCTTGTCAAGTTCAGCTTGCTACGATAAAACTGCGATCTCATTGCTGCATAGTTGTGGGCCTTTTTCTGGCTTGAATGCTGACGATACTACAGGAACATAAAAGGATAGAAGGCAATTACTGCACATGCTACAATTGCTCACGTAGATACAGATATACAAACCAATTGAACTGACATTCACCGCTTAGTAAATGCGGCAAAGCCGTGTAGTAGATGAGTTGAATAGAAAAGATGCGATGTCGAAATAAACAAATCCAATCAGCCTCGATAGTCGATTCTATGCCTCAAAGAAAGTCTTTCTGCTGCAAGGAGAATGTCCTTTCGAGAAACATTTAAAAACGTGCTAAGATTAGGAGCAAGTTTCCTTAATAAGATACCTGACAGAGATAACTTGAGCACGCTTTAGCAGGTGCTATCCTCTTAGGGGAATGAAAAAGTCTTCCTCCTAATATGAATAACTTGATCGGGGAGCTTCTATTTCCCAAGAGGACAAAATACATGAAAACATACAAGTGTCATCATTGCTAGGAAGAAGAACAAAGGGAGATCTTGCTTGTTGTTTCTTCGTTTTAGCAGGTTTTCGAAATGGGCTCTCTGCAGAAAATCTCCTATTTCGTTGGGAAGGAATGCCCAATTCAAGCCGGGTAAATTACTGAAGCTCATTGGACATCCCGGGAATGAAACAAGACAATTTTCAATATCATTGCTTTGATATTCAGGAAGCAGCATTTTTTCAAACTCCGGACCTTTTTATTGACTCACCCGGTAGAAACAAAGCATTTTGCCAATCTCATCAATTTTTGCACACAAACAACGGTCATTTTTATCCAATATTCAGCATATACCGGGTGTCTCAAAAAAAGTATCCCCTTTCAACAGGAAATAGGAACGAAGCGATAAGATATCATTACTCTCCGAGTAGTTAGCTAAATTCATCAATCTTCAACTTAGATTCACATACCTTGCATAATCGTCCACCAAACACCAGAGATACAAGCTTGCGAAAACAAAATTTACAGTGCACCCAAAACCAGAGGTTTTGTAAAAGGGCCTAGCCATGATTTGTGTTATGGATCTTTTCCAAAGCACCTGTAAACTTTAACTTTCAGTTTTCGCGTTTGAAAAGAATAGAAAAGACTCGTGGAAATCGCCCTGATTAATAAATACAACAAAAATGTGGTAAGAATGATGAAGTCGTGCAACATCTCCCAAATGAGCATGCATGTGTTCATTTTCTTCTTCTTTGACACTTGGAGTGGAATGCAATGCACGGATTGATTCCTCAAAGGAATAACTATTGAAGCATTTCAAGGTATAATTCTTTTCAATGGAGAAAGCTAAAGGTCGAAGTCGAAATTCCTGTGCAACATGCCTGTGATAGCAAATCATGGCTAGGCCCTTTAACAAAACCTCTGGTTTCGGGTGCACTGTCAATTTTGACTTTGCAAGCTTGTATCTCCAGTGTTTGGTGGCCAATTTTTAGATGCAAGGTATCTGGAGTTGAAAATTGATAAATTAAGCTGTCCACTCGGACAGTAATGATATCTTATCGTTTCGTTCCTATTTCCAGTCAAAAGGGGGTACTTTTTTTTGAGACACCCGGTATATTTCTAATGTTCAATATAAATTAGTAGTTCGCTATTCAGACTTTATAAGTCGAAGACGGGTACTTCAGTAAGAATCCATCACATGTCTTGCTTACAATAATCCGGAGGGGGGCAATTCACTATTGGGTCATATGGGGGCGTGCGATCCAAGAACTTCTGTTATGACCCAATACCAGAATATAGGCGCCAATTTCAGACCCAGATCCTATAATATGGATGTGGTTTCCGCCCAGTGTTTTCACTAAGGAACAACAGGATCATCGTTGTTTATTCCAAACCTGAGCATTCCAAAATTTGTGGCAAAAATCAGACCCCAATCCCAGAATATTCTTTAAAAAGTACATTCCATTCTCAGAATTTTCGTGGTAAAACACTTATAACTAGCGCATGTCCATCCCCTGGGAAGTTATCTCTCTAGATATTTAATTCCATCCTGAATATATTTCATCGACACAATAAGATTTCCAGTCAATGCCAACTCAGATGTTGCATATCCAAAACAAACTTTTTATCAGAGTTAGCCGTTAGGACTCAATCATCTAATATTTGTTTTTCATAATGAATTGCTAAATCACCTGAATTCTCAACTGCGCAGATTAATGAGTTATAAAAATTAACTTACCATTGGTACGTATCCATAGTAAGGATATCCCTAATAGAGAAAAATAAAAAATAATGAAAACAGGTTGCAAAAATGCTACTACATCCTTACAAATCTTTGAAAAGCAAGGTCAATTGACTAGAGGGGTGTCGCCCTGATTGAGGGTATTTCACGTTGGTAGAATATTCCTGTTGAACGAAAAAATTTTCAGAACGAAAATTACCATGAACACCCTCGTAAACTCTTCACTGTTGTTCATATAGAATATATTTGTCATTGGTGATGCTGTCTTTAAGAGCGAGCTACTCGAGAACAGAGTGGTCGAGAGGGCCTAAATTCCCAACGTCGCCCTGGTTGAGGGTATCCAAATTTTCACATGGTTTCAGGTAACTTTAAGATAACTTGATGCGAAAATTAGCAGCATATCAACGATTAAAGAGTTTTTGTTGTTATCAAACGCTTTCTGATTGTATTTGCTGTGTTTCGTTATCCTAAACACTGACCTTTGTTTGCCGCTTTCGTTCAAAGACTTTTCAAGCAAGCTGACATCAAGTTTTCCTCCTTCGGTGAACTGAACGATGCTTAAATCAATTTATGACTTAAGAAAATAGTTTTTACAGTCCACTGATAGAACAAACCTGCTTTTGCCTCATAATATGTCCTTTTACAGCAAATAGTAGTCGCCTGTCATGCGTTAACAATGCAGATTTCGTTTAAGAACCGGAAGATACCACAGTACCCTCAACCAGGGCGACTTTAGGCCAATCAGACGGGGTGCAAAAAGAAGCCCGTCGTGGCGGAAGCGGATGCCATATTTCTGAATTTACGTGAAGTACTTATTCTGGACAAGTGGAGCTTGGCAAGAGGCCATTTGTTTGCTGTGAAAGTTTTAACAACTTCAAGAAACCAAGCAAAAAGAAAATTGTGCAACAAAATGTGAAAGGAAAAATGGCGGATGCTTAAAGTTACATCTTAGGATAGCTTCTTTGTGCGCTTCTCCCTCTGTTTGTGGACGGAGTTTTAAGAAACACAAACAAGGAAATGTTAAGCAAATGGAGTCACCAAAATATTTTTGCGAACTTTTTGGTTTTAACTAGGCCCAAACGCCTGTTATTCAGCAACAAACGCAAGAGAGTTAAAATCGGTCAAAACGCGTTTGCCCTCAACCAGGGCGATACCCCTCTACTCACACAATTTAGAAAAGTAAAGAAAGACGACTGTGCTACATTGATCAGAAATGCGACAATATAACATTACGGGAAAGGAGCTCAATACTATGGAGGGAAGAGTTCACCACTCTCTCATAAAAATACCATTATCAGCCATACAAAACAAATGTAAAGCCTACTCTGTTTCCTTTGCTTCCTATCTGCTGAAATTACTATCTGTTCATCACATAAAATGCAGTGCCACAAATCAAAATTCCCTGAGCCAAGACTCCATTATCTAGTACAAGTCTTAAAAAAAATTACCCCATAGCCACCACCGGCTTTCTTTTGCCCTCCTCCTCTTCCGAATCCCTGCTGCAATAAAAAAACATCAGGTTATTGATGGCAATTTTGTGGGAAATTCCCCCATAACGTAAATTACTGGTAGCCACGTTGTTCACAACCAAATAATTTAAATCAGACAAAAGAGAAAAGTTCAGTTGATATCAAGATTTAAAAAGGAATTTTTTTTTTTTTTTTATACTCAATGCAAAAATTTACAATAACATTTTACCTATAACACTACCTACGAAACTACTATACGACACTACAAAGACGCTACCAGGAGGAGCAATATGTCATGACTACCCCCTGGCATTTAACATAAATCTAAAAAAGGAGAAAAAAAAACATCTAAATATACCACTAAATACAAAATGCTAAATATAAGAAGAAAACTGTTTTACAAACAAATACTAAAGCCGGTTTCACATTAGAAGTCAGGCCAATATAGGTGATTGTAGTGGGAGAAATTTGGACTTGATATTTCAGATAAAATTGCATAATCAAGATGGATAAATCATTCACACTATGTTAGCCGAAAAATCGAATGTGAAACGGGCGCACTAAAGAAAAGGGACGAGACTCTGCGACAAGAAACTTTACGAAAATGGACTTGGTGGTTAGGTGACGGTTTACTAGTTCCAAGGTGATCTTAGTCAAATCGACCAGTTGCGTGGATGTATTGCAGAGTCAACTCTAGTATATTCCTGTTGAGGTCATTTGGAAGATATCTATCACCATACAACAAAAGTTGCGCCAAAACCTGGTTTGAAAGATCGATGTATCCATATGGTCGTAGCAGTTGAAATACTCTAGCGAGAAGATTTCGACGTTCAACCTCGAAGGAGGGGCAGAGCAACAGGAAGTGTTCCGTAGTCTCAATACCATCATTAGTAGGGCACATTGGATTTATGGAATCTTTAAAATTGTGCTTGAATTTGTGAAAGCATAATTTGCTGAGACCCACTCTTAGTTGAGTCAGATAAGATAATCCTATTGGGTCGTGAATCCCAAAGACAGATTTAGCAGGGGGACGGATCATAGAGATCAGCCTTTTCTTAAAGATGGCAACCGACGGCGCGAGTCTAATCTCTGGGTCTAGTTCATTCCATTCAGCCAGGCAATTGGGATAGAAACTAGATTTGAATTTTTCTGTTCTTGCCCTTATTTGCCCAATGACATCCTGATTGCGAAGAGAGTAATGCGACTGCTGAAGTTGAGGGACTGGATCCCTTGTATATTCAGGCAACAGGTTATCAACAGGTTATTAAAAAGGAATTGACGTACCCAAGCCCAACAAATTTTGATTGAGGCAACTAAAGTACATGCATTCAGATAAAAATAGTACTACTGATGGTGATGTGTTCCTTCGATCGATAAATTCACGATAAAAAAATTCACCAACGTCTAATGTAAGTATGCCGTCAAGGGTGAAGATGGACTCATTACACGATTGCGCAAAAGATGGCGTCAGGAAATATTTTACCATAATTCTTTGCAGCTGAAGGTAATTCGATTGCTTTAATTGGTCCATTTTATCATGGAAAGGAAAACCCCAAGGTAAAAATTCATGAGATTAGGCGGAGCAAACTTTTGTGATATTCTCAATTGGGATAAAAATTTTTCTACAAGTAAAATAAGAACTCCCCTGCGAAAGACGAAGAATAATTCAAATGTACTTGAAATTCCATTTTTAGATAGGTAAGTTTTAAAAATTACGATAATAGACCTTTTACCTGGTCTTAAAGAGTCTGGATCGAGCGATATTTTTATGTATCTTTAAGCACAAGGCTAAATCACAGGAGGCCCAATCGCATACTGTGGGGCTTACGTGGCGTTCCCATTGAAGCAATTTATGCCGCTGCTGCCGCCGCCGCCGCTGCTGCCGCTGCTGCTGTTTCTAACCGCAACATAAAGACAGCAGCACTTTTTCTCTGAACTTAAGTAAATTGAAATTCATACAATTTAACGATTGATTGTTTATCTCTGTGTCTTTCCTCATCCTCCCGAATCATTACCAATACAGCATCCTGCCGCAATGACAACATCGGATATTCTGTTGCTGCACTGCAATGAAGCACCATTATTGGCTGTTTGTGTATTGTACAGTCTATGCTATTAAGTAACTACTTAATAACATAGACTGTACAATACACAAACAGCCAATAATGTTGCGTCATCGCAGATTGCAGTATAGCAGTACAGTACAGTATTTGTAATTTGTAATGCTTTGGGAACATGGGGAAAGACACAGAGATAAACAATGAATCATTAAGTGGTATAAATTTCAATTGTCTTTAGTTCAAAGAAAAAAGGAATGCTGTCTTTATGTTGCAATTAGAAACATTAGCAGCGGCATAAATTGCTTCAATGAAAAAACTACGTAAGGCCCATAGTACACGATTGGGCCTCCTGTGTTTCAATTAGTGGCGTCAGGGCTTCTATTGTCATTGCGAACATTCAGAAATTTCTGGAAAATGTATCAAAACATCGTTCGATTCAGATTCTGTTTCAGAAAAGCTAAAGGCTTCTTATGTTTGTTTGATGAATATCAACGAAAATGAGCAGGAGTGAACTTAGACCGCGTTCGCACGATGCCGGCACATTTTGAAAACGATGAAAAGTGTGACGGAAAGGCCTCCCGTTCACACGAAAACGGCACATTTTTTGCCGGCAGATTTCGAAAACGGTAGATTTTGAAAAAGGAACCCTAACCGGTATAAATTTGAAACAGCATCGCGTGAACACTCGACAATGATGTAAACAGCACATTTTTGGACGCTTTTGGATCGAGACTGGTCGATTCTTAGGTCTAGGTACTTTTCCTTAGCATAAAAGTCCTACAACGAGTTTTTACTGTCAAATTCCCTACCATTTTCAAGTTCTGCCGGTATCGTGTGAACGCTAGCTCAAATTTTGCTGCCGTCACTGTTTTCGCCGTTTTCATAATGTGCCGGCATCGTGTGAACGCAGACTTCATGGTGCTAGCAAACTATTTTCATGGGTTATTTGATTGTTTGTAGCTAGACCCAAGCCCTTTTATATTTTTGAATTTACTCAAAGCAGTCAAAACAAAGCAAATTCTTAGACTGCTCATTTGGAAGGAGGCTGCGCTAGAAACAGGGAATTTAGAAGTCTTTGTCAACCAAGGCTCAAGTCTCGTGAATTCATTACTTTTAAAACGTTAGTCGTATTAGCAAAAACATGTTTCTCTCTTCGGAAAGCCTTGCTATGGGTGGTGGTTAGTAGCAGGGAGTGGGCATAAGCTAAGTCTTACTTGTTTGATGATTTAAAAGTCTTGGCAGAAAAAGGATCACATTGTATATAAGGGAGCGGTCATAAACTATCTTCTATATGAGGGTGGATGATTTTCCAAAAATCTAGCAAACAAGTTAATGGCCCATCCTACATTCCTAATCACTTATTTCTGGCCCCATAGCAAGAACTAGGATATTTTTCATGACCCCATGAAATAATTTAGATTTTAGAATGTAGGCTAAATGATTTTACCCAGTAGTGTAATTTCAGAAATATAACTTAATAATGAACCACTGGTTAGCTGCTGAACTAAACAAGAGCAGGAGAAGAAAAGAAATGAACAGAAAAGCAAGCGTCAAGCGGGAAAAAGTAACAGAAAACAAGTTTTTGCAGCATTTGCAGCCGTTGCCAAACTTTAGAAATAACATTCTATGATAAAACTTTTATGGCCCCATGAAATACATCTTATTATTTTTCATAACCTCAAAAAGTCATGGCACAATTTTTCATGGCCCATCCCAATATCATCCACCCCCATATAGCAGATACTTTGTAATTGCTCCCTAACAGCTTCAATAAGATAAAGGTGCCTACCGGGTGAATCAAAAAGTTAAAACATTTGATGGCCTGTGAAATGAAAAGTGCGTGGCTGATATTTCACATTAAAATATTCATCTACCAGCTAAAGCTAACTTAGGTGTGGGCATTTGGTTCGTAAAATCATTCATTTTTAAGACCACAAAGTAAGGAAAATGATGGTAAGAGATTCTTATGGGGACGAGAATTCCATCTTCGATTCTGGTCGATGATTTGCTTGCCATTGAAATATAACTTCTATACGATTGTCTTTTTCATTGATAGCGTCAAATATCAATGACAAGTGAAACATGGACCGGGATCGAAAATGGAATTGTCGTTCCCACGCAGCCCTTTACCAGCATTTCATTAATTTTGGGGTTAATAGAGGAGTGCTTTATAAAACAAATTTTCATAATTAAGTTAAGGCCGGTTAAATTATCACATTCACATAAAATTTGCTTCACATTTTTTATGTGATCATACATTGTGATCGTGTAAAAAGGCTTCACAAGTTGCTTGAAGTTATGTGAAGCGAAAAATATTAATGCCCTTAAATTTGCCATCACAAACTTTTCATTTGAAGACTGATGAAATGAAAAATCTGTTATGACAAAGTAAAGGGAGTTACTTCTAATTGCTTCATATAACTTCAAGCAACGTTTGAAGCTCGTTTACACAATCACATTCTGTGATCACACAAAAAATGTGAAGCAAATTTTTTGCGAATATGATTACAGTAAAAACCCGCGCATTAACATAGGGTCCAAAACAAATGCCAGAAACAAAGGATAGTGGAAGATTTAGCATTGGAACATGGTAGAAATACGGCTAGCAACGCTAAGCTCTACTTAAATAGACAAAAATTTAAAAACTTAAAAAGTCCTTTGGTCATTGGGGATGAATTTTCTTATCTCCTGACCAATCCTTACCTCAAGCTTTACCCAGTTTACTCCTGCACGCACTGCCTATCACAGTTCTGTATATGTTTTGAAGTCCATCCATGAAAGAAGTTGATTGATAAGCATGTTACAAACAGATATATTTCCAAGTGAATGAAGAATGAAATTTTATACCCTTTATTAAGAACCTGGTTACAATATCAGGCTGAAATGGTTCTTATTTATTGGGTACAAAACATACAATTTCAGGCTGTAGGTTCTTAATAAATGAAGGTTCTTATGTGCGGGTTTTTACTGTATGTAAATCAGCCTTCAGCTCAGTTCAGTTCAGTTTCATATTTTCAATTCCTCTACATACAATTGATTTAAATTAACTATACAAACAAGCAACTAATATATACCTACAATCAATATTACACACAAAAAATTAATACCTATTTAACACTTAAAATTAATACAATATATAAATACGAAACAAACAAAAAAAGGGGATAAATTGTATGGAGGGAATTACTTAAATGAGGAGCTCTCTCATTAGCCTTTCATTGATACATAAAAATTCTAATTTTGAATATAAGCCATGTACTTTCTATTTCGCAGACCACCAAGTTTTCTAACTCTTTTGACTCATCCGGTGTACAGTACATCCAGCATATAAGAACCTGCTTTTTTGAGAGCCAGGCTGAAATAGGTTCTTATTTCAAGGGCACAAAGACTAATTTCAAGGTCTAGAGGTTCCTATTTGAGGGGTGCCTTTTGTGGGCCCTTTCAGAGTCTTAAAAGAGGTCTTCAGCTCAATTATACGTTTTGGAATGATTCTTATAGACCTATAATAGCTAATTGGGGAGGGCACTCAAACTTTAACAGCCAATTGGGAGGAAAATGAACTTGATAACAACAATAAAAATCATCTTTGCTACCCCTACGATAAAGATATACCGGCTGAGTCAAAAAAAAGTTTAGGTGTTTGGAGGTCTGTGGAATAAAAAGTATGTGACCGATATTCAAAACTGAAATGTTCATCTATCAGTCAAAGGTCAACATAGATGAGAAAATTTTGTTTGGTAGTATCCCTCATGTTACAGACCCCAAAATTAGGAAAATGCTGGTAAAGGGCATATTTGGGAACAAAAATTCTACATTCCATTCTGGATCATGATTTACCTTCTATCGAAATTGGAATTCAGCAGCTCAAACTGGCAAAGTAAACTTCAATGCCACATAAATCATGGACCAGGATGGAATGTGGAATTCTCGATTCCCATACAAACCCTTTACAAGCATTTTGATTGTTGCTGGGTCTTAATGATGCTTGAATTTACCAAACAAAATTTTCTCATCTAAGTTAGCCTTTGAGTGATAGATTAACAATTTAGTTTTGAATATCGGTCACAAACTTTTTATTCTACGGCCCTCCAAACACTTAAACTTTTTTTTGACTACCCCGGTATCTTTCATCGAACTGAAGCAGGTTCTTAATTGCAAGATGCATAATTTAGAAAAAACGACCTATAGCTTCTTATTATGGTATGTCTTATATACGGGAATTATTTACTGTAACACCATAGTTTTAAATAACTTACCCAGCTTGGATATCTATAGTATCCATAGACATCTCCCTGCGACAACAAGGCGAAGGGTACTGCGGCAATCAATTAATCAAATCAAAAGGTAACAGAGGGAATCATATTGAAAGAGACAGACAAAAATAATAATAATGCAAGACTGCCATTGATCCCAAGTACTACCGTAATAGAACGAGCGATCCGATATAGATCAAGGGTGGAACAAACCAAAATTCATATCTTTTACGATTTCTGGATATAATTGGATCTTTGAAAGTTACGTTTTGGTAGCTTGGTTGTGGCAACCATACAAACTGCCCTGGGGGGGGGGGGGTAACTACCATATATGCAGGTACGGGATGTGCCATTTTTTGGGGTGCCTTTTTTCGAGCAGAAAATAAATTTTTGGGTATCATTTTTGGTAAAATCACAAGTAGTCATAAATTTTGGGATGTCATTTTAGAAAAATAACTCTTTAGGGTGTTGATTTTGATCAAATTTCACTTACTTGGTTAAAAATTTGGATGGCTGTCGCAATTTCAGGGCATACATTTTCATTGGCCTATAAATTTGGGGTATCGTCTTCGCGAAAATTCATAAATTTTAGGGTTCGATTTCGGACGTCAAATGGCACACCCCTATTACCCGCCTATTGAAGTTACCCCCCCCCCCGGGACAAACTGCTGAAAACGCTGGACGTAAGCATAGATAATGGTAATAACAGATTTGTTTAAAGGTGATCTGAAGCCATAAAATTTTTATTGATGCAAACGAAGGGCCCTGTCGATTGATAAGAAATCCTGTTGAAATTTTTTTGATATCTCATTTCGTTTTTAAGTTATCCGATGATTTTAAGTGTCGGTTGATGGCGTCATTTTGTTTGCAAATTATTAGGATTCTATATGGAAAGAAGCTGTATCTGATCTTTGGAAGGTTACAGTTTGAGGAGACATTTCAGCTGAGCAGAATAAATGCAATAAACATTGTTTCATCAACTGATGTGACCTTTAGGAAGGCATTTCATTTGAAGGAAAGGTCGCTGACTTTATTTCCCTTTGGAAACGTGGTCAACCTTGTATACCTTCTCGTACTTTTTGCAAACAAAATGATGTAATCAGCCAACCGTACTAATTAGTGGATAACTCGAAGATGAAAAAAAGTATCAAAAAATTTTAATGACATTCTTCATCGTTCAACAGTGCTATTCATCTGCATTAATAAAAATCTTAACTTCAGATCACCTTTAAAACTTGGTAACAGAGAACCTTTAAAGGGTCTGGGTCACGTGAAGTAGACAAACTTTTGCCAAAACGACAATTTTGAAGTATTTGTTTTAGGACTTATCACAGAGATTTACCACGACTATTCTCAACATGAGGATGTTATTTTGAAGATGGACTCTTGAATTTTAATGATAAACAAACGGATCACTCGTATGCTTTACGACTGCAGAAATATTGGTGGATTTTTAGACGTAACCTTATTGAGGATTCACCCCATTCACCAAAGTCTATGCAGAACACAATGAGCACGTGTGGGCAACAATCTTGATTACAATGATAGACGGTTTGTTTACGGTCAAGTGACCAAGCCCCTTTTAACGCGCAGGGTCACGTAACCGTAAACAAACCTGTTATCTCTATGATCTATATTATTACCCACACGTGGCCATTGTGTTCCGCTCAGATTTTGGTGGAAGCGGGTGAATCCACAATAAAGTTACTTCTAAAAATCCACCAATATCTCTGCAATCCTACAACGTATGGGTGTTTGGTTTATTTCTCTAGAAAATTCAAGAGTCCATCTTCACAATAACACCTATATTTTGAGAAAAGTAGTGGAAAATCTCTGTGATATGGACAATCAAAATCCTGAAAAATCATCGTTTCGAAAGAAGTTTGTTTACATTACGTGACCCTGCCCCTTTAAGTAACACAGACTGGCTCAATCGTCAACGAAGCACATTGTATTGCGGTAATAGCTGAATGTACAGCCCAACAAACAAATGTATGATATTAATATTATGCAAAATAGTAACGTCGTACAACAAGGTATATCCTTACCGGAGGTCCAGGCGGCCCAGGTGGTCCCGGTGGGCCCTGTGAATGTGAAACAAATCATTGTTCAGTATTGAAAATTAAAGAAGATAAATTCTTAAAATGAAGACAACGAATAGAGAGAGTAGAAGCGAACCAAGAAGGCATAATTAAGTACCGGGTGAGCCAGAAAAAAGTTCCCACTTTTGAAAATTCATGGCCCCAAGAGTACTTCATCGGACTGAGTGATTCAAATTCCAGTTAAAAGCCAAAAGATCGAAGGAATTTTGTGATTTTCTTGCAGTCTCACGAGCACTAGAAATATAGGTAAATTCAACTTCACAAAAAATTTCATGGTTGCAAAATGACTGAAACATTATGAAACCACGAAAACCATGAATGAAAAGGTATCTCAAAAATAGCAAAATAGCTAAGATTATCCAATGTTGTCTCTTTTAATTTGAGCCTTTTTATCTTCCAGTTTAGTCTTACACAAACTCTTCTTAAAAATTAACGTTTTGAAACTCAAAGTTAATTGATGCAGAACTCCTGCGAAGGCAATCAGATTCGAAACATAGTAATGCATTGCTCTACCCAGTCGGTGCAATGTTGACGAAAATATGACACCACGCTCATCCATGGACACCACGCTCATCCGTAACTGCGCCGAGAAAGAGGCATATTTGAAGCAAAATCCTAGGGCCTAGAGCCTCATAAAACGGGGGCATTTTTCTTGAAAGACTCCTACATTCTTTAAAAGAATATCTCATTAAATTTCATGTATATTAGAATCATCCCAAAAACAATTTAAGGGCTGATTGAATTGAGATCCAAGGATAAAGTGAATTTCGCCTGACGTGAAAGCCATCATATACCTTGAATTTTAAGGGATTCTACTGTTTCCCAATGAAGAGATATCAATAATATATGAATGGTAATACAGTTCAACAGTCACAGACCTTTCTCTCACTGCCATTATTCTCCAAAAATTTATACAGAGTTCAAGTGATACTCCTTAAAGAGGGGGTTATCCTCAAAGATTTTCCGCGATAAGGGGTCTTTTGCCAACTAGAAAGTCAGAGAAAAGGATCAGCAGAGGGTATTCTATGAAATAGTATGGACGAGCATGGTGTATCTTTTACTGCTGAACTGCACCCATAAGTGTAATCGAGCGCCTTCAAAAAACAATTTCAGTGAAGAAAGGCAGATCCCTTTTCGGTTATCATTATGGTACTTTTCTATGAATCACCAAGTACAATGTTAGCATTATACATGACAGGTAATACAGTAAAAATCCGCGTATAAGAACCTAATGATTAAGAACCTACAGCCTGAAATTTTGAAATTGGACCCCTCTTATATAAGAACCCATTCAGCCTGAAGTTTGAAATAGGTTCTTATTTATAGAGATCGTCAAGTCAAGTTAAAACTTTAATTGCTTGGTCGTCGAGCCCACACAAACTAATAATACCATACGTATGAAGAACTCTTAAGAAAGATGTGGAAGCTTTTCATTCGATTCTTTAAGATTTCTGATTCTTATATAGACTTCTGTTATGAAAAAGGCCTCATGAACTCAAATGCTGTTGACGGACAGTAAATAATAGGCTTAAAGTTGGCATCTGAAGAAAAGAAAGACCCGAAAGCCCTGAATAAAATAGAAACAAATTCAAGAGCCTAAACAGCCTCATTTCCCATTAAATACGCATTATATAAGAACCAAGTCAGGCCGACTTGCAAAATTGTAGTTTCTTATACGCGGGTTCTTTACTGTAACAGAAAACATATTGAAAAAGGTCAACTTACAGGCTTTGCATTGTCACCCTGTCGAAGTAAACAAACAAGTCAAATTTAAGAAAAGGGGTTTCAAGTAAAGCGAGTTATTCTCATTGTGAAGGAAATATTTCTACAACTCTGGCTGAAAAGGTGCTTCAATTAACCTGTTTCAAGCAAATTCAAATGCTGAGTTCAGAAAAAATATCATAAACTATGCATCATGGCATTGTAATATTGTAAAGATACGATGCTCACAAGGTCTGTTTAGTAGCAAAATGAGCTTTTTGACATTTCGCTATCCTTCCTTTGCTGCTTGTTATCTTAAGTTTCAAATGGCTTACAACACTGCCTGCTCCCAGGGAAGTTGTTGGTATCTGTGTTGACAGTTGAAAAATACAATGCGAAGAAGCTTTCTAATTCACTGTCCCAGAACTCAGTATGATGTATCATGTACAAAAACTAAACAACGTTGCAGAATTTATGATATCACCTTCGGATATCTCCCTTTAAATGATAATTAGCTCTGTTTGCAGAACTATACATATGTAAAAAAGAAAATGATAAATATACAGGGTCTCACAAAGCAATTGTTCCCCATTTGTGCCGGGCCTTGTAGCTTCTGTTGTGCCATTTTTGATACAGTTGTACAATAATGGCTTCAACATAGGGTTTGAGAATTTGTTTTAGCCAGTCTGATACGTACTTGCTGATCGTACAGTAACGCCAAAAAGGTTATCGCTTCACCAAAAATAACAAAATCAATCAATTAGTGTAAGAAAGAGCTCTAGTGTAGCCTTACTCCCCCCAAAGGCTAAGGAAAGAACCTTTGTCGAAATACTGATACCTAGTTTATAGTACAGTAGTTCTAGAAAACTGATTTTTAAGCATTTTAGACCTGGTGGTCGTGAGGAAACAGGAACAGGTGATTTAGGCCCAATAGCTAAATTCTAAAAGAGAATCCGAATCGAGCGATAGCTTGATAAAGTTTGAATGTACACAATAGTGATAGGAGCTCCAACGCCACTTAATAGAATCTTTGCAGAATAGCTAAAAGGTTTCACTACGGAGCTAATCCGTTCCTGCAAGCATAGAGAAATGAGTCGTAGTTGCAGCGCTATCACTTCAGGCAAAAAGCGAAACTACAACATATAATCGAATCTAAATAACCCATTCTCAACCGGAGAAATTGTTCAGATGCATCGCTACAACCTCTTCTTGCAATATTTACGTAATTTTGAACTTTTGAAGAACAAATGAATGATGACTTTGTCTCGTTTCAATTTATCGTGCCATAAATCAGTGACAGGCTGGCTAAAACAAAGTCTCAAACTCAAAGTTGAAGCCAACTCTATGTAACTGAATGAAAACGAGACAATGGAAGTAACAGGCCCACCACCGCTACAACACAAATGGAGCACAGTTTTTCTGAAAAACCAGATACTTCTTTTGCATTTCGCTTTCAATCCATTTGAAAATGAAGTGAAATCGAAACATTTAAGATGATGTCTTTTAAACATCTGAAAATGAGCGGGTATGTATCATCATCATCATCATCATCATCATCATCATCGTCATCATCATCATCATCATCATCATCATCATCATCATCATCATCATCATCATCATCATCATCATCATCATCATCATCATCATCATCATCATCATCATCATCATCATCATCATCATCATCATCATCATCATCATCATCATCATCATCATCATCATCATCATCATCATCATAATCATCATCATCATCATCATCATCATCATCATCATCATCATCATCATCATCATCATCATCATCATCATCATCATCATCATCATCATCATCATCATCATCATCATCATCATCATCATCATCATCATCATCATCATCATCATCATCATCGTCAAGTTTTTATTTTTAGTAGGCTAGATTAAAAGAATAGCTACGTTACGCTACGTTAGCTAAGAATAGCTAATTAAGGCCTACTTCTACTTTAAAAGAAGTAGGCCTTAAGGCACTTGCAGGCACTACAGAAATGCCGTCTCGCAACATTTTACAAAATAGCAATTTGCTCCTTTGAAGTAATTGAAAAAGTTCGATTCAGTAATTGAGAATGATTGATCATTGATTTACCGGTGGTCCAACTGGGCCCTGAAAAGAAAACAGAACATACCATCAATAGTAAGAAATATCAAAGTAAACAAAAATGAACAAAAATGCGTTCTTATGATAGTAGTCATTACTAAAGCCCCATTCACACTGCAAGTTAAACCAGCTTAAATTAAACAAGGTTTTTGAATAGGGCCTTCTGATTGGTCAATCCAACAAATCCAGTCATTTGATTGGTTGAAATTTAAACTGGTTTAAATAAAACTGGCTTAATTCGGTCATTGTGCATGCAGTATAAAGCATGCATCAGAAAAAAAATCAAGGTATTGAAACAACTGATTTTCTAATACGGGTTTTTACAAAATAGCTAATTTTTCTAAGTCTGTTTGCAAACGATCCACTCTAAGGATCTGTTGAACGTCACAAGAAACAGTCAGACATAGCAATCGTAGTTAGTAGCTAAGTTCGAGGATAATCCGTTGTCTTCACTATTGAAGCGGAGGTTGCGAAGGGGACACTTTGGCCGTCCCCTCCTTTGGCCAAATACTCTACAGCTGTGTTTCGGGAAAACGAAACACTTTTGCCGTCCCCTTGTTTGTTAAGCTCAGTAGTAGAATGCATTCGAACTTCTGAACTGAAATACATTCAAAGTACTAGAGACTTACTCTACTTCCATCGCGGCCTCTTCTTCCCCTAGAACCCTGCAAGAAAACTATAATTATATTCGAAGGAACAGTAGAAAGAGTGTGATCAACAGCACATAAAGAATAAGTCAGTCTAAAGGGAGTTCAGTTCCTCTCAAAATACGTAATTTATTACTGAACTTCTAAACGAAACTTCTCTCTGCTTGCAATCTTAAAGCATACATTATCAAGAGAATACAAACATGAATAAAAGCAATCTCTGTGAAATGTTGAACTCTGAAGTAAACTCTGATTTGGCTTTTTTCTCTCAAACTTAACCAAAAGGCACAGTGGCATTTATAAACATACCTTAGGGCAATTATTGCGCAAAAAAGCAAAACAAACTGCCGTGTGCAAAACTAATATTCATATTACAAATAGAGAGAGTGATACAAAGGAAACTTTCTTATTCAAAAGTAGAATTCTAGTATTTATTCAGATATAAAGAGTATCCACGAGTTTCAGATGTAAACTTTGTTCGTTTTACTTACTTGTCTTCCTTTCCTTCCTACTCCTCCGGGTGGTCCGCGATTTCCTCTTGCGCCCTGAAATCAAATCAAAATCTTGAAAAAATTTAACTCGGCACAGTGATCATGAAGAAACTTATTTCGAAATTTTGGCGTCTGATAGTGATTACCAGGTAGAACATTATAAGAAACAGAACAAATCAAGCATTAGTTTATAACTAAAGGACTTTCTCTTCACGATCTTTCTCATATATCACATATAAAAAAGCAAGTTCATTTTATCTTCTTTAAGAGAAAAGAAAAAGCTCTTTGAAAAGTTCCATTTAATCGAACATCCCTCACAATCCACAAATTACATCTATCAATACGTTAAAACAGATCATGGAATGCATCATACCACATGAAGTAACGCAAATAAATCTACTTTCTTAAAATTTCACTGGTGTAGAAATGCCCTGATGTACTTACCGGCATTCCCGGGTCGCCTTCTGTACCAGGACGTCCCTGATCTCCTTTCTCTCCCTATAAAGCAAGTCAATGGAAATCATTTTCAACCATTTCTGTTACAAAATGCTCGCAGTAAAACTATGGTATATGGCATAGGGCTCGAATCTTTGCAAAACTTTAAACTTAAATGTGTAAACTTTTGTTACATAATTCTTTCAACTATGTTAATCGAAGAGAACTTTAGGTTATTCGCTACAATGCCAGAAATAGCATTTTTGATATCTTCAATCATTTTAGAGTTACAGCATTTTTAACATTTCTGCTAGCTTTAAAGTTGTGACGTCATCAAATTGCTAGGTCGTAAACCATCAAACCTAAAGAATTTTGCTTGCTACCATCTTGTAGATCTTCAAAAACTGAGCATTTCTTGTATCAGTCACTACCTTTCCTCAGTCACTTTACAATTTACGGCATTTCTAATGTTCTTTAAAGCTTTCAAACCTCCTCTGGTACATCCATTCATAAAACTTAAAAACGCTCTAATTTAGGCCCCGTTTACACGAGGTCGGATCCAAATGGATCCGTACCCTAAGTGTAACGGATAGGCCTTGCGTTTACACGGGACTCAACGGATCCGAACCCATTTGGATCTGCTATCCGTACCCAAACGGGATCACTTTCGAAGGTGATCCCGTTTGGATCCAATCCCAAAAAGGTCTCGTGTAAACGGGTGGGATCGGATCCAAACTGGTACGGATAGGAAATGACACGATTAAACTGAAATCCTTTGTTGACATTTCAAAGAGGGGAATCAGAGATGAGAAAGAGTCTATTAGAGTGCAAAATCTCAAAGGATCTGAAATAAGAGATAAGGTTTACTAGAGTGCTGCTGAGAGTTCATAAATTCCAAATGGATCCGATCTCGTGTAAACGCAAACAATTCTGGATCCGATCCCGTGTAAACGCCCCTCAAAAATGTAAACGGGGCCTTAGACAATAATGACCAGATCAAAAATGCTCCTTCTTGACCTATGACGAACGACATAGCGTTTCCTTCGATCTATTCAGTTGCAAAAATTAGGCAACAACATTTTACAGATTCAATTTTAAAAGATTCGAGCCCTATGCTATTGTAAATTACTTGAAGTTTTTGCAAGCAATTCATTTGAAAAAATAATATGGAAATTCACAAATTAATCTCAAAGATCAGAAGCCTATTATATAAATACACGGTGAATGAAGCCAGTATCCATTCTTGGAAACAGTGCATTTGTTTGTGTCTATTGTCTGTACCCATCTTCTTACATGACAGAACATTGGAGCAGTTTTATGCAAGATAAGCAACTTTCAGTATTCTATATATATATTAGTCTATATATATGTACTCAACAGCATTTTTACACACGGTAACTTTAGATAGCTGAAAACAAGCTACATAAAAATACATGTGTGTTTCCTTTTTCAAAACTAATTTAATCCATTTAAGCAAAACTTCGCCTTGAAGTTTCCTGTGCAAGGGATTTTCTGATAACAGAATTTTGTAAAGATGGCACAAAATAAGATATAAAAAACATGTAAATAATACGAACCACTTTACCAGCATCACCTTGTATCCCATCAAGTCCACGGTTTCCTTTATCGCCCTAATGAAAGAAAAATCAATTTATTTTCTTGCTCATAATTTCAACAAGAATCAACGAGCCAATTCCGGCGGTCAAATGTTGGAGTAATTTCTTTGGTTTGGGATTGTGATTGATCAGGTCGAAAAACAGGAAATTAGAGGAAGAGGTTGATCTCTGTAATTGGTAAAAACAAATACAAGGGCATAGAAGCTTTTTGATAACTATGACCTTCTGAAGGGAGAGCAGTCGCTTGCAAAATGCAGCACTGATGACGCTACTTAAATAAGAAATAGGGCCAAAACAGGCAAAGCAACTTTTATCATAGGAGGGCGCTTCAAAGCTGTGATTTCAATAAACAAGTTGCGAGTCAAAACGAACTTCATACGACCATATAGTAATAACGTTCCCTTAAATACAAAATGCACCAAAATGGACTAAACCTACGTGAGAGCGAACTGCCAAGAAACTTTTTATTTTTACGGGTTTTCAGACAGTAAAACTTCTAAAGATACTGTATAAAGTATATGGTGTGAGATGACAGAAGAAGGTCGACAGCAAAAGAAAGCAGGCAAGAACTTGGTCTTTTGCGCTTTTTATTCATATTTCAGTGCTGACTGGTTTCGCCCACAACGGCATCTTCAGAGCAACTGATTGAGTTGAAGTATCAACCTCTATTTAAAGGAAATTCCAGGAAACTGTTTGTCATATAAGGTTAATTAATTTAATAGTGTCATTTTGTCCTTATAAGGTAAAAAATGCTTTTGTGGTATATTACTGTTGTTGCTTTCCTAGTTTTCGTTGTTTTCAGTTGAGTCCTTGTTGTTATAGGGGTCGGATGTCGTATCCTGGTGTTATTTTCTTATGCTTTGTCTCTTGACGTCAGATTGTCCGGGGGGCAGATTGTCTTTCATTCATCGTTCTTCGAGCCTCGCTTTTCCCATTTGTATCGGATCTTCTTTGCCGGTGGCTGATTCTTTGAATCTTGAACCCCCGGGCATACGTTTACCCTGTTCGTTCTATTCATGGCCGTTCTTATCATTTACGTTGTTCGCAGTTCATTGTTATCTAAAGTAGCTTTATCTCCTACTCTACCTCTATATCTCGAAAAACGACTTCAGCTTTCAACAGATATTAAAGCTTCCTTGTAGATGGCTGTCGAAAAAGTGACTTTCATTTTGGTACAACAGTAACTTTGCCACTGAAAATGTCACATCCAAAACTCTGCTAGAATGTCAAAATTCATATCGGATCATCATCCGAATTGCAAACCTCGAAACTTTCATGATTAAGTTCGTTCAAAAGTCTTTGCAAGCTCGCAAACATGTTCCCAAAGAGATTCAATTCAAAAACTGAACAATCATCGAGAGCAACCTTCAAACTTAGCGGTTAGAATAAATCGCTTTTTACATACATAGTCGATCAAAAGATGGTGACAATTTTCTTTCATTAGTTTGTGAGATCGAAGCTAAAAGACGACAAGTAAACTGAACAATATCACCTACCTTTATGCCCCTTGTTCCATTGTATCCAGGTACTCCACGTATCCCCTTTGGCCCCTGTTGGTGAAAGAAACAAATTTGAGACAAAGTTTGATAGCAGTTGTTGACTGATTCTCTTGTTAAAAATTAAAAGTATCAACATCCAAATATCATATCGGCCGACGGGTAAATCACTGCAAAAATCTCGTACGCTTTTTGAGAAATCTTAAAAGCTCTGAAAAATCTGAGAAATCGTTTAAATCCTTCAAATATTCCAAAAAATTCCAAAAATCTTTGAAAGTCTCCGAAGAGTCTGAAAAACTAAAAATTGAAATATCTCAACAAATCTTTAGAGCTTCAAAAATGCTTGAAAATCTCAGAATGAATCTCAAAAGTATTCGAAACCTGCGAGATTTTAAAAGTCCCGAAATCTCGTTTAGAGTGATTGCCCTTCTATGTTGACACGCAATTGCACTGCACAGGATCTGTACCGACACCAAAATGCAGCAAATTAAATTTGTATCAACAAGAAAGGTCAATATCCTTTTCAGAAAAAAAATCAAAACGAAAGCGTTATAATAATCTGAACGACTGATAAAATTTATCAAATGTGATGTTAAAGCCAATTGTATTTGGACACGCGCAAATCAGAAAAATCCAAAGCTAGATCGAACTGTGTGCTTAAGATAAATACAACAACAAGAACACGCAAAATAGAAACCACTTTTTAAGAAACCTCGGACTGATTTTGTTGAGAAATGGCATCTTCATACAAGGAACATCTATAAATTTCAATGGAAGACAAAAAAGCTATTTTGAGAAACGTGGTTTCTATTTTGCGGGTTCTCACCGTAACAGCACTGCAAAAGTGAAAAAAGGCTTACCAGAGCACCGCGTTCTCCCCGCCTTCCTGGCATTCCATTTTCTCCTGGCCATCCCTGAAAAAAATGAAGGCAACTGATGATAGCGGGCATTTTCAATGCAACGATTAACTCATGCAAGACACTTCAACTGTTTACATTCACAGACGTTTTCACGTGACATCTAATTTGAGTGAGCAGTTTCAAGGATCTTATCTTTGTGGATTTTTCATCCTTTGCGCATTTGCAATTGTTTTTTTCGTAATAATTCCAATGATAACAAATGCAGTTTATTTAAACAAAGAAGATATTTCACTTCGCCGATGAATAACTTTTATTCGCATTCGGCAGATGTAATTCCAAGGATATGTAGTGTGAACAGAGACGTCTTTTCGGGACAAAATTCGTGAATTTGATTGTCAAGCTCGATTTCGATTTCTATCAAGAATTTTTCTGAAGCACGAGGCTTCTTGCTTCCACTTTGCTTCCACAATAAGTGCGTCAACAACTTAGGCCAAAACCCAAAAGCTCTGGTTTAGAGGTGCAGGCAAATATAGACTTTCAAGATAAAAATTTCTACTCTCAATGCTCCAATGTCAACAAACAAGGTATCTATCTTCAAGTTAAGTATCGAGGATTAGTTTGAAGATTATTTCCGATTGATTCCAGCTGCTTTCTTAGCGCTAGCCCCGATCAAATCTGTTACCTCTTTTCTGGGACATCCGGTATTTCTTGTAAAGGTTTGAACAATAATAACGATGAATTAATTGCTAAACCCATGAAGTAAACTGTCAACGTTTGATTCAAACAAAGGGATTTGACAGCCCTAAGAATAGATTTTACAGCTTCTGTGCAGCAAACCATGGTATGTAAACAAATGATTTGTGGTACAAAATTTTTAAATAGCGGACTCATCGAGGGAGTCATCGTAATAAACCCATGTAACTAGAATTGTTCAAATTAGTTACAGGATTATTTTATATTATGAAAATTGTTCTTTTACAGGAGTTGATAGTGTTTCCCTACAGGCTGCAAGCTCATTGTACGTCCATGAGTTTCTTATGATGAGTTGAGTCCGCTATTTAAGGCTATTTTAAACCATGATATTTAGCTCGCTCTGTTTATTTCCAATTGATTCAATGCATTTTTGATTCAGGTGTAAAATCTATTTTCAGAAGGGCAAATCGCTTTGTCTTATCGGAAACTTGGATTTATTGCTTCACAAAAAATTCACTCTTGCTAACCTGTGCTCCTTGAGGTCCTTTGTTCCCTTTGTTTCCGTCCAAACCACGTCTTCCATTTTGGCCAGGTGCTCCGGGTGAGCCCATCAACCCTCTGTTACCAAGAACACCCTAAACAAAATGAAAATAATTTCCTTCTTCCATATTTTATCTGTAGCTATATCTTAAAAGATCGAAATAGAAGGAGTCGTTACCGAAGAGCAGGGTATGAAAACAAACCTGACCGTGAGACCGGGCGGTCGCAGGATATTTTCAATGCACAATGTCCTGCAGGAAATTTCTCAAAATATATCTCTTTTTCGTGTATTATGCACTGTTTTCTCATTTTTCCTGATGAAAATTACCCATAAAATCAAGCAAGTTACCGAATTTAGATTGTACTTCATGCAAGGTTTTTATTAATGTTGCATACAACAAGAACTTTATTTTCCCTCGTGCCTCTAAGAATTCAAAGATGATTTCGTTCATGGGCTTCCAACTTAAGCAGCTCGAAACTTCCTCCAAATTCATTGTCAGTCGCTGAAACATGATCTCTTTAAGAGTGCTTGATATTTTCACTATAGTGTTTTTGCTGGAAATTACGCATTATTTTTGTTTGGTCGCATGAAGGGAACTATTCTTTCATACCGTAGCGAAGGACAAGTGACACTGAAAATAGCATAACAGATCTTGGATTGTACAAATCTTGCAGATTTTTCAAAAACTTCAAGATCTTTCTTAATACTTCCAAGGACCTTATATTTCTTAAGATATCTAACACCTTATGCAGTCTTCAAACTTTGGTAGAGATTCTAGGGATTTTCATATTTTCGATATTCTGCAACATTTTCCTGGACTGAAAAAATTATTGAGGTTTCCAAAGAATCATTTCTTGAGAATTTGTACAATTTTTGACGGATATTCTTGGCAATATTTGCCGTTCAAACGTTATCGTGACTCTAGGATTTTTAAAGAATTTTTTTGGATTTTCTGCAAAAGTGTATGAGGTTTTCTCAGAGATCTGTCTCTTAGCCTGTGTGCATGCTCTACTTGTTTTTTCAGATTGGCCCCTCCTTCAGTAGATTGAAAAAGAATCGGAAGAGCCTGCACGCAGGTTACTTCTTTTTGGGTTGTTTCAAAACAAATAGCGTAAAGCCTGGTTTCCATATGATCGTAACAGTCGGCGACGCTTCGGCGACGTGTCCCCGATCAGTCGGCGACATATGGAAACAATCACTGTTATGATCATGTAGAAACCACGCTTTAAACTCATTTCAACTCTTTCGATGCGTCCCCGTACCGTCCCCGTCTGATCGGCGACGTCGGCGACGTCGTTCAGAAGATGTTCCCATTTAACGCAACCGTCCCCGATGTGTCCCCGAGCCTGTCTCGGCGACGCGTCGCCGACTGTTACGATCATATGGATACCAGGCTTTAAGCCCCCAGGAGGCTCATTCAATCAATTTCGGACACTCAAGAAAGGGTCATGAGAGAAGGGGCTTATTAGAGAGGGGGGCTTATTGAAGAGGGGGGTTTATTCACATAGTCAAACAACAAGGATACATAGATTATAGCCTTTCAGTTCTTTCACCCTCATAATTTTGCGGATTCAAAATACAATTTTACGAATCAAATACATGAAATCGACACATTTGCTATCCCAAACAATATCAAACTTGTTTAGCTAAATGCAAGCTTGTTTAGCTAAATAAATGGAAAATCGTTGGTTTCTTCTGGAATTTGATATAGGTGGGGGAGCGCTTGATAGAGAGGGAGGACTATTAAAACTTTCGGCTCAGAGGGGAGGGCTTATTAGAGAGAGAGGCTGGAATAGAGAGGGGGCTTAATAGAGCTTTTAGCTACTTCCTTTTCAAACTTATCCAGAAAGAACGTCCCTGCAAAATCGCTCACAACTTTAGGACCAATTCTAGTGAAACAAATATGAATATCTAAGTTATAATTTCCAATTTTGTTAGGAGAGAGCTTATCATTTGAGTGGTTAGTTAGTAAATCATCCATGATCAAGAAAGGGGCATGCACAAAGACAGATTCAGCCTTAAACTACTGAAGTATGTGGCGCTTCATGTATCACGACAGCAAACAAAAGGGCCATATCGGTTGAAAAATATCATTTCCTTTGGCAAATACCAATGAATCGTTTTCATTTACCCCTGCTGAATGCAACTCCTGGATGACTTTAAAATTTGACGAGTATGAACTTACTTTAGGTCCATTTTTGCCATCTGTACCATTTAGTCCTGGTCTTCCAGGTCTTCCCTGTAAGTAAATATATATTTGTTAAACTCGATTTTTCGTTCCAAGATAAATCTTTGACTCTATTTGCAAGCACTTCTATATCTATGCTTCAAGATCTTAGTTTTGGGCCTTCACTTTAACGAAAAAAGGACGGAAACATCTGATAAGGTAAGATGGGGAAGGGGGAGAATGGGGATGAGTGATCAAAAGGGATCAATCTGAATTTTTCTGACTTCATTTCTAGCACTCGGCTGAAGAAAGTCGGTTTCTGTTATTAACATAAGTTGATTTTATTCATTGAAAAAGTTTACAACAAAGGAAACCTCGCCCCAATCTTAGAGGCAACAAAATCGCAAGACCTACCGTATGAGTCATAAAAACGTTCACTCGTCCTAAAATTCATAGCACCAAGAGTACTTCACGGATTTGACCGATTCAAATTCTAGTTAAAACTCAAAAGACCAAAATATTTTTGTGATTTTGTCGCCTTCTTATGGACACTGGAAATATAGGTAAATTCAAGTTTACAAAAGAATTCATGGTTGCAAAACAGAAAAAGTCCTTAAACCACTTGATCAAATAAGAGGCATTTCAGATCTCTCAAGGGTAAAAAGGGGATAAATTTTCAAACAAATACTAAAAATTTTCAATTCCATGGCAATAACTGCGCAAAGGGCATCTCTCACCCATGAGAAATTTCATTTCCTCTATCTTTCTGTGCGAGGAGTCCTTTATGATTTATGTTATGAATTCAAACAGTGGGAATATTTTCTAGCTCAGCCGATACTTGTCCATGTTTTATTCCATCCTTAGTTTCGTGGCGGCTTCATTTAAACAACTAACTTATAGGCCTAAACTTGCCGTATCAACTCGAACGGATCTACCTCGTGCTGAAGGCTCGAGAACTCTACCACTACAACAACTAAAAGCATGCGCCTATCAACTACATTGTCAACGCGTCAATGTCAATCAAAGGTTCTAACAATGTCAATCAACATAATGGGAATTACCCAACAAAACCGGAACGTCACGAGTCACGATACTTAGGCAGCAACGAAATTTTGAAAAGCTGTCTTGGTCAAAATTGGTAATACTTAAATTAACAACGGTTCTAAAAATGACTCCCCACGCAAACTTACTGAGGACATCAAGTTGTTCGATGCACGCATTTCATGAAGAATACAAGTTGGGTTTGAATTGCTTAAAAAGTTTTCCATCAGAGGCACTATGTATCTTTTGGGTCTCGGAAACTTGCCATCCGATCATATAAAGTTCGGGCAAGTTTTTGAAGCTTGAGTGTCACGTCCTTAACCAAGATTAGGCCAGATGCTTTCTTCTAAAAACGTATGCATATAATTTCGCAAAATTAATTTATTGTAGCAAAAGATGCTGAGCTTACGTTGTCTTTCCTGAATTTATCTAGAAAAAGTTCGCATAAAATCAAACCAATAGCAAGGAAGCCCGGAAGAATAAAATTTGTTACTTACCGTTGGTCCTTGTGCACCCATATCACCCCGGAAGCCTCGGGTACCTGGCATTCCAGGATCACCAATCGATCCATTTCGACCGGGCTCTCCATTTCTTCCAGGATAACCCTGCATAATGAAATGAAGCATACGGATATTTTCAAGTGTAAAGCGCTTTACATCTACAAATCAAGGACTTCACAAAGTTGCTCCTTCGATTTGTTCTGCAGTCGTAAAGTCTCGCATAAAATGAGGGATTCTTAATCAAACAAACAGTTTATGATGCACTTAGTATGAAAAATCGTAACTGACATGTGTGTGTGGTGCATTGAAGGTGTTGTGGCGCAGTGGTGTAATCCTCTGACTTTGCAGTCAGAACAGTCAGGCGGAGTCGGCTCGATACCCGGCAGGGCCCCACCAATTGAGCGTCATGACAAGGGGTCGCAGACTCAATAGACCTTTTAGCTATTCTACAAAAGAGCCTGGATCGAGCGTTATCTTTATGCAATTTTATACGCGAGGTTCGATCGAGTAGCGTTAGAGCTTCTATCTCTATTATGCAAGTTCGAAAATTCTTCAGAATGCATCATAACATCGTTAGATTCAGAGTCTTTCCCAACCTCGTTCCCAGGGTGTTCTTACGTCATAGAAGCCATTATGGATTTCACCGTTGGCTAGGCAACGCCAATCGAAGGAAAATGGCCGTTGTTCTGGCGCTAATTCTGCAGAAGATGAATGGAGAAATTGAAAACAAACACTTTGGGGACCTTATTCGAGCCTTTTTGCAGGTATTTGAACAATAATCTGGGGTCGGCAAGTGTGTTTAATGTGAAAGTAAGCTCGGTTTGTTTGGAATGAAAATGGGCCTAAGTTACAAACTCGGGAAACTTTCACCGCAGCTTCAAAAATGAAATGGCTCGTTATTCTTCGAATTTCGGAAATAAGTTGCAAATTATGGTCGGAATAGGTAAAGAATATGGTTTTAAGCTGAATTTTGACATGCCGAGGTCGTTTACCCAGCGCAAATCGGAGTTACGGCCCAGAATGGCGAACAGCCAATCATATTGCCGAACGGCCTCTTGTATCCCAGAGTAGAGGTAGAGCAACGAACTCACTCTGGGGACGAGATTGAGTCTTTCCTAAAATAGCTAAAAGGTCTATTAGCGCTTCGCTGCATCTGCGATCCCAGCGCTTGGCGCTAGAAACCGCAACTTCACGTTCACATGACAAGAATTACTCCCAGCTTAAGCAATAACTGTATGATGCAAGACGTTAGGCCAAAACTACACTTAGGGTACAAAAGTATGGAAACGATGGCCTAAAAAATGGCGGCAAAGATGTCCTATGGCCTATGAGCCTCGTAACAAAAGGGAGACTTTCTCTCCAACCCAGACCTCAATTTAAACTCATATGGCGGGAAAACATTCGCCATCTCGTCTTCTGTTTATCAAACAGACAAGGACAAGTTTTAGAAAAACTTTTTATGAATTTTGAGACAAAAACTTCAAAGTAGTGCTGTTGTTTTGAGCTGCAAGAGATGGAGGAGATATGAAAGTGAAAAGTTGTCAAAACATCAGTTTGCTTCAATGAAGAGTTGTTTGGAATGGCTTCATTTTATGCTGTTTACACTGGACATTTTCATTTTGAAACAAACTTTTGGGAATAATCGAGAAATTTTCAGAATTTTGGCTGTAAACTCAAGGAAAGCTGCTAGCAGTAAGCTTGTAACTTCGATTTCTCTTGTGACCGTTGCAGTTATTGCCTTGTAATGGCTTCACATCAAACCTCCGATGGTTCAGTCAACACGAATAAACCAGAAATAAACAAAATAACATTTCGTTTTCAGATTTCAGCTTTTTATGGTACTTTCATAAAGATTTGTCTTGCTCAAAAAGAAAAGCATCGCCTGAAAAAATAATGTCACTTACCTGCTCACAACTTGCCTTGAGTTTACAGCCAAAGTTCTGAAAATTTCTAGATTATTCCCAAAATTTTGTTTCAAAATGAAAATGTCCAGTGTAAACAGCATAAAATGAAGCCATTCAACCAACTCTTCATTGAAGCAAACTAATATTTTGACAACTTTTCAATTTTATATCTTCTCCATTTCTTGCAGTTCAAAACAACAACACTACTTCGAAGTTTTTGTCTCAAAATTCATAAAAAGTTTTTCTAAAACTTGTCCTTGTCTGTTTGATAAACAGAAGACGAGATGGCGAATATTTTCCCGCCATATGAGTTTAAGTTGAGGTCTGGGTTGGAGAGAAAATCTCCCTGTTGTTACAAGGCTCATAGGCCATAGGACATCTTTGCCGCCATGTTTTAGGCCATCGTTTCCATACTTTTGTACCCTAAGTGTACAGTTGCTTCATCACCCGGGGGGGGGGGGGGTACTTCACTATAAATTCATACGGGGGTGTGCGCCGCAAGGATTTCTGTTACGACCCAATCCCAGAAATTTGGTCCGATATTGATACCCAATCCCAGAATATATGTCAGATATTGATACCCAATCGAAGAAGTAACAAAAGCAATTCGACGTCAAAAGGATAAGGGATAGAGGGCTGGGAACGATTATTTTGGTTCCAAGTGGCCATTGGAACGAGGTTCTGATCTGAGGACGTTTTTCAACACAAAAATACTTGAAATCAGTTCACCTGAAACTGACCACGTGTTGCTCGAAAATTTATCAAGTTGTACTTTCATTCAACAGCCATTACAGAATTTTGAGTAACCCCCAATCCCAGAAAATTCCGAGTGAAAGTATACCCCAATCACAGAAATTTTCCATTAAAAGGATACCCCAATCCCAGAATTTTCAGGCCAAAAACTACCCAAAACTGGCGCACATCCCCGTCTTACCCAAAGTGAAGTACCCCCCCCCGGGCTTCATCAGGACACTCCCCTAACTCCCCTCTAATACAGTAGTGTCCGGCATATAAGAAACAACTTTTTCATTTTCAGCCTTGACGCGTTTCTTATAAAATGAGATTAACTTCAAATCTGGGTATGGCTTTATTGGAAAAATCATGTTTTATCGATCAACTACTCAGGCAGATGCTTGTTTTGTTTGTTTGTTTTCAATTTCTTTTGAGTGAGCTTGTCAGGACTTCTAGCTACTGAAAGCTAATTTAGGCCCACTGTGCATGCCGCATCCAGGCATGGGACCCCTAGTTTAACGTCCCTTCCGAAGGACGACGAGGTGAGTTGCGAGGTCAGTCCTCAGAGGTCACCCATCCGAAGTCTGACCTCACTCGACCGAGCTTAACTTCAGTCACCTGACGAAGACTGTATAAGCCACTCGGCCACTCGCCCCTCATGCTCAATGGCTGTAATACAAAACATTCTACTGTAAAAGCTCTATTTAGCCCCTCACTCTATTAAGCCCCCCCCCCCAATCCTGAAATTATCAAAGATTCTCCATTTATTTTGCTTAAGATGCTTGCATCTTATTTTGATGTGGTTTGGGATAAAAGCTGTGCCGAATTTATGCATTTGACTCTGCAAAATTCTCGTTTTCGTGTTCTCTTTTTAAAGGTTTAATACATTGTTTTTAAACATGAAAGAAGCTTTTTTAAGACCTGTACCAGTTTCTTATAAAATGGGGTACTATTTTGAAAATCATGGTCTGTGTCTCTTAAATTTGAGTGTTTCTAAAACGCGGGAAACTGCTCCTCTTCTTTAACTCAAAAAGGCATCAATGTGCAGAGCAACATACAAACAAAGCGAATTGTAATCATAAAGCTTAGTAGCCTACGCGTAGACCCATATTTGGAATAATGGATTTACGCGTAGGCTAACAGCTTAGAGCCATATAAAAACAGCTGGTGACCATGCCACTTGTCAGTATCACAAACACGGGAGGCCTAACCAAAATAATTTCGTTCAAGCTTCGCCTTATGTCAGTGCAGTAACAGCAACACAAAATAATATAAATTGATCACTACAGCAAAAACACGAATACCTGTAAGTTTCTGTAACAGGTTGAAATGGAATATAAGTTCCCTATACACTTATACCATGCATCCTATATACCGGGTAAGTGAAAGAAGTAAATAAAGATGTACTTCTCTTAACGCTCCGCTTTATTCATGAAACTGGTCGTTTTGATTAGAATTTAAATCTCAGTTATAAGCCATACAACCACCAAGTCCCTTGTAAATTAACCTTTCCTTTTCTTGTAGTAGCTATGTGTAAGCAGTTACGTGTACTCTCAAGTCGTTACGTATAGTGCTATGTTCGTGTTTTCAGTTTTATGTTGCCATTTGGTAGTCGTAGTTTTTCGTTCTAAATGGCATTGCTCTTGTAGTACGGTATAGTATTTTGTAGGTAGTGTTATTAGGTAATATTTCTTGTAAGTTTTTAGATGAAATGTATAAAAAAGTTAACGCGCTTCGCCGGATGTGGAATAAAAAGTATGTTGCCAAAATTCAAAATTGAAATGCTAATAGATCAATCAAAGGACAATTTGTGACAAGTTTGTTTGGTACAATCACTCTAGACTACATTACATAAGTCCCTCTAACTTGCGCTCGTTGTTGTTGTTGTTATCGCTTCAGTTGAGGGACTTATGTCCTTACACTTCAATACAGGGACTAATTAGGCCAAGTCCGCCGCGTTCACGGCGCGACCAATCAGATCGCTACTTTCTTAATATGGTCAACCCACGTGCCTATTTGTAGCGTTTGATTGGCTCATTAGTTCAAAGTTCGACCTCTCGCAGCGAAGCAACGTTCGAAGTAACGTTCGAAGAGACGTTCGAATTTTCTTTCGACGTTCGTAGAATGGAAGATGTTCTAAGTTTCTTCTGATTTTTCGTAAGATTTTAGTCCCTGTTTAGAATCCGCTTGGTCGTGAGTCCTTTGTATGAGTGAAATTAAAACATCAGATTATAAATGTTGAACGAATACAAGGAATCACGTCGTCAGTCTACAATCACTCATCATTTCGACCCAGAAACTAAAAAAATACTTGCAGGGGGTTTGTATGGGAACGACAATTTCACGCTCGATACTGGTCTATGATTTGCTGGCCATTGAAATTCAAATTACATTTTCTAAACTGACAATTGTATTGAATTTACATTACAATGGCAAGTAAATCATGGAGCAGAAATGAATATGCAATTCTTCTTCCCTTGCAAACACTTTACAAGAATTTTCCTAACCTTTGGGTCCAAAAGATGGGTGACTTTAGGGAGCAGTCATATTTAATCCTGGGTACCAGGGTGGGAGGATAATTTCGTGCAATTACAGAAAATTTCATACCCTACCTTGAACATAGAAAAAGTTTCTATACACGATCATCTTTCAGTAAAATGGTTTAGTACCCTATCTAGAAGTCTTTGTGCATAAAACATAGATATATGGACAAATTGCAAGTTGTCCCAAGCGATTTTCATACTGGTCAAGAGATTCATAATTTCCGGATGTCCGTTAGCTATTCTTTCAATCTTTGATCGATGACTTCATCCAAAATGTTTTCATGGAAATTAATTTTGTACCCCATAAAAATTGCTCTTAAAACTTTAGTCTGCGGTGCAACCTCTACGGGGGAGGAAATATTTTCCTCCCCTATTTTCCTCCCCCGTAGAGGTCGCACCGCAGACTATTAAAACTTTCGTGCAACCACAAAATCATGGAAAAAATTTCATACCCCTGCTAAAAATCCTCCCCCACCCCCGGTACCCAGGATTAAAAATGACCACTGCCTTACCAAAAAACTTTCACAGCTGCATTAGCCATTGACCGATAGATTAACATTTTTAGTTTCAAATATTGGCCAGGTGTTTTTTACTTCAAGTAGCACCAAACGGTTTAATTTTCTGTACTCACCCAGCATAAGGTGCCTAACTGTCCAAATATCAGCGTGGAAGTTCTTAACCCACAGTTTCTTTTAAGTGAGTATACTTCCTAACTAAATGTTGTTTCATTGCCTGTTCGCTAGTTGCAAATACATACAGCCTGCACTTGGTAATGCATGGAAAATTTATGCTTTTCTTGCAAGGAGAAATGAAAATGAATATGCACGGTATAATTACCTTTAATCCTGGTCGGCCTATACGCCCGAATTTGCCAATCTTTCCATGTCTACCCTACGACAATAACAATTAAATACTAAACTGCATAAACTATTTTGATTAACAGAACGATGATTTGATCCTATGGTTTGATCATACCATAGCTTCATGAATGAACTTTAAAAATCTCACGTTTCACACTTCATTCGATTATCTGGCAATCGATCCAGATCTAGAAAATTCTCAAGGAAAATTTACCGCATCATTCAGGCAGATAGAAAGGTCAGAAAAATCCTAGAGCCATCAGATTTCTAGCCTATCACCTAATGTAGGAGCCATTCAATTTGCGATGTTTAAAACCAACAAACCAAATTTCATTCAAACCAACTTTATTCGATATGACAAAGAGATCTTGTGAGTAAATCAGTCTCAAAGGACCACGTACCGGCTTTCCTTCGAATCCTTGGGGACCAATGAATCCTCGTGGTCCAGGTTCACCCTTGGAAAATGAGGGACAAAAATGAATCAAATAGGGTTACTTGAGTAAGTAGAAATTGTAATAAAAGATAAGTCATAAAGAAAATAATGAAGTAGAGTGTAGCATCAGATGAAAAATATTCGCGCAATTTCATCATGTCTTGCGGAAATGAGACAAATGGAGCTGTAAAGGTTCATATTTGATTTGCAATATTTGAGAATTTAACCAACTAAAAGGAAGGTCCAAAACAAATGCATTCTAAAGATAATTTTCGCTAGCTACAAAATGCGGAAGATGACTGAGAAAGTCTGCATGATTGGGCCTGCAGCAAAAAAGATACGCTGCATTCTGCAAAAATATAGATTTTCCACACATTAAATGTGAATTGAAATAATACTATCGATGAGCATGATGGCATCAGCCCAGGGGCAGGGGCACTTGATTGTTAAGTGATACTGAACGTGCTGCTCTTATGGGTCTGTTTTTAACCTTAATTTTTGGTAGATGGGTATCTTTTTCAGAACTTGAATTTCTGACGACTGAAGAAATTTGAATTCACCTTGCATCCTCAAATCGACAAAATTCATAGACATGGTTACGAGACTTCCTGAAGTTCATGCAAAAGGGTTCGATATTCTTGAAAAATTCTTTCATACAAATGAGTTGATTCCTTTTTGTCAAAGTCCAGATTCACGTCGAGTCATGTTCGCAGTCAACTACCCCCCCCCCCTGGAGCATCAATCGATCTATCATTAGTGCGAGATTTCAATTACAACGAAAAAATCATACGTACCTTTTTGCCATTTTTGCCTGGTTTTCCATGGGTGCCATCTTTCCCATGCGTACCCTTGAAGAAGAATGACATGCTCAATCAATTCACCGTAACTCTATATTAAGTCCCCAGAGGACTTATTTAATTTCAGACACTCCAGGGAGGGGCCAATAGAGAGGGGCTTATTAGAGAGAGTGAGCTTATTCATAAAATCAGATGATAAGGATCTATATGATAGCTTCTCACTTCTTTTACTCCATATTTTGCGGATGCAACATACAATTTTCGATAGAGTTTTAGCCAAAACCATATCAATGCAAACTTGCTTAGCTAAAGAAATGGAAAATCTTTTGTAATTGTGGAATTTGATATGAGTTGGGGGGAGTTGACAAGAGAGGGGGGCTTACTTACAATTTGGCTTGGAAGGGAGGGGCTTTTTAGAGACGGGGCCTGATAGAGAAGGGGGTAAATAGAGCTTCTACGGTACTGTTATGAGTCAATATACAGATCACTGTATCTAAAATTGTCAAGGCATGCAAGAATAAATAAAAGAAAGTTTACCTGAAGGAATTATTCCCATGGAGAGAGAGCCTTCCTTAAACGAATTCCATATTAGCGGGCGAGTAAAAATACCAATCCCCATTTGATAGGCCACTGCTCCCCGGATACCATGACGATAAATGAATTTATTCAAAGCATAAAAGGGAACAATAAGTAGCTTGTTCAGGGATTGAGAAAAGCTGCCCCTTGAGAATTGCATGCCACACAGCAATTCCAATGAGGCTCACTTGTAAAATAGTATAAAAGCCCTAATGAAACGTGACGTTTTCACAGGTCGATAGCAAGTTTTCTCTGTGTGATTTCCCCTCCCACCCTCCCCAAAAAACCTTTTGAACGTTGTTTGAAAGTTTAGTGTTGGAATTTCATGCAGTTGAAATATCTTTGGGCCTAGGCACAATCTTGCTAGACTGACCTTACTACTACCTACGTACTTGAGTACTTCTTGTAGTTAATAACTAGGAATACAAACCCGCGCTGCGCGCGGGTTTGCAATTCCCAGCTCCTGCGGAGGGCTTGGCGCCTTCGGCGCCTGGCCGCCTGTGGCGGCTATCACCGATCAAGTGGCGCGCTTCGCGCGCCACTTCCTCAGTGCCGAGCAGCCTAAAATGAATGCATTGAAATTATCCATCCAACAGATGTGACAGAGACTGACAGAAACGATTTTTGATTGTCAAGCGTCTTGAAGATTTGAAGATTGACGTGCACAGAAATTCTTCCGGAATTGTACATATTGGTCACTTCAGTATTTATCCATGCAAACAAATCATTGCATTGTTAAACTTCTTCCCAGTGAAGGTCAACTTTTATTTGCCCTTCCACTACGGCTAGTCTATGTTTAACTTAATTTACTAAAGGTTATGCTAATTTGTATCCATACAAATTTAACTTTGGGTTAGATTTCAGATGTTACCCCTCCCCCCTCCGGGTAGATACCTTGCACTGACTATTGAGAAATGGAACCCACATTATTGTACCGGCTGAGTCAGAAAAAAACGTGGAGCGGTTGGCGGACGGTGGCGTCACATTGAGTCATCGTGAACTAAATTTTTCCGTGCAGCTAAGAATCTAACTTAGATCATAAACCACTTCTCATTGACATCCGTCATTTGATGAATTTGCTGAAAGATATTTTGTTAGTAAGACCCTGTATGGGAGTCTTGCAAACTGGAGAAATCTTTGACTAAGCTCCTATAGCCGTTTAGCATTGCCACAGTTGCAGGTACACGTTGTATTGTTAAGGGAAACTGAAAAAGCTAAGCCTGGTTCGCAGGTCGCTTAGGTCGCTAAGATTGCCATAAGAAACAATAGAAAACTTTACTTATTCACTGTCCGTTCTTGGGGGGGGGGGTTTCTTCCATAGTAAAGGTACCTGGAGATGTGCCGCCCGCAAGGGTATTGTTAGATTTATGATATTAGGGTGGTCGCCCTGTGGCAAATTCAATAGTCGCAGTAGTATTCGTTCGAAAAACCTTCATGAGACACTCGCATTCGCAGCTCAGATTCACATTCGCATTCGCATTCGCCGTTAATTGAACTGGACTGGACATTTTAATTATACGCATCATCATTTGAAATGAAACATGTTATTATTCGTTGATAAAGAGAGAGTGACATTTAAACCTTAATTCGAGTTCTTTTCTTACGCCCTTAATCCTAAACACGAACCAGGACCACGCGTTCAGATTTGGAACTTATCGCCGTCAAAAAATAAACACAATATACAACAGGTATACTTTTTCAAGCTTGCTAGTCTAGCCAAGGGTATACGTTTTGCCAATTTTAGTCCACTTAGTCTAGGCAAGGGTATGCTTTTTGGCAATTTTAGTCGATTTTGGTCTGGGCAAGGTATGCTTTTTGGCAATTTCGGTCAAAGAAATGTCAAACTTCGGTAATTCCTGTGAAGAAACCCAAATTTTTTCAAATTTTTGGTCCAGAGAATGCAAAAATTTGGCAAGTTTTGTCTAGAAAATGCCATTCATGGCACCATTGATGTAGAAATTAGTCTAGCCAAGGGTATCTTTTTCACAAAAATTGGTCTAGCCAACGGTGCCATTTTGAAACTGTGGGCGGCACACCCCTACCCGAAATTTAGCCAAGAACCCTCCCCCCGTGTGTCCGTTATCCGACTGTTCTCATTTATGCTATTCTTCGATTTCCTGGTCAATCCTTTACTGTTGTTAGAACCCACAAAATAGAAACTACTACTTTTAAGACACCTCACACTAATTCTTTTGAGAAATGGTACCCTCATATTCATATAAGAAACAAAGGAAATTTGTACAATATTTAATGGGGAAACGAACAGGTTCCTTTGAAAGAAGTGGTTTTCTGCGATACTCTTGATGTTACTTTTCTTATTCACTTTCCGGTATTCCACTGTTCTCTTTTATACGATTCTTCGATTTCCTGGTCAATCCTTTTGTTAGAACCCACAAAATGGAAACTACTACTTTTAAGACACCGCATGCTAATTCTTTTGAGAAATGGTACCCTCATAAGAAACAAAGGAAATCTGTACAATATTTAATGGGAAAGCGAACAGGTTCCTTTGAAAGAATTGGTTTTCTGCGTTACTTTTAACAAGGGTGTTAGGACACGAATGTTTTGATTTATTATTTGTTTACCTTGTTTTGATCCCTGTGTCTTGTTTTGTTGTCTTGTTTTCTGTTTTGTTTCGTTTTCAACTGAGCGTGCTTAGGCCAAACCGCTCTCCAAGTTGTTCGAATATAGCTCCCTTGTATTTCTGTGTCTTAGTGCGCCTTCACACAAGATAGGTTTTAAAACCGAAAAGCCACCTATCTTGTGCGAAGGCGCACTAAGACACAGAAATACAAGGGAGCTGTATTCGAACAACTTGGAGAGCGGTTGGGCCTAAGCACGCTCAGTTGAAAACGAAACAAAACAGGAAACAAGACAACAAAACAAGACACAGGGATCAAAACAAGGTAAACAAATAATCAATCAAAACATTCGTGTCCTAACACCCTTGCTTTTAATGCTAATTTTGTTATTTGCTGGCCATTATTCCATCGTTCTCTTTTTTACGATTCTTCGATTTCCTGGTCAATCCTTTGCTGTTGTTAGAGCCCACAAAATAAAAACTACTACTTTTAAGACACCTCACCCTAATTCTGTTGAGAATTGGTACCCTCACATATTCATATAAATATAAGACACTTGCCTCAAATGGGAAACTTGTATTTAAGAAATTTGATTCATATAGGAAACTTGTACACTATTTCTTAATGGGAAAGTGAACAGTTTGCTTTGAAAGACGTGGTTTGAATTTCGCGGGTTCTTAGTGTGTTCCACATGAAACTCGGATTACTTATAAGCAACACTGAACAAAAGTAAGGCAAACAGCTATGGTTGCATACAAGATATTGATTTAGGGTATCGACTTTCAGTCACGAAATGCGGAGAAGCTGAATGCACTCCGTCGTGTAATTTCTAACGATAGCAACATGGTAAAGGCCCAGTAAAAGCTGTTTGGTTTATATTTTCGAACTGGGATTTCAGCAGCACTCAGAGTAATAATGCAGGTAAATTCTTCTTTGTTATCTATGGATTTCAAGTAAACTTAAATCATTAAAAACGGTGAAAGTAAACAGTTATGAGGATAGTTTCCTTCGCTGAAAGAGTTGGCAAGCATGCTTTGGGTCAGTCTAGTTTTTCCACCAATGGACGGAAATCCGTTCTGTTTTCACAAGCCTGTTGATAGTTCATCTTACTACAATAACGTTCTCTTGTTCAAAACAATCTATGTTCTCAAGGACTCGAAGAACGAAGTTTTTTGCAAAAAGTTCACTGTTAAGACTCGTAGCGGACGATGCGGTTTCCACAGGGCGAAGGATTTTGTCCACAGGGCTAGCTCTGCAGATATCCAAGTGAAACCGCAAGAAGGCTTTTTCGCTCCTGGCCTCGCTGCCTGGCATTTTTGGGCGAAAAGAAGCAGACTTGTGGAACTTAGGTATTTTCGCGGATTTTTTGACGCGTAAATGCAGGGGCTACCCGGACGGGAAGAAGGAGATCTCAGTGACGTATGGATTAGCGTTTTTCGTTTGATCTCACCGCTCACCGCTTAGTTATAGTAGATAAATAAAGTTATTTTCGTTTGAATGAAATGAATAAGAAAATAATATCGGCAAATGCAATATTTAATGGTGGATATGCTCAAGTCCATTTTAGATATTACCTGATATTAACTATACCCCGTTCTGAAATTATGAGGGAGAGTCTAGAGAGGGCCCCTTCAAAAAGCTTCAAAACGGGCATAAAATCACGACCAAAGTTTCCCAATATTTCTACCTCATAGCAATTACTTCGATGCGTTTTGCACATGTCATCCTCTTGGGAGAATGCAACGGCACGGAAGGACGTGTTGTTATACTTCCAGGGACAACAATTCATCTCCCCAAGGGACAAAATTACTGTTAAGTAGATATTTGATCGTCACTCAGAAAATTTTTGAAGCATTATTTTCCGTACTCATAAAGACAGAAGAAAAATCACAAAGATATTTCTATCAAGCGAAGATCGATTTATTCGAATTTATTAGATATTCAGGGTACCACAATTTTCAAATGCCCGAACAGCTTTTTGGCACACCCACTAGTATTAAAGCTTAAAATTAACATCAAATATTGGCTGAAAGGAGTTCAAAGTTCTTTACAGTATACATCTCCCTGAAACTAGATTACTTGAAAATCTAAAGTCATATTTGTTAGAAAATAGTATAAGAAACTTACGTCAAGTCCAGGCTTTCCAGCTGCTCCAGGATCCCCATAATCACCATGTTCTCCCTGCATAATGCAAAATATTTGTCAATGAAACAAACATATAAGAACCTTCCTCGAATAGGGACCCACGGCATAAAGTCTTCAATATTCATTCCTTTATGTAATAACCTTTTCATACTGGTTTTGCGTAAGCTCTGATTTTTAAGAACAAATGCATTTATATAGCGTTCAGCTGTGACATTTTGAAACGTGGAATTATTATCGTGTAAGATAACAATAATCAAGGTAGGTCTTCGGTCATCTTAAAAGGCCTGAACAAGTCTGATTCCACCAAAATGCGAATGTTCCATCCAAACCTCGTTCCCAGGGTGTTTTTACGTCATACGCTGATCACGAACACTTCGATCAAATGCGCCCAGAAAATAAGTGCATTAGCAGCCAGTATGGATTGCAGTTTGCTAGACAACGCATAGGTATATGAAAATATAAAACATTGAGCATTCTTGTCATCCACATACAACAATGCACTTGAAAAAGGATATCTTAACAAAGTCTCCAATTCAGCACTGTGTCTATTCTAAATTCGTGTTAGCTCATGGCTCTTTGTATAAAGATGTATCATTATCATACTACTTTAGAGATGAATTAAATACAGGGTGCCCCAAAATAATTGTGCCCGATTCGTGTGGCTGCTGTGGAGGAGCTGTAGATTCAATCAACTCAGTTTTTACACAGCTGCATAGGTCCAACCTCGAACCCAGGGTAACAATGGGCGGTCAGTTGTTACCCTGGTGCCTACCCACATCTTTCTTCATTTTCATTGGCTGATGTTAAATGACTGCCTTTTTGCATAAATTAACTTCGGCCATAAAGCAGACTTATTACGGTTGCCTTCACCTCATTCTGCTATGACGTCAGGACTTATCACCGGTAGCAACGCATAAGGAGTTGGAGATTAATCAGTTGTAATAAGTCTACATGCGAAGTTTGTTTTCCTGCTGCGGTGAATGGCCTAGCGATGCAAAAATAAAGAAAATGCTCCCCTTTGCTAACAAAGAATTTAAAAGTAACAGTTTGCAAATAGGAAGATCCTAAACTATCTCTTTTATCATGAACATCCTATACCAGGGTGTATTTTCTAAAATATATGCGCATCTTACAGTATCTGCTAAGTGTTTTAGCATTTTAGACTTTGCTACAGTGCAACAAACTAATTTTTTCTTGCATCACACCATCAATTTGCAAAGCGCGGGAAGCAGCCAAATGACCTCCGCAGCTTTCTTGTCTGAATATGACGCCATTACCGTGAATAAGGCAATTGCATAATTTTTGACATAAATTAGAATGCATTAACCACGAATTGTCAGGTAGGAACCAGGGGTATCATTTGTGCTGAAGAGGCGAGGCTGAAGACAATGATAGCCCAGGAATCGAGGTTGGCATAGGTCAGGCTTCAACGTAGAGTTTGAGACCTTGTATGAGTCAATCTGATACGTGGTTGCTGATTCATGGCAGAGAAAAGGCAAAATAAATGGCTTCTTCGAAAACAGCACTTCTATTGTTCTCCAACAATTGTGGGGAATCCAAGGCCGCGTTGTTCTGATTGTATATTCCCAGTGACACACTGAATAGGTTCACAAGATGCGTCTCTTTCAACGCTAACGTAAGTAGTCCTTCGATTTGTTGGTGTATCCTGCCAGTTTAGGCCCGCAGTTTTCCTCCAGTGAAGACAACATCAACAATGTGTTGCGTTTTACTGAATCTTAACTCTTGATGAACGTTGTCACTCCATGAATCTAACCCAAAACTAAACTCTCAAACTACTGTACCCCTTATATAGCGTTCTACATGAAAGTTCTAGAATATAGTGACACAGGATTCCAAATATAGTATTTTAGGCAAGCATGATAAGGCAGTTTACGTGATGTTCACCCTAGAAACTTCTCTACACAGTTCTTATTATTCTACTAGCAAGCATTATTCAGCAAAAGGAAGTACTAGAAAAGTCCAGTTCACAACACAATGTCAAAATAAAGTAAGTTTTCAAAGAAAGGGTTCTAGCATCGCATTAAGATTTTTGCTAAATATTTAAAGGGTGAGCAGTGTTGTCTATTCATAAGAGAGCACTCTCTACCTTTTAGAACATGCAATGAAAATTTTAATGCGATGCCAAGTCCCTTTCTTTGAAAACTTACTTTATTCTTAGATTGCTGTAGAACAACAGAAGTGCTGTTTTTGAAGCAGCCAGTTATTTTGCCTTTTCTCTGCCATGAATCAGCAACCACAGGTCAGAGTGACTCAAGAAAGGTCTCAAACTCTAAGTTAAAGCTAGATTTATGCAACTCTGTGAAAACGGAAATAATCGAATGTACGACTCCTCCACAGTAGCCACACAAACGGGCACAATTTTTTTGGGACATCCTGTAGTACCTACATCAGGACTGGTATACTTACAGGCATTCCTAGCAGACCAGGATCTCCTGGAGGACCTCTTTCTCCAGGCTTGCCCTGAAATAAAAAACACAGTTTTAGACAACGCTATTTGAAAGGTCCGTGCAAAGTAAACGCTTGTAATTGGAAAGAACAAACAAATCTGAAAAAATTTTCTTCAAATCGAAAATTCAAAAGCCAATGCACCTAAGCATACTGGGTGAGTCAAAATAGTTTATTTGTTTGGCGGGCTGTCGACTAAAAATTTTGGGGTCGATTTCAAAACTAAAATGTTTATCTATCAGTCAAAGCCTAACTTAGATGAGAAAATGTTGTCTGGTAATATCATTCATCTGTAAGGGAGCTGTCATAAGGAATGAAACAGAGGGGGGCGGAAGGGATTTCAAAATTTGTTGTAAAATCATATAGCCCGATGGAAGAAACAGAAACTGTTTTTATAACCCCGTAAACATCTGCAAAATGATTTGATGACCCCACCAGGGCTTCAAAATGAACTCTGGCAATACTGTATTTGTGGGATCCAGTATAACGTTTTAAGAAGGCAGGGAGGTACCTGCAGATACCACTGTATTAGACACTGAGATAGTGAACAACATCAATGATGAAGAGAACAGAAAAAGTGACGCTGGCAATGTTTAAAACATTTGTAAAATATTGAAAACAAATCCGAAGAAGTACAGCTTCATGGCCCATGTTTATCACTTGCAGGAGTTTGTTAGCCCAACATTTTCCATCCAATAATTTTGGTGACCCTGTCAAATCCCTTCCGCCCCCCTCTGTGCCATACTTTATGACAGCTCCCTAAGATAAAGAAATTAGAAAAATGTCTGTAAGACGTCTGCATGGGAATCTAGCATATAAAGTGGCACTGAATTATGAATTCAATGTAATTGTCAGTTTCAGCAATAGAATATTAACTAAAATAGCAAGTAAATCATGAACCAGAATGGAACGTGGGAATGCCCGTTACGATATATGCCCCTTACAGATATTTTTCTAAGTTTTGTGTCTTCAAGATGAGTGATATTACCAACAAAATTGTCATATCTAAGTTAGCCTTTGACTGGTAGGTAAATTAACATTTTAATTTTGAATATCTGCTGCGTACTTTTTATTCCACAGCCCATCAAACACGAAAACTTTTCTCGACTCACCCGGTATGAAATTGATTTAGATAATTCAGAAATATACCACGACGAATTACCACGACGTTGTAAATGTATCGATATTCATCTTCTTCAGTAACTGGTCTTACAACAATTTGGAGACCTACCTAAAAATCTATATTATGATAGGGTAACAAAAGAAACATCCTAATCCTAACAAAGGGACCTACCTAATACACATGCGTTCTCAACCGAAGAAGAAAAAGGGGTGGACCGGCCACACATAAGTAAAGCAAAAACTGAGAGAAAGAAGGATTGACTTGAAATGGGAGTCAGATGTGCCGCTGTCTCATGGCAAATAAACGATAAAACCGTAAAACCTTGACAAATGAAATGAGAAAACCCGCACCAAAAAGACAGCAAAATAAAGCTATAGAAAATGTAACAGGAAATCCCAACCTCATCCCCAGGACCTTATACGGGAAAGTAAATAACAGCAACTAACCGTTTGGAGAAGCGAAAAGATTCAGAGTCAACAAGCCTGAGACATTGAGATCGAAGTTGCAAATGTGCCATAAACAATGAAAAGTCAAAGAAAGAAACATAATTGTGTTTGAGTGCTTCCTTTGTTCTAATTATAGGCGAGCCTATTTACTTTTACACATTCCATTTTGAGACGTATGTCACACTTAACAATTTCAGTAGATACCCAAGGGGACCATTCATCATTCCCAATGGATTGCCTTTTTCAAAATAAAGAAATATCGGAATAGTTCTTGACATAAAGGAGAATAAACATTCAGTATTTCCCGAACTACATTTTGCGCAAATATTCTTTCAAACAGTTGAAAAGCTGGACTTGTTCTTTGCAATTTTCAATCGAACCAATTCCAAAAAAAAAAACATTATCAATGGCAATTCAAAAAAATAGAATGAAACAAAAATGACCTTAGGCTGTGTTTGATTGGTACCAATTCTGAAAACGGTTGACTCGGTAGACTTAGAATTAATTGACTCCCTAATTCCGAAAACGGCAGGTTTGGCAGGTTTGGCAGGTTTGGAAGGCCTTCTGAACCGTCTGCTCCAAAAGCAGAAGGTTTCGCAGACTTTGGAGAGGTTCTCGTTTTCATATACGAAACCTTGAAAACGTGGCAAATTTTGCTCACGTTGTTACGGTAAATTAGTAACTTTACTCTTTTTTCTGCCAAGCATCGGACTTGTGTTCGTGCTTTTCAACGGGAAACTTCGTCTTGGCCAAGATGAATCTGAAACCAGCTGTTTTGCAGAATTTGGCCTTTGATTCGGAACTGTGTTTCCGTCTCTGCGAAGTCTACCGTTTTCAGACTTTGGTAGGTTTGGAATGACCGATCAAACACCATTAATAGACCTTTTAGCTATTCTGAAAAAGAATCTCAATCGAACGATACTTTGCTATGTTTTGTAGAATTTTCGAATGTGCACAATAGTGATAGAAGCTCTAACGCCACTCAATGGAAAGTCGTGTATAAAAATGTATAAAAATAACGCTTTATCCAGACTCTTTTGCTGAATAGCTAAAAGGTCTATTGCAAACAGTTATAAAAACTGATCAACCTTATGCAACTCCTGACCCAGTTAAATCGAAGACTAAGAATATTACGCTGCTACTTCTAATCTACTTACTGCCATCCCGTGCTGTCCTACGTGTCCCCGATGACCTTTCATTCCTGGTGCTCCCTGAAATGAATAATTAAAAACCAAAAAGTCGACTCGACAGATTTTAAAGGGGATTAACATGTTTCAAAAAGGCATTTGCAATGAATCACAGTAACGAACAAGGTAATAGATGAATAAACAAACTAATGAATGAATGAATGGAAAAATCAATCAATTGATCAACGAATCAATGAATCAGTGAATGAATGAAAAAATAAATCAATCGATTGGTCTCCTATTTAATGTGTAGGTGTAAGTTGTTGTTTACCGCTGGTCCAGGTTCGCCAATGTTTCCGCGTCGTCCTGGCCTTCCAGGCTGCAAAAAAATTTGAAATGATATCATACTTGCGCTTCAGACTCAAATGCTAAAGACAATTTGTCCTTTGATGAATGAAAATGAAATCGATGCAAATCTTTATTGAATCTCCGAATATTAAAGGGCCCTGGTCAACATCGGTGCAGTGCGCTCTTTTTCTTCTTTGTTTCCATGTGCTTAAGAGTTTCTGCTAGACAGAAAAGATGGTGCAGGGCTGCTCAATAAAGTGTCCAGTAAGAAACTTTGAAGGCTGGAAGAAGCAATCAGCAAGTTGCCACTGTTTTTATACACCGTCTTTTCGCCATATCAAGTTGTTGTTGCTTCTTATTCTTTTAAATTGGCCTGCAGTGTAATTTCTTGAAACGGTGATATTCTCGGGTAGCATAGGTTTCAATCTTTTCTCTTTTAAGAATTCAATAAAATTTTCGAAAATGACTTAAAACTATTGTAATTTTTAAACCTGTCGACGAAAGGTCAAATAATTTTCAAAAAACCATAGTTTATGGATGTCCACAATATGGTATCAAGCAAAACTCTATGGGGTGCTATTCCCGCCAAAATTATTTCAGATCATTATTAGGCATTCTGATGTAGTTATTTAGCAACTTTTATTGTGATTATGCATTACTTTTCATTATTATGCAATAATTTTCATTATTATGCATTACTTTTCATTATCTTGCACCACTTTTCATTATTATGCATTACTTTTCATTATTTTGCACTATTTTTCATTATTATGCATTACTTTTCATTATTTTGCACTATTTTTCATTATTATGCATTACTTTTCATTATTATGCAATAATTTTCATTATTCTGCACTATTTTTCATTATCATGCTTTACTTTTCATTCCTTTTACTTTACGAACACCTTGTATCATCGAAAACCCTTTATATCACCGAGTACCCGTGACAAGCACAGCCAGTCAAGTACATCCCAGCCAAGTCAAGTCCAGTCTTACAGTAACAATGGAAGATGAAATTGGAGAGTTGAGGCGGTTGATCGTTTCTAAGCTTGAAGAGCTAATCTTATCCCTGACTCTTCAGGCCCGTCGGAAGCGGGGGGGGGGGGCTGGGAGCCCCCCCAATAATTTACTGAAGTTTGTTGATTTTGTAAGTGAAAAAGGCAGTGAAAGCCAAGGTTGTAGGAATGAAGATTTGAACTCGTATATATTCGAAGAAGGTACCAGAATCTATCAAAAATGCAATATCTTTTGATGTCATACAAGTCAAAAATTTCAAAATTTTCCTGGAATGACTTTTATTAGACGTGATCCTTTGCTTCCGTCAATGGCAGATTTTCCAAAAATAGGGCATTTTCCAACGATCTAAAGGGCGTGGTCATGAAAAATTTTCCCGGGGGCCCCCGGACCCCCTTTTTCGTCTCTTCGCTCCCACCTCGTTTCAGCCTCCCCCAATATGAATTTCGTTCCGACGGCCCTGCTCTTGGACCAGATTCTGCTGATTCTGTCACAATCGACGAGCTTGAAAGCATACAGGCGTATGAACTTGCTTTAGACTCTGTTTGTCGAGTACCAGAAGCTGCGATTGCAGCTCTGTCTAGTGCCAGAAGACTATTAGAACGGCAAAACAGAACGGAAACCACTTGGCTTGGCTGGGATGTACTTGACTGGCTGTGCTTGTCACGGGTACTCGGTGATATAAAGGGATTTCGATGATGATACAAGGTGTTCATAAAATAAAAGGAATGAAAAGTAAAGCATAATAATGAAAAATAGTGCATAATAATGAAAAGTAGTGCATAAGAATGAAAAGTGGTGCATAATAATGAAAAGCAATGCATAATAATGAAAAGTGGTGCAAGATAATGAAAAGTAATGCATAATAATAAAAATTATTGCATAATAATGAAAAGTAATGCATAAAATCAAAAATAGTGCAAAATAAAGAAAAGTAATGCATAATAATGAAAAATAGTGCATAATAATGAAAAGTGGTGCATAATCACAATGAAAGTTGCTAAATAACTACATCAGAATGCCTAATAATGATCTGAAATAATTTTGGCGGGAATAGCACCCCATAAAACTCTTTCACTCTTCTGGTCTGTGATTTAGAAATTTGATGACGTCACATCATAAAATGAGCTGAAATATAAAGTAGGCTGTAATTTCGACAAATATTCAAGATTTCTGAAAAGTCCAACGGTAGAATTATAGAAAAGTGGCTAAAATATTTTTCAAGTCATTCAGTTTAAGCAAATAGGTCATTGAATTTTACACCCGCCCTTTTACGTCGAGTTAAAGATTTGGAACCTATGCTTTCTCGGGTAACATCAACAGTTTCTGTTCCTCATATCCAAGGTCAAATCTTATCAACGCACTTGCACTCGGGTTGCGTGCGCGAAAGGACGAGGTGCCCACTACTTTGCCAATCAGGCGTTGTTCACGACTGGTCGGATGCTTTCGACAAAATTGATAGCGGCCGAAGAACAGAAAGGCTGTTGGTTGATCAGGGCCCTTTAAGGTTTGTTTCCTTTATTCAAAGAAAAGTTATTCATGTGAAATTGTTACGGCCAGTTAAAGTGAGTTAGAGATCAAGGTTTCAAAGAACTTTTTGATGTGCTTGTTTACATTAATAACTTGATTTACCGGCCGTAGAAATCTCGGCTTTTAATTACTAACCGCTCTGCGATGGTATCACGTATGACAAACAGCATAGGCTTTCGTAACGAAATCTGTCTTTGTCCGTCTAAAGTTGATTTTGAATGCACCACTTCACTTAAGTGGCCTCGTTTTGGAAATTTGTAAAAATTTCATATGAAGATCTCGCGCCCAGATTCGGATTTAGCACCCAAATTTTAGTCTAGTTACATGTTTTTAAAGTAATGGCATTTGTGATGTTGATTTTATGAGGATGTAAGGTTTAAAAGATTTTAAAAAGCTGCGACCGTGACGTGAAAAGACGTTTTGGGTGAAACTTTACACCCCGAGTCATTTCATGGCATAAAGTTAACGCTAAGACCGCTAGCAACACGAAAACTTGTAGTTAGACTAAAGCTTGGATTCTAAGTCCGTATTTCACCTATAAAATTTTACATGAAAGAATCGTGAATAATTTCCAAAACGGGGCTATTAAAGGAGGTGGTGTATTAGGTGCAAGGTTGAAATGTTCGCGAATAAAAACAATTAAAGAGTTTTTCATGAGTATTTTTGCGTTATCGCAAATATCACCTCACATCTGATTTGAGATAGACCTTAGGCATCTTCACTTACCGCTCCACGGGCACCTGGCATTCCTTCACTGCCGAAAGCTCCTTTCTTTCCCTTGTATATAAAGAAAAGAAAAAATAAGACCTCAGCTTAAAGCGCAAATAAAGAGGAAAATACAGTATAAGCTGATATTAACATATCAGAAAACATGATACAAATGTTCCATCCTTAAATTTTTCTTCTAAATACAGGTTGTCAAAAAATGCATCATAAATTGACATAATTATTTACTTGAAATTTTCGTAGGTCGCTCCAGCTCTTTCATAAGCTGAATGCTGTAACAAAACCTCAAGCTCATTTTTTACCGAAAAAAGGCTGTATAAACATAAACTATAGATTGAAAATGTTGCAGCGGGCTTAAAGTTTAATCAGAAGAAGAATAACGAGAAGTTCCATGCTTCAACATCCATTGATAAAAGATTTAATAATATTTCGCTGTAAATCCATACAGCATCATTTGGTGAATAAAAAAAAGAAATATTGTTAAATCTTTTTATCAAACGATGTTGAAACATGAAACTTCTCGTTCTTCTTTTTCTGAATTAAACTATACAAATTGCGTGCCCATGAAAAGATGATAGATTAAGGTTTTAGACGGTGTGCAAGAAAATACAGTTAGGCCCGAATTTATTCATTCCCACGTCAAATTCTAATTATCTGCATCGTTCTATTTGAAGAACAACTTTACTGTGGCTGAAGTTTCGTAAGAATATGATGAATTTATGAAAATAAGCACAACAAAAGACATTTGAAGGAATGAAGTATCTTATGAATTGGTCCACAAATTTTAAGATTCAAAGTACTCCAAATCTTACATGGGTATAAATAATTTCAGGCTTAACTATAAGTCAAATCATACTATCATTGAAATACTGTGTATAAAGTCGGGTTGGGACACGCTGTATTAAGATTAGAAGTAGTACCGTATACACTAAGGTACTGCAAAAAAACCCAAAATTCTATATCAAATCAAACATCGAATTATATCTCATCAACATTTCAACAATTAAAAAGTGGTTCGCGTATTCGTGAGCGACTCTAAAAATCTTTCAAGAACAGTTTTTTATGATGTACTTTCAGAATATTTCAAAAGGAAGTGTCAAAACGGATATCATAACTAACATTCATGAAAATAAAATAAAATAAAAGTTGAAAAGTTCGGACGTTAATATTTTCGGACATTTTATACGTCCGAAAATTTAAATGTCCGAAAAATTATTGTTGTCCGAAATATATATTTGGTTTCCATTTTCTTGCAGCATAGAAAATCACAGAAAAAATTTCCTCAGTTTGAAAACATAATGCCTTCCTTACAGAATGCTTTGCAATGAAATGAAATGTGATGAGAATGCTAATTATTGAAAAATATTATATCTTTGAAATTAAATCCATCTTAGCAATCAGTCTCATCGCCCTCAACAATAATCATTTCTGAAAATTTCTTACCAAGTACCCTCACAGCAATGAAACACGAGCTGCAAATGTATGGCATTTTTAGTACGAAAATAGCAAAAATAAGCTGAAAATCTATAGTTTTTAGTCGTCCGAGATATCTGCAAAAACGCCAGAAATTCTGCAAAAAAAACGTCCACGAAATTTTTGGCTTTTAGCCTAGCAAGGAAATTTGAAATCATACCGGGTCACCTGGAGGTCCTTTCAAACCAGTATCTCCTGGACCACCATTAAAACCCTGAAAAAATGACAAATAGTTATAATTCATTTAAATGCATCAGCTGTAGTATAATGAAATGTTGTCCAAACTGACATTATTTTGTGCATCTTTGGTCTTAAAAGCATTCAAATAAGCATGTCTTTGCCATCTACCAGTCACAATACAGTAACACACGCGTAAAAGAATCGACAGTTCTATTAGAAGTCAGCCAGGGTTCTTGTATACATCAATGGAATTTTTTTAGATGACTCTGATATTCGGGGAGCCTCACTACCATAAGTACCCTCAAGATACGCAAATCTCATTGAGTTGAATCGTTGTTGTTGTTATCGCTCCACTGAGGGCCTTATGGACATAGAGCTGTAAAAACGGCAAAAAATTTCAATCGGCGACAGGATTCTGTCGCCCCGTCGTCTACCGCTCAGCATGTGGCTTAGAACAAGGCGGTGTTTGCTTTTGTGGCAAGAATGATCGTTTACCGAAGTACTGATACCTAATTTGATGGTACAGCGGTTCTAGAAAACTGATTTTTAAGGCGTTGTAGACCCAGTGGTTGTGAGGAAAAACTAGCAGATTATTTAGGCCCACAGCTACATTCTAAAAAAGAATGCGAATCGAACGACAGGTTGATACATTTTGTAGAATGTTCGAATGTACACAATAGTGATAGAGACTCCAACACTGCTCAGTTGAACCTTTTTGTGGAGCAGCAGAAAGGTTTCAAATAGGATCAGTAAGGAACTTTACTGTTTCTGTAAGCGTTTGGGAAAGAGTCGTAGTTGTAGCGATATCAGTTCAGGCAAAAAGTGAAACTACGATATGTAATCGAGTCTACTCATAAGGTGCAGTGTCGTATTGTAAGACCTTAACAGCGACGAAAGAGTGGGGGAGTGGAACGAGAAAGAAACTTCACTGAATTTATTTCTATTGCTAAAAACATTCCCAAATTTCAATTTTATTAAATTATAAGTTAATCTGTCTGCTTCATCAAAACGAACATGCCTTATTCCATTGCATCGTAAACAAATTTAAAAATTTGGATTTTTGAATTGCATATTAATCATTTGCCTCGTAAGGCTGCATTCGATTTGGTTTGTACCAAAGTTGCAGGAACTCCGTGAACAGAAAAATGAAGATTGAAATGCAAGCATTACTCTTATATGTATCAAATGCATAGACTTACCGCAAATCCAGGCTGTCCGATTTCTCCAGGAAGTCCTGGTTCACCATCTTCGCCCTAATCGCGAAAAATCAAAGCTGTAACAAAAATAACTTTAAACAGGATAATTAACTAATGCCTTTGTCACATAGTGAACTATTACATAAAACTTGCTTGTGATGGCGTTGCGAGATAAATTTTAACAAATATCAAAACGTGCAACATTTGAGTGAAATCTGAAGATTAATGACTGGAAACTTATGTGGTACCAGCTTGCGCGGTATGAACCTAAGGCAGCGTTGGATTTAAGTGGGCAAGTGGGGGCAGTTGCCCTTCTTCGATAGGAAAATTCTGCTTGTCCCATTTCTGGCAAGAAATGCGCCCCTTATAATGAAATTAATCAACTTGTTTCAGTCTGATTCAGGCCAAAATGGACGTAAAAACATACTCGGCAGCCATTTATTCGTAGAAAAACTACATCATTCTAGCAAAATGCAGTCAAAAAATTTTCGTTATCTTTCCGCGAGCATCCCACACATTTTGTCCTTGGCCCTCTCTCTGCAAGTTGCCCTCCTTCACGCTAAGGCTGGATCCACCCATGACCTGAACATATTTCTAAATGATAATATTCCACTAAATTTCAATTCCACTTTTTCAACGAAGACAGGACTAAATGCTATTACAGGTATATGAAAATATAAAAAATATGTAAGTAAAAATATCTATACCTTATATATAAAATATATAAGATATGTAGAAAATACATAAAAAGATCTATATCCTACACGACCAAAGCAAAGCATATCTTACCTAGCTTTGGCCGTGAAATTAAAATGCAAACAAGAAAAAGGAAATATGAGTATATATAGTATTTTCACACTCTGAAAATACTATATACAGTATATATCTATATACAGTTAGTCACACTCAGACGTAAGTCTGAAAGGCCTCAGTGTGCTAAAAAATCTGTCTGCGTCCCTTTTCTCCTAGTACCTTATTACTTAGTGTTTTCAAAACAGAGATAACTGACTGAATGGTCAATTGCTCATAAAATGATAATTCTAATTTGAGGTTTCATGATTGTTAATATTTCGCTAATTTTAGATAAAATAGACCTGATGGGCCAAGATTTTTTCTGTCAACTTCAAGTCAGGTGATCAATCTCTTGACAAAACATCGTAAAGAAAACCTTGTGCTTGGAAAAATTAGAATAATTTAGAAATTTCTCATAATCATAGGCCTTGAAATACGCCACTTCAATTATGCAGCCTCATTTTAGAAATTTTTCTGAATTTCTGCCTATTGTTCACATGAAACTTTCGAGCCCAGATCGGATTTAGCATCCAAACTTTAGTCTCGTTACATGCTTTTAAAGTGCTGGCAATTGTGATTTTGATTTTCTGACGAAATAAAGTTCAAACATTTATAAGAGCTTTGACCGTGAAAATCATTCAGGGTGAAACCTTACACCCCGAGTCACCTTCACGGTCAAATCCTTTATAAATTTTCAAACCTTACATCGCCATAAAATTAACACTACGACCGCTAGCAGCATGAAGCTCATAGTTAGACTAAAGTTTGAGTGCAAAATCCAAATTTGGCCACTAAAATTTCATTTGAAAGAATTTTGAATAATTTCTGAAACGAGGCTGTTGATTGAAGTGGTGTATAGGTGAAACAACCTTTGCTGACACGACCATTAGGTATATTGTTGGAAATGAAACGATTTCCTTTACGTTCAAATTATCATTTCATTAATATATTATTTCCGTTATGTTAAGGAGACGTCGAAATCTTACGTACCCTCTCTCCGTCTCTTCCCCGCATACCGTCGAGTCCTCTTTTACCATCTAAACCCTGCGAAGAAAAGTGGGAACAAAGGTAAGTAAATCTCAGCGTTGTTTAATGAGAAACGAACCTATTACAACCAGCAAATAAACACTAGAAAATCATCTCGCACGATCATGAACTTGTCCTATTCAAAACAGAGTCTGCTTTAAAAAAAAAGCTTTCAGCGAGGAGTGACGGAGTATCCTTGTGTCGTTAATAAATGCCAAGATAGGCAACCAATTCATATTACAATGGGAGGATTGATACCTACAGACCAAAAGCATGATTATCTAGTTGATCGAGAGGATGCAGGAGGCGTAAAATTTTCAAATTCTAATCCCTGCTTGATTTCGTCTGAAGAACAATTTATCTACAACATCAACTTACCAATAAACACTTGAAGGATCTGATAGTCAGTTGCTCAAAGTCTAGTTTTAAATTTCAAGGCAAGTTTAGAAGAACAAACGCGATACTTTTGTAGCCGTGAATGGCATCTATACTGCAGAAACCATGAATTTGATGATGGTACAAGATTTAAGAGAGAAAGCTTGTTTGTTGATTAAACGGACGAATCGGCAACAATCACAGAACATACAATTTTAAAACCTGATTCCTGTTTGAGAATGTCCGCAAATACTGGCTGTCCTAAAAAATTAATCCTGCTTAAAAATCACCAAAAACCGATTATTTAGGTCAATGACTAACTTTTCTTTTTGACTTGCTTTGTCAATGACCCAAAATCATTTATAGATTAAAAAATTTTGCTTTTGGTAGTATTAGTTAATAAAATTACATGTAGAAAAACATTATGTTGAACCATTTACTTTAAGCAAAAAACAGTCAATCTTGCCTAAGGGTGGAAATCTTCAGAATTTTACTTATCCTTGAAGTCTCCATTGATAAAAGCGTATTCTTTCTGTCATTTATGACCAAGCTAGAAGCTTCACATGCACAATGAAATTAATCTAGCAATCATCAGTGCTTTTTGCAGTATTATGCTAACCAGATAGCTAGATTTACTAATTTTTGGGCCAATTACAAGATCATCAATATCTGGGGAAAACAATTTGGTTTTTTGTCAACCTGAGGAAAAAGAAATTTGAAGATCAGCCGTGTAATTAAATTTTGGTGATTTCTCAAAGTCAGGTACTTTTGGAACACCATGTAAAATGAAAATAACTTACCGGTGGACCTTTCTTTCCTGGCTCCCCTGGTGAACCATGATCTCCTTCAATACCCTGAAAGGTTTTGAAACATTGAGAAACTTCCAACCTTTTCAAGACTCTAATGCTGATAACAGGTCATGTGAATAATTGGAGATGAAAAGATAGGCTGATCAGTAACAACGCTAAATCACTAGTAACGGAGAAACAGTAGTCCCCAACCCAAAAAGAAGCAGAACTTGCCCCCTTTCACACCTATGCGTTGGAAACTATCATCCGCCAGAAGCATCTCTCTCATTTCCGCTCTTTAAGCAAATAAAACATACAGACACTACCGGGTGAGCCAGAAAAAAGTTCCCACTTTTGAAAATTCATAACACCAAGGCTACTTCACGGATTTGAATCATTCAAATTCTTATTAAAAACCGAAAGATCAAAGTAATTTTGTCATTTTTCTCGCTGTTCTACCAGCACTACAAATACAGGTTAATTGAACTTTACAAAAATTTCATGGTTGATTGATTACTGAAAAATGGCCCAAAACATCGATCAATTCATAAATGACCTCTCGCACAGAATGAAGGAAATGCAACTTCTCATGGGTGAGAGATATCCCCTAGGCATTAATTTCCTTGGTATTGAAAATCTTTCATATTTGTTTGAAAATATGTTTTATGCCCTTTTTCCGTGATTTTGCGACCATGAAATTTTTATAAAGTTGAATTTACCAATACTTCTAGTGCCGGTAGGACATGGAGAAAAATCACGAAAATACTTTGATCTTTCGACTTTTAACTACAATTTGAATGATTCAAATCCGTGTAGTAGTCTTGGTGTTATGAATTTTCAAAAATGGGAACTTTTCTGGCTCATCCGGTAGTTTAGCCCCCCCTTCTGTATAAAGTTCCCCTCTATAATTAGCACCTCCCTCTGAGACAAAATTTTAATAGCCCCTTCTCTATTAAGCCACCCGCCCAACTTATATCAATTTCAGATTCCAGAGGCTATCAAAGATTTTTCCAGTTACTAGCTAAACACATTCACATGTTTGAATCAGACCATGTCAAATTTACGTACTTGACTCGTAAAATTGTATGTCAAACAAATCCACAAAGTAAGGGATGAAAGAACTGAAAAGCTATCATTTATATCGTCTTCATTTGATTTTGTGAAGAAGATCCCTCTCTAATAAGTCCCCTCTATTTTAAGCCTCTCGCCTTCTGGCGTGTCCGAAATTAAATAAATCCCCGGGGGATTAATAGAATTTCATACGGTAATCAACTTGCTTTTTTATGTGCTGCTGATAAATTAAGAGTAAAAACTTTTTAGTAACCGACCGTGTGAGGATGAGTATTAATGATTAAAGTGTTTAGATTTTGAAATATTAGCAACTTTATCTAATGGGTGTCCCAAACAAAAGCATACGGATTTCGTCGACCCCAGCGATAAGAATATTGTCCTTTGAAGACTTCTCGACGCACCAATATCAACAAAAAATGTATCTATGTTCATGTTAGCTGTCGAGGTGTGTTTTGAAAATCATTTCAGATTGATTCACGCTATATTCTAGTTACTAGGGCCGACCAAATCTGTATACTTTTTTGAGACACCCGGTAGCTTCCGGTACAACGAAAAAGTTATCGATCTTCGTTTACCGTTGCCATGTTTCCTTTCGTTTCTTGAATGATTATACATTTAAAAACTGCCAAATTCCGAACCAGTGCTTACCCTACGTCCTTGATTGCCATTTTTTCCTTGCTCACCCTTAGGTCCTGCTTTACCCTACAAAAGAATTAACGTTTATGGAAAAGAAATATGCTCGGCAATAGTGGCAAGCAAATTCTCTGCTAAAAGAGATCAATGCTTAAGCCATTCGAATCTGCTTCCTGAAAAAATCACTTAACGAGTACGAGCATTTGATTTCGTAAAATTATGAAATTCGTTTGGTTCTCACAGATAAGTTGACTTCTAAAAATTTTGAAAACGTCAATTCAAGGTTGATCTAATGAAGCCCTAGCATCCTCCAGAAATTTCTGTTGCGAAAATCTCTATTCGCGTATCTAAAGCAAATGGCAAACTTGTCATGCATTGGCCAGTTCTCAATTGCAACTTCTGAAAACTTATGGGAAAATTTGCAGCACAGAACAGGAAAAATTACCAGTGCAGGATAGCCAATTCCATTGTGATAAGGAGAAACTGGAATATGGTTTTCTACATGTTTTGGTTCTTGATCATAGGATTAAACAGCTAAAGAAGCACTGCCAGCAGAACAGTCTGAGCAGTCTTTCTTTAAATTCTGTTTGTCACGTTGTACCAATTATTGGACACAACATGAGTGGAAATCATTTCACCTTTTCACCTTTTGGACCTTTTCTCCCTGGCTTGCCATGGCTTCCCATTGGTCCCTGCGATAAAGATTAAATTAAAATTATGACACGCTTTCCACTTATTAAGAATTTTACTTTCAATAACGATGTTCTAAAAAGATATAACGACGTTTGCTGAGTTGCACAATCATGAACTTCGCACGAACCGAGCTGATGAGTGTGGGACGAAACACGTTTTTGGTTATTCAACGTTGTTCTTTATTGCATTTACTGACATATTTCTTTCCCTTCAAGGTTTAAGAACGATTTGTTTCTCACGCAGGATTCAACAGTTTCTGCTGGTTATAGGTTTTATTGTTTGTTGTTCTTTTACAGGATTTAACAGTTTTCCTTCAACAGTTTAGCTACGCTGTCTTAGTTGGGCTTATGAGTTTGGACGATGTCTCCGTTACTCAAGGCTTTTTTTTAAATTTTGAAACACAAATCATTTACTTACACCTCACTATAAAGCCGAAAGGCGAACTTAAATGGAGAAATCACTAACGAAAATTGGTCAGATAGTTCTAGTATTCTCGACAAGTTTACTTGGGAAGTATTTCTTAAACGTTTTCACAAATCAAACGGATGCAATAAAATTCGTCCTATTTTTAGCCTTGATACGATGAAAATTGCAACAGTTGTCTTCTAAAAAACTTACGAAAGACACCAATGCAAAATGAAATTTAAGAAATGCATCTTGTCCTTAGGCTTTGCTCCTTAGAGGATTCGCAGGTTCACGTTCTCATTTCTTGAAACGGAAAATTTGAAAAAACGATATCGAAATTTTCAGTTGTCTTTGTGAGTTATGTCCAAAAGTACCTCCCAGACATAATCTCTAGGAGTGATAGCTGATTTGAATGCAACAAATAGTTAGATATAAGCCAGGCTTTTTGCTACCGAATGATCAGTGTTTCATTAAAATTTGTCCGTTATTTTGGACAGCACCTTTTGGCAACTGCCGATACGGGACATCTGGTATAAAATACTCTAGCATTGCGCCTGCAATGGGACTTTACATGAAACAAAATATTAAAAATTAAAGTAAAATAGTTTTAAAAGTCAATTACAAATTACTACCATCTTGCCAAGTGGTCCTCTGAATCCCTTCTCTCCAGTTTCACCAGGATCTCCCTTATGAGAGAAAAAATCCAAAGTCAGGGGTATATATCAACAAGAATCACCCTCTCCCCCCCGTCCCTAATATTCCTTTAAATAATTTCCTCTCCCCGCGAGTGTTTAAGTTGGGAATCTTCAGCAGTTAGTAACTTTCATTATCTTTCCAAAGCTCAGAATTGTGATGCGCTACTGTGAAAAGTATTTGTCCCTGCTAAAATTTGATAATCAAATGTTTTTATTAATTCATATTTTTGCACGATCCCATCAAAATTTTGTTTGTTGACCAGGGGCCAATAAATCCTCTCGGCAGCCCTCGTCTGACATTTGGGTATTTTCTTACCTGTTCTCCAGGGGCTCCATCTTCACCTTTATCCCCAGCTTCACCATGCAGACCCTATAATGTAGAAAGTATATAAACATCGAATTTTTGCCGATGTACCAATGATAAAAGAATGATCAATTTTTGGTTGCCTTCATACTTGGAAGATTCACATCATATTCAACAAAAATTACTTACATTTACGTGAACCTTCTGTGGGTAGGTGGTACTCCTAACAATGGTTGAAATATTGAGATATACAAATGGACAATGAGCATTTTCTTCTGCACTGCATCAAAACAGAACGTTGCGAAAAAATCTTTTTGGCCAGCTCTCAGATACTGATGGACTCAATGTTGATATCAATCCGAAAGAACTATATCCTTGTTTGGTGACCAAAATTTGGGTACAGTCGCAAATAGAATCATGTTAGAAGCAACTGTTTATTTCATCAAAGGTTCCGCAAGGTTAAATTATTGTTGAAGTATGAACAGGAGCACCCTCTCCTCATTTCTTGAACGCAATTTTTTGTATGATGTAACCTTTGGTTAAAATGTAAGTGGCATTCATCGTAAGGTATTCGTGGCCCCGTCCCCCCCTGCCACAAATGTCACACGTTAATGTACTTGAAGTGCGTAGTTTTAATTACAATTTTTAGTTTCAATTTACAAATAAAAAAATTCCTTATTCTTCCTTCCGACCTCATATGGCCTTGTGAAATTTCATACTTATTTGACCTTGCCGAAGAGCGTGCCACTCCTTCAAAACTGTGCATGAGAATTTACAACCAAAGTGCTCATTAGAAGCTCTTCTTGACGACAAGTGGATTTCATCAGAGCATACGACATTTTTGTGGAGACCCCCTTGAGTTTCGTAACAGTACCTCATTTCGTACGTGTTTGACGGGATATACAGGAAGTCCCAAAATAGTTGTGCCCACTTTGTGTGGCTACTGTGGAGGAGCTGCATATTCAATTATCTTGGTTTATTCACAGCTGTATAGATCAGGCTTCAACTTAGAGTTTGAGACCTTGTTTGGGTCAATCTGACAAGTGGTTGCTGATTTATGGTAGAGAAAAGGCAAACTAAGTGGTGGCTTCATAAACAGCACTTCTGGTTTGAAGCAACCATTTATTTGCCTTTTGTCTGCCATAAATCAGCAACCACTTCTCAGATTAACTCAAACAAGGTCTCAAACTGTAAGTTGAAGCCTGACCTATGCAATCGCGTAAAATTCGAGATGATCAAATCTACAGCTCCTCCACAGCAGCCACACAAACGGGGCACAATTACTTTGGGACACCTTGTAGAATAAAAAATTTGTGGCCAATATCCAAGATTTGAATGTTGATCTTTCAGTCAAAGGTTAACATAGTTGAGAAAATTTTTGTTCCTTAAAATCACTCATCATCTGGACCCAAAAGTACGAAATTCTTGTAAGAGGCATGCTTGGGAACATGAATTCCATATTCCATTCTGGTCTATGATTTACTTGGCATTGAAATACATTGAATTTAAACTCCAGACTGACAATAGCATTGAATTTAAACTCCAGTGCCACATAAATCATGGACCCGAATGGAACATGGAATTATCGATTCCCCTGCAAACCCTTTGCAGACATTATTCTAATTGATGGGACTTAAAGATGTGTGATTTTACCAAACAAATGTTCTCATTTAAGTTAGCCTTTGACTTATATTAACATTAAGTTTCGAATATTGTTGCTAACATACAAAGCGCTGAATAACATGGCCCCATCTTACATAACGAGTATGTTTACAATGCAAGCACAAGAAAGATATTCCCTCAGGTCAAATACATCTTTACAGTTGAAGATTCCGAGAACAAAATACAAAACATGCGGAGACAGAGCACTTCTAGTCGCTGCTGCTACATTATGGAACCGCTTACCTTATAACATTTGTGACTCGCAGAGCATTGACATTTTTAAATCTAGATTAAAAACATTCTTATTTTCTATTGCTTTTGAACTGTAATCGATTCTGGATCCTTTTACATGTAAATATGGAAATCTTTTTTACTTAGGTATTGTTAAGCGCTAAAGAATATATATTTTTATAGATTTTGGCGCTATATAAAAGTTATAATTATTATTATATCGGCAACATACTTTTTATCCCACAGCCTGCCAAACGGATAAACTTTTTCTGACTCATCGGGTATATAACAGCTAAAAATAGCGGGTACGATCAATTTCAGTGGCAATTTTCTAAGATATCGAGCACAAAATGCACGTTGGATCCATCATCTCTCTTCTCATCTCCCTGTTCCCGTATTCAAATGTTGCTAGGGTTGAATAGAGCTTGATTTAAGCGACACTGAAGCGGGAGATCGGGGGCTGCACTCGTTTAATTTTGTAATTTGTCCCAACACTTTGGCTACAGCTGTGAATATGGCCGTGTTGTTAGCAGATCTCAAAGTTGTCTTGTTCCTTACATAAATGGCCCACTTTGTTTGTATTCTAGCAATTCAAGAATTCACTTACGTCTCTTCCTTGGAATCCTCTTTTACCAACTGGACCAATCGGCCCCTGAAAATAAACATACGTAATATTTGTGGGATCTGCTGACAATGATTGCGTATACTCTCGAGCCCAACTGAGATCCCGATACTGTACAGATAAGTTCAATTCAATTCAATTTTATTCGCAAAATACAACAGCCTAATACAATGTAAAATAAAAATATATGTATTCTACACGTCCCAAGGGAAGCAAGGCTTATCTGGCTTGGGCCGTAAATTAAAAAATCTAAAGGCTATGCGAAAATGAAAAGTAAGATTACATCATAGTACAAAGCAAGGGATTCAACGATAAGATATATATTTTTTTAGTAGGGGGTGTTACTGGTTTGTAAGTCGAATGTAATTTCTTTGATCTGGCACTTTAACACCTTATTTCTCACCAATCAATGGACGAAGCAAATTCATAGGAAATGGTGACAAAGAGGGCGCTTTCTTCGCTACTATGCAGAGGTGCAACAAATATTTTCCTCTCTGGGAACCTGGTACACGGGAAAATTTTCCGTGAAGTCACATACTGTTATGCAAACTGTCTTTACTGGCCATGATCAGCTGAAAAGGTCCAATAGATATTCCAACCAAGCTGGAGTTTCAACATTATCTTTCACAACCCTCCTCACTTACTTGAGTGAGGAACACTCAAAAATCTTAAGAGTCCTTGAACATATCCGTGTTTGCAAGGTCCTTCCATTTTCCCGGGATTATGAACAGCAGAATAGAGAAGTAAAAAAAATTCACTTTTTTTGCAGAAATTGTAACCAATCATCTCCTTGTGTGAGAAAACTTTTGATTGAAAAATTTTCTGGCACATCTGAAAATTTTTCTGGGAACCTTGTCGCCGGTTTCCGATACTTTCTGCAGCTCTGTTACTATGAATAAACAAAATCAGCCAAAGTTTGGTCTATCAACATCAAGTCATGTGACCATGAGCTTTGGACGTTTGAGCATCATTCTTCTTTCTGTAGATATTCATCGCTAAAGGCTTTATGGCGAAAAACAAACAGATTCATCAATTGACTTGAATTGGATACAGACAAACTTTCATTGATACAAATGAGATCAATAAAAAGTACATTCCAGACTCGTAATTTCTGCCAACAAACCTTTACCAACTTAGCTCTATCTAAAAATTGACCTGGCCCTAGTTTGCCCATGAGAGCAGAAAAAGGGAGAGCAGCAGTCACCAGAAATTAATTTCTACATAAAAATGCAATTATCAGCAAAAGCGAAGGCCTGCAACACCGGATGTTCCCAGGCGGTCACCCATCCAGGTACTGACCCGGCGAACGAGTAACGGTGTATTCATAGTGGTATGGTCGTAGGCGATAGTTGAAGAAAAAGTCAAACTTGCGGTGAACATGTTACCAAAGGTCCCTTTCCGATTCTGAAATTCTAGTTGAATCCGTTTAGACGGAAAACCGGAGTAAGTGATCCATCAGTAAGTATCCTTGGCCATGGTTGCGCATGGTGAAAGACTACTGCATTGGTAAAGTCCGTGCTATAACATTATAAATAAAACATTCTCCGCTATCTGGCATATTCAGTGATCATGGTGACAGACTTTCAATATCTGCAATCATATGAATCGGCAAAAAATTCAGATAATGCCCTGGCTCAAGTTGAATAAAGTGACATGACGTCGGGAGAAATTTGACAATGGGAGTTGGGAGTTGTTTGACATTCCAACTAAAGAGACGTGGTAACTAATGCAGTTTGAAAGTTGTCAAAATAGGGCGTAAATTACGATAATCATTATTGTTTATTAATGCTTTTTCCCTGGTAATCATACCGGGACGAATCTTCCCTTTTCTGCTTGTCCCTACCAGCGGGTTGTTGTTTAAAAACTCTACTTTATAGTAACAATAGAGTTCCTTTAGATTTAAATGTCAAAAATTCGCCGATAAATACTCACCCGCATACCAGGCTGTCCAGGTTTACCAGTTTGACCACGCTGACCCTGAAAGTCATGAAAATGAAAAAGTTAGTGACACTGCGACGCTGCAAAATTAAACGTAAATGGTAGTCAACAGTTACTTGAAGGGGTCGCAGTAAACAAGCCGTCAATTTCAGTCGACAGGCTTTGGAGGTATCATTTTTGCACAGTTTTGGCTGTTCAATGAACATTTTAAAGAAGCTACACACTCGATTTTGAATTATCAGATACATCGTAAATCTTCAGCACTTACTACAAACAAAACACATACCTTTTTTCCATTTCTTCCAGGATCACCAGCTAGACCTGATTTGCCAGGAGCTCCCTACAAACAGACATAGCAGTTTAACATCTCGTTAGATGAAAGCAAGCGAGCAAGCAATACCTATTTTAAAGAAAGCTATCGTCACAGACATCTGTACATCTGGTGGGGGCCTGCGACGATTGTGAACTCTCGATCTCACAAGATAACGTAATTACGATATGTTTTGTCAACACCCCTAGGCCACATCCCTGGCGACGTCTGTATTGAGGTTTTCAGTGAAACTTCGTGGTGTACAACCTCGCATGTGAAAAAGGACGGAATTTACTAAAATATACCTAACTGTCTCGTCTTGTCAGGTAGTAAACACGTGCAAGGATGAGAACATAAGGTAGATGATAAATGATAATCCTTCAAGCATTTTCTAGCTTTCTTTTACATTGGGGTTTATGATAAGGAGTAAAAATAAATTCACCAAGTAGATGCATATTAAAGACCATACCATCTTACTTGAATATGGGCAGTACTGAATATCATTAATTCTTGCTAAATTTTCTCGAATGTACATTTCTTCTCTTTGCAAACTCTCCTTTTGGACGAAGGGCACCTACCTTGTATGAATTATGCTTATTCGCAGTCCCTGCTTTTCTGACATCGACCACAGAGCAATTGCTATCTTGTTATTCTGTGGCTTTCAAATTCTAACGTCTTTCAGTGCTGACTAAGCAGAAATTGTGCTGTCTAGTTCCCTGTGGTCATCTCTTATGACAAGTGATATCGCATAACATCAACATTGGAATTTGAAAACCACATAAACGTTCGTACGTCATCTTGAGAGGACTGCTATTGTTCTGTGTACAATGTCACTAAACAGGAGAGCGAATAAACACAATGCAAATAAGGTAGGTGCCCTTGTTTAGTCCCTTAAAAAGTAAGTTCATGGCCATTCTGGTCATTTTCTTTCTTTGCTTTCCCTTTTCCCACAAAAATAAGTGTACACTTTTGCACAAATCATCATAACAAATTAAGTGTTAAGGACAGAAAATTTTACGAGAGTATGTCGACATATGCAAGTCGTTTTGGAAAAACGGAAAGCATCACATTCTTTCTTGATGAGTTTGTACATGGTAAATTCCTCTAGCAAGTATAGAAAGTACAAAACTAAAAGTTCAAACCTCCGGTCCTTGTGGCCCTTTTGGTCCCTGTGGTCCTTCATGGCCTTTGGGTCCCTAAAATGAACATAAAGGTTGATTTCTAGTGAATGCAGTTTTCTGAGTAAGCACAAATTCTATTGTTTGCGAGAAAAATGTCGCCCTGAAATTGAATAGATAGTTACGGCTGAGTAACCATTTATTGTCTGAAATTTCACACGCTCGGACAATTCTGCTGACAGGAAATTGGTCTTACGACGCTTCCTGGTCATCGCACTTATAAAAAAGCCTTCAGGAAAATGAAATCCGTTATCCTGTAGCCTGTTTGTGCATCGAACAATGTCAAGAACGACGGAGCGGACACTCAAACAATCATTTCAAGGAATGAGAAACACTTTGAAAGAGATTTTTTAGCTAATCGAAAACCGGAAAAACGTTAAGGAACTTTTGAACATATCTCTCTTTGATACCTTCAAAAATAATCAAAGCTAAAAGAGTCAATTCGAGATTGAAAAAAATTGCCATGCAAACCTAAACGAGGCTTGCTTCTCGACAAATTGTTCCAAATAGTAGCCTTTCAGTTCAAAATTCATTAAAGCCTTTTCAAAGATTCTTTACTACTGCACATAAGCCCGTTGCTTCTGCTTTGTCTGCAAAGATCAATTAAGGACACTGCATTGTCACTGCATACGGTAGCCTCTCTAGCTTTTATGTTGGCAGCTTCTAATTCATCTGGAAATATGACCTTTGAGAAATTCTTACATATTGATAAACAAGATCGGCTAAGGTTTGTTTACCCCATTTCAAGTCATGCGATCAATCTCTAGATAAAACATCTTTTGATTTCTCTAACATATTTCGTGCCATGCAAAGTTGTACCATGAGGGTAGCAGAATACCAAAAGTTCCCAAGAGTATGGTCACATGACTTGAAATAGGTAAAACAAACCTTACCTTAACCTCAGGTCTATCAATAGCAAAAATAAAAATTCTTGAATGTGCACCATTGTTAGCCAGGAAGCATGAGTTATCGATTTCCTACTACGAATGCGGTAACTTTCTATTGGTGTAAGGGAGGAAAACTGAGTGCTGTTACTAGTGGAAACTGAGACAAATGAGGTCTCTATGTGGTAGTTCAAAGGGGGCCAATGCTGGGTAATAACTGCAGTTCCCTTTGCTAATGCCATAAGCATCGAAAGGTTCCAAGAAATTAAACGCACGCCTCAATCTGTGCTCATTAAATATATAAAACAACGCTAACGAAAGTGTATAGGTTAAAGCTTAAAGTACTAAACGTTTCGGGATTGGTCCTTGGTTGCTTTGTCTACTGACGATGGGTCAAGCCCGAAACGCTTAGTACATTTAGCTCCAAGCTATATACTGTATTTAAAGTTATTTTATGTATTTATTGCTCCATTGATTATTATGGCTGCACGCACAAACAAACAGTTTATATAAGTGCACTGCAAAGCCTAATTTACATCAGTTCGTCGAAGTGGCTGGAATGATTGCAACAAACGACCACAATGACCTAAAAGACCCAAAAGACCGAATGTGAACAGTGAAAGGACTGACCAAAACGAGAAAGTTTTTGCCATCGTTCACTCGTTCACTGAATGTCATGTGGGTCTTTGCGAAATTCGTCTAACAACCACAACGACTCCAGCAAGTTCGACGACCCAATGTGAACTAGGACTTAGGGAGCTGTCATAAAGTATGGAACAGAGGGGGGCGGAAGGGATTTGACAGGGTCACCAAAATTATTGCATGGAAGATGTTGGGCTAACAAACTATTACAAATGACAAACATGGGCCATGAAGATATATTTGTTTCGAGATTTGCTTTCAATGTTTTACAATTGTTTTGAACACTGTCAGCATTATCTTAGCTGTTTTCTTGATCATTGATATTGTTCTCCATCTCAGTGTCTAACACAGAGATATCTGCATGTTCTTCCCTACCTTCTTAAAACGGTATACTGGGTCCTACAGATACGGTATTGACAACATGATGCAAAGACAAAAACTTGAACTGTAAAGTGCTGAAAACTTTTCTTGAAGAAGTTTCTGAACTACAGAGTTCATTTTGAAGCCCTGGTGTCGTCAAATAATTTTTGCCGATGTTTAAGGGACTATGTAAACAGTTTTTGTGTATTGCACTGGGCTACGTAATCTTACGGCGAATTTTGAAATCCCTTCTGCCCCCCTCTGTTTAATTCTTTATGACAGTTCCCTTACTAGGCTTTAATAGTGTAAGCAAAGCTTTTACTAAAGACCTGCTCTACCATGGATATAGAATATAGTGTTTACGAGAGCATTGAACTCACGGGACATTCCATGTCAAGTGTAACCAAGAAAAGGTCAAATCTGGAGTCAATGTCATGGATTTTCTTCAGAATTTCCTACTTTTTTCTGCAGGTTCAGTGAAAAAATTAGGTGAAATTATTTTTTGAATCGGTCATGTGGTTTAGGAATTATGACCGGTTAAAGTTTTGAGAAATGCGGTCAACGACGAATGACCGGTTGAGACCAGAATTCACTAAAACCAGTTCTATGTACCCTACAGAGTTGGGAATAGGCTCATTTGAAAGCTCTTGCTGTCCAGAAACTGAAAGTTCCACTATGAAATCTTCATTGTCTATGCCTGAAAGCCTAAAAGTGCAATGAAAGTTTTGACCTTTGACCCTGACCGGGAGGCAATTTTGAAATTCAGAAAAAAATTTCCTTTAGGTAGTGCAGGTCATGAACAACATTCTCTGAAGTTTCAAAGATGGGCTGATCATGGGTCTAGGAGCAGTGCCCTCTTGACCACTGACCAGTCAGAAGCCGTTTCGAAAATTTTGAGATTTTTCAAGATCTGAAAATTTGCTAATTGAAAAACTTGAGGTGATAAGTAGTGGAATTTCTCAACAGAGGTTTAAGCTGATTTAAGTGATGTTTTCATGATTTCAGTTTTATACCAGTGGGGTACCTTTGCCTTTGAAAGACTTTATCTTGAAATCGGAGAGTAATGATAATTCTAGGTGCACATTGCTTACTTTAAGGAGAATGTGTAACTTGGAGTGTATTCTTTTTCATACACTTGTAACAGAAGTTGCTAGTTTTATTTTCTTTTATCATGATATACAGTATGTAGAAGATAACTTAAAGCATCTCCCAAGGCTAAGCCTTGTTGCAGTGTTTTCAAGCCTCTCATTATGGGAATAGTTAATCCATGTTGTGACTCAACTTAAATCTTACAGTATGACTCAGCAAATGATGCCGAGTCACTAAGATAGTAAACAAGCTAATCAATTCGGAAAATGAACAATGCTTTGCAGTGCGATACAATAAAACTTACGATTTCACCAGGTAATCCTTTCTTGCCTGTCGCGCCAGGTATCCCAGGAGGCCCCTGCAATAGATTCAAATCATCCGTTACTTTCAACGTATCTAATTCTTACGCATTATTGATCATTTTGAAGCATTTCAAAACAATTTGGAGTAAGATCGCTTATAACTCTAAAGCAGTCCCAATAACCATGTTATTGAGCAAAGAGCCTAAAAAAACTTATCAAATTATTTTCAAATAGCCGTCTATTGGAGGATCTCACACCAGGAGGTTTGAATTTGACTTATATTGGGGTTTTGAGTTCAAAGAGTTCGCTGGCCGTCTGTTAAAACAACTATTTTTCAGCAACAAGACCGCATGAGTAAAAAGATACCTGGTGTTTGAAAATGCTGCTCTCTGAAAATCAAAGCAATGATATTGAAAACTATCTCGACTCATTGCCGATAAGTTTAATTAACGTTCGGTCCTTCTTCCCCGTTGATATGGGAGATTTTCCTGCAGAAAACCAGTTTTAAAGCCCTACAAAAGAGAGTGAAAACCCAAGCAAAATTTGCTTGGTTTCCCTTCCGAAGTGTATCTTGGTCTCTTGGGACAATGGAATCCCCATAAATACTTATTCATAGCAGCTAGAAGACTTGTTCATCCTCCTGTGAGGACAGCATGTGCTAAAGCATTTTCAAGTATTTGCTGTAACGTAAAATATTTGGAAACTTGGTCGTGGCTTTGTCATGTTTTTAAGGTAGGTTTCTAAGGAACTTTTACTTGAGTAGTTCATTACTTGAGTAGTCCTCCTTGATAGTTCATCAAAAACTTCAGTCAGGAAAACCTCTGAAAATAATTGAACATGACGATGAGATACTACAAAGTATCATTGCTAATTCTAAGGGACCATTTGCCTTTCAAACGCCAGGCATCTTTTAACTCCTCTGAGAAAAATTTCTTTTTAATATTGCAAGTCATGATGTATCGATTCTATGACGATTATCGCATCGTCAAGATGGAAGTACAATCCAAACACGTCTTCCAAAACAGAGTCGTTCTTTGCACAAAATCTTTTTAAAAGTTTGATAGAAGGATTTTGTCGCTTCAATGATCAATTTCATGATTCCCAGGGAGGAACCACAAACTTTAAAGGTCATCTGAAGCAAAAATCCGCTGATTTTAAGTGTAAGTTTATGACGTCATTTTGTTTGCAAATTACTAAAATAAAGAAATATAGCTGCATCTTATTTTTGAAAGGTTGCAGTTGCAAGAAACATTTTAGCTGAGTAAAAACATGTAATATAATTGTCTCATGACTTAATATGATGTTTAGAAAGGCATATTAATTGAAAAAATGTTTTGATTAGATTTCCTTTTGGCGAACACAATCAATACTGTATATACTTTTGTTAACAAAATGACGTCATCAGCCAATCACACAAAACAATTGTTAACTCGAAAACTAAACAAGTTATGAATATATTTTAAACATAAGTTTTCATTAGCTATTCAACATTGCTATTCATTTGCATAAACATTTTAAATTTAGATCACCGTTAATCTATCATAACTCCTCGCCTGACTATAGTTCATTATAGAAGATAACAGTTTGTCACTAACATACATGTCTTTCTGTCCATAACCATAAAAAATGCACCATGAAAGGAGTGAACATGGCATTTGCCGAAAAGAATTGAAACGTTGCCTCAGATATGAACTGAAATGTTGTCTCACATATGAAATTTACGTAAAATAGTTTCGGTACTCACCTGAGCTCCTGGGTTACCTCGCTTTCCATTTTCACCATTCCTCCCAGCTGGACCCTGAAAAAGGAAAATTTAAATCAAAGCAAAAGGTTCATTTAAAGAAATCACTACTCGAAAAGCAATTAAGGTTCGATTACGCAGCAATGTTTAAACTATGACCACGTAAATTCGAGGAAAAGCATCTTTGTATAAAAAGGTCAATAGCGCTTAAAACGGCTAAGTTTCTGTGCTCACTGATAACAAAAGCAAGTAAAGTACTTCAAAATCTGTCTTGGATTTAAAGCCCATTGCACATCATCAACATGACACGTTTTTACGGCCTCTTCGAAAAGATTTCTGTTTTCAGAAAATTGCAGCGGTGCTATTCATTCATAGGAAAACAGAATAAACACATGACTGGACCCCATGCATCAATCAATGACGAAAGGGCTTGTTTATGACAAAGAATGTTGCCATGCAATGGACCTTAAAACCTAGTGGAAGCATTCAAAGCAGGGAATGAGAACCCACCTGACGCGACAAGGCGGTCGCAGGAAGTTTTAAATTCCCAATGTCCGGCAGGAAATTTCTCAAAGTACATCTTTTTTCGGGTATATGCAATTGTTTCTCTTTCTCATGATGAAAATTACTTATAAAATCAAGCAAGTTACCGAACATAGATTTTATCTCATGTACAGTCTTTAATAATATTGCAAGCAAAACTCATTGATAATTTTGTTCGTGGGCTTCCAACTTAAATCAGCTCCATCTCTCTCCAAATACTTTTTTCGCACATTTCTTTTGCATTGACAGAATACCGGTTACACGTTCCGTTCATTGCCAATTGTTGGAAAATGACGTCTTTAAGAATGCTCGATATTTTTAATTTTGTGTTCTTGCAGTAACTTTAAGCATTGTTTTTGTTTGGTCGCAGGAAGGGAAATATTTTATCATGCCCTGATTCAAAGAAAGGAAACTGATATGATACAGTTGAAGGAAACCGCAAGGACTCTTATTTCCAATGAAATTCATCTCTCCTTTTCAAGTATCCACTTCACTTATCTTCTCATGCATTCATCTTAACCAAATAATCCCTAAACCGAATTGTTCAACCCGTTATCCGACATTACAACAGTAAAGCCTTAAAATGTTTAACTATGACTTGTCAAAACGCAAAACTGAAAGATGTGGTGACAAGAAGGGGATTCCTGCTATCATTCATTAGATAATGTTTTACTTGGAAGATAGTGGCGTACCACTGAAATATAGCCCAGAAATTAAGCCGTCTGGATATCTAGGCGTTGATTGAATCAAAACAAAAGATTAACGTTATGAGTAGGGAATTAAATCCACCAAAGTCTATCTGCTTCAGGCGCCGGGAAAGATTCGTGTCAAAGACCGCAGCCTGTATCCAGGTCCTAGACCGCAGCCCGTATCTGATAGCGGAAGCATTTCTATGAATTCTAGACATACGGGTATCATAGGGTTTCACGAACTAGATCATAACTACCGCTTGTCTTAACAAAAAGTACTGCCGTTTGGACGATCACAGAAATTCGATTATCAAACCTGCCTTAAAGTTTTCCTTTGATCTATTTTGCCAAGGATCCAAAATTATTGCTTCCTTTACTTAAAGGGTATGAAATAACGCATTGACAAGCCTCGCTCTTAGGTATGCTCTTTGAGCACATGGCCGCTGAAAGGGGAACAGAGGGGGCAATTTTCCCCAGGGCCTCGGGGTCTAGGGGGCCTCATGAACAAAGATATTTCCTTTTCTTCTGCCTACATCGCTCGTAGGGGACCTCAATTTGCAGGTTTTTCCGTAAACCTCCAAATCCTCTCGGCGACATTGTTTGAGCAACGTCGTCTATATCGCCTTAGAGCCATTACAGAGAGAAGTTTCAATCTCTTTCCAGTTCACAATAATAGTTTGTGTTTCTTTCTGACATTTATGACCAAACTAGACTTAATACGTTGAGTTTTAGTAATCGCTACCACCCACCAACCTAGGATTCAACGTAATAAGTCTATGACCAAACCATCAATGCTTTCTGCATTCAGTATGCTTCGAAATCAGGCGGCCCAAACAAGAGCTAAACTTACTGATTCTAAAACGAATTACAAGATTAGCTTTGTGTGGAAAAATTATCTGATCATTGATGTACTTGCCAGAAAAATAAATTTGAAGATCAGCCTTGATATACCGGGTGAGCCAAAGAAATTTCCCACTTCTGAAAATTTACAGCATCACAGAGTACTTCACATTTCTGGTTAAGCCTGGTTTTCATTGAATTGTAATTCATCGCCGATCATTGTCTTTGAGCATCGCCGACGAATTACGATTTAATGGCAACCGGGCTTTGAAGGCCAAATGACAGAAGTATTTTTGTGATTTTTCTCGCTGTCTTTCAGGCGCAAGAAATATAGGTAAATTCGCCTTTACAAAACTATCATAGTTGCAAAATGACTGACAGGGGGCCTAAACATTGATCAAATCATAAAGGACTTATCGCACAGAACAATAAAGAAAATGCAGTTTCTCTTGGGTGGGAGCTATCCTCCGTACATTCAAGCACTGGGATTGAAAATCTTAAGTATTTGTTTGAAGATTTATGCCTTATAACTCTTGAGAGAGGTGAAACACCCCTTGCTTATCGTTCTGTGTGAGGAGAGTCCTTAAGATTTGATCGATGTTTTATTCCCTTTTCAGTCATTTTGCAACAATTAACTGTTTATAAAGTTGAACTTACCTACCGGGTGAGTCAAAAAAAAGTTTAGGCGCTTGGAGGGCTGTGGAATAAAAAGTCTATGACCGATATTCAAAACTGAAATGCTCATCTATCAGTCAAAGGTCAACTTAGATGAGAAAATTTTGTTTGGTAGTATCCCTCATCTTACAGACCCAGAAATTAGGAAAATGCTGGTAAAGGGCATGTTTGGGAACAAACATTCCACATTCCATTCTGGTCCATGATTTACCTTCTACTGAGATTGGAACTCAGTATCTCAAACTGGCAATGTGAACTCCAATGCCACGTAAATCATGGACCAGAATGGAATGTGGAATTCTCGGTTCCCATACAAACCCCTTACAAGCATTTTGATTGTTGTTAGTTCTTAAAGATATCTGATTTTACCAAACAAAATTTTCTCATCTAAGTTGGCCTTTGAGTGATAGATTAACACTTTAGTTTTGAATATCGGTCACATACTTTTTATTCCACAGTCCTCCAAACGCCTAAACTTTTTTTGACTCACCCGGTATACTTCTAGTGCTGGTAAGACAGCAAGAAAAATCACAGAAGTTTGGAATTTGAATGATTCAAATCTGTGATGTACTCTTGGTGCTACGATTATCAAAAGTGGTCTGGCTTCTCCGGTAAAATTTTGGCTTTTTTCAAACAAAGGAACTTTTTGAGGACATCCAGTAGCTTTCTAAGATTAAGCCAATGATATCTGTCTCCTTCGGGCAATACCAGAAAATAGTAACCGGAAGCAATCAGTACAAAAACCGAGCTTGCGAGGTTTCGTACAGAAGCTGAGGGTTAATATTTTCGGTATTGCCCGAAGGAAACAGTTATTATATAGTTTATTACCCTATGGTCAGGGCAGGGTGCAGGCCCTTTGTTTTGACAAAGTGAAAATATGAGTTCAAAGAACCAAAATTATCGTTGGCCTAGCATGAAGCTCTTGCGGACGAAGCCATTTATTGCTATTCGATACTTTTGGTCGATGTGTTCGAAGCATAAGCACTGACATGTGTTTCGAATTCGAAGCTGAGTTGGGAAGTAATAAGCGGGCATTACCGGATAATAATGCCCTATCATTACATTACGAACGCGTTGAACTAATCAGCTTGTATAACTGAATTGCTGCCCTGACCGTGGAGTTGTGATGAGGGATACTGACAAATATTTTGTTTGACTCCCGATTTGAAAGGCTTTGCCATCTCTCTAAGTGCTGCATTGACACTGTATGCTATGACTGCGTCCGAAAACTAGATTGAAATAAAGTTTCGAAACCAACATTTCTCATTCAGAGTTAAATAATCACCATCCCTTTCAAAGTAAAATATTTTATAAAACTTGTCACCATCCCTTTCAAAGTAAAATATTTCATAAAACTTAATGCAGAGATGGATTTGAAGTCATCTGGAGAAATCTACTATTTTCGAAATGACTGATCTCTTCTCTTTACTCCAAGTCCTTGCTTCTAAGCAAATTTGGAATTCGGCTGTCTTCACATCATCCAAAAAATGGAATGGAAAGGGTGGGAAAGTCCGGGAAATTAATGAATGTTTCTGAAACTGATTTTTGGAAGGGCAGTTAAGGCTTAAACTTATTAAGCAACATCTCAAAAGATAGCTAAGCCTGTCCGTTAGATGCTGAAACCTTGCTTGTGTACACACCATTTTCAACTGTCTAAATGGGAACTATATCGCTCCATGCAGTATGCTTCGAACAAATGTATAGAAGAAGGACTGCATTCAAGCGGGAGCACTTCAAAAAAGTACCATATTAGCACGAAATGATAGTGCCAAAAAGTCAATTGCAAAGTGGAACGATCCGATATGATGAACTCAATATAAGATTTCGAATACTTCACACCGAATCACTTCCTAAACATATTCATCCTAGGGAACCGAAGTAAGCTGATATTTCTAGTCAATGATCCTGTTATCAAAATCTGCCCAAAATTAAGTGTCAAGTAAGATTTGTGATCACGCAAAATTGCTCATGCAAAGCACTTCAATAGACCTTTTAACGTCTTAAAAAAGAGGTTGGATCGAGGGTCCAAATCTGGTTAATTTGTAAAGGAAAACAAAAGCATGATCCCCGTTCTTGATATAAGCACTGCTAGCAGTGGCAAGAAGTTTCTTCGGATTTCAGAGCGCTTTTCAAAGAGATAATCAGCGACAACTTTGTGAAGGTGGAGTTGCGGGTTTTAAGCGCCAAGCGCTGGGATCGCAGAAATAGCTTAGCGCTAATCGAGTCCGCGACGCCTTGTCATGACGCTCAAGTGGTGGGGCCCTACCGTGGTTTCGAGCCCACTCCACCTGACTGTTCTGACAGCTAAGTCAGAAGATTACACCGCTGCACCACAACACCTTCAAAGAGTGAGCGTTAAAATTGACTTTACTCAAAGAGAATTAGGATTGACTTAATTCATGCACGGGAAGCTTTATCTGGCTTCTGGCCTCGTTTCTCGTCGTCTTCGCTAATTATTAGCTGATTTTTAGGTGTAATAATTACAGCTCAAAAGTGCTAGCATGCGAGAGTCTCGTTTTGCGAGTTGTAAATCCAGTTTTGCTGTTTGCAACCGTTGTTATTCAATTGAAAGAAGAGTCAGCTAACAATGAACGATAATAACGAATAACAAAGCAAAAAGACTAATAACGCTTACCTCTGTAGAAACTGAACCATTGTTAAGTACTTTGTCAAGAAAGTCGATATCAAACTCACTAACAAGTGTTCTGAAATCCGAAGTAACTTCTTACCACATCTGTGGTTTTCTAGCATTGACAAACGCAAAATTAACATAAGCGTATTTCTAGACCTCAAAAAGGCTTTCGATACGGTGGACCACGGTATTCTCCTCTCAAAGCTTACTAAGTACGGCGTTGTAGGGACACCTCTTCGGTGGTTCACATCGTACTTGACGAATAGAAAACAATACTGTCAAGTGAATGGCCACAAATCTAGCCTAAAAACTGTTCACTGCGGTATTCCTCAGGGTTCGTGCTTGGGGCCTCTCCTCTTCATTCTGTATGTCAATGACTTTGAGCAGTGCCTCAATAAATGCACCACAAACATGTATGCGGACGACACCAGCGTAACTTGCTCTGCTGAAGATATTGACGAACTCTGCAATGATCTAAGAACCGAGGTTGACAATATTGCAGAATGGTTACGGCAGAATAAGCTCAGTCTGAACACTGATAAAACAGAATACATGGTTGTTGGTCACAAAAGACAAACTAACCGTATCCAAGGTCCATTAGAGGTAAACATAAATGGAGGACCAATCAAACGGGTCAAAAAAGTCAAATACCTTGGAATTACAGTGGACGAAAACCTTACATGGAACGAGCAATATAAAAACCTCAAAGGTAAAATTAAAAATGCTCTCTCGTCCCTGCGGAAATTAAAGAACATACTACCGCAATCAAAATTGGATCAGGTGTACAAGGCACTGCTTGAGAGTCATCTGAGATACAGTGATGAACTATGGGGCAGTTTGTCAAACACAAAGCTTGATCATCTTCAGCGTCTGCAAACTAGAGCACGAACGCTAATAGAAGGCTCTAGATTAAAGGATGGATGGAGATGCAATTGGCTTTCAGTCCAAAACTTGATAAAATTTGACAGGGCCGTGATGATCTATAAAATAATGAATGGCCTCTGCCCGGACAACTTAAGAGGGAGACTTGTTACCAGATCTCAAATATCTAGTTATCAAACAAGAAATCAGTTAGATATTGACACTCCAAGGCAGAACCTAGAATTCTCCAAAAACAGTTTTTTCTATTCTGGTGCAAAGACGTGGAATGAAATCCCATTACAAATCAGAACAAGTTCCACTATCACCCTATTCAAAAGGAAACTGAAGGAATTCCTACAAAATTAGCATCCTTCCCGAAGCACGATCCCTAGGAAGACCAGCAAAGTTGTAAGATTTTATATATATGTAAATAGACATTTGTATAGTTTCTCTTTTCTTTTTTAGCTGATAGGGTTTTGTGTTTAAATATGATAAAATGAAATGAAATGAAATGAAATCTAACAGTGTTTAGAACGGGGTCATGATTTTTGTTTTCTTTCACCAATTTACCAGATGGGAAGCTCGATCAAAACCTCTTTTAAGAAATAAAACAGTCTAATTGACAAATTCAGCTAGCATTGTTTACACCCATTTCAGATCGCGCAATATTTTTCTTGAGGAAAATTTACTTGTCATGCAAGTTAACAAATTTATTGAATGCAAAGCATGAAACAGGTCAAGTTGGTCAACATATAAAAAGATGTTTTCCCAAGTTTTGATGGTCATTTGAATTGAAGTGGGTACAAAAACCTTAGCTGAATTCGTCCGTTGCTGTTGCTTGCGGGTATTTTCACGTGAAATCTACTGGCAGAACCTTATCACTATTGCTCATCGAATGCACACAATCAACATCATCGGGGACTGAAAATTACTTTTGGTCCTCACCTTGTCACCAGGAGGTCCAGTGGCACCAATTGATCCGTGAGGCCCGCTTGTCCCCTAAAAAGGCAAAACTGTTTTGTGACAACAAGCAAGGCGATTCTATGGAAGTATTGTTTTCAAACAGAAGCATTATTGGCAAAAACACGGTCTTTGTGCCGGAAAGACAGCAAGTTTTGTTCACGAAATTTAGGGATATACAAATCTAAATTCCCTTTGACTCGTGATTGACGGTTCTCCTTGATACTGTAAATCTAATGCCTCCATTCACACTTGCAAATTGAATCACCTTTAAGCAAACCAGGTTATCGAACGCTGGGTTCTAATTGGTCAATGCATCAAATCGAATGCATTTGATTGGTTGAAATTCATCCTGGTTAAGACAAGATTGGTTTAACTGTCTCAGTGCAATTCATCATTATCATCAATTTCTTTATCGTTGGATTATGAAAAACATAGCTAAGGCCCCGTTCACACTACTCCGTTTTTGTACAAAAACGGAGAGAAAAACCTCCGTTTTTGTGAAAGTGTTCACACTGATCCTCACAAAAACGCCACAAAAACGGAGGTTTTCGAAAACGCTATCAAAGGTGGATATCTACAAAAACAGAGGTTTTTGAAAACGCATTTGATCATTATTATTATTATTATTATTATTATTATTATTATTATTATTATTATTATTATTATTATTATTATTATTATTATTATTATTATTATTATTATTATTATTATTATTATGTCAAACACAATGTACGATTACTTTGCTGAAAGATTTGGCTGTGTAGAAAATAATCGCACTCTGGATCTTGAATTCAAAGAGAAATACAAAGGCCTTAACAAGAATCTATTGAAAAAGGCGCTGAAGAAATTAAAAAGCAATTCATCAGCTGCTATGCATGAGAACACATTAAGAGAAATTAAATACGTTTCCAAATTACTGCGCTCCAAGGTTGACCACGGTATTGCAAGTGATAACCCAAGAATCGATACAGTTGACCACAATTCGCTCATCAAGAAATCCTTCTGGAAATATGCCAAGGAATTCATCGAAAAACCAAGAGAAAAACTTCCCTCCTTTAATATGCATAGATGCTTCTCGCATTTCTATCAGACATTCAAAGCACTATGCCCAAATAGATTCTTTCTAATTCCAGATTGGATACCCCGGCTTCCGACACCAACAATTCAATTCAACAAAAGTCCTCCAACATACCGTGAAATTACGAACATTATACGGAAAATGAAAACATCCGGGTCTCCATGTCCCCTCGATCAAATCTCGATTATTGCTCTGAAACGTTCACCTTACCTAAGGACATACCTGACAGAGATAATATCGCAGGCGTGGAAGGCGAAAACAATTCCAGACACATGGAAAAAAGCCGTCACCATTTTGATCCATAAAAAAGATACAACGGACGATCCATCTCATTTTCGCCCAATTACGCTCCAATGTACGGCTTTGAAGATCATGACGTCATTCATGAGAAATAGGATCTTTGAATTCTTGTCACAAAACGGATATGCAGAAAACAACATTCAAAAAGGGTTTACTCCAAAAGTAGCGGGTACGATTGAACATACAGCTCACATGGGTCACCTCATAAGGCATGCTAAGAAACACCAAAGGGCACTTGTAATCACCTTGATTGATCTGAAAAACGCCTTTGGAGAAGTTCATCACAACTTGATAAATTGTATCCTTGAATATCATCACATCCCAACAGAGATGAAAAGCGTAATTTCGAACCTCTATACTGGCTTCCAAACCTCCGTGACAACATCTTCGTACTCAACGCCGTTCATTCCAATAGAAAGAGGTGTATTACAAGGAGACTGCCTTAGCCCATTGTTGTTCAACATGATATTCAATACCTTCATCAATTCCATCAAATCAAAAGAATTCGAGCAATTGGGATATCGATATTCCCAGCACCTCAGCCCGAGACACTGGTATCAATTTGCTGACGATGCAGCCATCATAACGGGTCAGCAGTACGAAAACCAGATTTTACTAAATGCCTTTACAAGATGGACGAAATGGGCTAACATGATCATCCGAGTAGATAAGTGCAAGACCTTTGGGATACAAAAAGTAAATACTGCAACAGTTCAATACTCCCCGAAATTAGTCACCAATGATGCAGTAATACCACCTGTGAGAATGAATGAGGGGTTCACGTATCTTGGAAGGGTCTTTGATTTCAGTATGGATGACGATACTCATAAAACATCACTAGTCGAAAAGTGCAAGAGGATATTGGAAGACATAGACAGGTTACCCCTCCACCCAAAACATAAGATAGAACTATATTCGAAGTTCCTGATGTCAAAAATAAACTGGGATCTTACGATATCTGATATAAACATCACTTGGGTAAAACAAACTCTTGATTCGATCAGTTCATCATTCGTGAGAAAATGGTTAGAAATTCCAATAAATGGCACACTTGATATAGTGACACTCTCTAAGGAAAAATTTGGTCTAAACATCATAAAGATTTCAACAAAGTATCTGCAGTGTCAAACAACCAAGCGTAACTGTCTGAAGAAATCTCCGAATCCCGATATAAATTATTTACATCAAGCTACCTCACAAGAAAGCATCCAGGTTGATCAATATAAAGATACAAGTGACGTGACAAAATCTGTGAGAGCCAAACAAATCGAAAAGATTTCAAATGATCTACAGTATCAAGGGTACATCGTGAAACAGATGTGGACTCTCAGCAATGAGCAACTCAAAAAGCTATGGATAGATGTAAGAGACATTCTCCCATCAAATATCTACAACTTTACAAACAGATACATGAATAATACTTTAGCTACATTAAAGAATATGGTCCTGTGGGGAAAAGCAACCATGGACATATGCCTTGCATGCAAGGAAAATAGTCAATCCCTTTTGCACGTTGTTTCGGGTTGCAAAGTTCATCTACAACAAGGCAGATACACGTGGCGGCATAACTCTATCCTTGCAACTCTTTTGAGTAACATTATTGGCCTGAGGGACTTGAAAATTTTTGCTGATATTCCAGGCTATCCCTGCCCCACAGTTGTCACCGGAACACTAAAGCGACCAGATGTCATCATAGTCTATCAAGAGAAGATCGTCATCGTTCTAGAGTTAACCTGTGGTTTTATTACCAACGTGAAAGAAAATTGTGCAAGGAAGATTGGAAAATACAACTCTACCATCGTTGATCTCAAGAAGCAGTTCGAGAAAGTAACATTTGTGAATCTGAGCATGAGCGCCCTAGGATTGATATGCAGGGATGATAATGGAAATGGCATAATGCAAGCATTAAAGAGCATTGGACTTTCGGAACTTCAATCAAAAAACATTATTAGAAACATAATAAACATCTGTATCAGGACAACATATTATATATTTTGTAGAAAAGACAAAGACTGGACCAATCCAGAACTTTTAGCATTCTAAAGACGTAAGATTGTTGAAGGCAGTAAGGCTTGACTAGCATGCCCTTTTATGGAGAGTGGTAGTCACGAATAAATTCTTTATACTGTAAGTTTTACATTTTAATTATTCATCTTGTTGTAAGTTTTATTTATGAGAATGAAAGTTTCCATTATTATTATTAATTCTTTCATTTAAAGTTGGCTAAATGCTATAGCTAAATTGCTAATTAAGGCCAACTATTTACAAAAACAAAGAAAACAAAAAATACATGTAAGATTAAAGTGAAGATATAATTTACAATAAAAAGCCTAAATTTGGATAAAACACTTTGCATAATCTGAAAAGATCAATGTGAACGCACAAAAACGGAGGTTTTTGAAAACGCCCCAACATCCAACAATGAGCTTCACAAAAACAGAGTAATGTGAACGCACAAAAACGGATGTTTTTCGCTGCGTTTTTGTTATCGGGCAGATCAGTGTGAACGCACAAAAACGGAGGCTTTTCTCTCCGTTTTTGTACGAAAACGGAGCAGTGTGAACGGTAGCTTTGATGCAACAAAAACGGATACTAACAAAAACGGAGTAGTGTGAACGAGGCCTAAAAGTAATCAGCTAATTAATTCCAACTTTAAAACATTAAGATACAAATATTTCATAAGAAAAATATTAGATAAAATATTTACAAGTCATCAAAAATATATGGTATAACTGTATGGTATAATATATTTACAAGCAGATATCTAAAAGTATTTACTATGAAAAGCTCACATTCGGAATACTTCGGTATAATTTACAAGGACAACCATCTCCGTTCCAACTTTTTATCTTTAGTTTAAACTGACAAAAGGATTGTGAATTTTGTGTCGCTTGGTGGTAAAATTTGCCATAGCTGTGGACCTTTGAATTGGAAGCTTTCTGCCCCGTTGTTGACAGATATCACTCTCGGTTGAAGAAATTCCACAATGAGGTAAACATTTTTTAAATCAGAAACATGCACACCGAACAACGTTTGACAGTTTATTTAATTCTTGATTTTGGAAGGAAAATGTTAAGCTCAAACCGAAGCCGATGGGAACAGACAGGAAAAAGGCTCTGCTGCGTACAAACACTCATATATTTTAAAATGAGTTACGTCATAGACAGTTACATAGAATGAAAGCATCTTTGCATCCCCAGGAGAATTCTTTACTCTGCGTGATCGCATAAAATTTTTCGAAATAGATTGAACGCCGTGTGTTGGAAAATAGTAAACAAGCATCAGACGAAATCGCTAGTATTTTCATTCTTACGTCTCACCTCTAAGATCACACTTTGGTACAAAACAAAGGGAGAAAGTGGCTTGACATACTGATTAGCTTGGAATATCAAACAAATTATCTCTAAAACCAGAGGCATGGAGAGGTCAAAAAAACTTCATGGCGTCAAACTTGGAGATACAGTGAATCAAATCAGAAATTGAAGTAGTTACCGCAGACCTTATCTAATTGAAGTGGTAAAGTGATCCACGTAGCCTCTGGTTCACCCTGGGTATCTCTGGTTTAGTCAATGGTCTTGGCTTCAAAATAGAATAAATAGACTAGCCTTTCAGAAACCTTCGGTCGTATAATTCATCTGGATTTCATAAGATTCACCTTAAGATAACTGATCTTCACATTTTACTCTCTTGTTTTCACTTTGCGTGTTATTCTCATTTCGTTTTTGTTTCATGTAAATTGCAAGGGGGTAGTCATGCGCTTTGCTCTCTATGGTATCATCTCTTTGGTGTTGCATAAGAACATACATAGTAATTAGAAAGTAGATCATAACACGTATTGTACATCACTATCTAAATATGAAACAAAATAACTGATGCTTAAAAGCTCGGTAATTTACTTGCCCATTTTTATGAAAATTTCATAAATGTACAATTCAGGGTGTGAGAAAATGAATCAGTCAAGAGTGAGGTTCTGATAGGCGTCATCTATTCATTGCCTTAAAACAAACAGCAGGCAATCTTTTCGTTGAATCCTGCAGTAGAAATGGTTTACTGTCAATAACGAAAGCGCCAGCAGATTCAAGGATTAAAACAGAAATCTAACATCATACCGTTGGTCCAGCTGGTCCCTTTTTTCCAGGATTTCCGGGTCTACCCTATAAACAGAAATACAAATAAATATATGGATTAACAAATCTTCTATTTGATTATCAATCTACAAATTTGCTTTATTGTTAAGTTTGTCGAACGAAAAGCGGTCAACATTTTAGCATAATTCCCATCATCAGTGGATATAAATGAGAGCTATGGCTTTCAGTTCAAAATCTTACTTGAGTCAGCAAGACCCAAGAAGTTGCAACTTGTGAGGCACAACCATATGGCTAAAAGAACATCCAAACTGTTAGTTGCTGTTGGAGAAACACTGGCGACGTTTGATTTGTTTATACGAAGATTTAAATATAATTAATTGACCAAATCGTCAATCATTATTACTGAACGACTGGAAACGATCAACCGATTTTGTCATCTTTCAAAACACCTGCTGGGCTGGTCCTAATCAAGATTTTGTCACCTTATTCGCTATCAAAAACAAATTCCTTGGCCATGTGTAAAATGAAATGCTCTATCCTACGAAGAAAATACGACAAGTACCATCTGTCCTGGACGACCATCTCTTCCATTCATACCAGGTAATCCTTGAGGACCCTGCAAGAGAACAAGAGAACATGTAAGACTGAAATAAAGAAAAACAAGGAGGGTGTTTTGGAATACCAAGGGAAAACCAAGCCTGCCTAGCTGTTTGTTTTCGCTGGCACAACTGGTTAGCTATATTGGTTTCAGGACATCATTTGCGATTTCGTTTGCCTTGATTCGTTGCTTGAGAGAATTCTTTTTATCTAAATTGCTAATCGCTTAGATAGTGTTTATCAGTCAAAAGCAACTAATGCTATGTTTACAAAATCCATCCTTCTTATAGTAGGGACCTTTAGCAACTAGGACGGCAACTGCAACGGTAACGCAAAAGTGCCCGTTGTTTCCGAACTTCGGCTTGAAAATACTTCTTGTTTTCCGCGTGAATTTGCCTCCCTTGAGAGTCTATGAAGTTGTCCTTTTCAGTTGCAAAACTTGGAAATCCTATTTCTAACGTGCTGTTATTCACATCTAGATCTTCTAAGTGAAACTCACTCATTTCAAATGTTAATTATCAACGAAAAAGAAGGTTCCAAAGTATTTAGTTGAAGGAGACTTTGTCTTGGCTTGTTTAAGAACACGTGAAGGTAACTTGTGGGAAACTATCGGTTGCATCATACAAGAAGACGTTTTGGCTGACGTTGCCGTTCTTGTTGCTTAAAGTCCCTAGTTACCAGTAATGGAGGTACCAACTCGTGCGTTGAATAATTGTGAAACAAGGCTCTACGTTGCTGTTTGATTAGAATTTGATTAGAATCTGTACACAACGTCAGTACAGGAAAACTATTCATTTTCCAATATAAACTGTGTATTCTTCAGGAAAGAGCCCAGGGAGAACACTTACCAAATACGCATATGGGGGAGGGTCAGTCTAAGAAACTTCTGACAACCCTAAAATATCAGTATAGCTTCATTGCAACCCAAAGATATCAGCTAATTGATCATTAGACACATGTAACCAAATTTAAAATATCCTGAAAAAATGCAAAGTGAGGTGAAGATTGCCCCTAAAGAACTCAGAAATATCATTTTTCAATATACTTGATGCCAAAAATATCATGAAACATAATGTCAGTTTATTTGGACCCAAAAACATCACTCTAAGTAATATTCTAACCCAGGAATATCGAACTTACCACCTCGTATATGTATGTGCTGCCCCTGTGGACGACATTCCGCTTTCCTGCTAACAGGACAACTGTTCAAAAGCATCTATCTGGTAGAACTGAGATAGCAGTCTAGTGCTTTACAGACAGTAGGAGAAATTGGAGAATGTTTTGCATAATAAAGAACAATTTCAGAAAGAGATTCAGTTCTGTTTTCTGCCGTACGCTGAAGAGTACTCATACCTGTTCACCTTTCTGTCCTTTTTCTCCATAGTCACCATCATCACCCTAAAAAGACATTGGTTTTTTTAAACTTGAAAAGCAATTGCCTCTCCACAGTTAGTAAAATACTTGCTTTAGAAGGAAGCACCAGGTTTTGGTGACGAAGTTATGTACCTAGTAATATCAATCTGATTACCGAAAAGAAAAATTCTCTTAGTGGGCAAATATTCAAAACTGTCGATCGAGACAAAATGAAATTTGGCTCAGATAGTCTTATTCTATTTCGAAGTTCTTTACGCGTCTGTTCTTGGACCTACATTTTTGCGTGCAACTGGAACCTGACAGCTTTATGCTCGTGTTTAATAGCATATATGTAAATTTGTAAATTTCATTCCAATATGCAACAATTCGAATAAAAAAGAAAACCAGTTCCATAGTCTTCGTGTACATCAAATGGCTCGCTGACTACTGCAAAAGCTCCATTAAGCCACCTGAGGGGGGGGGGTTATCTAATTTTTGGACACTACAGAAGAAGGCTTACAAGAAATGGGGCTTAATATCAAAATTAATATGCAAACTTCTTTAGCTAAACAAATGAAAATATTTAGTACCTCTGGAATTTTGACATAAATGGTGATGGCTTAATATGGAGGGGACTTATTTCAATTTTGGCTTAAAGAGGAAGGGCATATTAGAGAGGCAGGCTTAACCCTATAGTGGTTGGGCTATTTGATAGTCCTATTTTGGTTGGCGGGGGGGGGGGCAAAAAAGCCCCCGTACCTAACTCTTGACTGGTAATAGGTAGAGCAACCAAATTTGGTGTGCTAAAAACATCAGGCATGTACTTTCCGTAAATATAAAAATTAACCTAAAAATGGTCATTATTTTTGCTCACGTCAGCATTTTCCTTTGTGCGGTCAAGAAAAGCGGCAAAATTGGCCAAAATCAGGAAAATCGTGATAAAATTAAATTTGGAGCACATTTTCCATCCAAACATGATACTTGTGATAGAATGCATCAAATAACACTATATTATTAAAGAAATATGCAAAATGTTCCACTTCTGCTCCTTTTCTCGCGATAATTGAGATTTGAGAATTTGCGATTTTCGCTGGGTTAGTCTCAGAAAATTGTCTCCCACCCCCTCATTTTTCAAAATATTTCAATGAAACTTTTTGAGAAGTTGCACAATAAGTAGTTGCAAAAAGTCAAGAAGTTTCAGGGCTATAAAATTCTTCCTGGCAGAGTTATTTAAAAAATCTACTAGGGGGATTGCCTCCCTCCCCCCCAACCAAAATAGGGTTAATAGAGACGAAGCTAAATGGAGCTTTTACAGCATTCTATTAACGAAATAGCCATTCCGGATTATTCAAAGGTGGATCAGCTTTTTTTCTATATTCAATTAAGAATTTTACAAACATATTTCTAATTACAATACCTACACTAATAACAATACCTGCAAACTACGTTACAATACTACAAAGACGATACTACAGGGAGCGAAATAATGTCTACCCTGCGGCTATTCTAAAGTAATTAAAAAGCTACATAAAACTACATACAAAAACTACAGAAAAAGGAATTATAAAATAGAAACATTACGTGATTACAAAACAAAGAACTACTAAAACAAACATATACAGAAGGGGATATGCGTTGTCTTCAGTCAGTCAAAGCGTTCTGTTTCGAAGATATAGTTCACTGTTGCATTCAAGATCAAAGGTGGATCGGCTTGCACTGCTTCGAAATTGTAATGTTCGTGTTTAACATTCTGTGTCCTTTAACAGTAAACTTTACTCTAAGGTACCCCCACGTGTGTTGAAAAGAACAATAATCTCAGCTTTTGCGTACGTCAAATACTTCATGGACTATCCGTGCAGAGTGCTAAACTTGAGTAGTATAATTGTCTGTGATATGTCATACCATCCCACTTGATAAGGTTGACGAAAACTTTTCAAGAAAATTCAGTGAAATGATGTAGCCGCTTCCAGATTACCTTGTCTCCTTTTGGACCAGCCTTTCCCTCCTTTCCTGGTGCTCCAGTATCTCCCTGAAATAAGAAGCGAGATCAAAGCACGATTGAGACTGACAAAATACTGACATAACTGTAGGAAACGATTTCTAGAGAACAGACTAGTTCGACAATTAAAAAAAGGCTAGGGAGAGCCGCTTATTCTGGCAAATGACAAATAATTCCCCGCTGCTATCCCGCCAAAGCTGTCTGATGCGATGTCTTCCTTTCGTTACAAGATAGGCGAGTCACGGGAGATGCTTCAGACTACCTCTTTACGCTATTACTTCTCAACGTTTGTTTGTTTCAACTAAAAACTAAAAAACTAACGGTTTCTTGTATGGAAACGTATCATTCGTAGAAGCTCCGTGGCAGCCATTTAAGAAATTCATGGCTGCCAGTTACCAAAATAAACCACTCTCCTCAGTCTCCTCTTTTGTTTGTCGAAATGGACTATTCAGCAATTGCAAAATCTCTCACTTCAATATATACTCTGCAGCTTCAACAGCAGAAGCTATATCAATATTAACTGCAAGGTAAAGCCATAAATTCAAATGGGTTTGCCAAAATATTTCAATCGTATACCTATTGAGCTTTGTCTCATTTTGCTTTAAAATTTTCTGATTACCCCCAAAAAACAGACAATGTACCTGTTACGAAAAAGGAATCCCAATGGGATTCACAAGGGTTCTACGTGCAATAATTGATTGATCCATCTTTTCTTTCAATTTGAGACCTGTCATCTACCAAATATGTGCTTTGAAAAAGATTGTAAAGATATATGTTTACGGAATTCAAATTCTAATAAGGCTCAGCAAACCAAGAAGGTTACTATGGATTCCTTCTGCTGTAGATGAAGGACGAATTATCTCAGACCTGAAAAGCATTTCATAAACAGTAAAAAAGATTAGTACATACTTTCTGACCTGGTTCTCCTGGATTTCCTGGTGGTCCTTTCTCGCCATGTGTTCCCTGCAAGAAAAAGGCTGCCATGAATACTCTTGCCGCACTATTTTCATCTCATTTCTCATAGTGATATAACTGGGGGGTGGGGGGGGGGGGGCAACGTAACATGTTGATGTTACAGGTATGTGCCATCCACATGGATGGGTCTTTGAGCCCAAAGTCGAATTTTTCTCAGTTATGGATTGGTTTCGCTGAAATCGGTGAAAAGTTAGTAGCTTTCTGAAAAATGGGCAGCAGATCCCCGTCCATCCATAAGTCGTGTACCCCCTCTCGGGGGATGTAGCTTGCTGTGACTTTGCTGTCAACAAAATAGGTAGCTGGATGCAGGACTTTCCTTACGCAGGACTTTCTAAAGTTATTTACGCAGGACTTTCTAAATCCTCTTTAATATTTGATTATGAAGTCATTCAATGACTGGCAAAGCTAAAAGGAGAGTTGGAACATTGTAATTCCGAAAATATTGATATCATCAAAAATGCTCTTTCTGGAATCATGACAAATCACTTAAAGTTTTCTTAGAGCAATTCAATCGAAAGAATGGGGTAATAAGATTCTTCAAATTTAATTTGAAAGTTTTGCAAACTTTTGACGCCTTTGCTGGTAGCTTGCCTCCTTCTTTTGTATCATTACTTTGTTACAATACAAGATAAAATATGTTTTGTCCTGCGCAGAAGCGGGGCTTAGTAGTAATCTGTGCGTAAAAGATATGCGGAGAGAACATCTCAATATTTCAGGTTTTCTTGCTTAATTTTCTCTTTTTTGGTTAAACTGGTTTTTGATCTGATTGGAAAGGGGCTGTGATCACGAGGTTGACAAAATGGCGGATAGCTTTAAACAACCTGAAGTTTGCGCTGTGGAGCCTTACAGCAGAAAAGATAAGAAGAAACAGATGTGAGTTTGATTTTATCAAATTTGAGGCGAAATGTTATGCTGAAGATGAGTAGAAGTTCTATTGGTGATGAGAGTTTAGAACGCCTCGACGTATATTTAGGTTAGGTCAGCAATGCTAATGCAAAAATAATGATCAAACTTGTCTTCAGGCCAAATCCGTAAAGCCTTACAGACCCACCTGCGGGTGTGGGTGGGGGGCATTTAGTATTTACTATTACTAGTATAATATTAAAATATCAGGCATATAAGATAACCTTCGGTCCTTGTTTTCCAGGATCGCCAGGTTTCCCTGGCTGACCATCTTCTCCCTAAAATGTAAAAAACCATTTTTTGAGTCTAGTTTCTGGCTAAAAATTAGCACTTACAAGGGTACGAAAACAAAGAGAAGAATTTAAAGAATCAATACCGCGTGAATTCAGTTTTATCATGAAAAATTCCAACCTTCTGCAAACAACATTTTACGCAAACGATATCATCAAACAAACAGCGAGCAACATAAAATTTCTGATCAAAAACTTCAAAAAGCAACATTTTTGATAGCTATGAACAAAGCGATATTTGACAAAGGTACTCCTGCGGAGAAACAAACTGGAAAATGTTTTACGGAACGATCATAGAAAGAAGTATTTGTTCAACACAAAGAAGTTGAACCGTCCAACAAACAACGGTCTTTCGTGTGCAGCCTTTAAACTATTTTGATTTACAGTCATACCATAATAGACGACTGCAAGAAACTTTTAATTAAGTATCTGCCAACTGCACCAAAAAAAATTGATGCGTTTTAAAACTCGTACTAATTGGGTTGACATAAGACTTATAACCTGGAGTCCATTGTTTCCATGTGCTCTTTGACTTGATGATGGCGTTTCGGTCAACAGAGACTCGGAATATTACTCTGAAAAACCTGACCTTATTTAGGGCCAAACTCTTAGCTTCTTCGATCACCAATCAGATTGTGAGATTTGTGAATTACTATGGTGATGGCAAATATAATGAAACTAACATAGCGATTATCAATGAAACAGGCGACAATCAAGACATTCTGATATCACAGTACTCACATTTTTGCCAGTATCTCCTCTTTCTCCCATTTCACCAGGTAACCCAATGTCACCCTTAAAATTGATGAAAAATTTGATCAGTTTCAGTTTCTCATTTTAAAATTCCACTTAATACAAACAATTTCAAAATAAATCAACTAAGAGTAAATAAATATAAATGCTAACAATAACAATGATGCAGAGAAAAATAAATTTGTATGCATGAAATTTCTTAAAAAGGGGCCCTCTCAATAGATAAACTAATCGAGAAGAGTACTCTCTGTCTTATCAAAGATTTAAATTTGTTTGAATATTTGAAAATTGATGATAAACTTGCGAAGAATGAAGCAACTATGTATCAGCGTGGGTTTAAAGTACTTTTAGGAACTAGACAGACGAAAAAACGCTCATCAAGCCCCCAGGAGAACTTTATCATAATTAGTTTTGATAATAATTGATGAAGAAGAAAGTTATGAGATTTTTTGAAAGCTGTAGAGGTTGATTCCTTGATGTTTACCGTAATGCTGTTCTATGTTTTAGCACCACAATACAGCACTGATCGAAGGTCAAATTGCAATACATTTTCATTAATTCCATTTTCATGTAACAAAAGTCTTATTAAAAATACAAGAAAGTACCAAGGACTTGGATAAGAAAACAATGATTTCTTGCGTTGCAAAATTGAAGGAAGACAAATCGAGCTAGGAGTCGGGGGGCACAAGGGTCACTGTGCCCCCATCCAAGTATTTCAAAGTGCCCCATATCAACTTGAAAAAGCCCGTATCCTCAGCAGTTCTTTTTGAGGCATCCTTTCAATCATAAAAAGTGGCCCTTTAAATGGTTGTGCTCCCCCCCTCCACTTGCTTTCCTACTTCCTTGAAAGAAAGTATATGCTCAGTTCAAGTATTTGTTAGGTTGAAGTACGAAGTTAAATCTTACTGGTTCTCCTTTCAGTCCAGCTGGCCCGTATGGCCCTGGTCTACCAGCAGATCCCTAGCAAAGCAATGAAAAATTCAATCAGTTCAGTTCAGTTCATTTTCATTTTAAAATTCCACTACATACAAATGCCATTAAAATAATTACAACATACTACAAAGCAACAAATTACAATAAGAAATACAAACTAACAAAATAACAAAAAAAAAATTCATAAGGGAATTTGTATGCAGGGAATTTCTTAAACGGAGGAGCTCTCTCAATAGGTAAACTAATCGAGGAGAGAGCACCCCCTTGGCTAAAACAAAATTTTGGAGTTTGATTGACTATAAATAAAGATTCTATTAATTCAACAATGTCATATTTTCAAATGAGACTGCTTGTGTTGGGTGGTTGTTTGAAATTCTAAGACTTGTAGTTGGTTGCGAAGAAATGGAGCTTAAGTTGATGCCGGAAACTCATTACTGTCGGAGCTTGTTTTATTACATGCGAAATGCTGTTCCAAGATTTTGCACCTGCATATCTTATGGATTTCAAACCATATTGCAACGAGTTTTTGCGTGTCAGAAGAATGTCACCTTTACGTGCCTGCCTGGTATCATGCTGATGAACTTGCGAAAGCATATCAAAAAACTCATGAAAGCAAGATGGGGAAAGCTTATTAACAGCTTCGTAAACGAATGTCAGTAGTTTCATTTCAAATAGATCCTGCAGCTTGAGAAGTCGAAGAGTGAGAAAAATAGGAGCAGAAGGTGCAGAAAAATTGTTAAAAGTAATGGCTCGTACAACTTTCTTTTGAAGGATGAATATTGGTTTGATGTAAGTATCATAAGTAAGTCCCCAAACAACAATTCCATATTGAAGAAAAGAGGCAAATAAAGAGTAATACAAAGAGACCAATACATCTGTAGGAAGAAGATGTCTAATTTTAAAGAATATACCACATGTTCTTGCTAATTTTTTCGACAGTTCACTTAAGTGATGCTTCCAAGACAGATTTTCATCCAAAAGGAGGCCAAGGAATTTGACATGATTTGCCTTTGTCACATGTTGCTTACCAAACTTTATTGTAATATTCTCGTAAAGAGGTTTTTGTGGTGAATGAAAAATGACAAAATTGGTTTTGTCAACATTCAAAGCAAGTTTATTAGCATCAAGCCACTTTTTGATATGCTTGAGCTCAGAATTAACCACCTTTTGGAGTTGCTCTAAATTTCCTCAATATTAGTGACAAGCGACTTTTGACAAGTACCTCATTTGTATGAAGGAAAAAGTGAACCTTTTCTCGCTGCTAACATGACTGGAAATCAGTCCATCGTAATTCAGAAGAGTTTGGGGCGAGCTAGTTTTCTTTCAATAACCAAAGTTTAGATAAACATGAAGTATTGCAAATAACCATGGAAATAGAATCATCCTTCATGGAAACGATTGCATTGATACTAAATAACATACAAGTTTGCAAAATATTCTCTTTTTACAGTGCACTTAACGAAATTTCAATAGATTTTCTATCTCAAATGTGAGCTGCCAGAAGCTGGGGAATATTTTGTCTTCAGTCAACTGCCAAAAAAGGCATATCGGGTGACTCAAGAAAATGTCCCCCTGTTTGAAAATCATTGCAGCAAATTTACTATCACTATGGCATCAAAATAAATTTGCCTAATTGCTACAAGATTAAAGTACTTTTTTCAAATTTTGTGGTAATTTTCAAGATATCATGCCAGGGATAAATTCGATAGAATCAAGGATTCAGTCTTGCACAACATCTAGAAAATGACCTAAAAGCGCATCATCGAAAGCAAATCGAAATAACAGAAGCGTAATTTGTCAGTTTTATTATTTTCAATAATCCTTTTTTCAGAACAATAAATAAAAAATCAATTCCAGTTTTCGTCTCAATTTCAGATTATCAGTTTGTTACGCAAACTAATTCTCAAATGGAATTCGAATAGATTTCAAACGACCTGGAAGATTTGATAGCGCGTTTCAGGCCATTATCTAGCTGCTCTGAAAGACTGTTGTTTAAATTCTTTTGGATTCGCCAAGAGACTACTTCTTTGAAAATTACCAAAAAATCTATATATTTATATATAACACTTCAATCTTTTAGCTATAAGAAAAATCAATGCCAGTCATTATCGCGCACCAAGTTTTGCTTAATGATTTGTTCAAAGAGGGAGAAATCTCTGAGTCACCCGATGACGTTTTGTCGCACCCTTAGCAAAGCGAATAGGACATAAATGCAAAACAAAAAAATGCACTTACTGGGTCACCAGGCAGTCCAATACCACCGTCTAACCCTGCTGGACCCTGAGGAGGAAATAAATCATTTTAAAAAAATCAGAATAACATAGGACGCTAGAGAAATGGATTACAAAAAAACACAATTGAAAATGCGCTCAACGTATTTGGCTTTACTAGCATCACATGAGAAAAACTAGAAACGGTAAAGATGGAAAGTGTAGTTTGACGAATATTGCAGGGTGCTTCAGAGCAAACGTAACTAGCTATAATTGAAAGTATTCAGAAAATATACGATTTTAATATTTTCAATATATACCATATGAAGACATTATCTATCTTCTTTCCAATGATATCAAGCTTAGGCACATTAACAGAATCATCCTTCTATTAATGGAGGTTATAGAAAGTATGGTCTATTCTATAGGAGGAAAGTAAAAGGACATTTACATGGGCAAAAAATCTTTGTGAGATCCTATCTTATTAATTGCAATAAATTTATCTCATGGGCGTAAATTTATATGTCTTATACCAAAAGGGTAACACCCTTGTAACACCAAAAGCGTAGCACCCTTTTAGCACCCTTTTAATACCAAATGGGTAACAGCCTTTTGTACTCTACAGTGAGTAGTGCCCAAAGACCATTTAGAAAACACATGGTTCGGCAGTCACGATCTAGCTAGACAAAGTACTTTACGTCATCCACCCTACTCAACCACACCCTAAAAACATTGCTTGTAAAAACAGCCTTCATTTAATGCCTCCACTTCTATCGTCGTTGCCACTAACTGGGAAATTTGAAGAAACTTTACGTTTCACCTTCATATTCTTTATCTTTACAACAAACCATGTTTCATTTGCGAGATGTAGGCATATATCTTATCAATAGCCACGATCTTCTCATTATAATAGCAGTATGCAAAGGAACAACAACTAAGTTCTTTACAATTGCTGTAGATCTAGATACTTACAATGCTACCTTCTTCTCCTTGAATTCCTGCTTCACCTACTCCACCAGGAATCCCCTAATGAAGAAATATGCATAAACTTCCTCAAATGCAGACGCTCAAAAGCAACGATCTAGCAAACAAAGTACTAGCCTCTACAAAGTAGCTCAAGGGTCTTGGATTTGAAATTGTAGTCATTTGTGCGTGGTTTTTGTCAGCTGCAGAACAAAATTTCGCGAGTAGAAACTGTCATGGCAAGGCAACAATGACAAATCTCTGGAATTAACTTTCGCGATTTGTTCAAATCAAGAGTCCCAGGGGCATAAATTCTTTAAGATTCATTTCTTAAAGAAAAAGAGCCCACTGGGACAAGTATTTCTGGTAAGTCTACTCCAACTTTCTTTTGCAAACTATAGATTTTATCTCATTTTGAGGAATAAAATTTGTTGGATTAACCTCCCCAACGCAAAAACCACAAACGTTTCTTCTCTTAAAATAACTAATGACTCAACAATATCATGTTTCGAGGAAGTAGAAGAATGAAATAAAGGATTCTGAGCACAGGCTTGCCAATGTTGCAAACGCCTGTTAAATATTAAATAAATAATGCACAAGATCTTCTGCATAGATTCGTTCTTTAAAGTCTTTTCAATCAAAGGGGAGTGGTATAAACGATGACGTCATTAAAGTCAATCTTCTACCAACCTGTTCTCCCTTTTTCCCTGGTTTACCATCAGTTCCAGGCTTTCCTCGTGGGCCCTGTTCACCCTTTAGACCTTGTGGCCCATCTTCGCCTGGGTAACCACTGACTCCTGGATTTCCTCTTGGCCCAACTGAACCCCTTTGTCCAGGGTGACCTTTACGGCCAGGTGTTCCAGGAGTACCAGGAAGTCCTTGCTCTCCCTACGAATAAAATGATAGATTTGGCTCGAATCCTTTAAATCTGGTATGAAAAATTTCCAGGCTCAGAAACAAGAATTTTTGTGGCAATGGCTTCAGAAATAATAAAGTGATAAATTTCAAAATAGAGTTGAGGTAATCACAAGCTTCGAACAATTCTCATATACCCTAGTCACGTCCAACGAGTGTTTCGATCTTTGTTGCTTGGAAACTGCTAGAACGCTTACATTTATGAGACAGCATCCTCAGCTAATTTACCTTGAAGTGGCATTTCGGGTTTTCGATCAGAACACTTTTGCTGCCTTCTTTCATATACCTTGTAGTTGGCAAGCTAGTATCATTCAAGGACTCAAAAGGTTACAACGAATACTTTTGTAGATGCATTCAGGGCTGCCCAGAGCTTCTGGGGGACCAGGGCCAATATAGTGAAATGAGGCCCCCTTTGAACGAAGCAAGCAAAAATATTTTCGACCACGCTCTTTAGATTGGCTGGAAATGCATTTCAGAGCATTTCCTGAAGTAAAAATGTTAAAAGTCTTCAATTATAAGGCCCCTTAAACCCTGAGACCCTGGGCAAATTGCTCCTCCTGCTCCCGTTCTCGGCGGCACTGAATGCATTTTACAAATTTCTATCCACTTATTTGTTTCCTTTGCTATTTCAACACAGTCGCTGCATCGGTGCTTCATTGTTTCAATTCGATTCATGTTGCAAGCCGTCATTAGTCGAGCAGCTGAATTTTGTACTAAGTCATTTACGAATTGAAATCAACCTAGTTGAAAAGAGTACCTAAAGGACAAGTCCGGGCTGGTATGGTAATACTACAAAACAAACTTGTCTACTGCTGACGCGAATTCTTACATTTTGCGGCTCCTTACAGCTGTAAATTCGTTATAGGTTCTAATAATATAGGCCAAATATGGTCGTTGTGTCGCCATTTTCTTGCATGAGCACACAAAAAAGAGGTTAGCAACGATTAAGAGGCGAGCAAACAAAAGACAGTCTAGTTTTCGTGGAAACTGACGACAGAAGACGCGTGTTTTCTGCAAATCTATGATGTCACGAGGCACAAATTGCTTATTTGACCTCGTAATTTCGCAAGAAAATGACGAAAAATAGTGGAACAAAGTATGATATGCCATTCATAATAGTACTATCTCTTGTATCTTATCATTAATCATAGCAACCGCGGATTTGTCCATAAAGCATTTGAACGGTGTCTTAAAGGGGCAGGGTCACGTAACCGTAAACAAACCTTTTTTCTCTAGACCCTATATTGTTGCCCACACGTAGCCATTGTGTTCTCCACAGATTTTGGTGGATGGGGTGAATCCAGTCTAAAGTTACTTCTAACAATCCATGGATATCACTGCAATCGTACAACATATGAGTGTTTCGTTCATTTTTCTACGAAGTACAAGAGTCCATCTTCAAAATAACACTTTCATTTTGAGAAAAGAAGTGGAAAATCACTGTGATATGTCCTATCAAAAATACTACAAGATTGTCGTTTCGAAAGAAGTTTGTTTAACATTGCATGACCCTGCACCTTTAAGCTTGTTTCCTTAGCTTCTGAAAAGTATTCATTAAAAAACAGCAGTGGCTACTCAAAAGGGAACACAAATTCATAATCAATGATAAAGTATCAGCCTACGCTCCATCGATTGCATCGATACAAAATGACAAGAACTAATGGAGTGGATCGCTCAAACGCATGCAATCTCGTACACAAAGTTTTTACTTCATCAAGAAGAAATAAAAGATTCATTTTATTACAAACTCAATAATACCTATCGGTATATACCTGTGGCCCAGCACTTCCTTGTGCACCTTTGCTACCTTTTGGACCCTATGACAAAAAAACAGAGCTGCTATAAAGAGGCATTTTCATTGAATCTATACCACAAAGCGAGCCTTGAAAATATCAACTAAACAGAACTGATCAGACAGAAAGTATCGCATAAATGAAGTGTCTCTTTTATCGCCTATTTAGAACGGGACAGCTTTCTGACTAATGAAACGACTGAAACCCTACAAAACAGCTTTTATAATTAGGCTACTATTGCTATCAATTCAAATTTGAGATATTTCTTATTGTTTTCATGATATTAGGGTAAATAAAAAAAGGATGCGTACGAGAACTCGTCACAAAATCCAACGGCTGGAAAAAAAGACAAGTGACATTGCTTTCGAGCCATTTCAAAAGTGAATATCTATCATTTCCTTGGGAAATACAGCAGCTTAAACTAGATTTTCTGCTGAGGCACTCTCGAGGAAATCCTTTCTCCTTGGCAGTTGAAGAAAAATGATATACACTGAGTGACTAAAACATTTCAAGTTCGGCGGGCTGTGGAATAAAAAGTAAGCGACCAATATTCAAACCTGAGATCTCAATCTATCAATCATCTGTTATACCCAGGAAAAGACCTTTTCAAAGAAGCATGGGGCGGTGTGCTACTTTTCTAGAAGATAGCAGATACAAGGGAGTCCTCTCCACGATGCTGAACTGGCGTTGCGGTGGGAGATGTTGTGGACAAACATTCTGCGTAGGCACAAAACATATTAAAAATGTGCCATACTTCGTCTCGTACTATTAGACGCTCTCATTGACAAGGAGAACAAAATCAACAAATTCGATGGGAAAAATAGGAAATACGTAAACTTGAAATTGTAAAACGAATCTTACCACTTGACCTTTAGGTCCCACTTGCCCTGGCACACCAGGCTCACCTTGCGGACCCTACGGGATAGCAACGACAACTTATTAGGAAGGCAGGGCATTCAGCATGGAAAACATTTCAAAATTCCAAGGTTGGTGCATATTTCCATTACCTATTTCTTTGAACTGAATAACTTCAACAAACCTTTACCAAAATCTTCCACATTTTCAGAATTAGAGAGTTTGTCTTCATTATTCAAGAGCTCAAGAAATATTTTGGGAAAACCATTAAAACCATTGTAATTTCTAAACCTTTGTGAATGTGCACAGTATGGCATGAAGCGGTGGGCTTTCATTTTCTGGTATAAGATGTAGCACTTTGATAACGTCACATCCACCAATGAGCTAAAGCATGTATTCAAGATTTCTGAAAGTTCCACGGTAGAATTAAGCAGTTTACGTATCTTTGAAACAATTTAGGTCATACACAATCTTACACCAACCTTTTTTAAAGATTTGGAACCCATTCTGGTAACGACGGTCATGATGATGGTGCAAAGAGTGGAAAATGAAAGTCTACTTGCACTAGAATTATAAAATAATGATGTTTCTTACTCGGTTTCCATAATCTCCGACCAAGCCTTTATCTCCTTTTTGACCCTGCAAATACAAAACGGCAGCTCATGAATCATGACATCACAAATTCTGAACCAAAGAAACTGCAGTCCTGGCCAAAACAAGCAAGGACACAGACAATTTTCAGTGTTTTCATGATGTTTCCTAAAATATCGTGGCGAAAAAATACGTTTAGAACTTTCTGATCTCCCTTTCCCCCTAATTCAATGCTGAAAAGGTCGAATGGCGTTTGATTCAAGCAACATTGAAACGGGGGGAGGGGGAAGGACGTAATCAAGATCGAGGTAGTGCAATTTCGTGACTTATCCCAAGTATTTTGGCAAAGATTGTAGACAACGACTGAGCCAGATGGACAGAAACTGTATTTTTTACCTAAAGCAAAATAATAGTTAGAAAGAGTTCAAAAGGCGACAATTGACGTCATTAGGCCTTGAGCACTGCAGACACCGTTGTTTGTTACTTCTTTCAAGTTTTCCTTCAAGTCAATGATCTAATGCTTTCTTTTAAAACGTATTCCTTCTTCGTTGGTCGTCTGCACGAGTATTTATGTTGAAGGGATTATTGCTATTTAGTCTGGGGTCATAGATACAATATTCAGTACGTGGAAGTTCCAAGAAACGACAGATCCTTGAGATTTCCAAGGATCTTAATGAAACAAGGATTGATTGTGACTGCTCACCCTAGTATATCTAGGTAATGGGTTCTCATGTTACTTTTTCCGGTCTAAAAGTAGTGCGAAGCTTATTTTTCCGGTCAATAATTTTTACGGATATTATTTAGGTTCCTGACATTCTGAATTACATTTTTAGGCCTCGGATATGTGAAAAAGAAAAAATCAAGACTACTAAAATCAAAATACTTTAAATATTCAAATAGATTATGAGTAATCTGATCCGTTTGAGCACTTTGCCACGAATTTAAGGCCCCGTTTACACGAGATCGGATCCAAATGGATCCGTACCCAAACTGTAACGGATAGGCCTTGCGTTTACACGGGACTCGACGGATCCGAACCCATTTGGACCTGCTATCCGTACCCAAACGGGATCACTTTCAAAAGTGATCCCGTTTGGATCCGTTCCCAAAAAGGTCTCGTGTAAACGGGTGGGATCGGATCCAAACTGGTGTTGACATTTCAAAGAGGGAAATCAGAGATGTAACGGAGTCTATTAGAGTGCAAAATTTCAAAGGATCGGACTAAAATAAGAGACAACGTTTACTAGAGCGCTGCTAAGAGTTCATAAAATCTAAATGGATCCGATCCCGTGTAAACGCCAACAGTTCTGGATCCGATCCCGTGTAAACGCCCCTCAAAAAGTGGATCGGATCCAAATGGATCCGATTCCATTTGGATCCGATCCCGTGTAAACGGGGCCTAAGATGCTGACCTTATAACCTTTGGGTAAGTTGGGTCAGAAAAATTATTCTTTTGGATCTACTTTTATGCTAGAAATCGATTTTTAATGTTTTGCACCAAGCCGGAGCACCCTATCCTAAATATACTTGAGTACCCCACTATGTTTGGCTAATGCTGAATGTATAACTTTTGGCGTGAATCATTTCTCCAGTTATGAATATTTCACTTGAAAAAGGCATCGTAAGTCAGTAAATCGCAAGCCCAAATAATAAGTCTACGTTTCTTACTTAAAAGTCACTAAACTTGGCGGCCGGTTAACTGGCGGCCTATTAGCATAAAATCATAGCCAATAATTTTTCCAAAGGTCCAAAGATATTCTATATCATTACAAGCTGGCTTAGGTATGTAAGTATGCTAAAACAATGCTTTAGTTCCATAAGATGAAATAAGACAGGAAAGCAATACAACCAAGCTTTATTTTTGTGATGTTAATTTGATCCAAAGGCCTCCAAAGGGCAAGCGGAACAACATCTAAGGGCCCAAGTAACTCATGAAACGAAGTGGACACCACCAGACTAAAACCAATTAATTTGAATACGATATTTCTATATGAAATTACGTTTCTCTAAAGCCATGCTGATGAAACTCAATGAATTAAACGAAGTTCTTCATCTATTATTATGTAACAGTAAATTTGTGGTAATAAGACTCAATTTCCGTTTTGCGTTCACTTCATCTCTGGTGAAGCGAAAGAAATCGTTGATTGAATCTACTAGATCTTCTAAATTCTTCATCATATTTATATGCTTATTAGAAAGGAACTGGTGATATAAGTTTTACAGAATAAACCCAAATAGACACCCATTCTCAACTGAAAACTTGCGTCCTATAAACACCGCCACTGCTGAAACGAAGCTGGCATTAAACGTCATCCATTACTTCTAAATACACCTCCAAGGTTTACCCTTACAAACATAACTTACAACTGAATATTGCAGTAACGAGGGTGTGTGAGAATGCTTTATCGTTATCCTTTGCGACTCATGGTAAATCCTAGACTGACGACGTGATTCCTTGTTTTCGTTCAACATTTTTAATCCAACGTTTCTATTTTCACTCCTACAAGGACTCACAACCAAATAGATTCTAAACTGGGACTAAAATCTTGCGAAAAATATGGAAACATTGAACGTCTTCTGTCCTTCGAAAGTCGAAAGAAAACTTGAACGTCGCTTTGCTTCGAAAAGTCAAGCTTTGCTGTAATCAGCCAGTCAAACGCTAGGAACGGGCACGTGGGTTGACCATATTAAGAAAGTTGCGATCTGATTGGTCTCGTAGTGAACGCGGGGGTCTTGGCCTAAATTAGTCCCTGTTTTGAAGTTGCATTGTCGTGAGTCTCCGTTTGAAGACATAAACATCATCCAATGCAATTCGAAAATTAAGAGTCTCGTAATCAGTGAGATCATCGATCAACTGAATCAAAATTCCTTAACACGAGAGATTAGAGGCAAACATTTCCTGATGCCTGCGCAGTCACCTTTCTACGGTGGCTACAAGTTTATCGTTAGCAACAAAAAATTTGACCACTTATGCAAAGTAGGGAGAAAATTCCCCTGAAACAATTTGAAATAAAAGGAAAAAATTCATCTGCAGGTTTAAAGTCGATAGTAATCTTCTCCATAAGTAGGTAGAAGCATTAAGTATAGCGTCCCAGCACTGATCATTAGTTTAAGTTATAGTAATGTATATCGGTTAAAAGTGGAGGAGCGAGAATATGACGATTGTAATAAGTCTATAAATTTACCTTCATTCCAGGTCTACCAGGACTACCTGCGGCACCAGGCATACCAGTTATACCCTGTAAGAAAACAAAAACGCAGTTATAGAACTTGTTTAACCTTATTAAAACTAATGATGAAAGAGACTACAAGATTTCTAGAACATGTTTGAAGATGCCAATGATTTTGAAACTTCATACATTTTCAATGCTACATGACAGTTAAATTGCTTTGTTTGTAACTCTTTGTTACTTGGAAAGGTGGTAATACCTATTGTATATCGGGGCTAGAAGAAGGACAGGAGTTAGAAAAGAGAGGTGAAATCGAGGGAGTTTATTGAGCGTTGAAAAGCCTGGAAGTTGTATATTGGTGGGGAAAAGAGCTACGAAGATTGCTTAAAGGGGGAAAGGTCTTGGAATGAAGATTCTAGGGTATCCAAAATCTGTTCTCCCAAAGGAAATTTATGGCTTGGAATGTCTTGATAAAAAAATTGTATAATTTTCAAATCGATCTTCATATCTTGAACAATATAATATTGAGGAGCAAATTATTATTTGTTGTAGTATCACATATAATAGGATTCGAAAGCGTGGTATTTTGTGTCACTGAATGATTTTAAACCAAACTATGCAATCGTATAAACATTCCATGTCCTGTACTGCCCTGAGTTCAGATAAAGCATTGCTGTCATATAAGAAGTGAACTTATTACAAAACATGCAATTGATCTATATTACTTGTAAAAAATGCTTGCAAATACTAATATGCTTTCATCATTTCTTTCTGCGGAATCTTTTTCTTTAAAGGGGCAGGGTCACATAATGTAAACAAACTTCTTTCGAAAAGATGATTTTTCAGGATTTCTGATAGTCCATATCACAGAAATTTTCCATTACTTTTCTCAAAATATAGGTGTTATTTTGAAGATGGACTCTTGAATTTTCTGGAGAAGTAAACCAAAACTCATACGTTGTAGGATTGCAGAGATATTGGTGGATTTTTAAAAATAACTTTATTGTGGATTCACCCCATCCACCAAAATCTGAGCGGAGCACAATGGCCACGTGTGGGCAACAATATAGATCATAGAGATAACAGGTTTGTTTACGGTTACGCGAACCTGCACCTTTAACGGTTGCTCGTCCTTGCATATGCGTGTGGACCTATGATATGATTACTTCCATCTATTCAATATTCTAATCTGATTTGTTTACTTCCTCCTGTATAAGTTCCGTTTGCACTTTAACTATCCGATTCTATGATCAGTAGTGGGACCTTTTAATGAATCTAATAAGTGCGCACAAAAATAAAACTCCGATAACATGAAAGCTTAGTGACTTTCACAAAATTACATTCATTTAGGCCGCACAAATTTACAGGCTTGCAAGAAACAGATGAGCAACGAAATGCACATTTCTGATAGAACACATTGAAATTGCAGTGAAGTTTACTCCAAAAGAAGATGGAGTCGTGCTTTCTGAATTTGTATCATGCCGTCTCAACGAGTGTGTGCTTAAATTCAAAAAAATTTGATGTATCATAGTCGATTATCTATTGCTTTATGACAAGATTTTTGGTTCATAGGCCATGGGGCAGCCATTGTATTTTGATCTCTGTTCTTAGTAATTTGTTCTTGTAACGGTTTAACTGAATATGAAACGAAAACTGCTATGATTCCTAGGTAAAGAAAACAATAATTACTACGCTTGAAAAATACAAAATTGCTGTAAAAAACCTGAAGGATTGCAAAAATTACAAACCTGTCCACCTTTCCAGCCAAAGGGACCTTGTCTGCCAATGTTGCCATGTTGCCCCTGTAAATATCGTGAAGTAAATTTGAATGTACAGCTGGCTTCAGTGTTGGCATAGAACCAAAAGGCCGATGTCCTAGCCAGGGAAAGGGAGCAGAGAGGAGAAGAGAGGTACTCAGTAACATTCAGACGGGTGGGTGGGTCATTCATTATTCCTTAATCACACACGATATCGCATTTATCAGGCAAAGAACCAAATAATCAAAAAGGCTGATTTATGATAACGGTAAAATTTAATGCCTTTAGCGCAAGTCAACAGATTCGCAAAAATGATCATTCTTCATATTTACCTGCTGGCCTTGAAGCCCTGTAGGCCCTTCGTCTCCAGGATCTCCTCTCGCACCCTATGAAAGAAATTGTTGACATTGAAACTAACCCAGAGAAAAATACAAATTCCTATTTAGGAATAACAGTGTTGGTCAAAACCTTCAAAATTACACTTAATTCACAGCTTTTAAAAAGCAATAAATCAGGGTAGACCGTGCAAAGAGAAACAAATGTCAATTGTAGCAGTGGCTATACTTCGGTAACCATTAATGCTATGCTCGCCATCTATTACACAAATGAATGTCTAGTCGTTTTCTGGATTTCATTCCTGCTGCCAACAATCATTTCATGTCTATATCATTTGATCACTGGCAGTTGCTCACTGTTGTTGTTTTGCTTTTAGATGGATGTTTCAATTTGCTTTCCGTTGGTTACGCTATCATTTCTTGCTCGTCCTAGTCTTATGTTGCTCGCCTTCGAAGTGCTCTTTTTATGGTTGCTGTTGTTCGTTGTTGTTGCTTGTTTGGTTTAGGACAGTGTCTCTATCTACCCTTCAGTTTCTTTGGCTACTCCTTCTTTCTCGGTTTCGTCTTATGTTGCTCCTTTTTGTTTCCATTTGTTCCCATTTGGTGCTCCATTTGGTGCACCTAAAGGATTGCAAAGATTACGTGTTTCCATTTGGTGCTCATGTCACTCGGTTTTGTTTTAAAAGTGCAATATAGAATCAAAACGAGCAACAAAGAGCAGAAAATACTTCCAAGTGAAAGCCCAGCTTTGAAGCCTGTTCTACAGGAAAAATCTCATTGTTTCGAATTCTGATGATAGAACCTAAGCAATATAAAAAACCGGATCAACAAGAACTTTGAGTACGGAAACGAATCTCTGTATCCTAGAAGAATAGTGTTTTAGTTGACTGCTTCGCCGCTTGGCCTTGAAGACCTGATCGCATGGGTTGAGCGACGGCGGCTCTGGAAAGGGAGCAGCGGCGGTAACATTTGTTTTCACTGTAAATTCGCTCGACTGGGTTCCTGTTGTTCAGCATTATCGCCCACTTTAGCCCAAAGCTAGCCCGACATACAAAGTGAAACGAACTTTGGTATTTATCAGTAAAAATAGCTCATAGCTATATTAAATTCTAGTTTAGTTACACGCTCTTATGTGACTACAGAGTTAAAATGGTCTTCTGCACTCCATGGTATCGCCCTCGTAGTGTGGAAGCGTAGCTCTTACGTAGTGTCTTAAGCAGCTTGTTTTGTAAAATTTTGATTCGAATATCTACAAAAAGCTTGGCCTCGATAACGGTGGATGGAAAAGAAACAATCAAATTTCAAAAGTTCATCGATCCTCTGACATGATTGGTATTGATTCGTCAGTCTTAACAAGAATGAAAATAATAAAGGCTTACAAAGTTCTAACCTTGACCCCATTCTTTCCTCGACCACCTGGAACACCAATTTTGCCATAAGGTCCCTAAAATAATAAAATGTCTAACAGTTGATCAACATATAATCTTAACTTACGTGTTATTGCTGTAGATGGCGATAAAGCCGTTACATATCAAGCCTGATAGATAATGCCTGTCGTCTTTCTTAGAACCTCCCTAGAATTTGGTCACACCAGATAGATCTCACATAACACCATAAATGTATCCTAAATATATCTATGTAATGAAAGACTATACCAAAATCTGTCAACTCTCAATTTCAATTCAGCAGTAGTGTTTCGATCCAGCAGTAGCTTGCTCCCGAATGCATGAGAAATCTGTTCACAAAATGTTCAGAAATCGACGTCGCGTACACTATGTTCAACTGATACAGATCTAAAATTGCCACGTTTAAAAACTAGCTCTAGTCAAAAGTCTTTCTCGTATCGAGGGGCCAGACGTTGGAACAGCTTGTGCAGGGAAGCTAAAGTGACACCCTCCCTCGGTGCCTTCAGACGGCTGTCAAAATATCGGATATCAATGCACTCAGCCAGAGCCAATGTCTTCTTTTGTCTCGTTTTCTTTTCTTTGTATTAGGGCTACTTTGAGATATTATATCTATTAAGTTGTTTTTACACAACAGTTTCGAAAACAGTATTCATAGCTTATACTGAAACTTTTTACGTGCATAAATATCATAAAATGAAATGAAATGAAACATGAAAGAAAAAAGAGTGTCTTCTATATATGTGATAAAGCTGGTTCTCCATAAGGAGAAACCAATAGAACTTTGGTATAGCCTTTAGTACCTGTATTGTTGTTTGTTAAGGATCACTTGGTAGCCATGCCTATCATACTGCTAATGGTATCATTCTTGTAAATATGTTTTGTTAAATTGTACATTATATACCGGGTGAGTCAAAAAAAAGTTTAGGCGTTTGGAGGGCTGCGGATTAAAAAGTATGTGACCGATATTCAAAACTAAAGTGTTAATTTATTACTCCAAGACCAACTTAGATAACGAAAGTTTGTTTGATAAAATCAAACATCTTTAAGACCCAACAATAATCAAAATGCTTGTAAGGGGTTTGTATGGGAATCGAGAATTCCACATTCCATTCTGGTCCATGATTTATGTGGCATTAAAGTTTACATTGACAGTTTGAGATGCTGAATTCCAATTTCAATAGAAGGTCAATCATGGACCAGAATGGAATGTGAAATTTTTGTTCCCAAAACTGCCCTTTGCCAGCATTTTCCTAATTCCTGGGTCTGTAAGATGAGGGATGCTACCAAACAAAATTTCTCATGTAAGTTAGCGTTCGACTGATAGATTAACATTTCAGTTTTGAATATCGGTCACATATTTTTTATTCCACAGAATGCCAAACGCCTAAACTGCTTTTTGACTCGACCGGTACATATAAAAAATCTCACATGTCTTTGCTGGTCAGTTGATGGATGTCGTGCTAAAGCGTACAGAAGTTGCTAGTGGTGTAAAGCAAGTGTAAAGCAGAAATGTCAGGAAAATCTGGTCGTTATCTTGGGCACGTTTTGAAGCTTTCTTGAGAAAACCCTTCATAATTTCAGAGGGGAGTGGCCGAAAGGTAGATTGGGCCATGTCTATTGCTAAATCACATATTTGCCAACATCATCACCTAGATATCAAATGAGTCGTGACCTTTTCCATAGAGGATTCGTTTTACTGACTTGCCCAGTAGTTTTTATACCAAACTATTCAGATAAAACAGGGTGGAGTTCTTCTGTTAGCCGAATCAAAGAGAATCACCGTCGATATCAATAGGATAAGGAACTATTTGATCTAACTTACTCTCCTCCCGACCTCTCCTTTTTCCCCGCGGTCACCTCGCTCTCCAGGAGGTCCCTAGAAGAGAAAAGAATGAAACTCATCTCACGACACTTCTATCAAAAGCAACTCGCAAAACGACGTTCTTGTGGTATTATGATTACAAAATAACAGGAAAATTTCTCTGGTTGAGTTTCTAAAGTAAGAACACGTCACTATGAAACCACATTTTCTAAAGCAGGCTTTCCGGCTACAGTTGATAAATCACTTGTAGGAGGGCTGAGATAAGCAGCTCAGCATCAGCATAGCACAAAAAGGTCTCTAAAAGCCATTTATTTGATCAAAATGATTGCTTCCGTTTTCTGTTGAAACATTTTTATGGCACATCTCAAAACAACAAAAAGTGGTTACTTCAAACTGTATTTTCAGCTTCTAAGTTATAGAATTTACAAAACCATCATTTTGTGCTGAGATTTGGTCTCTAAAATTAGACTTGAAGCGCATCTTCTTGATTCATTACAAGTCTTTTTAAATCGCATTCAATACAAATAATTCAAGAAAAAAATCATGTTTTCCCATTACTGTATACGACAGAACAGTTGAAAATCGGTGGCTATTGCTTTTGGCTGTCTTTTTCAAGCAATTTGAAGAGTATGTTCCAACAAAACACTAGTAATCTTGAGACGAATGATCCGATTTAGACAGGGTGAGTTATTAAATCTACGACATCTGAAGCAGTTATAATATAGTTTCGAAGATTCCCTGGGAAAAGAGGTGTTTTGCATTTAGTTCAGAACAACGTTACATAAAGTTTGGTTCGAGTTTCTTCTTGAGAATGCTTCGGATTCAGAGGCAATCTGAGCACAGGGACCCCAGAAACTTGCATAACCCTACCCCCAATGATAAAGAGGCCTTCCTCTGAGCTTCCTTTGTGATTGCGAAGCTATGACGTAATACTTTAAGATCGTTTGCGCAGCTCGCTTTCGATCTCTCTCTCTTAAAGCAATACGTCATAGCTTCGCAATCACAAAGGAGGGCCAGAGGAAGGCCTCCTTATCATTGGGGGGTAGAGTTATGCAAGTTTCTGGGGTCCCTGTGGTGTTTCTGAATGGTTTGGATTTCGCACCAAGCACTGTTTCAACACTTCGTTTCAAGCTTCTTTTAACCATGCAAATTTGCATGAAATCCACATAAATTTGCAAACTGCAACACTGATTGTAAAAGTTGGTGCAAACTGTATTTTTACTCCGTGCAACTGCAAAGGTGTAACATTTCAATTGGAACTATATATATACTAATTTAACTGAAGGACAATCACCATACCCTTCATTGAAAGTCCAGGAGGAGTAGCATAAAAGAGAAGCAACAACAACAGCAATGATATCGAAATTATACAAAGAAAGTAAGTCACCTGTTTGCCTTTCCTCCCTGGTGTGCCTGGACTTCCTTGAGGTCCCTGAAATCAAGTACATGAATTAACTGAGAAATAGTCGCCATCAACTGCTTGTATAATCTTCTGCTTAGCTGCAAAAAGGGTCTTTGGGTGATGATTCGGGTTAACGTAAAAGCTCTATTAAGCACCCCTCTCTATTAAGCCCCCCTCCCTAATAAGCCCCTCCCCTCTGAGCCAAAATTTGAAATAAGCCCCCCTCTTTTAAGCCCCCCCCCCTTATACAAGATTCTAGAATTTACCAAATATTTTCCAATTTATTTAGCTACACAACCTTGCATGTTAATTTTGGCATGTTTTGGAATAAAAACTGTGTCGACTTTACGTATTTCAGCGGTAAAATTGTACCTTGATTCCGCAAAATATGGGATAAAAGAACTGAAAAGCTACCAAATATATCCTTGTTACTTGATTTTGTGAATAAGCCCCCCTTTCTAATAAGCCCCCTCTCTATTAAGCCCCCCTTCTAGAAGGTCCGAAATTAAGTAAGCCCCCCTGGGGCTTAATAGAACTTTTACGGTAATTTAGTCAGTTTAGTAGGGTTACGTTAGGTAAGGTTGCTGCTAGGTGTCATAGTTCTGGAAATGACTTGTTGAAACAAAATTGAAACCAGACAGGTTGTTCTTTTGTCTGTTGCTTTGTAGACTAAAAGGTGTCCTAGACTTGAAGCGCAAATCAAGAACAAATTTGGTTGCCCTATACCATTCATGGGGTTGCCTTAGAGGAACTCTAATACAAATTGTCTCATTTTTGGCACTTTAATATAAGAAAGCTTACCGCTTATAATTTGAAAAATTGCTCGCGTTATGACAACGCAGAATCAAAACTAGAGGTTGCTTCAAAACAAGAGAACTCTCATTCTTATAAATTACCTTCAAAAGAGAGCTGGAGTGCTAAAGGCAATTTGTCTTATTCATAATTGGCTGAGATTGTAAAAGGGGATTAAAAATTTGTTTGGCAAGGTTAACGGAAAGAATTTGAACTTGGAGATCGTTTGACGAATTGAACTGAATTTTTATCATGCGAGAAATTCTAAGAGTCTGGGTTCTAGCTCCTTCCCTTCGTCTTAGCTTTTTTCTCTTTACCAATCACCTGCGTAACAGAGCTCCATTAACAATTCACTTGAATTTGAATCCAACTACAATGGTTTTAAAGGTCAGCAAACGAGATTGGATCATTCAAAGCTCAATAAAATCATTCCAATATCTGTCTTCTGAACAGAAATTTTGCTTATCCCAATATACTTGATAAAATTGCTGCATGGTCGACTGCAGAGCACAACTTTCTTGCTTCGCTGAAATCAACACGTGTATGTGTGCAGGCAATTGAAGGATGTGCAGTATGGCTGACAAATACGAATGAAGGAATGAAGAACAAAGTAGTATAAAGTGGAGGTGACAAATTTTCGGATTTCAGTAATTACTATCACAAAAGAAAAGTTAGAAGGATAACATGTTGCTTCTTCAGAGGCCTCGTCAATATCAACACAAAGCAAGCTTCTGGTTTTGATCCATTTGTCTCAGATATGTCTTCATAACTCAACGATAATCAACGACTAAAAAATACAAATCTACGCTTGTATTTGTAACAACCACCAGTCCAGAGTCCGAGTTAACTTAACTTCAAACACTTCTATCTAGGAAACTGTAAACACTACTATTTGACTGCCAGGTGTACCAAAAAAAAGCTCCAGCGTGTGATTGAACGCTGAGAAAACAGCATGGAATCTGGCAGTTTCTGTTCACCATAGTTACGTGCTAAACTTACAGTCTGGCAAATCGTGGGAAGCATTGGTAATCTATAAATGGAGTTATGAGATCTAATATATTTTGCTCGTGATAAAGGCAAAAGCGGAGAGGTTTGTACGCCTTCTTGCATCATCGCTTGTGTTGAACGGGGAATCTCCGGATAAACAACACAAAAACTGAGTTGACACTTTCTTCTATTGTCTTGACGAAGAGCAAGAGTTCAGCAGAGTTCAGCATGTTGAGCGTAGTGGTAGTAAAATCAGCATATCGAATCGAACAGGCCTTGGGGGAATCAAGCGTGCTGCCAATGAGGCATCCCCGAGGGGTTTGTTCACGGGAACAGTTGTAATAGTCGTCTGGAAGACAATCAAGGATAACACATTTAGACAGTTTGTGCAGGACATTCAATTTGGTAATAAAGTCTTGTGCTTCCGGGTCATACTTCCAATGATGTTAAAATGATGGTAAAATGAGTCACATTCTACCATCTACGAATACTGAAAACAGTTAAAGTACTTTGCAACTTACAGAAAATCTGTTATTAGCAAAACTACAATTTTCTCTGAGTGTGACCAATTTCAAAATAGGCCCTTTGACGGATCAAGGCTTCGTACAGGGATGAAGTCTGAATATAATGGGAACAATTGTGGGATTCTAGCACCAATGAGAACCAATGCTATTCCTTAGCTGTTAACGAATAATTGTCAAACACATTCTAAAAACTGCATATGATTTCTAAACTGTGAAGAAACTTCTAATACAGGCATCGTAAATTCACAGTTGAAATAAACCATCTGGATCAGAAATTATATCTTGTGGTATCACAGATATATATTGGGCAATCATTCTCAGATCGATCTACTCAAACAGCTCTTTTTAAATCTAATCTATAAACACAAGACGTCTTTGATAGTTATAAATAACGTTACCGACAAACCTAGGCGCATCTTAGCGCATCTTAAAAGTACCGAATGACCCAGAACAACTTCACGAGCAACAACATAGCTGTATGACATCGAGAGTTATAGACAAATGCTTTGTATCCTCGTTTAACTGAAAGGCGTAGCTAAAATTTCAGATCTTATATTTCTCATTTAGAGTGAAAATCTCTATGCTTTCCCAGTTGACAATTTGTGAAAATGCAATGTCGAGATGGATTTGGTTCTTCTGGCGAAATTTAATGCCATCTAGCTAGTGAAGTTTAAATGTGTTACACGGTAGTCTATACAGTCCACGGCATCCCAAAACACTTGTGCCCCATTAGTGTGGCTGCTGTGGAGGAGCTTTATGCTGTATTGTTCCGCTCTTTGTCCAGTTGCAAGGGCAGGCTTCAAGTTAGAGTTTGAAACTATTTTTAGTATATGGGATAAATGGTTGCCGATTTACGGAACAAGAATGTCGAAAAAATGACTTTTTCAAAACGGCGGTTTCTTTGTTCTCCAGCAACGTCAAAATCACGGTAAGCTTCCACATAAACGCAAGAATCACTAGAGACGTAAGAATCAGTGGATTTTGTGATCTTCAATCGTTGCATTCATTGTGACAAAATTCCATTTGGTCACAAAGATCGTTCACTTCTGAAACTCGTCCTTCCAAAATTAAATCCTTTGAGATGGCTAGAATCACCACCGAATCCTTCTGCAATCACTTTGATATTTTCAAATTCTCTCTTTGTTGAAAGGAGTCTACAGTCGTTGAAAATGACTGGAGATCGGGGCCTATTCTAATTTTGCATATTGATTTTTCTTTTCTGTTTAATTACAGTAGTAAATAAGTTATGAATAAAAATAAAAAAGAAAAGATCTTTTGGATAAGGACTTCCTTCACTATCTCTTAAAATTGTAGTTTAAACTTCGGTATATACCTCTTCAATAAAGGCCAGATTCTCTTTGGTTGCAAATATCTTGACGACATCATTCATGTCGGAGCACTCAAGTGACGCAAGGATCGCACAGATTGGAATCAAACTCTTTCGATTAAAAAGCACTGACGCAAGGGTCACCACCATTGCAAATTAGAAATTCTTCGCGATCTCTATCGCCAAAATTGTCAGGGTCGCAACACATTTTAAAAAGTAGTTTCCACCACTTGCGCAATCCCAGTGATCATGGAAACTAGACTTTATTTAATTCATATATGACTATGAGTTCCCGTTCAGTGTTCACACTACTCCGTTTGATGCATCGAAGCTACCCGTTCACATTCCTCCGTTCTTGTACTAAAAGGAGGGAAGACATTAATTTTAGTCCGTGCACATTAGATCCACCAGATTACAAATACGTAGCCAAAGATATCCGTTTTGGTGCGTTCATATTGTCCCAGTTTTGTGAAACTCATTGTTGAATGTTGCAGCGTTATCGAAGCCTCCGCTTTTGTGCGTTCACATTGATCCAGTGTGTCTTCAAGAACTTCCATTGTTTGTGCTTATTTTGGGAAATCGTTGTGAAGACTTTCAGAGAAACGAATGTTTCTCTCTCCGTTTTTGCACAAGAAAAGAAGCAGTGTGAATGGAGTCCGAGTCGAGCTTGACCACCGCCACTTACAGTTGAGCACTAAACTATTCATACCCAAGACAACTTTGGGAAATCCCTTAATCGATCTATTCGTGAATCAGTTTAGAATATGACAAAAAGGATCTTAAGAGCTAATTCAAGGAACATAATATCTTGGGTGTTTGGCTCCCAAATAAGTCGATTCAGAATATTCCAGAATGGTATGGGTATGAATAATTTAGAACTGAACTGTACTTTTCCCGTAGTGATGAGTCAAATTCAGATGGAGAGACAACTGAGACGGAGGAAATAAGCCTACGCCTTGAGATACTTCAAACTAAAAAAAAGTTCAGTTATATACCTTTGGACCTTCTAGGTAAGCAAATGATCCCAAAACACCTCTGGCTAAGAAGAGTCCAGTTGGGCCTTTCGCCTGTGGAAGACAAAAGTACGGAAACTTAAAAAGATTGAAATAGTGAGTCAGAAACAATACAAGATGGCAAAAATTCAGCAAATACATGAATTGCCAATCTTATCATTTTTTCCTTCCCCTTCTCTTCCTTTCCCCTTTTTTATCTGCTTTCCTATCTCTTATCGTCACATCTATTCTCTTGTATTCGACTTCGATCTTTCGAACCCACTCTTCTATTATCCTACATTCTACTAATCTTACTTCACTTCATAATGGGTTTGGCCCCAAACGTCGTATTAAACAAAGCTCTGTTCGTAGTGCAATCAGTTATATATACTTTATTTGTTTAAATACATGAATTTCCGGTATTTGCTCTTGCAATACAGAACTACTTCATACGTTAGCCCTAGAGAGGCTCTGCATGGGCGGAAAGTTGTTCGCAATTCGTATAGCAGTTTGTTGCAAGAGTGGAACATTGGCATGCTGAAAAGTCGGCACAAAATTGAGAGATTATTATCTGCTTTTGAAACTGAGATAAATTGATAATCCTGATAAATTATCGTTAAAAATTGAAGTTTAAAATTGTCTCTGGAAAGCATAAAATGGAAATAACATTAGTCAGTGACTGTGGCATTTTAGGCATGAAAACAAACTGAGGCAATATATGGAACAAAAGCAGCCAATATTTCCATTGCTATCTTTCATGAATTCTGATGTTGCTTACGCCGCAATAAATAGAAAACGTAATAATACTTTGACAACATCTTAAAATCCGTCTCACTTTGAGGATATGAACTATGACCAGGGGACGAGACAATTACAGAAAAGCTTCTTACCAGAATATTTCCTGGTGGACCTGGAGGACCGACTGGGCCAATATTTCCTTTGCTACCTTTCTTTCCTCTATCTCCAGGAGAACCTGTGATACCCTTAGTAATTAGAAAGAAAAAAATGCATTGACAAGAAAACCAAATTGTATTGACTAAAGTCTGTCTCAAATAAGATGTTACGTGAACATGTCCGTGAATAACAACAGTTAAATTATTTTGCATGACCAAATTTGCGTTATCGCAAATCTCATTTGACAAAAAATAAGAATCAAATGTTTTAGCTGAGTTTTGCTCGTGGCCCATGGCCGGAAACCTTCAAAGCCTCATTTTCGAGGGCTAATGAGACGGCGAATAAGTGAAGAAGACAGCAGGAATGTGTGAAGATTTTTTTTAATTTTACCTCCCGTCATAAAACGCAACCAGGACAAAAACAGCTTGAAATTTCCAAATTTTTTTAAGAAATCTACTCGCCAGATAATTGGTATCCAGATTTGGGTGCCGGTTTAAATATTTCATGGTTTCTCGGAGTTATGGCCTTCATAATCGTGGATTAACAAGATCAAATGGATGAAATTATATCCTGAGATTCATTTCTTTGCATAATTTCGGGAAATTGCTATCATAAGTCAAAAGTAATAATCATCGAACTTACTTGCTTGCCTTTCGATCCACGATCGCCTTTTAGCCCAGCGAGCCCCTAAAACAGAAAATCACATCATTTTAGCTTGCAGAACAGACGATAGCTGTAACAAGAAACTTGATTGTTCAAAATGATCCCCTTTGACTACACCGATGTAATAAATGTCTAAAGAAGTTCACTGGCTTGAAAATATTGCATGGGTAAAAACTTTGACTTTCAACATAAGTGGTGCTTTCTTTTCGATTAGTTTACCAATTGAAAGAGCTCCTCCTTTAAGAATTCCTCTGCATACAAACGAGAGTTGTTTCCGTTGTATAATTATTGTTATTTGCTTCATGTCGTATTGTGAATTTATTTATCTGTTTTGGTAACTTAGTTAATTGCTTATATGAAGGATGTACGTAGTGGAATAGACCTTTTAGCTATTCTACGAAACAGCATGGACCGAGCGTTATTTTTATACAATTTTCTACGCGAGGTTCAATTGAGTGGCGCTAGAGCTTCCATATCTGTTGTGTATATTCGAAAATTTTACAAAATTTTGCAAAATATCGTTCCATTCTGATTCCTTTGTAGAATAGCTAAAAGATCTATTTTAAAATTAAAACTGAACTGAATTTGACGGTTGGTAAGCTTTGTTCAGCTAGGTAATGTCACCTATAGCTGCTTTAACAGGGTGGAATAATCTTCTGATTGGCTGAAATCACTGGAAGTGGCGCCCTGTTGATTTTATGCAAATTAGCCTTGCGCCAGAAGTCAATGGAGCAAGCTGCGGCCGAGGGGTGTAGGGCCAATTCCCATTGGGGCATTCATGTGGTACATTCTGCAACAGAAGTTGAAGTTGAAACCTTCTAAGTGAAAGCCAATCTACAAATCTGTCGCTTGGATTTTTGATTCATCTTCCTGATTTCAAGGAATTCAATATTTTCTGAAGGTATCGATTTTTGCCTAGTCAGCAGCTGCCTTATGGGAGAACCACGATCGCTGGAATGTCACTATTTACTGCAAATGAAGGCTGATTTCTCGCGTTGGAGCTGAACCAACAAAATGGTGGCCTAAATGTGAACTGATTAGTTATAGTTTTCATGATGTATAAGATTTGTGTATACCCCCGTGAGGACCTTGTGGGCAGAGAAAAAGTAAACAATGAGAGAACAAGAGATTCTGAGGAGACGCAGATCAGAAACGGACGTAAAATGACTGCTAAAAATTTCGTTGTGTGTACACGATACATTGGATGAAGTTTGCAAAGTTAATCAGCAGTTTTATCTATCTTGTTTATATTCTTAAAATGTACTACCTCACGGCCGGGCAGAGGTAGTTACATTTCTGGCGCCCAACGTTGATTTTCAAGGTGATGGTGAGAGGCTGGTTCTGTGTTCTGTTGATGTAAGTTTGCGATTCTCACACTTGTTGTCTGAAACTCTGAATGATATTTCGATAATTGGTTTTGCCCTTAATTTACTCGTTTTGACGGGATTTACCCTGTGTTTTCAAGCTGTTCATAGATGTATTCCAGTGAAATTTAAGAAACTGTGTTTTGAATGTGTTCATCGATGTTTCGGATGAAATTTGAGAAACTGTGTGTTTTATTTTGTCGACCTTGATTTTCTCTTGTTTATGCTCGTTTCGCAAATCGTGTGCCCTTATTCGTTATCGCGACTGACTTTGCTGTGAATTTCAAAACATTTTGCGTACTTCAGAATGGCCGAGATGACCTATGAAACCCTTGAGTTAATGTTATGTGGAAGTGATGAAACGATTTTGAAAGGGTTTGCAAGGAAATTAGGCTTTGATGTTGAAACCGCTGCTGGTTTGACTAGACGTAAATTGTTAAAAGGAATACGCGATTTTATTAATGAAACCCTAGACAATGGAAGCGAGGAAGAGAATGTCACGCGATTAACTGACTGGCTGCGTTTCTTTGGACGGGGGGAAGATCAGACAGGCGAGGAAAACACGGAAGTAGATGGTAATCGACGGAATGAGAACATGGAACAGGAACCTGGAGTTGGGAACGGGACTCAGGACCCTGGACCCCAAGAAAATCGTGATTTTGATGAAATTGGATTTGCACATGGAGTGAGGGCTGAAGATAAAATTCATGAGATGCAACAACACTATGAAAGGCTGTTGGAAAATCAGCGACGAGAATTTGAGGCCCTCATAGGAAACATACCTGGCATGGATAGAAACTCTGCTCAGAACCCTAGAAGCGTTAGGAACTCAGCATCGACTTGGAATGTTCAAAATCAGCAAGATGCAGCCTCTTTTTTCAGGCGTGAACTGAAAATTCAGGGCCAAATTGGAGAGCAAGGCCGGAATGACCAAATGAGTTTTGTTTCATTGTCACGACAAATTGAGAGTGCTGTTGAGAAGGGATACAGTGAGAAAGAGGTGATAGAAGCCATTATAAAATCAATGAAGCCTGGTTTGCAGCTCCGTAGCTACATTGAAACACTAAGAGATCTGACCTTACCAAGATTAAGGCAAATTCTCAGATCTCACTACAAAGAAAAGAGTGGTACCCAACTGTACCAAGAGCTTGCAACAATGTGCCAGGGACCTAAGGAAAGCCCAGAAACATTCCTACTAAGAGCCCTCGATCTGAGACAGAAAATCCTTTTTGCAAGTCAGGAAGCTGACACAAACCTGAAATATGACCCTGACTTGGTGCAGGGTATGTTTTTGAGAACGATCGAGACAGGCCTCCGAGATGATAACATCCTGATGAAACTTCGTCCAATTTTGCAGAATACGTTAATTTCAGATGAAGAATTGATCCACCAAGTGAGCTCAATCTCCTCCGCAGAGACAGAAAGGCAGGCCAGACTTGGGAAGACAGCTAAAGGTTTTCAGGCAAGTGCTGTGGTAGCAACTGATGAGAGAGAGAACAAACCTGTATCCCAGAAGAGTTCTCACGAGAAAACCACAGGTTCTCACATTTTGGCCACTGTTCAAGCAATGCAGGCCCAAATCAAAACCATTCAGGAACAGCTTGCTGCTCAACACACAAGCACACCCACAATTACCCACAGTTCAAGGCCTACTGTGGCTAGTGGAGGGGATATAAACTCAAGAGATCAGAATACCAACGTATCATATGCATGCAAAAGCTGTAAAGAAAAGGGTACCAGTGCTGAATGTCGTCACTGTAACTACTGTCAAGGGGATAACCATTTTGCAAGAAACTGCCGAAAAAGACAGGCTGACCAGAGGCAGAAGCAGGGAAACGGGAGAGGGCTGCCCCGCAGGGACAGGGAGTAGCCCAGAACAATGCTAGTCAGTCCCAACACTGCAATTATTGCCAAAAAACTGCTGAGCCAAGTAATTTGAAACAATGCTCGTCTTGCTATGCTGTGAAATACTGCAGTAAACATTGTCAATCCAAACACTGGAAGGAGCATAAAGTCATTTGTGAAGCCATCAGCAGTCTATCAGTAAAACTCGAAGAAAGAAATTTACCACAAGATCACCATACAATGATTGCAGCACATGTAACCCCCCATCAACAAGCTTCAATTGTGAAACTCGTAGGTCAAAAGTGCACAGTGAATGTTAAATTAGAGGGCATTGAGACTCAAGGACTTTGGGACACAGGGGCACAAGTGTCTGTGATTTCAATAGACCAAGTTAAAAGTAATTTTCCATCAAAACAAATTCGGAAAATTGAAGAGCTCCTACAAACTGAAGATGAAGTGAGACTGTACGCTGCCAATGGAACAGCAATACCTTATGAAGGTTTCATAGAGCTGGAATTAGAGCTGATTTCAGACAGTTCAAGCAATAAAAGTGTCATTGTTCCCTTTCTTGTGACAACAGGTGCACTTGATCTACCAATTATTGGGTTCAATGTAATCTGTGAGCTAACCAAGAATAAAGATGGTATCATTAAAGCTACTGACAAAAGTGTTATTGATCAGATCCAAGCCAGTTTTCCAGCACTGAGAAGCGATCATGATAGCCAAGCATTCATCAGCTTAGTAAAGGACTCTGTTGAACAGGACTACGTTTGTTCTGTAAAGACCACAAAGAAGGACATAATTGTTCCAAAGCAGACAACTATTTCAATCCCATGTAGAGGAAACAGTGAGTTTATACCAAATCAGATGCCTGCATTGTTTGTACCAAATGTAACTGACAATGTGCCAGAAGGACTTAAGCTTGACGAGACAGTTGTGTGTTTAAAGAAAAGTTCAACTCAGATCATTCATCTAAATGTGGAAAACGAAACAGATCATGATATTTGTCTTAGAAACAGAACACATATTGGCCAAATTCAGCTCATCCAGTCAGTTACACCTCTTGATGTGAAGATAAAAGAAACATGCAATCAAGATGATGAACACTCAATACAGAAACAAATTCATTCTGCAAAACCAAAGAAAATACCGGGACTTAAATTAGATGGCCTGAGTAAGGAGCAAGAAGACATTGTTGAAAAGATGCTGGAAGAAGAATCACTATCATTTTCAGAGAATGACTCCGACATTGGTCAAGCAAAGGGGTTAGAGCTGGACATTAATTTGAATGATCACAGCCCTGTTCAAAAGAATTACATTGCTGTGCCACGCCCATTGTATGGAGAGGTTAAAGCTTATATAGAGGACCTCCTGAACAAACAATTCATCTCTCCCTCAAAGTCATCATGGTCATCGCCTGTTGTGTGTGTGAGGAAAAAAGATGGTTCTCTTCGATTATGTGTTGACTATCGCTGCCTCAATAGTAAAACAGTCAGAGACAGGCACCCACTTCCAAGGATTCAAGAGACACTGGATAACCTTGGTGGTAGTCACTGGTTTACTGTTCTTGACCAGGGTAAGGCCTACCACCAAGGCTTCATTAGCCCAGATTCTCAACACCTCACTGCGTTTATAACTCCATGGGGGTTGTTTCAATGGAATAGGATCCCTTTTGGACTTACAAATGCACCAGCAGCGTTTCAGAGACACATGGAGAACATACTACGAGATCTACGTGACAAATTCGTTATTCCATATCTGGATGATGTGATCATTTTCAGCAAGACATTCGAAGAACATGTTGTACATGTTCAAACAGTATTGCGAAGACTAAGAGACCATGGCATAAAGTTAAAGGGACGTAAATGTGAATTGTTTAAAAGGGAAGTACGATTCCTTGGTAGGATTGTTTCAGAACATGGTTACAAGATGGATGAAAACAATGTGAAAGCCGTAACTAGTTTGCTAGAAAAAGAACCAAAGACAGTTGGTGATGTTAGGAAAATGTTAGGATTACTATCGTATTATCGGCGCAGCATTCCATCATTTGCACAACGAGCCCAGCCTCTATATAAATTGTTAACTGCAGATACAGCCAACTCAACGAAAGTCTTCAAGACCAACAATGGACAACTTCATTCAAATACAGCAATACAATGGACAGCAAGACACCAGGATGCACTAGCTAACATTATCAACTTGCTGACAAATCCACCGGTATTGGCATACCCAGATCCGGAAAAGCCTTACATCCTGCACACTGATGCTTCGCAAGAGGGGCTGGGAGCAGTATTGTACCAAAGACAAGGAAAGGAGCTAAGAGTAATCGCATATGCATCACGTTCATTGTCACCCACAGAGAAAAAATACAACCTTCATTCTGGAAAGCTAGAGTTTCTTGCTCTGAAATGGGCAGTGACTGAACAGTTCAAGGATTATTTGTATTATGCACCATCGTTCAGTGTCTTCACAGATAATAACCCACTGACTTATGTCATGAGCACGGCTAAACTCAATGCAACAGGAATTAGGTGGGTGGGGGAGTTAGCTGAATATAACTTCACAATTCATTACAGACCTGGAAAGAATAATGGAGATGCAGATGGCCTTAGCAGAATGCCATTAGAGATGGATAAGCTGATTCAAGAATGTACTCAACAACTAGACCGCAACGTACTCCATGCAACAGCCCAGGCAATACAGATCAGAACCAGAGGTATTGCTTATCTTCCAGAGATGGCAAAAGAGAATGCAAGTGCCGACATTGATGCCATTACCCATAGGGGAGACAAAAGAAGGCTAGAAAGAGTTGACATTCTACAACATCAAATGCAAGATCAGGATATCCACAAACTGATTGTGTGGAAGAGGGACAATGTTAAACCATCAGCAGAAGAGGCAAGAGATGAAAGTCATATAACAAAGAGGCTATTATATGATTGGACAAAGCTCTTCTTAGACAAAGAGGGGATCCTGAGACGCAAACGTGGAAGTGATAGTCAGATAATCTTGCCAAAGAGTCTTCATTCAATCATACTGAGAGAACTGCATGATGAAATGGGGCATATTGGTGCGGAAAAGGTCCTTAGTCTTGCCAGAGACAGGTTCTTTTGGCCACATATGCAAGATGATATTCAGCTATACGTGAATAAGAAATGTCGATGTTTGAAACAACGGAAACCGACCTTGCATCAAAGAGAGCCATTGAAGCCAGTTTTAACATCTATGCCTTTCGAACTGATTTCAATTGACTTCCTTCATCTGGAACAAAGTTCAGGTGGCTATGAATATATTCTCGTTGTTGTAGATCATTTTACGAGGTATGCCCAAGCTTATCCAACCCGCAATAAGACAGCTAAAACAGCAGCTGAGCGACTATTCAACGACTTTTTCATGAGATTCGGATTTGCTGAAAGAATTCATCACGACCAAGGTGGCGAGTTTCAGAACCAGTTGTTTGACCAGTTAGAACGCTTGTGCAGGATGGATAAGTCACGCACAACGCCATATCATCCGCAGGGCAATGGCAAGGCAGAGAGATTCAACAGGACATTACTTGGAATGCTTAGAACACTGCCGGAGCAGTTTAAATCGAAATGGAAAGATCAACTGCCAAAACTTGTGCACGCTTATAATTGCTCACCACATGATTCAACAGGATACCCGCCATTTCAACTCCTATTCGGTCATGCTCCAAGACTACCTGTAGATATGCTGTTTGACACACCTCAGTCAAATAAAAACAAGAGCTACAAAGCATACGTTGAGGAATGGAGGTTGGCTTTGAAAGGGGCTTATGAAACAGTCAGAAAGAACATGACGGCCGCAGCTGCACGGAACAAGCAACAATACGATAAGAAGGTGAGAACATCAAGCCTATCAGCTGGAGATCGGGTTTTAGTTAGAAACCTATCTGAGAGAGGTGGTCCCGGTAAACTACGCGCATATTGGGAGGATGTGATCCACAAAGTTGTTCGTCGTATTGATCAAGACAGTCCTGTGTACGAGGTTCAACCAGAAAAGGGACAAGGGAAGACAAGAGTACTACATCGTACCATGTTAATGCCATGTGATTACCTTGGACTTGAAGAAACGGCAATCGATGAGACAAGTCAAAACAAGAGAAAGCCAAAACGTCCCATCAAACGAAACGATGTCAAAGATGATACAACACACGGTTTTGATTCTGATGATGATTCTGATGAAGAATTTCCAACTTTTGAACCCTGCCAGATACAAGAGACTCGAGAGGAAGTTTGTAGTGCTGAACCTACTGTTGCAGTAGAAGACATCGCAGAAACTGATGCGACCAGGGAAGAAGTCGAAGATCAAAGACAAGAATCAGAAGTTCAGTCTTCCATTGCTGAGCCAACATCAATCGATGATAACATCGCGGAAGAGGATACATGAGAGCGACCAAGAAGGACAAGAAACCCACCAACACGTTTAGTGTACAATCAGTTAGGAAGACCACAGGAACAACAATCATTCTTCGTTAATTCGATTCAACCAAGTTTTTACTCAGGAGGACAGTACGATCCAAGATTGAATCCGTGCGCACCTATATTTTATCCGAATGGGTATGTTAACGTGGTACCAAGACCGTTACTTGCAAGACCTATTCCTTTACCCCAGGATGCGTACCGGCTTCTTTCATTCGGACAATATCCAAGACTTTACCCTTGCGCTTAATTACGCAAAGGAGAACTATTCATTTGAAATTATCGAAGTATTACAAAGCTTCATCGCTCGGAAGATTTGGTTTTGTTGAGAAAGGACTCGTCAATGCAATATTTGTTGAGAATGGACTCGTCAATGCAATATTCGTTGAGAAATGACTCGATCGTAATTTTTTTACTTGAAAATAAAGAAAAAACGAAAATAAGCACTCATCTACTCAAGCTATGGATTAGAGAACCATTACGCGTTAATTCAACGTCAAAATCGTAAGAACTCGATTCTGTTACCAAGTGTTACCAAGTTTTGCAGAATGGAAGCGCGCAAATGATCTGCAAATCGACTATTGGGACTGGACAACAATGTTGGGGACAACATTTCTTCGAATGGGGGAGAATGTGAACTGATTAGTTATAGTTTTCATGATGTATAAGATTTGTGTATACCCCCGTGAGGACCTTGTGGGCAGAGAAAAAGTAAACAATGAGAGAACAAGAGATTCTGAGGAGACGCAGATCAGAAACGGACGTAAAATGACTGCTAAAAATTTCGTTGTGTGTACACGATACATTGGATGAAGTTTGCAAAGTTAATCAGCAGTTTTATCTATCTTGTTTATATTCTTAAAATGTACTACCTCACGGCCGGGCAGAGGTAGTTACATAAACTGACAAGCCAGAACTTTTGCGAGGTAAACAAGGGTTTAGCAGTGGTAGCTCGAAGAGTCTGGATGAGCCTAGATGCCCTCGAAATGAAGGACATATTGTGCAAACTATTCTTATCTTGTGGTAATCAAATCTCATGCAAATATTTTCTGGATCACATAAAACTTTTTACAGTCCAGTTTACAATGCAGAGTGGACAGTTACAAAATCCGTGAACAAACTGGAGCCTGACTGAGCTCACTTCCCTCTTTTTTTATATATTGATATAAATTATTACAAATAACAATATTACTTTCTACCATACAAATTCTAATTACTATACTACACTACAGGGACGTTACCATGGGGAGCGAAAAGATAATGACTACCCCATGACCAAACTTCCCTCTGATCACGTGCAAAACAAAACAAAACAAACAAGATTTCAACGGCAGCAAACTCATGGTGCATTCCATATCGCAAGTAACCGTTTGGAAGCAGAACTGAGGGATAACTGAAAGTTGTAACTTCACAATAGAATGCCTGATGCCAATATAATGGAAATGCAACCTAGCCGCATAACAGTTCTGAAATGTTTTCGAAATTTCCAGAATTAACACGAGGATTCCTGCCAAATGAGATTTTGGTCATTGAGATACTAAGGGTTTGCTGAAAAGCAATCACATGACTGTATGAAAGCCTCAGAGAAATGTTTCCACCGCCAAAAAGTTTCTTTTTTACCAGAAGCACAATGTACTTTGCTCAAGTAAACCAGGTTTAGCAGGAGGTTTATATGGAAGGCAATGTTCCCTCAAGAAACACCAAAGATTACGCAGTAAACAGTTGTAACAATGAATTTAATGATCTGGCTCATATGTTGTAATTTCTAAAAGAATGGAATGTAATCGAAAAGAATCAATTCTGATTTGTAGTGAGATTTCAGCTTTTGTAATTTATCATCAAGACATAATGATGTTCATATAAGTCAGTTGAACTTGGTGCAAGAAATTTAACTTACCCTCAAAAGCAAATTACACGTTAACTCACACAAATAACTCGTGAGAACCTGTTACACAATTCACAATGAAGTTCTGGATCAGTAGACATGGTTTATCGTCATTCTTCTGTATTAGATAAATGAAACGATCCGCTCGATTTGCTGCAGAAGACAGTTGGAGTTGAGGTTATTGAACGTTTTAGATGGTAAGAAGATGCTACACAACTCACACTGAAACTTTGTCCCAGTGGACATAGTTTATCCCATCCATCTGCATCAGATAAATCAAAGTTACAGTATCTCTGTATAAATAAAACGATCCGCTCTAGTTGCTCAAGATGACAGTGGGGGTTGAGTTCTTCGCACGTTTTAGATGGAATGAAGCTGTTAGAAAATTCACAATAAAACTTTGTATCAGCCGACATAGTTTATCGTCATCATTCTGCATTAGATAAATGAAACGATCCGCCCTATTTGCTCAAGAAGACAGTTGGGATTGAGTTCTTTGAACGTTTTGGATCGTATGAAGCTGTTAGAAAATTCACAATAAAACGTTGAATCAGCCGACATGGTTTAAAGTCATGATTCTGAATTAGATAAATGAAACGATCCGCTCGATTTGCTCGAGAAGACAGTTGGGGTTGAGTTCTTCGAACGTTTTAGATCATTGAAGCTGTTAGAAAAGTCACAATGAAACGTTGAATCAGCCGACATGGTTTATCGTCATCATTCTGCATTAGATAAATGAAACGATCCGCTCGATTTGCTCGAGAAGTTGGGTTGAGTTCTTCGAACGTTTTAGATCATATGAAGCTGTTAGAAAATTCACAAGAAAACGTTGAATCAGTCGACATGTTTATCGTCACGATTCTGTATTAGATAAATGAAACGATCCGCTCTATTTGCTCAAGAAAACTGATACCAAAATAATAAATTCTGAGCAGGGAAATAAAACAGTATCTTGACATTTAAATCCTTTCGCGATCTTTAGGTTTCACAGGTTGCAACCTCAAACCAAATTCATCTAACTTAATCTGAAAATCCAATTCGTTGGAAGACCATGCATGAAAATTACATTGACCATGATTGCAAAGGTTCAGGCCATGGCTGTAGCATGTACTTGTTAGAGGATGGAGTTACAACAGCATAGGGCTCAAATCCTTTAAAAAGAGGGTGTAGTGTTCCATTAAATTTTCCTTTGAGTTAAATGGGTTGAAAGGGAGTACTTTGAGAAATCTGCTATGTCTAATTTCAAAATGGCTGCATTTCTAGTATTTGAGGGTATGACGTCATCAAATTTCTAAATCCGAAACAAGATGGGTGACAGATTTCTGCTTGCCACCAAACTGTAGACCTTCATAAACAATGGTTTTCTCGGAGATTGTATCATCATTCCTGTATTGATTTAGGATCTACAATGATTTTGATTTTTTAAATTTCTCCACGAATTCTTTCAACATCAATTAAAATGCCACCAATTTGAAAATAAACCATGATATTCGAAAGTTTCCACGGCAGAGATTTACAGCAAGATATTCTAAGGCCCCGTTCACACTACTCCGTTTTGGTTAGTATCCGTTTTTGTTGCATCGAAGCTACCGTTCACACTGCTCCGTTTTCGTACAAAAACGGTGAGAAAAAACTCCGTTTTTGTGCGTTCACACTGATCTGCGCGATAACAAAGACGCAGCGCCATTTTTGTGCGTTCACATTGCTCCGTTTTTGTGAAGCTCATTGTTGTATAGGGTAAGGTGGGGTAATTTGGGTCTAAAATGGGCATTTTTCGAAATAAATGGAGCACCCTCACAAACTTGTTGGAAATATCGAAGATCTTTTTTCGTTTTACCTACATTGAATCTTCTGTCGTTCCTGGAAACGTGTTCCCGTTCTTTAATTTAAAGTTTGAATATTTTTTTAGAATTTTTTACTTTCCTCACTTTTGCGCGTGATTTCAGCCTGTAGGCGGGAAATTTGGGTGTATTCGAGAAAAACGGTATCTATTTCGTCAGGAGTATTGTAAATTCACAAAAATAAAATTTTGGAATGCTTTTATGGATTAATGTGATTGAATTTTCAGAGTTTAGCAGCCAAAGACTTGAAAATCTGCTCAGAGAAAATCAAAAATGAATCGTACCAGCACTGGTGCAAATTTAGGCCCATTCTTGAAGATGGAAATGTAAACAAAGTTTCTTTCGAAATGATATTTAAAAGAAATGAACCCTTGTGTCTTGTTCTGAAACCACTAAAACATAAACAAAAACGTGTACCTTATGCTGTTTTCGATGTATCATCCATTTGCTTGCAGTATTATCTCAATTCTTGTTTTGATTCGGGAGCCATTCCCAATTCTTGTACAACGCGATTCATAACAAAATCCTATGAAATCCCAATGGACCCAAATTACCCCACCTTGCAAAATAATCGAAATAAAATCTATCGAATCGCAAAAAAAATCCGAAAAACTTTTAGCACCTTTCCAAATGATTGGACATGAGCTTGATAATGATTTGTTGACGAAAAAAAGTTGCAATTAGGCGTAAATCGAAAGTTTTCCACGCTGTCAGATCATGATAAAAGTTTAGGCCGGTGAAAATCAGGAAACTGAAGCACTAGAAATTATCAAATAATTCTTCGACACCACTTAAACAATTCCTGAAAGTATAGATTTCAATACCCACGGAATCATGGCTCGAAATTTTCAACTTACGATTGCTTTAGAAGCGAAAAAGCAAATAGACCCAAATTACCCCGTAGACCCAAATTACCCCACCTTACCCTATTGGAGGGTTTTCAAAAACCTCCGTTTTTGTGCGTTCACATTGATCAAATGCGTTTTCGAAAACCTCCGTTTTTGTGGCGTTTTTGTGCGGATCAGTGTGAACACTTTCAAACAAAAAACGGAGTAGTGTGAACGGGGCCTAAGTTCCTTTCAAGATATTCAGTTCAACTTCAAAGAAATATGTAACAGAACTTTCCACCCATATTTTTAAAGATTTGAAAGATATTAGCCCAAGTTGTTTTCATCCCTTGTGATTTTATTTTTGATTACAAGTTTTAGTTCGGTAAATTGTAAAGGATAAGTCCGGGGTTGGTATAATTGTTGATTATTCAAGAGATTACACTTTTGTGAAGGGTATGTAGTGCTTTTTTCCAATTTTTTCCTCTTTTAATCTGCGAAACTACACATTTCAATCTGCTAAGAGGTGTGAAATGACGTTATTTTCTATGAAGTCACTTCATGTTGACCTGAACGAGGCCGCCAAATGTGCTGATTTTATACTACTCACACTGCCAGCCTCCTTATCGTGCCTTTGCACACTCGTACAAAATACAAATGGCGACAGTATTTGGAATAACTTAACGAAAATTGGAAGCATCAAGACTTGGAAAAAACTCACGATTGGTGTTCAGCAGTTGGTAAGAACAATAATTTTATCATCCCCGGACTTGACCTTTAAAATGGATTTGATCATGTCCACCATTGAATATCATAGTGTCCAATTTCATTGTCTTGATATCAAGGTAAAAGTGGCCTTTCATACGAGAACTGTGTCTATTTTTCGTCGTCCGTTATATCCCTTAAAAACTTTTCCTTAAGTCACTCTACAACCAGGATCCAAACAGAGATATATATCAACATAGGGCCGCTTTGACTTAACAGATTTACTGTAAAGAGATCGTGGCTCTGCAAAACACAAATTTTTTAATGTGCCCCAAATATAAAATGGACTTGGAAAATACATGATTTAGCAAACAAAAAGATTCCAAGGGTTGCGGCTACGTATTGAAATTTGGAAGCTATGTGCCCGGGGGGGGGGGGTACATAACATGTTGAGGCTACGGGTATGTGCCGCCCAAATGGGTGGGTTTTTGGCCCCAAATTCTCTAAACAAGGGTCCCTTTTTCGGCAGATTTCCATAAACAAGGGTGGGTCATCCAGAAATTGGTGAAAAATAGCAAAAAATGGGTGGTTTTCCGCCAAAATTCATCATAAAAGTGGGTATGACGGTAACTTTCGGTAATTAGAAGAGGGTACCTTTTTGAAAACCGGGCGGCAGACCCCCGTCCATCCGCAAGTCATGTACCCCCCCCCGGGGCTATGTGTGAAAAAAACGAGCAAATAAAATTTCAGCTAATTCAATTGAACTTTAACATCTTATATCAGCAAAATACCCAAATGAAGCAAAATTAAAATCATAATTCATTCTCCCAACATAATATAGTTCGCTTTCCTGTGCTAGACAGAAGCTAGTAGCTCATAATCAGCAGAATTTAAGCGGCCCTTTTCATCAAATGGATCAACTATGCTTCAAGAGAAACTTCAGGAAACTTCTGTCTACTTTTCTACCCTTTGGCATATAATGGAAGATACGAACAAGCCTGCTAATATCAAACATGAGCGAAGCTCTAAGGGGTCGCTTCTTATCTAATTCCACACCCTTAACTCTATTCAAAAGAGCTAACAAGTTTACCAGCAAATAAAATAAAAGAGGGTCATTATGCATGATAGCAACTACATAGGAAAACAGTCTGGTCAGGGTCCAGAAGGTCACAGATCCATGGCTGTGAGCTGGAGGATAGTTTTGGGTTTTAACGTCATAGGGAGTGGTCATTTTTAATCCTGGGTACCAGGGCGGAGGATAATTTCGCACAATTAGAGAAGATTTCATACCCCATCTTGAACATAGAAAATGTTTTTCGTACCCCATCATCTTTCAGCAATGTGGTTTAGTACCCCATTCAGAAGTCCTTGTGCACAAAGCATAGATATATGGACAGATAGCAAGTTGTCCCAGGCGATTTTCATACTGGTCAAGGGATTCATCATTTCCAGATATCTGTTAACTTTTCTTTCAATCTTTGATCGGTGGCTTCATCCAAAACTTTTTCAAGAAAAATAGTTTTGTACCCCATAAGAATCGCTCTTAACATTTTCGTACCCCCACAAAATAACTGAGAAAAGTTTCATACCCCTGCGAAAAATCCTCCGCCCCGGTACCCAGGATTGAAAATGACCGCTCCCTAATAATTCTTGCGAGAAACAAAGATAAATTTTTAACGTTATTTTGGAAAAAGGAACTGATTTAAATATCTTGGAAAAAGGAACTGATTTAAATATCTTAGAGTCATTGAGTGGCGCGAGACAAACTTAAAAATGCTGGCTTGACGAAGCGAAGAAGATTTTGACGTGCAGGACATGCTGGATGAAACAAACCCTTTAACATCTGATATGCTCAAAAAGGCCTCAAAATTTCTTTGTCTGAAACTGGCCACTCTGTTCTGAAATTATGGCAGAGTTCGACATGTGACTGCACATGCTTGTAGTAACTGTAGAAGAAACATTGTGAATCAACCATTGCTCTCCTATTGTTGTTCTGTTTATTGTGATGTTCATGTTGCCCTCTAACTCCCACTCTCAAAATACAGGGCTCGTCAATAGACCAAGTCTCCATATTGGATTTTCATTTGGGGACTGGGTCTATTGATGAGCCTAGCATCTTGATGGAGGGAGTTAGAGGACAACATGAACGTCACAACAATCAGAACAATGATAAGGAAGAGAGCAATGGTTGGTTTACAATTTTTCTCCCACAATTACTACAAGCATTCACTGCCACCTGTGGATTTTCTCCAGAAAGCCCTTTCGGGAAACCTTCAAAACAGCCCTAAAACCACGACCATAATGTCCTTATAATTCTGTCATACTGTAATGATTTCAACATGTTTTAGTAAGTTTATTCCCTTGAGATGATAAAATTGCCTGGAATAACGTTGTTATGCTCCCAACAAGGACACTGGAGTGATGGGAGGGCGAGGGTCGAAAGGGAATGCAAGAGCACTCCAGACCGATGGCGATCGAAGCGAGCGGAAAATTTAAGGGTCGAGAACCCCCTTGGAAAACTTGGTGTGGCTGCGCCCTTTAGATTAGTTTAGAATGCTATCAAGAACAATAGACCTTTTAGCTATTCTACAAAAGAGCCTGGATCGAGCGATATTTTTATACAATTTTATACGTGAGGTTCGATTGAGTGGCGTTAGAGCTTCGATTGCAATTGTGCACATTCGAAAATTCTACAAATTGTGATGAAATATCGTTCGATCTACATTCGTTTTGAGAATAGCTAAAAGGTCTATTTAAGGAATATAAATGATGTTCTATCATAGATAATTGGGTATCACTAATGCAAGTTACAATGATTATTCGACTTAAGGGTTAAATTGATGATGTTCATAATATCGTGTTTAACATTTTTAAAGAAATATATAGTTTCATAAAAATGGAACTTAGCCCCCTTGCCCCTCTACGAGAGGGTAGGGGGGCACTTGTCCCCACCACAACTCCTCTCTAGCGTTCCTGGCTCCTAGGAATGATATTTTCATCCTCCCACCAGAGGTACAAAAAATATCTTCCTTTCTGGGAACCTGGCCAATGGGGGAAATTTTCTGTGAAGTCACACTATGTAAAGCAAAATGTCTCTGTTGGCCATGATGTGCTGAAAAAGTCCAACGGATATTCCAACGAAACTGGAGAATCAAAACTATCTTTCACAAACTCTCCTCACTTACTTAAAGAATTGTTGAAATTCTTAAGAATCTTTGGACATAGATGTTTGCAAGACCTTCCAAATTACCCAGGATTATGATCAGCAGAATAGAAGAGTCAAAAATTTCCTCTGTTTTGCGGAAACCGTGAAACAATCACCATCTCCTTGTGTGAGAAAACTTCTATTGAAAAATTTTCTGGCAAGGCTGAAAATTTTCTAGGAACCTAGTTCCCAGCTTCAGATTTTGTCAGCTCTGCCTACTGCAAAGGCATGAAACGTACTAAAGCATGTTGAAGCCATTGCTATTGGGCATTAATGTGCTAGAAATTTGCTCGCGATTTCATGCAGCTTTCCGAGGTTTCTTGGAGGGCGCTTCTCAAGAATATCACCGATAATGTCAGCATGGAGTCACCGCTCTGAGGCAGATAACAGATAGAATATTGTTGTGTTTGTGTGTTTGTATTATTTATGTCTAGTCCTGTACACATTCATTTCATTGGATAATGCTGTCATGTGATTATGTCCTATGGCGTGTTCATGTTTCTCGTTTTTGAGACGCTCAAGGGACGCGCAAGAGACGCTCAAGGGAGAGAACTCTAGCGACCAGTAAGTGTATTCAAGTGCTCATAGAAGTTAAGTGTCTACTCTGTTTGCACATTTTTAACAGATCAATTCGTTGATTCAGTCATTGTACATAGCTTGAGTGCTTCATGTATGAGATCAAGTTGTACTCCTCTGTCTCGAATCAACTGTACAGACCGTACATTTACAACAGCATAATTGAAACTGTTCACTATTAAGCGATAATTTGGCGATATTATCATCTTGATATCCATTGAGCTGTGAGACCTTTTAAACGAGGATGTTTTCAACTGGAGCATAGGTTTCAAATCTTTAAAAAGCTGGGTGTAAAATTCTACGACCTATTTCTTGGAGCTGAACCGCTTCAAAGAAACTTGAACTATTTTGCAGTAAATCTGCCGTTGGACTTTTCGGAAATCTTCAATATTTTCAGAATTACAGTATATTCTTCTTTTCAAAGAATTCAAGAGAATTTTCGGAAAAAAAAAGCTTAAAACTATTGTAACTTCTAAACTTATTGACGAAAGATCAAATAATTTTCAAGAAAACCATAGTTTATGGATGCCTACAATATGGTATCAAGCTAAACTCTTTCGCTTCTCTGGTTTGTGATTTAGAAATTTGATGACGTCACATCATAAAATTAGCTGAATTATAAAATAGGCTGTAATTTCGACAAATACTCAAAATTTCTGAGAAGTCCAACGGTAGAATCCTAGAAAAATGGCTAAAGTTTCTTTCGAGTCATTAAGTTTAAAGAAATTGGTCATTGAATTTTACGCCCGCCGTCGATTTTTCGTAGATTTAAAGATTTGGAACCTATGCTTTCAACTGGTAGATTGTGAATTTTTTGGGTCACCTTGCTCTTCTTGAGATCATGTAAGGCATGTAAACTTTGACGACTTGATTGTTATTGTTTATTTGTTGTATCAATGAATTAGAAAAAAATATCAAATAATTATATTCGAAGACAGGAACACCACAATACAACGCAAAAGAAATGACGACTATTATTTGGATTAAATATTGATTATATATGTTATACAAGAGTTGATATTTCGCTTCGGCATACGAGGCTACCTCAGAGCTACACTAGCGTAATCAAATAATTACTTACCGGTTCGCCCTTTTGGCCAGGAGCCCCAACAGCACCAGGTACGACCTACAAATGAATCAAAACTCGTACTAATATCTTCAGTGATGATAATGTCGCATCGCCTTTCACTCAAGTGTACAAAGAAAGATGCCTAGGATTCCACAAAGGGCACTGTTAAAAGATTCCTGGCGTTAAACCGGATGTCCCAAAGAAGTACTTCCGATCATTCGATTATTAAACGTGTCATAAAATTTCCTTTTAATCTCTTTTGTCAATGATCCAAATATGTTCAGAGATTGTCATTATTTTGATAGTAAAATTTTCGAGGAATGAAGGAAAATGGAGAAACTGAGACGGAGATTTGACATCGGAACCTTCTGCTGTCCTGGCAGACGATCTACAAGTTGATCTATCTCACCATGCAAAACTTTGTAAGCACGGATAGTACACGCAGGCCAGACACAATAGATATCACGTTACCACACCAATATGGATATCATTCATCCGTGCTTCCAAGTATTAGCATGATGAGACAGTTCAAGTTTGAAACGAGGATGAGCGCTGCGTAGGAGCCATTTAGTTTCTGTTTTCTGTTAGGTTCTTACGCGCAGGAGCCATTTAAACTTGATTTATAGCACTGGTCAGGCTTTGCCTGCGTGCAGACTCTACAGTGCGAAGGAGCGAAAAGGAGAGGAAAGTTCCCTGTGGAGTCTGCACAACGGCGACCAATTCTGTGTTTTGAGTCCTCAGATTTTGTGGAACCATCTGGGATTGGCTGCACGATTTAAAGTGAAAATGAAGCGAAATGAGTTTTGCACTAATCCGCAGCAGAAAAATGCCCTGGTTCCGAATATACAATCAGAAATATAAAATTTTGGGAAGAAACACCCTTTTGGGGGGCATGAAAGTTGTTACGAAGCGGCGCGGTGGTCTGGGGCGAGAGTGGCGGTTTTGAGATCTTGTGACGTCAAGTGCTTTACGTATTGTAAACAATCAGATTGAATCGAAGCAAGATTAGTAGGCAGTTCACCAAAATCGAAGCACGAACGAAGCAAATAACCAGTGCAAAAATGTCTGACTGCTCTAACAACAGCGACAATACCTCGGTGAGGGCACAATTATCATCTGGTAAGGAAGATGAGCTGTATTTACCCTGACAGCACAAGCCACTTGCGTCTTCCCCTGGAGTCTGATAATCGAATGGTGGTGGTGAAAGGAGAATGAGGGATCAAGAGGATCGGCTCGAAAACGAAGCTGATACATGACACAACCGTCGCAATTTTGATACTCTATTGCAAGATTTATAGAATAAACTCGTCTTTCATTAATCAGCGAATGTTGTATAGTAAATTCATCTGTCACTGGAACCTTTTCAAAATGTTTCAGAAAACTCATCAACCTCATAGCACATGAACCCAAATCATAAACTTCAACAAATCAAGAGAAGCATTTTGTTCAAAGTAATGACAATTTTTCATGCAAAATGAAGAGACTTTTAGTATTATGGTGGGTTGATCAAACAATTACATTTAGATGTACATACTATAACCGTACCTTTATCTCGCTCCGAGGTGTTTTCTCTTCTGGTTTGTTTGGGAAATCAACGATTCAGTGCATCATGTCACGAACAAGGAAAGCTTTGTGTTACTGGTGTCGATATCAACCAAAATGTATCGAGTAAGCACTTGCATCGAAATGCCGAGAGCACGAGCACAGGCAAGGTCAGTTGCTGCCGAGAGCTAAACCAAAATTCATTCTATGTCTCCATACAAGTTGATACAAGTTGCGTTCACAGTCTTCTAACTGCTGGTTGGCCTAAATTACCCTGCAAACGCAAGTCACAAACACGAACAACACCTTCGCCCTTCGCATTTCTTCTTGACATCCTAAAACTCTCTAATTTTGCGGATAATGCTGAGCTTGATTTTACAGTATTGCACCATCACTAATTGGAGGATTTAACACGTTTAATAGTGCCTGACAGATTTGATAAACAAACAACAAACCTTGCTTAATCCTTATTATGTGTTCTTTAGAAAGAAAATTGCTTGCAAAAAATCATGACTACATGACATTGAGAGCTTCAGTGAATAAATTCCTCTCAATGAAATATCAGAATAGCAGCATTTGAGAATTGTAGAATTGTACGTCAGAATCATAGAAATGGTCAGAATGCTTCATCAACCAGTTTATTTCCTTGAGTTTCTTTGCTCTGAGTTGTGCACCCCTGGTCTCAATACATAGTAACAAGTCATATGCTTCCTTCATTCATCTCGCTGTAAAACACTTGACGTCAGAGAGGTCTGGTACCAAGCGTCCTGACCGCGTTCATGTGGCGCCACAATTTGAATGAAAATGCCGTTTTCAATTCTAATTTTCGAGAAAACTAGAAGGAATATGAAAATGAAACCAAGAAAAATGAAATCTACGATGCTGATTTGGTCGAAACGAGCAAGAAAAAATTTCGATTCATTTCCACTTTAACTTTTGCTCTTACATGAGTTCATTGTGTTTTGCTTGTAAAAATTATAGAATAATGTTTGTTACACGTAAATTACGCTGAAACAATTAAGAACAATAGTTAAATCATGCAGCCAATCCCAGACGGTTCCATAAAATCTAAAAACTCAAAACATAGAACTGGTCTGGTCGCCGTTGCGTAAACTCTACAGGGGGCTATCTTTTCCTTTTCGCTCCTCCACACTGGCTGTAGAGTCCAGGCTAGTCACGCAGGCTAGTGCACGCAGGCTAGTCAAGCTTGGACCGAAGAGAAAACAACAAAGAAAAGCAATAACATGAAGGTAATGTACTTTAATTTCTAAGCTACAAACACGGTAAATTATTGAACATGAATCGTTTATTCATGACTTGTGGCAAATTTCAAACAAACCGAAATCCAAAAGAAAATATTTCTGTTTAGAAATATTGTGATCTGGATCTACTCCCTATGTGTAAACATTGGCAGAATTTGAAAACCAAAAATCACATTTTCAAAAATGCTTGTATAATCAATGGTTAAATCGATAATCATGTGTTTTCATATCAAAATGACTATTTTTAGTGACACAGACATATGCAGTGACCACTTTACCTTCTAGTAACTCCAAGATAAGATATTTCAAGTTTCTTTGAGGAAAGTTAAGTTATTCTATCGGGTGTTGGGTGTTCCCAAGCAAAAGTACTCCAGTTTGAAGAATCACCAAAATTTAATCACAAGGCCGATCTCAAAGATCTTTTTCTGGCAAACATAGGCAGATATTGTAATACAATAGCATCAACTGCTTTGGTTCACACCTCAATTCAAAGCGATAAGTGATTGCAGGCAAAATTAAAGGGAACAGACATAGCTATATCTCGTAGCCGCTATAAATAGGCAAGAAAAACGCCCACAAATCCTTTGTTTCTTTAGCTACACAATGAAACCGGATGCGTCTAAGTCGACGAGTACAAAAGATTATATTTTTGACCTGGCCCGGGCCAGCTTTTAACCATGTCGATTCCCTTTAATTCTCTCAACAAGAAATTCAAAATAAAGATAGCCATAACATTGCCCTGAAGCCAGTAGCACAAACTCTCTTCTGGTGCGGGCGAAGGGTGGTTTTTAAGACAGGTAATGTGCTTATAATGAAAGAAGAAGGGCAAATCTAAAGTTCTGTCCATGGGCGATTCTGACACGTGAAGAATGTTTCAGAATTGTCCATAATACTTCTCAAATGGATTAAGATCCTTACCTGCCTGTTTTTGCGGGTATTCCCTTTGATTTCCTTGATTTTGTTTGAGCCTTATTGCTCGCTGCAAGTCTCATCCCGTCTGCCATTTTGAAATTTGAAATTCGGCCGTTGGCTGACTTTGCAAAAAGTCATATTTCTCAAGCAGGTCTTCTTGTAAGCAAACCCCTACTACTGGTAAAAAACTTAAAAAAATGGTAGTAGGGGTTTGCTTATAAGAAGACCTGCTTGAGAAATATGACTTTTTGCAAAGTCAGCCAACGGCCGAATTTCAAATTTCAAAATGGCAGACGGGATGAGACTTGCAGCGAGCAATAAGGCTCAAACAAAATCAAGGAAATCAAAGGGAATACCCACAAAAACAGGCAGGTAAGGATTTTAATCTATTTGAGAAGTATTATGGACAATTCTGAAACATTCTTCACGTGTCAGAATCGCCCATGTTCTGTCTGGCTGATCTGAGGAGTAGCTGTTAACATTTGGGCGATGCTCGGTTTTTGAATCAAATAAACTTTCACAGCCTTTATCATCAAATAAACTTTCATCAAATAAACTTTCACAACTTGTACGCAAGAGGCTAGACTTTTGGAGAAGATTTTCTGACATGCTTCTGAAGATCGAATTAAGGCCCCGTTTATACGATACCGTTCTCATTTCATATCGTATTGGGGTTCTGTTTACACAACACCGTTTCGCCTTGCACTGTAATGGTTTCAAAGCATGCTTCTAGCGTCTACTGCAGGGAGCGCCTTCGGCGCTCCCTGGTCTACTGCGCTTTCTGCGCAGCGCCTCCAATGAATGCTAGGGTCCTAGAATTGATAATGAGGTTTCGTATTGAGTTGATACTGAATTCGACCGTTTATACACGATATCAAGTTGGTTTCATTCCACTTTCAGAGAGTTTTCACTTGAAAGCGCAAAAACGGTATGAAGCGTATTAGATTGGTGCGTTCTCGTGTAAACAGAAGGCCAATCCGATTAACACGGTATTGTGTAAACGGGGCTAAATCTGGAATGAAAGATATCACAAATATTAGTTCAATACACACCACTTTATTGATTTTGCATGGTACAGGCTCTTTTACTAAAAGACTGCGCTAAAGATCATGTCAGTCAATTTTTATAAAAGTCCTTTGCTTCTAAAAGAGTTTCGATTGATTTGATTCAAGACATTCAAGGGATGATATAGACCATCAGTTACCCTCAACTAATGATTTTGACTATTACGATGCACATAAATTTCATAAGTTATTGAACAACAAAGCCTTGAACATTAAAAATAGCCTTAGCATTATTCATACTAATATTTGCTCCCTTCTGAAACATTCTGAAGACATTGACCAACTGCTAGACACCCTGGATCATAGGTTTAACGTTATAGCGTTAACAGAAACCTGGCACTCTCCTAAGAACAACGAAGCAATCAAAAACCTTGTCATTGAGGGATATCAACCATATTATGGCACGCCAGGCAGTACACAAAACGGAGGATGTGGCTTTTTCGTCGCAAACAGTCTCAAATTCAAACCCAGAGCAGAATTTGATACAAAAGTAGCAAACACCAACTCAGAATTTGAAGCTAGTTGGATTGAAATCGTAAATGAAAAACAAAGAAACGTTCTTCTTGGATGCATCTATCGACATCCAAGAAACACAGACAATGAATTCATTGCTTACATGCAAAATATCCTCCAACAAATAAAAAACGAAAATAAACTTGTCATAATTGCAGGAGACTTTAACTTGAACCTCTTAAAACATGACATTGATGACAAAATAAAAGAGTTTCTTAATTTGATGCTTTCAAATCATTGCCAACCAACAATTACGCAGCCAACTAGATTTTCAAATGAAAATAGACCCTCACTTGTCGACAACATATTTATCAATTCAATTGAGCATGACACTTATAGCGGAAATATAATCTCTAAAATTACTGACCATTTGCCAAACTTCATTTTCATAAACAACGGAAATCAACATCTAATGCAAAGACCCAGCAAAATGGTTAGAGACTTTAAAAATTTTGACAAAGATAAGTTTCTGCAAGATCTTCAAATGATGGAAAATTTCGATAATGCTCAGGATCCAAACTACAACTATGAGAAATTTCAAAACCATTTCTTGGAATGCCTCGAAAAACATGCCCCTCTCAAAAAGTTGTCAAAAAGAAAATAAAAGATGAAAAGAAAGCCCTGGATCAATAAAGAAATCATCCAGTGCATCCGGAAGAGAGATAAGCTTTACAAAAAATTCATCAAAACCAAAAACCCAGAATGGGAAGCAAAATATAAGACTTGTAGAAATAAAATAAACCATCTGATTCGAACAAATAAACGTAACTATTACTCAAGCTACTTCGAAAACTTCAAAAGCAATTCTAAAAAAATTTGGTCTGGAATCAGGGAAATTATAAACAAAAATAACAAGTCATCATCATCCCAAATTTGTCTCGAAGTGGAGGGTAAGCTAGTCACGTGCCAAAAGCAAGTTGCAGATAACTTCAATACTTTTTATACCAACGTTGCTTTGAATCTCGTAAACAAAATGCAGAAATCAACAAAACATTTTAGCGACTACCTGCCAAATGCCCCAACAAATAGCCTGTTTCTGACACCTATCACCCAAACTGAAGTAGAGGATCAAATCTCAGCTCTAAATGAAAGTAAAGCCCCCGGATCGTACGGAATTCCCGTAAAAGTAGTTAAAATGAGTAAAACGTTGATCTCTGCTCAACTATCAAACATCTTTAACCAATCATTCCAATCTGGAATTTTTCCAGATAAACTTAAATTTGCATGTGTAACCCCGATCCATAAGGGTAACTCTAAGCTCAATATGACAAATTACCGCCCAATATCAATTTTACCAACTTTCAATAAAATCCTAGAAAAGCTGATGTACAAAAGACTTCAGAACTTCCTAGAAAAAAATAAAATTCTTTTTCAACATCAGTTTGGTTTTCAAAAAAACAAATCTACGTCACTCGCAATACTCGACATCTATAACAATCTTACCAAATCGATGGAAAATAACTCTTTTTCATGTTGTGTCTTCCTGGATTTTGCAAAAGCCTTTGATACTGTCAATCATGATATATTACTTTCGAAACTAGAGCATTATGGAATCAGAGGAGTTGCAAATAAATGGTTCAAATCCTATCTTTACAATAGGCCTCAAACTGTTAAAATTGGCAATGAAAAATCAGAGGAGCTTTTCATTCGATCTGGGGTTCCACAAGGTAGTGTTCTTGGACCCCTGTTATTTCTAATTTACATTAACGACATACCTAACTCGTCTAGATTATTAAAATTCCATCTCTTTGCTGATGACACTAGCATATTTTTATCAGATAAAAGCATAGACAAAATTGAAGATACCCTAAATGAAGAATTGAAAAATGTTTTTCAGTGGCTATTGTCAAATAAATTATCGCTAAACGTTAAAAAATCAAATTTCGTTATTTTCAGGCCAGTAAGGAAAAAACCCCCTCGTAAAATAAATCTAGAAATAAATAGTGATTCAATTGAAGAATTAGAATCGACAAAATACTTAGGCGTAATCTTAGACCAAAATCTAAATTGGAAAAAACATATAAGCCATGTGTCCACTAAACTCTCAAAGTATGTAGGACTACTTTATAAACTCCGACACTTTGTACCAAAAAGCACCTTATCGTCTCTCTACAATGCTTTCATCATGCCTCATATTAACTACGGCTTAATCAACTGGAGTTCAGCAACGAAAACAAATCTGGCCCCAATCCAGCGCTGTCTAAAAAGAGCAGTTCGAGCCATAAACTTTGCCAAATTCCAAGATCACTCTTTACCACTTTTTAAAAAACAAAATCTTTTATGTTTTGACGACATAGTTGAATTAGAAATAGGAAAATTCATGTATTCTGTCGAAAATAAGCTTCTGGACTCATTCTTCTTAGAAATGTTTCAAAAAACAAACGATCGACACACACGATGTACGCGACAGGCGACCAGGAATGACTTCGTCATTCCAAAAACAAAACTAAGTATCGTTAGACGGAGCATAAGATATGTTGGTGCCATTACCTGGAACTCAATCCCGGGTGAAATAAAGAATTCAAAGACAAAAGCCATATTTAGTAAAAAATTTTCCAAGTATCTCCAACAGAAATACTAACTTCATTACATGTCAGCAATGTACAACGTACAATTCTTTGCCCCACCCCCCAAAAAAAAACTGTTTCTACCATTTTTTCCCTCTCTCCCTCTCTCTATCCGTCTCTGTTGTTTCTTTCATTCTGTTTTTGTATCAGTAATGTTTTGTATATATTTATAGAAAAAAATGTCAAGAAGGTATGATGTAAACAAGTTTTATAACATGTAAGCTATTTCCTTTGAGTAGGGGTGCTTGGCTCGTCAGCCCTTAGGGGTTTCTCTGGGGAGGAACATCTGTTCTTCTCCAGAGTATTCAAGTATCCCGAACAGCTATTTTTAATAATTAAAATTTTCATATATGAGCAGAAATGTAGTAGCTTAAAATTTGTTGTTCAAATAAATTGAAACTTGAAAACTGAAACTTGATTGGTCGATTTATAATGATAATGATAATCATCATTGTAAACACCGATATTACAGGGAACCATGGGCTAAATGTTTACAAGATATGTAACAATGCATCCAACATTAACAAAAAAAACTAAGCATCAAACTAACAATCTGCAACTATGAGAGGAATTATGCGGGCACTAATAGGTTCTATGAATTAGAATATGGAATTTCACCCAGGAAGGTCTTTGCATATACACAATATTGGAAATAATGGAAAGCAAAAGATTGTGGAAAAAATTCCCTGACGCCATATTTAGCAATTTCACACTAATCTTTAAAGTTAACATTCCAAAATAAAGAAACTTCGTCAAGCAAAGCTCAATAAACTCTGGCTCTTATGTCCGAGTTTTACCAACGGGGTTAAAAGCAAACTTAGCTAGGGGGACTGGGTAATCTAAATATAGCCTATTGTATTTGATGTTTTCATCTGTGAAACAAAAGGAAGATAATGACGCCTGCGGTTCTTTTGTGCTATGTTTACCTATGTCGCTATATCTCCGTTCATTTACTTTAACAATAAGGATATGCATATATCATATGAATGAAAAAAATTGCTAGCAGGAATGTACATGACTCGAATGGACCGGGTGCGACGGCGAGCCCTGGAAGCTTGTCCACAGCTTCGCTGTTAGACCTGTTATAGAACTAACAAACACTCATGCAGTAAATTGTAACCAATCAATTTCTAAATTCCCAAATCACAAGTGTTCTCTTTGTTCATTTATATAATGTTGTTCAGAAAATTAATTGAGCTTTATATTGTTGTCAATTTGTTTGAGACTGAAAATAAAAAAAATGCTCGTAGCTCAAGAAACACAGACTAAAAATTTACGAAAAATGCCCAAATCTGATTCTGGAGTTTCGCTAAAGATCAAGTTGTCTATCTCCAAAATCTGTCTGGTGAACGATCTATCGTGGCCTGTGAAAAGCGGATGACTTTCATTCTGCGCATTCGGTGTATGAAAATTTGAATGTGTTTGGTAATTGAATGCCTACTTACCAATTGCTGCTTTTGTGCTGCAAAATGAAAGAAAAACAAAGTTAGAATTGTCAAAACAATAGATGTAGACGGCGGGTAAAATAAAAAACAAGCACTCTTTGGAGAATGGTAGAAATTGCAGGGCGTCCTAAAAAAGCACTCCCGTTTCAAGAAGATACCAAAACGCGATTACGAAACCTATCATAAAATTGTCTTTATTTTTAAATATGATAAAGTGTTTGCTCTTACTTCTGAACAGGCATAAAACGACAAGTTGAACATCTCATCCTTCGCTATATTCTTTAAGCAAAATTGTAAATCTTGCCAAAATAATATTTTGTGATTTTTGTGAATTTGTGATCGTAGGAGATAATATGTGTCTTGCCAAAGGCATCTCGCCAAGAGCGAGCACCCAACCCATATAAAAATGACATTGTCTTTCCTTAGTTTTATGACGATGGTTTCATAAGAAATAAAGAGGAATGACAGGTGAATGACCCAATCATTGCGCTGACCGTGTGGTATCAAGGATTCTGAAAAAGTCATTGAAAAAAGGTCATCAGTCATAATAAACTTCACTGGAAGGTCATATGCCCGAGGGGGACACTTAGCCTAAATCTGCAAGGGAGTGGTTTTTCAAAAAATATTTCTTTTACGCGGCTCTAGGATTTGCCTGGCCAAAAATGGCAGACTCTGGACAAATCAGTTAAAGGTATACCGGGTGAGCCAGAAAAAAGTTCCCACTTTTGAAAATTCATAACAAAAAGACTACTAAACGGAATTGAATCATACAAATTGTAATTAAAAGTCGAAAGATCAAAGTATTTTTGTGATTTTTTTCGCTGTCCTACCAGCACTACAAATATTGATAAATTCAACTTTATAAAAATTTCATTGTTGCAAAATCACGGAAAAAGGGCCTAAAACATTGATCAAATCGTAAGGATTCTATTCAAATCGAACAATAGGCCATGGGCGTTTCACCTCCTTCAAGAGTTATAAGACATCGATTTTCAAACAAATATGAAAGATTTTCAATGCCAAGGAAATTAATGCCTAGAGGATATCTCTCACCCGTGAGAAGTTGCATTTCCTTCATTATTCTGTGCGAGACGTCATTTATGAATTGATCGATGTTTTGGGCCATTTTTCAGTAATCAATCAACTATGAAATTTTTGTAAAGTTGAATTTACCTATATTTGTAGTGCTGGTAGGACAGCGAGAAAAATCACAAAAATACTTTGATCTTTCGGCTTCTAACTAGAATTTGAATGATTCAAATCCATGGAGTAGCCTTGGTGTTATGAATTTTCAAAAGTGGGAACTTTTTTCTGGCTCACCCGGTACTCCAAAACATAAAAATTGGACTGAGCAATAACCTGGTCTAGCAAAATTTCCCCTTTGATTTGTTTTGACAACCTGCTCAAGAAAATTGCCTTCCTCTGATTCCTGGGTGCTAGAAAAATAGAAGACAACGATACCCTGAATAAAGCACATCACCGTCGGACAGATATACATGCACGGCCAGGATCATATGGTTTGGGGGGTCTTATGAGCGAGGGAGAATCCCGGGTCTTTTTTTCGGACAATTTCTCATTTGTTATATTGATTTAAGATATGCAGAAAATTCTAAGCATTAGACCTCTGCGAAAGATCGTACATTTCACCGATGAATTAAATTCAAAATCAAATTTGAAACTATTTGAACAGTAAGAAAAGAAAAGCATAGAGGAAATCATTTCGTTTGGTTAAAACTGCTGGCAAAACTTACATTTCGCTATCATCTATTTTGATATTTGGCTTGATAATAGGCTATGCTTGAAACGCCGTGCTCATTTTATTTCGCATCAAAGTGCTTACATTTTACATTATTTTCTTGTTCATCATCTATCAATTTTCCTTTGAAGATACAATAACCCATGTTTTAGCCCAAGAATCATCAAACGCTTCTTCCAAGCAGAGCCGATACCAGCCATGATTGCTTAGGAGGGGGGAGCGAAAACCAAAATTTTCCGACGAAAAAACCATCAACAACAACAGCAACAACAATAGTTGTAGGAACATACGTTAAATTTATGCATTATATGACCAATCTAACTCCTCAGTAACTAAAATTGGGCCACATTTCGCAATCCAACCTTGAAATCAACACAGTTAGTGAATATCAATCAAAAATATGCTATTAATTAAATAATTTCTGTTGGAATTTATCTTTTAACACTAATGAATTCATGTTTTTATGCATTATTTCACCTCAAAATCCTCCAAAACTAATCAATTTAAATCACGAAAATTCCGACAAGAGAGAAAAATTTTTCGACGAATGGTCTCCTGTGGGCACTCCACCCCCCCCCCCTCCTCCCAGCCCACCCATGGCTTCGGCCATGCTTCCAAGCAAATACATTGTTTTTTCAATGCTGCTATTTTGCTTTTTCGCTAGTTTTGTTTACTTCTACCTCGCACCAACAGTAATGTCTAAAGACACTATGACTAATCTGATTGCGTTCTGTTCCTTCCTATTGATTTGACCACACCTTTTGATCCCAGAATTACTGAAAGTTAAAGAGTTCAGCACTAGGTACCATGTTTGTTGCAAGGGTCATTGCTCGAACCCTGATCCATTAGATCGGTGGGCCAACGCTTAATCATTGAGCCATCTCAGCATACAGTGGGACCTCCATTAACGGACACCTCTATACAACGGACACCTCCGAACAACGGACAAATATTTTCTTCCCAAAATACACTATGGCAAACGGTGACACCTCCATACAGCGGACACCTCTCTACAACGGACGATAAAATTGGTCCCATAGGTGTCCGTTATATGGAGGTTCCACTGTATGCCAATAATGGGTCATTCCCTTTCAAGCGACTGGCTATAACAGCACCAACACGATCCACTTTTGTCCATTACCTTGGTTCAAATGTTCACATCCAAACCATACAGTAAAAACCCTCACATAAGAACCTCCATTTGTCAAGAACCTACAGCCTGAAATGGTATATTTTGCACCCAATCAATAAGAACCATTTCAGCCTGATATTTTAACCAGGTTCTTTCATTCACTGGGAAATCAATTCAGCTAGGATTAGAAGAGGGTTGATGATTGAATGGACTGGTGAAGCATGGCTGCCAACCTAAAGGAAGACAGGGAATTCTTCACAAAGCATTTTGAAAAAACTGGTTGTCTGATGACTGTGGATGGGTCAGGAGACAAGAAAATTCAGCCCCATGGATTAAAGGACCATGCTTTTTAAAGTAGAGCTTGCATTGCTAGCCTTATTGTCATCATGCTTCAATGCTAAACCTTCAACTATCCATTGTTTTCTGGCGTTTGTTTTGGATCCCATGTTAAGAACCTACATCCTGATTGCGGGATGTACCTCATAGCATAAGAACCTAAACAGGCTGAGTTCAAGGTCTTAGGTTCTTATGTGCGGGTTTTTACTGTATGCTGACTACTGACTAAACAGTATACTAGGAATAACATTACTTAGTGAGTGCAGGGTTTTGGGGAATAGGAACAATCTGCGCCATCATATGGAACCGGAATAAAAGTAAAAGGCTTTTCCCATTCTGTTTTCAGCAAAAATCCGTCAAAAGTCCGTAAAGATCCTTTGTTCTGAAGAAAGCTCGTGCGCCTTTTGGATGAGTGAAATGCCCCTCAACTCTGCCAAGTGTACAGATTGTTTATAACCGAAAATTGAAGCTGCAAGAACGATATGTAGTCTGGGGGCATCTCGGAGACTTTGTCCTCCATTCGTCAAATGCGATGCTACCACAAATCGACAGAAAGAAAGAAAGAGACAGCGACAGATATCGCACTAGCCTGCATGCAGACTCGACTGGTTTACCGAAATCCAAATTGAGTTGAATGGAAAATTGAAAATTCAACTCAATTCGATTTCGGTAAACCAGTCGAGTCTGCCCGCAGGCTAATATCGCACCCGCTGATTGCTTTGAAATATACTGCAGCTTTGGCGCAGCGTAGACTTGCCCCAAATCTATTTCGTCATCAATGAAACGTCTGTCTGAAACCGGACACGCCTATTTCGCTTTTCGCTTTCAGATTTACTTGTAGTTGACGAAATATAATTTTCGGCAAGGCAAGTCGAGGCACTGCTCAAATAAGGCATGTCTTAACAAGCAATAAAAATAGCTAGTTAGTGTGGAGTATTGGGCATTGGAAAAAAGGTGACAAAAATATGAAAGAGAAGTTAACCCTTTATCGTTCCAATTTTGAAAAAATTGTCAAAAAAATTATTTATTCTGTTTTTTCGTTTGTTTATCGATCCAATAACTCATTTTCAACAAAAAATCAGCATGATTATTTTTCAGCATTTTCCACCTTAATATTTTCCAATTCAAAATTCCTATTGATTTTCTTCAGTTTGACCCTGATTGGGCATAGTTGCCATATGGCAACTAAATATTTGAAACGAATTCCATTGCCTTGGCTTTGCCACACAAAAAATCTGATTTGCTTTGCGATAGAGGGCACCCTTTACCTTGGGAATGAACCTGACAGCCATGTTTACAATTTTCAGTTGAAATTACACCAATTATCATAAAGAGGACCATTTCAGAAATCAAAATTCCTCTCCTTTCAATGTTCAAAATTGTCCACGAAACCACTGTTAAACATCAAACAACTACCGCATTCCAATGGCACAACGGTTCCTTTGTGATAAGATCAGCAAAGCAGGGGGTAAAATCCGGACCAGTGGAACTTAGGAGCATCGGAACATTTAGTTGCCATATGGCAACTCTGCCTGTTAAAGGGTTAATGACACTGGCCTTTCCAGTTCTGTTCTCACAACAGGATCGATACCTGTCTCTTAGCCGCTCGTTCTCACAATCATTGACAATCAGTTCCTGCCGGTGCTGTGGAATTCAAAAGATCAATGCTACTTTCAAGAATGATTCAGCTGGTTCTTTTATAACATTCATTTTGAGTGTTAAAGAGACGAGATACGCTTTGTCCGAGGGAATCCCGCTGCACGGGGGACACATAAGTTCCTCGGACAAAGCATATTTCATCTCCCCAACAAGGAACCAGAAACTGCAGTCATCCATGAAGGATGTTTGTGACTACGACAGAACTCAGGCCAATATACCAATACACATTCCACAAAACAAGAGACCGATCAAGAGGGCTTTGTTACCACTCCCTTTGGCGTTTCATGGTTGTGTGATTACAATGGGTTGTTTACAGCGAATTTCAATCTATCCAAGCATGCAGACTCTTTCTGAACCATGGAGTCGAGATCTATTTCGTTCGTACCACAGACATCGTATATTCTCATTGATTCAGCATACTTCTGCAGTTTGGCCGCAATTATGCGCGTGAATTTGTTGGGTCAATGTGATTCTCGCTTGAACAGCAAAATTAACAATGTTCGAATTTAGCCCAGGAGGTGTGATTCAAGATGTACGGCCTTACTTGCCCAGGGGGGCACTCAGCACATGCACATACGGGGAGGTAAGTCCGATATTTTTGGGTCAGAATATTGCCAAAAGTGATATTTTTGGGTCCAAAATAAAACTAAAACTATCTTCATGATACTTTTTGACACCAAACATCGTGTAACTGATATTTCTGGGTTCGCTAAAGGCAATCCTGACCTTACTTGCATTGTTTCAGGATATTTTACGTTCATGTACAGGTTTCTAAGTATAAAATGAGCTGATATTTTTGGGTTGAAATGAAGCTGAAGTGATATTTTTGGGTTGCCTGAAAATTTCTTGGACTGACCCCCCCCCCGTATGCGTATGTGCTGAGTGTCCCCCTGGGCTTACTTGGGCTGACGCAGTGTACGGCAGATTCCGTAACATAGGAATACTTTTGACTGACACACCCCATTTCAAAGCGATTAGTGACCGAAGACAAGGGAAATTCTCTCGAGCATCAAATCAAACGGAGCCGCAGAAGATACCCAAAACCAATGTGGCAGACAGTGACCCTTTGAACACGAAAAGCGGTTTTTAGGTGAAGTCATTGGTATAAAAACAAGGGCAGATTTTGTGATACAATAGCATCAGTTGCTTTGCTTCAGACCTCAATTCAAAGGGATTGGCGAATGTAGACAAAAGAAATTCTCTCAACCCGTAATTCAAAACAAACCTAGCCGCAAATTTGCTCTGAAACCAGTAGGGCAAACTCTCTTCTGGTGCGGGTGAAGGGAGGTTTTTAACAGAAGTTATTTGCTTATAGCGGAAGAGAAGGGTAAATCTAAAGTTCTGTCTGGCGGATTTTGTTTGCGTGATTCAGAAACCAAGCAGAGGGCACTATAATTGTTGCACATTCATTGCTCAAATGTAAGCCGTTACTCCTCAGCTCCTGAATCAAATAAACAAAATCCGCCAGACAGAACTTTAAATTTACCCTTCTTCTTTCGTTATAGGCGTATAACTGCTCTTGAAAAGCAGCCTACGCCCGCACCAAGCGAGAGTTTGCCGTACTGGTTTCAGGTCAACTTTGCGGCTATGTTTGTTTTGAATTACTGGTTGAGAGAATTTCCTTTGTCTGCATTCGCTAACTGCTTTGAATTGAGGTATGCACCAAAGCAACTGATGCCATTGTATTGCAAAATTTGCCCTTGTTGGTCTGTTTAAACGTAAAATTTCATCCAGAGGCTGACAAGTATTAAGATTCTCGTACCGCGTGTCCGAGATGAAATTATACAGATCTGGTTGGGCCCAGTGATGTCAATTTAGCATTAATCAATGGTTAATCATTCTCAAAATGTTCCTCGATAGTTAACTTGAACATAGATACCTCAGTTTTTGGTATTGGTGCTTTGAGAGCAGAAATATTAATTAAATTTGTACCTACCTGCAAAACCAGAGAATTGGCCTTCTGGCCTAAGTAAAACAGAGGCACAGCAAATCAACGTTCGCCCCGATAAAAATTGAACCTACTGTTCGCCAGAGGTTACTCCAGTCCCCCACTGGGCAATGCCTGAAATTTTCTTGATTTCACTTTTTACCTTTGATGTGCTTCAAGGCTTTCCTTAACCAAAAGACCACAGCTCTGGTTCGTAGGTGGACAAAATTTGAACTTTCAAGATTGATATTTCTGTTCTCAAAGTAACAGCACCAACAAAGAGGGTATCCACGTTCTATCGAGGAATTCTTTGTGAGCAATTAGCCATTGATTAAACCTAATTTCATATCGCTGTACCCAACCAAAACTGTATACTATATTGTAGGACGGTGTAAATGCAGCTCTGAATCAGATATAAAAATATACGAGGGAGATGTTTAGATACATATTTCTTCTTTCAAAAAATACCCATTTCCTCTTTGAACGATTTCTTCTACTGTGCAAAACAAGGTAGTTAGCCACACAGGTTTGGGCATCTATTGAGGCCTCGTTTTTTCAGTTTGTTGCTTAGAAGCAGGGTTGATAGGTGCTCCGACCGTTTTGAATCCAAACCGAGGTGGGAAAGAGCCAGAAAAGACAAAACAATAGATCTTTTGTTGCATAAGCTATTGCCTGATTGTCATTTTAAACATTAGGCTATTGCAGTGCTTTATATGCTCTATCGCATAGCTCCGGAAGAAAACCTTTTGCCTTTGATTTGGTCTTGGAAAGAAAAATGTCCCAGACTCTGATCGTTCACAATTTCGGAGGCTTTGAATACCAAGCAGGTTAGATATCAATACAATTTTACTTGATTTCAACAATAATTCACCTGAATGTCAAAAGATCAAAATTAAGCAAAAAGCCAAGTTTAATTTTGAAAGCCAACGATAAGAAAAAGAGCCGGGTGAATAAAAGTTGGCTTCAAAAAGCCAAGTACCAACCCTGCTTGAGAGAGCTTCCTTGGCGTTCAAGCATCTTGGAAAATAATGCGTAATTGGTTACTCAATTTTCCTTTGATTAGTGGCTTGAAAGGAACTTCATATACCTTTTTGTATGTGTTCATTAGCAGTCCCTGATATCTTGATTATTTTCAGAACTATTGCATTTTACTTTTGATTTCAAGAAGTCATGAAAATATTAGTAGTTATAGATCCTAAATTGACAGCGAAAAAACAGCTCAAGCTTGAAGAAAACAATAGTTTATGATGGCCTGTAATATGGTTGTATGCAGAAATCAGTAGCCCAGTGGTTATGATTTGCCAATTTGATGACGTCACAACCACAACACTTGTTCGTATATCGAGGACACCGTGATTTAGAAAATAAGTAGATCATATCAAGGAATGCCAAAGACCACTAATAGCAAAGTACTTGAGGTTCCTTTCAAGCTATTCAATTAAATGCAAGCATGGAGCATTGCAGGCACCTTTTCTGAACGAAATGTTTATTGGATACAACTATCTTAAAAGGTGCTCCTCCGGAGAGGTACTTCCCCCATTCCGCTTCTAGTTAAAGTAGTAGCCACAAATGAAACTTAAGGGTAGTAGTATCGAATAAATATTCTGTTCAAATAAAGGTATCAACAAAGCTCCATGATGCAATGTGTTTTTAAGACTTCATTCCTATGTTGGCGTGGTCAAGATGGTGGTGTTCATTCCTATGGTGGTGTTTCAAGAAAAGGTAAATCCTGCCTTCTTTAGCACCGACAACAAACCACTGCAAGTGTGAATATCGCTTGGAGGTTGTGCCTCATGACGTATGGCCTTACTTGGCCAGATAAGGCTTACAGTACTTGAACGGCGACATAAAACCGCATCAGTGTGAATTCGACCTATAAGATACTCAATCGGGACAGCATAGAGGCATGTGTTGCCTGTGGCATCAAGGAGGCAAAAATTAGCTGTGGGATCATAGTGATATTCTTTGTCTTCGAGATTCACAAACAACGTATTTTCCACGCCAATATTCATTACTAGCTGTGTAGAAACCACCTTAAGGCCAAATACGCTGAGCTTTAATACGTAAGTGGCAACTTTGATTTATTTGAAGAAGTATTCAAAGCTTCACCCCTATGACAAGTTTGCATGGAAACCAATGTTACTTGATGTGAAAACAGTTATCAACGATGGAAACTGTGTATTAGAGCCGTTTTCCTGACATGGGATGAGACTGCTATATTCATCTTTGTGTATCTGCATGGATTTTGAACTTTGTAATAACTTTGGTCATCATGATCATGAGATTCCTGTATGTACCAATACACGTATTTTTTGTGAAACTCCAGCACTGGAAAAATATAACTTAAGAAAATATTCATTTTTATAAAATAAATACTTAACATATTTCTACTTTTATTTCCACTTGTTTCTTGTACCATAGTACTCTAAGGTAATTGAATGACGTGTAAACATAGAACGGACTTCAAAGACAGTGTTTGAAATTTTCTCAAGGGAACAGGTAGTGAACATGAAGATTGTTACGGAACCTTTAAGAAACTCGTAAGAAACTTTGAGAACTCAAAATCTGATAATTTTAAGAAATTTTCAGTTCTTGCCAAAATTCTTAGTTTCTTATGAAAAAAATAGATGTAGTCGGAAACGAAATCTAAAAATCTTTGTAAACAAATTATGCCATTGGCAATTTTTTCGACAAAACTGCCCAGTTCTCTTAAACGTAATGGCTGATGATAAGTAAGCTTAAGAACTCAAATGGCAACATTACATCAGATCAAGCGGTTATTGCTAATATCTTTAATAAATTTTTTGTAAATGTTTCTCACAATATCACCAAGAATATGCCAAGATCTGATAAGTCTCCTGTTGACTTCATGCGCAACAGAATTGGAGATTCCTTTTTCACAGCACCTTCAGTTCCTCTCGAAATATCTCAGATAATTTCACTCCTTAAGACTGGAAAATCCTTGGGGCCAAATAGCATTCCTATGAAGATTTTAAAGACCCTTTCTCCACTGATATCTTCTCCACTTTCTCAGATCATAAATGAATCATTTCAATCTGGGATATTCCCAGACAAGATGAAGTTGGCCAAAGTAATTCCTCTGTTTAAGAAAGATTGTCCACTTGTAGCTTCCAATTACATGCCTATTTCTCTTCTTTCTGTTTTTAGCAAAGTCATTGAAAAGGTCATGATTGAACGTCTCTATAAATTTCTGCAAGCTACATTGGGGGTGCAGGGGGTGCGGCACCCCCTTGGCCATATCTCAGTCGGCAAATCAAGTAAAAAGATACAATCAGTCGGCAAATTGAGAAAATTCCTCAAATGTGCACGTTAATTTAGCAAAAACCAGTCGGCAAGTCATTTGAACTGCTATTTACAAATCCTACTTACTTAGAGACATCTTGGCACGATTTAAGGCAACAAAAGCATAAAAATTTTCGGCTCGCTTCACTCGCATTTCGATACATGCGTCAGTGTATTATCGTAGTACCGCCTTGCTTGCTATGATGTGCAGGCACGCACCTTTATTAGATCCAATGAATCATATGATCCAATGAACCACAACTTAGCCATCTCTTTAACTTTATATGTGTATTCCTCTATTTAGCACATAATATAGATTAAATTAATCACTTTCAAAAAAATTTTTGCTCGCTTCGCTCGCACTTCTGTCAAGATTTCTATGTGTACTTTGGTAACATGATGCCACTGGTCTTCTTTAAAGATTTGCCCACTTCCCCAAGCATCCAGCGTTACAAAAATCTATCCATCCTACTTAAACCTTCCTTAACTTTCATCAACATTGTATCATTTTTTACGATACCGTGATATTTCAACAATGTAGTGAAATCATGAAGTATGGGAAACTTTTGGTGTGCTTGTGCTCTTCTAAAAATTGTCAGCTTGCTTCGCTCGCATTTTCTTCGTATTCCACGTATACAGTAAAATGCTCATGGAGGGGAAGAGTGAAGTTAAAAGCTACCCTTCCCTTGCATGAGCTGTTCTTTCTGGACTTTGATCAGAGTTTTAAAACAAGCAAAATTTCAAATTCTTCTTCATGTTTCCTTTAGGCACATTCTTGTTGTTCCTAAGAGTTTAGGCAGTGCAGATCCCTAGATATTAGCGACGAGTTCAATGAACTTGGCCTTTCTATCCTTAGGTTCTTAAATAGTTCTGGTCGGCTTGGGCTAAAAAATAGCGTCTACATCATTCTAAAGGATGTGGCCTCCAAAACATTTTCCGGGGGCAAGCCCCCGGACCCCCATTTGTGCCCCCTTCACTCGCAACTTACCCTCCTCTAAAGGCAAGAACCTGCCTACGCCACTAGTGGAGAGGAACTTGAGCCCCTCAACAAGGAGTATGTTTGTGTGACAAAAAGCAACGCTCAAAAGCCATGCCCACCAGCCGGCAAACTGAGAGCTTGCACTCCCGTAGCTTCACACCTCTAGCGACGGCCCTGTTTGCAATTTGGTTTTCGTGCTAGTCATTCTATCAACCATGCCTTGGTTAGTTTAACTGAAGCAATCAAGAACTCATTAGATAATAGGAAATTTGGATGTGGAATATTTATTGATCTACAAGAAGCGTTTGACACAGTGAATCATTATATTCTTTTGACCAAGCTTGACCATTATGGAATCAGAGGAACTGTCTTTGATTGGTTTAAATCTTATCTCTCAGGTAGGAAGCAATATGTTTCTGTAAATGGATCAAACTCCAGTTATCTTGATGTTACATGTAGAGTACCACAGGGTTCAGTTCTTGGTCCTCTCCTTTTCCTAATTTACATTAATGACTTACCTCAGTCATCATCAAAACCTGACTTTTACCTATTTGCAGATGATACAAACATTTATTACGAAGCCAACAATCTCATTCTTCTTCAAAGAACAGTTAACAAAGAGTTGAAAAAAGTTAAAACGTGGCTTGATATTAACAAATTGTCATTGAATATTGACAAGACTAACTTTATCATTTTTAAGTCCCCTCAGCATTCGTCCTCAGACATTATCAATATCAAAATCGGAAATCTTCCTGTCAAAAAGACTTGCTATGTAAAATTTCTTGGAGTTCTTTTGGATGATAATCTTTCTTGGAAGTATCATCTGACTGAACTGTCTAAGAAATTGGCTAGAACATGTGGTCTGTTCTTCAAAGTAAGACACTTTCTACCTGTTGATGTTTTGATTTGTCTTTACAATTCCTTGTTTTCACCCTTCATGCAATATGGAATTTTACTTTGGGGTCTTACATATGAATCTTACATTAATCCAGTGTTCTTGTTACAGAAAGGGGTTATAAAAGGCAATTTCTTTTCAACATTTTACTTCTCACTCTTCTCCTATCTTTTCTGATTTTAAAATCCTAAGGTTGCATGATCTGTTTCAGTTAAAATTGCTGTGTTTTGTATATGAATCTGTTCATAAACTCTCTCCTATTTGCCTTCATAATTTCTTTCAATCGTTGGAATCTGTTCATCAATATGGTACAAGACAGGCTGGCAAGGATGACATTTTTCTAACTCGGAAAAACACCAGTCAATATGGTCTCTGATCAGTAGGCTACTATGGAGCAAAGTGCTGGAATGACATTCCTGTAAATATAAAAAGGTCACCATCTCTTTCGTTCTAGTGTCTTTCGTTCTAAGCTCAAAACCTACAATTTTGAAAATAATTATTGAGAGTGTATTATAGACAGTCATAATTTACCTACTTAATTTCCTTAAATGTCTATAATTATTTCCTAAAAAAGGGGGGTGCTCTCTCCTTGATTAGCTTAGCTACTGAGAGAGTTCCTCCTTAAGAATTCCCCTTCATACAAGTCATCTAGTGTATTGTCATTTATCTCTGTTTTTATTCTTGATGTATTGTCTTATGTATTAATTATAATTGTTGTGAGTAGTGTAATATTGGAGTATTTGTATGTGGTGGAATTTAAAATAAAAAATGAACTGAACTGAACTGAAACCTTTCACATCATCCGGCGGCCTCCAAAATTAAAAGTTACTGTCAAAACTGAAGCCTGTAGTACAGTATTACCCCGCCACTTAGAAACTGACTTATAAGACACTGCAGACTGCCAGATGGCCCAACATCTACCTTGATATAAGAAACCAATCAGCCTGAAATTTTAAATTTGGTTTCTTAAAAAATATTTTTGATTCGAAAAATGGTATTTTTTAAGCACTTCATAATACAAAACTTATTATGTATCTAACAAACAAAACAATCTGACAATTTGCTTTTAAAATTAAAAAATATCACATGGCTAGCAACTAATGTAGTTAATGTTTTCTGCTGTTATTATCTTAAATAGGAGGGCATTTTCAATTTAAGGTTACAGTAACTGAATTTGTTTGCACGATGTCCAACATTTGGTTTAATGTAACCCACATAAAAACAAATTTCATGGTTTCTTTAGATGCACATTTGATGAGTTTCTTGCTGTAATTATAAGAAATTATTCAGCTTGTTTTATCTTTTTTCCCCATTTATAAGAAACCAAGCAGCCTGGTTTTAAAAAATGAGTTTCTAATTGGCGGGGTAATACTGTAAGTATAAAAGAAATACAACAATAGTCTCCAATCGGGCTCCAATGTAATTGGCACACAGAAATTTTCCTTCCAGAGAACAAATTCATGCCCGGTTGTACGATACCGTTTTCATTCCATATCGGATTGGGGGTGGCTATGCGATATGAAAATTTTTCCTTTAGTTTTTCTTCAAAATTTCCAGGATGTCGGATTGGCTTCATGCCACTTTCAGTGCGTTTTCATTTGAAAACGCGAAAACGGTATGAAGCGTACCGGAATGGTGCATTTTCGTGTAAACAAGAGACCAATCCAATATGAAATGAAATCGTATCAGGTAAACAGGGTCTAAGCTATCTTGGCATCCAGGGCCGTTTGAGAGCCAGCTTGGCCCTTGTTGTGATTTTCACGACGGAGCCCTTAGAAAGATTTTTCGTGACCACGCCTTCAAGAACCCCGGAAAATGAGGGTAATGCCCTTCTTGAGGAATAATGGTTAGCTCCAATTAGCTTCAAATTCCTCAATCTTCCACATCAAGTTCTTCCAGAATATGTGTGTAAGTATAGAGGGGTATCGCCCTGATTGAGGGTAAACGCATTTTGACCGATTTTAACTGTCTTGCGTTTGTTGCTGAATAACAAGAGATTGGGTCTAGAAACCAAAAAGTGGGCGAAATTATTTTGGTGACTCCATTTGCTACATTTTTTCTTGTTGGTGTTTCTTAAAATTCCGTCCACAAACAGAGGGAAAAGTGCGCAACGAAGTTCACCTGAGACGTAACTGTAAGTATCCGCCATTTTTCCTTTCACGTTTCGATGCACAATTTTCTTTTTGCTTGGTTTCTTGACGTTGTTAAAACTTTCACAACAAACAAATGGCCTCTCGCCAAGCTCCGCTTGTCATGCTTCTTCAGAGACATGACATCCGCTTCCGCCACGACGGGCTTCTTTTTTCCACGCCGTCTGATTGGCCTAAAGTCGCCCTGATTGAGGGTACTGTGGTATCTTTCGGTTTCCGGTTCTTGAACGAAATCTGCGCTGCCAACGCATGACAGGCGAATACTATTTGCTGTAAAAGGGGACATATTACGGTGCAAAAACAGGTTTGTTCTATCGTTGGACTGTAGAAAATATTGTTTTGTCATGAATTGATTTAAGCATCGTTCAGTTCACCGAAGGAGGAAAACTTAATGTCAGCTTGCTTGAAAAGTCTTTGAACGAAAGCGGCAACAAAGGTCAGCGTTTAGGATAACGAAACACAGCAAACACAATCAGAAAACATTTCATAACAACAAAAACTCTTTATCTGTTGATATGCTGCTAATTTTCACACCAAGTTATCTTAAATTTACCTGAAACCATGAAAGTTTGGATACCCTCAATCAGGGCGACGTTGGAAATTTAGGCCCTCTCGAGCACTATATTCTTGAGTAGCTCGCTCTTAAAGACAACATCACCAATGACAAATATATTTTATATCAACAACAGTGAAGAGTTTACGAAAGTGTTCATGTTAAGTTTCGTTCTGAAAATTTTTTCGTTCAGCAGGAATATTCGACCAATGTAGAATACCCTCAATTAGGGCGACACCCCTCTATGTCTGTAAATTCCAGGACACCTTTAATAGAAACCTTTTCATTAAGATTCTAAATTCTATCCATATATCTTATCTAAATGATAACAAATGAACCATAAATTTAAGTTCGCGCTAATTTAAGTTCCTGTTTAAAGGAAGTCGACATTGTTAAAAGCTGGCCCATGCAAAGTTAACAATATATATGCACGTATTCTTTATCAGAAACTGAGAATTTCGGCCAGTACTGAAAGTACTCAACCATCGAAGTTTCTTACAAGTTTCTTAAATGCTCAATAATGTTTACTTTCTATCCTCCCATGAACATTTCGAAACAATGTTTTTCGAAGATTTTCTGATGTTTAAGCATTACTCAAGTACCTTCAAAGTAATATGATATAACGGGTGAGCCAGAAAAAAGTTCCCACTTTTGAAAATTCATAACACCAAGACTACTCCACGGATTTGAATCATTCAAATTCTAGTTAAAAGTCGAACGATCGAAGTATTTTTGTGATTTTCTCACTGTCCTACCAGCACTAGAAGTATTGGTAAATTCAACTTTATAAAATTTCATGGTTGCAAAATGACGGGAAAAGGGCCTAAAACATAGACAAAATCGTAAGGACTCTATTCAAATCGAACAATAGGCCATGGGCGTTTCACCTCCCTCAAGACTTATAAGAAATTGATTTTCAAACAAATACGAAAGATTTTCAATCGCAAGGCAATTAATGCCAAGAGGATATCTCTCATCACAGGGAAACCAGGATTGATTGGTAATGAATAAAAAGAATAAATAAGAATAAATAATGGCAAATAGAGAATGATTAATTCCATATATGTCCTCTGCGCAGAAATGGCAAATAGAGAATGATTAATTCCATATATGTCCTCTGCGCAGAAATTTTTTCTGAACTGCGAAGGAGCGTAACGCAGCGTTACGCTCCTTCGCAGTTCAGAAAAAATTTCTGCGCAGAGGACATATATGGAATTAATCATTCTCTATTTGCCATTTCTGCGCAGAGGACATATATGGAATTAATCATTCTCTATTTGCCATTATTTATTCTTATTTATTCTTTTTATTCATTACCAATCAATCCTGGTTTCCCTGTGCTCTCATCTTTGAGAAATCGCATTTCCTTCATTACTAGGAAGTTAAGCGCTCGCTTCGCTCGCGCTTCAACATTCCTAGCTCCTGCGGAGAGCTTTCAAAGAATATCTGATGATCCACCTTGAATGTACAATAAGTAGTTGTGGTTGTGGATAGAATGCTAAAACTTCTTGTTATGCACCCATCAAAGTGCTAAAGTGGAACGCTGCAGTTTGTCGTTGAGCAGGTAGATTGTTACAGCCCCTTCTGTTTGTAAAATTAATTTCATGTTCTTAAGTTCATTCAGAAAGCAACAATATTTTCTTGCTACATTTCACATCCAAAAATGGCTGTGATTCATCTCAACTGCCTATCAGCATATGAACATCAGCAAAGCCAGGCCTGCGCTAGCCTGCATGCAGTCTTTCTGTGGTGTAAGTAGAAAGAAGAAGAAAATAGAAAGACTGCGCATTTGGCCAAGTGAACCTTGTTTGCATTGTGACAGAGAAATATCCATTATAGCATGAGGTAATTACTTCCTGGCCAGAAATTTTTCTGAACCACAACAAAATCACCTTACATAGCATCTTTCTTTTGTTTTTGTTTGGGTTTGAACAGTGTGATACAACAGATTACTTTTAATTGATTTCATTTTGCTGCACCAGGCATAAAACAAACCACTTTGTGATGCACAGTGTCCAGTTGTTAAAATTTTACAAAAGAAAGACCATAGGCAGGTGCGCAGTATCATAATTCTTTTGCCTTGAGAGAATTCTTATGAATATGCTTAATTTCCTGTTAATTCCTGTTAAAAATTCTAGCATGTCTTTTTCTCATTCGACTGAAGAATTCCTTCAGAAAGTGAAGGATTCTTGAAAAATATTAAGAATTCAAAGAATTTTTGACAATCAACTTGATCAATGTGCTTGTGGCGGGTACTATGAGCTTACACCTCACATCATATTTGTTCATTCTTGTCCTGAATATATTTGTTTCATAATATTGTAACAATAAAAGAAATGCAGTGAGTTCTTGACTGTGTAGATCATGTTTCAGTTTATCAGTAGAACTTCTTCACAGCATATATTTTTGTCAGGCTGATCCTGAAATAATTGTTACATAAATTTTAACAATGGATCAAAGGAAAATACAGTACATTGTTTTTGACTCATGACTGCAGTCAATATGCAGAGCAGTTGTGCACTCCCATCAGATTGCCAAGATCTGCACCCAATTATGATCATATGACCAAGAAACATCCCTTCTCAGTGATAATAGCTTATGTTTATCATCTCCACCTTTGATATTTTTTTATATCAAAATCTTGCTAAATTCAATTAGCAATAAGCCCCACATAATGCATTTGTCACCAAAATAATTTATTTTGCATTAAATGCTCCCATGTAAATCTTTTTAAAAATAGAACCCAATGTTCCTTAAAGTTTCTTCTATCAAAGAGTCTCAAGATTGGGTGCCCTTGGCAAGATGGTTTGCTCTGCTGGCCAGCTTTGAAAACTTGCATTCATAAGGTGTACAACTTTTGCAGCTTGCAGCTACAACAAAAGGTGCTTTGCATCTGATAAGGATCTATTTTTACCCTCACAGCCTTTAAACTTTACTTGCACTTGCATCTTTCACTTTCTTTCACTCACCACTACACTGGGGCCAAATCATGCATGCATTGCAATCTGGTCTCCAGGAACCTAAAAGAAATGAAGAAAGTAAAATCCTAAATACACAGGGTATAAAGCATGTAAACCTTTGCAGCATGTTTTTTGTTAGATTGATCTTGAAATATTTGTTCCAAAAATTTCAACAATGAATGAAAGGAAGCACTGTATGGAACAATACTTTTGACACCAATTTTCCTTATCATCGAGAAGCACAATACATTGTCACATTATGGCATAAACTGCAAATGGTGCATTCACAGTAGACTGCCAAGATCCCATATAGAAATTGATAATGAAAATGGACCTATGATCTCAGCCACCACACATTCCATCTCAATGATAACTGTTTGTTTATCAGCTGTACCCTATTTGTAGAATCAAGATGTTTGCAATCTTGCAATACCCCCACATAATACTTTTGCCATCAAAATACTATTTTTCATCAAACAATCTCATCTTAATCTGTTGAAAATGAAACCAACTGTTTCTAATAAGTGGTTGTTAAACCAAAGAGGATAGAAATTAGATACTCTTAAAATTTGGCAAGTTGTAATACTGCTTTGGTTACTCCAGGCCAGCTTGGAAAGCTTCCATTAATGAGGTGTACAACTTTTTGCAGCTTGCCATTTGCAGCTACAGGAATATGTTCTTGCATCTGATAACAGAGGATCTATGTTTACTCTTACAGCCTAAAAAGTTTATTTGCAGCTTACACCTTCAATTTGTTCATCAACCATTGCACGTGCATTTTTTTGGTAAAAAATTTTAGAACAATTTTATGATACCATACCAAATACAGCTTTGTTTGAAATTTTCATGAGCAACCTGTGTTGTAAACACTTCTTGAAATTTTAGGGATAACTCTACTTTGAGGCAGGGGTGGCGCCAGAAATCTTCCGACGGAGGGCAGGAGCTTCCGACAGGGGGGCTGAAATGGCTAAAAAATGCAGTTTTTGTACATCATTTTGCCAAAAATTTCCTCCTACAGAAACCTAAAATTTCCTCCGACAGGGGGTTAAATGGCTTCCGACAGGGGGGCTGTAGCTCCCTCTAGCCCTCCCCTGGCGCAACAACTACTTTGAGGCCCCACCATGTCATAAAAACAATCAAAACTGAGGCTCCAAGGAATAAGATAGCATGCTGCATGGGGCCTAAGCTGAATGAGGATTCAAATCATTCAGAATTGAGAGGCGTCTAGCTATGAAAATGTTGGCTAACATTACCTTTAATCTGCAATGTTTACGAATTTCTTCTGATCTGATAATGCTCCCATCTGAGTAAGGCCTGCTAAAAAGGCCGAAGTAGCAGTGATCATCTGGGCAGCACTTGGCAGCCATTTGCCCGTCATCTTGCTCGTCTTTTGCTGGACACGAAATGGAAAGTTGTGACCTTTGGTGACCTTCCAGGAATCCCCAAAAGGATCCACATCGCATGCGCATTTACGATTTACTTCACTGACGTAATATGCAAATTAGAATGGCTATTGAGAACAAGTGCAAGAAACAATAGCGCGGCAGCGCATGACATCGTGAGCCGTGGTGAGCCCCAAAGCTATTGTTTTTTGAGCCAATCAAAAAGTGAATAAACAAGGACAAACATCGAATGGTTCCTTTATCATTACATCGAATGCCCCCTTTGTCTTCCTATTGTGTTGATTGTTAAATTCACAATGGAAAACAAAAGAAGAAAGCTAATTGGATAATCGTTTACCTGCCTTATATATATAGATTCTGTGCGAGAAGTCATCTATGCATTGATCGATGTTTTATGCCATTTTTCAGTCATTTTGCAACCATGAAATTTTTGCAAAGTTGAATTAACCTATATTTGTAGTGCTGGTAGGACAGCGAGAAAAATCACGGCTTTTAACCACGGGGGGGGGGGGGGTTCTCGGCTAAATTTCGGGTAGGGGGGTGCCGCCCACAGTTTGAAAATGTAACCGTTGGCTAGACCAATTTTTGTGAAAATGATACCCTTGGCTAGACTAATTTTTCCCCGGCGGGTGCGCTTCTATATAAAAGTTGATACACAAGCTTGTCTGAAGCTTTCCAAAACATACCCTTTTCACTGACAAAAGACTCAGCAGCTGGACCCTATTCACTGACATTTTATCTCAACATTTCAAACATATATACCCCTATTTTAGAAAATCACTGATGCCCTACAGACTTTTTCTATTAGACCTCAAGAAATTAAGGGCTGAAGTACTCAAAATACTACCAACTATTCAAAATGAAACAGGCATTTCTATGCTTTTTCTAAATTCAACACAACGTAAATACTAACATGGTATGGTTGTATAGTTATTAACTGTACAAGCTTCAGTTTGTTAATTGAATCTAAACAAAACTCTGGTTTTGTACAATCAATGCTGCACATAGAATTCAGGCTGTGCTATGGAAACTATTTAGTGCAATATACACAAATGTTTTGTAAGAAACCGCCTATCAGACTCAACTCTCAGATGACCAAGAAATGAAACACTAGTGCCTAGAAAGTACAACTTAAGAAGCTATCATTTTGACAAAGGAATCCTTGACATATGTTTACTTTATCTTTGCTTGTCTCCTGTATCATATTACTTGGACTTGACTTGCAAGGTACTTGAGTAACGTCTAAACAGCTAGACTTCAAAAACCTTGTTTTGATTTGTTCTCAAGGGCACATGCACACACAGGTAGGCCTTAATTGGACATAAAGATTCTCAGAAACTCGAAATCTGAACAATAATACTTTTTATTTGATTCTTTACACGCCATTTTTATCTGACAAGTCTGTTGTGTGGACATGACCACAGACATTAAACCTAGACAGATCTAGGCGAAAGGTGGAATGATCAAAGCCTAGGCCTAGCCTATATAGATAGAATTCCATATTGGCAGCTTCCTAAATAATGCAACCGAAGAAAATAGATGACTTAGGCCTAACCATCTTACCACTACCAAAATTTATTCAGCATCAGCAAGAACGACTTTTTGGCATCTTCACCACTCTTGGTAAGAAGCAAATAAAAGATAATGATAGTACATACTGTAGATAGGTTCTTCCCGCTCGTTCTGAACTGTAACTCGATGTAACTTTCGGTGACAATCACGAAAGTAACAACAACAACAAACAGGAGGGAGGCATGCGCCGCTCAGATGGTTGGATGATATCGCGAAATTCCTCAAAGTTTGAATCTTGTTTTCGGTAAAACTTCTTGCATCTTTCTTTTTTGATATTACTGCATGAGTAAGGTAAATGATTGTCCACACAATGGTGGATACTTTCTTTACATTATCATGAGGCTAACTCATGCCAGGCCGAATGGCAAGTAATATGCCCCCCTCCTCCCAGAACCAATGTCTTAGAAAACGAAGGAAACTTGGCGTTGAAGATTGTCAACATCAAACATTAAAATACTATAAGTCACTCTGCTTCATACAGTACCATCCTCCTTACTCTATGAGATCTTCTACAGTCAGGGTTGTCAGAATCCTTCACGCTCTCAGTGGTTATCACAACTCTTCCTTCTGAAGATTCGATCGATTTCGTATGCCTTTCATGTGATGCTCGACTGTTCCTAACATTTTGACGTCTCTGATTCTTCTTTGCCGATACATTTCTCTCGAATTCAGCCAAAGCCGCCTTGTCATCTTCATTCAAAGTATATTCATTTTTGCAATCTTTAACTGTCATTGTTACTTTCATTACAACCGAAGTAAAAGAAACTGTTTCGTAGTTTGGCACTGATGTATTATATTGGTAACAATCGCCATCTTTGTGATAAGGTTTGATTATCAATTTTAATTCGGGGTATTTTGACTGGGAATCAAGAGCAACAGGCCTTTTAAATTCTATTGCACCTCTCCCAAGATTTCGCATTCGAATTACTCTACCAATCTTTATTCCATGAGCTCTATCGACCTTGGAATGTACAGCTACATCATCGAACAATCCAACTTCATTGGCAATGCTGACTGATTGCGAAACATGAAGTCCTACATGCTTGGACCTTACACGCCTCAACCTATCTTTTGAAAGACCATCAGGTGAATTATTAAGCATTGTGAAAATTGTGGATTTGTGAACCTCTCCCACTTCAGGTACATTAACAGTCAACTTTGATTTTGTTTGACTCTTTTCACCTACTTCCTCTTCCTCATCTTCATCAATTTCATTAACAACGTGCCTTAGGTGCAGCGCAAGATCAGGATATTCCTCGACGTAGCTTTCAGGTTCAAAAGACACTGTCTCCGCAATTGGAATGCTTTGATCCAAACTATCTGCTTCTGCTTCCGCATCCTCAGTCATGAATTCGTTACCTGCCCACATCGCTTCATGCAGCCGTTTTTTTGTCGTCGCTGACATCGAATGTGGTGCAAAGAACCAGCTGTTTGAGGGATCCTCATGATTTTCATTATCTGGCACGATTCCTACCGTCCGTAGATCATCTTTGCACTTGCTCAGGCCTGTTTCCCATGCTCGAGTGAGCTCAGCATCTGATGGAAAATCCTGCAGATTTGGAATTTCCGTTGGCTGGTTATGACCTTTCTTCCATATGTTTTCTCCTTTCCTGTGTTTCCGTTGGTTTTCAGGGCCTTGTGAATCGGCAAATATTGTTTGGAGGTGTTGCATGTTGCTAACATTTCTGAACATATCTGTTATTGTGTAGTTATGCTTATTAATGGTGAATGATCCATTTGCAGAAAAAAATTCCTCGCATACGTCGCTTCCAAGTCGCTGAAAATGAACGGGATGACGGGGAGCAAAATCTCTTGAGGCTTGTATGAAGATAGCTACATGATGGCATGATAGGGAAACATCCAGAAATGTTTCTCTTGAGAGGAAATTCTCTTTCAGTGAAAGATTCTTTTCTCTGAAAACCCATAGGCGCCATATTCTCAAAAAATTGCAAACATATGATGCATTTTCAATGCGCTGTGTTAGTGTGGCTTCCAAGGAATAAAAAATCTCCACGTATTTCCAGACCATATATAAGTAAAGACGTGTCCCGACGACATTCTCTTGTGGCTGAATTGCTCCAGAATCGATTCTTGCTAAACAGTCTCTGATCTTCGGGAAGAGCAGCCTCTGCGCGCTTTCCCAATTCATTCGATCTCGTCGGTCAACATCACTTTGTTGTAGGCCATGGTCAAACTTCGTAAGATTTGCATTGTCAATCAGCAGCTGTAGATGATTACCGTGACAGAGGTTACCCCCAAGATTCAAAATGCGCGATGGATGTAATAAATGGTTAACCAATTTCTTGCTGTTGTGGATGAAATCTTGGTCTGATAACCCTTCAATTACTTTCTTTCCATTTTTGAGGGCGATGCTGCCACTCATCGTAAAATTTTCATGCTGGATGCCAAAACGATCACCTTCTTTTGACGTTGCGTCTTCCATGTGCAACTTTCGCCGCCTTGAATCGCCATCTGAGGCATGGCCAACAAGAGGACCAAGGACTGGCAACAGATGTCGATCATACAGTACTTGAATTTCATCCCATTGCCTTCTTACCATGTGATGGTCGAATTTGTTGCATACGGCTTGAAGGAGAGCAACCAAAGGAGGCAACTCGGGGTGTATTGGGTTGATTAGTATGACTCTTGCATGACCAGCAATTGTGTTTTGTTGGAATGCTTCAACTAATCGCTCATACGCGTCTTCTTTGTCATCCACAACGTGCACAAAATTTTCTCTACAGTCATGATTCTTTGACTGGCCACACCATCCCCATCCTTCATTTCTCCTAGCATCCCACTCTACTTTTGCAATAATTGCGGTTTCGTCCTCGGCTGTCTCCACAAGCACATCTCCATTTATCTTCTTCTGTTCTTTAATAGATGCATAAACGCTTGCCAGGTGACTGAAAACACGATCAGAGATATTCTCAGGGTGATAACTGAAGAGATGTTTTCGCTGGGTTTGTCTTTGTGTGTCATCTGATGGCCCATCCAAGTTTTTGGCAAGGACACGAGCTGCTCTTGGGCCACCTATTATCCTCAAACATGTGTAAATTTGCTTCGTGAATTTGTTGTACCGTGGTGATTTTCTTCGGAAGTTTCGAATGATGTTGGCTATGAATCCCAATACTTTTGACTTTCCTTCCAATAGCCCCTTCTTGTGAGCCAAATTTAAGTCGTAGATAATTGCTGAAACATTACCTCTGTTGACACTTTCTGTAAACTTTGAGAGCAATGTCTTCTTTGAAGCATGGAGTCTAGCTAGTCGCTTACTCAGGGTATGTATCTTTAGTCTTTGCAAGTCATATTTTCTACGGTAGTGTAAGATCTTCTGTACCTTATGGTTTTCCTTCAAAAAACGACTGTTCTTACAAGATTTGTTGTCAAATTTTTCCTGCTTGTTATCCTTAATTGATCGCTTGACTCTCTTTTGAAAAGACTCGTCTTTTACCAGATTAGTGCAGCTGGAGCAAATTTGTGTCTCTGGATGGTGTATGATAAGGCTGCATTCTGAACTCCTTATGGTTCCCTCTATCATCTTTCCACTAAGTTTCCATGAAAATTTTGGCAAAGAATACCATTTCACTTTCCCTTGGCTTGTACCCTCGTTATAAGTAGACTTTAAAGTTTGCAATGAAAAGTGTTCACCACCAACTTTAATGCTGTCTCTGTATAGACCTAGACATGGCTTGTTGTCTTGTTCGGCTAGTCATTGTTTTTTAGCTCTCTTGGTGGGGGCGATAAAGCCCTCTAGGCTAGTTTGTTGGCACCTTTTTCTGTTCTGGCTGCTTGAGCATGACTTGATGTGGTTTTCAAAATTAGCCTTGAAGCTCCCACGATCTGGAAGAAGATTAATCAGCTGGTTGCAGAACTTACACCTACACTTGGCAGTTGATGTTCCTTGACTAATTTTGAGAAGTTCAAACTTCCCAGGGAACTTATCCTCGATCTCTTTGTACCTTGATTCGGTCAAATCTTCCGTTGTCACTGACTGTAAAGCTTTTGGTGCACTTTGCAGAAAGGCGTGAGTATACTGCTGATGGCTGGGGGTCTTTATGTGTGCCTTTAAATTTGACATTGCTTTCGTTGATGGCCCGGGCTCTATATACCTTTCTTTCTTGAAAGAGCAGGGTTTGCACAAAACTTGCATTTTCCCGCTTGCCACGCGTTTGAGCTCGAAGATCCCATTAGGTGCAACTTTATCTTGATAAATCTTTTCGAGGGATTTTTCATAATACTTGATGCTCTCTAAATTTTCAAACTTTGATGATGAAGAGGCTGCGTCGATTTCTTTGTTTTCAGATTCATTCTCTACCTCAATCAAGTTGATTGTATCTTTTGCAGACTCTAAGAAGGAAGAGCAATCTCTCTTTAAGTTATTTTTGAAAACCAATGTGGTACTTTCTATTTTTGACAGCTGAAAATTTCTTCTTTGCTTTTATTTCATCACTGGTTAAAAAATTTTCCTGTAAAGATTTCTCAAATCATTAACTTCGTTTATGGCTGCTTACCTACTTACCGGATCACCGTTGGGGAGAGCACTCTTCAGATGGTTTCTCGTTGATAAGGGTCATGCAAGGGAGACAGGGCAACATTGAAAATATTTCAGAGACAAGTAAAAAATCATTTTATGATTATTCATTCCTGCTATCTCGTTTATAATACTGTATGTGAATATTTGGTTGTAAAAAAGCCCCACAAGGGCTCATTGAGGAACACCAGAAAAATAACACTTAAAATGTGAGTAAATCTGAAACCTTCTCCATAATGTTTTCAACAAACAGCACTAGAAATTAGTTCATATATTCATCATAATTTTGCGTAACAGTAAAGACGAATCTCTCCATAAGAGCACTCCCCTCCCACGTCCACTGGGGCGCAGTCAATTTGTAGCAACAGTTCAAGCCATTCTTAAAAGCAATCAAGCAGAATTCCTGCTTAGAAGTGTTTAAATTTACAAACCATCGAGCTTTATTGACTTTCTCTCCTTGTCTTGACTCACAGATGACGTTGAAGGTATTGTTGTTTCAAGTGCATGTTTTGCTGGAGCACATGAACAATATCCACAAAGAAAGCTCCCCTTTTCAGAAAGAAATTCTTCGCAGTCATCGCAACCACCACACTTTCCCCTTGCTTTCCCCCGACAATCTTTGTTCGTCGACATCACTGATCCCAAGCTCTTAAACCATGCTTAAACCTGCAATCCCGCTTTCCTTTTCCCGCGCTTCTTACAGAGCCTCGAATCGGAAAAGAGGTTGTTGCATCCTGGTCGCTTTTGCATGAAAGATGGCGATCAGGCCTGAGTCATATTGTGCCGATTTCTTGAGTGAATTCTATACTGCAATGAAGTTACAGCGCAGTTGGTAAGATGTTTTTGTATGGAGATGCCTCCAACTTTACAACTTTGAGTAGCAGGATGTGTTTCCCATCAGTCAAGGAAAACCGAAAGCATACATTACAGAATGGGGAGCTGAATCAAAATCACACGGTTGACCAGAAGATGAGAAGCAAAACACCCACTAAACAACGAGTAGGAGGAGGAAGTTGTTTTCCTGCCGAATAGAGAGGTAACTCAGTCAGAGTAAACCAACTTGTTATTCCTTTTTGTCACCTAGCAAATCATAATGTGGTTTTCTTATTGTGCAATATTTTCTGAGATGGAGTTCTCCCAGTGTTTAGTTCACTGATCTACTTTTGGTCACTAGATATTCCCAATTATCATCCATCGTCCTAAAATGGCTCTTTTCATAGCAATGCTAAAGCATTTACATGTTGACTTGAAAGAGGTTAATCACACTCTGCTTTAGATTCAACCATAATAAAAAGAAAATCTGTAATAATTTTTATGACTTTGATAATCAAATCATTCAACATCAAGTTTATTATGCACCTCATGACTAGTGATTACTTGGAAGTATTTGGTTTAATCAAGGGGCTTTTTTAAAAATCACTGACAACATTGTAAAATAACCCCCCTTTTTCTAAATTCTAGGTCCTAGGATTTGAAAAATTTTCCACCCCTTTCTCAGTGAATTTACAGACAAGCTTGCGTATCACTTTTTATATAGAAGCGCACCCGCCGGGAATTTTTCCTTCAGAAGTGCTCTGGATTGGCATTTTCTAGGCAAAACTTGCCAAATTTTCGCATTTTCTAGACCAAAATTTTTAAGAAGTTGGGTTTTTTTTACAAAAATTACCGAATTTTGACATCTCTTTGACCAAAATTCCCAAAAAGCATACCCTTGCCTAGACCTAACTCGACTAAAATTGCCAAAAAGTACACCCTTGGCTAGACTAGAAGTCCGAAAAAGTATACCCTCGCGGGCGGCACATCCCCAGGTACCTTTACTATGGAAGAACCCCCCCCCCCCTCCCGTGCTTTTAACTAGAATTTGAATGACTCAAATCTGTGAATTAGTCTTGGTGTTTTGAATCTTCAAAAGTGGGAACTTTTTTCTGGCTCACCCGGTATATGATGAAGGAAACAACGGAGAATAAAGTAAAACTATGTTAATGATTTCGTTTGTCAAAATGGATAGTTTCTTAAGTTATACTTTCCCAGTACTGGAGTTCTGAGAATTGATCTGAGAATTGAGAATTGAGTTTCTTAAAAGCAGTTTCTTATAAAAGTACGTATTATCCACTGAAGTCATCAACTTTCACGCCTGTGGTTTCATGGTGTGAGGGGTCTGTGGGCATTTCCTCGGTCTATATGTAGCAGCTTGTGGATATAGCTATGTCTATTCCCTTTAAATCATGTTTAAATACTGGTACTTTCGATAATATTCTAATCATGTTTAGAATATTCCAGAATTTTCTATCAATTTCCTGATTATTCGCGACAATCCTTACATTTGTCTGATGAAAACAAGCATTCATTATCGGATAAAAAAACTTCACCATAATCGAATCTGAGGCTTGTAACACCCATAGCCAAAAAGCTGATAACAAAGCCACAACGCAAAAGAACTTTATATATGCAAAGCAAGTGGAGTTTATCAGAATATAACACGAGATAACTTTATGTGAGAAATATTTTTGGTTCTGCAAATCTCAGATCTGATTCAACGTCAGACTTCAGGGCCGTTACAAGGACCCCGCCTCGCCGGGACGTTTTTCAGTTTGCGTTTACATGAGAGATAGACGCGGAATGGGATAAAAATTATTCATGCTTATTAGGTTTCACTGATTGTCATCAGGCCTGGTTCACACAAGGTCGTTTGGGTCGTTAAAGGACGAATCCGCGGTTGGCATAATTGTTGATTATTCAAGAGATATATTTCAATTTGCTAAGAAGTACGAAATGACGTCATTTTCTATGACGTCACTTCATGTTGACCTGAACGAGGCTGCCAAGTGTATTGATACCTCCTTATCGCGGCTTTGCACACTCGTACAAAATACAAAAGGGCGACGATATTTGGTCTAACTTACGAAGATTCTTTAACCAATGTATGAAAGTTGGATGCATCAAAATTTGGAAAGAACTCACGATTGGTGTTCAGCGGTTGGTAAGGTTGCTTTTCAACAATGATTTTATCAACCCCGGACTTGTCCTTTAAGGTCGCACAGAAGGACCCATAGGCCAAGAGGAAAAATCGGCCAAAACATTGATTCCTATCTTGTGTGGAACGGCTAATTTTTCATGCAGTTAAAAAAAGATGCGTTTCCAAAAATATTCGGATACGTGTGGATGTGGAAGTCCCTCTATCCATTAAGTCCCCACCACAAACTTATATCAAATTCCAGAAATTACCAACGATTTTCTTTCTATTCATTAGCTAAAAAAAGTTTGCATGTCAATTTTGATTCCGTTTGGGATATAACTGTGTCAAATTTATGTACATATCTGACTCGCAAAATTGCATATTGAATCTGCAAAATTTGGGGTAAAAGAACCGAAAAGCTATCATCTACATCCTTGTCATTTGATTTTGCAAAATCTCCTCTCTATCAACTCCCCCCTCTCTTTTTAAAAGAAACAGGTTGAGTCTGGATGCAGCTTATGGCAGGAGAAAACGATCAAGAGAGAACGATCAAGAGAGCATGTTCAGTTTTTTACACCATTCCCCATTGCCTATGGAACCAGTGGCGTAACGGAGCAGTGTGGGGCCCTTAGTGAAAATAGTGGTAAGGAGCCCTTCTGCTTCACGATATTCGATTACAATATTCGATACAAGTTTTAGAACCTAAGTACTCATTGCTTAGGGTTTTCCTTTGACTTGCTACAAGTCTCAGTTTTAATCTCAGAATATCTCAGACAGCGTAAAATGAAGGGTTTGGCGTGGTACGAGCTTCCCGCCATGACAATACGAAGAGAAACAAAACGAAGACCTGTATCAAGTCAAGGTTTTCCTCAAAGAACGCCAAAGATAATATCTTTGGAAACGCTTAACTTTGAAGTTTTTCTTCTGGATAAATTAAAGAGAAGGGCACCAAGAATTTGCAAGGGGCTTGCAAGTGAAGAAGCTGTCACCCTCATTGACTCTCAGGAATTCCAAAGTAGCTCTTTGTCTAGCCTACGCGTAGACGAAACTGAGCAATTTATGAGCTTAGATGCAACTGAAAGATCCAATTTAGGCCAATGGAGAATTCAAAGCACGCAGAATTCTTTCCCACACAGCCTGATAACCAAAAGATGGATAGTTTTGAATTACTTCTCTTTATAGTCATGTGGGAAATAGCCTGATAACCAGACCCGATTCTGGTCTGGTTATAAGGCTATTTCAAAGGTGACTATAAACAGAAGTAATTCAAAAGTATCCATCTTTTCTTAAGGCTTTTTGCATCTCTTTCCTCTTTCTTTTCAGAGGTGAGAATCAAGTGAGTTAAAACTTTCACTTTACATCATTATCATGCGCTTACTCACAAATCACATACAGTCTTACTCTCATTTTGATAATGTTGTGAATGCTGAGACATATGCTTTTATCCAAAAAACCGTTTTTGCAAAATTTCTCGGGGGCTCTTCGGGGCCCAAATGTGTGGGGACCCTTAGTTTTGTGCTTAAAGGTGCATACCGTGCGTTACGCCACTGTATGGAACAATGAAGATGGTACCTCATTCAGTTTAAGGGAACAATTGTTGGAACTTAAGTTGTTTGCAACGTGGAGTCAATGGATCCATGAGCAAACAATTTTATCATAAAAAAAAATCCATCATAGAGCCTCAAGCGAAAATCCATTCGGTCATCATTAAAAATTCACGTTTTGACGTCAATGACCCAAAATCCAGTGTGGCAAACTTAGAAATAAAATAAGATCACCTTAAAAGGCCTTGCTTACTTTTAAAAGAGCAGTTCAATATCATCAAATTCATTGTTTGCACAAAACAGACAATTTTGCATATATCCTTGAACTCACAAATCAGTCATGGGTTATACAGGTCAAGTCGAGCTTCGTTTGCTAGACTTGTGTATTGAAATTGTGTTTACACTTTTATTGGGTAAGAGTGATACTCAGCAAACTTCGTTAAGTGCAGTTTCTTTACTTACTGCAAATATAATGTAGAACAAGGCACTGAACACAGGATTCAAGGTCAGAGATGGTCAGAGATCCAACTGGGAGAAGGACCAATCAGGGACATAGGAAGCAACTCAAGATTGGGGGGGGGCACGCCGCTTCAGACAAAACTTGCCAAATTTTTGCAGTTTCTGGACCAAAAGTTTTAAAAAGTTGGGTTTTTTACAAAAATTACCGAATTTTGACATTTCTTTGACCAAAATTGTTAAAAAGCATACCCTTGCCTAGAGACTTAACTCGACTAAAATTGCCAAAAAGTACACTCGACTAAAATTGCCAAAAAGTCCGAAAAAGTATATCCTTGCGGGCGGCACATCCCCACTTCCCTTTGCTATGGAAGAACCCCCCCGGGCGTCAACTAAAGTTCATGTCCAATCGGAAGAATTGACTGAGTGGGAATCCGCCTTACCAGGTGAGTGAGAGGTATATTTTTTGACGCACCTGGTACACCCAAATTTTTGCAATGTATGTTTTTTTTGTTATATTAGATTGATCGTTGTACTAAGTTTTTGTAATATGTCGTTCGTAGTGGGAACTCGATGACCTTGTGTCCTTTCTCGCTATGAACGACATAATTTCCTTTGTGTATTCTAGTTTAACTGTTGTTGTTCTTTGTGTATATTTTTAATATCTTAGGATGATAAATAAAAAACACGTGGCTCTGTTACTATTTTTGGACATTTTTACATGAAGGCATTGCCTCCAAAAATTGCTATTGACCATCATTGTCAGTCGACAACAACTTTTTCTAAGAGGCCCTTTACATGAGAAAAGTCAACCAGGGTGGAGTTTCACCCCGGGTTGAGTTTCAACTCGGCCGCTAGAAAAACCTTTGTTATTCGTGAAATCGTTTACATGAGAAAATTTCAACCCGGGGCGAGTTCAACTCGCTTTCTCAACCCGGGTGGAAATTTCGCCCCGGGGTGAAAATTGCATGTAAACGCAAATTGTTGCCAACCCGGGGCGAGTTAAGGAATTCGCAATGATTAGGCAAAGAGTTGACAATGACTCTGGGATTGAAAATCAAGATTTTCGCATGTTTTGGTGCACCCTTCTTCTCTAAGAATATTTTCGATGCCTATTGTATCATTTTAATTCTCCACCTGTATGACACGTAAAGTCTCATCTGACCTCCTGCTTCAAGGCTTGATGCTGAAGCATGAAATTTATTTGAAATGCAATGCTTGTCGGCATCTTGTCAAGTTAAGTGGAAGACAAATCACAAAAACAACAACAACAGCGATTGCAACAATTGAGAGTGGAAACTCGTCCCAGGTTGAAAGTCTCATGTAAACGCAAGCCAAATTTGCAACTGCCAGCAAAATTCAACCCTGGGCGACATTTCCACCCGGGTTGAGTTTCTCATGTAAAGGCTCTCTTTCTAAGCAAACCCAGTGCGCAGCATTTCCTGACTATAATCATTGCTAGTTCATTCAAGAGTTCCTTAATGATGTGCTCCATTCGAAAAATCGGGAGCTAAATAGTTGTTACTGCAACTGTGGCCGATTTGTGTGGGGATGCAGAGAAGATCTTCTTGATGTCTGTCATCTGAGGTGAGTCGACATAAGCCATTGCTTTCTCCAATGACGCAAAGAAAACAATACAGTAGTGTCCCACATATAAGAAACAACGTTTTCAATTTCAGGTCTGATGTGTTTCTTATAAAATGAGATATAAACTTCCAATCAGGGTAAAGTTTCTTAAGTTTCTTATTAAAAAAATTATGTACTATCGATTAACTACTCAGACACAAGCTGTATGATTGTCATATCAAACACACTATTTTGATTTGTATTTGTAAACTTTCACTACCAAGGCCTACCAAGAAAAGCTACAATTATTCAAGGAAGGCGCTTTTTGTTTCATTTGAATGCAAAATTATTGTTTTCATTTGAACAGGTACAGTCTGATTCAACTGGAAAGCTGAATTTGTCATGTTTTTCAAGTTTCTAATATATACATAGCTTCTGAATAAGAAACAAGCCTTTTGCAGACCTAGACCAGTTTCTTATAAGAGGACATTTTATTTTGAAAATCAAGGTCTGGTGTTTCTTAAATTCATGTTTCTTATATGCGGGACACTACTGTAGCGGTAAAGATGAAAAAAGGAGCAACCAACACCAATGACCAATGGGTGAAAGATTATACCACCGCCAACATGAAGCAGTATGACAACGCTCCAGTCAGTGAGTAAGCTGGGAGATGCGCGGATCATACCCTTGTGAGCTTAGAAGAAGCTTTCATAGCTTGTTCCTCAATCGAAACATACAAATCGGTATCGATCGAAACATACAAATTAGGGATACCATATATCCTTAACGAAATGGCCGATTTTCAAAGATCGTTTTTTATTCAACAGATAAATATCTGCTCTTTTCGCAAATGTGAATTAAAACTTTCAAATCTCAAGCTGAAATAGATATTTGTTTTCAAAATGGAGTACGACAATTTTAAGCATAAAAGATAGTGGCAAACATCGGAATTTCGTCTTTCATAGTGAAAAACAAAAAGTTTGACTAAATCTGACTCTTAGCAAAAACCATCAAAATTAAAATTGATAGGTTGGGAGCATTTAGGACAAAAGGAGTCGTACATATTTGTGCAGAAAAGATTTTTGTGGTATTCGAAGATTCTATGCCCTTTTCGGGTTTAACGAGGTTTAACGTTAGCATTTATCATCTTTAACGGATCAAATTTGTCTTCGAAAACCTCATTCGAAAGCAATCCATGCAGGGATGTTCTTTTAACCGGACCCTACGACCCTACGACCCCGGACCCTACGACCCGGACCTTACGACCATACGACCCTGGACCCACGTTTATATTTTTAGCGGACACGTCCTTATTAGCACTTATGGTTGATTGGTGAACGTGCAAAACATCAGTGCGTGTCAAAGTTACCTGGCCAGGCACAATTCGATGCATTCGTACTGAGCTAAGAGCAGCACCAGACATCAGAAACCCAGTCTTGAAATTACACTGTCCCCTCGCTGAATGATCAAAGAACCCTTGGGGGACTCATGGAGCCAAGCCACAATTTAAAGATGACATTCATCTTCCGCTTAAAAATTGACAAACCGCAAAGAATGAAATTTCAATCGTAATAGAAACTCTCGCCAAGCTTTCTTTTACTCGTGCCTTATTAATTGTGAGATCTTTCTCAGTAAAATGGAGGGGAAAATTGTCGGTTTCACAATTCAGAATACAAACTCAAAATGAAAGGTGTCCTATTTCCAAGCCTGATAAATGGATTACAAATCCAAAGGTCCAAAACCCTGATATTGCAATTGAAATTAATCCTTTTATCGTCTGATTGTTTATTTAAACTAATAAGTCGATGCAGAGTCCGACTTTTCTCGTAAAATATTGGAAAGAATTTGTTGACGTCACAGCTGCATGAGACATGAGACATGAGACAGGATTCGCTCCCATCCTATAGACTCCATGAGTCAAAAATGAAATCGAGAAATATCTATGTCAAACATCCACAAACATATGCTTCTTTGCTTGATTCAAATCATAAAATCAAATTTATTCACGTATAAGTTTAAGGCCATGAAAATAACAAGACAGGAGGAGACTGTAGAGCATGATAATAAACGTTTTCATCGTTGGATCTTCCTAGCCCGTTCAAGTTGCTTGGGAAGTTAGCAAAGAAGTAAGAAATCTAAATCTTGAATAAAAACATTTCTCCATTTTCATCGAGATCCTCAGTCGGTGATGAACAGTTATAAAAATTGACGCATTTACATTGAAACTACGTGTTTTTAAACTGCCTTCCTTCAGATATTATCTGCCTGTCAGTCTTATTCTGAAATCTGTGCTAAACATCCCAATCACACCAAAATAATTCATAATCAAAAAGTATAAATAAATCATAGCAAAGTCTTGCCAGGTAAATATATTAAGCTTGGGTCCAGGGTCGTATGGTCGTATGGTCTGGGGTCGTAAGGTCCGGGGTCGTAGGGTCGTAGGGTCCGGTTAAAAGAACATCCCATCCATGCAGTGTGGAGTCAAAAAGGCTTTTAAAAGCTACAGAGGCGGACGGTGACTCTCTAATGATTCTACCGGGTGTCTCAAAAAGGTACCCCCTTTTGACTAAACAAGGAAACGAAACGATAAAATATCGGGACTTTTTGAGTTCACAGGCATATTCTTTGATCTTCAATTTTAATGCACATACCGGAGATATGACTTCACAAAGTCGAATTTTGGAGCACACCTGATTCCTTTGAGGAATCAATCCGTAAATTGCATTCCATCCCAAGTGTCAAAGAAGAGGAAAAGGAGCATATGCACGATCATTTTGGAGATGTGGCACGACTTTATCATTCTTACCACATTTTCATTACACTTGTTTGATCAGGGTGATGTCCATAAGTCTTTAATTCTTTTCAAAAGCGAAAAACTGAAAGTTAAAGTTTAAAACAGGTGCTTTGCAAGATATCTCTGATACAAATCGTGGCTAGGCCCTTTTTCAAAACCTCTGGTTTCGGGTGCACCGTATATTTTGACTTTGCAAGCTTGTATCTCAGGTGTTTGATAGACGATTTTTAAATGCAAAGTATGTGAATCTAAGTTGAAGGTTGATAAATTTAACTGTCTAGAGAGTAATAATATCTTATCGTTTAGTTCCTATCTCCAGTCAAAAGGGGGTATTTTTTGAGACACCAGGTACAGTGACTGAGGGGTAGAAGGAAATCCTGTAAGCATCATTGTTATTCCTTGGTCTGAACGAATTCACCCCATTGTTCATCAACAAGTCGCAACACATCTGGTACTGACTCCGTCAGAGGTTTCCAAAGTATACAAGGGCTACAATAGAAGATGCAAGCCTTGAAAAACTCTGATATGTCCCAGCCTTCTAAAATAAATGCCTCCAACACGATGTTCTACTGACATTTCTTCTTTCTGGTTCTATTCTTATCGGCATATACCCCGACATATACATATACTTGGAACTGTTTTGCATCGCGTTGGAAATTATCTTGGAAACAGCACAGGTAACGGGGAAAAGTTGAGAAAAGCAACAATTACCTCTCTTTTTACTTTAGTGTTTGCCAAATTTGCCAACTTTGTCTGGGTTAGGCCAACGACGATGATGTTTATCATACAAAGATTTCCGGTTTCCACTCCAAATGTATGTATGATAAATATCGTTGAAATCTTTTTTCTTTTTGAGTGGAAGCCAGAACTGTTTGTATGATAAATATCGTTGTCGTTGGCCTTAGCCTGGACAAATTTTTCCCCGTTACCTGTGAAAGCAGTCTCTAAAAATGCCTCTTCTCGGTGAAGCATGTGAAATGTACGTATGTATGCACGTATAATTTCGCCAAAATAACAAAAACTATCAAATATTAAAATACAATAAATCTATTTAAAAAGAAAAGAAAAATCTAATAACAGGCGTGTGATATCAAAATATATACAGCTATCTAAATTAAAAAACACCCTTAGGTAAAATGGCAGGGATAGCATTAAAAGGTCAGTGCGACCTTGATTCCATAATGGTCCCTCCAAAGGTGTCAATGAAAGAAAATTTTAATGGAGGAAAAGAAAATTCTAGTAGATGTTGAAATATTTTTATTTGAACCAAGTCAGTAGTAAAAGAGTGTATAGTAAGAAACAACTTGGGCCTGTCAGAGTTAGGAGAAGTAGCCTTTGTACACTTTTTTCAGTTGCACATATCAAATTCAATTTTAATAGTTTTTGCTAAGAGTCAGATTTAGTCGACATTTTTGTTTTCACTATAAAAAACTAAATTTCGATGTTTTCCACTATTTTTGTACTTAAAACTGTCGTACTCCATTTTGAGAAAAATCTTTTCAGCCAAAGATTTTAAAAATTTGATCCGCATTTTCGAAAAAGCAGAAATTTATCTTTAAAACGTAAAAAATGTTTTTGAAAATCGGCATTCTCGTTAAGGATATATAGTAATTCTAATTTGTATATTATTATCGATACCTCAAACAGGCAGGAACTGATAATGTAAATGAAACATGGCATTGGCATCATAGGTCAAATCATAAAAGTCATAACTCTGGACTCATAGCTCCGATTTGAAAATTTTTGTTTTGTTCAATAATGTAATGTCTCTTCCCTATGATAAAATCATTTTTTTCCTTCTCATTTTCATATTTTTTTTGTATTGATTCCGTGCTTGGATTATAATGATTTGTACCAAAGAAGAGGACATGCATGCTTATTTTGGAGATGTAGCAAGACTATATCAATCTTAGCACATTTTGATTATTGTCGTTAAATCGGGGCAATGTCAGCAATTTCCATAAGCTCTTTATTCTTACTGAAAGCGACAAACTGAAAATTAAAACTTACAGGCGTTTTGCGAAATTTCAATGAAACAAATCATGGCTAGGCCCTAAATCTGGTTTTGGGTACTTTGTAAATTTTAGCTTTGCGAGCTTGTATCTCCGATATTTGGTCGACGATGTTTAAATGCAAGGTATGTGCACCTAAGTTGAGGATTAATAGATTTAGCTTTGCACTTGGAGAGTAAAGATTTCTTATCCTTTTGTTCCCCATTTCCAGTTAAATACGTTTTGAGACACCCGGTAGCGTCAAACTGAGATTTTCTCGCTCTTTGTATCCGGTTATTACAACATAATCTTTATTTGTTAGAAAGGTGCTTCCGATGCCAAATGACTGATTTACAAGTGACCCTTTAAAGGGAGTACAAAGACCAGCAAGCTTTGCGAGAAATCAGCGACCTGCTCTGCACAGCTCAATTCACAAAAAACAAAAACAAACCATGACAAGGCTGTTGGTCTTTGTACCCTCTTTAACAGCCCTTCGTTAATTCATAAGAAAGTTATTTCCTCCTAACAGTTCATAGCTTTAAATTTCCTGAATGGGGGGGGGGTCGTAGGGGCGGGCAAAATTGTCGTAAACATGGATCTCTTATCGGGCAGCCCCCCTAAATTTTATTTCCCTTGCGCTTATGAAAAACCGTAAAACCGCCAAAATATTTCAGAAAACCGTAAAACTGCCTCTAAATTCAGCTTAAACCGTCACAACAGTTTTTCGACTGTATGCATATATCACCTGGATCCTCATGGCCCAAAAGAGAGCAAGCTAATTCCAATGCCTTAAATCTGGTGAAAAGGGTGAAACTTTGTAGACTTTTCCCCTAAATCATATCACAGTGGACACTCATTCGTAGCTTCATCTCCAATTTTATGGCTAATCTAACTTCATGAACCAAATTTATCAAAAAAAATCTGCAATTCGTTCAGAAAGAAAGGAACCGTAAAACCGTAACTTTTAAGGCTAAGAACCGTAAACCATTTCAAAAAACGCTAGAAAACCGCAAACCGTTAACCCCTACGACCCCCATCTTGATATTACATGTCAGAACCAAACTAACCAAGAGCCAACCTTTGGCTGCAAATGGCAGTTTTCAACCCACAGAGTTATCAGTTAGCGACAAAGGCATGCTGTTAAACAATTAATTTGTATTATCCTTGGGAATCTCCACGGAACCGTTGCGATCGCAACCGGAAGAGACAGCTTTAGCTGTCATCGGTTCCCAAAACATCACGAAATCCGCGGAAAATGCCCAGAATGACCACCCTCATCATTCAGTGCTTTAAAAACTCGACCAATAGGCCTCAAGTCTATTACAAAATACATGAGTAATTCAGTTTGCGAGATAGTAGGCATTTGTCAATATTCTCAAATGAAAACACCTCGAAGCAAAAATTTGTAATATTGCGGCCTGCGGTAAAGGAATGTCAACCTCAAGTTACCATAAACTCAAGCCTAAAACTGAACTGTTACCCATAAATCCATTACAAACATTGCTAATTCTGCACATAGTAGTGGTTTTGAGTTTACTCCGGGAAACACTCTGCATTGTGTTTTGGCCTTTGAACCCGAAGAAAAACATGAAAATTGAGAACGAAATAGTTTCAAGCAACAATACTCAAAGGGGATATTATGTGACAAGATAACCGTCAATTTTGATAGGGTTGTATGGACTTTGGTGTGATATTGTTAAATTTTTCAAGATTCTCTAGCAAATTTACAACACCCACTTTATAATGAATAGTTTAGCGCTGTTAATCAAACCGATCGTAAAGTTCGCCAGAGGGAAAATAGAATTTAAGCCCAACTAGGCTTGTATTGGCCCGCTGTCTCCATAAAAATATCCTTGCCAAAACATCCTCACCACAAAAGTTTCCAACTGGTGGATCCAACGTATATAATGTATAAAGAATAATCAGTAAGATTGGATTTAGATAGTGGGGTCTCCATGAATTTTCTGAATAACGTAAACTAAGTATCTCCCTCCAGGGCTCTAAGCACAGTAGGCGCAAATGAATAAAGGAAAGAAGTTTTCGTCGCTCGTCATGAAAGTTGAGATACGAAAACAAAATAACAGCAAATAAGAGGCCTATAGTTAGGTCATTCCTATCTAATGTTGACTTTGAAATACCACATGCTACATTGGAAACCCCTGCATAATTTTCAGAAGGTTCGGTGTCTTATTGACGAAGCAACTTCTTTGTGCAATTACGTGAATATAACGAACTATTATGTACTAACCTTTAACGCTGGAATCTGCTAGGATTACCGCATGAAGTAAGAGCAAAACAAAGCCAGTGGATACTTCCATCTCTCAAATGGCAGCTGGAACTACTGTGAATGAAGCACAGCAAACCAGCGCCGCTCTTTGATAAAGACGAAGGACAATTTCTTTGCTCCAACGATCGCGAATGACGTGAGATGAATATGAACCTTCAGGCCCTTTAGTTCATCTTTTATTCCCTCCGCATACGCTGATCTAGCGAGAAACGACTCCAGACATATCGACGCAGTACTTGGTCATCTATGAAATAGCAAAATGCCTGGAGGAAAATAACGACGAAAACTTAATCACCCAGGGCAACGTGTTTTAGATATAGTGTCCTGAGAAGGAGACCGGACGTAGCAAGGGAAGGGAGCAGTTTTACATCATACAGCTGCATTGTTGGATATCAACAGTGAGAAGGACTTCCCTGAGAACTCATCGAGCAGATAACCTCAAAACCGAGAGAAAAGTCCGATCTTTTACTTCGGGTTGGCCTGAATTAGCCCCGGGGGGGGGGGGTACATAACATATTGAAGGTACGGGTATGTGCCGCCCATATGGGTGGGTTTTTGGGCCCCAAATTCTCTAAACAAGGGTCCCTTTTTCGGCAGATTTTCCATAAACAAAGGTGGGTTATCCAGGAATTGGCGAAAAATAGCAAAAAATGGGTTGTTTTCCGCTAAAATTTATCATAAAAGTGGGTATGACCGCAAGTTTCGGTAATTAGAAGAGGTTACCTTTCTGAAAACAGGGCGGCAGACCCACGTCCATCCACAAGTCATGTACCCCCCCCCCGGAATTAGCCACATGCTTTGGGAGGAAACTCAAAGATACTCTCAATTTCTTTATGAAATACGTGGCTCTGGACTTTGTCATATGGTTTCTTTATTTTTGGCCAGAGTCTCAACGTTTGACTGTTCGTAGGGTTTTCTCAATTTGCCATTAAAGGAATATCACAATTTATCAAATTTGAGGCCGTTTTTTAAAGGATTGCAAGGAAGGGGCGAATCATAACAAAAAATTGTACTCTCGTGCTTTATTAGTTGAGTGTTGCTGTCCTGGTTATTTTCCGTTAGAAGAACTATGCAGCTTATAGCCAAAGTTACCCTGGGTACCAGAGCCATAAATAATAAAAAGAAAAAATAAGGAAGGAAAAAAGTTGGAAGGAAAGAAAGTCCTCCTTTCTTCCTTCTCTCTTTTTCTCTTACCAATTTCCTTTCATGTAAATTTTGAGGCTCGGTACCCAGGGTAAACCAAAGTAGAGTTCCTTAACTTTGCAGAAGAGGCTGTCTCTATTACAATTTTGCAAGCCTCGTAAAGAGAATGCGTGAATACTTAGGATATCAACGATGAATCAGGTCGCGTGTTTTAACATGACCTGCAAATCGATCTGGGTATCTCTTTGGCATTTCCGTTGCGGCGCTTTTCATTTCCATTTTCTATTTTCTAAATCTAGCAGAGACGTGCTATACGGAGTGAAAAAACAACAGTCTTCGTCGATTACCTTTACAAAAGGAGGTCCTTCGCGCTCTTCAGAACACTCTTTCATGACGAACAAGTATTTTACTTTAAGAAACTGCTTACCGTAAAAGATCTATTAAGCCCTCCTCTCTATAAAGCCCCCCCTCTCTAATGAGCCCCTCCCTTCTGAATCAAAATTTGAAATAAGCCCTCCTTCTCAATTAAGCCAAGCCCCCCTAGATTTTACCAAATATTTTCCTTTTATTTAGCTACACAGCTTTAAATGTTAATTTTAGTATGGTTTGGGATAAGAACTATGTCGATTTTACGTATTTGAGCCGTAAAGCTGTATGTTTATTCCGCGAAATATGGGCTATTGGAACTGAAAAGCTGCCAAATATATCCTTGTCACTTGATTTTGTGAATACATCCCCCTCTCTAATAAGCCCCCTCTGGAAGGCCCGAAATTAAATAAGCCCCTCGGGGCTTAAATAGAGCTTTTGCGGGTATAAGAAACTCTACACTTTTTCCAAGTCTATTCCGTGGTATATCAGCACTAAGGAAAAAAATTACCTCTGCGGGGGCGTAAACTACGACGAGGACGCTGCGAAGGAGAAACGAAGGAGAAGGAAACGGAAGGTTCCAAATCTTTAAATCTACGAAAAAAGGCGGGTGTAAAATTCAATGACCTATTTCTTTAAACTCAATGACTTGAAAGAAACTTTAGCCACTTTCCTATGATTCTACCGTTGGACTTTTCAGAAATCTTGATTATTTGTCGAAATTACGGCCTTTTTTATATTTCAGCTCATTTTATGACGCAAGGACCGAGATACAGGGGGGTCCAGGGGGGCCATGGCCCCCTCAAAATATTTCAGCAGTAGCTACAGTAAATCTTTATTCTCTATTATGTCAGTATTTCAGAATAACAGATAGGTACTCCATGCTCTTATGTCGGGTATATCTTATTCAATTTCTACCTTTCACTAGTCTAGGAAGCTCTTTGGGGCTATTTACAAGCTAACAAACTCGTCTCTCACCATAGCTCTACAGTGGCCTTTTGTAAATTAGGCTTTTTTACTTTTGTTAAAGGTGTATACGTTCCAAACGTAGATTTACCTGTAAAATCAATCCGTATTGAGATACAAAAATTAATGTTCTGTTAAGCCAATTTGAATAGCGTGGTCTCAAATTTTTTCCAGGAGAGTACCCCTTGACCCCCTCCAAGGTTCTGGATCGCTTAGCTCGTAGCTCGGTTTGCCTATGGCCCCCTCAAGTAAAAAATTGTATCTCGGTCCTTGATATTATGACGTGACGTCATCAAATTTCTATATCACAAACCAGAAGAGTGAGAGTGTTTTGCTTGATACCATATTATAGGCATCCATAAACTATGGTTTTCTTGAAAAGTATTTGATCTTTCGTGAAGAGGTTTACAAATTACAACAGTTTTAAGTTTTTTTTCGAAAATTTTCCTGAATGCTTAAAAAAGAAGAAAAACACTATAATTCTGAAAATACTGAAGATTTCAGAAAAGTCCAACGGCAGATATTCTTTAAAAGAGTTCAAGTTTCTTTGAGGCCTTTTAGTTCAAAGAAACAGGTCATTGAATTTTACACCCACCTTTTTAAAGATTTGAAACCTATGCTAGGAAATGGTCCTTCATAAAGTTTCTTTTCTTTCCTCGGTAAAGGAACTCTTGATCCTTTCATGCAGATAATGACGATTTCATCATTCAAAAGCAAATCTTGTCCTGATCCAACTTAATGTTGATGCGGCTCGAGTTTTCTTTGTTAGCGATCTTAGAAGCTAAGTTCCTTAAGAAAGTTTCACATTCTTTTCCTGTCCCACCATTGGTTCCAAATGCCAAAGGGGTAAATGACCCTTGTTCTATGTCTGTAACTCTTTCAAATTTAATCTTTTCTTTTCCTGCTCATACCTGGAAAGACTTCCTTGATGGTGTGGTTTGAATTAGTAGTTGAGTTTACATGTATGACAGAGCAAACGCATAAGAACAAAGTAAAATATGTCAAGGATCTCCTTTGTCAAAATAAATAATTTCTTGAGTTATATTTCCCCAGCACTGGAGTTTCTTAATTTTTTGGTGTGAGTTTCTCATAAGCAGTTTCTTATAAAAGAAGATATGTAGCTTAGATAATTGAGGAGAGAGCACACGCTCACATTGTGGATAGAGTGCCCACAGCTGATCAGCCTGTGCACCCCCAGAACCTAATCTGCTCTGTTTTAGTTTTTTACTTCTTTATTCAGCTTTTCCAATTCTGCTCTGTTTTGAGGGAGAAGAAAGCAAAGTCAAATGGGTCAAATCCCAACATATTGTCATACGTTATCAAGCAGTATGGGCCATACCAGACCAGCAGCTGCTCTTGAGGACATGTTTGGTAATTAGAATATTTCTAGTGACACAGCATGTACAGTCATCATTATAGGAAAGGTTATTAACCCAAATGCTCACTTAATTGAGCACCCAGGATATTGCAGGTGCATATTGAGGCGCATTATCAAGATGTAGTGCCTTCTTTGGCAAGGCTTGGTTAATGTGGTAGAGAAATGCATTCATGAAGGTGTTGTGGCGCCGTGGTGTAATCCTCTGACATTGCAGCCAGAACAGTCAGGCGGAGTGGGTTTGAGTCCCGGTAGAGCCCCACCACTCGAGCGTCATGACAAGGGGTCGCGGACTCGATTAGGCCTGCTCTATTTCTGCGATTCCAGCGCTTGGCGCTGAAAAACGCAACTTCACGTTCACCTTCACCTTCATTCTGTTCCAAGTGATATAAGAACTGAATTTCAAGCACTAAAAGTTTGTTGCCAAGTGCAGCACTAGGGGTACAGGGCCATTGAAAGATGGCCCAGGCCCCAGAGATTGGTTTAGGAGGCACCCTTTAGCATCCTTTATCCCTCAAATCAGGCCCTCCTATGCACTTGTTAAATGCTGCTTTTAGATGGAAGTGCCCTCCTGAACTTGGAGCAAAACTCACAGACTTAATTTCGTGGCAGAAGAAGCAAAAATATGACTTGGTTTTTTTCATTCTTTTAGACTTTAATGGGTTTTGATTAGGTTTTCATATTTATATAATATAATTGTAGTACTCTTTTAAAATACTTATTTATCTACTTACTTATAGATTTAAATCCATTTAATTTCCAATTTATATAAAACGAAAAAAGTATCATATTAATTGGAAGGTACTTGAGTATATAATGTCTAAACATTGGAAAGGCTCAGGGGCACATCCAAGGTAGGGTTTGTGAGGGTTAAAACCCCTGCTTCTTTGCAACAAAGGTAATTTTGCCCCATTCTAATCAGGCCAGTCAATTAGATTGTTGAATGTTATCTACAATGAATTCTATGCGTATTCTTGCTTGTGTTTAATATTTCATCAAATGCAGCAAGTCACTGAGATAGAAAAAAAGATGAAGTACTAGCTTTATTCATCAACAGAAACCCTTGTCGCTTCTTTCAAAAATATGTTTTATTTGAATAGTCAATGTCAGTACAGACTGTAATCTAGACAGATGTCTTTTTACATCAGCTGGTGACTAAATTTGATCATTGAAATTTGATTTTGTTATAATTATCTTGAGAAAACTAGCCAATTGGCAGATAGTTGTTTACCCCTAGATTATTGTTTGATGTGCCTTGAAAACATAGTACAATTTACTCATATCATGCGATTGCCATGAATGTTTCAATTGGAAATCCAATATCTTTATGCCCAATTTCTACCACAAAACTCCTGCCCTTGAAAGATCCTAGTTGCGCGCCAGAACTGCAGTCTAGTTAGGCTAGATTAGTTTTGGGTAACATGGAGCACTTAAGGGAAAAAATCAAATCGCCACCTGAATTAAAGACAAATTTGGCCACACTTGATATTAGCAATTAGGCCTAAGCATGCTCCAATGTTTCATCAATACATTCTATTTCTCAAACGTTGGTAGTTGATCAGCGTGACAAAAGATTGTGCCTCCGTCAAGCTGGGCATTGTGGAACACTGTCGAGTTTTATGGAACAAAGTTTTTCTTGTTTGTATACGGGCCTCTATTTGAAATGTCACAAGAAGATGGTGATTAGAAATCCCGTTCGTCAGATGTCCTTCGATATCAGCAATACTGTAGCCATTCCAATCATTATAAGTTATCAAATGTTTGATTATTTGGATGTAGTGGAATTCAGAGCCAATTAACTTGAATTGAAATGACTGAGATGATCTGTCAAGCCATGGCATGTCGACGATAATGCCAAACAAGTTGAAGGCGACATGTTGTGGCGACGTGACTGACTGACTGACTGACTGACTGACTGACTGACTGACTGACTGACTGACTGACTGACTGACTGACTGACTGACTGACTGACTGACTGACTGACTGACTGACTGACTGACTGACTGACTGACTGACTGACTGACTGACTGACTGACTGACTGACTGACTGACTGACTGACTGACTGACTGACTGACTGACTGACTGACTGACTGACTGACTGACTGACTGACTGACTGACTGACTGACTGACTGACTGACTGACTGACTGACTGACTGACTGACTGACTGACTGACTGACTGACTGACTGACTGACTGACTGACTGACTGACTGACTGACTGACTGACTGACTGACTGACTGACTGACTGACTGACTGACTGACTGACTGACTGACTGACTGACTGACTGACTGACTGACTGACTGACTGACTGACTGACTGACTGACTGACTGACTGACTGACTGACTGACTGACTGACTGACTGACTGACTGACTGACTGACTGACTGACTGACTGACTGACTGACTGACTGACTGACTGACTGACTGACTGACTGACTGACTGACTGACTGACTGACTGACTGACTGACTGACTGACTGACTGACTGACTGACTGACTGACTGACTGACTGACTGACTGACTGACTGACTGACTGACTGACTGACTGACTGACTGACTGACTGACTGACTGACTGACTGACTGACTGACTGACTGACTGACTGACTGACTGACTGACTGACTGACTGACTGACTGACTGACTGACTGACTGACTGACTGACTGACTGACTGACTGACTGACTGACTGACTGACTGACTGACTGACTGACTGACTGACTGACTGACTGACTGACTGACTGACTGACTGACTGACTGACTGACTGACTGACTGACTGACTGACTGACTGACTGACTGACTGACTGACTGACTGACTGACTGACTGACTGACTGACTGACTGACTGACTGACTGACTGACTGACTGACTGACTGACTGACTGACTGACTGACTGACTGACTGACTGACTGACTGACTGACTGACTGACTGACTGACTGACTGACTGACTGACTGACTGACTGACTGACTGACTGACTGACTGACTGACTGACTGACTGACTGACTGACTGACTGACTGACTGACTGACTGACTGACTGACTGACTGACTGACTGACTGACTGACTGACTGACTGACTGACTGACTGACTGACTGACTGACTGACTGACTGACTGACTGACTGACTGACTGACTGACTGACTGACTGACTGACTGACTGACTGACTGACTGACTGACTGACTGACTGACTGACTGACTGACTGACTGACTGACTGACTGACTGACTGACTGACTGACTGACTGACTGACTGACTGACTGACTGACTGACTGACTGACTGACTGACTGACTGACTGACTGACTGACTGACTGACTGACTGACTGACTGACTGACTGACTGACTGACTGACTGACTGACTGACTGACTGACTGACTGACTGACTGACTGACTGACTGACTGACTGACTGACTGACTGACTGACTGACTGACTGACTGACTGACTGACTGACTGACTGACTGACTGACTGACTGACTGACTGACTGACTGACTGACTGACTGACTGACTGACTGACTGACTGACTGACTGACTGACTGACTGACTGACTGACTGACTGACTGACTGACTGACTGACTGACTGACTGACTGACTGACTGACTGACTGACTGACTGACTGACTGACTGACTGACTGACTGACTGACTGACTGACTGACTGACTGACTGACTGACTGACTGACTGACTGACTGACTGACTGACTGACTGACTGACTGACTGACTGACTGACTGACTGACTGACTGACTGACTGACTGACTGACTGACTGACTGACTGACTGACTGACTGACTGACTGACTGACTGACTGACTGACTGACTGACTGACTGACTGACTGACTGACTGACTGACTGACTGACTGACTGACTGACTGACTGACTGACTGACTGACTGACTGACTGACTGACTGACTGACTGACTGACTGACTGACTGACTGACTGACTGACTGACTGACTGACTGACTGACTGACTGACTGACTGACTGACTGACTGACTGACTGACTGACTGACTGACTGACTGACTGACTGACTGACTGACTGACTGACTGACTGACTTTGCAGCCAGAACAGTAGGCGAACGGGGTTCAAAATCCCACCACCAGCACCTTTGAGCGTTATTACAAGGGGTCGCGGACTCGATCAGCTATTTCATCGATCCATGCAAGCGCTTGGCGCTGAAAACCGCAACTTCACCTTCAAACAAAGTGGCACTATGCGATATGAGCGATGTGGCCTTATTAGGCCTGGACCTAAGCCTCTAGGTAAGCGACCAGATAGGACCGACCGTTCACACAAATCAAGGACAATAAAAGCCTAGTACTTTATCTTAAAGTTGAAAAATTCACTTACCAGTTTTTCTTCTTGACTTTAGATGTGCTGCGAGCATCTGCATGACTTATTTTCCATCGTTCTTTGCAAGCTCTCGTTTGATATGATATGGGCACAACAGCCGCCATTGCTGAAACAGCTTTTCCCGCCTTCTGTTGTTGGTCATCTCCTGCGCAGTGGTGCACCCTGGGTACCAAGGTACCAGACTCTCTCGAAAACCCAAGGGTAGGGTACAGTATTTTTTATTCTTCAACAGATATAAAGTTGTGGTTGTACATGGTATACTATACCAAAAACTAAATAAGATTACATAACAAAACAACAGCAACATACAATTCAAAATAGTTAATCGTAAGTTAAAGCAATCAGTTATTAGTTATTAGAGGGTGATTAACCTGAATGCACACCACAGAGGTTAAAGCTGAGTTGGAAAAACCATAATGATAAAGCCAGCTTACAATCATTGATAATTTACATTGACAGAAATTGTTTACAAAGTGAAAACAAAAAATTACAATGTTAGGGCAAAGGCAGAAAAAACGCCAGCATTAGGTCGGCACCCCAACCAAAGCCACTGACGACCGTAGACCTGGACAACCCGTCCAGTTAGCTCCTACCCCGCCTGGTCCGTTGTTGTTCTGTTAGCTTCAAGCAGTTGCTATCATAATTTCGTACTGTGAACACTTACTGTTCAAAGGAGTTTTGAAGTTTTGATCCATCAAACAAGACATTTTAAAACATGCTGCTAAAATTGGCCGCATATAAACCACAGTTCGGGGCGATAAGTCTCCAGAATTAACTAGATTGGCTTTAGAATCACAGCAATTCTGTAAGATTGTAAGACAAATAGTGAATCGAATTAAATTTTGGTTACATATCAAGTGACCCATAACTTTTTGACTATCTTGTTTTCTGAAAACGTTGCGGAAGTCTCCACACACCTAGTTTTTCATAAGTAAGAAACTGCTTTTAATAAACTCAGCTCTCATATCACCAAAAAATTAAGAAACTCCAGTACTGAGAAAAATAAAGCTTAAGAAGCTAAAGAAATCGTTAGCATATCTTTACTTAATTCCCACAAGCTTCCTGTATGAAATTACTCAGACGGTTTTTAAGAAGGTCCAGACACAAAAAGGCTTTAAAACATTTTTTTTGAAATGTTCACGAGCGCACATAGGCAGTAAACATGAAAATTGTTATGAAACCGTTAAGAAACTCGTAAGAAACTTTGAGGACTCAAAATCTAGTAATTTTAAGAAACTTGCTATGCCGGTCTAAAGTTTATAATAAATAATACGTGTAGTTAAATCCTAAGAGCCACCCCTTGTCTAACCCCTTGAGCCATTTGCTATGTGATGTGGAAATTTCCCGAGATCATGATTTCCAATGGACAAAATCCATCACGTGATAACCATTAACAATGGGTTGAAACCGCTCTAAGTGGGGGTCATCAAGGTTTGCGGAACAGCGGAATTTGAAGAAAATTTGTTGCGGAATACGGAATTCTAGCAATTTCTCGATCCAAGTACGCGGATACTTAGCGGGACGCGATTTTCTCAAAAATTTTAAGCGGAATGCGGAATTTTCATGAAATTTCATGGATTTGCGGATCCTTCATCTGTTGTCTTGTAAAAAGAGGTCTTGGTCACACCTCTGTTTTTCTGGTCAGCACTATGAGAATATTTTCCAAGCTTTGCACAAAAATTTTAAGTGCCATTATCCTCCTCTTGTCACCTGGATGAGTGAAAATGTCTAACAATACTAATTTGTGCCATCACGTTTCACAAGTAAACTCGACTACTGTAACAGTCTTCTGTTTGGTTTGTCGAATTCTCAGTTGCAAAAGTTGCAGCGTGTTCAAAATGCTGCCGCAAGAATTATTACTGGGACTCGCAAGTATGATCACATCACTCCAGTACTGCGAGAATTGCATTGGCTGCCGGTAAAAGAAAGGATTGACTTCAAGATTTTGTTGTTGACATTCAAGGCACTTAACAACATGGCTCCAGCCTACCTGAAAGATATGTTGAGGTTGCAAACAAGTGATAGATACAAATTGAGGTCAGAAAAAGCTGTGGCCTTAATAGTTCCAAGGACAAAATTTACATCTCGTGGGGACAGAGCATTTTGCACTGCAGCCCCTAGGCTCTGGAACAAATTGCCCGTTGAAATTAGAAGATCTCAGAGCGTCCATACTTTCAAAACAAGATTAAAAACCCATTTATTTGATAATCATTTTAACATATAAAGGACATCTTTTAGCTTTTCTCGCTGTAATGTAAAGGTTTTTAATTCGAATTTGTTCAGCGCTTTAGAATATGTGTATAGATTTTAGCGCTCTATAAGTGCATATTTATTATTATTATTATTATCACTTTTATAACAAAGTGGCGGGACGCGGAACTTTGGCTAAAAATGACTGGGACGGCGGATTTTAACTGAAAATCGCGCGGAACGGCGGATTTCTAACCCCCTTGATGACCCCCACCTCTAACGACAGTCGAAAGTTTCAGCAGCCGCAGCGGTAGCTTACTTTTGTGGTAAGCTTACTTTTGTGGTACCTCTGCACCGACAAAGAGTTCCCACTAAAATTGTATTCTACCATCAGGATTACGAAACCTCTCTTCACTTTGAGTGAAAACAACAGGCAAACAGATCATGTTACAGAATTTCCAGAAACTGATGACTGAAATTTATAAATCGACCAATAAATTGAAAGCCTTACATTTGTGGGAACATCACAGAAGCGAATTACGACTTAAAGGGAATAGACATAGGTATATCCCATAGTTGCTATAAATAAGCCAGAGAAACGCTCACAAATCCATTGTTTCTTTAGCTAAACAATGAAACCGGATGCGTCTAAGCTGTCGAGTACAATAGATTATATTTTTGACCTGGCCCGGGCCAGCTTTTAACCATGTCGATTCCCTTTAAGGACTAAAGATCATTGTAAACTTCCAAAGATCAAGAAACACTCTCATGGCTGACTCAGAATCTCAATCTACCTGACTTTCAGAGAGAGTCTTCTTTGGAACACTGTTAGTGACAGAATTAACCAAAGTCCATCTATTGCAGCTTTTGCACATGAAATGTATTCATGGACTGGTTTGAAATTCAGTTACAAATGACTTTGAAATTGTGAAGCATGAGTGCCCTAAAATGTCAAAAGCAAGTTCGTTATGCCACAATGCTAGCCCAAATCATTTCATTGCTCTATGGAGAGTGAAGACTCTATGAATAAGCTGTACCCTAGGTACCAGACTCTCTTGAAAAAGTCAATGTTTCATTTTTTTCGAGAAAGTTTGGTGCTCGGGGTAAATAAGCTGCTTCTTACAGCCACGGTTAAGAAACAATTTAGTAATCTGTCATATTGTCGTTTCTTCTAACAATTGAGAGGAATCCATATCTTTTTAGTTCCCACCACGTGAAGGGTTGACGCGATCGCAAAAAGAAATTGACGCCCGGACGGATAAACAGAGTCCTCTCAAATCTAAGTTTCGTTTCATCAACTCTTTACTTAATTCAACATTAAATTAAGGATTGAATCAGCTAGATTCACAGCAAAAACATCAAAATTTCATTAGAGTTTTCTCTGCGGAAACTTAGAGGAAAGGCACAATTTCCTAGGATTTCTGATGCATGAAACGGAAATTTCCCGTTCCTCGTAGTTTTTTCAGAGGAAATTTTCAGTTTCTGCTGAGTTTCTTCTTCCAACACCATCGGAAATTTAAAGATATTTTGCTGTGATTTTGAGTAAGCTTGAACTAGGTCATGACCACCAAAGAAATTGACAAAAGAATAAACAGAGTCCTCTACAATTTGAGTTTCGTTTCGTCAACTTCGTGAATTTCATTTCGTGAACCCAGGCAAATTCAAAATTTGGATAGATTAACTCTGATTAATCCAGGTTTGGACAACGTTATTGCAAAACTGGCTTTATCAAAACAACTTTAAGGCCCTTTAAGACTTTGTTACGATACGAAATTCGCAGTCCCTTTGTCAGCTTAAACAAAAATACAAAGATAGAACGGAGAAAATTGTCCATGCAAGTTATGCCGCGTCTTTATTCCGAATTTGGGCATTTTGTAATACATATTTTTAGACATTGATTTTATGCTGTATGAATTTTGATGACTCGTAAATATTTAATCTACTATTTTTGTTATGCAATATTTGTATTTTGTATTTTTAAGGTTGGAATTAATTAGCTCATTACTTTTAGCTACAGTTTTATTGCAATCCATCAATAAAGAAATTGATAACAATAAATAAATAATTTGTTGATCTTCAGTGCGAAAGAAACACAAACGAGTGGTTTCTATAACAACAAAGGCAAACAACAAAGGAAGGCGCCAAAGAATGGCTTGGACCATGGACTGACGACGTGATTCTGTGTACCGTTCGACGTTTTCAATCTGATGTTTTTATTGCTACTCGTATTGTCACGAATAAGCCAATCAAGCGCTAAGAACAAGCACGTAGGTTGAGCACATTAAGAGAGTAGCAATCCAACTTGTGGCGCGCCGTAAACTCCGCGGACTTAGCCTAAATTTGTCTCGATTTTGAAGCTGTCTTGTCATGAGACTCAAAAAAAAAACAACTGATTGAAATTGATATTCAATGGGATGAAGTTCCTCAACTGAGTCTGTTAAATCGCGTGCCCTGCGTGCCCTGCGTGCCCTTCAATCTCCTCGTGCCCTCGTGCCCAAATTTTCGGCGTGCCCTCGTGCCTTCAATGTTGGCGTGCCCTCGTGCCCTCGTGCCCAAATTTTCGGCGTGCCCTCGTGCCTGCGTTGCTTTAAAACGATGGATAACATCTGACATGAACTTGACGACTTTTCATTTATTTTGACGACTGCACCACGTACCCTGCATTTTAAGTGCTCGCAATTTTCAGTTTTTTTCTGTGATGATTAGGGTAAGACGGGGTAAAGTGAACTACGGGGGTACTTTCGAGGCTTGACCTTCATTTAAAAATGCAATTACAGATCCAAGAATTCTGCTTGATTTGATGAAACAAGGATATCTATCGATACAGGAAAGATAGATGGTCATAACCATGAGCTTGATAACTGCGTAAGATTTTTTTGTAGTTTTGGTTTTACCTCAGGGAGAAGTTTCGGGGTAAAGTGAACTACCTCGAAAAAAGTGTTTCTCTCCGTGGTGATAAGGTATCTACACAGTATGCAATATAACATTTTCTTAAGTGTATTCCCATGATTATCGATCGATTTGTATTCAGTATGTGACTCAAATTTGTACCCAAAAATAGTTTTTGGTAAATATATTGATTCTGCAAAGATTCTTCTCAACATAGGCCACCATTTCACTTTTTAATTTTATTCGATTTTTGGTTTTGACATGCAAAGGACAGCTTACAGTCGCAAAGTGAATAACGATTCCTGGTTCCCCTGGTATTTGATTGGTTTTATTGAAAAGTTTGCTCGGTAGTTCACTGTAGGCCTACCCCGTGTCGGGGTAAAATGAACTTTGCGAAGTGGTCTCCAGAGAAACCTCTTTTGTAAGACAGTGGAAAAAGATTTCAAAAACATTTTTGCTGGATAAACTTACCCAAGGACATAATTTCAAAACAAAGTTGAAAAGTTTGCCCTCAGCTGCAGTCTCTTCTGCGTATCCTTAAAAAACTTCCAAAATAGTCCGCTCTACCACGTGTTATCCTAAATTATCTCCTTCATTTGGTGCAGCCTAGCCGTTAATGTCCCTATCATTAATTAGATACCGTCACGTGTGCTTGTTGTTAAATTCCGTAGATGTTTGTCTCTACAAAACTTTATCCATGTTTTAAATTTTTCACTTCAAATTCTCTGCTCAGGTTTCTCGGATGAAATTTAGAAAAAAAGGATCACTAAGTTTCAAACTTTCAAGAAACATTTCAAGGGTCACATCCCTCAAGAGTGTCCTGAACATCAACATCGAAGGCACGCCGAAAATTTAGGCGCGAGGGCACGCCAGCATCGAAGGCACGAGGGCACGCCAAGAATTTGGGCACGCGGGCACGAGGGCACGCTAACATCGATGGCACGAGGGCACGCCAGAAATTTGGGCACGAGGGCACGAGGGCACGAGGGCACGAGGGCACGCCAACATAGAAGGCACGAGGGCACGCTGAAAATTTGGGCACGCGGGCACGAGGGCACGAGGGCACGCCAACATTGAAAGCACGAGGGCACGCTGAAAATTTGGGCACGCGGGCACGAGGGCACGAGGGCACGCCAACATGCAAGGCACGAGGGCACACCGAAAATTTGGGCACGAGGGCACGAGGGCACGAGGGCACGCCAACATCGAAGGCACGAGGGCACGTAGGGCACGTAGGGCACGCCATTTAACAGACTCCTCGGTGTAAACAGTCTAGTAGTAGTAGTAGTAGTGTCATGAGACTCAGCTATATCGATTACAGTGAGTCAGTGAGTCCCAGTTATCGCTCACTAAAAAGAGACTACTTCATGCCAGACAGAGACCGCTCCATCTGGCGTAGTTGTAGCGGGGTGTATCAGTTTGGCGGAGGAGCGAAACGATGGCTTGCAATCAGTCTCAGCCATAAACATCATCAATTCATTGCAAAAACTGAGACTCATGTAATCAGTTTAAGACTGGCAAAGCATAAGCATCTTTGCAAGCATTCAAATTGATTCTGTAAATATTATTGCTCTTTCATATGAACTGCTAGAAAGATCCCGGAGAGACCAGTTTAGAAATCATCATTTTTTCAGAATTACACTTTGTTTGTTTTCCAGTTGTGACGTCAGCGAATCGCAAAGTCATACACCACAAAGCTGCAGACCTTTTGCCTTCTATCGTGTTGTAGACTTTCAAGGGGCCTGATTATATGTGAAAAACATCCCGTTTGGCCGGTACGGGACGATTGCCAAGATCCTAATTGGGAGAGTCTGGTACCCAGGGTAATGAAAATGATGATGGTATCAAAAGTACTCATTTTGCAATTATGGCACGTCACTAGAAGGAAAAAAGCAAATAGGATTTTACATTTTAAATCCTTAATTTCAAAGTTTTGCGAGGATTAGATTCCTGCTATGGAACATATCCATCCTTTCGCCCTTGTAATGAGTCAAGAAATGATAAAGACTGCACATTGTTCTGAAGCTTGAAAATAAGTTTTTGATATATTGATGGAACTTTGTATTCCGGTATGGCAGTCCTGTGTCCTACTTAGACAGCTAAGGGAGCGGTCATTTCTAAGTCTACCGGGGCGGAGTATTTTTGGCAGGAGTATGAAACTTTTTTCCACTATTTTGTGGGGGTATGAAAATATTAAGAGCAGTTTCTATGGAGTACAAAGCTACTTAGCTTGAAAATTCTTTGGATGAAGTCATTGATCAAAGATTGAAAGAAAAATAGACACCTGGAAATGATAATTCACTTGAACGGTATGAAAACTACCTGGGACAGCTTGAGATCTTTCCATAGATCTATGTTTTAAGAACGAAAACTTCTGGATGGGATAGTAAACCATTTTTTCTGAAAGATGATGGGGTACGAAAACTGTTTCTATGTTCAAGATGGGGTATGAAATTTTCTCTAATTGTGCAAAATTATCCTCCGCAGTGGTGCCAGGGTTAAAAGTGACTGCTCCCTAAAGTAGTTTCAAGCGTCTTAAACTCCTTGTTGTAAGTTTTGCTGGCACACAATCATCATAATGTAACAATATTTTTGGCGCTGATGACTGAATGACAATGCGTACCGTAAATCTATGAAAAAACCGCGAATAAAAGCACCCACTAATATTTTCGCTTAATTTCTTATATACTTTGCTTCTATGTATTCTTTATGTTTACGAGTCAAGTCTCCCTTGAGCAAAAACATTTAAAGGTAAATGACGGATATATATATAGAGCGCCTGGCTTGTAAATAGAATGAAAAATGGCCTCGTACCATCATTTTTCCCATTGTTTTGATAATCTATCGACACGTCGGACACAATGGAATACAATAAGCTACATTTAGATTGCCCAGGCCCCTGATATAAGTTGCCTTATTCTCTGTCATTTGTCTTTACTGTAGTGTTATTTCACATTTCAAAAGGCAGTCAGGAAGCCAGTATCTTCTACTGCTTACCTCCTGAAAAAATGTAACTGAAACCAAGGCATGCAATGCGGAAATGAATAAGTAATCAGATCGAGATTTTAACAAGTAGTGCTAATCGCATCTAGGCTCTCGCCACCCATTGCTTAAAATTGGAAAGTCTAGTGAGTCACAAATGGGTCATGGTGATAATGACTGAAAAACATCTGTATCATTGGAATAATCCTATCATTCTTTCTGTTCGTTGAAAGTCAGATGATGATTTAGTTTTTGTCACAATACTAATACAGACATCTCCTAAACACTCCTTGTGGAATAATCTTCACGTAACTGTTAAGATAACGCCTACAATAGACGATTACGCTAAAGATGGCGGTAAGGAACTTTTTACCAAGATGCACTGCGTTCTTTAATCGAATTCCTATGGAACCGTTAAGGATTCGTAATTAGAACGCAATGCATCTTGGTAAAAAGTTCCTCGCCGCCATCTTTAGCGTAATCGTCTATAACCCTAATCCATATACATGGGCTTTTTCCAGCTACCATTTATGGGGGTTCTTTCTACTCCTCCCCTCTAAAAATTGATGATTGAATCTACAGCTCCTCCACGGTAGCCACACAAACGGGGCACAATTATTTTGGGACACCCTGAAGGATCCGTTGCATCCATAAAGAAGATTAAGACTTGGGATGGAACCAGTTGCCTTTGTACGATTTGTGAATAGACACATGCCTGGTTGTACCACACTGCAAAAGTACTTAAACTGGTTGAGCTAAAATCTTTGGTTCTTATGTGCAGGTTTTACACTACGGGAAGACCTAAAATTTTACGATCGAATAATTTCAAATTGACCTCTAATAAATTCCAAGAATAAAATTGCATCCCGGGGGGGGGGGTAACTACCATATATGCAGGTGCATATGCAGGGGATTTGCCATTTTTTTGGGGTGCCTTTTTTCGAGCAGAAAATCAATTTTGGGGTATCATTTTTGGTAAAATCACAAGAAGTCATAAATTATGGGGTGTCATTTCAGAAAAATAACTCTTTTTTAGGGTATTGATTTTGATTAAATTTTACTGACTTGGCCACAATTTGGAATGGCTGTCATAATTTAAGGGTATACATTTCCAATGGCCTGTAAATTTTGGGGTATCGTTTTCGCGAAAATCTATAAATTCTAGGGTGCGATTTCAGACCGTCAAATGGCACACCCCCGTCACCCGGCTTTTGAAGATATCCCCCGGGAATTACATAATTTCAAAAACAAAACAAACAGCGCTCTACTTTATCGTACTGCGAAATTTGGCGAGTCAATGACGTAAAGCGTGACAAAAATGAGAAGTCAACAAGAAAATCCACAAGATACTCATTATTTAGTAAAATTCTAACCAATTCATGCCACACCAAATCACACCACACCAAAAGTAGATTTTGTCGGTTTTTATTCACAAATAATTTCTATATTATCCAGATATTTCAAAATACTTTTATTCACTATTAACAGTTAAATTTAAAACAAATTTCAATTTACAGACGAAAGAAAATCATCCTTCAAGCAAGTTATTTGTAAAATATGTCATATAGACCTTAAGTGTTTATTCGTATGTTTGTTTGTGCTACAAATCGAACGTTAGGTCCGACATACTCATACGGAAACTAGATTCATTATCCCAATCGTGTTTGAATTTTGAAAACCTTGAAATACATTTAACAGTTGAGCGTTCCAGAAATTCTTGCGAGCCATGGATCTAGAAAAGTTGAAAATAATTTAGCAACTAAGACTTAAAATGCTAGACTTGTTTTTTATAAAAAACTTGTCTGTGAACTTTGTTGTACAGCATTTTAACGGGAATCAACACAGCTGTATCGAGCAGCCGCTATAAATAGGCTAAGCAATGCCCACACACCTATAGCTTATTTCTCCACAAGACGGCACGCGCTAAAGTTGCCAACCAGTGTCGTAACGCACGGTGGTTGTGGTTAGAGCGACTCCTAAGGGTCCCAAGCAGTGGCGGCCCCTTGCGATTTTTCAATACAGTACTAATTTTAACATTGGAGAAACCGCATGCTGAATTACACTAGATATTTCAGGGCCCCTCTGATCCCCAAGACTCCTGAAATGAAGGCCATTGTGAGTTGAAAGTGTAAGCAAGTTTAGTATATTAAGAAGCGTCGTGAACTGAAACTCGTCCAACCCATTGGGCAGATCACTTGACAAAAAATTCATTTCAGTGCTTAATTTTCAATTATTTCCTGGAAAAGCCTATCACAGCCCTTGCTCCATTCGATGGCGAATATTCTACGATAGATGCGTTTGAAAGGTGTTCCTGAGGAGATAACCTATGGACGGCGCCGCCCTCTCCAATTTGTTTCCTGTACCAACATACCTTCATATGCAAAACCTTCCAAAGGTTATGGAGACTTTAATGTGCTTGGCTTATCTTTAAACTGATTTTACCGATATAAGCAACACTTTGATTTTGGAAATTTGCAAACTTTTGCTGATATATTTTTCTCCTCAGGAAGCCATTATATTGCTAAGTTACCAAGGGACCCGAGCTGCTCCGTTATGCTACTGTCAAATGGACAAATATTTTCAATTTGGCCACGGGCAGCTCTTAACTTTGTTGATTCCCTTTAACACTGATCACAATCCTTACAGAACGCTTCTTGCAGAGTTTCGTAACTTTCATATATTTGACTATGATTTATCAAAATTTTGAAAATAACCTAAGTTTCCTTAGCATACGTGCTGACTCTACTGATTTGAATTCAGAAAGCTTTCTCCTTCAGTAAAAAAACTTCCCAAAAGGCCTATCCTATCTCAATCGACTCAGCGTTGTTCTCAGCAAATTCATTTTTCAAAAATTTGAGCATAACTCTAGGGATACCATAAACCCAAGGTGCCCTAAAACGATGGTATCGAGGATACAGAACACTTTTTGTTGCCGGGACCATGAAGAGATCTTCTCGCTGAAGTTTTTGCTTTATAACGACCATCTGGATATGAAAATCCCGGGGGGGGGGGGGTACATGACTTGCGGATGGACGGGGGTCTGCCGCCCGGTTTTCAAAAAGGTACCCTCTTCTAATTACCGAAAGTTACCGTTTTTATGATGTGCTCAGTTTTCATACCCATTTTTATGATGAATTTTGGCGGAAAACCACCCATTTTTTGCTATTTTTCACCAATTTATGGATAACCCACCCTTGTTTATGGAAAATCTACCGAAAAAGGGAACCTTGTTTAGAGAATTTGGGGCCTAAAAACCCACCCATACGGGCGGCACATACCCGTACCCTCAACATGTTATGTACCCCCCCGGGATGAAAATCTCTAAAATAATTTTCTAATACAGATTTTATTATATGGTGATAAAAACTTTCCCAATGAACTTGATAAAGATAACTCCTGCTAACTCTACAATGTATCCACAAATCTGGTCGATTTGATTAGAAAATTGCTTATTCCATTCCAAGCCAAAAAACCACAACCACCATTTCCCATTTCAGTAAACGTATGCTTCTTTTCTTTGTTGCTTATTTCGTTTTCCTTTCACTTGCATACTTAAGGTCTATCTCAAATTAGATATCACACGATGTGTCATGATGTCTAATTACTCATCCAATCACTTTAGTTGTTTCGATCGCAGAAATTTCCCGTGATGACATGTAATTTGAGACACGGCAGTGTTAATTTCTTTACTCAGTTGACCTCTCAGTAGTCATAGCCTTTCGCTCCTCGGGGTATCGTTCCAGTAGTATTGTATAGTCGTATAGCAATTTCGTAAAGTAGTGTATTCCGTAAATCCATATCGTAACTTTGTAATGGATATATATATAAAAGAAACCTCGATGAAAACCAACCAGTCAAGTTTGCACGTAGGGTAAAATTTGCTCCGACGTAGAAGCCAGATACTTTCGACGCAAGGACTGTAGCCCCCTAGCTCTACTCTGGCACCACCACGGGTCAATCAATGGTAATCGATGTTTTTTTGCAGCATCTGCCATTGTTTGTAAACAGTTAATGAAACAAACTGCAAAACCTACCGATTCTTCCAAAGTCATATCTGCTTTCCTTCTTTTGAATTTTTCAGTGTCAGAACCATAGGGCTCACTCCTTGCTTGCTGCCTTTTTATTTCCTAATGAAAATAAGAGTTTTTGTATGAATTATAAAGCAAAGATGGATAAGTCATAGTAAAGTTAGTAACAAAAGTGTAATCCTAGTAAGGGCCTGATTACATGAGAGTTTTCACCATAGGGCTGAGATTTCAGCCCTCCTGCCCGCGGTGAAAAATACTCGCGATTACATGGGATTTTTCAACCCAGGGCTGGAATCTGCGCCACCTGTCAAGTTAGCTTTTCAATTGTAAAGACAGTCCGATATTTTGATGATGTCTGTGCATCCGATGTAAAACAATAGGGATTAGGCGATGATTAGGTGTCACAATAAGGATTAGATTTTCATCCCGGGTAGAGCAAAGAGGGCTGAGATTTCAGCCCTATGGTGGGTGAGTTTCAACCCAGGGATGAAAATTTCCTATGTAATCGACGAGGACAATTTGCAAGTCATTCACCAGAGAGGAGAGCTGGAATTTCATCTCGGGTAAACGGGCTGAAATCCCAGCCCTATGGTGAAAACTCCCATGTAATCGGGCCCTAAGAAAGACGAGAGCTGAATACGGAATCAGGAAGACTGAAGAACAAGTATTCTATAGATTTGAAAGATCTATACAAAGTTAGGAAGATTCATTAAGGTCGGATGAAGAAGATTCATGAAGAAAGGTTGCCCTGGAGTTGCCCTTCAGCCGCACCTATTTACAACCTTTCAAGGTGACCTGAAGAGAAGATTTTTATCGAGGGAGGCAAATGAAAAGCACTGTCGAAAGATAAGAAATTTCTTTGATATCTCATTTCTTTTCAAGTTATATCCGCTGATGTTCAGTATCAGCTTATGACGTCATTTAGTTCGCAAATTAAAATGATCTAAAGGAAACATAGCTGTATCTGATCTTTAAAAGGTTACAATTATAGAAGACACTCCAGCTGAGCAGGATAAATTTTGCTGAGCAGAACAAATGTAAAACACATTATCTAATGAACTGATAGGACATTTCCAAAGGCATTTCAGGTGAAGAAAAGGTCTGAGTTGATTTTCGTTTGGAAACATAGTCCATCTTGTATACTTTCTTAATTTTTCGCAAACATAATAACGTCATCAGCCAATCATACAAATTAGTGCATAAATCGAAAATGACCCAAGGTGGCAAAAAGCTTTAAATGACATATCTGACAGTCTTCATCATTAAACAGTGCTATTCATTTCCATTTATAAAAGTTTCGCTTTATACCACCTTGAAATGTTTAAAAGATCTAGCGCTGAAGTATCTTAAAGAACTATTGATATTACCTAAGGCTTCTCTATTACGTAAGATATTACGCTATTACGTAAAGCTATTACGTAAGATCTGGAAATGATTAACTATTCTCAGAAGTAGTAAAGCCTAGATTGGCAACGGCTGGTGATCGTGCTTTCATAAATGTTGCCATTTTCCTTTGGAACAGGCTCCCCTATATACCTTGTCTTATTTGCATCCGAATGTCATATATATATATTTTCATATAAGTCATAGTTCATTTCTCATTTTTCTCATTTTCATTTCATAGTTCAAGTCATAATCTCATAGTTCATTAGTACAACTTTCTGCCATTATTGATATACAATATATTACAAACAATGAGATTTTGAGTGGAATTTTGAAGTGAGACGCATCTCTAAATAGGACCTCATTAACGATAAACCATTTGAATTTTACTTGAATTTTAGCGCACTCACTCCAAGTCTATGACGAGAGAGAAACTAGGAAATGCAACATTATCACAGGGGTGGAAAATATTTTTCTCTTTCTGGGACCGCAATCAGAAAATGAAAAATTTTCTGTATGCTAAAAGGAAATAGAGGCAACTGCTAGTTAAAGAACTGGCCATTTGGTATTCAAAGTAGGGTTTAGAGAAATGAAATTTTCAGCATAAATAATAGAATAGTCCATGATATGGTTCAGGAGGAATCAATTTAAGAGATGATTGGAAATTAAAAGAAAAGACTATGACATAGAAATTAAACTTTTCTGAAGTTTGCTTTTTGGTTTTGTTTGGAATTTCGAATTCCCATAAAGTTTTGTCTCCAACCCTAGGCTTTCAAGCATTTGAAAAGATTTTCAAATCAAACCTCATGAATTGAACAGATTTACTGAAGTCTGAACAATAATTATGCAATTTCAAGTCATAAGTGAGAAAATTTAGTTAAAACAACATTCCAAAGCATGTGAAGTGCCTTTTTCAGAAAACTATGCATTAAAAGGACCCTTTTCTTAGGAAATGATCTCAAACAATGTAGACAAGCTTCTTTTCCTTGATCTTCCAGACTAACTAAAAACGCTCAGCCAATTTAGTGCATATGGAATAAAGGCATACTACATTACACTGCGGGCATTGCACATTAACATGACAAATGTTCCCAAGAATTCTTCACATTTTGATAAGAAGTCTGGGGAGATATGAAAGATTGCCTAATATTTTTCTGGAACAGATTCTGTCAAAAAGCATTTTAGCGGCACTTTAAGAAACTAAAAGTTTTCTGAAGAATTCTGTAGAACTCCCACGCAAGAAAAACACTGTGCTACTGGCTGTATGGTACCTGTTGCAGCACATCTTTAAAACTGTGATTTACTAAGTATTTCATTCACTGATTTACTTTGTCTCATACCCCCACGTTAATTCTTTCTTTCTAGAATTTTAGTAGATTGCACTGCACCTTCTTAGGTCTGATCTTTTTCTTTCTGGGAGCCAAAATATTTTCTGGGACTAATGGTCCCGTGGTCCGATACTTTTTCCAGCCCTGCATTATCACGCTAATCTTGCAATCCCGGAAGATAAACAACACAATGAGCAAGAAGGATATAATTTTCATGACAAAATCAGCCACATGAAAGGTGCATTATCCACATGAATGTGGATTATTTTTCTGCCGTTCGTTTAGTTTCTTAATTTAAATGCTGTTAAATTCCGATGTTTAGATGACGACAGAAAGTTGAGGCCATGTTTTGCCTTCCAGAGGACTGTATTTCAAAATCAACATAACAAACAGACAATATAAATGAATAAAGGGATTATACAGCGTGGTTAAGAAGCGTTAAGTGTTCAGATTATGTTTCAGCGATGATGTAATGTAATGCAAATTAAAGAATTATAATAAGCTAAACAAAACATTGTCCAGTTCAGTGACTTTATTCGGCACACTCTCCCCCCAAATCAGACCGAGTCCTGATTTTCTGTAATATCCTCATCAATGTCTGCGATTCTAACTTTGGCAGCAGCGGCTGCATCACGTGCACTTTGGCGTAACAGTTCATTCCGGTCAGGGAGAGTCCTCTCGACTGTTTCTTCTTCCTCCTCTTCAGCGTAAAGCTCCAATAAACAAAGTTTCTGCAATGGACGCTCGACTGTATATACTCGGTCATTTGTGACTACTTTCAGCACTGCTCCTCTTACTACACCGTCCTTTCCTTCTATCAATCGATCAACGCGTCCTAGCTTCCATCTGCTTCTTGACATACCCTCTTGTTGGATAAGAACAATAGCTCCTTTCTTCCTTTCTTGAGTGATTTCTGCGGTTTCTTCGCGTTCCATCGATGGTGTTCACGAAGACTTGCAATATACTCGCGATTCCACCTTTTCCAAAAATGCTCAAGTTGTTTCTGTAAATGCTTCAATCTGTTGGTTGCCTCAGCTTCATCGTTGCTATCTGGCTGCTCCCATGCTAATGTTGGTATGCGACGTCCATGTATCAAATGATTAGGAGTTAATGCTTCTGGTCCCAATTCTTCATCCAGATAAGTTAACGGGCGATTGTTTAGCACGGCTTCTACATCTAATAACGATTCCTTGAATTCTTTGAATGAGATCTTTGCGCGGCCTAAGATCTTAATTAAACATGACTTGACAAGTCCAATAAGACGCTCAAAGAAACCACCCCACCACGGTGCACGCGTAACACTAAATTGCCAATCGATACCTTTGGCTTGCAGAAAATCGTTTACTGCAGCATTTTTCTTCAATTTCTTTAACCACTTGGCGGTGGACTTGAACGTTTGAGCGTTATCTGATATCATCTTTGATGGCATACCGCGTCTGGTGATGAGTGACTTCAGACTTTGTTTGAAAGTTGTTGCTGACATGTCTTGAACAGGCTCTATGTGAACTGCTCTTGAAGTGGCACATGTGAACAAGGTGATGTAAGCCTTGGTAGTTTTCTTTCCGTTCGAGCAATAGAAAGGACCTGCAAAATCAACACCAACAGTTTCAAACGCATGTCCTGGTTTTACTCTGCACTCAGGTAATGATGCTGTGGCTGCAGCTGCCAGTGGCTTGGCGGAAAGATTTGCACAATGTTGACATTCCCTGATGATCTTCTTCACTGCTTGACGACCTTTTGGAACCCAATATCTTTGACGTAGCTCTGCTAGGGTGATTGATACTCCAAAGTGTAATACTCGACGATGCGCATCTTTGATTGCCAACTCTGTGAAAGCATGATTACGTGGCAGTAGGACTGGCTTTGTTTCAATTTCCGCATGCTCTAGACGGCCATGACACCTCAGAATGCCATTTTCTTCCTTCAGATTCAATTGCTGCGTTAATTGCTGGAAGCTTTCATGTTGTTTGATCTTTGCTTGTACGTGCTGCATCCATCTGCTTTCTGCTGCTCTGATCTCTTCAGTGCTAAGACTGCTGTGTACTCGATTGTTCCTTTTCTTTCTTGCATTGTTGATGAAACGGTAGATCCATGCAGTGATTCGAATAACTTTATGCTGACTGTTGTAGCGTTGAAGATCGATTACTGCTTCTAAACCTTCTGGCTTCACCTCTACAGTAGCTGCTGTAGTGCTCTTGTGTCTCACTTCAACTTCACTCTCCTCGGTTGCTTCTATTTCTGGTAAATGTGGCCAGCTGTCTTGGTCATTTATCCAAGGTGGTCCATTCCACCAAAGTTGATTTGATGTCAATTGTTGAATGTGCATGCCTCTTGATGCTATATCAGCAGGGTTATCCTTTGTGTTGACGTAATGCCACTTGATGTTTGACTCTTGAAGGATTTGGTCAACTCTTAAACGCACAAATTGCTTCCATTCGCCATGGTTTTTTAACCAGCATAGCACTGTTTTGCTATCGCTCCATGCATGTACTTCTGATATTTTTATGTCTTCTAGTGCTTCTTGTACTTGCTTCATCATTTTGGTGAGCATCTGGGCTGCAACGAGTTCTAATCTTGGAACTGTTAGTCCTGGCTTTGACACTCTTGACTTTGCTGTCAGTAGTTGGACGTACGTTTCACTTGGTTGCGTTACTTGAAGATATATTGCTGCTGCACAAGCCTTGAGACTTGCATCAGCGAATCCGTGTAGTTTGATATCTAGCACTGGCTCATCTGGATGCTTGATGATACATCGGCTGAATTCGAGCTCTGGATGCTTTGCAAGATTTCTGATCCATGATTCCCACAATTTCACTTGATCTGAAGAGATTTCTGTGTCCCAACCAGCCTTTGCGAGACACACTTCATGATAAATCATCTTTGCTATGATCGTCACTGGACTTGCAATTCCGAGTGGATCGAAGATTGATGCTGTTGTCTTGAGAAGACCTCTTTGCGTTAAGGTGTGGTCATTTTCTAAAACATGTGAATAGCTAACGGACATGTTGTCAGTTACGGTGTTCCATGAAACTCCAAGAACTTTGGTTGTTCCTTCCTCTTCTGTGAGGCATGCTTCTGCTATCAGTTGATCGTTAGTCTTCCATTTATGCATCTCAAATTTTGCGTCTTTCAATCTTTGCTCAAGCTTCATCTTTAGTTCAAGTGACTCTTCAGGGGTATCAGCGCCTCCAATGAAATCATCGCAATAGAGACTCTTCAAAACTTGTTTAACAAATGCTGGATCAGTGTCATATTTCTTGAGGTGGTGATGAAGCGTTGCGTTAAGCAGAAATGGGCTTGGGCCTGCTCCAAATATGACTCTCTTGAAACGTAGCTCTCTAATTGTTGGCTGCTCGTCGAGGATATTCTCCACCCAAAGGAAACGTAGGACATCCCTGTCTTCTGGCGCTACCTCTATCTGGAGAAATGCTTTCTTGATGTCACCAATAAGCACTGTTCTATGAAGTCGCAACCTGAGCAGTATGTCATAAAGCAATGGCTGCAGTGCTGGGCCAATGTGTAGACAATCATTTAGAGATTTGGCATATTTTCTCTCTTTGGCAGATGCATCATAAACAATGCGAACTTTGGTTGATTCGGCTTGTTCTCGAACAACGCAGTGGTGTGGGACGTAATGAATGCGATCTCCATCTGGTTTATCTGGGACTGGCTCAATGATTCCATTCTCTTCTTGCTGCTTTATGATTTCGTCGTATTCTTTGAGAAGTTCTGGCTGTTTGCTCATTCGTTTCAGTTGACTCTTCACTCTTTGTTCAGCAAGGTTGCGATTGTCTGGCAAGTAATAGTTTCCTTGTTTCCATGGTAATTTAACACAATATCGTCCATCTTCATTCTGGTTGATTGAATCTTTAAACTCTGCATATGCCTCTTCATCATCTTTGATTCCTAGAACATCAAGGTCCCACAATCGTTTTGCATCTTCTTGAATGGTTCTCTCCTTGTCAATGGTTAGATTGATGTGTGTTTTCTGCTCTTTGGCTTCCCCTATATGTCCCATTAATGTCCATCCAAGTGCTGTTTCTTCGGCTATTGGGTCTCCTTCATTTCCTTTCCTTATGTTTCCCATTTTGATGTGAGCATAGTCCTTAACACCAAGTATAGCGTGTATTGGTAGGACTCCTTTCGATGATGTGTCTGAGAACTTTATGTCTTGAAGATGCCTGTAATTTTCCTTTGCTATTTCGGGATGCACGTTTGGTACTGCTGATAAGACACTGATATTCAATCTTGCAAACTGCGTCGTGAACTTTGTTTGAGACCTTTCTCCTACTCCCTGCACTTCTAGCTCATAAACTGGACATTCAACTTGCATGTCACCATTCACTGTCCCAATCACACGTGATTCTTCTCTGCATGGCTTGACATCTAGCTTTCTTGCATGTTCTTTACTTACATAAGACTGACCACTCCCGCTATCTAGTAATGCTCGGCATAAGATGCCTCCAATTTTTGCCTGGACGGTTTGATAGGCAACGGGGCCATTGCTGATGTGAAGACTTGGCTCCTTCTGCTCTACCTCTCCTTGTTTCCTACATATTGAAGAGTGGTGACGTTCATTGCAATGTGTGCATGCTCTGGTACTTCTGCAATCTTTTGTGACATGTCTTGTGCCAGTGCAGTTGTAGCACCTGTGGTTTTGTTGCAAGAATGTCTTGCGCTCTTGGGGCGTTTTTAGCTTTGTGCACTCTGTTGAGCGATGTCCTGTTTCGTTACAGTAGACACAGCTTCTTGTACGACTTGTTGTGCTGAGAATCGTTGCATTCTCTGGCCTTGGTCTCACTGGGTAGGTCTTTGATGACTCTCGTTTCCCTGTGTCCTTCTCTGGTTGGAATGATGGCTCGATATCTTCACATGCTCTTAAGTATTCCCATAATCTCTCCAAAAATTCTTTAAATCCCCATTTTGTCCACTCGCGATCTCCTTTTGTTATTTCGTACCGTGCAATCCTGGGTAATTTCATGATTGTTTCCTCGACCAAACACATGATGTGACTTTCGTACCCCAGCGATTCCAATGAAGCATAATTCGTTGCCACTACTTCATAAAACTGGCGCAGTTTTGGTAGGTTTGAAACGCTTTGCACTTGCTGGATATCACGTATGGCTTTTATGTGAGCGCTGCGCACCTTAGCATCACTTCCATACTCTTTTTTCAATTTTTCTACAGCTACTTCATAATTCTCAGCTTTGATTGGGATACCTCTAATTACTGCTGCTGCTTTCCCTGATAAATACTCTCGTAAATACGAAAATTTTACGACACTTTCGAGGTTTCTTGAGTTTACTGCGATATCAAATTGTTCCCAAAATTCCAACCACTTTAAAGGGTCCCCATCGTATTTAGTGATTGGCAACTTAATCAATTTTGCATCTAAGGTTTTCCTTTCAGCTTCTGGGTCATTCCCTTTACCTACTTGCTTAGGGGGCTCCAAACTTTTCAACACTTCTTCTACTTCTAGCTGCATGTCTAAAAAGACGTCTAATTCTAGTTCGTTTCGATAATTAAAAACTGCTACGTCTGGGAGGGGATTCCCAGCTTGAATCATAAGGCTTTCGAGTTCGGTATTATGCTCCCGCAAGGCCTTAATCCTATCAGTTATCCTAGAAACTGTTCGTTCAAGTTCCGGTTTTCGTTTTCGTTCTAAAATTCCCCTCAAAGAATCGTTGATCATGTCTAAAGTAATCTTTGTTACCTCCTTCTTTTGTTGTACTTCTCTCAATTTTGCTTCTGTTGATCGTATTCCCCATATTTCGGCTAAATGATCGGGATTCAACTGCTGATTCTGTTCGGTTGCAAATTCTGTGTTTCTTGTTTCATCGCGGCTTACGGCTCCTATGTTTTCCTCTGTTTCCTCGGTCATAATCTTTGCTTGCTTGGCTGGCTCATGCGGCTCGTGTGGAACACTTTTGTGTGGATTATTTTTCTGCCGTTCGTTTAGTTTCTTAATTTAAATGCTGTTAAATTCCGATGTTTAGATGACGACAGAAAGTTGAGGCCATGTTTTGCCTTCCAGAGGACTGTATTTCAAAATCAACATAACAAACAGACAATATAAATGAATAAAGGGATTATACAGCGTGGTTAAGAAGCGTTAAGTGTTCAGATTATGTTTCAGCGATGATGTAATGTAATGCAAATTAAAGAATTATAATAAGCTAAACAAAACATTGTCCAGTTCAGTGACTTTATTCGGCACAATGAAAGGTGCATTATTGTGCTAGATCAAAGCCAAGAAATTGATGCGCTTATGAAGACATTCTGAGTAAAAACATACAGCTTATACTGCATTCACACTGACATAGTTAAACCAGCTTTATTCAAACCAGTTTAAGTTTCCACCAATCAAATGACTGGATTCATTGGATTGACCAATCAGAAGGCCCTATTCGAAAACCTGGTTTAATTCCAGCTGGTTTAACTTGCAGTGTGAATGGGGCATTATAAGGCAAGTAACGCGGCACAACAGAAACAAGCTGTCGAAAAACAGGCTAATCTATAGAAAAGCAAAACCATATTGAGAATCTCAAATCTGAGGAACATTTGTTGTCAAATGAGCCTCAACTGAAAAAACAAGATTCTTATGAGCTTTATCATTGAAGAATAAATTTAAAATTACTTTGAGTTCAGCTCTTAGATTGTTGTATTTTTGCCAAAGGTCATTGTGTTGCTCTTCGTTTTCATGTAGCCTGTGACAAAAACATGAAGTATTAATCACATCATATCTAACTTTTTTAAATTAATTATCTTATCGTTAGAAAGTAACCCTAATCAAGTTAATGTAAATTGAATTCTGGCTACTTCGATAAAACAAGCACATGAGCGTTTGAAAGGAAGACATTACTATTTGAGCGGAAAGCAGAATCACCTCAACTGAAGTTGTTTAAATACGTCTTGTTCTGTTCATGCATCGACCATTCGCCCAGGCAGCCTGCGGATCAACAATAGTTTCTTGCACAACTGCTCAAAGGAGGCAAAAGGCTCTAAGAGCATCCCATATTCCTAGTGTCTGAACAAAGCAAAGCTCACGGTATGGTCAAATGCAAAACTATGTTAAAATAATTCAACTACTTTAACCTTATAACATGGACGGAGGTTGTAAGTGCTGAAAATCTCGTATGTATGCAGGTGTTAAAGCCAGTTTCTAGTCAGTGCAATTTTCCACAGAAGTTCTATTGTATACGAGAGAAAATGTCACTTTGCAATTGAATATGAATTTAAGGTCGAATGACTTTCATTGCGTAAAATTCCGCCGGCTCAGCCTATATGCCTCATTCAATCAAATCGCCATAGACATCCCGGGTGATTGCCAAAAATATATTCCTGGCCTCTGGGGGCATTTCATTATAAGCTTTTTCCACTCCAGGGCAGTTGACACACCATGAGCTTTTGCTGTTTGCAGATACTAGGAATGTAGGATGTTCTTGGAGCCTTTGTCTAGGAGCTCTTGAAAGCAAACTTTGCCCCAATCCTGAGCATTTGTGCAAGAAACTTTTGTTGACCCAAGGGCAGCCTGGGTGAATGGTCAGGGTAGGAACTGAACGAGACAGCATTTAAACAGCTTCATTTTAGATGACTCTGCTTCTGCTTTCCGCTCTGTTGAGCACGGAGAGCCCGTTTTCAAAAATTCTCCTCTCTGGATACTTATTTGTTAATTGCTCTGCAAGCAAGCAATCAGTCTATCGGAATTCTGTAAAAGGTATGGCATTACTGATATTCTGGGCAATCAAAAGATATATCAAACAAAATTATTTGCTTTATATTTTTTTGGAGAAAGCCCATTTTAAAATGTTATACTAGCTTCAGAAAAGCTTCATTTACCACTCAGCTAATCTAAAGATTTTGATCTAACTGTCTACTACAACAAAGGGCTCGAATCTTTGCAAAATTTTTAAATTGAGTGTGTAAAATGTTGTTGCCTAATTCTTTCAACTGAATAGATCGAATGATACTTCAGGTCGTTTGCAATAATTCTAGAGAGAGAATTTGCGATATCATCATTATTCTTGGAGTTACCGCGTTTTAAGATTTATGAAAGGATATACGAGAGAAAGTATCAGAAGATTCAAAAATATTAAAAGCGCCATGAATTGTCAACTGACTGAGGAAAGTCAAAATGACCAATACAAGAAATACTCAGTTTTTCACGATCTACAAGATGATCGTAAGCAAAAGTTTGTAGCTTTTATGGTTTGCGATTTAGTATTTTGATGACGTCACAACTTCAAAACCAGCAGAAATGTTAAAAATGCTGTAACTCTGAGAGTAATGATCTTTCTGGAATCATGGCAAATGCCCTCATGCTCCATCCAATCTATTTAGTCAAAAGAATAAAGTAATAACATTTTACACATCCAATTTTGAAGTTTTGCAAAGATTCGAGCCCTATGCTTTTTACTACACGCACAATATGTTCATAGACACAGATACCAAATTTGGACTCAAAAGCTTGGCCAGCTTTTCAGCAATTAAAAGTCTAAGGTTTGGTAGCCTACTCAACAGCAAACGCAAGAAAACTGGTCAGTCGATTACAACTGGCAACTGTGAAAGAAGCATTAAAGCACTTGGAAGGATGTGTGAGACAAGTTGGCATTCATTCGAGACTGGTATCTATCTATCTCTTTCTTAAAGGTGATCTGAAGCGAAAATTTGTATTGATCCAAATGAAGGGCCCTGTCGATTGATAAGAAATCCTGTTGGAATTTCTTTGACATCTCATTTCGTTTTTAAGTTATCCAATGATTTTAAATGTCAGTTGATGACGTCATTTTGTTTGCAAATTATTAGGATTCTATATGGAAAGAAGCTGTATCTGATCTTTGAAAGGTTACAGTTTTAGGAGACATTTCAGCTGAGCAGAATAAATGCAATAAACATTGTTTCTTCAACTGATGTGACCTTTAGGAAGGCATTTTATTTCCAGGAAAGGTCGTGGTCAACCTTGCACGTATACTTTCTCGTACTTTTTGCAAACAAAATGACGTCATCAGCCAATCGTACAAATTAGAGGCCCTTTGCATGAGACCCGACATGAAACTCATGCCGGCACGAGTTTTCATATCGGGTGCTGGTCTGAGCTACTGTTGTGTTTACGTGATGTCGGGGCGATATGAAACTTTCATTTCGGGGCGGCATGAAAATTTCATGTAGCCTTTTCATGCCGGCATGAAAAGTCACGCCGGCATGAAAATGGGATGAAAATCTCATGCAAACAGAATTTTCTCATGTCGGGGCGATATGAAAACCAAATCGCCTTAGTCGATTGTTGTCTGTTTTTGTTTTCTTGGGCGGAGTCACGTGAAAAATTTATGACGTATTTGGAAAGTTTCATATCGGGTGACATGGTGACATGAGTTCATGCCGGCATGAGTTTCATGTCGGCTCTAATGTAAACAGAGTGCATTTTCATGCCGGCACGAGTTCATGCCGGCATGAGTTTCATGTCGGGTCTTTATGTAAAGGGCCTCTTAGTGGATAACTCGAAGATGGAACAAAGTATCAAATAAATTTTAATGACATTCTTCATCGTTCAGCAGTGCTATTCATCTGCATCAATAAAAATTTTCGCTTCAGATCATCTTCAAGCCTGGTTCACACAAGGTCGTTTAGGTCATTGAAATCGTGCAGAAAGACACAGAAGACAAAGACTCAGAGTTAAGTCCTTTGTCTGTTGGGTCTTTCTCCACGACTCTAACGACCCAGTTGACCCAGTATGCACCAAGCTTTACAAATCTTTTTCGCTTACACGAGCTACATGATATCTTGTTTGAGTCCCTAATCAAAGGAAAAGAAAGAGGTTTGCAAAACAGTATGGGACAGAAAATGATCAAAAAGCTCCATGCATTGTCAAAAAATATAAAAGGAAGCAATGACAAAAGTAGAACAGGCTTGATTGCCTCATGTTTTTCCCATTTGATCATTCATAATGTACGGAACTTTTTTGATCATGTTCTGTCACACACTTTTTTGCAAACCTCATTCTTTTCCTCGCCAAGAGCACAAGCATGATATTCCATAGCTGGTGCAAGGGAAACGAATTTGTACGAAAATAATAGATTTGCACTGTCAATCTTGAAATAATGCTGATTTGTTTCACACATGCTTGCAAGCGCTTCGTTACTGATTCTTTCACAGTTGCCAATCGCAATCGACTAACCAGTTTTTCTGCGTTTGTTGTTGTGTGGGCTACCAAACTTTAGAATCTTATCGCAGAAAAATTGGTCAAGCTTTTGACTTCAAATTTGATCTGTGTGTCCGTGAACATAGGGTGTGTGTGGTAAAAAAGTTTAATTAAAATCTCTAGATTAGCGGAGTGGAAAATGAAGCCCTTTTGAAGATTTTAAAATCAACCCTCTCCAAAGCCGCATAACAAACAATTGTTTGTTGTTACAATGACATGTTGTTTGGTATGTCGTTTGATTTCCAAGAATATGAGTAAGAATTTCCATTGACCAATTGGTTGCAGAGGAATTGATAAGTTTCCAGACAGGAGGATTTTTGAAAACCGGCTTCCCCGGCTTCCCATGCTCATCAGGGTGGATAGCAGAGGAACCTTAAACCTTCTCTACGACTGTGTGCAATGATTTATCCACAGTTTAGATAATCATGTTTGGAAAGCAATGAAAAAAATTTGTAAACTTTTCAAGCACATCATCTTACTGTGGGTTGCGGGTTCATCTTAGTTTTTGAGATTTTTCTGATGATTTAAAGTGCATCAATTCCTCCTGACATTAGGAATGAGCCAACAGTCCTATTTTTCATCTACTAAAAACAACTGAAAATGGCTTGTTCACTGTCATGTAGACTTAAACTTTTAGACTGAAGCGTTGATGGGAAAGTACGACAACATTTCAACAATTTATGCATCATTAGAAAACAATGTCCGAGAAAAACGTTAGATTCTCATTGCAAACTTTGAAAATGGATTAAATAGAGCCAGTCATAGCTTCAGGCAAGGCCACATAAACTAGTTTCGGGGACTCTTTACTTTTAGATTAAGATAACAGACAGTGAATTACGAATAAACGGTAAATACTGAGTTAAACCCTCAATAGATATGTAGTCAATTGAATCAATTGAGTCATAGTTTTTCAAATCGGTGTGGTTTTTTTAATTTTACGATATCTGAAAGAGTGGAAACATGTTGCTGACGGAATACTCAGTGTAACTTACTTGCTTTCATTGAGCTTGACAATATGACTTAGAGTGTCATTTTCTTTGAGACACTGAGAGTGCATTAAGGACAGCTGAAACGAAAAACATCTAGACATGAGAAGGAAACCATTTTTCAAGCGAGTGTTGCAAAAATAGTATCGCAAGTTTTAATGGATATAGTTGCGAAAGCAATGCATAACTTCACCATAGTCTTACCTATCACTGATTTACAGGGTGTCGCAAGAAAAGTATACAGACTTGGTTGACTCCAACGATGTGAATTTTGCTTTAATCAATGACTAATCTCTCTCAAAATTTTCCTCGATAGTTAACTTCAGCATAGATACTTCGTTTGTTGGTAGTGTTGCATTGAGAGCAGAAATATTAATCTTCAGAGTTAAAAATTTGAGTCCACCTGCAAACCAGAGCTCTGGTTTTTCGCCTAAGCATATTCTGGAAGAACATTGAAATTAAAAACTGAAATCAAAGCAAAATATAAAGATCTGAATGGTGGGCCCGGTATGTCAACTCACGGGATCCAAGCGTAACCATGCGTGTCTATGAAATCTCTGAGAAAGGGGGTACAGCTCCAATTGAATCTCGGACAGAAGAGCCAAGAAAAATGGTAATGGTCTCTGCTTTCAAACTAAAAAGTATTCTTCATACTTCTGAAGAAGTATTGCAGGGAAATGATATTATCTAGGTCTCGATATGCCCACCCAGGCATTTATCACCCTACTCGATAAGCTCCATCATCAGAGAATGCCTTGACAAAGGGGTATCATTTGCCACATTTGTCAGAGAAAAGCCCGTAAAAGGGGTCGATTTTTTGTAGCAACCGAAAGCAGAGAAAAGGGTCAACTTGAAAAGTTGCTAGGCAAGCATGGTTACATTTGGACCCCAAGAGATGACACACCAGGATGATGGGTGACCTCTAGCAAACAGAATGAACTATGATCTGATAGTTTCAAATTTTACCACGGCTATTGTTGATATATTCTCTGTGTCCTCTAGAATTTGTTCAGGCCAAAGGGCCAAAGTTCTGGTTTGTAGGTGACACAGATTTTGCGCTTTCAAGGTAAAATATTTCTGCTCTCATAGCATCACTAATAACAAAAGAGGTACCTATGCTCAACTTAACTCTAGAGGAACAATTTTAGAGTGATACGTCAATGATTAAAGGAAAATTCACATTTCTGAAGCCCTTATGAAATCAGCATACTATTTTTGGAACACTCTGTACATGGGACAGCGAATACTCTTTGAGGAGATCTTTGTCATCCCTTGGCAAACGCATAGAGTATTAATTGCTCTACCAGGTTTACATTCCATTATGTCTAGCGGGGCAGAGGAAAGCCGGATTTGTAAAGGATCATATGCATGTCGCTAAAAGAGTAACTAAGATCCAAAGGTTGTGCTCTCTTGGTCATTTGCTAAAAACTCAATGAGTTCTGCGATACCTAAACGGTGAGCCTTATATAATAAGTGAGCAGACAGATTCTTTCAACATACACTTCAAGTTGGAGTATTTTTTCGTGTTGGGTTTTTCAGATAAACATTTCATTGAGCTTAATCTGAACCAGCAACAGTCGAAACAGTGCTTATTTTCAGCTCTAGTTTCTAATAGAGTGGTCACTCCCTTATGAAAAGAAAAGATGCAACTAACCTCATCATTTTCTTCACGTAACACAGAGATATTTCGGGTCAAACTATCAACCTAGCAGTAAGGAAATTTGATTTCTGTTACAAGTGCGTGGCCACTGGCCGCAAAGAAACAGAAAAACAAGTTGTGCAGAATAAATGCAGCTTGCTGCCTTCTCCTGGCATTTGCCTTTGCCGTTAAACAGTGTTGAATGCCATGCAGGCAGGGCGAATTAGAGCGTAGCATCTTAATCAGACTCGATACATCTTTTCAGCAAATTGACCTCGTTTTGGAATTTTTCAAAATTTCTTTGGCTTTCGTCAGATGAAATTTCTGACCCCATATTCAAACTCAGCACCCAAAATTCTAGTCTAATTGCAAAGTTTCATAATCTTACTGTTTGATTTTCTGAGGATAACAAATTTGAAAATTTAGAAGGGATTTGACTGTAAATAATGACTGAGGGTGCAAAGTTACACCCCTAGCGATTCTTATTGTGAAATCCCTTATAACTTCTCAAATTTATTATTGTCGTGAAATTGAAATCGCAAAACTCTAGGAATATGACAATTTACAACAAGACTAAACTTGGGGTTCTGAATCCAAATCCACGGTCAGAAATTTCGTATCAAGAAATTTTCAAGAATTTGTAAAACGAGACCGTTAATTGAAAATGTGTATTCAAGAAGAAATTGGAAATAGGCAAAAACTTTATTTTGAAATTTGGATAACAGGCTAAAACTTGGTTTCCAAGCCTGGTTTCCACAAAATCGCAAATAGTCGTAGTGTCACAGAAAGTCGCAGAGGTAGTTGTTTGGTGTACAGCAGGGAAGTATAGTCAACGAAAGCAATTGACCAAACGAGAAAAAAATATTGACATAGCTAGACTCCTGAGACAAATGGCTAGAAATTACTAGAGAAATAATGTTCAAAAACAGAAAGGCTAGCGAAGCGAAAGAAGAGGATGCTGACTATTCCTTCATGTGCTCCGATGAGGATCCGAGAAGAATTACGAAAGCAGCTCGCATAGCCGACTTTTGTGATGTACAACACTTGAAATACTTTTAACATATTACCCGGTTGCCAAATGACCACATTCACAAGAAACTACTCTTTCGCAAGATCGGAAAAAAATATGCCAAGAACAGAAGGCTAAACGTTGGAAAACAGTTAGGTGTATTGACAATGCAGGAGCAAAAGGGGATGCAGAATAGTAGAGAATTCAATACCTTCAGTGAGAAAACGATTTACAATTTTATAACATATTTTATGCGAATTTTCATCAAGAGCAATCCTGAATGTACATGGTACATAGAGACGAATATCGATGATAATAAAGATGATGATGATGATGATGATGATGATGATGATGATGATGATGATGATGATGATGATGATGATGATGATGATGATGATGATGATGATGATGATGATGATGATGATGATGATGATGATGATGATGATGATGATGATGATGATGATGATGATGATGATGATGATGATGATGATGATGATGATGATGATGATGATGATGATGATGATAATGATGATAATGATGATAATGATGATGATGATGATGATGATGATGACGATGATGATGATGATGATGATGATGATGATGATGATGATGATGATGATGATAATGATGATGATGATCATGACGATGATGACGATGACGATGATTATGATAATAAGATCACGGTGAGTTGGAAAGAGCTAGGAGTTTTGTAACCTGAGAAAGGCTTCCTGATAGTGTCAAGAATAGACCTATTTCGCAGTTAAATTCAATTCGAGGCAAAAGATGCGATTCCCAGTACAGCAAGGAATCTACATCATATCATTATGTTGCAACTACACGTACAAAACAATTTCACGCGTTGCTGAGAGCAATGCACGCTCTAGAGATTTTGATCCACATTAAATCGAGGCAACTGATGTTCTGGAAGAATTTCAAAAGAACTGACGTCATTGTGAAAGTGGTCTATTGCAACTGACCATATTTGCATCAAATCTAATGCAAAGTTTGGAGAATTGCTGTACATACAATCGGGCAAGGTTGGAGCTTATTCCCTTGTTAATTCTAAATAGCTGATATCAATTTAATTTCTTCTGAAAGCCAAAGTAATCTTGAAAGAGCACATTTGGATATATTATATGCGTTTGGCTTACCTTTGCTTCAAGGCTCTTTTTACTGTACTCAGTGTCCTTCATTATCGATTCATATTTCTGATTTGATATCTACAGGAATAACAAACACATGAAATGATGGAATAGGGAACTTCACCTACATGACTGTATAATTGCAAACATAGAGAATAGCGGTTTCACTTAAGCTTCTTCATTTAACGAAACCATTCCATTGGGTGTTACTCTCTAACAGTCATTGACTACTCTGTTCCTCGTAAAGGGTGGGTCCTTCACGGGCATGTACCCTGACATATAGTGAAACTTTTGAATAAACAATCCTTAAAGCAGTTTTCTTGAAACTCTTAAGGATACAACGTCACCATTAAGTGTACAAATGTGCAACCCTGCACAAGTGTTGGGCATTTGTTGGTAAGTAGCTAATCTCATAATACAAAGGCATCGACGTTATATCGCAGATCTTATAGCCTGCTAACACGGCATCGACGTTAGAGCATCATGTACAGGATGTCCCAAAAAATTGTGCCCCATTTGTGTGGTTGCTGTGGAGGAGTTGTAGATTCAATGATCTCGATCTTTACACAGCTGCATAGGTCAGGCTTCGACGTAGAGTTTGAGACCTTGTATGAGTCGATCTGATACGTGGTTGCTGATTCATGGCAGAAAAAAGGCAAAATAAGTGACTGCTTTAAAAACAGCACTTCTGTTGTTCTCCAGCAATATCAAAATAAAGTAAGTTTTAAAAGAAAGGGTTCTAGCGTCGTATCAAATTCCTTCCTAAATCTTTTAGCTGATTAGCAGTGTTTCCTATTCATAACAGAATACTTTCTACCTTCTAAGAACTGTAGTAAAACTTTTAATGCGATGACAAAACCCTTTCTTCGAAAACTTACTTTATTTGACATTGCTGGACACCCTCTAGAGTAACTCATATCGACGAACTAACACCATCTGTCAAAGAACAACGCCCCATTCATACTGCAAGTTAAACCAGCTTAAACTAAACCAGGTTTTCGAGTAGGACCTTCTGATTGGTCAATCCAACAAATCCAATCATTGGATTGGTTGAAATTTAAACTGCTGGTTTAACTTTGTCAGTGTGAATGTAGCATAAAACACTGATTTTAAACCAGTGGTTGGGAGAACTTCACTCAAATCTATACGGGGAACTGCCCACGGAAGAAAGTTTTTTACCAGCTCCAACATTGTTCCCTTCAGGCAATAGACCTTTTAGCTATTCTGAAAAAGAATGTGAATCGAACGATATTTCATCACAATTTGTCGAATTTTCGAATATGCACAATGGTGATCGAAGCTCCAACGCCATTCAATCGAACCTTGCGCATCAAAATGTATAAAAATATCGCTCGATCCAGGCTCTTTTGTAGAATAGCTAAAAGGTCTATTGTCTACTTGAGAAACTTTGGAAGTCAAGCAGGCATCCTCTTTCAAAGCATTTAAAGATGCTGTAAAAAATGATTTATTTTCCTGTTTCTTTTTTTTATTCATTTAATTATGTATGTACCATTGTAATTAGGATAGGGCTTTAAACGATAAATAAAAAATTTTCAGCTTTCTTGGCACGTATCGTAAGAGCTCTATCAACCTCCTCAAATAAACCCTTCCCTTCTAAGCCAAGATTTCTAACAATGTCCCCTCTCTACTAAGCCCCACTTACATAAATAAAAAAGTCTACAATGGTAAAAAAGAAGAATAAATAGATACATGAAATATCTACAGTTTACATAGCAGAGTAATACTATGTACGACTACTCTGGCTATTCTTTCACTTGTAGTTATTCAAGATAAATCTTGAAGCTGAAGCTGTAAAAAAATGATCTATTTTGCTGTTTCTTTTTTTTCATTTAATTATGTATGTATCATTGTAATCAGGATAGGGCTTTAAACGATAAATAAGATTTTCTTTTTTTAGATTTTAAGCACGGCACCCTGAAAAGCAGTCTTCTTAGATTGACGGGGTAACCGTGGATAAATAATTTAAAATGAAATGAATGAAATGAAATGGTAGAAAAAGCGGTGAAATGGTAGAAAAAATTAGCCAAAAGCATACTTCAAAACACTAAACAATGACCCGATCCAACGAAGAATCGCCTTTTGAATCTTTTGAAAACTGGCTGCACAAAAATTGCCTACTTTTGATAACAAGCGCCAGACAAAATAGGTGAAAAAGATACCCTGAAAAACTACACATGTCCATCGGACAAATATGCTAAGTACCCCCCTCCCGATTTTGAATTATCATTATTGGGACAACTAGTCATCAACTATATTAACCCAAATATGACTTACGTTCGAAAGTGAATATCTCTGCTCCAACTGTTTCTTGTCTGCTTTGACTGTATCATATTTAGTAAGCAAGATCTGAAACAAATGAAGCATGTAGTATGATCGGTTAGTCTGCAACCTATTGGAACGGCTTTCTATATCAGCCTACTATGTTTAATGGAGTAAGGATTTGTTAGCTTTCGGAAAAGGGGTTTTTAGAGAAAGTTATTATTAGTTAGGGTTACACAGAATAAGTCATGGTATGCTATAGTTAGGGCAAGTGAGCTTAGAGTTGTTAGGTTAATATTTTCCTGACAAAAACCTGGTCTCCTAAAGTTTGGTTGTCCTGTATGATCTGAAAGCAGTAAATCTTAGGATTCTAAAATCAAACATTTTTAGCATCGGACTTATTTCATTTCATTTTCAACTTTTTAGGCATGGTAGCCCCTCAGTTAGAGAAAACAGATTTACAGGGGGGCATGCAATAAAATGTACTAAAAACTAGATTAAATATTTTACACTTAACGATATGATAAAAAGAATAAATAAAGATAAAATGGAAAGAGTTCATGGTTCATGTAAAGCACCTAGTTTATGCCTTGCGCGATTTCAAGAGCCCTTCATGGAATTTCTTTAGTGTTGGCACTCCTTTTAATTCATTTTGCAACCCATTCCAGAGACTGGTCCCTTCTGAATGAAAAACATCTCTGACCAGTTGATGTCCTCAGCACTGGAGTCCTAAGGTTTATGGGTGGGTGTATGTCAGAATTTCGCAGGATGCGAGAGGTTGTTTCGCTCACTCTAGTAAACATGGCCCTCATATAGGATGGCGTATCACCGTTTAGGGATTTGAAAACCATTTTGAGTTTTTCAAGATCAAGTATCTCCCTAACCGTGGGCCATCCAAGGGCACGAATGAGTGGCAAGGCTGACTGATCATATCGACTTCCGGTGAATATTCTGGTAGCACGATTTTGTAGTTTTTGGAGATTAGTTAAAGAGGTCTCGCCAACATTACCCCAAACCGGGCAGCAATATCTGAAGTGAGGTTCAACGAGGCTTTTATACGTATCACTAAGGCCTAGTTTCCATGGAAGCGTTACGATCGTTTGGATCACTGTGAACGACTGCAGCGATCCTAGCGATCCCATTGAAACGTCCTCGAACGATCCTAGCGATCAAAACGATCAGGATTGCTGCAATAGAAACTTGCTCTATGGCACTACTCCCCGGCGGGTCCACTCCTATATAAGAGTTGTAACCATGACAATCTGGCACTTTTGGAAATGAACCCTTATCTCTGATTTTTGTTCTTTGAGAATAACCCTTTTCCGGCATTTTCTCTGACACAGGACAGAAAATTACTACCCTAATTTTGTGATTTCTAGGAGGTTCCTAAAGACCAAGGGTTAGAGAAAATACTTCAGTTTGGATAGTATCCCACACCTTAAATCACTGATATTCATATGTAGACACCTAATTCGAAGGATTGGTCAATTATCCACCAAGACTTTTTGACTTGACATTATTTCTTTGGAATGACATCATAAAGTATCCTCTTGTGGATATAAGCAATCAAGAAGCGTGAAAATGTTTATCAATTCCATCTTAACATTATAATGCAAGACATTATATTTCAAAAAGTGGCTCATCTCATCCAACTCATCAATACTTTCCATCCAAAAACAACAAACAACGTCGCCTTAGCTGTAAACAAAGCTCATAGCTCTGGTGTGTCCATTAGGGATTTAGGGTTGTTCTGTTTTCAAAACTTAAACATGTAAAACGATATCAGTTGAACCTTGCAACTTCCCCGTTGCATTGCTTTCCTTGCCATTTGATTTGGGAAGGTTTTCGTAATATGATAATGAATGCAGCAACATAACACTGCAGCAGCTGTATATAATTATGAAGAGCATGCATGTGAACAGAAAGAAACACAAACACAAGTTTTTCTTACCACAATACCATACTTCTTGCCCAACTTCTTCTCGCCAGATACACAGATATGCAGACAAATACCTTTGTGCGCATGGACCTAATTTTCAGCAGAGTCCAACTGGTCCAACAGAGTCCATGTTTGGTTTGATTCATTTTCCCGCCCAAATTGCCCAAAGGCCCAGGATGTTGTTGTCGTTGTCATTGTTGTTGTTGCTTATGTTCAGAATTCCATTCAATTTGGAAGACCTTTTTTTGGCAAAGCATGTTTTGATATCGCAAATGGTAAGCCTTGTCTTTCTCAGCCTTCTTTGAAAGTAGGAAACGACATTTTATTTTGATAAACGTTTACAGTTAAAGCCAACAACATGAGCATATAAGTGAAAAAACAATGGTGGTTTTCTATCTTCCAGTACCACATTACCAATTACAAACTTTGCGTATGAACCAGGGTCATCAGGCCTAGGGTACACTTGGTCACATTTGATTAAATCATCTACATTGTGTCAGATTCAAAACCTACATTGTAGTGATACTAATTTCAGAATTGTGCATTTGAGGCAGCTTGCAACACTGAATAATGTCTAATTTCTTCAGGTAGGCCAGAGAAGTCCAAAGCAAGAGTTACATACATACAAAGCCAGGGGAATTTTGACAGGCTGATCAAATATTTTGTAAGCAAATAAACTTATGGCAGTTATGCACTGGGCTAGTAAAATGAAGTAGAATAGATAGTTGTTACCAAGACACAGTGTTATGATCAGCTCATTGCTTTATTTCAACCTTGCAATGTGAGCCAAAGGTTTTAGAATGTGGAAGGATAGGATTACCACAAAACTCCAAATTGTCTTCAAGTGTTGTTTTTGTAGACAGTAGACCAATCTATCTCTCATTGCATATATTTTCCAAGAAAGCCAGAAGTTTGAAACATTGCACCAAAACTGGACCTTCTGCTTTAAATCAACCAATTTACAGTATCTTTCATTGACTGATACTGTAAATGTTATTGTTGAGTGTGGAGGGTAAGGAATCAATTTAGTCATCTAGATGAGTGGTTTTGGCTCAGTTGTATGCATTTTAATATATTTTTACCAAGAGTCATGTCAACAGTCATAAATCTACATATGTTAATATTTGACTCTTTTTGAATTTTGAAAACTCTCGGAAACATTTCTGAAAAAGGACCCTTTTTCCTAGTTTCTATGTCCTAGATTTTTCACAAATTCCCGACCCTTTCTCCTAGATTCCGTAGACTCTCATGGTTACAATCTTCCATAGGAGTGGACCCGCCGGGCACTACTCTAGCGATCAACGAGCAATCGCAACGATCCGAATCTAGAAGTTGACGGCGATCCAAATGATCGTAATTAATTAACAAACAACATTCAACAGTTTTGCAAATAAAACAACCTGAATAGATTTTTAGGGACGATCTTTGAAAGCTATAGACTTTGGCATTTCCAAGTTAGCGGAAAATTTGTAGACATTTGAAAGCACATATCTCTTTAAAAATTCATCAGATTCTTAGAAACTGTTTAGTGACTGTTTGGAACCAATTGAGCCGTTAAATTAAAACCACTCCAACACTGGCGATTTTTTAAAACAGACTCAAAACATTTGAAAAATCATAGACATATCCCGGATGAATCCTATACATCGAAATTAGAGTTTGGTCATTATCTTCTTCTATTCTCGTCAAATTGTGATTTGCTTCTGTGTTCTAGTTTATATTATAGAGACACATTGTAATTATGTTAGCCTTTATTGTTTTTTTAGCAAGGCACATCGTAAAACAATTTTTCTTACATAGAAAATGAATGTATTTCCCTGAATAACTAATTAAAAATGAAAAAAGAAAAAAATGAAATGAAATGATGATGTATTATGAAATATCTCCTTGTCAGAAAAGAACTCATGCAAGGGGGTTACTTGACTAGGGAAGTGACGGGGGTGTGGGGAAAATCTCTCTACATCCTGTACCCTGTCGAATCAAAAATGCCCCAAAAGTGCAAAAGTATACCCTGTCGTATAAAACTTTGCTAAAAGGACCAAAAGTGTACATGATCCGTTGTTTCAAGAGAGCTCTAAAAAATTTCCTTCAACATGATACCCTGTCGCATAATCTTCTTATTAATTTTGATATGCTATTGGATAATGTTAATTAGAAAAGGACACCCTGTCGCATAATTTTTACTTCAAAGGACACCCTGTACCCTGGGTACCAGATAAGACACCCTGATAAGCGACACATCCCGTCAAGTCAAGTATGGGTGTACCCCCCTTAGGGAAATTCAAAATTCATTATAAACTTAATTCAACTTACTTCATACTTGCTGTCTTTGTCTTTGATGACTGCAACAATGAAAACATATTTAGAAGCGCGTGGCACATTTTTCGTGTATGATTATTGCATTGACAATCGTCCTGTCTCTTTACACGTGCATTGACAATGAATTGAATACCAGCCTTCTTCGGGAAATATTTCAAACACCTCTCATACCACAATCAGTTCAGAATAGTAAGACTGATTTGGGCTTAATCAATTCAGATATCTACTTTAGCCTAACTTCTACCGGGAAGTGATAAAACTAACAGCTAGCCATTCATCACATTCGTTCGAACTAGTTTTTAGAATGAAGCTAATGTAGTTAGCTAAAATTAGTCATAGGGTATAGTTCTGAAGTTACAAGCGATTCATAGAAGTGCAGCATAGGGCTCAAATCCTTGCAAAAACTTTGAAATAGAATGTGTAAAATGTTATTGCCTAAATCTTTCAACTGAATGGATCGAAGGGAACTTTAGGCCATTCGCAATAATTCCAGAAAGAAAATTTTTGATATCGTCAATGCTTTTACAGTTACGGCATCTAAAAAATTTCTGCTAGTTTTGAGGTTGTGACGTCATCAAAATGTTAAATAGTAAATCATAAAAGCGACAGACGTTTGCTTGCTACCATCTTGTAGATCGTCAAAAACTGAGTATTGCTCGTATTGATCATTTTGACTTTCCTCAATCAGTTTACAATTTATGGTGCTTTTAATCTTTTCCAAAGCTCCGGATACTTTCTCTGGTAAACCCTTCCATAAAACGTAGAAAAGCTGTAATTTCAAAAATAATGATGATATCGAAAATGCTCTTTCCGGAATTATGGTGAATGACCTAAAGTTCGCTTCGATCTGCTGACTTGCAAGAATTAGGCAATGGCATTTTACACACTTGATTTTAAAGCTTTGCAAAGATTCGAGCCCTATGCTTAGGAGTGCTGCTCTCTGAATCGTGCAACATAAACCTAAACATTTGGATCAAATTTGCTAACATCAAAGCTCCACAGCAATGAAAATTGGACCAAATCGAGCTTTCTCATCGCTTGAGCAATACACCTTTTCAATTAACGGCTTCGTTTTGGAAATTACTGAAAATGAAATTTCACATGATAGAGGCTGAGGAAATTCTGAAAAATTCCAAAACGAGGCTGCTTAGTTGAAAAGGTGTATCTGTTGAGAACTTGAGGTCAACCGTTATCTGTCAGCTAGTTCCTAGCATAGTCATGCAGAATTGGTAGCTAATATAATCATGCAGAATCGATAGCTTCTAGGTTGAAAGATTTTTTAAAATCAAATCATTTGCAATTCAAAATTAACTACAAAATTTGAATTTAAAATTAAAATCATTTGCAGTGTGAGAACGATACAGCTAATTTCCACAAACTAAATTTTTTTACGTAAGTTGTTACGTTAGCTACACAAAAATCATTAATTCATAGAGATCATGATAAATGGCTTGAGAGTTACATGTTGTCAAAAGCGTGCTTATTTCTTTTACTCAACCAGTAGCTTTGAATTATACTCACCTTGACTTAGTAGCTCAACTTCCTTCTCCAGAGTCCTGATCTTTCTCAAGTTTTCTTTAAGCTAAAAAAAGTCAATTGTAATTCTTCAAAGTTCATCTTTGACTACAAATGTAGCTTTTCGACAGGATGTCCAAAAGAATTGACGGCTGCGCTGCTGTTTGTCTGCTTTTGAGGAGACGCAGTTTGATTTTTTTACAGCTGTATGCGAGAGATTGCAAGACAAGCATCTTGTAATGCCAAACGATCGAGAAAGGCCTATTACAAATTTTCTTTCCATCTTTGGTGCCGTTTGTTTTCATTGCTCAAAACGCCGCACTCACTGACTATAGCGCTATTTCTAGCATAGTTCTTAACATAGATTCACAAAAATTTCACATTGTATTGGGTCACACGGTAAGTCTAAAGTCTGTCTAAACATGGACAATAATGCAACGTGTTTGTAGCTTAGAAATTAAAGTTTATTACCTCGATGTTACTGCGTTTCTTTGTTTTTTTCTCTTCGCCTAAAGCCTAACCATTGCTAGGAATGGAATTCAAATGGCTCCTGCGCATCAGAAACAGTTAGCTCTTACACAGCGTTTCTCCTCATTTTAAACTTCCTCTTGTAATATCATAGAGAGGAAGTTTAAAACGAGGATGAACGCTGTGTAGGCCCTAACAGCCTAGATGCGCAGGGACCATTTGAGATTTGAATTCGATTTGTAGCACTGGTTTGGCTTAAGGCGAAGAGAAAACAATGAAGAAAAGCAGTAATATCGCGGTAATGAACTTTTAATTTCTAAGCTACAAACACAATGCATTATTGCCCATGATCTCAAATTAGATGTCACCTGAAATTGTCCGAGAATATAAAAATTGAGGTGTTTGCATCAGCAGTTTGCATTATAGCAAATCTTGCATGACATCTGATTTGAGACACTGGGGGCACATGACCCAAGATTTGCAATCGTTGGAACCGGGGGTGGGCACTGAGGGCACATGCCCCCAAGATTTGCAATAAACAAAGAAGTGCCTTGTTGTTTTTAGAAAATGCCCCATTTTTAAGTAAAAGTGCCCTCAAAGTGTCGTGCCCCCAGGTTTGAGATGCTTCCTACGTCCCTGATGATCTCTGCTCGTGTTTGAAAACTCAATTGCTCTAGGGCTACAAACTAATAAACAAGAGAAATCTAATACCTTTAAATCGTAGCCATATCTCTCTAAGGCCTTGTTCTGCTGTTTTGCAGCATCACGCTCCTGTGCAGCATCTTGTGCAGCATCTAGAAGATAAGAATCTCCTAGTGAAAGGGTTGCTTGTAAGACCTAAGTAACAGCCATTCTCCCAGCAGCTCAGGCAAGGGGCTAAACATTCCACTGGAAAATATTTCTATTGCACAAACTTTGAATAGCGATGAAGATTTGATGACGATTCAATGTCATTTAGGTTGACTGACTTGCTTTACATGCCCACGTAAATCAAGTCAATCAAGTAGATTACATCAAATCGTCATCAAACCATCATAACTATACAAAAGTTCATGCATGCACTCATTACATAAGTCACTCTAACTTTCACTTGTTGTTGTTGTTGTTGTTGTTGTTATTGCTTCAGTCGAGGATCCATTTGTCCATAAGTCTCTGTTGTGCCGAAAAGTCTGCCGGGGGAGTGAAACAACAGACTTTTGGAATGAGTCTTTGCATCAGTTAGAATATCCTTTTCTATTTTCTGAAGTAATTCAGAAAAATGTTTCTGTCCACACTTTTGCCGTCATAGCAGTCACAGCAAGAAAAAGTTAAATTTCCCGATAGTTTTTGAATGGAAATCGAGGGGAAACGGTCAGGTTTCTCTGGAAAATTGAAGGGAAACAGAAATTTCCATTTTCCTCTTAGGAAATTGTTAGGAAAGTGTCCGTTTCCCTAAAATTTTCGACACAAAGAATATGGGAAAATTTCACCATTCTTTTTCACAGAGTTTCGGCTTCTGCTACATTTCAAACATTAGCACTTACCAGCAATAAACAGACTGAGAAATTCAGAATTTAATCATGATTAAACAAGACAATTTGATACTCATACAACACATCCATACTTTGAAAGACTCTGAGAAAACGTTCAGCGTTTTCATGGCAGGTTGTTAGTTCTCTTAAAACAGTCGTAAACCGATACAAGAATAACAAGAGGATCAGCACGGCAGCTACACATTTTGGGATTAAGCAACTGGGCAATATCTCCCTACTTTCAACGTAAAACTTAAATCAAACAAACAGGCTTGTTAAGGCAGTTTTAGGCAAGATGTAGCAGATTCGTGTCCACCATTTACAAGAAAAATTATATTTCTCTTCCAACACCGTTTTCTAAATTTTTAAAGTTGATAATTGAAACTTCTTACCTCGCAGCTGTCTTCCCCTCTGCTCAACAGCCTGTCAAAAGAGATTACGTATTCAATTCTTTTTATCAAAATTTCTTGCAAAGGAAATATGCAGAATTTAGTACAGAAATTTTCGAATTGTCCACTGTCTAATGCTGGCAGAATCTCACGTCGGTTGGCCTGACAGCAAAGTTTGCTAATCTACGGGCAGAAATGTGTACAAAAATCACACTTACTATTCCGGCAGAATGTTCCGCTGGATTCTTCTCAAGGGTAGGTAAATGGCTATAGTTTTCTAATGTTCATTCTGCCAATGGTCTCCTTTTGTTCAACGAAAAGGCTTTGAAATATTCTACAGTTTTCTCAAATGTAGGACTGAAGTCTGTCTCTAATTAGATGTATTGTGAAATCTGCTTGATCCCAAGAAAGCTCATGCAATTCTTTATTGTTTTTCTTTGCAGGCACCTGAATGTTACAGCTAATTCGAGACAGCATATTCAGATAATCTTAAATCACATTAATGAGTTACAATTCAATAAACGAACTTACCATAAGATTTTTCCTGCATTCTTCCAAATCTGAAACAAGTAAATATCACTCAGCTGAAATTCTACTTTCAGCACATTGCAGCATGAAGATTAAGATAAAAAATTTAAATAAATGCGGCGGATACTGAAAAATATCAAAATTAGTCACTACATCATTTTAGGCCCATTCCAGGGGGATGGAATAGTATCCCACAATGCTTTGCGTACCATTCATATTATCGGAGTTGCGCATTGAAACTTGATCAGTCGGCAGTTTTGCACGAACGCGAAGGACGAAGCTGTGACGTTGGCCTAAAATAACGGAAGCTTTGCAAGTGTCAATTCGCTGATTTTGAAACTAAATAAAACCACCCAACAGCTTTAATGCATTGGCCAACTACCAGGAGAAGAGATAGCAGTGAAAATCTGACAAGAGTATTGTTCACTGTTGCAGTGGGGCACGCATGGTTTCTTCGGTCGCATTGGACGAGAACCGCATCTTGTTTTCAGGTGAAATAAAGCTTTAGATGTTGGGACTTAGCGGGACATAGATGTTTTTCTAGCAGTCAAAGCCCTTTGAAGTGTAAATGAAAGAAAAACATTGCTAAGTCCTGTCCCCGTCTGTCAGAAAGCGAAGAACAAATCTGATAAATTTTGGTCGAAGTACGGTGCTTAGGCCCACAGAAACTTCCCACACCGACAATGACTGAACTTCACAATAAAACTGTGTGTAAATGCTCAGTTAATCATATTCTAATCAAAATACCTACCCAAATTGAATAGTGCGTCTCTGTAATGCCAATCTTTAGATCCAGTATAGAAGAGGACGAAAAATTTTCCGCCATTTGCAAAATTTCGAAGAACAGCGCTCAAAAGCTTCGCGGGGGGCCTTTCCATCCCCCCCCCCCTGGGCCCATTCTTTAGTCTTGACAGAAAGCCTTCTTTCAGGTATTTACATTAGAATGTCCAGAACAGGAGTAAATGTTTTCAGAATCTCTTGAGCAAAATCTCAGAGCTGCCCAGGCCATGGGAGTGCACGGACATTCTGCTCTCCAATGCTTTTCAAAAATACTTCCTTTAGCTTCAAATTCAATTTCCTGTTCTTTGATCATGACTGACCTGTTTTCCCTTTTGATGCCAAACAGAGAATGAAAGAAAAGCCCTTCTGCGTATTGATTTACCGTGCTTGAGCTTGTCAATAGCAGGGTTGGTGGATCCCCGGACTACCCCGAAGCCAAACAGGGGTCGGAAAAAAGCCAGAAAAAGCCAAACCTTTCAAAACAATAGATCTTTTGCTGCACCACCTATTGTTCTATTGTTATTTTAAACAATAGAGACTTCCATTCAATTGTTTTCACATCCTATGTTGAGTAGCTCCGGCTAAAACCCCTTTGTCTTTAATTTTCTTTTATTTTCTTATCGGGAATAAAACAAAACAATTTTCAACATCATTGCTTTGATATTCAGGGAGCTGGATTTTTTCAAACGCCGGGCGTTTTTATTGACTCACCCGGTAGTCTTGAAAGAAAATGCCCTAGATTGTGGTTGTCCCACAACATTTTAGGCTTAGAACACAAATCAAACTAGAAATTTAGAGAAGTATGAAGTGAATTGAATGAAAATTGACCAGAGTCTCCAAAAAAGCCAAAATTAAGCCAAAGAGCCAAACTTAATTTTTGAAGCCAACAAAAAGAGAATAGAGCCAAATTTCCAAAATTTGGCTTAAAAAAAAACAAGTTACCAACCCTGGTCAATGGGTAAGTAAGAGAACCAGCAGATAAATCTGCATATACCTTCATGTAGGTGCTTGATCTCATTCAAATACGTGATTCGATTTTTGTCGCACTGAAACAAATGAAACAAGGTTTTATTAAGCAGGGCTTCATAAAAAAGACCCAAAGGTACATTCAGTACAGTTCTTTCTCACTTTGTCAAGGTCTAGGAAAATGTTAAGAGTTTTCGGATGTCCAATAAAATTTCAGGAGTAGGTAGAAACCTATCCTCATGAGCAATGCAACAGACGTTCAGTGAATGACAGATTTTAGCTAGCATAGGTGCCAATTAATAAGCAATCAAAGTTAAATATGATTTCTTCGATCCAAACTCTTGAATGAGTGCTACGGTTCTAGGCTCATTTCTATTTCGATCATTGTACTTATTCCCGCATAGCCTGTGCTTAATCCCTAATAACGACTATCAAAGCTTGATAACGGACTATGCTCGAAACGTCGTGCTTATTTCAATTCGCATTGAGGTGCTTACAGTTTATTTGTTCATCTCTGTAAAAATGCATCACAAGCAACGAGAAGACTTTGATCATTTAAACTGCTTTCACACGATACCAGCACAATTTGAAAACGGTGAAAAATGTGACGGTAGCAAATTTCGGACTGGCGTTCACACGATAACTGCACAATGTGAAAACGATAGAAACTTCAACAGCAATAAGTCGGTGCAATTTCTCCAAGAATTTGATACACAAGAAATCTACCTACACAAGAGCTGTTTAGCCTCAGTTTGAAAGAGTTGAAAATTATTCCGTTTTCATCATTTTCGAGTGTTCAAACGATGCCGTTTTCAAAATGTCCCGGTTAGAGTCCGATTTCAAGATCTACCGTTTCCAAAATCTGCCGGCAAAATGTGTGCCGTTTTTGAGTGAACGGGAGGCCTGTCCTTCACATTTTTCACCGTTTTGAAAATGCGCAGGCATTGTTTGAACGCAGTCTTATAGGTCCCAGATCTTAAAAAGGTTGAAGTGAAAATCTGTGATCTATTTATTTGAACTAAATGACTCAAAAGAAACTTTAGCTACTGTGCCATACACTTTTGCACTAAGGACTCGTCAGCAAGCCCCTTGTGCAAACTTCCAGCGACGATGCAGTAACAAAAAGAAAACAAAGAACAAAAAGAGAATTGATACTAACCACTTTCAGCTCATCTCTGAGTAATTCATTCTCTCTGATTATATCCTTTAGCTGCTCTTCAGCTTTTGTTTTTTCTTTCGACGTCAATGTACTGGCATGGAATGCACGTTCCACTTTTTCCTTCATCGATGCGCAAGTAGCGACCATCTTTTGATGACTATCATCGAATCCTTTACTATCATCTTGTTCTCTTCTAAGACCAGTGACGAGTTTATCCAGTTCGAAATATCTCGCCTTCACTGTTTCCAATTCTTTCTCTTTCTGTTGCAATGTATGCGCAATGCTTATAATCCTTTCCTTTAATTGCTCTTTTCCATTTTGCAATTTCATGTTAGCCTCTGCCAAGTTTGCAATTTTCTCCATCATTGCAGTAAGTTTAATACGAGTTTCTCGAAGCTCATCATTCACTTTTGTATGCTTTATCATGTAATGTTCAGCATCAGTCTTCATACCTAAATATTTGTTTAAAAGGGTTTTTGCATCACATGGAGCATTCTCAAAGTGCTTATTTTGCTCACAAATCGTATCTCCAGATTTCAAATTTCCCCTTGCTTCAACCTTGCATGATTCGATTTCTTTTTTCATCCGCTCATTTTCAGCTGCAAATTTATCCTTTTCTTCGTTACACTTTTCAAGAACTCGTTTTACTTTGTCTAACTCTTTTGCAATATTTTCACAGTGCTCAGACAACTGCTGATTTTCACTTTTCATTCTTAAAATGTATTCCTTATCATCACAACTATCCATATCGACCAGAGAGCATTTTTCCGTGTGATTAACTATATCATCAACATTTGAGTTGTTATCTTTGATATGACTCTCGAATTTCGCCATTTTCCCTTTTTTCCTTGCGATACATTTCCTCTGCTGTTCAGAGCAGCTTTGTATATCCTGCTTTTCTTGGTTGCCCTCAACAAGCAAATCAAACTTGATCTGTAATTCTAACAAATCAGCTTTTAGAACTGCATTTTCCTTAAAGGTCTCATCAATCTTCTTATCTTTGATGTCTATCAAATTTTCCAGTAAACAGATTTGATTTTGTAAATTAGCTTTGAGGCCGTCATTTTTCTTCAGCATCTCTTGAAAACGGACCAACTCCTTGCCGACTGTTGTAAGCTGATTCTTCAACTCTTTGTTTCTGTCTTCTAGCTTGATAGATTTCTCATTGTTTTGCAATAAATTCTTCACTTCAATCTCAAACTGTGCAATCCTCTTGTCTTTCTGATTAGAATCAAGTGCCAACTTTTCAATCTGTTTGCTGAGAACTGAATTCTTGTGGCGCAGAGTATCGATTGACATAACGAGCTCTTCACTTTTTATACGTGCCTCCTCGCGTTGATCTGCTCCCGAAAGTTCGACATCCTTTTCCTCGAGGTTCCTATCAGTTGTCAGTTTCTGAATTTCCATTTGTAAGCGACGGCATTCAGCCTCTTTCAACTGAAGTTTGTTGCAGTTCAGCTGCAAAATCACATTTTCTTCCATCACAGCATCAAGCTTGTCTCTGAGCTTTTTATTTTGCTTCACATGGTTCTCATAGTACTCGTTCTCGGAACGTAATCGTTCATTTTCTTCAAAGAGTACCTCAGCTCTGTCTCTGAGGTTCAAAGGCCCATCTGTTGTACCATAAAACGTGCTTGTTTTTGATGAGATATTTCCAAAATTAGCATCATCTGACGCATTTTTGTTGCTTGACTGTTCAGCAGTTAGACATTCAGTTTCTTTCACTTTTCTCAGCCTCACTGAATACCCCTCATTTGTTGATTCCAAGTGGCTAATATCATTCTCCAGTTTCTGAATATCTTTTCGTAAGTTATAGCATTCTTTCTCTTTTATAAGAAGCTTGTCGCAATTCTGCTGCAAGATGATCTTCATTTCTTTCTTAAAATACTCGTTCTCGGTACGTAATCGTCCATTTTCATCGAAGATTGACTGAACTTTGTCTCTTAAGTTCATAGTTCCGTCGGTTGTGCCATAAGACTTGCTTGCTTTCGTTGCGACATTTCCAACTTTGGAGCCATTTGAAGCTTCATTCTCGTTTAACCTCTCAGAAATCAACACTTCGATTTCTTGCAACTCACTCAGCTTCATTGGATGTCCCTCACTTGTGGCTTCCAGGTGGCTTATCACATTTTCCAACTTCTGAATCTCTTTTTGTAGGGTACAGCATTCCTCCTCTTTTATTAGAAGTTTCTCACAATGCTGCTGCAAGATCTTCTTCATTTCTTTCTCAAAATACTCGTTTTCGGTACGTAGTCGCTCATTTTCTTTCAGGAGTGACTCACCTTTGTCTTTCACGTTCAAAGGTCCATTAGCTGTACCTTTAGACTTGGTAGTCTTCGGCGCTCTACTTCCAGTGTCGGTATCCTTTGATGCATTAATTTCACTTTGCCTGTCAGCAATTAGCAATTCAATTTCTTGCAGTTTACTTAGTTGTGTTTCAATCTTTCTTTCATACTCCTTACTTGTGTCCTTCAGCTGGCCTTCATAAATTTTCAATTGCTGAACTTCTTTTTGCAGGGTAAGGCACTCCTTCTCTTTTAACTGAAGTTCGTTGCATTTCTGCTGCAAGGTCGAATTTTCTTTCATTACAATTTCAAGCTTGTCTCTCATTAATTTATTTCGCTTCATTTGTGCCTCAAAAAACTCATTCTCGGTAAGTAACCGTTCATTATCATCAACAAGTGACTGAAGCTTTTCTCTCAAGTCCATAGCTCCGTCGGTTGTGCTATAGGACTTGTTTGTCTTCAATGCAGTATTTCCAACTTCGGCACCAATTGAAGCAATTTTCTCGCTTTCTCTCTTAGCACTTGGCGATTCAGTTACTTGAAACTGATTCAGCTTCATTGGGTATCCTTCTCTTGTGGATTCCAGATGGCTTACATAATTTTCCAATCTCTGAATCTCTTTTCGAAGGCTACAGCATTCCTTCTCTTTGATAAGAAATTGGCTGCTATTCTGCTTTAAGATCTCCTTCATTTCTTTCTCAAAATACTCGTTCTCGGTACGTAATCGTTCATTTTCATCGATGAGTGACTGAACTTTATCTTTTAAGTTCATAGGTCCGTCGGTTGTGCCATAAGACCTGTTTGTTTTCGATGCAGCATTTCCTGCTTTGGTACCATTTGCAATCTCATTCTCTTTTAACCTCTCAGAAATCAACAATTCAATTTCTTGCAGTTCGCTATGCTTCATTTGATGCCTTTCATCTGTGGATTCGAGTTGGCTTATTACATTTTCCAACTTCTGAATCTTCTTTCGTAAGCCACAGCATTCCCTCTCTTTTATCAGAAGTTTGTTGCAATTCTGTTGCAAGATGTCCTTTATTTCTTTCTCAAAATACTCATTCTCGGTACGCAGTCGTTTATTTTCATTGAAAAGCAACTCCACTTTGTCCCTCACGTTCTTAGGTCCATCAGTCGTACCTTTAGACCTGCTTGTTTCCGATGCAGTATTTTCAGCTTCAATATCATTCGAAGCATCAATCTCACTTTGCCTCTCAGCAATTAACAATTCAATGTCTTGCAATTCACGTGGTTCTGTCTTAATCTTTCTTTCATGCTCCTTACTTGTCTCCTCTTCATATTTTCTCGATTTCTGAATCTCTTTCTGCAAGTTAAGGCATTCAGTCTCTTTTAACATAAGTTTGTTACAATGCTGCTGCAAGGCTACATTTTCTGCCAGTACAGCATCAAGCTTGTCTCTCACCAATTTATTTTGTCTCATCTGTTTCTCCAAATACTCATTCTCGGTATATAATAAATCATTTTCATCGAAGAGCGACTCGAGTTTGTCTCTCAAGGTCATAGATGCCTCGGTTGTGCCTTTATTCTTGCTTATTTTCGACACAGTATTACCAGGATATGCATCGTTTGCTGCATCTTTCTTGCTTAATCGCTCAGCAACTAACGACTGAAGTTCTTGCAGTTCATTTAATTGTGGCATATACTTTGTAGCATGGTCCTCATTTATGCCTCTCAGCTGGCTTACATCATTCTTCAGTTTCTGAATCTCTGCCTGAAGGCTACAGCATTCGTTCTCTTTCACCACAAGTTTGTCGCAACTCTGCTGCAAGTTTGCTTTCATTTGCTTCTTTAAATTCTCATTCTCGGTATGTAATCGTTCATTTTCTTCAAAGAGTGACTTAGCTTCATCTTTCAGCTGAAGAAGCACATCAGTTGTGCCTTTATCCTTGCTCCTTGTCGAAGCACTATTTCCAGCTTCGGTATCATCTGATGCTCGCTGTCTCTCTGCGGTTTGCAACTGACGTTCTTGCAGTTCACCCAGCTTTATTGCATACCCCTCATTGCTAGCCTTTAATTGACTTACGTCATTTTCCAATTTCTGAATCTCTTTTTGCAAACTGCTGCACTCATTTTCTTTCAACAGAAGTTTGTTGCAATTGTGCTGCAAGGTCGCCTTCATTTGCCTCTCCAGATGCTTTTTCTCTGTATGCAATCGCTCATTTTCATCAAAGATCGACACAAATTTTTCTCTTAGGCAGATAGGTGGGTCAGTTGTGCCTTTAGACTTGCTGGTTTTCGATGCAGTGTTTCCAGCTCCAGTATCAGTCGATGTACTTTGCGCTTTTGCCCTCTCAGAAATGAACAATTGGATCTCTTGCTGTTCTTTTTGTTGTGTCTTAAGTTTTCTTGCAAGCTCTTCATTTTTTACTTGCAGCTGACTGACATCATCTTCCAGTTTCTGAACTTGTTGTTGTAAGCCACAGCATTTCTTCTCTATCAATGGAAAGTTTTCACAATTTTGCTGCAAGGTCAGATTTTCTGCTATTACAGCATCAAGCTTGTCCCTTATCTCTTTATTATCAGTCATTTGTTCCTTCAAATACCCATTCTCCGTATGTAATTGTTCGTTTTCATTGACGAGAGATTCAACTTTGTCTTTCAGCTTTATAGCTCCAGCAGTGATACCTTTAGCCCCGCTGCTTATCGATGCAGCCTTTCCAGCTCCAGCATCAGTAGATGTACTTTTCTTGTCTGCCTTTTCAGAAAGTAGCAACTGAATTTCTTGCAGTTCATTAATTTGAGTTTTATGTTTTGTCGCATTCCCTTCCCTTGTACCTATCAGTTGTTTTAAATCATTTTTCAGTTTCTGAATCTCTTGCTGTAGGCTACCACATTCCTTCTCTTTCAACTGAAGTTTGTTGCAATTCTCCTGCAAGGTCAAATTTTCTGCCATTACAGCATCCAGCTTGTCTCTCACCTCCTTATTCCGCATCATTTGTTTCTCTAAGTACTCATTCTCGGTACGCAATCGTTCATTCTCTCCCAAGAGTGATTTACCTACGTCTTCTAACTGAAGAGACACATCAGTAGAAACTCTACTCCCGCTTGTTTCCGATGCAGTGTTTCTAGCTTCGCTATAATTTGATGCACGCCGCCCCTCTGCAGTAAGCAACTGAACTAACTGCTGTTCATTTAGCTTGGTTGCATACCCCTTTATAGTGTCTTTCAGCTGGCTTACATTATTTTGCAGAGATGCAATGCCATTATCAGCTGTCTGAAAGCCTAACGAGCTGACCTCTGCCTCCAGTATTTGTTGTAATTGTTCTTTGACAAGCTCACATTCATTTTCCAAAAGCAAGATGTAATACTTCATTTCCTTTTCAGAATCGAGTGTTATCTTCAGCTTATCCTGCAACTGGAGAAATTTCTTAGATTTGCTGCAAGATTCTCTTCTTAGCTTGGCATTATATTTTTCCAGCCTGGCCAGCTCCAACCTTTGCTCTTTGGCACCCTTTAAACATTGTTGGAATATTGCTCGCTCTCCTGAAAGTTGGTTTTGAATCTTGTCAAAGTCCTGAACCTTGGATTCAAGCTTGTTGAAGTCAACTTGCAGATTATCAAAATCAGCTTGCAGATTGTTATATTCTTCCAGATTGTTTTGAAGGCCTTCGGAATCTTTCCCCAAACACTCACATTCCTTTTCCAGCAACACGATATATTCATCTAGTGTGCGCTGCGCCTTCATCGCTCGTTCAACGGCGTTATCAAGCCCTTTATTTTCTTCACTTAGCTGATTAGCTCTTGCTTCCAATCGATTGTTCTCTCTTGTAAGATGTTCTGTTTCCTCTATGAGTTTCATGTTTTTCTTGACGAGAACTTCGTTTTCACTACGAACCATTTCTATTTCCTTGCAAAGCCTCTCATCTTTCCTACTTGCATCAAGTACAAGCTTCTCTATATCTTTTTCTAGGACAGAATTCTTCTGGTTTAAAGTGTCGACTGATTTGAGAAGTTCTTTATTTTTGCTACATGTCTTCTCATGTTTATCTGTGTTTGACTGGAAATATTCCACGTCCTTCTTCACAGTCTCGTAGTCAGTTGTCAGCTTCTGAATCTCTTCTTGTAAGCTAAGGCACTCAGTCTCTTTTAACCGAAGTTTGTTCAGGGTAACATTTTTTGTCATTACAGCATTAAGTTTGTCTCTCACCTCTTTATGTTGCCTCACTTGGTCATCTATTTTATCGAAGAGAGACTTAACTATATCTTTCAGTGTCATAGGTACATCGCTCGTACCTCTAGGCTTGGTTGCTTTCGAAGCAGCATTACCGGCATCGGTATCAGTTGATGCACTTTTCTCGCTTCCTCTCTCGGACCCCAACAATTCAATTTCTTGCAGCTCAATTAGTTTTGTCTTTAGTCTTAATGCATGCCTTTCCTTTGTACCTTTCATCTGACTTATCTCGCTTTCCAATTTCTGGATCTCTTTTTGTAGGTTGAGGCATTCAGTCTCTTTTGACTGAAGTTTGTTGCAGTGCTGCTGCAGGGTCACATTTTTTGCAGTTGCAGCCTTAAGCTTGTCTTTTACCTCTATATTTTGCCACATTTGGGCCTCTATTTTTTCAAAGAGGGACTTAACTTTATCTTTAAGCTTCACAGGCATCTCGTTCGCAACTTTAGGAACATCGTTCGCGCCCTTAGAGCTGCTTGCTTTCGACGCAGTATTTCCAGCATCATCATCATTTGATGGACTTTTCTCGATTGCCCTATCAGCAATTAGCATTTCAACTTCTTGCAGTTCAGTCAGTTTTGTTGCAAGCCTCTTATTTGTGGATTCCACATGGCTTAAATCATTTTTCAATTTTTGAATTTCTGTCTGCAGGCTACCGCATTCCTTCTCTTTTAACAGCATTTTGCGGCCATTCTCCTGCAACGTTGTCTCCATTTGTTTCTCCAAGCGGTCATGCTCCCTATGTAATCGTTCATTTTCTTTACTGAGTGACTTTGCTTCGTCTTTTAGCTGCATAAGCCCACCAGTTGTGCCTCTACGCTTGTTTCTTTTCCATGCAGCACTTCCAGCTTCAGCATTATTTGATACACCTTGTCTCTCAGCTTGCAACGGCCCTTCTTGCAGTTCATTTGGCTTTGTTGCATACCCCTCATTTGTGTCTCTCAGTTGTTTTAAATCATTTTGCAATCTCTGAACCTCTGTCCTTAGGCTATCACATTCCTTCTCTTTTAACCGAAGTCTGTTCCAATTCTGCTGCAAGGTCAAATTTTCTGCCATTACAGCATCAAGCTTGTCTCTAACCTCCTTATTCTGCATCAATTGTTTCTCCAAAGACTCGTTCGCCGTATGTACTCGTTCATTTTCTTTACAGGGCGACTTTGCTTCGTCCTTCATCTGCATAATCCCACCAGTCGTGCCTCTACGCTTGTTTCTTTTCAATGCAGCACTTCCAGCTTCAGCATTATTTGATGCACTTTGTCTCTCAGCTTGCAACGGACTTTCTTGCAGTTGATTTGGCTTTGCTGCATACCCCTCATTTGTGTCGCTCAGTGCTCTTAAATCATTTCTCAGTTTCTGAATCTCTTGCTGCAGGCTATCACATTCCTTCTCCTTTAACTGAAGTTTGTTGCGATTCTCTTGCAAGGTCAAATTTTCTGCCATTACAGCATCAAGCTTGTCTCTAACCTCCTTATTCTGCATCGTTTGTTTCTCCAGATGATCGTTTTCTGCATGTAATCGTTCATTTTCTTCAAAGAGTGACTTAGCTTCGTCCTTTAGCTGCAGAAGCACATCAGTTGTGCCTTTAGCCGTGCTCGTCTTCGATGAAGGAATTCCAGTTTTGGTATCATTTGATGCACCTTGTCTATCAGTTTGCAATGGAACTTCTTGCAGTACCTTCAGTTTTGTAGCATACCCCTCATTCGTTTCTTTCAGTTGTTTTAAATCTTTTTCCAATTTCTTGATCACTGTTTGTAGGCTACCACATTCCTTCTCTTTCAACAGAAGTTTGTTGCCATTCTCCTGCACGGTTGTCCTTATTTGTTCCTCCAAATGCTTCTTCTCCACACGTAATTGCTCATTTTCTTCTGAGAGTGACTTAGCCTTATCTCTTAGCTGATGAGGCATATCAGCTGTACCTTTAATCCTGCTTGTTTTCGATGCAGTACTTCCAGCTTTGGTATCCTTAGGTCCACCTCGTCTATCAGTTTGCAAGTGACCTTCTTGCTTCGTTGCATACCCCTCATTTGTGTCTCTCAGTTGCTTTAAATCATTTTGCAATCTCTGAATCTCTTTCTTTAGGCAATCACATTCCTTCTCTTTTAATTGAAATTGGTCGCAGTTCTCCTGCAACTTCACATTTTTTGCCATTACAGCATCAAGCTTGTCTCTAACCTCCTTATTCTGCATCATTTGTTTCTCTAAATGCTCGTTCTCCGTATGTAATCGTTCATTTTCTTCAAAGAGTGACTTAGCTTCGTCCTTTAGCAGTAGAAGCACATCAGTTGTGCCTTTAGCCCTGCTTGTCTTCGATGTAGGAACTCCGGTCTTGGTATCATTTGATGCATCTTGTCTATCAGTTTGCAAAGGAACTTCTTGCAGTACATTCAGTGTTGTTGCATATTCTTCATTCGTGTCTTTCAGTTGTTTTAGATCATTTTCCAATTTCTGAATCGTTTTTCGTAGGCTGCTGCATTCATTCTCTTTTAATAGAAGTTTGTTGGAATTATCATGTATGGTCGTCTTCATTCGCTTCTCCAGATGTTCGTTTTTAGTATGCAATTGTTCATTTTCATTGAAGAGCGATTCAATTTGGTGTTTCAGCCTCATAGCTCCAACGGCCATACTCTTAGCCCCGCTTGTTTTCGATGCAGCCTTTCCAGCACCTGCATCAGTAGATATACTTTTCTTGTTTGCCTTCTCAGTAAGTAGCAACTGAATTTCTTGCAGTTCATTCATTTGAGGTTTATGTTTTGTAGCATGCCCTTCCTTTGTGCCTTTCAATTCTCTTACATCATTTCTCAGTTTCTGAATCTCTTGCTGCAGGCTATCACATTCCTTCTCCTTTAACTGAAGTTTGTTGCGACTCTCTTGCAAGGTCAGATTTTCTGCCATTACAGCATCAAGCTTGTCTCTAACCTCCTTATTCTGCATCATTTGTTTCTCCAAATGCTCGTTTTCGGTATGTAATCGCTCATTTTCTTCAAAGAGTGACTTAGCTTCGTCTTTTAGCTGTAGAAGCACATCAGTTGTGCCTTTAGCCCTGCTTGTCTTCGATGTAGGAACTCCGGTCTTGGTATCATTTGATGCATCTTGTCTATCAGTTTGCAAAGGAACTTCTTGCATTACGTTCAGTTTTGTTGCATATTCCTCATTCGTGCCTTTCAGTTCTTTTAAATCACTTTCCAATTTCTGAATCTCTTTTTGTAGGTCACTGCATTCATTCTCTTTTAACAGGAGTTTGTTGGAATTATCATGTAAAGTTGTCTTCATTTGTTTCTCCAAATGTTTGTTTTTCGTATGCAATTGTTCATTTTCATTGAAGAGCAATTCAATTTGGTCTTTTAGCTTCAGAGTTGTAGCGGTGGTGCCTTTAGCTCCGCTTGTTTTAAGTGACGCCTTCCCAGCCCCGGCATCAGTAGATATACTTTTCTTGTCTGCCTTCTCAGCAAGTAGCAACTGAATTTCTTGCAGCTCATTCCATTGAGGTTTGTGTTTTGTAGCATGCCCTTCCTTTGTGCCTTTTAGTTCTCTTAAATCATTTCTCAGCTTCTGAATCTCTTGCTGCAGGCTATCACATTCCTTCTCCTTTAACTGAAGTTTGTTGCGACTCTCTTGCAAGGTCAAATTTTCTGCCATTACAGCATCAAGCTTGTCTCTAACCTCCTTATTCTGCATCATTTGTTTCTCCAAATGCTCGTTTTCTGCATGTAATCGTTCATTTTCTTCAAAGAGTGACTTAGCTTCGTCCTTTAGCTGTAGAAGCACATCAGTTGTGCCTTTAGCCTTGGTAGTTCTCAATGTAGTACTTCCAGCTTCAGTATCACTGGCTGCATTGTTACTTTCTGCATTCAGCAACTTAACTTCTTGTAATTCATTTAGTTTTGTTACAAACCCCTCATTCTTGTCTACCAGTTGTTTTAAATTATTTTCCAATTTCTGAATCTCTTTTCGTAGGCTACTACATTCTTTCTCTTTCAACAGAAGTTTGTTGCAATTTTGCTGCAAGGTTGCCTTCATCTGTCTCTCTAAACGCTCGTTCTCCGAATGTAATCGCTCATTTTCAGCAAAGATCGACTTAGAAGTGTCTTTTGGCTCCGTAAACCCACCAGTTGTTCCTCTACCCTTGCTTCTTTTCGCTGCAGTACTTCCAGCTTTAGTAGCACTTGATGCATTTTTGCTTTCTGCATTTGATAAATGACCTACTTGCGGTTCATTCAGTTTCGTTGCATTTGTTGCGTGTCCCTCATCTGTGCCTTTCAGCTGTTTTAAATCATTTTCTAACTTCTGAATCTCTTTTTTTAGGCTACTGCATTCTTTCTCTTTTAGCAGAAGTTTGTTGCAATTTTTCTGCAAGGTAACCTTCATTTGTCTCTCCAAATGGTCGTTCTCTGTATGTAATCGTTCATTCTCTTCAAAGAGCAACTTAGCTCCGTCTTTTAGGACCATAACTCCATCAGCTGTTCCTTTTTCCTTGCTTGAATTTGATTCAGTATTTCCAGCTTTGGTATCAGCTGATGCACCTTGGCCATCAGTAGTTATTAATCCAATTTCTTGCAGTTTACTTAGCATCGTTGTATGCCCCTCATTTGCAGCTGTCAGCTGGTTGACATCATTTTCCAGAGATGCACTTTCATTTTCAACTGTCTCCAATGCTTCTGTTTTGGCAGCTACGTCCCGTATTTGTTCCAAGTCCCTGTTTACAAGTTCACATTCATTTTCCAAGAGCAAGATGTATGCCTTCATCTCTTTCTCAGAAGCAAGTGCTACATTAAGCTTCTTCTGTAATTTAGGACCCTTTCTACAATTGCTGCAACATTCTTTGTTTACACTTGCTTTGAATTTTCGTAGCCTCGCTAACTCCAACCTTTGTTCTTTGGCACCCTTTAGACATTGTTCGAATACTGCTCGTTCTTCTGTTAGTTGGTTTTGAATCTTGTCAAAATCCCCAACCTTGGCTTCAAGCTTGTTGTAATCAACTTGTAGATGATCGAAATCAGCTTGCAAGTCGTTCAGCTGTTGCAGCGTATTTTGAAGCATTTCAGAATCTTTTCCCAAACACTCACATTCCTTTTCAAGTTGCAGAATATATTCATGTCTTGATCGCTGCGCCACCGTTGCTCGTTGAACGGCATTGTCAAGGCGTCTGTTCTCATCGCGCAGTTGGGTGGTTTTGGCTTCCAATCGAGCATTCTCCTTTTTAAGATTTTCTGTTTCCTCTCTCAGTTCAGGATCGTTTGGCACAGGAACATCGTTTTCATTATGAAACTTTTCTATTTCTTTACGTAGCCTCTTGTTTTCCTTTTTAAGTTCGCTTACTTTAACTTCATCCATCTGGCACAAGCTCATTGCGTCATTCGTATTGCTAGATCCTGAGTTGTTGCTGTCACCCATCGCAACAGACTGCGCAGTCTTGGGTGAATCAATTTTGCTGGATGCAGCAAGTGGCTCTTCTTTTCTGTCTTTGCGGTCTTCGAGCTCTGTACGCAGCATGTTTCGCTCTGTAACGAGGTCTTCGATCTTTGCTCTTAGTTGAGTGTTCTCAAATTTTAAGGGACCGTAAGTTGCTGCCTTCTGCGTCAACTCCTTGCATACCTTATGCATTTGTGTGACTTCATTAGCTTTCTGGCTAATTTGTTTCCGTAGATCCAGAACTATCTTCTCAGGTTCACTGAGGCCTCCGCTCATCTCACGCATGCATGTAATTTCTTGTCTCAAGAGCTCGTTTTCTTTGCTGAGATCTATTTCCTCCTTAGTTTCCTTTGACTTCTTAGCATTATTCTTCATTAATTTAAGCTCTACACTTAGACCTTCAATCGTAGTTTGCAAAGAAGAATTCTCCATTTTCAATGAGTCTATATTCCTTGCTTTTAAAGCAAATTTGTCACACTTATCTTGAATATTCTCCTTTTCAGCACTAATAAGACTAACTTGGGTTTTCAACTCCTTGTTCTCGAGCATTTTTGCACTTAACTCTGCACTTACGTTGTGAAGACGACCAACCTCCTTCTGTAATTGTTCATTTTGCTTCACAAGATCTACGTTTTGGCAGTCCGGATTATTGATTTCATGAGCTTCAGCACTCGTTGTGTCGCCTTCAATATTTTGGTCTGTTTCATCCGATTTCAAAGGGCCTAATTTGCGTCTTGCTTCAAAAAGCTCAAACAACAGTGTTTCATTCCTCTCGCTCAGTTCTTCAATCTTCTCTTTTAACGCATCATCTTTGCCAACTAAGGCCTTCATGGTCTCATTTTCGGTTCTCAAGGTATCATTTTCGCGTTTTAGATGAGATTTGTCCTCGCAGACCTCATGCAGATGGGCCTGCAGGCCCTGAATTTTGTCAGAAAGTGCAGCATTCCATTCTTCTGCTCTTTCTTCAAGCAGTTCATAAGCTCTCGTAAGCGCAACTAACTCTGTTACTTCCTCTTCGCTGCCTTGTAACTTAATAAGTGAGCGTGATCTCCCTAGTCCAATTTCCTTGCCTGTTTTAGGCACCAGTCCAAACTGTTCGCATTTATCAGCTAGAGCTGTGTTCTCCTCTACAAGGGCGTCTACTTTCTCTTGAAGTTCTTTAGATTTGTCTTCTCTCCTTCGCAATGTCTCTTCTAAATCAAATTTCTGTTGGCTAATTTCATGGACATCTTTCTGCAGGTTAAGAACGGCTTCGTTTAAATCATCGCTCCAACCTTCTAGAAATCTAATATCATCTTTTAGGTTGTTGTTGACATGCGCGAGTTGTTTTATGTCCTCTAAAAGGTCCTTTTCTTTCAAGTTACTTTCTGAGAAATTATTAGAAGATTCCACAATCTCTATAAGGTGGCTACCTTTGCTTATAGTCTCGTCCTCATCTGTGTCAGATTCCAAGGCTCTCACCAATTCAGAAAGATCAATGTTACCAGCGAGGATTGAATTTTCTTTGACAAACAATGGACGGTCACTAGCTATAGTTGCTCTTCGACTCATAGCAGCGCCTGTAAAAGACCTGAAGTCTGTATTACGCGTGCCAAGATCAATCGTGGCCCTTCGCATCTTTGCGTTTCCATGACCTGCAATTGCTTTCAAATTCTCCATAGTCAAGGGCTTCTCTTTCTTGATCTTAGAGAGCAAATTACTTCTTTCATTAGGTTCCGAAACGTCGGTTCCTTCGCCAGGACCTTGCTTCAAGTTAGTAAGTAGCTCTTTATACTTCTCTGCGATTTCCTCATTTTCTTCCATAAGTTTAGCATTCTCCTCAAGAAGATCTTCTACTGAAATTACGTGCTCACCACCTTTATTAACTCTCTTCCTCAATGACTCAATTCTTGCCTCCAACTCTCTGCATTCTTCTTGAAGTCCTGCATTTTCATTCTCTGACTTATCAAGGCTCTGACGAACTTTCCAAAGTTCACGGATAAGCTTGCTATTCTCTGCGCCCAGTGCTTCTAGTTCTGCAGCCTGCCCAGAGTTAGGAACAGAGTTAGGAGTAGAGTTAGGAACAGAGCGTGCCACGCCAGTCTGTGTTTCTTCACCACCTTTTCGGTCAATGAGGCATACGGACGGCTTATCATTTTTCCTCGTTAGGCATTCAATCTCTTCGGACAAGTTTTTATTTTGCGACGTTAGCTTAGCATTTTCCTGTTCAAGTTGCTTTATCTGAGACTTGAAAGTATCGATCTGCACTGCCAGATCCTTCATTGTGTTAAGCGATTCTGTGAAAGGAAACAACAATAATTTCGTATCGATACGGTTCCATTCTAGACTTACGACGATGAGTCTCTCGTTTGCCTGAGACCTTTGACTTGCATGATGATGGTGCTTCAGTCAACAGAGACCCATAATATTACTCTGAAAAACCTGGCCCTATTTAGGCCCAAACTTCGCAATTCCTAAAGTACCAATCAGATTGCGAAATTTTGCACAGTAAATTTCAATTCGAATTGAGCATTTCAATTCGAATGATGCAGTTGACTAGATTGTAAACGAAGTTGCTGCGGCAGGTAGCTGAAGAATTCTCTAGGTATGTTTTGGTCTTAAAAACATAGAAAATGTAGCGTTGAAAGATTTATTTTGCACTCACCAGGTAAAGTCGACTTCCTTCGTCAGATTTATACCAAGTTTCTTTGATTAAATGTCTGTTTAACGTCGTTGTTATCAAATTTTCTTTCTGAGGAGTGACAGTTGAACAGAGCTACGGGAGTCGTTCGATCATGATTAGAACGATCGAATGCAGGAAATAGGGCCAGGTTTTTCACTGTTTTCATTATGAGTCCCTGTAGAGCAAGGTTTACCGCAGGGATACAAGGGACTCATCGTTATTAGTCTAGTTCCATTCCTGCTAGCATAGGGTTCAAATCTTGTGGATGTAAAGCAAAGGGCTCAAATCTAGTGGAAGTACAAATTTTATTACGTTTTTATTCGAATTCGAGTGCTTGAGATGAACTTAGCGTACTTTCCTGTAAATGTGCCGGGGAAAGTTTTTGATGCAGTAATTTAGTTTCAAACTGCTGTATTTATCATAATTGAGGCAGTTACACCATCAATGTCTAGATTCTAAACCAGAAGAGCTACAGACTCGTTTATGCCACCATATCGTAGGTCTATTACTTTTTGAAGATCGTTTCTTCTTTCCTCAGCGGATTTAGGATTTACGATGCTTTAAATTCTTTCAAAATTTTCCATGAATTCTTTCAAAACTTATTGAAACGGCACCATTCTAAGAGCAATCATGATATCAAAACATTTTCACGACCTGCTTACAGCAAAGTATATTTAGTTCTTCAAGGCATCCATTTCAAAGAAACGTGAAGTAGAATTTTACGCCAACATTTTTGAAAAGATTCAATAGACGTAAGCCCCATCCTGTATTTACTAATAAAATGTCAAAACGACGCTCTTTGGATAAAATGATTAGTGTTGGGCCGGTAAAACCATTGGTGATAAGACACAATGAGGTTGGATTCGATCGAATTAAATTCTTTGCCTACCAAGAAATTTCATGAAATTTTCTTCTTTGATATTGACAGGCTTTCTGAGCCACATGTTCTTGTATTGAACTGTAGAGCTCCTTCACATAGTTTGGACCTAAGGCCACATCCACACGTATCCAGATAGTTTTGAAAACAATTATTTTTATCCGTATAAAAAGATCTATGTCCACACAAGGAGCATTTGTGACGGTATCCCCGTCCATACGAAAACGCTGTTTTCTTCGAAGTCCGAAAACAGCTAAACAAAATGCCCTCGCGTGTTTCTTAAGATCCGTGCGCATGCTCTGATAGGTAGTAAATCGATGCTATGACGTCAGCGTTTTAGAAAAGCTCCGTTTTCACCCGTCCACTCGACAGCAGGAAATCAAAAAGATCCATTTTGGACAGCATTTTTGGAAAGGTTCGTTTCGGTGACTTAAAACGCCGTCTACATTTGAAAGCAACCCAAAACGGATAAAAAACATGCGTTTTCAAAAGTATCCGGATACGCGAGGACAGGGACAAAGTCGCCTCTTGGCATCTCCTGCTCAAGATTGTCCCTACTCTGGGTAGATTGTCCCACGCAGTGGTCTCGAATTTGAACTAGATTGGAGACCATTACCTAGGACAATAATGAGTAGAAGATGCCATGAGGTGACTTAGGCCAAAACATCCCCAAAGAACACATGTGATGGAGCTCTGCAGTTCAAGGCTACGAGATATGGCTGAGAATGGCTGCCGATGTCAAGAGAACTTTATGACATTTCAAGAAAGACAAAGAATCTAATCTGATGGAATCCAACCTAATTGTGTCCTACCACTCATGGTAAAACAAGATGAAAAGAACAGCATCAAGCGAAAATGCGTTGCGACGGAGCGTGGTCTTCCCGCATTTTGGTCTCTTTAAAATGATCTAGAATCCTGATCTTACCTTTAACTTCCGTAGGTGATCTTGTGTTATTTGCTGTATCCTTCGGTTGCTCCATATTTTTGACAGTCGTCTCCAATTCTTCTATTTTTCTGTAGGAACTCATAAGGGATTCTTCAAGTTGTAAAGTTGAACCAACCAACTCATCATACATCTCAGCCTTTTGCTTGCATTCTGCATGGAGTCTCATAAACATGCTTTGCTTTGTTCTTGCATCACATAATCCATTACGGAGTGTTTCAATTGCCTCCTCTTGCTCTTTGACCTGGCAAATACATAACTTTGATACTAAAATTTCGACGAATGGAGAAAAATGGAAAAATTGTGGTGAGACCGAGATTCGAACTCGGAACCTTCTGCTGTCGCGGCAGATTGTCTACCAGTTGACATACCTCTGAGTTCAATCAGATAGATTAAAACAAACAGAGAAATCAAATGTTAGATGTTTTGAAGGCGCGAAATGTATTCTTGAGGATGTCAAATCGTTTCGTTTTAAACGCAAAACTGTATCCCTTGTTTCACAAAATTCACCTTTGCTTACCTTAATTCTATTTCTTGAGGTCCGTCTGAACATATGAGCAGTTCAGGTACTATTATTATGACGTCAGAATACCCATGGCATAGCAATGAAATAAGATGATTTACTCACCATGGCAACAATTGTGTTTTTGTACTTTTCCGTCATCAGGTCTTACGGCTGATTTCCACTCAGTAGAATTTTCCGATTGGACAGGAAATCCTTTGTTTACGTGTGAAAATGTTGCTTTTGATGTCACACGTGAGTAACAATTCATTGTGTCAAATTCAGTCCGCTCGGAAAATTCTACTGAATGGAAATCAGTCCTTAGGCCTGAAGGTGAAATTGCGGAATATTGTTGTAGCTTCGTTTCAATTCAAAAGTTGAACCTTAGGCCTAAGACATGATGACGGTAAAGCTCACAAACGGGCAGTTTATGGCTGGATTCGATTTGGTGAGTAAATATTCTCATTTCATAGTTACTTCATGGGTGGTTCCAAGCTTTCCGAGCTTTCCATGATCTGACTAATCCCTTTCAACGGTTCTTGGATTCACAATTCCAGAAGTCCCTTCCTTCTCCCCTCATGGAAGGGTTAGAACTGGGGATGCAGAAACTGTGGAAGAATGATTGGTCAGACAGAGCCGAGGAAATGGACTTGGGCAAGTTAGTAGACTTACGACACGAGCCCTTTGTTTTGCAATTTAACCATGTCACAACAAAAACCACTCATCATCGCTCAACAAGGACTTATACACCACGTGTTAAAGCGAGGAGCATTCACTCCCGAAATATCTCGTACACCCCAGGTAAAACTCTTTTTGCTTTCAAGAGAAATCCGTAAGAATCCTTTTGTTCTGATAAAAATCTTGTACGCTTTTTCGAATGAGTGAAATGTCTCTCGCGTTCAAAAACACTTTCCTATATATCTTCTTACTTTATAATATTTAGACACGCAACAATTTTCAGTACAGGTATGAATACTGTTTTCCAAACTAACGTGTTAAGGACAAATTGATAGATATAATATAATAAAGTTGTCCCAATACAATTTTTTACCGGGTGAGTCAAAAAAGCCCGGCGTTTCAAAGGCCACTGCTCCCTGAGTATATAAGCAATGACATTTTGCAATACCTGATTGAATAGCTAACATGTTCAATTATTTTTGGAAATTCTTCTGACTAGAATCAGTCACTCCGTTCAGATTTTTTAAGAGATTTGCTAAAATGAATCCCTCTGAGAAACCTTCCAAAACATGCTAAAATTACAAGCACAAATTCCCGATCTGTGAAACTCACTGCGATGACTTTCAGCACGCTTTAGCACGTGCTTTGCTTTTGACGGGTTGGAAAGTCCTCCCCCTAGTGTGAATAGCTTATTCAGGGGATTCTATTCTCCCTTGAGGGCAAAATACATGAAGACATCCAAGCGTCATTAGTGGTAGGAAGGAGAACAAAGGGAAATTTTGCTTAATGTTTTCACTCATTTTTGCAGGAGCTTTCTGCAGAAACTCTCCTATTTCGACGGGAAGTAATGGCCGATTAAAGCCGGATGAATTACTGAATCTAATTTGGTATATCAAGGATAAAATAAGACAGTTTTCAATATGATTACTGTGATATTCAGGGAGCAGGATTTTTTCAAACGCCAGGCGTTTTTATTGACTCACCCGGTAACTAAAACAAGGAAAGAAAACGAGACGAAAGAAAACATAAGCTCTGGCTCAGCGCATTGAATGAGGGAGGGTACCACTTTGGTTTCCCTACTAAAGCTGTTCCAAAGTGTGGCCCCTCGATACGAGAACGGCTCTTGATCAGCGCTTCGTTTTTAAAGTGGCAATTTCACATTGGTATCAGTTGCGCGTAGTACACGACTGTTGCTTTCTGAACTCTTGTGGACAAATTTAGCATGCATTCGGGTTATAGGTCATTCAAAGATTTATTCATCATTTTTGCTGTTTCTTTTTGAATAAGACTGGAAATCGTTGGCCAGCCTAGACCCTGGATAAGTGGGGCCGCTGATGCATAAAATGTACTCTTAATGATCATTATTGCTGCCTTATTTTGTACCTATTGCAAGCTGTCAATTTTAGGATTACTGCAATTACCCCATACGGACCAGTAATAAACGGGACTGGACATCCAGTGTTATGCTGCAGGAAGTCATTGCTATGAATGAGAAGTAAACCATTTCCAAACACCAGTTGGGATACAGACAATAAAGTCTCGCTCTTGAGACAGAAAATTCTCCAAAGATCCCCCAACTTTACATTAGATTCATCTTTGACGGCGTCTATTATAGGGTGCCTCAAAACTGCAAAATCGTCAATATTTGCGCTCTTACCCATCAACCGCGAGCCATTTTCTCTCAGAAACCGCAACCGACAGTCTTATTCAGTACGATAAATATTCTTTTCAGAATAGCTATTTCATGTAAATGAAGCAGGAATCCTTTGCGATGACCATACTGTTAAAACTATAGGGCTTGATAGATAATAACAGTTATCTTGTAGAAGGTTCTACGAAGTAAGCGAAAAACCGTAAACCACTCGTTTAAATTCCAACTTTCCGTAACTGCATCAACCGTATTCCGCATCTAAAATAAGGCCGAATCCGTCTAACCGCCACACTGTAATAGACCCCCTTTGACTGCATTGATGTTATCTCGCTCTTCCATACAATATAAACATCAAAGGAAAATGACAAGCTACAATATTTGAGTTAAAAATTAATCGGAGACAGCTTTTCAAACTGATATAAAATAACCTCGAGCTTATTGATAGCCTTCATGAAAAGGTGTCAGAATCATCGCCTGCCTAAAAATAAGGCCCACTTGTTCCAGTTTTTGCACAGCAAGGTTATGAGTCATGAGTGAATGGAAGTATTTAACTAAACAAAGTTTCTAATGCATGTTTTTCATAGTTACTGGGACCAAGTAAACTGAACAATTGCTTGAATAACAAAAACCTCAGCAAAGGGCCTTGGTACTTTTAGTCAACACAGTCAACAAATTTCGATATTTCATTGCAGAAGCTGTCAAGATATACATTCGTAAAGTGCTAAGTCAATACAGCATTTGCCAAGAAAGGGCACCTATCCCCTGACGAACAAATGGCAGCTGTCTCAACCCTAGTAGTTGCGAGCGAGAGTTTTGAAGGAACGGACCCAAATCAATAACATCATCAACATACCGTAGCTGCCATTCTATCCTGTCCATCAAGCTGTTGCTGCTTTGATTTCAGTTCTTCAAGAAGTTTGGATTTCTCATCTGCCAGAGATTTGTTATCTTTTCTCAAGGCAGCCATTTCAGATTGTAGACGTTCACCCAGGAGAACGAAGCGATCTTTCAGTTCATCTCTGAGTGACATCCTGCGAGATTTTTCCGTTTGATTTTTCAAATCAGTGCGCATTTGAATTAGTTCCTTTTCCAATTTTTCTCCCTTGTCTATGAATCTCATCCTTAGTTCTTCGTGCATTTTCCTTTGATTTACTTGGTTGACTACGAAATCATTATCCTCTTTGGATTCGATGCTGGCCTCAGGGATCATGACTTGGCGCGTTGATGCTTCAGCCTCAAACTTGGCTTTGTCAGAGCAGCTTGGATCTCCCTTCGCATTCTGCGAAAGTTTCTTCACGGTAGGCGCCTTCTCCCCTTCATTTGCTTCATCGATACTTTTATCGTTTGCGACAGAAATTGTCTCTGAAGAATCTTTGTCTTCAGTGGTAGGTTCTGCATTCAACGCATCTTGAAACAGCTCATAGCAGTCTCGCAAATTCACTCCTTCAGAACTAATTTCGTTGTAATCCTTCCTGCTAGAATCAACACTTGGCAGTTCAGCTTCAAGTTTACGTATAACTTCCCCCAAACGACTTATTTCTTTTGATTGTGAGACGCGATCTTTGGTGAGATTGACAACCTTTTCTTCGTAATATTTATTTGAAGCTTTGAGCGCTTTGTTCTCGTTTTCTAACAATTTTATCTTGCTTTTTAAGTCAACTATTTTTGAACCTTGTGCCTCAGAGTTCCTTCGCTCGCTTATAACCTCAAGCTGTAGTGTGTTTTTCTGCTGCAATAAAGCGTCAAATCTTCCTTTTAAATCCTTAGTAAATGGTTGTTTATACTTATCTTTGTCTTTCGCAATTTCTATGTTACTGGCACTTGCTTTTAGAATATTTTCGCGAATTTCACCTCCTTCCATTCCCAGACAGAGATTTTGGTTTGACTGGAGCATTTCTTGGACTAATTCGTCATTCTTGTCTCTTAGGAGTTGGATTTTCCTACTTGAGAATCGCTCATCTCCAGTCATTTCCTTTGAATCCGTTCCTATTATCTTGTCGCTGTTAGGATAGAAATTACCTTCATGTTCACCAATGCCCTGTAACAAAAGGAAAGCTTAACGCAGGTGTACGTCAAACTAAACAAAATGCCGATGAACATAATGACTATTCCTCAGGAAATTAAAGAGCTCGCTGCAGTATCTATCCACAAGGGGGTATTTTTCAGCTTGTGTCCATATCCTATCTTTTTCAGCGTATTAAACTTCCCATCTCTACCAAGTTTCATGCTGGTATCACAATTTGCACAATTCACCTATTTTTGTGCGCTAACAGCCCTGTTCTCTCAGCGTTCAGATAACTGAAATAATGATTGAAAACTTTAGATTTAAATTCAAAAACAACCTACATTGAAGGATATATAGAATTAAATGTAAAATTGTTACTATAAATATAGCTGGAAATTATCATTTCTCTTTTTTAATTTCATTGAATGAACTTCCCTTATTTAGAAATCACATGATCAATTATTAAATTATGCGTTTCTCTCGCATAATTATTACCATAAGGCCTCGCACGTTTAACTTTCATTCAGCTGAAGATGAGACAAGCTCGTCTCGAAACGTACTTATAATGATAATGGCCTACACAACTGGATTTGTCTTAAAGACCCATTGCTATCCATGATCCTTTGTGGCAACGAAGGCGACTTTTGTGTTATATGAAAGTCCTTTTTGGCCTAGATTCCCTTTTTCTCACTTTTCAATCAACACACAAAGGATCATGGCTAGCATCATGGGTCTTTAATGCGATGTCTTAATTTGATTTAATATGATTTAAGGATCATGGGTCTTTAATATGATGTCTTAATTAACTGAGAAATATCGATTTAATACACTACTTTTGTCACGTCTTCGTCCTCTGAAAAGACCCTTAAATGATGCACGTCGTGGTGCTAATGTTAAAATTTAGAGAAAGAAAACAGCACTTTCTTACAAACATACGGCAGCTTAAATGTTACCAGCACTGTATATAGACTGATACCTTTTCGTCCCTTGTTTCCCTGCGTTCCTTGGTCAAGAGGGACTAATGACATTACTCTTGAATAGTGGGCCCACTTTAGGCCCGCGTAGGGTGGTTCCGTATTCATCAATCAAATCGCTAGAATTCAGTTTTTAACCAATCAGGGGCCGCTATTCAGAATGTTGTTGTTGTTGCTCTTAAAGAACGCTTGATGAAGCCTGGAGTTCTCGCAGCTTTGATGGATCTATTTTGCTTCTACAGAGGAAGATTACTGTCTGAAAGGTAGGCATTTTGCGCTTTGTATGTCAACACAACATCGTTCTTTGTACTAAAAGTTTCCTTTTCAATGTTCGAGATCTTTAAACCAGATTTTGAAGCGATTTTGTTGAGTGTATGAGAACTCCCACCTATTTAGGCCATTTTGAAAAAGTGGGCCCATTATGTAAGCGTAATATTATGAGTCCCTATTTACCAAGTGATATCAGCAAATCAAAGAACGCAGGGAAACAAGGGACGAAAAGGGATAAGTCTACACTGTATATGGGCTGCCTATTTATTTTTTTCAGGAGAAAGTTAAGCAATTGCCATCTTATTAAACTGATAACGGAAGGAAGTTTTGCCGCACTTTTTAGTTTATCTTCAGAAATTGCTTTTGAAGATAAGAACAATAGAGGACTACGCTAAAGATGGCGGCGAGGAACTTTAGACGCACTGCGTTCGAATTAAGAATCTTGTAGAACGCAATGCAACCTCGTAAGAAGTTCCCACCGCCATCTTTAGCGTAATCTTGTATTCTGTCAGAATAGCCATGTATAACTGACGGACTCGTAATAAACTCGTATAAACGAAACATTAGACCTATCTATCCCTGCATTAGACACTGTAATCTTTGGAGGGATAACTGCTAACTCCCGTAAGAGAATAACAGCAAAAACTAATCCTGCAAAAAGGGAGAATATTGTTAAATTCTACATGAGCAACATCTGTATCAACAGGAAGCCCTGGAAAGCGAGAAATCAGTTCATAGCTGCAATAACACATATTCTTTCCTGTCAGGGTTTCAGGTAAATGTTTATTTCCTCCTGCAGAAATTAACAGCATTCTCCCTAGCATTCTCCCTAAATAAATGTTAATTTGGCTGTTATTCGTTTATAGGAGCTAACATTTCCACGGGTTACAATGTCTGCCTTAGTTTTCGTGGGTTTATTACGATATGTCCGTTATCTAAGGCTACTTTAGGGGCAGAAAGTTTCGCGAGAAGAAAAAATCGCGAAATTAAGGGCATAAACTTTCACGAATAACGCTTTCCCCGCAAATTTCGCGACAAAACTTTCGCGATCGAAAAGAAAAGATGCATTTTAACGTGAAAAAACTTTCGCGACTGAGGAAAGGTGACTGGAAACACGATTTGCAAGGTTTTATGACATTGCAAAAATTTGAAGAAGCGGAAAAAATTGGATAGAAAAGACTTTCGCGAGTCGAGAATTTTCTGTATTTTCTCGAGCAAAAACTTTCGCGAATTCTGAATTTAGATTATGCCGTGGCAGGAACTATCGCGAAAAATGCCGAAAAACGTGAAAATCGCGAAGTTTCTGCCCGCGAAAGCTTCTGCCCCTAAAGTGCTTTTAAATTCTGTATCGCAAATGACTTGTATCTTGTTACCATAGCACTGGATATACGAATATATCTGACACACAAAAGAACCTTAACAATCTTATCAAGGTTGCTAAAAAGAAGATGACAAATGCCCACGAGGGATGACTTACACGTTGAAGATTGATGTTGCTTGCTACGACGAACTCAAGATTTGCGTAACTTCCAGAGGATGATGTTTCTGGGCATGACTCTTTGAATATGGACACAGGTGTCTTCATGTTAAAATTACTCAAGTTGGCTTCACTGTCGGATAGCCACAGGTTGTTCATACTTGGTGTCTTTGCAACAGTATTATTGTTTTCAGGCAGGTCTTCAGGTGAAGGTAGGGTGAAGAATTCTTGAGATGGCCTGCACAATGGACGCTGAACGCTAAGCTGATATTCATATCTCTTAGAAAGGCTTTCAGGAACAATAGAGGCTGGTCCAGGGAGGGTGAAGAATTCTTGAGATGGCCTGCACAATGGACGTTCAACTTCCATCTGATATTGATATCTCTTAGACAGGCTTTCAGGAGCAGCGGAAGATGGTCCAGGGAGGGTGAAGAATTCTTGAGATGGCCTGCACAATGGACGTTCAACTTCCATCTGATATTGATATCTCTTAGACAGGCTTTCAGGAGCAGCGGAAGATGGTCCAGGGAGGGTGAAGAATTCTTGAGATGGCCTGCACAATGGACGCTCAACGCCTAATTCATTTTCATACTTTTCAGACAGGTAGTCAGGCCCTTCAGAGGGTCCGGAAAAGGTCAACGATTCTTGAGATGGACTGCAATACGGGCGTTCAATGTTTATCTCATATTCAAGACTTTCAGATGAGATATTATCTATTGCTGGCTCAGCAGGGTGGGTGACCATTGTTTCAGCACTGCTATCTTCATAAACAGTCATAGTGATGTGCGGGGCATTTAGCGCGCTTGATGTTGACCACTGAGCAATGGCTGTCTCTTCACTCTGCTTTTCCCAGTCATGAGCCAATGGCTCGATCTCAGCGGGCTCATTAGTGGCTTGACTGACAGCTCCCACAAGCACTTCTGTCGAGTCTACTGTGCCAGGAGAGGTTCTTGTATTGTTAAAAGTGCATGGCGTGACCACAGGAGGCTCTGTCGTAGGCTGGCTGACAGCCTCAATTGGCTTATCAGGGAAGATACTTGGAGGCAGAGCTGACCCATGTGGGATGCTATTATGAGGACCTGTATTCAGATCTGCTGAAGTCATATCAGAGGTATCAAAACCTAGTGCTTCGCGGAAAGAGGCATCAGCAGCTTCATTAGACTCAAGGGAATCCACCTCAAGGGTTGAAAGTTCATTGTCTAAGTCAGCAGTCTGGTAATATCTGGCGGCAAACTTTATAATTTCTGGAGTATCAGAAAAGCGAACTTTTGATATCCTTCTAGGCCTTTCACTGTAGCTGTTGTCTTCAGCAGTGGTCCCATCACCTATTTTTCCAGGCATATCCAGGACCTTGAGACGGACGCTGGTGTCTCTTGCAGCTATGTGTGGCACGGTTGCTGGAACATCTTGACGCAATGATTGGGCAACTGTTTCTGTCGCGTGAGATTTAGGCTTGCTCTTCTTTTTTGGTCTTCTCCTTGTGTTACTAAATTGCTCGATGTCAGAAGAACTGGTTATGCTCACGCAATCGATTTCCGTTGGAGATGATTTGCCTACTGGCTTGCATATGCTACTACCAGAGGATGATGTTGATCCATGTTCTCCCTCATATCCTGCACTGATACGATTAGCAAAGAATGATGCTGTGGCACTTTCACCAGAATGCAGTTCCCAGCTGCTTGACGTGCTTGGTGGATCACTGTCACACTGAAACGCGGTACCAACAACCTTTTTGTAACCACGCTTCTGTTTATGTGAGGATTCAGGATTCTGCTGCCCTTGGCTCTGCACCTCTTTGTCATGAATCTTCTTTGGTGCTGGCTTGCTAGCTAAATCTGAAATTGAATTAAAATCAAGTCTGAATGACCTCAAGGCACAGCGTCGTGCATATGACCGTCTAAATCATTGTGCCTCGTTTGCGTGGCCTGCGTGCATCCCCTTCTGTTTTCGTTGAGTTGAATTCTTCCGTTGAACTGAATTATGAATTCAATTCAACGGGAAAGTTCAACTCAACGGAAATAGTGGGGGATGCACGCAGGCTTCGCAAACGAGACACAATGATTTCGACGGTCATTTGAAAAGTGCACCCTTTCTTTTCTTCTAATAATATGCAGTTTGGATACATTGATGGAATTATTTACCATAATTGATATATGAGTTTATGTTTGTTTAAGTATGGCTAGTTTCAAATGCACCATGCTACAAAAGCAAAATGAACACCTTATTTGCTGCATAGAGCTCAAATCTTTCAAATCTTCAAAAAGGTGAGTGTGAAATTGTATCAAATTTTTCCATGAATTGAATGACTTCAAAGAAACTTTAGGTAATTTGTTGTAAATCTGCCGTGGCAATTCTTTAATATCTTGATTATTTTCAAAATGGCGGCATTTGGATTATTTTTGTAAAAATCCATCAAAAATTTTGAGAAAATTAAAGTCATTGTAACTCCTAAATTACTTGAGGAAAATTGACACAATCTTCAAGAAAACCATAGTTTATGAAGGTCTACAAAATTATTGCAAGCAGAAATTTGCAGCTCTTCTGGGTAGGGATTTAGAAATTTGATGACGTCACAACCTCGAAAACAATAAATGCCGCCATTTTAAAGCTAATCACGATATCAAAAACATGCCACGGCAGATTTACAGCAAATTGCCCAAAGTTCCTTTCAAGCACTTTGATTCAAAGAAAAATGTAAAAGAATTGTACACCCGTCTTTTTAAAGATTTAAGCTCTATGCTCTTATTTGCGCTAAAAATTACGAAACAACTTTTGTCAACAAATTTCAGACCTAAAAGCACTAGAGGTGATGCCTTAAAAAGAAAAAGACAAATTTATTCCCATGAGATTAATTTGTTGACAACGATAGACTATGCTCTCACAAAGATGGATTTTCGTCTATGTAGATGCCTTGTCACTTATCTGGCATGGCATCTAAAATCTGCTTGCCATACTACTACATCAACTAAGTGATGGAAAATCAGGATATCATTGGAAAGAAGATAAATTGTATTCTCAGACTGTATGAGTCAAACTGCTTCAAATCTTATATTTTCCTGAAGAATCTTGAAAAAAGTGGGTTGCATTTCTCCTGACACACCCTATAGACTCTGAGTCCCGAGATTCCATGCGCATTTTCACAATAGACAAAATCGGCTAAGGTTTGTTTACACCCATTTCAAGTCATGTGATCAATCTCTTGATAAAACTCCTTTTGATTTCCCTAACATATTTCGTGCCATGCAAAGTTGTGCAATGAATGCAAAAAGTAGAATAATACTGAAACTTCCCAAGAGTATGGTTACATGACTTGAAATGGATAAAACAAACCTTAGCCGATTAGGTCTATTCAGATGCTTTCTCATGAGTTCATCCGGCATAGTATGAAACAATTTTAATTCATTTCCATTTAATTCATTTCCAAGCTGAAACGATTCTTAAGAAAGAACAAATGTGCTAAATAACGAAGGAAGTGTATTTGATATATTCTTGAATTATGTCAGGTACAACTATTACTTCGTATTGTGTTGTATATTTTGAATGAATTGAAAAAGGATAGACGATTACAGAAAAGATGGCCTCTGGTGGGGGGGTCACTAGACCAAGATGCAATGCGTTTTATTTTGGAATCAAAAGTGGCATCTATAGAAATTCGATCATCGATCTTGACCAAACGCCCCTCGACGCCATCTTTTCCGTAATCGTCTATTGATCTTAATATTATGGTCAAGGTAAGAGTAATGCGACCGATTGAAATAGATTATGCGAATAATAATCCATTGATGATTTGGAAAAATCAAATATTTTAGGATTATGCTGGTCATACTACTCTTGCTTTGACTATAATAGCGATGCTGAATTGAAAAAATTCTGCGAAATTAGCAAATGCAATTCTTACAACATTGTTTAAAAATCAAAAAGCAAACTCACCCTTTGGTCTTTTGACCGGTTTACCCGTATTGTATTTAAACTGAGCAGTTTGCAAGTAAGAGACGATCCTTCAAGGAAGCAGAAAAGAGATTTCAAACAGAAGCCAGCACAGAAATCATCTGGGCGAAGGATTAGAAGTATTTGTCACATGTTTTCTGTCACAGGTTCAAATTTAGAAGCCGACAAGTAGATCCATTATCCTAAGTAATTAAGGAGTTGCTAAAGCCGCCCAAATAATCATGTGACACGTATTTCGTTTTGTAAGAAACTGCTTGTAAGAAACTCAACTCTCAGGTCGCCAAAATATTAAGAAACTCCAGTACTGGGAAAATATAACCAAGAGACAGTTTATTTTGATAAGGAAATCATTAAAATAGTTCTACTTTATTTTCATTTCTTTCCTTTATCGTATTAGTCGGCAGGTACATGACTGATGCCTAAATATTGGATAGGATTGAAAACACCTTGTTCACGACGGAACAGAAAATGAACATGAAGATTGTGCGGAAACTTAAGAGACTCATAAGAAACCCAGAGTACTCAAAATCTGATAATTTCAAGGATCTTTCAGAGCTGGCACTAATTCTTAGTTTCTTAAAAAATTCCTGTAATCCTCTATTAAAATGATGTGCGAAACGCGTGTCAATAAAAACCTGCATAAATTGAGTTCCAGAAATCTCTAACCACACCACGGTAGGAAGCTTTTGCTTATTATCCATGGAGATTTTCTTCCTTTGAATAATGGGCTTTCTCGTAGGCTACACTTTTAGATGTCAAATGAGTTTTGCGATCACGCAAAATCAATCATGCAATAAATACTGCAATTTTGTTTTTCACGGAAATTCTCATGTGACATCTGATTGGAGACAGAGCTTATTTCGGATATGCCAGCTAATGGTTTTTGGAAGAAATATGAAATACTTGAGCTCATAAGCGTACGAGGCTGCGGGGGGGCGGGCTTTGGAGAAATTTTCAAAAATCAGCCCCATTAGGGCAAATTTTGGTCCTTAGTCGGGCATAAATGTTGACAAACAATGGAATTTGTGTGGGACAGCCCCCCTAGATTTTTTCTTCCCGTACGCTTATGCAGGTAAGAACTAAAGTAAAAAATGTCTGCTCACTTGACTTACGAACAATTCTCAGTTAAAGATTCTATGATGTGACATCTGATTTGAGTCAGAACATAACATATTTTGAATATGCCAGCTAATGGTCTTGGAAGAAATATTAACATATAAGCAGGCCCTAAACGTGTCCATAAGTTGAGTGGACTGACTGCAAATAAATACTTCATAAACTGCCATTTAACTTACTTTTCTTCGTTTTTCTTGAACGCCCAAGTGACAGCAGTGTATCCTTTCTTGTCTTCAAAACTTGGATTCGCACCGTGCTCAACAAGAACCATGACACATTCTGCCTCTCCACTTGCAGCGGCCAACATCAGAGGCGTTCTATGGCGTAAAACAAAAACCCAAACGTAGTTTTAAAACAAAAAATCGTGGCTTGTGGCTTATACTTGTTAAGTCTATCTGGGTACATATGCAGTAGAATTTAGATTAGCTACAGCGTTATATGCAATCCCTAGATAGACAAAGTCTGAATCGACCTTTGATTGTTGTAAAATGCGAAGGCACTAGTCGTATCGCGGGATCGCGAAGGGGCTTTGACAGAAATCAAAATGGAATCTCTTTCAGAATTGGTCAAAGCTTAGTGCTCTTGCGCGTAAACAAGCCCTAATATGACTTCATGATGAATAGCCTCGAGCGCCTTCGCATCGAACTACAAATAGTTTATCAAAGTAAGATGACAACAATAACAACAATAACAAGAAAAAAGTAGCCCAATTAATAATAAACCATTTCACAATTGGGAAAAGATACTGAGGAGAGCGCGGCCAATTCCGAAAGCGCCAGTAACACTCGGAATCAGGGGGATCTCTTCTTCTACAGTGACAGGGACAAGTGTTTTTAGGTGCGGTTCAGTTGCATCTGTCTGCAAACTCCCTGCAAATTCTAGCTATTTTTTGTTTATATACACCTTTCAAGAGTTACACGATACTTGTTTAGTATGGTAAGGATTTTCTCTTGTTTTGTTATCCTTCCGCCAATTTATGAGTGTATTTTGAGCCACTTTATTCCAGGTACTTCATTCAAGGCTTGGGGAAGCTCAGTTTACGTCTACGGATCATGGATCATCTTTCTCTTGTTAAAGTTTTCCAGACTGTACACATTTTCAACATGAAACTTTAGATGACTCTGAATGATGCTTTCATTTGCTCGCATAACCATCATAGGATGGAGCCAGCAGCCTTCCTTGCAAATAAACTGTGGCAGATTTTACCATATGAGATAAGCGACTCAAAGCTTACCATATTTCAGAAAAGCAAATAAGGTGCTGGAAAGCTGAACTACAACTGTAGTCTGCAAAGTATACTACGGGCAGAGTTCCTTTAGGAAACACTCTTCATTCTGCAACCTAGTATAAATGTCCATGTACAAAATTATAGATAATGTAGATTAAGTCAGCTGTACTTATCTTCTTTTCTATCTGAACGAATGAACACATGATGATGATGATGATGATGATGATGATGATGATGATGATGATGATGATGATGATGATGATGATGATGATGATGATGATGATGATGATGATGATGATGATGATGATGATGATGATGATGATGATGATGATGATGATGATGATGATGATGATGATGATGATGATGATGATGACGATGATGTTGATGATCATGATGATGATGACAACCACGCTATTTGGTAATCGAATTTTCTCCGCAAGTAACTAAACTCTGCTGGAAAATGATTCACATACTTTGTTCGTCGCTTCTAATGTGGTGAGTAAGAAGAAAGAGTACAGACAAAATGCGAACGTCTCACCTTCCATGGCAGTCAGCAGCATCAATTTTTGCACCAGATTCAAGCAATGCTGTTGCAACTTGCAGGTATCCATTGCCAACTGACATGTGTAAGGCTGTAAGTTTGTGCTGTCAAGATGAATATATCATTTTCATGAATATGTCACTTTAATTAGATTTGATAGCAGTTATTGTCACGTGATGTCCTAGTTTCTTAGTGAAAAGGGGCTGTGCCCCTTGTGATCATGATTGCAGCCTTATGATTATGTTTAAGTTATTGGGAGTAATTTCTGGAACTTGTGGGTATAGGCTGCATGTGAAATGCCTGTTTTCGTAGGGAGTAATGCTGATAAAAATGTTATGCTGGCATATTTACCAGTTTTCTATAATCACAAGCTAGAGAATGCAGGAATTGTGATGCAAAAGAAGGGAATATTTTTTTTACCCCACCCAACCACCATTTGTTTTTGCGCCACTTTTCTTTCTATGGCCGTCGATCGTGTGACAGGTGCATTGGCCCAGAACAAATAAAGTACTTTTAATGGAATGACCGACCTTTTGTTTTTGTTTGTTTCACATCAACTGTGGAACCGTTAATCCCTGTTCCATGGCCTATGTCTCTATGGATCGGAGACATGGACCATCAATAAAACAGTAAAGAAACAGCTTCACGGTTACTATACACCCAGGTTAATAATGGCTAAGCATTGATAGACCACTTGGAAAATCAGGAACTTTATTAAGATCTTCCAAAAATTTCTGACAAGATTCAACAGAAAAGTCTGGAGTAAACTTGTGAAATCTGTAGGGCGTCCTTTTGGTTGACTTTGATGATAATGATGATGGCGATGTTCGAGCAAATTGATGATGATATTTACTCGCGTTTTCAATCGTTTTGGAACAGCTAGCAAAACCTCTGTGATAGTAGATGTATCATGGTTTTTAATCCAATAAACATTGTAAACTTTGAGAGGCTTTATTCTCCTACTTCATTATTATCAAAGAAACCGTCAACTATAGTTAATAGTGGCACATGTTGTCACGCTGATAGGACAAAAAACGGCAAACCATAAACATGAGGCGAAGTTAAGAATCTTGATGAGCTGAGATGAGATGAGATGAGATGAGATGAGATGTTAAGAAGCTCGAATATAGGGATATATTATCCTAAACAGCAGCAGCTTTTACTTTTCTTTCTAAGATGTCTGTCTCAGGATAGATGCTAGAGAAGTCTGCAGGAATTATTTTTGAAATTAATCTTTCAAATACTATATCCTTAGTTCCGTAGAAACTCCTGGCATTTATATTGAGATACACTTGTTGACTCTTTTGTTCAGTTTACTTCTTCATTTATTTATTTTATCCTATTTTTTATCCTTAGAATTGTAACAAGTTGAAAATTGTAAGTACCATTCATAGCCAGAACTCGGTGACCATGTGTCTTTTTTGGCTATGGATGGTACATTAGTTGTATTCAAATTGTTGAGTTAGGTTTTAAGATGGATATATATATATAAAAAGTTAAGAATCTAACTTTCGCATAACAAGACTGTGAAGAGCTCAGCGTTATCTTCTATAGACCCTGTGCTCTGTATTCAGAAAAACAAGTTCAATTTCACAATAGCCATGATAATTCAGTCCAATCCTTTATAGAAAACATCATTATTAGAATCTGCTTATATGAAGCTTCTCTTCTAGTGGAGGCATGGTTGCTGGTGTTCCTGGTTTCTAATCGTAGAGGCACCACCAGGAAATCAGCAACAGAGTGCGATCGTCTTACGCTCTGTCCCCGATTTCATGCAAACTTTCGCTTAAGATCCTCACGATCGTTGGGGGCGTTCCAAATGTTTTTGATTCACCTTGTAAATGAATTTCGTCAATTATGTCTCCTTACCCAGTCACATGCATTTATATCAATTTTTGTGTTCTTTACAAGATATTCAGCAATCTCAGGTTGCTTCTTGGTGATAGAATAATGCAATAAATTTTCTCCAGTTTGAAGTCTCTCCAGAAAGTCATGCCCGTTTGCCACGAAAACTTGAACGCATTCCAAATGACCATTGTTGATAGCCTGAAAAATCATTAACATTTGGATAATGCTGCAGATAACACTTTTCATAGGCTAAGTGAGTAGAATATAATATGAAAATCTAGTTGTGTATTTGCGACTTTTTGAAACAATTAAGACCGCGTTCACACGATGCCGGCACATTTTGAAAACGGTGAAATATGTGGCGGATAGGCCTCCCGATCACACGAAAACGGCACATTTTTTGCCGGCAGATTTTGAAAAAGGTAAATTTTGAAAATTGAACTCTAACCGGCACATTTTGGAAACGGCATCGTGTAAACACGTGAAAATTTTGAAAATAGAACAGTTTTCGACGCTTTTGGAACAAGACTGATTGACATTTAGGGTGTAGGTACCTTTCTATGGCATCAAAGTCTTGCAAAAAATTTCTTACTGTCAAATCTCGTACTGTTTTCAAATTGTTCCGGCATCGTGTGAACGCTAGCTCAAATTCCACTACCGTCACATTTTTCAACGTTTTCAAAAAAATCGCAACGACAAAACCCCAGTGATTGATGAATGGCGAATCAACCATAACTGACATGATCAGCTCCTATAGAGCTTTTGCATATTCTACAAGAGAACCTGGATCGAGCGTTATTTCTATACAATTTTATTAGCGAGATTCAATGTGGTTCGACCGAATGGCGTTGGAGCTTCTGTCCATATCATGAACATTCGAACATTCGCATCAAAACATTGTGCGATTGAAGCAGCGTTCACAAGATGCCGGTACATTTTGAAAACGGTGAAAATGTGACGGTCGCAAAATTTTAGCTAGCAATCACACGAAACTGCAAAGATTTGAAAACGGTAGGCAATTTGACCGCAACGAACACGTGGCAATCTCCACAAAATTCGATAGTGTTCAAAAATGTCCAGTTTTCATCATTTTCTGGTGTTCACACGATACCGTTTTCAAAATGTGCGGGTTAGAGTCCCGTTTTCACTGCCGTTTTCAAAATCTGAAAGCTAAAAAGTTGCCGTTTTCATGTGAACGGTAGGCTTATCCGTCACATTTTTCACCGTTTTCACAATGTTCTGGCATCGTGTAAACGCAATCTCAGATTCTTCCTCAGAATTTGGAATACTTAAAAGGTCTAATGGATATGCTGATTGAAGGAAACTAAAGCCTCTAATTGATAGTCATCAGAGATAATTTCATCACATACCGGGTGCGTCAAATAAATGGCAAAACATTTGCTCGCCACACCAAGCATTGATAGCATTGGAAGGAAGATAGATTGTGCTTCAAGAATCATGCTTAAAATTGACTAAAACAGTAGCATTTTCTGAAGGATCTCGACTAAAAGTGAATCTCCATTTGGCGGAATGCCCCCCCCCCCCTGTAAAGAACGTATCTAAACTGAGGGGCTACTATGCCAAAAAAGTTAACATGCTATGAAAATTAAATGGAAAGAGTTGAGCGATTGACTTTTCTATGCTTGCACATGATATATAGTCGCTATGGGGGGGGGGGGGTCGAGCTGTACTATTTGCGGAATCATTCTCTCGAAGAACCAATCAGAACGCTCGAAGAGCTATTACCAGGGATGCCGAAATGGAACACTAGGGGGAACAATGAAACTCGCAGCGGAGAATATCGATGCGCACGTTTTTTCGCCAAATAGAGACTTTGACTATTAGCAAACATTTTGTTTTGGAATAAGTCAAATAACTCGAATTTTTACGCCAAGAGAAGATTCAACTCAAAGTTGGATTGCGTTTTCTTTGTGAAGCATGCTGTAAAGCTGTAAAACTGTAACGATTAAGACTACAGTAAACTTACCAGATGCAATGGCATAAGACCACGCCTATCAGCTATTATGCAGATGCCAAGACCGGATTTAAGCAGAAGGTCAACTGCTTCTTTGGCTCCTCCAAGACACCCATAATGAAGTGCAGTTCTGTAAATAAAGAATGCCGCAATCAGAGATAAGGTGAGCATGCTTTTACTGAGCATCCCATATGACCTGTTTTAACAAATCAGCAGAGTTAAAGTGCCCGTGAGATCTAAATTTGGCCTTTTGCATTTCATGTTCTAAATAGATGAAAACAATAGGAGCATAACGGGTTATTCGCCTACTTGGTGGTGCCTACTTTTGCTAAGTTTTTATAGTAGATCGCCTTTACCTCTGGTCCTCTACTTTAAAGGGGCCTTTGCACACAACACACCTTGCATGTGTCATCTCTTTGTCACGAAGCATGCTAGTTACAAAAAGGCCCCTTTAAAGTTAGACTTTCTTGTAACATGTAGTAAATTGTGAAGCAATTCTTTAATGCGAAGAGCAAGGATAGATTTTGTAATACAATAGCAATGTTACGGAGGGAGTGCCCGAGTGGCTTATACAGTCTTTGTCAGGTGACTGAAGTTCAGCTCGGTTGAGTGACGTAAATCTCCGGATGGGTGACCTCGGAGGCCTGACCTCACAAATAACCTCATCCTCCTTCGGAAGGGACATTAAACTAGGGGTTCCATGCCTTGATGCGGCATGCACATTGGGCCTAAATTAGCTATCAGTAGCTAGAAATCCTGACAAGCCCACTCAAAACAAATTGCACAAACAATCAGTCGCTTTAATCGACAACTCAATTCAAAGTGATGAATATGTCAATGGTTGGTACGTGTGGCTATGATATCACGACTACACGAAGATTTAAATATAAATAATGCACATAGACTTGAGTGTTACGATAAGACGTTTCGGGCATGACCCTTCATCAGTTCAAAGTGATTTGCAACTAAAGACAATGGAAATTCTCTTAACCAGTAAATCAAAACAAACACAGCAGCAAACGTTGTCCCTAGCCAGTAGGGCAAACTCTCACCTTGTGCAAGCAAAGGTTGTTTTAAGAGACGTTATGAGCTTATAACCAAAGAAGAAGAGTAAATCTTAAGTTCTATCTCGTCGATTCAGTAGCTGAATGGTAGTTGCTTCATTTAAGCCTATAGCCTGCGCGCAGACTTTGGCCCGGATACCCGAGAAATATAATGCTTACTGCTCGGCGTCTGAATGAAATAAGCAAAATCCGAGACACAGAACATTAGATTACCCTTCCTCTTTCGCTATAAGCACATAACTTCTCATGAAAGCCACCTGTCGCTTGCACAAGGCGAGAGTTTGCCCTACTGGTTTCGGGTCAACTTTTCCGGCCGTGTTCGTTTTGATTTACTGGTCGAGAGAGGTTCCTTTGTCTGCGGTCCTTAATCGCTTTGAATTGATTGTTTGAATTGATTGACTGTTGTGTGTCAATCTCTTTCCTTGTTCCGTGTTAGTGGGATGCCTCTTTAATGAAAATCAAACTGATGCACTGGGCTAAGTCATTAAAGAAATTGCAGCTAAGAAATTCTCGTTTTACCGCAAAAATTGATGACATCTTTATCTCCAATCATTATTATGGCATAATGTTTTCTCAAACTTAATAATCATTTATTACATAATATATTGCTAACTACACTACTTACAAAATCACTCTACCAGTTACACTACTTACACAATTGCTCTACTACGCTACCTAAACGATACCGCAAGGAGCACAAGGCTGTGTATTCCCTGCGATCATTTAACATAAGGATAAAAATTACGATTAAGTATGAAGGGAAAGGAAAAAGAAAAGCAAACCAAAAAATACACCTAAATTCCCAAACACAAGCGTAAGGGAAAGTAAAATTTAGGGGGCTACTCGATAAAAGATCAATTGTTTACGAAAATTACGGCCAACTTTAGGCCGATTTTATGCCCGAGTATGGCTTATTTTTGCAAAGTTTTCCAAAGATGGGAGGGCTGCAGCCCCCAGGCTCCTGTCTCCTACGCAGCAGCTGCAGCAGCAGCAACTAAGTTTCAGTAGTATCTTTTTAATAAAACGTTGTGTTGGGTTATGTATCTTAAAATCACATAATATTTATTCATCAATGTCAATCAATTATATTATGGCACAATATTTGCCTTACCGTGACGAAAACACACATACCTTCCCCGGCTATCTAATTTGTTGACATCAACTTTCTTCTTACTCAAAATATGAGCAATCTTTTCCTTATTGTTGCAATATGAATTGCGATGCAGTCTTGGAAGCTCCCACGTGTTAATTCCATCGCTAGTAGTACTTGAAGATCGACGCAAAAGCTTCGCTAACATCTTTGCGACGATCGGCTGATCGGTGAAGGGGCTTTGCAAGTAAAAACCGCGTAATTTATTGCAGTTGTAGCCATAAGGCGTAAGATTCGACCAAAACATTTTTGTCTGACGTCAAATCACGGCAACAGGAGCCTCTAGTGCAACGCATCGCAACCTCGATATCGCTTGAATATGACGACAGATAAATCAAATGCCATGTTAGCGTTGGCTTGGAGCAAATATTTATTGGAGAAAAGATGGTGGTGTTCCCACCCTGAGAGTTACTCTGATACAGGTTGTGTACGGGTAGGGTAAACCGGGGTAATTTGGGACAATTTTGTCATTTTTGAGGTATGACTGCTTCGTTGCATATTTAAACAAGATCAATTCAGCTTTTTATAGACATTTGAGAAATAATTGATATTGAGTAAAGGATTCTCTTAATTCATGTTGTTGCTGATATATTAGCATGTAAATGATGCTGTCCCAAATTACCCCTATATGGGGTAATTTGGGACTGCACTGAGTTCCATCTGTAGATGATACATATTCAAACCTAATGGCAAATTTGGATAAGAAAATAGTGTATCTGCCACAGTTCACTCCAATTTCTTCAAAAATTGCCGCTTTCATAAATATACGGTAAAGTAGTCATAATCAAATCAATGCTTCAAAATATCAAAAAAGTACTCAATATCAATGCAAATGTTGAAAAATTTGCTTAAAAGAATAAATGATTGCAATGAGTGATATAATTATGCAATTTTAAGCAATGCCCCAAATTACCCCAGGGGTGTCCCAAATTTCCCTTGTCCCAAATTACCCCGGTTTACCCTACTCCGGCTGGGGGGTGCAAAAGTGAAAAATAATTTTCTTTACCTAACAATTATGCAATGACCATTCACGATCTACAGGAAAGTGCCCTGAACCGATAGGTTCCATGTAACGAATTTCATTTTTATTTCACTTTTCATTTTATATAATATTTAAACACGTAAAACGTTTTAGTTTAAGCTAAATACTGTTTTTCAAACTGACGTGTATAAAAAACATGTAGCCCGAATACAATCGTTATCAGCAAAACAAAGCAAAGAAAACAAGACAAAGGAACGTTTTAGCTCTGGCTTAGTGTATTGATATCATCTTTCGATAGCCGTTTGAAGGCACAATGGGAGGGTACCACTTTAGTTTCCTTACTCAAGCTGTTACATAGTCTGGCCCCTAGATACGAAAACGACTTTTTTGACCAACGCTTTTTTTAGATCGGTATCAGTTGAACGAAGTACACAACTGTTGCTGTCTGAACACCTTGTGAACAGATTTCGCACGTATTCGGGTGCAAGCTCATTCAAAGATTTATACATCGGTGTTGCTGTTTCTTTTTTAATAAGATTGGAATTCGTTGGCCAGCCTGGACACTGGATAAGTGGGGCCGCTGATGCATCATATGCACTATTCATAATTATTCTTGCTGCTCGATTTTGCTTCCTTTGCAAGCTGTCAATTCTTGCAATTACCCCACACGGAGCAACAATAACTCAAATGGGCCTCAACCAAGCCTCGGTACATTTTTTGTTAGGACTTCTGTGGAAAGATAATGTAATTTGGATATTTAAGCATTTTGATCTTTGATTTGGATGCTATTGCTTGACTTTCTCTCGATACTTTTCTAAAAAACAAAAAACATGCCAGAATTTCAAGGATCCTTAACCTTATTTTGGTTGGAGGGGCAAATTTGCCCCCCCCCCCAGTAGACTTTTTTGAATAACTCGGCCAGTAAGAATCTTATAGCCATGAAACTTCTTTAATTTTTGCAACTACTTATTATGCAGCTTCTCAAAAATTTTCATTGAAACATTTCGAAAAATGAGGGGGCGGGAGACAATTTTCTGGGACTGACCCAGGAAAAGTCGCAAATTCTTAGATCTCAATTATCGCGAAAAAGAGAGCAGAAGTGGAATATTTTGCAAATTTCTTTTGTAGTGTTATTTGATGCATTCTATCAAAAGTATCATGTTTGGATGGAAAATGTGTTACAAATTTAATTTTATCGCGATTTTCCTGATTTTGGCAAATTTTGCCTCTTGCCTTGACCACACAAAGGAAAATGCTGGCGTGAGCAAAAATTGTGGCTATTTTTAGGTTAACTTTTATATTTACAGTAATTACATGCCTGTGACTTTTAGCACATCATATTTGGTCGCTCTACCTACCGATGATTACATCATTAACTTAATTTCAAGTGAACATAGAGGAAAACGGCTAAAATGCCCACACCCTGCCTACACCGTGAACATAACATCTCCAGCACAAGCTACGCTCAAGATGGCGGTTAAAAACTTTCTACAGAGATGCATTACGTTCTATAATCGAATGCCTCTTGACAGACTCATTCAAAAAGTCTCTTGTTTCGCTACCCCTGCAGACTTGTCGCTACAACAGAAGCGATAACAACTGAAGCAACAACAATAACATGAACAAGCGAAAGTTAGAGGGATTGACGTAATGATGTTACGTGTAGACTTGATAAAGATTCCTAATTCGAGGCCAATGCATCTTGGTAATAAGTCTATCACAGACATCTTTATGTATCGTCTACAAAATACATCACACTGAGAGGAAGAATGATTTCAGGAAACAGTGTCACCAGCAGAGAGTTTTGTAAACGACAATGGGGATTTTTGAATGTTGAATACATGAACAGAAATGCTTGCTGCAATATAGGGTATCTACGATACATGATAATGAGAACCTGTGCGCAAAAGAAAAGCTGTATAAATATTTTGGATGAACCTTTGGACTGGTTGATATCAATCAACTTTATTTAACCAAGAGGAGAGCTTTAAAGTGAATGAACAGAGAAATGCTGATAAAGTACAATATCCACGGGGTGTTAGCTACACAAAAATATGCGACGTTTGTTTAGATAAAAGGGCCCATCTTTGCTTTGTTTTTCGCTTGTTTCAAGCAAACCAACTAAAATCTGGGAATTACTTTGGATAACCTAACTTTCTGTAACATCAAGTAAAATTAATGGAAAAATAGATAAGTCATAAATTTATCAGAGATTATTTATCCAGCCCCTTTAACTTCATTATTCACAAAAGCGTCTTTTACTTGTTTAGCACTGAAACGTTGTTTATGACAAAAACGTTGCTTCATTCAGCTGAATATGTCGTGTTCATCTCCCTTGAACCAGTGCAAGGGTTTCTGAACCTTTACAGGTACAGACAGTGAATTGCCATTAGGCCTTATGTACAAGAACTTACCGGTTGTAAACACAACGAGAACACGCTGCAGAAGTGACCCCCGTGGAAAGCAAGCATTTTTACCCACACTTTATGGTACCTCGACGATAAATAACGAGCTCAAGCGAAGCGCTATTGGAAATGTGAGGGAGAATTATTATAAAATCCGTTACCATAGCTACTACAAGATAGAAAACATATATATGCAGCAGGTTATCATTGAAAATGATCATAAAAAAGATCTCTCAACCGAACAAGGCAACGAAAAAGGGCTCTTCTGTTCGTTTTTCCAGCAGGATGTGGCAATATCAAGCTGCCATTCTCGTTGCATTTTTTGCACAGAATGTACTGTCAGAAAGAAAATGCATCAGCGACCGCAATGCATTGCAAGCAAAACTGGATGCTGCGAAGCCTAAGGACGTAATATGCATTGCCAATGGCAAATACGAACACTGGAAGCTGGTCATCAAGAAGAACAAGATTCACATCACACTTGAAGGTGAAGAAGGAGGTAAAGTTTTCCTTGACGGCAATTCTCAAGTGAAGATCTTCGGTGACATATGTAAAGTCTCAAACCTTATTTTCACGGCGCCTCTCAAAAAATATAACAATGGACGCGGATTTCTGCCTCCACTGGAATTTGCAAACAGTGCCAGTGGCTCAGAGTTTCACAACATGATGATCATAGACCATGCTGCCAACAAATGGGCAAGAGTGAGAGGGACAGAAAACAAGATACATCACTGCACGTTTAAGGATAAGCCAGCACCAATCCGTTATAAACAGTCGCAGATAATAGTTGTGAGCTCAACGAGAATGCGAAGAAATGAGATACACCATAACAGGTAAAATTTTCTATGTATTTTGCAAGAGAACTACCACTTTTGTCCCATATACCATGCTTAGAATAAAGTAGCACCCACCCTTTCTAGGCAGTCACAGATCATAGTTGTGAGCTCAACGAGAATGCGGAAAGACGATACCCACCATAAAAGGAAAAGCATTGTGCGCATTTTGTAAGAGAATTACTCCCTCTCATCCCATCTGCCATCCTTAGGACATGGCAGCATATATCCTTTCGAAACAGTTACAAATAATCGTCGTAAGCTCACAGAGTATGAGGAGAAATGAAGGAGATCCGGAACAAGTGAGGTGAGGCTTTACACACCTCTTTTAAAGACATATTCAACAGCTTGCGAGCAACCAGGATTTCTCCTTTCTCGGTGCAAACTGAAACATTTTTAAGTTGTCGGGAAAAATCGAGAAATTAAAACAAGCAACAGGCGGGAATCGAACAACCCGGATCTCTTTCTTTCCGGGCAAGCGCCTTAACCTTTAGACCACCGTGGCACGGCTTAATTTCCTCGATTTTTAGAGACGATATAAGATGTGCCATCGATTTCTTCTGCTACTATACCCCTTAAAAATAAACCGGCAATAATCCTCTATCTCCTTCTGTTCACTCCTTTCTAAGCAGAACAAAGAACCAAACAGTGCAATATTCTTACAACTGAAGACAAGGCTATCATTGGGCCAGAAAATCGTCACTTTGTAGCAAAATTATTTCATTTTGATAACTGCATGTAGCAAGAACATTTCACTAGCCCTTCGCGGAATAAAATCCAAACAGAATTCAACTTATGCAATAAGACAGTTATCTAGCAGCTCTCCTGCCTATCTTTCAGGTAGTTCCCCACTAAATCAACCAAATTTTCTCAAGGTGCTGGACTTTCGTCGTCATTGTACATCCATTGTACTATCTGGTTGCAATTTGGAAGTGTAAAATTGATGAAAATCTATCATGTTTATCACGGGTTGGTTATAGATCCTCTGTATGTCCTGTCTTCACTGCTGATGAAGGGTTAGCCCCGAAACATTTAGTCCTTCAAGCTCTAGGCTGTATACGGTTTTTAAAGCTACTTCATGTATTCATTGCTCATCATATAGCTGCACGTACAAGCAAACAATTTGTCTATTTTGTTCTTTCTTTAATTTCACTTTTGTCTTGAAGATGGATTTGTAAAAATGCAAGTACGGTTCTTGGTGGTGGACAGATGACCTGATGTCTTCCTACTTCAGGAACAGTACAGTATCCATGTACTTATCTTAGTTAGTTTAGATTTAATATGAACGAAAAACAACAAAGAGAAGAGTAACATTCTCATCCAGATTCATGAACTTCGATCCTGATGCGAAAATAATGAAGCACAAACATGACGGTGCCGAAGCAATTTACGTGCAAGTTTCAAAGAATCAAGGAAGAGAGACAACTAACTTCAACAACAAGATTCATCATAACTATTTTCACAAGATGGATGCAGAACAGGAAACAATTGGTATCAAATCTTCGGGAAATAAGGTCAGTTCTATTTTCACTATTTTCTTACAGGAGCATAGCTCGGTGACAAAACGAAATATCTGTAAATCGTTATCAATTAGTGTATACAGTCTTTCAATAAATACACAAGAGACATTATACTCATTGAAACTGTTCAGTTAGTCACAAAGTTTAATTTCGCTTTCCAACTGTAGATTTGTGATGATCCTTGTAAATTCTTAGGGTGTTAAAATCTCAGTTGTTTGTAATATAGATTTCAGATGAGTACACTTTATTCGTTCACGTGATGCGATATGGATGTGAAGCTAGATACATGTAGTGAACTCTTATCAATGTTTATCGAAACTTGAAGCTTTTCGTGATTCTTTTTCTTATCAAATTTTTCGTGTTCAGCATATTTCACATTATTTTGGGACGACTGCACTTTAGCGGACCAGCCTTATGTCATATCTCTCAGGAACTAACCCTCTAACCTAACCCTACTAACCTTAACTTAACCCTAACTTATCCTTACTAACCCTAACCCTAAACTAACTCTAACCCTAACCCCAAACTAACCCTAACTAACCCTAAAATAACCCTAAACTAACCCCAAATAACCCTAATCCCCATTTCCAAAGCCTCACTCTGACCCTGACCCTTACATCATGACACATAGTGTGCCGATTTTGAAAGCTGGTCCGCTAAAGTGCAGACTAGCCAAAAAAAGTTTACACGTTTGGTGGACTATGGAATAAAAAGCATGTACCCATTATTAAAAACTTAAATGATAATCTATTAGTTTAAGGCTCACTCAGATGAGAAATTTTCTTTGGTAAAATCATTCAACCTTAAGACATCAAAACGAGAAAGATGCCTGTATCTGTATGGAGTTTTTATCGGCATCGAGGATTCCACGTTCCACTCAAGTCCATGAATTATTTGGCATTGAAATTTAAATTCAATACAATTGTCAGTTTGAATTTCAAATAAATCATGGACTAGAATGCAATGTGGAAATCTCTTTCCCTCACCCCTTGCAGACATTTTCTAATTTTTGATTCTTAAAGATGAGTGATTTTACCAAACAATTTTCTCATCTAAGTTATCCTCTCACTGACAGATTATCATTTCAGTTCTGAATATCAGCCTCATACCTTCTTTTTACATTTTAACTAAATACTTACAATACACATTACTTAATAACACTACTTACAAAAAACTATAGCTACCCTGCTACTAGAACAATACCATTTGGAGCGAAAAACTACGTCTACCTCATACTTTTTATTCCACCGTCCGCCAATCATGTTGACTTTTTGACTCATCCAGCATTTTCATATCAGTATCATATCAGCAAGCAAGAGCAACAAACGAAACGAACGATGCGCACGACAACGTGAGGCCAAACTTTGATTTGCTCACAACAAAGCAGAGCCAAGGTGTGTCAAAACACTACGGTTAGCAATTCGTCTACCTGACAAAAGAAAGCGAAAATAGAGTTATACATCACTTTTTGAACTTTGGATCTTATGATTGTCATCATAGCAGTCCATGGTAGGTAAAGAAACTAGGTGAAATCAAGCTTCAGGTCATAATTTTGCATTGTTTTAACTTAAGGTATACAAGAACGCAATCGAAGAATGTTTCGGTGGCATATCACTTCGTCATGGGCAAAGAAACACCGTGCAAAACAATTACCTCTGGCTTCGTAACATTAACGACAGAGACAACTTTGGGATCGGTGTGCATGATTCAGATCACATAGTCCAAGGCAATTGGGTGATTGACGCAGGGGAGAAGAATGGAATACGAATGAGCGGAAGTGATGGTCCAGATGACTGCTCAGCATGTCACGTTCGTGCGAAGAACGTCACAGTGATAGGTAACACGTTGATCAATTCGGCGTTGCGGATTGGTAGAAAATTCCCGAAGGGCAACTACAAGCCACCAGAGGATATTCAGATCGAGAATATGAAGGCATCTAATATCCACGACTTCGCAATGATCGGTGGAGAGGAGTTAGATAACAGTGATTCATTTCAAGGTAACCATTCTTGTTTCCACACACGTCACAATCATTATGGTGTTGATCAATAAGCGAGAATTATTGTGTCGTTGAATTGCTATCAAAGAAGACAATGAAAAGTGCCTTCTTTCTGGGTTTTACATCCTTCCACATTGCACATCAAACTATTCTGCCTAAGCTGGTTTATTCCGACATCAACAGATTTCAAGCCCCACCACTGCTAATGAAAGAATTGACTGAGCTAGGCAGTACTGTTTGGAGAACAGCTTGAAAGAACAAATAACACTGAAAGAGAGTATGTTCAATGTCTTCTGTGATTTCAATTTGAAACAAGTCGAAGGATTAAACAAGCTCTAATCTCTTTCTTTCCTTATCAAAGATCCGTTATTAAATACGTTTTTCTTCTTGGTGTTGTTTTTGAAGGAGGTGCATAAGAAATGCGTAAACAAATCCTCGTTTTGTGAATCGAATATCGCATTTTGAAAGGAGAAAATTTCTTTGTAATTTGCTAAACTCAAAAGAAAAGATCCTTATCTAGATACAGGCTGCTCTTTGGGTGAAAAATCGACGAAAATACTTGTTGAAAATCCATTTACATCGCAGCAGTCCTTAAATATATGGAGGTTTAATTTGTATCAGAATATAGTGCAAAGGCTAATCTGCAAGATGAGACATTTATTTTGAATTTTCGTGGAACAGTCGCAACGGATTTAGCTCAGCAGAAACAGCCACATCAAAAAATTTCCCCTGACAGTTTCTGATCCAGCTCCTTTTCAGCTTGGTCAACTCGTATAAAAAAGCATCCAAAACAAACGGCTGTATTGAAAGTATCCAATCTTACGCAACAAGGGCAGATTTTGTAATACAATAGCATCAGCCGCTTTGGTTCACACCTAAATTCAAACCGATTAGCGAATGCAGACAAAAGAAATTCCCTCAAGCAGAAATTGAAAACAAATGAAGCCGCAAAGTTGCCCTGAAACCAGTACGGCGAACTCTCGCTTGGTGCAGGTGAAGGGAGGTTTTTACGGGAAGGCATGTGCTTATAACGAAGGAAGAAGGGTCAATCTAAAGTTCTGTCTCGTGGATTTTGTTTATTTGATTCAAAAACCGAGCAGAGGCCATTACAATTTTTGCATATTCATTGCTCAGATGTACGCAGTTACTCCTCAGCTCCTGAATCAAATAAACAAAATCCGCGACACAGAACTTTAGATTTACCCATCTTCTTTCGTTATAAGCACATACCTTCTCTTAAAAACCTCCCTTCGCCCGCACCAAACGAGAGTTTGCAGTACTGGTTTCAGGGCAACTTTACGGCTTCTTTTGTTTTGCATTTCTGCTTGAGAGAATTTCTTTTGTCTGCATTTGCTAATCGGTTTGAATTGAGGTGTGAACCAAAGCGACTGATGCTATTGTATTACAAGATCTGCCCTTGTTAACTTACGCTGCTTTTCTACTTAGCAGCAAATTTTCTGCCAAAAAAGCATATCAAGGGTAACTGATTTCATCATTTTAAAACAATCGTACCTTCCTTACCATTGAACTATCCCCCTGCAATTTCTCTTTGCTTCTTGAATGCCTTTCTGACGCTTACTTCAGCCTAAAATCTTCTTCAGGAAATCCAACCACATTTCTTGGAAAAAACCAGTTCACTGGTCCAAAACTTGTACCTGACGATGATGCAATGAAAAATATTCAACCACTTCTATCAAAGACGATCATTTGGAGAACGAAGCCTGATGATTTGGGACACCATGGAACGAAGATGATCAAACTGATCAAGTGCAATGCTGGCACAAGCTGGGAGGAAAAATTACCAGACTGTTAGTAGACTGGCAAGGACGGTTAAAAGACAAGACTTTGTAACAAATAGCATCTATTGCATTTGAGTAACACACTTTTGATTTAGGATTTTCATCCTAGTATCGCTATTACTTACCTGACCATTACTCCCTCCCATCGCCCGCCTTTAAAGAACCATTTTCACTCAGTGTCGTTTGCAGACACGCTGATATTTCAGACTGTCTGATAGTCAAATTAGACCTAATTGGCAACTATGGATCCATACTGCAGTAACAAGGACAGATTTTGTAATACAACGGCAATAGTTGCTTTGATTGACACTTTAATTCAAAGCAATTAGCGACTTCAGACAAAGGAAATTCTCTCTACCAGTAAATCAAAAGAAACACGGCCGCAAAAGTTGCCAGAAAGCCAGTTGGGCAAACTCTTACCTTGTGCAAGCAAAAGGTGGTTTTTAAGAGAAATGATGTGCTTATAACGAAAGAAGAATGGTAAATCTAAAGGGCTGTTGCATGGACTTGTCTATTTGATTCAGAGAACAAGACGAAGAAGGCATCATAATTCTCGGGTATTTAGGGCTTAGATGAAACAATCATCGCGCAGCTCCTGAATCGAATGAACGGAAAAATTTGCCAGAAAGAACCCTAGATTTGCCCTTCTTTATTCGTTATAAGCACATTGCTACTCTTAAAGACCACCTGTCGCTTGCAAAAGGCGAGAGTTTGACCTCTGGTTTTGGGGCAACTTTTGCGGTCGTGTTTCCTTCGCTTATCGCTTTGAATTGAGGTGTCAATTAAAGCAACCGTTGCTATTGCATTACAAAATCTATCCTTGTTTACTGCAGTAGCTGCAATGACAAACAGTTTTATGTTAGTTGAACTGTTTTATCAGCTCAGCTACTGCATTTTGGATCCGCAGTTCCATTTAGGCCAAAATTGATTCTCGGACAGTATGAAATTGTAGCGTACCCGCAAAGAACCCTGGATGACAATGGCTCTTTGGTTAGGGCACATAATCTTACACAATATCTGGACTAATTTTCTGATTTGCTAGGGCTTTCTGTTGCGACTGCTTTACAGTATTTAAATTTGGTGGCTAAAAGCAAACATGAAACCTTGGACTCTCGGTAAATAATCCCATCTCAAAGCAGTGGTGAAAACACGAATTTTCAGTTGCTTTGTCATTGAGCTTTTACTTAGCCCATCAGCCATTACTATTCACGTGTCTGTCAAAGTCGCAAATTTAGCCGATGTCTGCTTATGATTGATCATGAGTTGTTGTTAGGGTGCTCCTGGCAGGGCTATCAATAGCGATAACTTCAGTGTAGTAATCAGTCTACCAGTGGAGCACTGTTAGCAGTTTGAGAAGAAAGGATCTTTCCATCTGATTGTTGATTTTTGTTTTCCAAAAATCTTTCACAGCTCCTAACTATGACTCACCTTCGAGTCATTCCTTGCAATACTATCTGTTCCGCCATTCTCCAGTAGTCTCACAAATGGAATTTTTCTGAAGTTGGCTGTTACATTCGGATGCATGTTTCCCCCGACTCCAGCAAGGCTTCATTTCTGTCCAGCGATCTGAGATCCTGAAACCATGGAGATGCATTTGAAACAATTTCAGAATGGCAATACCTTCATCTAAAAAATAGGCAATGGCTTGCTGATTTGGGGCCGTCGACAAAAAAGCCTTAGTTACACGGTACCGGATAGCATTTGTATCGGTACAAAAAATCCTCTGCTTTGAAAAAGGCACACGAGTGTATCCGATACACTTCAGGTAACGTGTAGCTATGCCATACAGGGCCATCCGATATATCGGTACACTTAGTCTTTGTACTCCGGAACCTCGAGCGCCACCAAACCTATGCATGCTAATCCTAGTTGCTATCGTATCACAGAGCGTCATGCAGTGCAGAGTAGTTCCGGTACCGAGTAACTGGGAACGTAACAGGTAAAAACAGCTATCCGGTACTGCATAACCGCAACGTCATATTGGAGCAAAAGTTTTATCAATATATTGCTATCCGATGCAAAAGCTATCCGGTACCATGTAACTGAGGTCTTAGTTTTCGCCACTCATCGCCGCCTCTGGCCGTGATTGGGGTGGGGGATAGTGGAAAAGAGTAAAGTCGTGATTGATTACTTTTGCGTGACGGAAGGTCACTGGAGAAATTGACTAGAAAGTATATCAGATCATGATCAGATACAGAGTTTAATTTTTAGAAAACAGCCATCATTTGATTATTGGCAGAATTACAAAGTATGCTGCTACATGTCCTAAAAATAACCTCTTTATTTAAGCCGTTGACACTTCATAGTAGCCTCGTGTTTACATCATTTGTATTTGTATTTTTCCAAAATCCAAAATATGTCTTCCATAAAATGATGTAATGACCATTTTTCTTTCAATACAGAGAAACTTGCATATAAGAATCTTCATGTATTAAGAGCTTACAGCTTGAAATTACATATTTTGTATCCAGTAAATAAGAACCATGACCGCTAGATATCTTAATTACGTTCGTGTAATGAAGGGGTTCATTCATTCATTCATTCATTCATTCATTCATTCATTCATTCATTCATTCATTCATTCATTCATTCATTCATTCATTGGGAAATAAATGCAATCAACTTGTTTGCCAGTCAACCTCTTTCGTGGGCTACAAATATTGTAAGCACAGATCTGTGATAAGCAGGGGTAAATGGAGTAGGCTTGGGTTGAAATGGGTAAGACCAAAAATGGTATAGATTTGGCTAACCCCTAACCCTTTGTAATGAACCACCATCCTGATTACTGCATGTGCCTCATTCAAGGGCGGCGCCACGGGGTGGACTGGGGTGGACATGTCCACCCCACTTTCCTCCGGTCGGTATTCATTCCTAAGCAAAAACGACATAAAAATCGTTAGGTATACCTTCTGGCCATCAATTCTATTTCTTTTCCACCCCACTTTTTCTGGGCTGGTGCCGCCCCTGGCCTCATTTCATAAGAACCTAAACAGGCTGAGTTTGAAATCTTAGGTTCTTATGTCCGTGTTTTTACACACCCATGACCCTGCCAGATTTCTGAAATAAAGTGGGGAACTATGAAATTATACATTTTCAGAGGGGGGGGGGGGTAAGGATACCAAGACAGGGAAAGGAAATTTTCAGCTATTATGTATGATGGAACTTGTATACCTTTGATGGGGAAACAAAAATTTCAATGCGGAAACAATAGAAACGAGGCAGGGAAAGTGTTCAAGAAACTCAAAATTTAGTGGAAAAGCAAATTTTCTTTGCAGGTTGTTTTCACTGTATATGAAATGAAAAACAACAAATATGGACAGTAAGAACTGGCAAAGAATAAATCATGTTGGTCATTATTTTGCTTTGTGTTGTCTGTGTCTGTGTGAAGTTAGGCCAATGGCGATAGGCCAAATTTCTTGTGGAATAAACAAAAGGAAATTTTGGTGGGCCATGATCATAGGGGGATCAGGGGGTCTCCATGATCACAGCCTAAAGGCCGCTATATGTGACAAGAACTAACTGTAAATGGTCCCTTACTGTTTTCAATGGATTTGTGCAAGGCCAAAAGCCTAGAATTGATAAGTAAATGGGCCCATGATTGGAGGATGTCATTTAATCCAGATCCACAAAAGCAAGCTGTCGAACTACTACTGTCAAAGAAACGACATGAAATAGACCATCCAGTAATCCTCTTTAATAACATACCCGTAAAAAAAGTAAGCGAACATAAACATTTAGGTGTTATCCTTGATTCAAAGCTTTCTTTCTCAGCACATATTAAATCTGCTATCTCCAAAACAAGAAAAGGCATTGGTCTGCTAAAGCATCTCTCCAAATATCTACCTAGGCATACGCTGAACGAATTATATAAGCTTTACGTGCGACCGCACCTGGACTATGGGGATGTAATATATCACATTCCAGCAAAAGTTTGTGAATTCAGCCACAATATCATTTTGCCAAATTTAATGGAAAAACTGGAGGCTGTTCAGTATTCTGCAGCTATTGCTGTAACGGGAACATGGAGGGGAACGTCGCGCGAGAAGTTGTACGCAGAGCTTGGTTGGGAGTCTTTGAGCTCCCGAAGGTGGAGTAGACGCCTTACTTTGTTCTATAAGATAATGAATAATCTCACTCCTTCGTACACACAAGAGCCAATCCCGTCACTTCGTCAGTCGAACTACTCTCTTCGCAACCAGGATGTGATTGGGCCAATAAGGGGAAGGACAGAAAGATTTCAATCTAGCTTCTACCCAAACTGTATATCTGAGTGGAATAAGCTTGATCCAGAAATTAGGCTTGCACCATCTGTTGCCGTGTTTAAGACAAAGCTTTTATCGAGAATTCGCCCACCTCCAAAATCTGTCTTCGGTATTCATGATCCAATAGGCCTATCGTATCTCTCCCACATAAGGGTTGGTCTCAGTAAGTTAAACTTTCACAAATTCAAGCATAATTTTAAGGATACCATAAATCCAATGTGCCCTACAAATGATGGCATTGAAGATACGGAACACTTTTTGTTGCTTTGCACCTCATTTGACACTCAACGACGAGATCTTCTCGCTGGAGTTTCGGAACTATTACAACCTCTTGCTCAAATCGATAGTCTCTCGAGAAACGTTCTGCTGCAACTTTTACTGTATGGTGATAAAGATTTCCCAGATGACGTTAACAAAATTATACTCCAACTGACCATAGACTTCATTCACAAGACTGGTCGGCTTGGCTAAGACAATTTTAATTTTGCTTGTGCCACGAAGTCACTGAGTGCTTTTGTTCTTTCTCCTTGTCATTGTTTACTACGTTTGTTTCTCGTTTGATGTAAGGCACATATTGGATGAATCCTAATATTTGTGTAGGATATTTTAGATTAGATGTACAAATATACATATTTTTTGATGAAGGCACCTTAATCCTACACCAATGAGCTTAGTGCACCAGAAAGGCCTGGCATCTAACGTGAAACAGGCGTCAGTATCTATCTGTTGTCTGTAGTGATCGTTTATGTGTATCTATCTGTAACTGTATATTTAGTTTGTATGTAAGTAGGATATCTCTTTATGTTAAGACCACAGGGTAGTCATTGTCTGTTGCTCCTTGTGGTATCGTCCCCGTAGTGTGGTATAGTCGTATGGTAATTAGAAAGTATAGTAGTTTGTAGCCTTGTATTGTAACATTTTAGATGAATAAAAAAAAAAAAAGGCCAAAAGCTTGCATTTGCAAAAAGCAAAAAACCTAAAAATATGCCATTGAAATATGAGTTGCACATGAGCCACAAACAATGGATAGCCAAAGAAGCAATGATCTGTCTCAATTTTTCTTTATTCTATGTATAGGCATCCTTATTTGCCATTTCACATTCCCTTTAACTACCAAGGCTAGGCTGCTCGCTGTACATGGGAGGCATGATTTCATTAGCAAAGCAAATTACATTATACAAATTGTCAAACAATTTGCTGTAACAGTAAATATTTTTGAGGTGTTTTAACTAAGACAGTTGAGAGTTTCTATCAGCTAATGTAATCAGATGTTTCAGAAAGTTATCAGATTCCAGGTTCACAAAGTCAGTTATTTACAATTAGCTTTTCATTGCCATCTGGATCAAAATTGTCTTCAGGCCTTTAAGTTTTGTTGTTCTTGATAAATGTCTGTGGTGTTTTATCTTTGGGTGTCTCTTTCAAAAAATCAGTCTGGGTTCTTATTTTTCTATGTTTTGTTTGCATGGATTTACTGGATATCAACTTAGAACACAGAAAATGACTGTAACTAGCTGTTATCAGAGGCAGACTAGGCTAGTAATTCCTTACCAAGGAAATGGCTTTAGGCCCCCCACACTTGGTTCTGTTTTCAATTCCCGTCATTACTAAAAGACGGAACACCCCGGAACAACCCAAGAACAACCTGAACAACCCAAGAACAAGCCAGGAACAGGCGGAACAACCCAAGAACAAGTCAAGAACAACGTAAGAACAGGCGGGACAACCCAAGAACGGCTGCTTGGGTAGAATAACTAATAAAATAAATAACCTTCAGAGGCAGGGCTTCCTTTGTTCTTCCACGCCCACGAGGACCAACCTCCAAACTGTTCTGTCAGCGAGTGTATCACCCGTCCAAACAAAGCACAAAAAAGAGTTGAAAATAATCCGATTTACAGGGATTTTTCACGGATATTTCTTGAAAACAAAAAAATTACGAACGGTTGACGGGATTTTTAGATAGTGATACGCCCAAGGGTCGGCGAGGCCAAGCGTGTTGTTGTTGTTGTTGTGTTGTTGTTGTTGATGTTGTTGTTGTTGGAGAGCCTCACAATAAAAAGATGTATCGTGCGCTTTCTTTACTACGTGCTTCTCACACCTCAGAAAGATGGGGGTGAGATAACAAGATAAGTAAAGCATTGCTACAAGAAACCTTGAGAGCATCGCAACGATTTCGTTGGAGATTCCAGTGCAAGGAAAGCTAACTTTGAAAACCTTGAATCACTCAATGGATAACCGTAGAAACTTTCGAGTATATAGCTATGAGATCACTTACATGAGAATTTCTCCTTCTTCTTTGAGCTCAAATGAGTAAAAACCAGATTCCATTGGGGGTTGTAGGGGCTGACGGTTTGCAGTTTCTAGCTGTTTTGGGCCAGTTTAACGGTTTTTTTGGCTGTAAGGATGACAGTTTTACAGTTCCTCTCTTTCTCGACGGTTTCCAAAAAATTAATTCAAAAAATATGATTCGAGAAGTCAAATTATCACAAAATTGAACATAAAATTAATGAGAAATTGTCCACTTTGTTATGATTTATCATGGAATAATGATAATGATAACTGTCCAGTACAGCATAAATTGGTATGGTATAAATCGTCCAGGACGGTATATTTTAGTCAAATTATGGTACAGTACGGTATAATGGGGCATTGGATTAGCTTTCCCTTTTTTGTGTCATGAAAATGATAGCAAAGCAGTTGTCTGCAACACAGAACAGAGGCAGTACAAGGAAAGCGTGGAAGCATGTTGTGACGGTTTTCGCTTAATTTTGAGGCGGTTTTACGGTTTTCTTAGATATTTTGGCAGTCTCAGGTGACCCCCTACAACCCCCACATCAACGACAGAGATTTGGGTTTGGGGCCTGGGCAGTCTAAACATAGTGTATTGTATTCCACTGACATTGATGATGAAAATAATGGAAACTTGGTGAAGAGATGCTGGAATGAAACGGTGTATCACTTTATGTGGGCCTTCAAGAGAACTTCCCCAAAAAAAATCAGTCAATCCATGTAGAAATTCAGAATAAGGGCTTTTTCTGGCATGTTCTTGGGTTGTTCCGCCTGTTCTTACGTTGTTCTTGGCTTGTTCTTGGGTTGTTCCGCCTGTTCCTGGCTTGTTCTTGGGTTGTTCAGGTTGTTCTTGGGTTGTTCCGGGGTGTTCCGTCTTTTAGTAACGACGTTTCAATTCCACTTGTAAACTAACATGTTTCAAAAGGTACTTTCTAGAGTTTCCAGCAGTGTAGCCAGGTGTGAGGAAATCAAAGGCCTCTGGGTGTGGCCAGGGCAAATTAAGTGTAAGGGAATTGAGATTAGAGGGTCTGGGGGTGAAACCCCTGAGAAATTTTTGGATGCCACACCCTCCTCTATTTTGGCTTAGGAAACTACTACCATAATGCTAAAATAAGTGCTTCCTGCTGCTTTACGTAATGTATTTAAAGGGGAGTCCCTAATTCAAGATTCAAGATTCAAGATCCAAGATTCAAGATTCAAGATCCGGAATTCAAGATTCACACTAATTCAAGATCCAGAATTCAAGATTCACACTAATGCAAGATCCGGAATTCAAGATTCACACTAATTCAAGATCCGGAATTCAAGATTCACACTAATTCAAGATCCGGAATTCAAGATTCACACTAATTCAAGATCCGGAATTCAAGGTTCACACTAATTCAACATCCGGAATTCAAGATTCACACTAATTCAACATCCGGAATTCAAGATTCACAAGAAACTCATTTTTTTGTAAGAAACTAAGTTCATGGACTAGTAATGGTCGAGATTCCAAGTGTTTCTTGCGTTTTTTCTGGCTGGAAATCTACACTGATTCCCCAATTCCTTACAATTGTTCCGTAAAGGGTAGTTGCAGCAAAAGGTAAACAAACAGAGCCTGGACAATCCGATATCATCAGTTGAATAAAAATTTCCTTGATTAATTGGGCGAGAACAAAGGAAGATGCGATTTCCCAACAGCGTTTGGATGCTTGGCCTAAGCAAGTAGACAAACCAATTTCAGGGTGAGAGCAAAGTCTCTGATACTTGTTTATCTGCAAAGAATCTCTATCTTGTTAAGGTATCTTACAGATAACTCAGGATAAACCTATGAAAATATACAAATTTGTGGGAAACATGCCAGAACGGTGCAACTTCCCTTTAATTCCTTAGTAAGGTCTCAAAACAAGTAATATCATCTAATTTGCAATCAAAACAAGATCAAAATTCACCACTACTGTATGGGTTAAATTGCCCTTGAGTGAAAGCTGAAAATCCGAAAATTTCCTTAGCTTTTTCTGAGGGGCATTTCACCATCAAAATATCTCACAAATCATTGGCAAAGATCCTTCTGTTTTCAACAAAAATCAATCGAAATCCATAAAATTCATTTGTTCTGAAAAAATCTTGTATGCATTTTCAATTGAGTGAGAGAAGCGCCCCTTGGCTTTTCAATCCAAGTAGGATGGTTTAACTCCGAGCCTACCATCTCTTAACAGCTGTTTCTTGTGAATGTTTATTTTACATACACTTTTCTCTTCTGTCCTTAGATGTTCTGCAGATATTGAAGAAAATAACAGATATTAGTTACCATAAGATAAGAACATAGCATAAATCTTAGTAAGGAACAGACTGTTTTTATATCTGTTATCCAACGCCCTTTGTGCAATGTGAAATACTGTAGCTTCCAACACACATTTGATAAGAATCTCTTTACAGAAACTTGATTCTCATATAAGGAAAGTTATCAAACTTGGACAAATTAATGAAGAAACTTTTTCTCTGGCATTCAGTACCTTTAACTTTCTTTTCATTTCTTGTACAAGTATTTTAAATATATAACTAAGAATTTGGGCCATTGCTGAAAGCAAAGATAAGTGTTTTGAAATGTTCACCATATGCCCTCAAAACAAGGTTTTTTGAAGCCTTTACGATGTTTAGGCATGAACCTTTAAGTAATATGATTTTCTGAAGAGTTTCTTATATAAATTGTTTCTTGTAAAAAATTATTTAATTGTAAATCAACCATTTATTCAAGTTTCCCAGGTGAAAATACCTTGTTTGTCCTAAAAATTATTTAGAAGCCTGAATTAGTGTGAATCTTGAATTCCGGATGTTGAATTAGTGTGAATCTTGAATTCCGGATGTTGAATTAGTGTGAATCTTGAATTCCGGATCTTGAGTTAGTGTGAATCTTGAATGCCGGATCTTGAATTAGTGTGAATCTTGAATTCCGGATCTTGAATCTTGGATCTTGGATCTTGAATTAGGGACTCTCTATTTAAAGGGCATACACTGCTTGAGAAAGTCAGGATGCACCTGTGGACATTTGTGTATCACTGAAGAGCTCCAAGCCGTGAGACCCAACCAGAATCTCACTAGCATTGGTGAAAGTTGTAAAGAAGGAAATCAAGATCACAAAGAGAAACTTGATACTGGTGTCTTCTCTGTCTTGTACCACTTGTGCCCTTTGGAACATTTTACATGATTGTACATTTAAAGTGAAATGAAACTTGATTTCTGGAAAGTTCAATTGGCTTTTCCCTAACAAATATCCTTGAAATGGGTATGAAAATCAAACAAACAATTCTCAAACATGTTTATTGATCCCTTTCAAGTTTGGCCGCATGTCAACATCATCCCAATAGTCAGTTACCCTCCCCCAAGCTCTTTTGATCTGAATTCTATGTGGGCCTACTAATTTTGATCTGGGCTGTTAGCCATATGGACCATTGGTTTTCCCTGGAAAAACCTTTTGAATCCTTTTCAAACACAAACTTCAAGGGCCATGTCCATCAGCTTTTGTTGTGATTGCTTAGGGGTCGTCCAAAAATCCACTTGTGATCACTTAGCGGTATTGGGCCGCTAAAGGGGGAGGGGGTTTCATCAAAATCTGTTAAGTGATCATCAGTGGAACTTAAGGAATCCTGATTAAGAAAATGTATGTTTATTTTCAATTTCACACGCCCTATACGATGATTTTTGCAAGCTTTTGCTGCTGTTGTTTCAAAACATCTTGCAATCTAATGAACAGTCAATTTAGGGGCCACACACAAATTGATTCTTTCATGCAAAACGTCCAATGAACATTTGGGGGGAGGGGGTAAAAGGACTGGACGTTTTCAAAATTTTTGTTTTATTGACATTTTTCCAGAGAATTTTCTGCAAGAAACTTTATTCTGCAGCTTTCGTTTGCTATATCTATTGTTAGTGTGCAAGAATTTCGACAGTAGTGACATATCTTGTCCGTTTTCGTTGAGCATGGTCATGGAAAGCAAATCAGTTTTCTCTAACTGAGGGGCTACCATGCCTAAAAAATTGAAAATGAAATGAAATGAACTTAGGCCCATTTGATATGCAGCAAAACAACAGTTTGAAATTTTCTCATGATCGGAAAAATTACATCAATTTTCAAATGGACCTTTTGAGGGGAGGGGGGTGAGGGTATTTTGAAAACGTCCAATGGACATTATGCGTGAAAGAATCGATTTGTACAGTATGTGGCCCCTTAGGCCCATCATCACAAAGGGAGATGAATGGAAGCTTGCATCATCAGAATGACGGGATAGAAAATACATAAGTCCGTTAAGGAGGGGGAGGGAGGGGGTTGAGAAGTTAGTGGCCAAATGCCACTAAGCGATCCCAAGTGGATTTTTGGATGACCCCTTCTTAATGCCTGAGCGAGAGCTAGCTATTGTGACTAAAAATCAGGCATTTCACTGACCTTCTGAGAGCTGTCGGTAAAATGAGCCCTTTTTTCAAAAGCTCTGATCAAGCAAAATTTACATAATGTGTATCTTTGTTACCCCTGTACAACAATCGATGTATCTTGTATTTACACATATGTGTAAATTATAGACTCACAGAAATGAAATGAATTTGCTATGCGTAGGGTAAGGTGGGGTAATTTGGGTCGACGGGGTAATTTGGGTTACATCAAAAATATTTTGCACAATAAGGGAATAGGCCCTAGGTACCCTAGGCCCCTCCTGCAACAACGGACACAATAATGACAAATATGTTACTGACCATTGAAAAGACTTTACTTTGAAGATTTGACGCAAGTAAAGTAAGGATGAAATTAAGACCAGACATCACTCAAACTCTTCGAAGCTTCTCTTCCCCTTGACTTACCATCTACAAGTTGGGCGAATTTTCGTCTGGACGCAGATTCAGATTCCAGACGCAGATTCATATTCGCAAATCTAATAGAAAATAACGTTAAAAAAGACAGGAAACAGTTTCAATTCACAATCTTGACTCTTATTCAACAAAATTACAATATGTAAGGCTTCATTTTGCGTAAAAACCGCATTTCTACCATTTACCGTTTTCCAGGAAAAACGTCAAAAGTTCGAGATATCACACTTGAAGCATTCGCTGAGGTCTAAATATTGCCAGAAAATATTCAATTTTGTAACAGTTGCAAAATTCTCACTCTTATTCAACAAAACTAGAATACATAACGGTTCATTTAACATCAAAACCGCATTTCTAGCCCTTACCGTTTTCTAGGAAAAACGTCAAATGCACATAGACGACAGTAGCCGCATCAGACTTACATCATTCTCTCAAGTCTCAATTTTGCAAAAAATATTCAATTTTGTAACAGTTTCAAAATTCTCACTCTTATTCAACAAAACTAGAAGATATAACGGTTCATTTAAGATCAAAACCGCATTTCTAGCCCTTACCGTTTTCCTGGAAAAACGTCAAATGCACATAGACGACAGTTAGTCGCATCAGACTTACATCGTTCTCCCGGGGGGGGGGGGGTACTTCACTATAAATTCATACGGGGGTGTGCGCCGCAAGGATTTCTGTTACGACCCAATCCCAGAAATTTGGTCCGATGTTGATACCCAATCCCAGAATATATGTCAGATATTGATACCCAATCGAAGAAGTAACAAAAGCAATTCGACGTCAAAAGGATAAGGGATTGAGGGCTGGGAACGATTATTTTGGTTCCAAGTGGCCATTGGAACGAGGTTCTGATCTGAGAACGTTTTTCAACACAAAAATACTTGAAATCAGTTCACCTGAAACTGACAATGTGTTGCTCGAAAATTTATCCAGTTGTACTTTCATTCAACACCCAATTACAGAATTTTGAGTAACCCCAATCCCAGAAAATTCCGAGTGAAAGTATACCCCAATCACAGATTTTTTCCAGTAAAAGGATACCCCAATCCCAGAATTTTCAGGCCAAAAACTACCCAAAACTGGCGCACATCCCCGTCTTACCCATAGTGAAGTACCCCCCCCCCCAGGATCATTCTCTTAAGTCTAAATTTTGCAAAAAATATTCAATTTTGTAACAGTTTCAAAATTATCACTCTTATTCAACAAAGCTAGAAGATATAACGGTTCATTCAAGATCAAAACCGCATTTCTAGCCCTTACCGTTTTCCTGGAAAAACGTCAAATGCACATAGACGACAGTTAGTCGCTTCAGACTTACATCATTCTCTCAAGTCTAAATTTTGCAAAAAATATTCAATTTTGTAACAGTTTCAAAATTCTCACTCTTATTCAACAAAATTAGAATACATAGTGGTTCATTTAAGATCAAAACCGCATTTCTAGCCCTTACCGTTTTCCTGGAAAAACGTCAAATGCACATAGACGACAGTTAGTCGCATCAGACTTACATCATTCTCTTAAGTCTAAATTTTGCAAAAAATATTCAATTAACAGTTTCAAAATTCTCACTCTTATTCAACAAAATTAGAATACATAGTGGTTCATTTAAGATCAAAACCGCATTTCTAGCCCTTACCGTTTTCCTGGAAAAACGTCAAATGTATATAGACGACAGTTAGTCGCATCAGACTTATATCATTCTCTCAAGTCTAAATTTTGCAAAAAATATTCAATTTTGTAACAGTTTCAAAATTCTCACTCTTATTCAACAAAACTAGAAGATATAACGGTTCATTTAAGATGAAAACCGCATTTCTAGCCCTTACCGTTTTCCTGGAGAAACGTCAAATGCACATAGACGACAGTTAGTCGCATCAGACTTACATCATTCTCTCAAGTCTAAATATTGTAATTTTGTTGAATAAGAGTCAAGATTGTGAATTGAAACTGTTTCCTATCTTTTTTAACGTCATTTGCTATTAGATTTGCGAATATGAATCTGCGTCTGGAATCTGAATCTGCGTCCAGACGAAAATTCGCCCAACTTGCAGATGGTCCTTGACTTTGGTGCTTGGCTCCGATTGATGTCGCCAGAGGGCTGCACAACAACCACAACAACTATCATTTTTGGCGCGAAAATCCTGAGACCTGGGCCTTGGCTGACTGAACGTTGTTGTTTTTTATATGCAGGTCAGAAAAATGGCAGCACTGAAGTGCTGATGTGGAAGCTTGGTAGATTGACCAGCAGAATGCAAGAATGGCTAGCTTTCTTTGCTGTCTGCAAAAGTCATGAATGCCCAACTTCTAAAGAAGTTATCTCCGCCGCGGGTACAAAAGGAAGCTGAAACTTAAGGTCTTAGGCCTAACCGTAATTTTTATTTTAGTTGGCTTTTCATTTAGGCCATCCAAAAATCCATTTCATCACGGACAGCGGAATTTGGCCGTTACGGAGGGAGGGGGTTTATTACTAATCCATTAAACGTGATGGAATGGAGCCTGGTGATGTTTCCAATCATATTTTGCAAAGTTTCAACGCTGGATAATGTAAAGCAGAGACAGAAACGGCCTAAAAAGAGGTTCTCTAACAATTGAAGGTTTCTCTGGTTTCTAATGATTGCGATAAAACAGTTAGCGAGATAGATAAACACTAAATTTTGTATGTCCATTAAAGCCACACTGTCGTGGCGCTAATTGGATAAACAAGACAATTAAGAAGAAAAGAGTTAGGCAACGTTCAGTAATTTCGCTGTACAGTGAAATTCACGAAGATGATAATGACCTGATTCCCTAAACAAAGCATAAGAACCAAAAAGGCTTGGTGATTAATCAAGGCCAGAGCTTTGTTTTTGATTTCAAAAGCACAACTAGCCAATCACAACCACGACAATCTGCCTTTAAGAGGAGGGGGAGGTGGTATCTGGGGTTAGCGGTCCAATTCCGCTATCCGTGACGAAATGGATTTTTGGACGGCCCCTAAGGAAAGCACAATAGTCGTTTGCAATTAATAATTTGATTTCTAATCAAGTTGTATTTGCAACAAGCACAAATACCAAATGAAATCTGGTCTGATATGGTTGCATTCAAGCATCTATGCCAAAGGCAATCCATTGACAAAGTCATCTTACTTAACTGAACATCTACACCAGTCTGCATTCTTTGAAGTGCGTGGGGAAGATCTTCTCCACTCCACTTTGACTACTTCCAGCTGCAGCCATAGCCCTGCAATATAACACCATCTGTGGCAGTTTGATTGTGAATTTATAAGAAACCCCAACCCTCAGATGCGCCAAAATTTACTTAAGAATGAGCTTCCCTGCGCCAATATAAAAGAATACAAGCCAGCAGATGATTGCAGATGATCTACCTACTGTGTTGTGTTAGCAGATAGTTATAAATGTCACCAGTTGAGCAAATGTTAATTTGCTATATTCTTACCTTTTTCTCTTACAATACTGTGAAACCACCATTTGAGACGGACAATAGACTCCTATTTTGATGTTGATAACCAATCTTTTACTGGAGGTGTTGTGTTGCAGTGGTGTAAAGCTGCCTGAACAGTCAGAAGGAGTGGGTTCAACACCTGCTAGAGCCCCACCATTTGAACATCTTGAAAAGGGGTCAAAGACTCAATTAGTGCTTTGAAAATGTTTGCATTTTAAAGTCTTGCTGAATGGTGGTTTTATCCTAGCATCCTCTTACCAGAGGTGTATGCAGCTCATGAGAAGTGATCATGCCTTCCTGACATTTGGAAAATGAGGATTTTCATCATGTGGCTCAATGATTGAAAAATGACAAGAGATATTGCTATGTGAAGATTTGTGCTGTCATCTGCTCATTTCGACTCTTCATCCATGGAGGTACTCAGGTATATCTAAGTTAGGGGTGCTCAGGTTACAGTTTTGAGTTTAAAATTTGGATAAAGCTTATTTTTTGGATCAGTCACATGTATACCGTTTTGAGTTCATGAAATGCTGCATTACTTTTTTGGGTCTCAAATTTGGGGAAAGGTACGAAAACTGGGACAAACATATCTCACAAATGAAACTTAAAATCAAGTAGCGATAGTAAAAGTAAAATACTTAAATACGTAAATACTTCGAACTCATAATCGATTATAAGAAGTCTAATCAGTTAAGCTACTTTCCCTTAGATTTAAGATATTGACTACATGATGTTTTTGGTATGGTGGATCAGAAAAATTGTTTTTATGCCAGAAATTATCTTGTTTTTCAGGGTCTATCTTTATGCCAGAAAGTATCTTTTTAGGTTGATGCTCTGTATCTTAGCCTGAGCACTCCTATCCTGAATATACCTGAGAGCCCCCTGGGGTTTTTCAGCTCAGCTTCCTACCTGGATCCTTAATCTTTAATCCGCTTTTTGCACTTAGTCTGTTGACAGAACTTACTCATCACCGGACCACCAACAAGCAGCAACAAGCATCATGATGTTTTTTCGTATTGTCATTGGTGATCCAGAGGAGAGATTCATCATTGCAGCCAAACCCCAATCAAGGAGGGAACACGTTGCTCACTCAGCAGTAGAATTTTCCATTTGAGAGTGACTCGCGACTGGATGAAGAAGGAGAATTGGAACATCAACAAGTGTGGTGAAATTCACTTCAGCCACAACTTCATGATGAGTTTGCTTGCACTATAACTATAAGGCTATGCATGTTCTTGATGAAGACAATAAAGTTGCTGATAAAGCAGAGACTGAATGAAAGTTTGTTAGTGCATGCGACGACTAAGTAGTGACTTTTTTCATCAACTGTCGCCTACGACCATACCACCATGAATACACCGGTTCTCGTCCGATCACCGAAGTTAAGCATGGTAGGGCCGGGTCAGTACCTGGATGGGTGACCGCCTGGGAACACCCGGTGTTGTAGGCCTCCCATTTTGCCATTAATTATTTGCTGCTCCTGTTGTCCCAATAGTTTTGTATTGTAGCAAGCAGATTGCACTGATGCCGATTGCCGTCATGGTCACCTTTCATTCGACGAAAGATGTATGCATACTCGAGTGAGAGTGATTTTCTGCTGTTATTTTTTCCTCGCCAATTATTTGTAATACTATATGATGTGATGACTTAGTTTGATGCAGAAGAAAAGAAGAGATGATTTGAAGAAGCGCAACCACCATCATCACCGGACCGGACCACCAACAAGCAGCAACAAGCATCATGATGTTTTTTCGTATTGTCATTGGTGATCCAGAGGAGAGATTCATCATTGCAGCCAAACCCCAATCAAGGAGGGAACACGTTGCTCACTCAGCAGTAGAATTTTCCATTTGAGAGTGACTCGCGACTGGATGAAGAAGGAGAATTGGAACATCAACAAGTGTGGTGAAATTCACTTCAGCCACAACTTCATGATGAGTTTGCTTGCACTATAACTATAAGGCTATGCATGTTCTTGATGAAGACAATAAAGTTGCTGATAAAGCAGAGACTGAATGAAAGTTTGTTAGTGCATGCGACGACTAAGTAGTGACTTTTTTCATCAACTGTCGCCTACGACCACACCACCATGAATACACCGGTTCTCGTCCGATCACCGAAGTTAAGCATGGTAGGGCCGTGTCAGTACCTGGATGGGTGACCGCCTGGGAACACCCGGTGTTGTAGGCCTTCCATTTTGCCATTAATTATTTGCTGCTCCTGTTGTCCCATTTCTTTTGTATTGTAGCAAGCAGATTGCACTGATGCCGATTGCCGTCATGGTCACCTTTCATTCGACGAAAGATGTATGCATACTCGAGTGAGAGTGATTTTTCTGCTGTTATTTTTTCCTCGCCAATTATTTGTAAGACTATATGATGTGATGACTTAGTTTGATGCAGAAGAAAAGAAGAGATGATTTGAAGAAGCGCAACCACCATCATCACCGGACCGGACCACCAACAAGCAGCAACAAGCATCATGATGTTTTTTCGTATTGTCATTGGTGATCCAGAGGAGAGATTCATCATTGCAGCCGAACCCCAATCAAGGAGCGGGAACACGTTGCTCACTCAGCAGTAGAATTTTCCATTTGAGAGTGACTCGCGACTGGATGAAGAAGGAGAATTGGAACATCAACAAGTGTGGTGAAATTCACTTCAGCCACAACTTCATGATGAGTTTGCTTGCACTATAACTATAAGGCTATGCATGTTCTTGATGAAGACAATAAAGTTGCTGATAAAGCAGAGACTGAATGAAAGTTTGTTAGTGCATGCGACGACTAAGTAGTGACTTTTTTCATCAACTGTCGCCTACGACCATACCACCATGAATACACCGGTTCTCGTCCGATCACCGAAGTTAAGCATGGTAGGGCCGGGTCAGTACCTGGATGGGTGACCGCCTGGGAACACCCGGTGTTGTAGGCCTCCCATTTTGCCATTAATTATTTGCTGCTCCTGTTGTCCCATTTGTTTTGTATTGTAGCAAGCAGATTGCACTGATGCCGATTGCCGTCATGGTCACCTTTCATTCGACGAAAGATGTATGCATACTCGAGTGAGAGTGATTTTTCTGCTGTTATTTTTTCCTCGCCAATTATTTGTAAGACTATATGATGTGATGACTTAGTTTGATGCAGAAGAAAAGAAGAGATGATTTGAAGAAGCGCAACCACCATCATCACCGGATCGGACCACCAACAAGCAGCAACAAGCATCATGATGTTTTTTCGTATTGTCATTGGTGATCCAGAGGAGAGATTCATCATTGCAGCCAAACCCCAATCAAGGAGGGAACACGTTGCTCACTCAGCAGTAGAATTTTCCATTTGAGAGTGACTCGCGACTGGATGAAGAAGGAGAATTGGAACATCAACAAGTGTGGTGAAATTCACTTCAGCCACAACTTCATGATGAGTTTGCTTGCACTATAACTATAAGGCTATGCATGTTCTTGATGAAGACAATAAAGTTGCTGATAAAGCAGAGACTGAATGAAAGTTTGTTAGTGCATGCGACGACTAAGTAGTGACTTTTTTCATCAACTGTCGCCTACGACCACACCACCATGAATGCACCGGTTCTCGTCCGATCACCGAAGTTAAGCATGGTAGGGCCGGGTCAGTACCTGGATGGGTGACCGCCTGGGAACACCCGGTGTTGTAGGCCTTCCATTTTGCCATTAATTATTTGCTGCTCCTGTTGTCCCATTTGTTTTGTATTGTAGCAAGCAGATTGCACTGATGCCGATTGCCGTCATGGTCACCTTTCATTCGACGAAAGATGTATGCATACTCGAGTGAGAGTGATTTTTCTGCTGTTATTTTTTCCTCGCCAATTATTTGTAAGACTATATGATGTGATGACTTAGTTTGATGCAGAAGAAAAGAAGAGATGATTTGAAGAAGCGCAACCACCATCATCACCGGACCGGACCACCAACAAGCAGCAACAAGCATCATGATGTTTTTTCGTATTGTCATTGGTGATCCAGAGGAGAGATTCATCATTGCAGCCAAACCCCAATCAAGGAGGGAACACGTTGCTCACTCAGCAGTAGAATTTTCCATTTGAGAGTGACTCGCGACTGGATGAAGAAGGAGAATTGGAACATCAACAAGTGTGGTGAAATTCACTTCAGCCACAACTTCATGATGAGTTTGCTTGCACTATAACTATAAGGCTATGCATGTTCTTGATGAAGACAATAAAGTTGCTGATAAAGCAGAGACTGAATGAAAGTTTGTTAGTGCATGCGACGACTAAGTAGTGACTTTTTTCATCAACTGTCGCCTACGATCATACCACCATGAATACACCGGTTCTCGTCCGATCACCGAAGTTAAGCATGGTAGGGCCGGGTCAGTACCTGGATGGGTGACCGCCTGGGAACACCCGGTGTTGTAGGCCTCCCATTTTGCCATTAATTATTTGCTGCTCCTGTTGTCCCATTTCTTTTGTATTGTAGCAAGCAGATTGCACTGATGCCGATTGCCGTCATGGTCACCTTTCATTCGACGAAAGATGTATGCATACTCGAGTGAGAGTGATTTTTCTGCTGTTATTTTTTCCTCGCCAATTATTTGTAAGACTATATGATGTGATGACTTAGTTTGATGCAGAAGAAAAGAAGAGATGATTTGAAGAAGCGCAACCACCATCATCACCGGACCGGACCACCAACAAGCAGCAACAAGCATCATGATGTTTTTTCGTATTGTCATTGGTGATCCAGAGGAGAGATTCATCATTGCAGCTAAACCCCAATCAAGGAGGGAACACGTTGCTCACTCAGCAGTAGAATTTTCCATTTGAGAGTGACTCGCGACTGGATGAAGAAGGAGAATTGGAACATCAACAAGTGTGGTGAAATTCACTTCAGCCACAACTTCATGATGAGTTTGCTTGCACTATAACTATAAGGCTATGCATGTTCTTGATGAAGACAATAAAGTTGCTGATAAAGCAGAGACTGAATGAAAGTTTGTTAGTGCATGCGACGACTAAGTAGTGACTTTTTCATCAACTGTCGCCTACGACCATACCACCATGAATACACCGGTTCTCGTCCGATCACCGAAGTTAAGCATGGTAGAGCCGGGTCAGTACCTGGATGGGTGACCGCCTGGGAACACCCGGTGTTGTAGGCCTCCCATTTTGCCATTAATTATTTGCTGCTCCTGTTGTCCCATTTGTTTTGTATTGTAGCAAGCAGATTGCACTGATGCCGATTGCCGTCATGGTCACCTTTCATTCGACGAAAGATGTATGCATACTCGAGTGAGAGTGATTTTTCTGCTGTTATTTTTTCCTCGCCAATTATTTGTAAGACTATATGATGTGATGACTTAGTTTGATGCAGAAGAAAAGAAGAGATGATTTGAAGAAGCGCAACCACCATCATCACCGGACCGGACCAGCAACAAGCAGCAACAAGCATCATGATGTTTTTTCGTATTGTCATTGGTGATCCAGAGGAGAGATTCATCATTGCAGCCAAACCCCAATCAAGGAGGGAACACGTTGCTCACTCAGCAGTAGAATTTTCCATTTGAGAGTGACTCGCGACTGGATGAAGAAGGAGAATTGGAACATCAACAAGTGTGGTGAAATTCACTTCAGCCACAACTTCATGATGAGTTTGCTTGCACTATAACTATAAGGCTATGCATGTTCTTGATGAAGACAATAAAGTTGCTGATAAAGCAGAGACTGAATGAAAGTTTGTTAGTGCATGCGACGACTAAGTAGTGACTTTTTTCATCAACTGTCGCCTACGACCATACCACCATGAATACACCGGTTCTCGTCCGATCACCGAAGTTAAGCATGGTAGGGCCGGGTCAGTACCTGGATGGGTGACCGCCTGGGAACACCCGGTGTTGTAGGCCTTCCATTTTGCCATTAATTATTTGCTGCTCCTGTTGTCCCATTTGTTTTGTATTGTAGCAATCAGATTGCACTGATGCCGATTGCCGTCATGGTCACCTTTCATTCGACGAAAGATGTATGCATACTCGAGTGAGAGTGATTTTTCTGCTGTTATTTTTTCCTCGCCACTTATTTGTAAGACTATATGATGTGATGACTTAGTTTGATGCAGAAGAAAAGAAGAGATGATTTGAAGAAGCGCAACCACCATCATCACCGGACCGGACCACCAACAAGCAGCAACAAGCATCATGATGTTTTTTCGTATTGTCATTGGTGATCCAGAGGAGAGATTCATCATTGCAGCCAAACCCCAATCAAGGAGGGAACACGTTGCTCACTCAGCAGTAGAATTTTCCATTTGAGAGTGACTCGCGACTGGATGAAGAAGGAGAATTGGAACATCAACAAGTGTGGTGAAATTCACTTCAGACACAACTTCATGATGAGTTTGCTTGCACTATAACTATAAGGCTATGCATGTTCTTGATGAAGACAATAAAGTTGCTGATAAAGCAGAGACTGAATGAAAGTTTGTTAGTGCATGCGACGAGTAAGTAGTGACTTTTTTCATCAACTGTCGCCTACGACCATACCACCATGAATACACCGGTTCTCGTCCGATCACCGAAGTTAAGCATGGTAGGGCCGGGTCAGTACCTGGATGGGTGACCGCCTGGGAACACCCGGTGTTGTAGGCCTTCCATTTTGCCATTAATTATTTGCTGCTCCTGTTGTCCCATTTGTTTTGTATTGTAGCAATCAGATTGCACTGATGCCGATTGCCGTCATGGTCACCTTTCATTCGACGAAAGATGTATGCATACTCGAGTGAGAGTGATTTTTCTGCTGTTATTTTTTCCTCGCCACTTATTTGTAAGACTATATGATGTGATGACTTAGTTTGATGCAGAAGAAAAGAAGAGATGATTTGAAGAAGCGCAACCACCATCATCACCGGACCGGACCACCAACAAGCAGCAACAAGCATCATGATGTTTTTTCGTATTGTCATTGGTGATCCAGAGGAGAGATTCATCATTGCAGCCAAACCCCAATCAAGGAGGGAACACGTTGCTCACTCAGCAGTAGAATTTTCCATTTGAGAGTGACTCGCGACTGGATGAAGAAGGAGAATTGGAACATCAACAAGTGTGGTGAAATTCACTTCAGACACAACTTCATGATGAGTTTGCTTGCACTATAACTATAAGGCTATGCATGTTCTTGATGAAGACAATAAAGTTGCTGATAAAGCAGAGACTGAATGAAAGTTTGTTAGTGCATGCGACGACTAAGTAGTGACTTTTTTCATCAACTGTCGCCTACGACCATACCACCATGAATACACCGGTTCTCGTCCGATCACCGAAGTTAAGCATGGTAGGGCCGGGTCAGTACCTGGATGGGTGACCGCCTGGGAACACCCGGTGTTGTAGGCCTTCCATTTTGCCATTAATTATTTGCTGCTCCTGTTGTCCCATTTGTTTTGTATTGTAGCAATCAGATTGCACTGATGCCGATTGCCGTCATGGTCACCTTTCATTCGACGAAAGATGTATGCATACTCGAGTGAGAGTGATTTTTCTGCTGTTATTTTTTCCTCGCCACTTATTTGTAAGACTATATGATGTGATGACTTAGTTTGATGCAGAAGAAAAGAAGAGATGATTTGAAGAAGCGCAACCACCATCATCACCGGACCGGACCACCAACAAGCAGCAACAAGCATCATGATGTTTTTTCGTATTGTCATTGGTGATCCAGAGGAGAGATTCATCATTGCAGCTAAACCCCAATCAAGGAGGGAACACGTTGCTCACTCAGCAGTAGAATTTTCCATTTGAGAGTGACTCGCGACTGGATGAAGAAGGAGAATTGGAACATCAACAAGTGTGGTGAAATTCACTTCAGACACAACTTCATGATGAGTTTGCTTGCACTATAACTATAAGGCTATGCATGTTCTTGATGAAGACAATAAAGTTGCTGATAAAGCAGAGACTGAATGAAAGTTTGTTAGTGCATGCGACGACTAAGTAGTGACTTTTTTCATCAACTGTCGCCTACGACCATACCACCATGAATACACCGGTTCTCGTCCGATCACCGAAGTTAAGCATGGTAGGGCCGGGTCAGTACCTGGCTGGGTGACCGCCTGGGAACACCCGGTGTTGTAGGCCTCCCATTTTGCCATTAATTATTTGCTGCTCCTGTTGTCCCATTTGTTTTGTATTGTAGCAAGCAGATTGCACTGATGCCGATTGCCGTCATGGTCACCTTTCATTCGACGAAAGATGTATGCATACTCGAGTGAGAGTGATTTTTCTGCTGTTATTTTTTCCTCGCCAATTATTTGTAAGACTATATGATGTGATGACTTAGTTTGATGCAGAAGAAAAGAAGAGATGATTTGAAGAAGCGCAACCACCATCATCACCGGACCGGACCACCAACAAGCAGCAACAAGCATCATGATGTTTTTTCGTATTGTCATTGGTGATCCAGAGGAGAGATTCATCATTGCAGCCAAACCCCAATCAAGGAGGGAACACGTTGCTCACTCAGCAGTAGAATTTTCCATTTGAGAGTGACTCGCGACTGGATGAAGAAGGAGAATTGGAACATCAACAAGTGTGGTGAAATTCACTTCAGCCACAACTTCATGATGAGTTTGCTTGCACTATAACTATAAGGCTATGCATGTTCTTGATGAAGACAATAAAGTTGCTGATAAAGCAGAGACTGAAGGAAAGTTTGTTAGTGCATGCGACGAGTAAGTAGTGACTTTTTTCATCAACTGTCGCCTACGACCATACCACCATGAATACACCGGTTCTCGTCCGATCACCGAAGTTAAGCATGGTAGGGCCGGGTCAGTACCTGGATGGGTGACCGCCTGGGAACACCCGGTGTTGTAGGCCTTCCAGTTTGCCATTAATTATTTGCTGCTCCTGTTGTCCCATTTGTTTTGTATTGTAGCAAGCAGATTGCACTGATGCCGATTGCCGTCATGGTCACCTTTCATTCGACGAAAGATGTATGCATACTCGAGTGAGAGTGATTTTTCTGCTGTTATTTTTTCCTCGCCAATTATTTGTAAGACTATATGATGTGATGACTTAGTTTGATGCAGAAGAAAAGAAGAGATGATTTGAAGAAGCGCAACCACCATCATCACCGGACCGGACCACCAACAAGCAGCAACAAGCATCATGATGTTTTTTCGTATTGTCATTGGTGATCCAGAGGAGAGATTCATCATTGCAGCCAAACCCCAATCAAGGAGGGAACACGTTGCTCACTCAGCAGTAGAATTTTCCATTTGAGAGTGACTCGCGACTGGATGAAGAAGGAGAATTGGAACATCAACAAGTGTGGTGAAATTCACTTCAGCCACAACTTCATGATGAGTTTGCTTGCACTATAACTATAAGGCTATGCATGTTCTTGATGAAGACAATAAAGTTGCTGATAAAGCAGAGACTGAATGAAAGTTTGTTAGTGCATGCGACGAGTAAGTAGTGACTTTTTTCATCAACTGTCGCCTACGACCATACCACCATGAATACACCGGTTCTCGTCCGATCACCGAAGTTAAGCATGCACTGTGATCCAGCTCTTTAGAAATCATGGAATTAATACCAAAAAATGAAAATTCGAGTATGACTTATTTGATAATTTTATCATATAGAAGAGACATGGTACTATTGGACAAAACAAAAATTTTTCAAATCGGAGTTGCGAGTCCAGAGTTACGATTTTTTAAAGTTGGCCTACGGTGCCAAGTTTTGTTTACATTACCATTTCCGGCCTAATGTTTGTGGCATCGATGAAAACATACAAATTGAAATTACTATATATCCTCAACCAGACGGCCGATTTTCAAAAACTTTTTTATATTTTACAGATACTTATCTACTCATTTCGAAAATGCAAGTTAAATTATTAAAACCTCACGCTGAAATAGACTTTTTTTAAAAATTGAATCTGGCATTTTTAGGCTCAAAAACAGTGGAAAACATCTGAATTTTGTCTTTTATAGTGTAAACAAAAAATCTAACTATATCTGACTCTTAGCAAACAACATTAGAATTAAATTTGATGTGTTGGGAAGATCTTTGCCAAAGGATTCGTACAGATTCATGCAGGAAAAATTTTCACGGCACTTTGAAGATTCTAGGCCCTATTCGGGATTAATGCTGATTAATTTACGTAAGTGATAATGTTGGGAATGGAGATGCAATTTTTATGAGAAAGTCTTTGGTCCGGTCCCAAAAACTTGAAAATTACTTGCCATGGGCCTGATCAAAGCAGGAAATCTACTTCTTTGCATCAACTTATCATCTAATCTCTTTGGGAGTAGGGCTGACTTTTGATAGTTGATCCAAATTACCGAAATAAAGGAATAAATAGAGAAAAATGAAACTTGTAAAATTAAAAATTCTTCTACCTGGTATTAACAAGCATACTTTGAAATTCATAATAAAACAAATTTCAGCAAAATCGGACTTCTAGATGCAGAGATATGACATTTTGAAGTTGGAAGAAATTGATCAAATCGGTCAATGCAATTTCCGGTCGAAATTCTCATTTTTGGCAGAATTTTCATAGCTTTAAGGCAGAGTTTTATCCACTTTCCGAGCTCCAATTGCAGCCAGTTTTGTTTCGTTTTGTAGGCTGTTGCCTTTATTTAACTACTAACTATTCATTCATACAATTTGTTGAAGGATTTCATGTTTATTAGACTATGCTGTTTTCACTACTACATCTCCAAAAAGCTGAAGAATTCTGACTTCGAAGCTAAAAACAAAAAAGGGCGGAAAAGGGCGGAAATGTCACCTGTCCCTTTTGGAAGTGTTATTTCAAATGGACATTAGTGCCAAAGGATTCGTGCAAATTTGTACAGATAGGAGAGCAATGCAATTTTGAAAGATATCACTCTGGCTACTTGATTTTAGTGAAAATCGGTCCTTTTTCATAATTTGAATTGCCTTTGTAATGATTCCATCCTAAATGTTTTTACACCATCCTTGCTTCTTCAAACTAATCTAATTTATTTTTCTCCATTATTCTTATGAGCTTTAACCTACATAAAAACTATTTTTTGAGTCCGATTTCCTCGCTAAATCGTCAAGCATGATCGTACTTAGATTGTACAATAGCCTCTGCCTTTGTCAAAGGACGCTCCTCAATTCTCTTTTGGTGATTTGCCTTACAAGTATGGAGATGACTGGTGAAGATGTAACAAGCATGGTCAAAAAAATGTTACGAGTGTTGTTTTGGATAGAAGTTTGCCTTACCCTACACCCTGCACCACTTCTGAAACTTTGGGAGTCCGCTCTCGGACCAGACGGCCATTGGCTTTCCTTCTAGAAAATAAAAAAACACCCCCGAATATGTGCCAACATTTGGTGCACTGAGGAACTCATCTGTACCCAAGGGAAGTCATTTCCTCATCAGTCATCTCCGAAGCCATAAGCATCCTTGTAGAGTGAAAATGCCAATAGAAAATTGAGGAGCGTCCGTTGATAGAGGAAGAGGCAATCATACAATCTATGTACAATAATGCTTGACAATTTAGCAAGGAAATCGGACTCAAAATATAGTTTTGTTGCAGGTTAAAGCGCATAAGAATAATGGGGAAAGATGAATAAGATTAGTTCAAAGTAGCAAGGATCGTGTGAAAACATTTAGGATGGAATCATTACAAAGGCAATTCAAATTATGAAAAAGGACCGATTTTCACTAAAATCAAGTAGCCAGAGTGATATCTTTCAAAATTGCATTGCTCTCTTATCTGTACGAATTTGTACGAATCCTTTAGCTCAAATGTCCATTTGAAATACCACTTCCATAAGCGATAGATGCCATTTCCGCCCTTTTCCGCCCTTTTTTTGTTTTTAGCTTCAAAGTCAGAATTCTTCAGCTTTTTGGAGATGTAGTAGTGGAAAGAACATTGTTTAATACATATGGAAAATACGAAATAGCCTTCATCAAATTGTATGAATGAATAGTTAGTAGTTGAATAAAGACAACAACCTACAAAACAAAACAAAAATGGCCGCAATCGGAGTTCGGGAAATGGATGAAATTCTGCCTTAAAGTTATGAAAATTCTGCCAACAAGGGGAATTTCGACCGGAAATTGCACTGACCTTTGACCTAATCAATTTCTTCCAACTTCAAAATGTCATATCTCTGCATCCAGAAGTCCGATTTTGCTGAAATTTGTTTTATTATGAATGTCAAAGTATGCTTTCTAATACCAGGTAGAAGAATTTTTAATTTTACAAGTTTAATTTTTCTCTATTTATTCCGTTGCCTGGATCACTGTGGCATGGTAGGGCCGGGTCAGTACCTGGATGGGTGACCGCCTGGGAACACCCGGTGTTGTAGGCCTTCCATTTTGCCATTAATTATTTGCTGCTCCTGTTGTCCCATTTGTTTTGTATTGTAGCAATCAGATTGCACTGATGCCGATTGCCGTCATGGTCACCTTTCATTCGACGAAAGATGTATGCATACTCGAGTGAGAGTGATTTTTCTGCTGTTATTTTTTCCTCGCCAATTATTTGTAAGACTATATGATGTGATGACTTAGTTTGATGCAGAAGAAAAGAAGAGATGATTTGAAGAAGCGCAACCACCATCATCACCGGACCGGACCAGCAACAAGCAGCAACAAGCATCATGATGTTTTTTCGTATTGTCATTGGTGATCCAGAGGAGAGATTCATCATTGCAGCCAAACCCCAATCAAGGAGGGAACACGTTGCTCACTCAGCAGTAGAATTTTCCATTTGAGAGTGACTCGCGACTGGATGAAGAAGGAGAATTGGAACATCAACAAGTGTGGTGAAATTCACTTCAGCCACAACTTCATGATGAGTTTGCTTGCACTATAACTATAAGGCTATGCATGTTCTTGATGAAGACAATAAAGTTGCTGATAAAGCAGAGACTGAATGAAAGTTTGTTAGTGCATGCGACGAGTGAGTAGTGACTTTTTTCATCAACTGTCGCCTACGACCACACCACCATGAATACACCGGTTCTCGTCCGATCACCGAAGTTAAGCATGGTAGGGCCGGGTCAGTACCTGGATGGGTGACCGCCTGGGAACACCCGGTGTTGTAGGCCTTCCATTTTGCCATTAATTATTTGCTGCTCCTGTTGTCCCATTTGTTTTGTATTGTAGCAAGCAGATTGCACTGATGCCGATTGCCGTCATGGTCACCTTTCATTCGACGAAAGATGTATGCATACTCGAGTGAGAGTGATTTTTCTGCTGTTATTTTTTCCTCGCCAATTATTTGTAAGACTATATGATGTGATGACTTAGTTTGATGCAGAAGAAAAGAAGAGATGATTTGAAGAAGCGCAACCACCATCATCACCGGACCGGACCACCAACAAGCAGCAACAAGCATCATGATGTTTTTTCGTATTGTCATTGGTGATCCAGAGGAGAGATTCATCATTGCAGCCAAACCCCAATCAAGGAGGGAACACGTTGCTCACTCAGCAGTAGAATTTTCCATTTGAGAGTGACTCGCGACTGGATGAAGAAGGAGAATTGGAACATCAACAAGTGTGGTGAAATTCACTTCAGCCACAACTTCATGATGAGTTTGCTTGCACTATAACTATAAGGCTATGCATGTTCTTGATGAAGACAATAAAGTTGCTGATAAAGCAGAGACTGAATGAAAGTTTGTTAGTGCATGCGACGAGTTAGTAGTGACTTTTTTCATCACCTGTCGCCTACGACCATACCACCATGAATACACCGGTTCTCGTCCGATCACCGAAGTTAAGCATGGTAGGGCCGGGTCAGTACCTGGATGGGTGACCGCCTGGGAACACCCGGTGTTGTAGGCCTTCCATTTTGCCATTAATTATTTGCTGCTCCTGTTGTCCCATTTGTTTTGTATTGTAGCAATCAGATTGCACTGATGCCGATTGCCGTCATGGTCACCTTTCATTCGACGAAAGATGTATGCATACTCGAGTGAGAGTGATTTTTCTGCTGTTATTTTTTCCTCGCCACTTATTTGTAAGACTATATGATGTGATGACTTAGTTTGATGCAGAAGAAAAGAAGAGATGATTTGAAGAAGCGCAACCACCATCATCACCGGACCGGACCACCAACAAGCAGCAACAAGCATCATGATGTTTTTTCGTATTGTCATTGGTGATCCAGAGGAGAGATTCATCATTGCAGCCAAACCCCAATCAAGGAGGGAACACGTTGCTCACTCAGCAGTAGAATTTTCCATTTGAGAGTGACTCGCGACTGGATGAAGAAGGAGAATTGGAACATCAACAAGTGTGGTGAAATTCACTTCAGCCACAACTTCATGATGAGTTTGCTTGCACTATAACTATAAGGCTATGCATGTTCTTGATGAAGACAATAAAGTTGCTGATGAAGCAGAGACTGAATGAAAGTTTGTTAGTGCATGCGACGAGTAAGTAGTGACTTTTTTCATCAACTGTCGCCTACGACCATACCACCATGAATACACCGGTTCTCGTCCGATCACCGGAGTTAAGCATGGTAGGGCCGGGTCAGTACCTGGATGGGTGACCGCCTGGGAACACCCGGTGTTGTAGGCCTTCCATTTTGCCATTAATTATTTGCTGCTCCTGTTGTCCCATTTGTTTTGTATTGTAGCAATCAGATTGCACTGATGCCGATTGCCGTCATGGTCACCTTTCATTCGACGAAAGATGTATGCATACTCGAGTGAGAGTGATTTTTCTGCTGTTATTTTTTCCTCGCCAATTATTTGTAAGACTATATGATGTGATGACTTAGTTTGATGCAGAAGAAAAGAAGAGATGATTTGAAGAAGCGCAACCACCATCATCACCGGACCGGACCACCAACAAGCAGCAACAAGCATCATGATGTTTTTTCGTATTGTCATTGGTGATCCAGAGGAGAGATTCATCATTGCAGCCAAACCCCAATCAAGGAGGGAACACGTTGCTCACTCAGCAGTAGAATTTTCCATTTGAGAGTGACTCGCGACTGGATGAAGAAGGAGAATTGGAACATCAACAAGTGTGGTGAAATTCACTTCAGACACAACTTCATGATGAGTTTGCTTGCACTATAACTATAAGGCTATGCATGTTCTTGATGAAGACAATAAAGTTGCTGATAAAGCAGAGACTGAATGAAAGTTTGTTAGTGCATGCGACGAGTAAGTAGTGACTTTTTTCATCAACTGTCGCCTACGACCATACCACCATGAATACACCGGTTCTCGTCCGATCACCGAAGTTAAGCATGGTAGGGCCGGGTCAGTACCTGGATGGGTGACCGCCTGGGAACACCCGGTGTTGTAGGCCTTCCATTTTGCCATTAATTATTTGCTGCTCCTGTTGTCCCATTTGTTTTGTATTGTAGCAATCAGATTGCACTGATGCCGATTGCCGTCATGGTCACCTTTCATTCGACGAAAGATGTATGCATACTCGAGTGAGAGTGATTTTTCTGCTGTTATTTTTTCCTCGCCACTTATTTGTAAGACTATATGATGTGATGACTTAGTTTGATGCAGAAGAAAAGAAGAGATGTGTAGCGTGTATGGTATGTAGACACGCTGAGTTATTGACGTAGGTCATTAGGGACTTTCAAAGGACTTTCTGTTAGGATGTGTCATTAAAATGTATTAGTGATAATTGATGTTTCCTGTTGACTATACATTTAGGTAATCACATGTTGTTTGCTTGTCAGTTCGTGGATCGTTGAGATAGAAACAAGACGCTCAAACAGTAGTGTGTTTCTAGCGAGAGTTAGGCCCTTGGGCCTAGCTTCCTCTACTCTCTCACTCTCCAATGGAAAGAACCCCAATCGTTACACTTGGTGACAGAGGGGGCATGGAGACAACGAGATGCGATTTGCAGTATATTGCGATTGAAGCTTGCCGTGTTATTGTGACGAAAGAAAGGATGTGATTTAGAGCGCACGAAGAACAAGAAAAATGAACTGACGGAAATGAAGAACGAGAGTCATAAATGTGGGAATGAGCAAGAGGATTTACGAGTTTATTATGTATACATTTTGTTGACAATTTCTGATGATCAAAAATTTGGCGCGAACGGAAGATGAATTACAGACTATTAAGCTGAGCAGCGGTGAATGATCTTGGATCTTTGGTTGATGTGTTATTGTTTCACAGAAAAAGTGCAGGGGCGGACTGGCAGTAGAATTGGGGCCCGGGCGATTCGACAAAGAGGGGGCCCGCAACTACGTGAGCGAAAAGTTTGGAGAGCACCCCGAGAGCACCTTGGAAATTTTTTGTGGACACACCTCCTGGATTATACTTGACTCACTTCTAACAATGTGAATGGTTTCTATACGAGTTGCATTCTGCTATCTACCTTTTCAAGTGATGTTTGACAGACTCACGAGAAAAAAATGCATATTTGATGGAGCTGAAAATAAGTGCGAGCGCAGTTAGCAATGCTGGGGGTCTGGGGGCTTGCACCCGGGAAAAATGCTCATAACCACACCCTTTAGATTGTTGGAAAACGCCCCATTTGGGAGAATTTACCATTTAAAGAAGAAAAGAAGCATCATGCGTGATGGGGTCCTTCCGGAAAATTTAAGAAAATTACTGCAATTTCACGAGTAGATAAATTATTTTGAATTGCACGATATAAAAAGGAATAGTTTGATAGATTCTGGCAACCTCCTGGAATAGAAATAACTTTAATTTTCATTTCTATGAGCTTTGCTTTCACAGCCTCTTTACTTAAAAATGAACAAACTTCAGCAAAGTATTACGGGCTGAAGCGCCTCAGCCGACCGTTTCCGGCAGGCCTTTTGGGAGAATGCAATTTTTTATAGCATAAGTTGAATGCGAGAGCAGAAATCTCAGCGCCACCGTGACTTTCAGGGCCACGTCCGCTTCGCTCATGGTGAAGGTCTGATTCATTGCCGCGAAATGCTTTCATTCATCCTTCCTCAAATTTCAAGATCCAGCTACTTAAGAAAGGGAATCCTTTTGACGAAAGACCTCACTGGTAGAATTCTTGAAAGTAGAGCATTAAAATCGTCTGCAAAGGTCTTTTTGTCAAGTCAATTACTGTACATGCTTTTGTATCATTAGTCTTGCGTAATTTTCATTTCATGCCTTGAAAGCATCATTAGATCACATTTCAGAATCCTTAAATGTTGAATACTTCTATCCAGAGGCGTACGCATCACTATAAGTGGGAGGGGGTCTGGGGCGTAGCCCCAGGAAAATTCTTAGTACCCACGCCCTTTAGATGCTCGGAAAATGAAGGAGACGCCCTTCTTAGCTATGCTTTGCATCGTAAACATAGTGGCGATTATCACAGCAGGTCGCTTTTTCAAATTTATAATGAGAGTTTAAACTCATCATAGCAAGTTACTCTAGGAAAGTCAAGAAGAATAATTATTCAATAACATCCAGACTGGTGTATCAAAACACGCATTGCAAACTTGCTTTACTGCAAAATAATTTGGAGCTGGTCCTTCGATCTTCATAAATGTCTCTCTTCGCTCCTTTATAATTGTTTAGTCGGCCGGTGGCATCTTTTATGCAAGAAGCTCTGGCAAATTTCAACAGTAGCAGCAAATTAGGATCCCTATAGCTAGCGGCATGGACAGGCTGAGATAACTTAGGATATTGAAATAATTGATTGGGTCTGGGGGCCAAGCCCCCAGGAAAATTTTTGAGGATATGTATTCTACGATTCTACTTTGGCTGAGAATGCCTCTTCCAGCCGAGTTCAAGCATTCGTTAGGAACCCAAAACCTTTCTATGAAACTTTGACAAGCCTTGGCACAAGTGTTATTGCATTTTGTGCGAATCTCGAGGACCATCTTTTTTGAAAAATGAAGGATCCGGACCCCCATTCCCACCTTTGGGTACGCCACTGCTTCTACCTTTTCTCTAAGACCTTGTTCATATTTTAAATACCCCTAACATGGTCTCCTAGGTCGCTGTAAATCGAGTGTAGATATAGGCAAAAAATTGTTTGAAATTAACAGACTGGCAAGGGCAAGAGGTAAAGTGAGAAGGGGCCCCTGCATATAAGACGCCTTCCTCGATAAGGTCTTTATTGGGTCCCTTTGGCAAGAGCTGCTCTAGTTTCGCCAAGTTCTACATTTGCAGATTCATCAGTTCACCTACCAGTTGAAACGAGACAATGCTAATTGGAATTTTGCAGTACCCTTATCTTGCAAACTGGGGTCCACATGCAATCTTTTGACATTTTCAACTATTTGACAAACAATGATAACTGTTGAAAGAATTATTACAGGGCCTCTACACCAATTTTTCGTTGATTGGAACTGGTTGTTTTGTCACTGCCATAAAGTTCATCAAAAATTACCCATTGGAAGTATTTTTCTTCCATTACAGAAGGGGCCCATGGGAACCCTTGCTGAGGGGGGCCCTTCGGGCCCCAGCCCAATAGCCCGACTGGCCAGTCCGCCCCTGAAAAAGTGGCATCCGATTGCTAGACTGTTGCGAGGACACATGACTTTGCATGGTGAATTACAAGTGATGTTTCATTGTGGCTAAAGCAACAAGAAAGGCATTTTTGGAGACACTGATTACTGATAACGGGATGATAAACTTTGATATGATGATTTGAGACTTTCAACAAAACTCAGAGCTCAAGTGTTTGCTTCTTTGCCATTGCTTCCGAGCTTTTCATGGTTGTCAAACTTTATTATTTTTTTAGACAGGAAAAAGAGAGAACTCGTCGTGTTTGTTGCAAATTAAAAGGGAGGGGATGGTGTAGCGTGTATGGTATGTAGACACGCTGAGTTATTGACGTAGGTCATTAGGGACTTTCAAAGGACTTTCTGTTAGGATGTGTCATTAAAATGTATTAGTGATAATTGATGTTTCCTGTTGACTATACATTTAGGTAATCACATGTTGTTTGCTTGTCAGTTCGTGGATCGTTGAGATAGAAACAAGACGCTCAAACAGTAGTGTGTTTCTAGCGAGAGTTAGGCCCTTGGGCCTAGCTTCCTCTACTCTCTCACTCTCCAATGGAAAGAACCCCAATCGTTACAGATGATTTGAAGAAGCGCAACCACCATCATCACCGGACCGGACCACCAACAAGCAGCAACAAGCATCATGATGTTTTTTCGTATTGTCATTGGTGATCCAGAGGAGAGATTCATCATTGCAGCCAAACCCCAATCAAGGAGGGAACACGTTGCTCACTCAACAGTAGAATTTTCCATTTGAGAGTGACTCGCGACTGGATGAAGAAGGAGAATTGGAACATCAACAAGTGTGGTGAAATTCACTTCAGCCACAACTTCATGATGAGTTTGCTTGCACTATAACTATAAGGCTATGCATGTTCTTGATGAAGACAATAAAGTTGCTGATAAAGCAGAGACTGAATGAAAGTTTGTTAGTGCATGCGACGAGTAAGTAGTGACTTTTTTCATCAACTGTCGCCTACGACCATACCACCATGAATACACCGGTTCTCGTCCGATCACCGAAGTTAAGCATGGTAGGGCCGGGTCAGTACCTGGATGGGTGACCGCCTGGGAACACCCGGTGTTGTAGGCCTTCCATTTTGCCATTAATTATTTGCTGCTCCTGTTGTCCCATTTGTTTTGTATTGTAGCAATCAGATTGCACTGATGCCGATTGCCGTCATGGTCACCTTTCATTCGACGAAAGATGTATGCATACTCGAGTGAGAGTGATTTTTCTGCTGTTATTTTTTCCTCGCCACTTATTTGTAAGACTATATGATGTGATGACTTAGTTTGATGCAGAAGAAAAGAAGAGATGATTTGAAGAAGTGTACTGAATTATCACCTAGCCCCCCTGGACTCAATTTTGTTTTTGCCTCGTTTTGGCGAGAGACCACGTTTTTTGTTGAGTTGAAGTTTTTGTTGATCCAAGATGGCTCTGCACTTGCACATACGTCTATTTCATTCGTGAAAGTATCTTTTGAACGCGCAAGTTAAGATATTTTGCGACAAGTGGCACCTTCCGACTAGGACATTGGATGTCCGTGTTATGATTTTAAGAAGTGGAGTGCAGATAACAATGGGATCTAACGGTGATAAAGACGAAGAAACTGGCGCTGTAGGAGGCGATGAATTGTCACAAGAAATTGATAATTATGGTATTGATAGGCCACAAGATCGGCTGAAGAAGCAGTTAGGAGTTCTTATTGAAGATCGTGAATTGATAATGGTTGCAATGAAAGATTTTATTATCGAGTTAAAGGATATATCAACAATGGATGTTATTGATGAAGATATTGAGTCCAGAATAATGGAGTTAAAGTTGATTGTGGAGCCTATGCTAATCGATATTAAATCTTTGTCCAAGGATATTCAAGATGTGATGAAGAAGTTAAATTTTAAGTCGGAATTGGTAACAGAGTATACGTCAAGTCGTTCGTATGATGCAAAAGTAGGTATGTTACTTGATAAATGTTCAAAGAAGAAGCAGATTGATTCTTCCCAACAAACAACTGGTAAGCCTACTACTACTAATTCCTTTTTCTCAATGAATTCACCCCATGGAAGAAGTTTTGGAAATGAACAAGGACACAGCCAGTATCCTGTTGGGGGGTTTGAAAGATCATTTCCCATGTACCAACCCTTGGGGCAACCCTTTAATCCCCATATGCAAAATTATTTGCCACAACCTATCTGGCAACCCCAATATTCACCCAGTACAAACCCAGGGGAAAATTTGAGTAGTAAACTGAGGTTGCCAAAGCTTGAATTAAAGTCATTTGATGGGAATATGATGAATTGGATGGAATTTTGGGACTCTTTTGAGAGGAATATTCATTTGAATTCTTCACTGTGTGATGTTGACAAGATGTCTTACCTTAAGGCTTCTCTTAAGGGTACTGCTAGTCATGCTATTGCAGATTTGCGAACTACTGGGGACAATTATGCACCTGCAGTTGACATTTTAAAAGAGAAATATGGTAAAGCTAATGTACTAAAGGGATCTCATATGTCTGCATTAAAAGCTGTTGTTGGTGTAACTTATTCTAAAAATGTAGATGGATTAAAAAAGTTGTATGAGATTGTTGATATGCATGTAAAAGCATTATCTGTATTAGGTACTTCTGAAGAACAGTATTCCTTAGTTATTGTACCAGATTTAATGAAGAAGATACCAAGAGATGTTGAACTTTCCATCAGAAGAACAATGCCTGTAGACCATGAATGGACCATGAGTGAATTTTTGAACAAGCTCAGAGAAGAACTTCTGTTCAGGGGTATGGATGAAGCTATACCAAGAGTGCAGAGTTCAAGAGAAGAGAAGAATCCTAACAAGGGGAAGGCATTTGCTATTTCACCAAATGCATCTTGTGCCTTTTGTCTTGGAGATCACAGTAGTGCTGATTGTTCTGTTGTCACTGAAGTGAAGAAGAAAAAGTCAATCTTGATGAGGTATAAGAGATGTTTTTGCTGCTTGAAGAAAGGGCACCGTGTCAAAGAGTGCTACAACAAGAAGCCTTGCAGCAAGTGCAATGAAGGTGAGCATCACCCTGTGATATGTGAAAAAGAAGAGAGTAGTGTTCCAAATATGCATGTTGTTACACCTGGAGGTATAGCCTATCAAACTGTGTTAGCCAAGGTAAATGTTAAGGGAAAGCCAAGTATCACTTGCAGATGTTTGTTGGATACAGGGTGTGATAAAACATACATGTTGCAGAAAACTGCAAATTTGCTGAAATCAAAGCCATTGAGACAGGATAAGAAGGTCTTGGACACTGTGCATGGAGAAAGGCAACACATATGCTCAGTGTACAAGATAGAAGTAAAAGATATGAAAGGAAGGCTGAAATTTGAAACTGAAGTATCCACACTCAGCAAGCTGACATCTGTCAAGAATGTGAAGCCTCAGATTTTAAAGGAAAAGTTCAACCATTTGAAAAATCTTGAATTTTCAGATATTTCAAGTGACAAGGAACTTGAAATTGATGTCATTATTGGATTGGAAGACCTTTGCAAGTTGAAAACAGGAAACATGAAATGGGGAAATGCAGGTGATCCTGTTGCAGAAGAAACAACACTGGGTTGGACTCTAATGGGGCCAACAAACACATCAGAAGATCAAAGTATTTCAAGTTCAGTGTTGTTGACAACTGATAAGGAGAATCTGAGCAATCAGATAGCAAAACTGTGGGATTTAGAGACAGTAGGGATAAGAGAAGAAAACTCAGTGGAAGAGAAATTTGAAGATACAGTAAGTTTCAATGGAGAGAGATACAGTGTGCAGTTGCCATGGAAATCAGATAGAGTCAATTTGCAAACAAACAGGAGTCTTTGTGAAAGGCGGCTCAATTCGCAACTCAAAAGGCTAAAGAAAGAGCCAGAAATATTAAAGAAATATGATGATGTCATTAAAGATCAGATAAAACAGGGTATCATTGAGGAGGTACCGGATCTGCCAACTGGAGAAAGAATCCACTTTCTACCACACCATCCAGTAATCCGTGAGAATGCTGAAAGCACAAAAGTCAGAGTTGTGTATGACGGGTCAGCCAAAGAAAGAAAAGGAGACAAGAGTTTAAATGAGTGTTTGTACACAGGCCCATCATTGTTACCTATGCTACATGATGTGCTGTTAAGGTTTCGGATGTTTCCGGTGGCCCTCGTTGGTGATATCAAGAGTGCATTCCATCAAATCCTGGTGGATGAGAAAGACAGAGACAGTATGAGATTTCTTTGGGTAGAAAATGTGGCAGATGAAAAACCTGTTGTTAAAGAGTACAGGTTTACTAGGGTGATTTTTGGCAGTGGACCAAGTCCTTATTTGTTAAATGCAACACTGCAACGACATCTAAAGAGGTATGAAGAGCAAGAACCTGCAGTGGTCCAAAATGTCCTACCAAACATGTATTGTGATGATCTTGTAAGTGGAGCTGCCAACAGTACACAAGCCATAGAGTTGAAAGATAAGATCACAGAAATTATGCAAGAAGGAGGTTTCCAACTCCATAAGTGGAAGACCAACAATGTGGAAGTCAGAGAACACATAAAGGAGCAAAGTGATAAAAAGGATTCAACTGCAATGACATATGCAAAGGAAAGCCTCGGTACCAAAGATTCGCAAAGTAAAGTTTTAGGATTAAAGTGGGATCCAGAAGAGGACATCTTAGGAATCAACATGGAAGCAGTTTCAGATGTGAAGACTCACAAAGTGACTAAGCGAGAAGTATTGAGTACGCTGTCAAAGGTATATGACCCACTTGGGATTGTGGGACCAGTTACGGTTATTGCCAAGCTGATATTCCAAGATATCTGCAAGGAAAACAAGGATTGGGATAAACCAGTGAGCCCGGAGATAGAAATGAGATGGAAGAAGTGGATGCAAGCAGTTTCAAGATTGACTGACTTAGAGATTCCCAGATGCATCATGCCAGCAAGCGGTGGACCATGCAAGATTTCACTGCATGTTTTTGGTGATGCAAGCAAAGTTGCATACTGTGCTGCTGTATATCTTGCATGGCACAATGACAATCAGTCAGGAGCACACCTTGTCACTGCGAAGACAAGGTTACCTCCAATAAAGAAAGAGATGACAATACCCAGATTGGAACTGACCGCAGCAAGGATTGCAGCGCGTTTGTTGAAAACAGTCAGAGAAACTCTGAAGAACTGGGAACCAGAAGAATTAGTGCTGTGGTCTGACAGCAGCACAGTGTTACATTGGCTAGAGAACCGAGGTCAATACAGACAGTTTGTCCAGCGAAGAGTAGATGAGATCCAAGAGTTGACAAAGGATGTAAAGTTGAAGTATGTGCCCACAGCGGAGAATCCTGCAGATCTTGGAACAAGAGGATTGTCTCCACAGCAATTAGAGCAAAACAAACTTTGGTGGAATGGACCAGAGTTCTTAGTGAGTGGAAATTATCCACACCAGCCTCAAATGATTGAAACAGAGGAAAGCAAAGCTGAAGAAAGGCAAAGTGTACTTCCTATTGCTGAAGAAGAGCCAAGTTTGTCAGTGGACAATGTAGTGCCTGCAGCAAACTACAGCTCCTATGGCAAACTGTTGAGAGTAACAGCTCTCGTTCTTCGCTTCATCAGATGCCTTAAGAAGAAGATGCAACCAGGTACTCAGCTGTTGCATGTTGAAGAGATCCAGAAAGCAGAAGAACTGTGGATAAAAGACACACAAACGATGTTGAAAGGAAGAAAGAGTTACCCACAAATAAAAGCACAGCTTGCAGTGATAGAAATAAATGGAATTTTGCACTGCCAAGGCCGTCTGCAAAACACAGCGCTACCGGATGAGAGCAAGTTTCCAATGCTGTTACCTCAGGATAGCAGATTTACAAGTTTGTTGATTGCAGAGTGTCACAAGCGTACAAGACATGGGGGAGTAAATATTACACTGGCTGAAGTCAGAAGCAAGTTTTGGGTCTTAAAGGGACGCCAAGCCGTAAAGCAACAATTGCGTCAATGTATGATTTGTAGTAAGCGAAATGCAAAGCCGTGTGCACCACCACAATCAGGTCAGCTACCAACAGAAAGAGTGGTTCAAGGTAACCCGTTTAGTACAACTGGAGTTGACTTTGCAGGACCCATACATTTAAAGAATGAAGAGAAGGCATATGTCGCACTATTCACATGTGGAATAACTCGTGCTGTACATCTAGAGCTGACAGAAGACATGACAGCACATGAATTTATGGGAATGTTTCGCAGATTTATCAGCAGACGCGGAGCACCTTCAACGGTGATAAGTGACAATGCCAAGACATTCCTTGCCACCGCCAAGCACTTGAAGAAGATATGTGCAGAGCGAGAATTGCAAGATTTTTTGCTAGCGAACCGCATTGATTGGCATTTCAATGTGGCCAAGGCGCCATGGCAAGGCGGCTTCTTTGAAAGATTAGTTGGAATAACCAAGACAGCATTATTCAAGACGATGGGAAAATCAAAGTTAACATTTAGAGAGCTGGAAAACATATTGATAGAAGTGGAAGGAAGGATAAACAATAGACCACTTACCTACCAAACAGCAGATCTGGAGGAGGAGCCACTCACTCCAAATCACATGATTCATGGTCATCGCCTAACAATGATAGGAGATGTCAAGCATGACAACGATGCAGATTTTGATGACAAGAATGTGAATAAAAGGATGCAGTTCTTGAGAGCTAAACTTGAGCATGTATGGAATAGATGGTCAAAGGAGTACCTTGTAGGTCTTCGAGAATACCATCGCACAACCAAAGGTGGAGAAGCGTTACCAGAGCTGGGAACTTTGGTATTAATCATTGACACTACCATCGAAAGACGTTTCTGGAAGTTAGCCAAAATCTCCAGTTACATCAAGGGAAGAGATCATGTAGTTCGAGCAGTTAAATTAGATGCAGTGTCTCAAGGACGGAAGATTGTCATGGAAAGACCACTTCAAGGAATATGTCCCTTAGAGATAAAAGCGCAAGTAGGAGGACAACATATTCAGCAGGAAAGAGTTCAGGAAAAAGAAGTCAGACCAAGAAGAGTAGCAGCCTTTGCAGCTGATGAGTTATTAAAAGTACATTCAGAAGTATTAAATCAAGAGTAAAGACCCTTGATTTGGGGGAGTGTACTGAATTATCACCTAGCCCCCCTGGACTCAATTTTGTTTTTGCCTCGTTTTGGCGAGAGACCACGTTTTTTGTTGAGTTGAAGTTTTTGTTGATCCAAGATGGCTCTGCACTTGCACATACGTCTATTTCATTCGTGAAAGTATCTTTTGAACGCGCAAGTTAAGATATTTTGCGACAGAAGCGCAACCACCATCATCACCGGACCGGACCACCAACAAGCAGCAACAAGCATCATGATGTTTTTTCGTATTGTCATTGGTGATCCAGAGGAGAGATTCATCATTGCAGCCAAAAACCAATGAAGGAGGGAACACGTTGCTCACTCAGCAGTAGAATTTTCCATTTGAGAGTGACTCGCGACTGGATGAAGAAGGAGAATTGGAACATCAACAAGTGTGGTGAAATTCACTTCAGACACAACTTCATGATGAGTTTGCTTGCACTATAACTATAAGGCTATGCATGTTCTTGATGAAGACAATAAAGTTGCTGATAAAGCAGAGACTGAATGAAAGTTTGTTAGTGCATGCGACGAGTAAGTAGTGACTTTTTTCATCAACTGTCGCCTACGACCATACCACCATGAATACACCGGTTCTCGTCCGATCACCGAAGTTAAGCATGGTAGGGCCGGGTCAGTACCTGGATGGGTGACCGCCTGGGAACACCCGGTGTTGTAGGCCTTCCATTTTGCCATTAATTATTTGCTGCTCCTGTTGTCCCATTTGTTTTGTATTGTAGCAATCAGATTGCACTGATGCCGATTGCCGTCATGGTCACCTTTCATTCGACGAAAGATGTATGCATACTCGAGTGAGAGTGATTTTTCTGCTGTTATTTTTTCCTCGCCACTTATTTGTAAGACTATATGATGTGATGACTTAGTTTGATGCAGAAGAAAAGAAGAGATGTGTAGCGTGTATGGTATGTAGACACGCTGAGTTATTGACGTAGGTCATTAGGGACTTTCAAAGGACTTTCTGTTAGGATGTGTCATTAAAATGTATTAGTGATAATTGATGTTTCCTGTTGACTATACATTTAGGTAATCACATGTTGTTTGCTTGTCAGTTCGTGGATCGTTGAGATAGAAACAAGACGCTCAAACAGTAGTGTGTTTCTAGCGAGAGTTAGGCCCTTGGGCCTAGCTTCCTCTACTCTCTCACTCTCCAATGGAAAGAACCCCAATCGTTACACTTGGTGACAGAGGGGGCATGGAGACAACGAGATGCGATTTGCAGTATATTGCGATTGAAGCTTGCCGTGTTATTGTGACGAAAGAAAGGATGTGATTTAGAGCGCACGAAGAACAAGAAAAATGAACTGACGGAAATGAAGAACGAGAGTCATAAATGTGGGAATGAGCAAGAGGATTTACGAGTTTATTATGTATACATTTTGTTGACAATTTCTGATGATCAAAAATTTGGCGCGAACGGAAGATGAATTACAGACTATTAAGCTGAGCAGCGGTGAATGATCTTGGATCTTTGGTTGATGTGTTATTGTTTCACAGAAAAAGTGGCATCCGATTGCTAGACTGTTGCGAGGACACATGACTTTGCATGGTGAATTACAAGTGATGTTTCATTGTGGCTAAAGCAACAAGAAAGGCATTTTTGGAGACACTGATTACTGATAACGGGATGATAAACTTTGATATGATGATTTGAGACTTTCAACAAAACTCAGAGCTCAAGTGTTTGCTTCTTTGCCATTGCTTCCGAGCTTTTCATGGTTGTCAAACTTTATTATTTTTTTAGACAGGAAAAAGAGAGAACTCGTCGTGTTTGTTGCAAATTAAAAGGGAGGGGATGGTGTAGCGTGTATGGTATGTAGACACGCTGAGTTATTGACGTAGGTCATTAGGGACTTTCAAAGGACTTTCTGTTAGGATGTGTCATTAAAATGTATTAGTGATAATTGATGTTTCCTGTTGACTATACATTTAGGTAATCACATGTTGTTTGCTTGTCAGTTCGTGGATCGTTGAGATAGAAACAAGACGCTCAAACAGTAGTGTGTTTCTAGCGAGAGTTAGGCCCTTGGGCCTAGCTTCCTCTACTCTCTCACTCTCCAATGGAAAGAACCCCAATCGTTACAGATGATTTGAAGAAGCGCAACCACCATCATCACCGGACCGGACCACCAACAAGCAGCAACAAGCATCATGATGTTTTTTCGTATTGTCATTGGTGATCCAGAGGAGAGATTCATCATTGCAGCCAAACCCCAATCAAGGAGGGAACACGTTGCTCACTCAACAGTAGAATTTTCCATTTGAGAGTGACTCGCGACTGGATGAAGAAGGAGAATTGGAACATCAACAAGTGTGGTGAAATTCACTTCAGCCACAACTTCATGATGAGTTTGCTTGCACTATAACTATAAGGCTATGCATGTTCTTGATGAAGACAATAAAGTTGCTGATAAAGCAGAGACTGAATGAAAGTTTGTTAGTGCATGCGACGAGTAAGTAGTGACTTTTTTCATCAACTGTCGCCTACGACCATACCACCATGAATACACCGGTTCTCGTCCGATCACCGAAGTTAAGCATGGTAGGGCCGGGTCAGTACCTGGATGGGTGACCGCCTGGGAACACCCGGTGTTGTAGGCCTTCCATTTTGCCATTAATTATTTGCTGCTCCTGTTGTCCCATTTGTTTTGTATTGTAGCAATCAGATTGCACTGATGCCGATTGCCGTCATGGTCACCTTTCATTCGACGAAAGATGTATGCATACTCGAGTGAGAGTGATTTTTCTGCTGTTATTTTTTCCTCGCCACTTATTTGTAAGACTATATGATGTGATGACTTAGTTTGATGCAGAAGAAAAGAAGAGATGATTTGAAGAAGTGTACTGAATTATCACCTAGCCCCCCTGGACTCAATTTTGTTTTTGCCTCGTTTTGGCGAGAGACCACGTTTTTTGTTGAGTTGAAGTTTTTGTTGATCCAAGATGGCTCTGCACTTGCACATACGTCTATTTCATTCGTGAAAGTATCTTTTGAACGCGCAAGTTAAGATATTTTGCGACAAGTGGCACCTTCCGACTAGGACATTGGATGTCCGTGTTATGATTTTAAGAAGTGGAGTGCAGATAACAATGGGATCTAACGGTGATAAAGACGAAGAAACTGGCGCTGTAGGAGGCGATGAATTGTCACAAGAAATTGATAATTATGGTATTGATAGGCCACAAGATCGGCTGAAGAAGCAGTTAGGAGTTCTTATTGAAGATCGTGAATTGATAATGGTTGCAATGAAAGATTTTATTATCGAGTTAAAGGATATATCAACAATGGATGTTATTGATGAAGATATTGAGTCCAGAATAATGGAGTTAAAGTTGATTGTGGAGCCTATGCTAATCGATATTAAATCTTTGTCCAAGGATATTCAAGATGTGATGAAGAAGTTAAATTTTAAGTCGGAATTGGTAACAGAGTATACGTCAAGTCGTTCGTATGATGCAAAAGTAGGTATGTTACTTGATAAATGTTCAAAGAAGAAGCAGATTGATTCTTCCCAACAAACAACTGGTAAGCCTACTACTACTAATTCCTTTTTCTCAATGAATTCACCCCATGGAAGAAGTTTTGGAAATGAACAAGGACACAGCCAGTATCCTGTTGGGGGGTTTGAAAGATCATTTCCCATGTACCAACCCTTGGGGCAACCCTTTAATCCCCATATGCAAAATTATTTGCCACAACCTATCTGGCAACCCCAATATTCACCCAGTACAAACCCAGGGGAAAATTTGAGTAGTAAACTGAGGTTGCCAAAGCTTGAATTAAAGTCATTTGATGGGAATATGATGAATTGGATGGAATTTTGGGACTCTTTTGAGAGGAATATTCATTTGAATTCTTCACTGTGTGATGTTGACAAGATGTCTTACCTTAAGGCTTCTCTTAAGGGTACTGCTAGTCATGCTATTGCAGATTTGCGAACTACTGGGGACAATTATGCACCTGCAGTTGACATTTTAAAAGAGAAATATGGTAAAGCTAATGTACTAAAGGGATCTCATATGTCTGCATTAAAAGCTGTTGTTGGTGTAACTTATTCTAAAAATGTAGATGGATTAAAAAAGTTGTATGAGATTGTTGATATGCATGTAAAAGCATTATCTGTATTAGGTACTTCTGAAGAACAGTATTCCTTAGTTATTGTACCAGATTTAATGAAGAAGATACCAAGAGATGTTGAACTTTCCATCAGAAGAACAATGCCTGTAGACCATGAATGGACCATGAGTGAATTTTTGAACAAGCTCAGAGAAGAACTTCTGTTCAGGGGTATGGATGAAGCTATACCAAGAGTGCAGAGTTCAAGAGAAGAGAAGAATCCTAACAAGGGGAAGGCATTTGCTATTTCACCAAATGCATCTTGTGCCTTTTGTCTTGGAGATCACAGTAGTGCTGATTGTTCTGTTGTCACTGAAGTGAAGAAGAAAAAGTCAATCTTGATGAGGTATAAGAGATGTTTTTGCTGCTTGAAGAAAGGGCACCGTGTCAAAGAGTGCTACAACAAGAAGCCTTGCAGCAAGTGCAATGAAGGTGAGCATCACCCTGTGATATGTGAAAAAGAAGAGAGTAGTGTTCCAAATATGCATGTTGTTACACCTGGAGGTATAGCCTATCAAACTGTGTTAGCCAAGGTAAATGTTAAGGGAAAGCCAAGTATCACTTGCAGATGTTTGTTGGATACAGGGTGTGATAAAACATACATGTTGCAGAAAACTGCAAATTTGCTGAAATCAAAGCCATTGAGACAGGATAAGAAGGTCTTGGACACTGTGCATGGAGAAAGGCAACACATATGCTCAGTGTACAAGATAGAAGTAAAAGATATGAAAGGAAGGCTGAAATTTGAAACTGAAGTATCCACACTCAGCAAGCTGACATCTGTCAAGAATGTGAAGCCTCAGATTTTAAAGGAAAAGTTCAACCATTTGAAAAATCTTGAATTTTCAGATATTTCAAGTGACAAGGAACTTGAAATTGATGTCATTATTGGATTGGAAGACCTTTGCAAGTTGAAAACAGGAAACATGAAATGGGGAAATGCAGGTGATCCTGTTGCAGAAGAAACAACACTGGGTTGGACTCTAATGGGGCCAACAAACACATCAGAAGATCAAAGTATTTCAAGTTCAGTGTTGTTGACAACTGATAAGGAGAATCTGAGCAATCAGATAGCAAAACTGTGGGATTTAGAGACAGTAGGGATAAGAGAAGAAAACTCAGTGGAAGAGAAATTTGAAGATACAGTAAGTTTCAATGGAGAGAGATACAGTGTGCAGTTGCCATGGAAATCAGATAGAGTCAATTTGCAAACAAACAGGAGTCTTTGTGAAAGGCGGCTCAATTCGCAACTCAAAAGGCTAAAGAAAGAGCCAGAAATATTAAAGAAATATGATGATGTCATTAAAGATCAGATAAAACAGGGTATCATTGAGGAGGTACCGGATCTGCCAACTGGAGAAAGAATCCACTTTCTACCACACCATCCAGTAATCCGTGAGAATGCTGAAAGCACAAAAGTCAGAGTTGTGTATGACGGGTCAGCCAAAGAAAGAAAAGGAGACAAGAGTTTAAATGAGTGTTTGTACACAGGCCCATCATTGTTACCTATGCTACATGATGTGCTGTTAAGGTTTCGGATGTTTCCGGTGGCCCTCGTTGGTGATATCAAGAGTGCATTCCATCAAATCCTGGTGGATGAGAAAGACAGAGACAGTATGAGATTTCTTTGGGTAGAAAATGTGGCAGATGAAAAACCTGTTGTTAAAGAGTACAGGTTTACTAGGGTGATTTTTGGCAGTGGACCAAGTCCTTATTTGTTAAATGCAACACTGCAACGACATCTAAAGAGGTATGAAGAGCAAGAACCTGCAGTGGTCCAAAATGTCCTACCAAACATGTATTGTGATGATCTTGTAAGTGGAGCTGCCAACAGTACACAAGCCATAGAGTTGAAAGATAAGATCACAGAAATTATGCAAGAAGGAGGTTTCCAACTCCATAAGTGGAAGACCAACAATGTGGAAGTCAGAGAACACATAAAGGAGCAAAGTGATAAAAAGGATTCAACTGCAATGACATATGCAAAGGAAAGCCTCGGTACCAAAGATTCGCAAAGTAAAGTTTTAGGATTAAAGTGGGATCCAGAAGAGGACATCTTAGGAATCAACATGGAAGCAGTTTCAGATGTGAAGACTCACAAAGTGACTAAGCGAGAAGTATTGAGTACGCTGTCAAAGGTATATGACCCACTTGGGATTGTGGGACCAGTTACGGTTATTGCCAAGCTGATATTCCAAGATATCTGCAAGGAAAACAAGGATTGGGATAAACCAGTGAGCCCGGAGATAGAAATGAGATGGAAGAAGTGGATGCAAGCAGTTTCAAGATTGACTGACTTAGAGATTCCCAGATGCATCATGCCAGCAAGCGGTGGACCATGCAAGATTTCACTGCATGTTTTTGGTGATGCAAGCAAAGTTGCATACTGTGCTGCTGTATATCTTGCATGGCACAATGACAATCAGTCAGGAGCACACCTTGTCACTGCGAAGACAAGGTTACCTCCAATAAAGAAAGAGATGACAATACCCAGATTGGAACTGACCGCAGCAAGGATTGCAGCGCGTTTGTTGAAAACAGTCAGAGAAACTCTGAAGAACTGGGAACCAGAAGAATTAGTGCTGTGGTCTGACAGCAGCACAGTGTTACATTGGCTAGAGAACCGAGGTCAATACAGACAGTTTGTCCAGCGAAGAGTAGATGAGATCCAAGAGTTGACAAAGGATGTAAAGTTGAAGTATGTGCCCACAGCGGAGAATCCTGCAGATCTTGGAACAAGAGGATTGTCTCCACAGCAATTAGAGCAAAACAAACTTTGGTGGAATGGACCAGAGTTCTTAGTGAGTGGAAATTATCCACACCAGCCTCAAATGATTGAAACAGAGGAAAGCAAAGCTGAAGAAAGGCAAAGTGTACTTCCTATTGCTGAAGAAGAGCCAAGTTTGTCAGTGGACAATGTAGTGCCTGCAGCAAACTACAGCTCCTATGGCAAACTGTTGAGAGTAACAGCTCTCGTTCTTCGCTTCATCAGATGCCTTAAGAAGAAGATGCAACCAGGTACTCAGCTGTTGCATGTTGAAGAGATCCAGAAAGCAGAAGAACTGTGGATAAAAGACACACAAACGATGTTGAAAGGAAGAAAGAGTTACCCACAAATAAAAGCACAGCTTGCAGTGATAGAAATAAATGGAATTTTGCACTGCCAAGGCCGTCTGCAAAACACAGCGCTACCGGATGAGAGCAAGTTTCCAATGCTGTTACCTCAGGATAGCAGATTTACAAGTTTGTTGATTGCAGAGTGTCACAAGCGTACAAGACATGGGGGAGTAAATATTACACTGGCTGAAGTCAGAAGCAAGTTTTGGGTCTTAAAGGGACGCCAAGCCGTAAAGCAACAATTGCGTCAATGTATGATTTGTAGTAAGCGAAATGCAAAGCCGTGTGCACCACCACAATCAGGTCAGCTACCAACAGAAAGAGTGGTTCAAGGTAACCCGTTTAGTACAACTGGAGTTGACTTTGCAGGACCCATACATTTAAAGAATGAAGAGAAGGCATATGTCGCACTATTCACATGTGGAATAACTCGTGCTGTACATCTAGAGCTGACAGAAGACATGACAGCACATGAATTTATGGGAATGTTTCGCAGATTTATCAGCAGACGCGGAGCACCTTCAACGGTGATAAGTGACAATGCCAAGACATTCCTTGCCACCGCCAAGCACTTGAAGAAGATATGTGCAGAGCGAGAATTGCAAGATTTTTTGCTAGCGAACCGCATTGATTGGCATTTCAATGTGGCCAAGGCGCCATGGCAAGGCGGCTTCTTTGAAAGATTAGTTGGAATAACCAAGACAGCATTATTCAAGACGATGGGAAAATCAAAGTTAACATTTAGAGAGCTGGAAAACATATTGATAGAAGTGGAAGGAAGGATAAACAATAGACCACTTACCTACCAAACAGCAGATCTGGAGGAGGAGCCACTCACTCCAAATCACATGATTCATGGTCATCGCCTAACAATGATAGGAGATGTCAAGCATGACAACGATGCAGATTTTGATGACAAGAATGTGAATAAAAGGATGCAGTTCTTGAGAGCTAAACTTGAGCATGTATGGAATAGATGGTCAAAGGAGTACCTTGTAGGTCTTCGAGAATACCATCGCACAACCAAAGGTGGAGAAGCGTTACCAGAGCTGGGAACTTTGGTATTAATCATTGACACTACCATCGAAAGACGTTTCTGGAAGTTAGCCAAAATCTCCAGTTACATCAAGGGAAGAGATCATGTAGTTCGAGCAGTTAAATTAGATGCAGTGTCTCAAGGACGGAAGATTGTCATGGAAAGACCACTTCAAGGAATATGTCCCTTAGAGATAAAAGCGCAAGTAGGAGGACAACATATTCAGCAGGAAAGAGTTCAGGAAAAAGAAGTCAGACCAAGAAGAGTAGCAGCCTTTGCAGCTGATGAGTTATTAAAAGTACATTCAGAAGTATTAAATCAAGAGTAAAGACCCTTGATTTGGGGGAGTGTACTGAATTATCACCTAGCCCCCCTGGACTCAATTTTGTTTTTGCCTCGTTTTGGCGAGAGACCACGTTTTTTGTTGAGTTGAAGTTTTTGTTGATCCAAGATGGCTCTGCACTTGCACATACGTCTATTTCATTCGTGAAAGTATCTTTTGAACGCGCAAGTTAAGATATTTTGCGACAGAAGCGCAACCACCATCATCACCGGACCGGACCACCAACAAGCAGCAACAAGCATCATGATGTTTTTTCGTATTGTCATTGGTGATCCAGAGGAGAGATTCATCATTGCAGCCAAAAACCAATGAAGGAGGGAACACGTTGCTCACTCAGCAGTAGAATTTTCCATTTGAGAGTGACTCGCGACTGGATGAAGAAGGAGAATTGGAACATCAACAAGTGTGGTGAAATTCACTTCAGACACAACTTCATGATGAGTTTGCTTGCACTATAACTATAAGGCTATGCATGTTCTTGATGAAGACAATAAAGTTGCTGATAAAGCAGAGACTGAATGAAAGTTTGTTAGTGCATGCGACGAGTAAGTAGTGACTTTTTTCATCAACTGTCGCCTACGACCATACCACCATGAATACACCGGTTCTCGTCCGATCACCGAAGTTAAGCATGGTAGGGCCGGGTCAGTACCTGGATGGGTGACCGCCTGGGAACACCCGGTGTTGTAGGCCTTCCATTTTGCCATTAATTATTTGCTGCTCCTGTTGTCCCATTTGTTTTGTATTGTAGCAATCAGATTGCACTGATGCCGATTGCCGTCATGGTCACCTTTCATTCGACGAAAGATGTATGCATACTCGAGTGAGAGTGATTTTTCTGCTGTTATTTTTTCCTCGCCACTTATTTGTAAGACTATATGATGTGATGACTTAGTTTGATGCAGAAGAAAAGAAGAGATGTGTAGCGTGTATGGTATGTAGACACGCTGAGTTATTGACGTAGGTCATTAGGGACTTTCAAAGGACTTTCTGTTAGGATGTGTCATTAAAATGTATTAGTGATAATTGATGTTTCCTGTTGACTATACATTTAGGTAATCACATGTTGTTTGCTTGTCAGTTCGTGGATCGTTGAGATAGAAACAAGACGCTCAAACAGTAGTGTGTTTCTAGCGAGAGTTAGGCCCTTGGGCCTAGCTTCCTCTACTCTCTCACTCTCCAATGGAAAGAACCCCAATCGTTACACTTGGTGACAGAGGGGGCATGGAGACAACGAGATGCGATTTGCAGTATATTGCGATTGAAGCTTGCCGTGTTATTGTGACGAAAGAAAGGATGTGATTTAGAGCGCACGAAGAACAAGAAAAATGAACTGACGGAAATGAAGAACGAGAGTCATAAATGTGGGAATGAGCAAGAGGATTTACGAGTTTATTATGTATACATTTTGTTGACAATTTCTGATGATCAAAAATTTGGCGCGAACGGAAGATGAATTACAGACTATTAAGCTGAGCAGCGGTGAATGATCTTGGATCTTTGGTTGATGTGTTATTGTTTCACAGAAAAAGTGGCATCCGATTGCTAGACTGTTGCGAGGACACATGACTTTGCATGGTGAATTACAAGTGATGTTTCATTGTGGCTAAAGCAACAAGAAAGGCATTTTTGGAGACACTGATTACTGATAACGGGATGATAAACTTTGATATGATGATTTGAGACTTTCAACAAAACTCAGAGCTCAAGTGTTTGCTTCTTTGCCATTGCTTCCGAGCTTTTCATGGTTGTCAAACTTTATTATTTTTTTAGACAGGAAAAAGAGAGAACTCGTCGTGTTTGTTGCAAATTAAAAGGGAGGGGATGGTGTAGCGTGTATGGTATGTAGACACGCTGAGTTATTGACGTAGGTCATTAGGGACTTTCAAAGGACTTTCTGTTAGGATGTGTCATTAAAATGTATTAGTGATAATTGATGTTTCCTGTTGACTATACATTTAGGTAATCACATGTTGTTTGCTTGTCAGTTCGTGGATCGTTGAGATAGAAACAAGACGCTCAAACAGTAGTGTGTTTCTAGCGAGAGTTAGGCCCTTGGGCCTAGCTTCCTCTACTCTCTCACTCTCCAATGGAAAGAACCCCAATCGTTACAGATGATTTGAAGAAGCGCAACCACCATCATCACCGGACCGGACCACCAACAAGCAGCAACAAGCATCATGATGTTTTTTCGTATTGTCATTGGTGATCCAGAGGAGAGATTCATCATTGCAGCCAAACCCCAATCAAGGAGGGAACACGTTGCTCACTCAACAGTAGAATTTTCCATTTGAGAGTGACTCGCGACTGGATGAAGAAGGAGAATTGGAACATCAACAAGTGTGGTGAAATTCACTTCAGCCACAACTTCATGATGAGTTTGCTTGCACTATAACTATAAGGCTATGCATGTTCTTGATGAAGACAATAAAGTTGCTGATAAAGCAGAGACTGAATGAAAGTTTGTTAGTGCATGCGACGAGTAAGTAGTGACTTTTTTCATCAACTGTCGCCTACGACCATACCACCATGAATACACCGGTTCTCGTCCGATCACCGAAGTTAAGCATGGTAGGGCCGGGTCAGTACCTGGATGGGTGACCGCCTGGGAACACCCGGTGTTGTAGGCCTTCCATTTTGCCATTAATTATTTGCTGCTCCTGTTGTCCCATTTGTTTTGTATTGTAGCAATCAGATTGCACTGATGCCGATTGCCGTCATGGTCACCTTTCATTCGACGAAAGATGTATGCATACTCGAGTGAGAGTGATTTTTCTGCTGTTATTTTTTCCTCGCCACTTATTTGTAAGACTATATGATGTGATGACTTAGTTTGATGCAGAAGAAAAGAAGAGATGATTTGAAGAAGCGCAACCACCATCATCACCGGACCGGACCACCAACAAGCAGCAACAAGCATCATGATGTTTTTTCGTATTGTCATTGGTGATCCAGAGGAGAGATTCATCATTGCAGCCAAAAACCAATGAAGGAGGGAACACGTTGCTCACTCAGCAGTAGAATTTTCCATTTGAGAGTGACTCGCGACTGGATGAAGAAGGAGAATTGGAACATCAACAAGTGTGGTGAAATTCACTTCAGCCACAACTTCATGATGAGTTTGCTTGCACTATAACTATAAGGCTATGCATGTTCTTGATGAAGACAATAAAGTTGCTGATAAAGCAGAGACTGAATGAAAGTTTGTTAGTGCATGCGACGAGTGAGTAGTGACTTTTTTCATCAACTGTCGCCTACGACCACACCACCATGAATACACCGGTTCTCGTCCGATCACCGAAGTTAAGCATGGTAGGGCCGGGTCAGTACCTGGATGGGTGACCGCCTGGGAACACCCGGTGTTGTAGGCCTTCCATTTTGCCATTAATTATTTGCTGCTCCTGTTGTCCCATTTGTTTTGTATTGTAGCAATCAGATTGCACTGATGCCGATTGCCGTCATGGTCACCTTTCATTCGACGAAAGATGTATGCATACTCGAGTGAGAGTGATTTTTCTGCTGTTATTTTTTCCTCGCCAATTATTTGTAAGACTATATGATGTGATGACTTAGTTTGATGCAGAAGAAAAGAAGAGATGATTTGAAGAAGCGCAACCACCATCATCACCGGACCGGACCACCAACAAGCAGCAACAAGCATCATGATGTTTTTTCGTATTGTCATTGGTGATCCAGAGGAGAGATTCATCATTGCAGCCAAACCCCAATCAAGGAGGGAACACGTTGCTCACTCAGCAGTAGAATTTTCCATTTGAGAGTGACTCGCGACTGGATGAAGAAGGAGAATTGGAACATCAACAAGTGTGGTGAAATTCACTTCAGACACAACTTCATGATGAGTTTGCTTGCACTATAACTATAAGGCTATGCATGTTCTTGATGAAGACAATAAAGTTGCTGATAAAGCAGAGACTGAATGAAAGTTTGTTAGTGCATGCGACGAGTAAGTAGTGACTTTTTTCATCAACTGTCGCCTACGACCATACCACCATGAATACACCGGTTCTCGTCCGATCACCGAAGTTAAGCATGGTAGGGCCGGGTCAGTACCTGGATGGGTGACCGCCTGGGAACACCCGGTGTTGTAGGCCTTCCATTTTGCCATTAATTATTTGCTGCTCCTGTTGTCCCATTTGTTTTGTATTGTAGCAATCAGATTGCACTGATGCCGATTGCCGTCATGGTCACCTTTCATTCGACGAAAGATGTATGCATACTCGAGTGAGAGTGATTTTTCTGCTGTTATTTTTTCCTCGCCAATTATTTGTAAGACTATATGATGTGATGACTTAGTTTGATGCAGAAGAAAAGAAGAGATGATTTGAAGAAGCGCAACCACCATCATCACCGGACCGGACCACCAACAAGCAGCAACAAGCATCATGATGTTTTTTCGTATTGTCATTGGTGATCCAGAGGAGAGATTCATCATTGCAGCCAAACCCCAATCAAGGAGGGAACACGTTGCTCACTCAGCAGTAGAATTTTCCATTTGAGAGTGACTCGCGACTGGATGAAGAAGGAGAATTGGAACATCAACAAGTGTGGTGAAATTCACTTCAGACACAACTTCATGATGAGTTTGCTTGCACTATAACTATAAGGCTATGCATGTTCTTGATGAAGACAATAAAGTTGCTGATAAAGCAGAGACTGAATGAAAGTTTGTTAGTGCATGCGACGAGTAAGTAGTGACTTTTTTCATCAACTGTCGCCTACGACCATACCACCATGAATACACCGGTTCTCGTCCGATCACCGAAGTTAAGCATGGTAGGGCCGGGTCAGTACCTGGATGGGTGACCGCCTGGGAACACCCGGTGTTGTAGGCCTTCCATTTTGCCATTAATTATTTGCTGCTCCTGTTGTCCCATTTGTTTTGTATTGTAGCAATCAGATTGCACTGATGCCGATTGCCGTCATGGTCACCTTTCATTCGACGAAAGATGTATGCATACTCGAGTGAGAGTGATTTTTCTGCTGTTATTTTTTCCTCGCCACTTATTTGTAAGACTATATGATGTGATGACTTAGTTTGATGCAGAAGAAAAGAAGAGATGATTTGAAGAAGCGCAACCACCATCATCACCGGACCGGACCACCAACAAGCAGCAACAAGCATCATGATGTTTTTTCGTATTGTCATTGGTGATCCAGAGGAGAGATTCATCATTGCAGCCAAACCCCAATCAAGGAGGGAACACGTTGCTCACTCAGCAGTAGAATTTTCCATTTGAGAGTGACTCGCGACTGGATGAAGAAGGAGAATTGGAACATCAACAAGTGTGGTGAAATTCACTTCAGACACAACTTCATGATGAGTTTGCTTGCACTATAACTATAAGGCTATGCATGTTCTTGATGAAGACAATAAAGTTGCTGATAAAGCAGAGACTGAATGAAAGTTTGTTAGTGCATGCGACGAGTAAGTAGTGACTTTTTTCATCAACTGTCGCCTACGACCATACCACCATGAATACACCGGTTCTCGTCCGATCACCGAAGTTAAGCATGGTAGGGCCGGGTCAGTACCTGGATGGGTGACCGCCTGGGAACACCCGGTGTTGTAGGCCTTCCATTTTGCCATTAATTATTTGCTGCTCCTGTTGTCCCATTTGTTTTGTATTGTAGCAATCAGATTGCACTGATGCCGATTGCCGTCATGGTCACCTTTCATTCGACGAAAGATGTATGCATACTCGAGTGAGAGTGATTTTTCTGCTGTTATTTTTTCCTCGCCACTTATTTGTAAGACTATATGATGTGATGACTTAGTTTGATGCAGAAGAAAAGAAGAGATGATTTGAAGAAGCGCAACCACCATCATCACCGGACCGGACCACCAACAAGCAGCAACAAGCATCATGATGTTTTTTCGTATTGTCATTGGTGATCCAGAGGAGAGATTCATCATTGCAGCCAAACCCCAATCAAGGAGGGAACACGTTGCTCACTCAGCAGTAGAATTTTCCATTTGAGAGTGACTCGCGACTGGATGAAGAAGGAGAATTGGAACATCAACAAGTGTGGTGAAATTCACTTCAGACACAACTTCATGATGAGTTTGCTTGCACTATAACTATAAGGCTATGCATGTTCTTGATGAAGACAATAAAGTTGCTGATAAAGCAGAGACTGAATGAAAGTTTGTTAGTGCATGCGACGAGTAAGTAGTGACTTTTTTCATCAACTGTCGCCTACGACCATACCACCATGAATACACCGGTTCTCGTCCGATCACCGAAGTTAAGCATGGTAGGGCCGGGTCAGTACCTGGATGGGTGACCGCCTGGGAACACCCGGTGTTGTAGGCCTTCCATTTTGCAATTAATTATTTGCTGCGCAGCGAAGCTGCGCAGCAACACAAGCCGCAACATCTCTCAGTGATCTTTTGCTTCAAGCTTTTAAATGTTTCTGAATCAGACTTCTCTATTGCAGTGTTTGTTTTCCTTACGGACAATGTATTCCCTTAGCGCATGCGTACTAGCTGCTCATATATTTAATAATGCTTGCACTGAATTCAAGTGATGGAATGTCAAGCTAAGCTTTTGTATTCCTTTGGTAATTGTAGCCATTGGAAGGTAATTGGCTTTGACTTATCCCAAGCCACATTTTGGAACAGCTTAATTAAATATTCGAATGTACGGATTGTAAGTAGCAATATGATAATGTCAACAGCTTGACAGATATGCTTATTGATGAGCAAAACAACCTGACTGTCTAGCTCATAAAACAATAATAATGTGAATATATCACGCTTCTCCGGCAATTCTAGCTCGATTACAAGTAGATTTATGTTCATGCAACCTTGATATCATGCAAGGAAGCATTATCTGCAATCTGAGATATGGCGATGGCACTCATTTACTTAAAGTGCGAGTCACGCCCTTTGTAGTTGAGTCCATTACTTACCTTGGAAGTAATCTGTGACAGGCTTTACTTCAAGAAATGAAACAATCAAACAGCCTACTTATCTTCAAAAACGAACTAGATGTTGGAATGGCAATAAATGCACTTGTAAATGCTCCGCAAAGTATATATCCTGAAAATGGGCTACTAACGGGATATATTGTTATTTTATTTGTCTCCCAACATATAGTGACACCTAGTGGTGTTATTTTGTCAAATTGTAAATTTCATAAATCTATATACTAAGAGATGTTATTAACTTATTTAGACGTTCCTTTTAGCCCGTTTTGAATTAAGCAAGTTCTCGTCCCTAACTTTATCAAGATTTATGTTGTTTTCTGTAATATCTTTAAAAGAATTTTCTCCTCTGAGTTGTTTCAATTGACTAACGTGACGTTGAGCCCCTTCGAAAATTAAATACTTCTGGCCTTATTAAGATGTTAAAAGTGGCAACCTGTGATCATTCTTTTTTCTCGAAAAAGCTCGAATAATTTTTCTAGTTACCAGTCAGTAAACAAAGTTTCAGTTTCCGCTACATTGAGGGGAAGTTTGTTGGATGAAGGCCAAGATCTTAAACTGTCAAGGCCCTCATTGACTTGTTTACTGATCGTTGAAATGGAGCTTCAGAAATGCAGAATATTAGGTTATCACAGTCTATATTAGTTGTTAACCATTGCGTGATTTTACCGGGTGAGTCAATAAAAGCCCCGGTGTTTGAAAAGTGCTGCTCCCAGAATTAGAGGAATAAAAGTGAAAACTGTCTTTTTATTCCTGATCAATTCCAACAAAAATGTTGGAATCTGTCCTTTATCAAAACTGTTACCATTCGTAGAATCTCCACTGTTCTCAAAAGTGAATTTAACTCCTTCAGTTATGACTTATAGCTGTTCTTCATCCCCTCCAAAAGAAGGTGGCCCTTTCAGTTTGATTGGTTCACTATCAAAGAAGATGTCAAATATTTGTGGAGACTATCACTATCAATAATTTACCAAGGTTTGATCGACCATAAGGATTCTCAAGTATTCTCATGAAATGTATTGAAGATGAAAAGTATTCTCACCAACAAGGAGCTTGCTTTTCACGTAAGAGAAAGAGTAATACAATGTTATGTCTTACCAGTTAAGTACTAGTGTATAGCTGCGAGGCTTGGACCATCAAAAAATATAGAGAAATGTGGCTTTATAGAAAACTGATGAAAATCCCGTGGACAGCAAAACAAACCAATGAAAGTATACTTGATGAACTCCGTAAAAAGTTAACACTTGAAAGCATAAAATCAGAAAACAACAAGTAAACTTTTTTGGACACGCCATGAGGAGACAAGGATTGGAAAACCTGATAGCAACGGCACAAGTACTGGGGAAAAGATCTCAAGGACGACCAAGATAAAAGATTCTTGACGGCGTCAAAAAATGGACGGGAGAAAAGAGAACGGTAGACCATAACACAAAGACGCAGGACAGAGAGCTGTAGAGGAACATGGTCTCCAACGCCCTTCGGCAAAGAACTTGATGATGGTATGATGATTGACCATTGTTCCATGCTGATGTGGAAGGTTTTCTGCAGAAAGTAAACAAGGGCAGATTTTGTAATACAATAGCATCAGTTGCTTTGCTTCACACCTCAATTCAAAGTGATTAGTGAATACAGACAAAAGAAATTCTCTCAACCCGTAATTCAAAACAAACATAACCGCCAAGTTGCCCTGAAACCAGTAGGGCAAACTCTCGCTTGTTGAGGGCGAAGGGAGCTTTATAAGAGAAGTTGTGTGTTTAAGGTGAAAGAAGAAGGGTAAATCTATACTTCTGTCTGGCGGATTTTGTCTACGTGATTCAGAAACCGAGCAGAGGGCATTACAATTCTTGCACTTTGTTACTCAAAAGCAAACAGTTACTCTTCAGCTCCTGGATGAAATAAATAAACAAAATCCGCCACACAGAACTGTACATTTACCCTTCTTCTTTCGTCATAAGCACATAACTTCTGTTAGAAACGTCCCTTCGCTCGCACCAAGCGAGAGTTTGCCGTACTGGTTTGAGGAAACTTTTGCGGCTATGTTTGTTTTGAATTACTGCTTGAGAGAATTTATTTTGTCTGCATTCGCTAATCGCTTTCAATTGAGGTGTGAACTAAAGCAACTGATGCTATTGTATTACAAAATCTACCCTTGTTTACAGAAAACCCCTCTCGAAAATCTGCAAAATGAGCGAAAACAACAAGCAAAATTTCCTATCTTTTCCTTCCTAGCAATAATCGCACTAACATGCATTCATGTATTTTATCCTATTGGCTGAATGGGATCCCCTTGGATACAGGGGCGGATCCATATATTTGAGTGACCGAGGGGGTCTGGGGGCGAAGCCCTCAGGAAATTTTTGGGTGACCACGCCCTTCAGACTCTCGGAAAACATAGGCAACACCCTTTTTACAATTTTTTCGGCTGGAAGACCTTGCTTTGAAGGTTACTTCAGGCACTAGGATATGAACATGTACCTCTAGTCAGAGCTATTCAAGCCAGTGCTTTTCGAAGTGTTGTTTACATCTTGGCCTAGACAGGCCAAATTGCGTTGTTTACTGATTTGGTATTGCCAGAAAAGTTCCCCTCCGCGCTCCTCAGACTGATTGATCCAGTCAACCACAATTTGGTCTTCTAACACGTTGAAGAAGAGTTTAGGTCCCTGCACTTTTCATTCAGACGAGAAAGCGAGACAACCAAACAGCGGACAACAATAATGATAGTAGGGCAATCTATTGCTCAATGTTAACCTTTGGACTGCATCGGTCAAGCGGTGCAAAACGCTGATTTTTCTCCACTTAGGGGTCTGGGGCCCGATGCATTTTGGCTATCGTTTGTTGAGAAGAAAGGAGCTGTCAAAGCTGCTATGATTGACACCGATGCACTCATCAAAGTGATTACGCAAGGTTCTCCTGTTTTCTGCGTTAGCTTTTGTTGCCTTTGTCGAGACGCGTCACACATTTTGAATAGGGGATTAGAGTAATAATGGGATTTACCGTAGCTGTTTGGAGGACACTTTATTCTTTTGGATAATGGGTCCAATTGTCGGCCATGGCTTTTGTACCCGAGTCTGAGGTTGCGAGGTTGCTACGTAGAAGCAGTGGCAACAGAGAGAAGGGGGCATTTGGAAAGTTAAAATGATTTGCGTCTGATAAAAAATATTGTGACAGACTTCTAGATTATCGATCATGTGGGACTGACCGATGCATTTGCATCGGTTGCATCGGTCTGGATCCGCCCTACCCTGGGTACCAGAGCCTTAGGCTCTGGTACCCAGGGTAGATCCGCCCCTGCTTGGATAAGTTATTCATACTAGAGGGAAGACTTTTCATTTCCCGCAAGAGAATAGCATGTGTTAAAGCGCGCTCAAGTCATTGCTGTAAGGTAAACATATTAATGAAAGTTGCTCGTGATTTTAGCACATCTTTCGAGGTTTCTCTCGCAAAATCTGAATAGAGTGAATAATTTTAGGCAGAATAGATTCTAAGGCCTGGTCCACAGTACCCGGATGTTTTTTCATCCGTATATGAAATTTCCGCGTCCACACGAGGAGCGTTTTCGAAAATATCCCCATCCACACGAAGACACTCAAACTTCGCTGTTCGAACTTCGACAAAAGAAAACAAACAATCAAAATACCCTTGCGTGATCCCCAAAGATCCGTGCGCATGCTCTTATATGTCGTAAATCGATGCTTTGACGTCAGCGTTTTCGGAAAAATTCCGTTTTCACCCATCCACACTAAAACATGAAAACGACGTTTTCAAAAAAGATCCACTATGTTGAGAGCGTTTTCGAAGAGCTTCGTTTTTGGTGACCGAAAACGCCGTCAACGTGTGGACACTAACGGACCCAAAACGGATAAAAAAGATTCTATTTCAAAATAGCCAGATACGTGTGGACGTGGCCTAAAAATAATCGAGCAAGTTAGCTATTCAATCAGATATTGCAAAATATCATTGCTTATACATTCAGGGAGCAGTAGCCTTTCAAACTCTGGCCTTTTTCTTACTCACACGTACCTCTAATCATGCTCTAATGTATAGCAAGGACAAGTGTGATCTAGGCAAGAGCCTTCGTGGAACCCAACATATAATTAGTCCTAAAAATCTCGTGCATGAGCCAACGTGTCACAAATCTCAAACAGAAGATGCATAGATCTTGTGGTGACAAACCGAAACAGGGGTGTACAGCAAACTACTACAGTGGAAACTGGCTTGTCAGATTTCCATAAAATGGTTGTTACTGTCCTTAAAGCCACTTTCCCAAACAAGGACCAACTGTAATTAACTATAGAAACTACAAAAACTTTAACGAAATTGCTTTTAGCAATGATCTCCGAGAGGAATTAGAGAGAATAGAACCATCAGCTTTGAATTACAGTTCATTCGAAACCACTTTTGATAAAGTTCTAGACGATCATGCTCCAGTTAAAAAGAAATATGTGCGGGCAAACGACAAACCATTTATGACTCGTGCTTTGCGCAAAGCGGTCATGTTACGCTCCAGCCTGCGTATATAACAGAAATCAAACTGTGGAGAACTGGAACAAATTTCGAAAACAACGAAATTCCTGTGTTAAGTTATTTCGAAAGGAAAAATGAAATTATTACAACAACCTAGACATCTCACTTGTCACTGACAATAAGAAATTCTGGAAGACTGTGAAAAGTTCTTACTCTGACAAATTGCAACCTAAGAGCAAAATAGTTTTGATGGAAGATTAAACCATCATTTCCAACGATGTCAAGGTAGCAGAAACTATGAATGAACTTTTCGTTATTGTAACGGATTCCCTTGGCATAAATGAAAACTCTACTCACGAAAATGCTACTGAAGGAATCATAGATCTTGTTGATAAGGCTGTTCGCAAATTTTCGAGTCACCCTAGCATTTAAAAAATTAACGATCACTTGCAAAATGCTGGTTCCTTTTATTTTCGGACAGTTACTCCTGATGCTGTTGATAAAGAGGTTAGGAACCTAAATCCTAAGAAAGCTACAACGCACAAAAATATTCCTCCTAAAATCCTTAAATCCAATTCTGATGTATGTGTAGAGCCCTTGACGAAAATATTTAATGGCTACGTACAGAATTGGTCCTTTCCTGATGAACTAAAGTGTGCGGATGTCACATCTCTTCCCAAGAATGGACCAACCAACTCTAGGACTAACTTTAGGCCAATTAGCGTTCTGCCTACGGTCTCAAAGCTTTTTGAATGAATAATGCATCAGCAGGTAGTTTCTTATATTACACTCTTCTTATCATCACTTCTCTGTGGATTTCGAAAAGTTTACAGCGCCCAGCATGCTCTCGTAAGCTCTCGTAAGGCTCTTAGGAAAATTCGAAATTAGTCTTGATGAAGGTGGAAAGGCAGGGGCTGTATTGATGGATCTCTCCAAGGGCTTTGACTGTATCAGACATGATCTTTTAATTGCAAAATTGCATGCCCACGGTTTCTCTCGCGAAGCATTAACACTGATCAACGACTACCTCACAAATAGGCAACAAAGAGGCAAAGTAAATGGTTCATTCAGTTCTTGGAAAAGCGTCACACGCGGTATTCCTCAGGGTTAAGTATTAGGGCCTCTGTTATTCAACATCTACAAAAACGACCTTTTACTCTTTATCCAAAACTCGGATACATGTAATTGTGCAGATAATACTACAATCGATGCTTGCGATAAGAACCTGGACAATATTTCTCATAGGCTTGAAGCCGACTGCAGTGTAGCCCTGGAATGGTTTGCCGACAACTTTATGAAACTGAATGCAGATAAATGCCATCTTTTGGTTCTTGGGCAGAGGTGTGATGATCCTGTTAATGTTAGGATTGGAAATGTTGATGTCGTAAATAGCTCTGAAGAGAAGCTACTTAGAGTTCAAATTGATAGGAGACTTTCCTTCGATAATCATGTTTCCAAACTGTGCCCAAAGGCTAGCAATAAACTGTATGCACTCGCTCGCATATCCCCATACATGGATCAGAACAAACTAAGAGCCCTCATGACGGCATTCATTACCAGTCAGTTTAAATACTGTCCTTTAATGTGGATGTTTCACAGCGGACAGCTCAACCAAAAAATCTACAATATACAGGAAAGAGCATTAAGAATTACTTACAAGGATACTGAATCTACTTTTAGTGAGCTATTACAGAAGGACAGTGCAGTTACTATTCATACAAAGAATTTGCAAATACTTATGACTGAAATGTACAAAACTAGGAATGGTCTGAACCCTTCATTTATGCAGGAAATCTTCTGTGATAATACAACTTACCACAATTTGCGTAACAATAACGAGTTTTTTCAACCAAGAGTGAGATCTGTCAATAACGGGACAGAAAGCGTCCGATTCAAAGGTCCACAGCTTTGGCAAATGTTACCACGAACGATACGAAACTCACAGTCCCTTTGCCAGTTTAAAACTAAGATACAAAGATTGAACGGAGAAAATTGTCCATGCAAGTTATGCCGTGTCCATATTCAAGCTTGGGTTTTTTATAATATAATACATATTTTTAGACACTGATTTTATGCTGTATAAATTTTGATGACTTGTAAAAATGTAATATTTGTATTTTGTATTTTTAACGTTGGAATTAATTAGCTTATTACTTTTAGCTATAGTTTTTATGTACTCCAACGATATAGAAATTAATGATAATAATAATGAAATAATAAATCTCCTTGTACATACTAGAGCTGCAACTTTTGCAAAAGAACGTGATATTGAAATCTTAAACTTCGTGCATTCTTTTCCATTAAGTCTTTCGCAGTTTCTCATATAAAGGGTGCAATGGATTTCGCATACGGGAACCTACTTTTTTGAGAGCCGGGCTGAAACCACTTCTTATTTTAAAGGTACTACGACTAAGTTTAAAGTATGAAGATTCTTATTGGGCCTTTTCAGAATCTAAACCAGAGATTGTCAGCCCTGTTATTTGTTTTGACCAAGTCACCATGGACCTAATACCTATTCCTAAACTTGAAGCAGGGAAGGAGAATCAAACCCTAACAGCCAACTGGGACACAAATGAACTTAGTGAATAACAATCGAAAATCAACTTTTGCTATCCCTACTATAAGATCATATATTTCATCAAACTGAACCAGGTCTTAACTTGCAAGGTGCATTTTTTAGGAGAAACAGCCTCCAGGTTCTTGTTTTTGTAGGTTTTTATATGAGGGAATTTACTACATTCAGAACAACGCGATGAAAGGCAGGGACAGGCCATGGGTATTAGGAAACGTGAAGTCCGTTATATTCAGCAGGCTGCTTTCTCATTTCACTTCATTTGCCAAACGCCATGTTGTGGTAAGTTGTTGTATGTTGTTCAGTAAAGCTCCAACATGCAACGAGTTATTTCAATACGGCGGTTGGCGATTGGGAAAGCTGCCTACTGAGATAATCCAATATAACGCATTCCACGTTTCCTAATACCAATGGACTGGTTTACGGAATGACAGATTTCTAAGGACCGCTCGGGGGGGGGGGGGTTACCTTAATACTGTTCGTGGTACGGGGACGTGCCATATTTTAGGGGTACTTTTTTCAAACCATGGCGGAATTATGGGTATCATTTTCACAATTTTTTGACATTTCACGGAATTATGGGTGTTCTTTTCGGGGGATTTTTCATAATTTCCGGAATTATGGCCCAGATATTTATTCGATTTGTGGAATTATGGCCCTAAAATCCACCAGAATTTGCGGAATTATGGGTACCAATTTTTCGGGCAAAATGGCACGTCCCCGTCACATAATAGGCTGAGTTACCCCCCCCCCCCGAGAAGGACCGATCAAACTGTCATTTACTTTGGTAATTCTTGCAAGATGATCAAATCAAGTAATTGTTTGGAGTAACCAGTTTAGCTTTTAAGTCATCTTTTCTCTTCGTAAACAGAAGATGATTGCTTTGAGAGACATTTTGAAGACTCCGCATGGTAACTGCACGCTGTCTCCGATTGATCTCTATGGACGTGATTCCAAAATGATGTGACAGAGTTCCAAATACCGATTTAACTCCTCCTTTCCAACGTGCATATAACTTGCGATTGAATCAAGCTGGGTCTGCAGTATCTTCTTTCACTTGCAGATTTTCTTTCTTTGTTGTAAGACACAAATCGATGGCTTTGGAACTTTTTGAAGACTCTCCATTCATTGGATTCTGTCTCCAATTCAAACTGAAACGATTCTTTTCACTCAAACTAGATGAACCAGTAATATTTTCTCTCCTGCGGCGCGCACAATATTGCAGGAGAAAATACAGCAATGGATCTATGGAAGAATTTGAAATCAACAAAAGAATTGGAACACGATGCTCTGTCTCCTTTCTCATATCCGCTAAAGAATACGGAAATGCAAATATGATAAACGCAAGGCTCACTGAAATAGAGTGGATGATCAGTCTTTTGTTTGTTGCTGGTCGCGACGAAGATCCGACACTCGGTGTCACAAACTTCGGACGCATGTGTATTTTGATGCAAATTGCAGTGTAGACGATTATGAGTGATGAGGCACACACTTGGACGATCAGCTTATTAAAATTACCTGTGCGAGTAAATTGAAAAGTGACTGCTGGAGCTGCTGATGAAACCCAGATGATAACCAGACCAGAGATACAATGCTTTCTTGAGAACACACCTGCAAGTCGCATGGGATAAAACACAGCCACGAATCTCTCAAGCGCAATGAAAATCAAATGGCTGAACGAGGCGGTTTGTGAAAATATCACAGTGCCTAGGAAAACCCATAAAAATAGCATCGATGGCAAGATGATTCTATGCACAGCTAGAAACCAGTATATTTCATAGATTAACACTGCTAACGCAGAAAGGCCATCAGCGAAACTCAGGCTAAGTATAGTCAGTACGAAAGCACTCTTCTTCTTCTTTTGCCTGCAAATGAGTGTGATCTGCACAATGTTTAAGATGAGACCAATGATTCCGAGAGATATGCTCAGGGAATGATACTCGAGGCGTTTCAAAGACATTCTACTGACTTCAAATGATCAAATTTGATCTTCCTTTCAACAATGTTTCGAGAAAGCTTTCATAGTCACACGAATTCAATATCAAGGAATGTCAGGCTACATTTGCCAATATTGATTGCCGCAACCTTGTGCTCCGATATATTTGCACCATCTCATCATAGTTCCACCGCCTAGCACGACTGGATGGCTCAAATTAAGAGCGGAGATTCGTGTTAATCAAGGTGCGTCATTTTCAAAGTGCACAGTGCCACGTGTAGAAGGAGAGTGTTCTTTCAGTTTTCTTGGGATTCAATCTGAGCAAGGAGGAGCTTGTTTCTTTGGTTTTGCTGCGATAATTTACTTACTTCACTGCACGAACTATTGAATTTTTAATCCATAGAATAATCATTCTGGTAAAAGGAGTAAGATTAGCTTATATTAAATGCTCTTTATATTTACAGTAGATGTTGCTCTTTAGGATAAGGGTATTTGTTTGGTTTTGCTGTGATATACCTTCTCTATCTCAGCATGATCGCTTGAATGTTTAATGAGAAGAGTAAATGATTCAAAGTACGAGGAAAGAGTACATTGCATGGAGGGAGTTCTCAGCATGGTGTTTGCATGTTAGATGAGAAGGAAGGCTTGTTGCATTTTCTGGATAGCATAGAGTGAAAGCAAATGTAAATATGGAGCTAAAATACGATACTAAAGCAACTGATAACTAAAGTAACTGAATAAAGGGGGAGTAATACCTACCACCTATAGGCCATGTCAGCTGTGGGGAAGCAGGGAAAGATGTACTTTTAGTGGCAATTTCCGCGTAGATCATGCTGGTACTGATGGACAGGACTCTGGTGGCATGTGGAGGTTTACGAGCAGCATTTTATAATCTGATATCGCGTTACTGCAATACCATATCCATAAAGTAAATGTGTAAATCGATTGTAGGTGTCTATATTCTGACTACACGCAACTCTTCAGCTAAAATCCCAGAAAGGATGTTTCAAGCCTTTTACCTTTCAATTCTTCATTGGTTCTTAGCTGACGAGTTGCGTAAAGTCAGTCTTTAACCATAGAGACATTTACAAGTTACGGAAGTTACCTTATCGGACTGATTCCTACCGCGAATTACAGTAAATCCCCGCATATAAGAACCTACCAAAATAAGAACCCAGAGACTGTTTTTCCCGAATTATGTACCTTGCAATTAAGAACCAGTTTCAGCCTGATGAAACATAGGTTCTTATTGCAGAGGTTGCAAAGTTGATATTTGATTGCTGCTATTAAGGTCATTGTGGTCCCAACTGGCTTTGAAAGTTTTATTCTCCTTCCAAGTTACTAATTAGGTCCATAATAACGCTTCCAACACAACTAATAGCGCTTAGCATCTTTGTGAGACTCTCAAGGGAAGTACATGAGGCACCCTTCAAATGAGAACCTCTATACCCTGAAATTAGTCTTAGTACCTTTGAAATAAGAACCAATTTCAGCCTGGCTCTCGAAAAAGTAGGTTCTTATATGCGGGGATTTACTGTATACTTAAGAATGGAGAATTCCTGATACAACATGCCGTTCGGAAGCCACCTCCATGCCAACAGTATCCTATCCATTTCTAGGTATACCTGCAAGATATACACACAAAAAGACCTATCGATTTTTACAACCTTTCCTGGCACATCCTGCAGAACCACAGTCGGCACATTACTCCCGCTTCATCTAGCTACCTTAACTTTAAATTCCCTTAATACAGTATTTTAGTTCCATCTTAACATTTGTTTTCATTCTTCGCCGTCAAGTCAATTTCCCATATAACGATTTAATGCAGAATCCAATTCTTGTCTTTCACTAAATCTTTCTCAATCTTTGCTAAAACCTTCCTCCAAACAAGGTTTGTGGGTGTGTAGGGTTTTGCCTCTCTGCGAGGTAGTGACAGAGGTTTGTTTTGATGGAATGCTCGTAAGATTCGCGATGCATCTTGCCAATGGTATGAAGAAAGAGTGTATGTTCGGTCTTTGCCCGGAGGTTACATGACTTGAGGACAGATGGGGGTCTGCCACCCAGTTTTCAAAAAGGTACCCTCTTCTAATTACTAAAACTTGCCTTAGTACTCACTTTTATTCTTTTATGATGAACTTTGGCATAAAGCTACCCATTTTCAACAATATTTTTCCCGAATTTCAGCCTAACCCCACCATGTTTAATGAGTATTTGCTGAGAATGGACTCTTGTTTAGAGAATTTTGAGGCCAAAAAAACCCATTGATATGGGCGGCATATACCTGTGCCTTCAACTTGTTGTATACCCCCCTAGGGGTTTGCTGTAATTTATCTACGATTTGACTGAAATGCTTTTTAATGTTTAATGAGTCACATATGATGTGATTCAAATCATCTGGATAAGATTCTTTGTGGTCGAAGGGTCGCCAGATTAACAATGCATCATGCAGCAGGGAAGAGGAAGGAGCTCTTCTAAATCACGGCATGAAAATTTGCATTTTTAATGAGGGGGATGGATTTCTCAATTCAGAAGAATGAGATTCTCTTTTGATTGACGGATTTCAGATTTATGATGCATCTTGCCATAGGAGTTGTTAGGTAGGTGACCGAGCATCTTTAGAGGTTGTTTAAGATATATAGAAGAACGTTTATACTTAGGAAAATTTGAGACAAAGACAAATAAACAAAAATGTATTAAATCCGAGCATTTTACTTCAGGCCCGTAAGAAGCGGGGGTGGGGGGGGCAGGTAGGAGGCTTCCACGAGATGTGGAAGTACATGCTGTGTACCACAGCCTTCTCGAAAATCAGAAATGAGTGTGGATAGGAAACTTTGGACGAAGGGTATCATTTGATCAGGGGCAGGGCCTCTCTTAACATATAAACTAGGGGGCAAAATCCCCCCTGTCCTGCTTGCTTGCCCTCCCAGTTACAGTTTTTGTTTTGCCGTCCTAGTAAATGGTCCCTTTTTTCTCTTTTGCTGTTCTTAGGCCCCTTTTCAGGCCTTTCGCAACATTTTGGTGAAGTCGAATTTACTTATCTTTCCAGTGCAATGCTCATAAAAATAGAAGAAACTTACAGAAATGCTTCAATTACTCAGCTCTCGGCTATCAAGGAAATATCGATTCATCAGACACTCTTGGTGCAATGAATTTTCAAATGTGGGGAATTCTGGCTCACCCAGTTCGCTGGTCCATGTTTCTATTCAAGAAATGCCTTTCTTGGCCTATATGTGATAATTGATTGACTGCTACTACAGTTTGTGCATAATGGATGGCCAGTTTAATATGATAACTGGATTAGAGGCGAAAAATGGCTACCAGAGCGATTCTAGCATCCAAGATTTAAAAACTTTTCTCACGGGAAGATGCCTCCAGACCCCCCTGGCCCCCCTAGGTGGAGGCGCCTTTGGCATACATTTCAAAACTCAATTTGCAAAAGGCCCATGGCTTTTCTGACCCTGGGCCATCCATAAATCCTCTCCCCGTCTTGGTCACAAAAATGAACGGTATAAAGCCTTCTACCACAATTTATGCCTTGTAAGAAATACAAGCTTTCCTAAGGAGTTCATAAAGAGAAATATTTCTTGTATCAAAAATGAGGTCCCTTTTTGAAACTTGCCCCCCCCCCCAAGTCATGATTCCTTAAAAGAGGCCCTGTGATCTTGCATCAAACATCCATAGATTTTTGATACCGATGGAAAAACTGTGATGGGTCGGTAGTTCTCTTTCGTAAAGGCATCCTCCTTTTTAAAGAGCGAATTCATATCTCCAGCTTTCAATTCTTTGGGAAAAGTAACGATGGAAAAGCCAGAGTTGAACAGATTTTGAATGGCAACCGAAAATACGTCCGAAGTTTCCTTCAGAATTCTTGCAGGTATGCTATTAAACGGAGAAGCCGTATTTGTTATAAGTTTTCTGGTTTGAACAGCAACTTCTTCAACAGCGACCTTTCTAAATCTAAATCTTTCGAAAAATGTAGTGTTCTCTTTGACTTCGCATACACTTGGATGTGAATCAAATTTCCTTATAGCTCTATCGATTGGATCTTGTATATCATCTGCTGGCAGCATTAATGATTCATTAGCAAAAATCCCTAAACTTTCTGTGTTGCTTGCGAAATTTGCGACTTCTAGAAGACTCCCTGTCGCATGAGTCAGTCTATGAGAATGAATTGCAAAAACATATGCAGTAGAATCCACGGATAATTGTTTCAGTGACAATTATCTTTACAATTATCTTTCTGTGAATACAATTATCAATTGTTTCACTGTCCGCGTCTTTAAAAGGCAAGATCGATCAGTGAAGCATGCCTGGCGGCGCGGCCATGCCTGTGTAGAAAATTTGCTATGGCTGCTGTCTGGCCCCCTTGGCTCGTTTGTCTTGTTGTCTAAAGAAGCCGATAGACGCCAGGTACTAGGAAGTAAAAGTGCTCGCTTTGCTCTCGCCGCTACCATTGACGATATTTCTTGAATGTGTCTCTGTAGGAGAGGAACACATAAATAATAAGTTTAGTGGTAGATAGAACGCCAAAACTTATTCTATTCTCGCATTCAGTTTTATGATATCAAACTCTTTGATGCAAATTTCAGTCTTTGGACACTGGTAGTTGAGTCAAATTTGATCTAATGTATCCATTTTAACTCGTAAATCGAGCCTTTTCGTGAGATGCAACGCAATTGCTTTGGAACCGCTAGAGTCTCTAGATATTGGTTGCTGAGCTCTGTTTGCACTGCAGCGATCTTTATTCTTTTCACTCGAAAGAGATGAAGCAGTAATATTTTCCCTTTTGCGCCTTGTACAATACTGTAGAAGAAAATACAGCAATGGATCTATGGAAGAATTGCAATTCAGCAAAAGAAGCGGTATCCGAAGGTTAAGCCGGTCTTCTAGATCCGATAAACAGTATGGAAACGCACAAATGATAAACCCAAGAGTTACTGAAAGTGAGTGAATAACGAGTTTTCTGGTTTTCGATCGTTGTGATGAAACTCCATTTCTTGGTGTCACAAACTTCGGACGTCTGTTGACTTTAATGCAAATTGCAGTGTAGAAGATTATAAGCGATAAAGCACATATTTGGATGATTAACTTGAAGGAATGAAGTTTGTGTGTAAGCTGGAAAACGACCGACGGAATTGCTGATAGAAACCATAGGGCAGCCAGTCCAAGGATGCAACTCTTTCTTGAAAACACATCCGCAAGTCGCATAGGATAAAACACTGCTACGAATCTCTCAAGCGCAATGAAAGTCAAATGACCGAATGAGACTGTTTGTGAAAATATCACTATGCCAAGAAAAATCCGTAAAGATATCATTGATGGCAAAATACTAAAGATGCTTCTATGCACAGCTAGAAACCAGTATATCTCATACATCAAAAGTGCTAACGCAGAAAGGCCATCAGCGAAACTCAGGCTAAGAATAGTCAGTACGAAAGCACTCTTCTTCTTCTTTTGCCTGCAAATGAGTGTGATCTGCACAATGTTTAAGATGAAACCAATAACTCCGAGGGATATACTTAGAGAATGAAACTCAAGTCTCGTCACAGACATGTCTAGATTCTTCAAGCGAGAACTATTCGATACCACACAAATAATTTTTAGAATAACATGTGGTTCACTTTCAAAACAAAAAAAGAAATTTCATCTGGCTGGTGTTTTAAAATATCTGCGATTTCTCGGCATTAAATTCCAAGTTTCATTCACTTAAACGGCTTTGCTAGACTGATATATCTGCGATTTCTCAACATAAATGTCCAACTTTCTGTCTCAGAGGTTCCTCAGACGTTTGATAAGGTTTTACTGCCTTCCAGTTATTCATTCCATTACCACATGGGTACAGTAACGCCAAGGTGTCAACTATTTATTTTCGGAGATCTTACTTGACTTCTGCCCGGGAACCTTTCTGCAGTATATCATACACAACACCTGTATGTTCTGTTCATCTTCAAAGCAATCAATAAGAGCTTCATACCACAAGAAATTAATCATTTACGGCTATTTCCATATCTTTGGCAATTTTTTATTCCTGCTCTTTCTTGTTGAATTTAAAGATATTGCCTTCAGAGAGAAGGAAATCCGTAGAGCTTTTATTTCTTGCAACTAAGCTGCGGCAAAAAATCTCAATAGAACATGCAATAACACTAGTTTCAATTAATTGTGGTTTCGCTTATAAACAAGGCGGGTTATTTTCATCCTGCAAAATAAACATCGGTAAAAGCCGAACTGATTCGATTTGCGCATACCTTGCTTTATGGGAAGAGGAAAGGGGGGGGGGGTTAGAAACATTATTCGGACCTGCGCGGCTGCATAATTCTCAAAATATTCAATAACTTCGAAATTTCAAATACTTTAACAAATACTTTAAAGACATACACTTAACCATGATACTTCACAGCCCAAAGTCCACTTCCCGTATGACATGGTGTTGCTTCTACCCTTCTAGCACAGGCTCTGTTTGTTTTAGCTACTTCTCCTTGTCAGTCACGCAAGGAGTTTAAGCCAATTTTAGGACCACAATACGGAATTTCTGGCACAGGTTTTTTTGCCATCGATATCTGTGTTTCCCGTAGAATTCAACTTCCTTTGAGCATTTAATCAGCTCATTAGTTCACCGTTGGCATTTCTTATCTGCAAGTGGTTCCTCCAGCTAGTGACGATTCGCAATCCTCGGCGATCATCAACCATCCCGTCGGCGACTATATATCGCCTGTGAATCACGCTTTTCGAAAATCAAACTCTTGGAAAAATCATGGGCGATTCGGACACTGCTGTTGTGCTTTCTAAACTAACGAAGAAACAATAATTATTCAATACTCACCCCTGGCAAGCAACGTTTGTATTCCGGTCAAATATCGTGGTCAAACATCGTGGCCTGAGGGCAGTTCGTTAGGGTAAGCTAGAGAGGCGAAATGTTGTTGCAGTTGGGATTCAGAATTTTCAGAATTTGAAGCAGGAGGGTAGGTCACGATGTTTGACCACGATGTTTGACCGGAATACAAACGTTGCTTGCCAGGGGTGAGTATTGAATAATTATTGTTTCTTTATGAAGTGTAATCAAGGCCAAAATCAAACCTTGATTGTGAAGAGACAATCATGCACTTTTGTTACAATCATGCACTTTCTAATCATGCACTTTCCATCCTTGTTCTTACCAATCATGCACTTTGTAATCATGCACTTTGCAATCATGCACTTTCCAGTCGTGCACTTTCCAATCATGCACTTTCCAATCGTGCACTTTGAATTCAATCCACTTTTCATTCATGCACTCATAAAGATAATCGTGTACTTGAAAGACATTCTTGCATCTTTTAATCATACACTGTCTAATCTTACAGTACTTAGTAATCTTACACCAAGTGCAACCATAATGCAAAATTCCGAAATCACTCAACCCCTAAGTGAAACATAGCGCGCTTATAAAGTTGACGTTTGCTTTAAGCGCGCTTGCTATTTGTCATCAGTCTGCCGGTTGGAAGAGAACTGCAGATGGCAAAGGTGGGAAATTATGGCAAACTTGGTTGACAAACTGATTTTCGTTATTTTAGCCCTGTACTTTAAAGCTTTTTAAAGTCTTACTGTTGTTATATAAAGAAAGCACGAATTATTTCAATCATGCCAATAATTAATTCGTTTGGTTTTTGTGCCAAGGAAGGTCGGTCATCTGAAAAAGAATCTGAATCGAACGATATTTTGATACATTTTGTAGAATTTTCGATTGTACACAATGGTGACTGAATTTTCAACCTCCCGTAATTGGACCTTTCGCATGAAAATGTACAATCATTGCAGCGAAAAGAGTGGGGTTTCATGACCGTCTCTTGCGGTGATCAAAAGCAACTGATATAATTATATCTATAGCGACAGTAAGACTTTAAAGGCATCTATTTAGTCTCTATTTTATTGACAAATTATTACAGCAAAGTTCCGCCTTTACAAGAAACTCACGCCCTGAAATTTTACTACAACGATAGGAAATCAATAGGCTAACTAAAGGAGAACAATAGGCTGAGGTAGGGGGCCTTTACTGTATAATGCCTATGCACAAGAGCTGTAGTTGACGGGTGGAAAATTACGGCTGTTGCCGCAGTTTCCTTTTCATCATCCCAATTACGCTCGAGTTATTTTAGCAACTGCCCGCACTATTTGTTAACACTTGCTTTTGAAAGGCGTGGCTTGAAGTATTCTATTTGACTGTGAACTTCTTTTGTTGCATTTTTTATTGACAACTCGTATAAACTGAAAGTTTCTCAAAAAAATGTTCATATTTTTAGAACTCAAGAGTTTCTTACGAACAGCAACTCCCATATCAATATTTATGCTTCTTCCTATGAGTGCCATAGTGGAAATTTCAAAAGGAAGTTTTCAAGCCTTTCCAATGTTGAGTCATTATTCAAGGACCTTCAAAGTACACATATTTTATGTTCGGCGCTAAGAATTTGGGCCAGTACTGAAAGTTTCTTATGATCATCAGATTTTGAGATCTCAATATTTCTTACGTGTTTCTTTCCATAACAACCTTCATGGTCACTACCTTGAACATTTCAAAACACGGTTTTTTGAACCTATCCAATGTTTAGACATTACTCAAATACCTTGTGAGTAATATGATACAGGAAACAAGTGAAAAAGAACTTTATTAACTTTTATTGTTCTAGTACGGGAGTTTTTTTTTAATTTTTGGCGATCTGTCTATTGAGTTTCTTATAAGCAGTTTTCTAAATTCTTGTAAAAAAATACGTGTAAAATGAGACAGGAAGCAGGTGAAAATAAAGTAAAAAGATGCATGTTTTATGAAAAACCCCTTGTAAGAAACTGCAGGCTCTATTTTTAAAGCTTAAGAAACTACCCTTCCTGAATTAAAAAGAGCTATGGAACTTTCATAATTTACAGTTTTGATTTTTCTAGGTCACTGGGTCAGTAAATGTTTGACATTGTCTTGAGTGAGAAATATGTTACAACATGTTTTGAGATCATTGCTCAAAAGATCATACTCATCTGATGAGATCATAGAGATGGAAAGATATGCCACAAGGGGCAAGGAATAAATTTGGCATTTAATTATGTATAGGTACAATCGAGATCTTCAAAAACTGCAAAGAACCTGTGCATCAGTGCAATGTTTCGTTATCTTTCATCAATCCTTTTCCGATCTTATGCAAAAATTTAACGCCGGTTTCGGGTTTCCTAATTTGCTGGCAGACTGATGACAAATAGCAAGCGCGCTTAAAGCAAACGTCAACTTTATAAGCGCGCTATGTTTCACTTAGGGGTTGAGTGATTTCGGAATTTTGCATTATGGTTGCACTTGGTGTAAGATTACTAAGTACTGTAAGATTAGACAGTGTATGATTAAAAAATGCAAGAATGTCTTTCAAGTACACGATTATCTTTATGAGTGCATGAATGAAAAGTGAATTGAATTCAAAGTGCACGATTGGAAAGTGCATGATTGGAAAGTGCACGATTGGAAAGTGCATGATTGCAAAGTGCATGATTACGAAGTGCATGATTGGTAAGAACAAGGATGGAAAGTGCATGATTGGAAAGTTCATGATTGTAATAAAAGTGCACGATTGTCTCTTCACAATCAAGGTTTGATTTTGGCCTTGATTACACTTCATATTTCTTCGTTAGTTTAGAAAGCACAACAACAGTGTCCGAATCGCCCATGGAAAAATCGGCGATAATCGCATACAGTCATTGCTTAAATTTCAGGATCAAAAAATTTTTTTCCAGAATTCAGCGGCAATTATTACCAATGCCTGTTTTCCTCTAAGCAAATTTTTCGCGCGAAGCAAATTTTTTCCAGTTTAGGCATCCACAGTTTGATTCCTACAGGCGTCAGACTTTGGCTGGCTCCTTTTCTCTCTGCGAAAAAAGAGTTCGCTCAGTTGCTTTCTGATTCTACTTTTTCGCCGCTGGAAAAATTTGGTGCAAAAGAATTGGCATGAAAATTGAAGATTGGCGATGATCGACGATCATCGGAAATCTTAAAGGACAAGTCCGGAGTTGGTATAATTGTCGATAAAATGAAAGATTACGTCGTTGTGATTGGTGTGTAGTACTTTTTTCCAACGTTTTCTCTCTTTTCTCTGCGAAATTACGTGTTTCAATCTGCGAGATGTGCGAAATGACGTCATAATTTCGCACACTTCACTTTCGACCTGAACCAATGTTTCCTGCCAGTTACATTTTTACATCCTTTACACTTCGGCATTTTCGTCCCACTTGCGTACAAGATGTTTTCCCGCAAAAAAACTATGAAGCTTTTCCGATGTCACAATATAGCCTCTAAACCGAGGCTAGTAAACCGCCTAATTACGATTTATGACAACAGACATCGTCAATGATCAGCGATGGATTACTGATGGAATTGCCGATGAATTACGAAGTAATGAAAACCGCCTGAAAACCAGGCTTTAGCATAATTAAGCCTTCAACAATTAAAGGCTCCCATTAGCCATGTTTGAAGAATGAGATCATGCATGTAGCTTGCTTCATGTAGTAAAGAATATTTATCTGCAATAGCAACTGTTTAATGTAGGATTTGATAAGCGTCAGAATTATTACATTGGATGTATCGAAAAGCACATGATACTGACAAATTCTTTACTTTTACCAGACAAGATTTGCCACTGCAATAGTGCCACACCTGTTTCTTGATTGTATTATATGGGTTGGTTGGTTTCCTTGACAACAGTCGTCCATATGAAGATTTCAAGCAGTAAGGGAACATTGCCAGGTCAAACTTTGCAAATAGCATTTTAATGACTTTGCAACTCTGTTGATGATTTCATTAACAGCGAGAGTTTGTTAGGAACACGTAGTAATTAGCCTTAATCAGGAGAAATCGATTGGCAACTCATCAAAATTTGATGGAGATTTTATTTCGCTCGATTGCTTTGATTGCATACAAGTATATTCTTTCTGGTTTGCCTAAAACCCCTTCCAGAATGTTTTCATTCTTAAAACATGAAACATAGCTCAAGAAACTACTTATTTTGACAAAGAAAATCCTTAACCTACACTTAATTTATTTTCACTTGCGTCCAGTATCACTTTGCTCAGAAATTACTAGAGTAATATCTAAACACTGGAAAGGCTTCAAAAAGCCTTGTTTTGAAATCATCCCGAGGGCACAGATAGTAATCAACATGAAGATTGTTATGGAACATTTAAGAAACTCGTAAGAAACTCTGTGATCTCAAAATTCGATAATTTTAAGGAGTTAAGGAGCCAAAATCCTTAGTTTCTTATAAAAAATACGTGCATATGTAGGGGGAAAATGGTGGAGGACACTACTGACGTATTTTTACTTTGGCCAGACACCAGCTGCTACCTAGTCAGCGCAACACTCGTCCCTTGATAGCTCAGTATGAGTTGCTTGCCCCTTGACAACAGTCGTCCATGTTGAAGATTTCAAACAGTAAGGGAACTTTGCCAGGTCACAGAGGTCAGATTTTGGAAAATTACCTTTTAATGAGTTGGCAGCTCAACTGATGAGTTCATTAACAGCCTGAGTTTGGCAGCTCACCTAAATTTGATTGTTGGCCCAAATATCTTTGAATTGTTTTCATTGTATATATTAACAATCCCCATAAATATCTCAAATTCTACGTTGATTGTTTCGATTGTGTACATAAACAATGCCTATTGTTACAACATTCCTGATTCCTTCCACTCTATATAGGTAGGTATATTGGTATATAGGTATATAGGTGTATTCCTTCCGGTTGGAGAAAAGCCCCTCCATAATGTTTTCATTCTTCAAACATAATTAAAGGCTCCCATTAGCCATGTTTGAAGAATGAGATCATGCATGTAGCTTGCTTCATGTAGTAAAGAATATTTATCTGCAATAGCAACTGTTTAATGTAGGATTTGATAAGCGTCAGAATTATTACATTGGATGTATCGAAAAGCACATGATACTGACAAATTCTTTACTTTTACCAGACAAGATTTGCCACTGCAATAGTGCCACACCTGTTTCTTGATTGTATTATATGGGTTGGTTGGTTTCCTTGACAACAGTCGTCCATATGAAGATTTCAAGCAGTAAGGGAACATTGCCAGGTCAAACTTTGCAAATAGCATTTTAATGACTTTGCAACTCTGTTGATGATTTCATTAACAGCGAGAGTTTGTTAGGAACACGTAGTAATTAGCCTTAATCAGGAGAAATCGATTGGCAACTCATCAAAATTTGATGGAGATTTTATTTCGCTCGATTGCTTTGATTGCATACAAGTATATTCTTTCTGGTTTGCCTAAAACCCCTTCCAGAATGTTTTCATTCTTAAAACATGAAACATAGCTCAAGAAACTACTTATTTTGACAAAGAAAATCCTTAACCTACACTTAATTTATTTTCACTTGCGTCCAGTATCACTTTGCTCAGAAATTACTAGAGTAATATCTAAACACTGGAAAGGCTTCAAAAAGCCTTGTTTTGAAATCATCCCGAGGGCACAGATAGTAATCAACATGAAGATTGTTATGGAACATTTAAGAAACTCGTAAGAAACTCTGTGATCTCAAAATTCGATAATTTTAAGGAGTTAAGGAGCCAAAATCCTTAGTTTCTTATAAAAAATACGTGCATATGTAGGGGGAAAATGGTGGAGGACACTACTGACGTATTTTTACTTTGGCCAGACACCAGCTGCTACCTAGTCAGCGCAACACTCGTCCCTTGATAGCTCAGTATGAGTTGCTTGCCCCTTGACAACAGTCGTCCATGTTGAAGATTTCAAACAGTAAGGGAACTTTGCCAGGTCACAGAGGTCAGATTTTGGAAAATTACCTTTTAATGAGTTGGCAGCTCAACTGATGAGTTCATTAACAGCCTGAGTTTGGCAGCTCACCTAAATTTGATTGTTGGCCCAAATATCTTTGAATTGTTTTCATTGTATATATTAACAATCCCCATAAATATCTCAAATTCTACGTTGATTGTTTCGATTGTGTACATAAACAATGCCTATTGTTACAACATTCCTGATTCCTTCCACTCTATATAGGTAGGTATATTGGTATATAGGTATATAGGTGTATTCCTTCCGGTTGGAGAAAAGCCCCTCCATAATGTTTTCATTCTTCAAACATAATTAAAGGCTCCCATTAGCCATGTTTGAAGAATGAGATCATGCATGTAGCTTGCTTCATGTAGTAAAGAATATTTATCTGCAATAGCAACTGTTTAATGTAGGATTTGATAAGCGTCAGAATTATTACATTGGATGTATCGAAAAGCACATGATACTGACAAATTCTTTACTTTTACCAGACAAGATTTGCCACTGCAATAGTGCCACACCTGTTTCTTGATTGTATTATATGGGTTGGTTGGTTTCCTTGACAACAGTCGTCCATATGAAGATTTCAAGCAGTAAGGGAACATTGCCAGGTCAAACTTTGCAAATAGCATTTTAATGACTTTGCAACTCTGTTGATGATTTCATTAACAGCGAGAGTTTGTTAGGAACACGTAGTAATTAGCCTTAATCAGGAGAAATCGATTGGCAACTCATCAAAATTTGATGGAGATTTTATTTCGCTCGATTGCTTTGATTGCATACAAGTATATTCTTTCTGGTTTGCCTAAAACCCCTTCCAGAATGTTTTCATTCTTAAAACATGAAACATAGCTCAAGAAACTACTTATTTTGACAAAGAAAATCCTTAACCTACACTTAATTTATTTTCACTTGCGTCCAGTATCACTTTGCTCAGAAATTACTAGAGTAATATCTAAACACTGGAAAGGCTTCAAAAAGCCTTGTTTTGAAATCATCCCGAGGGCACAGATAGTAATCAACATGAAGATTGTTATGGAACATTTAAGAAACTCGTAAGAAACTCTGTGATCTCAAAATTCGATAATTTTAAGGAGTTAAGGAGCCAAAATCCTTAGTTTCTTATAAAAAATACGTGCATATGTAGGGGGAAAATGGTGGAGGACACTACTGACGTATTTTTACTTTGGCCAGACACCAGCTGCTACCTAGTCAGCGCAACACTCGTCCCTTGATAGCTCAGTATGAGTTGCTTGCCCCTTGACAACAGTCGTTCATGTTGAAGATTTCAAACAGTAAGGGAACTTTGCCAGGTCACAGAGGTCAGATTTTGGAAAATCACCTTTTAATGAGTTGGCAGCTCAACTGATGAGTTCATTAACAGCCTGAGTTTGGCAGCTCACCTAAATTTGATTGTTGGCCCAAATATCTTTGAATTGTTTTCATTGTATATATTAACAATCCCCATAAATATCTCAAATTCTACGTTGATTGTTTCGATTGTGTACATAAACAATGCCTATTGTTACAACATTCCTGATTCCTTCCACTCTATATAGGTAGGTATATTGGTATATAGGTATATAGGTGTATTCCTTCCGGTTGGAGAAAAGCCCCTCCATAATGTTTTCATTCTTCAAACATAAAAATAGCGATGAAAAGACAATCGGCAGTTACACGTGACACACCTTATTTGGGTAATTGATAACACTGGGTACCAGAGCCTCAAAAGATAAAAGAAGAAAGAAAAATTTTTCTTTCTTCTCTTATTTTTAAGGCTCTAGTACATAGGGTAGGCAACTGACTTGTGTCAACCAGAAATGGTGCTATCTGATTGTCCAGTATTTGACCGGAAGTGGCATCAGCCACTTCTGTTTGCTTAGGTTCCCTTTAAAACGGCAGAATTGTCACAACATAGGAGAAGCCAAGATGGATTTCCCCTCTAATTCAAAAAACACCAAGGTCATGCGACCTTACGCATACCTGTGCTGTGTTTTACCCCCGTAAATGGATACTATCAATTTATTTTAAAACACACTTACTACAAATTGAATTGCTCAGCCTTGAACAGAAAATATCAATCAAGAACAACTGTACTTGTTCAATGAAACAGTTTGTTTAAGACCAGTTTCTATTGAAATCTATGCATTTAAATGATATTCCTGAAATTGAATAGATTTATTGTTGAATCAAAACCTTGACAGCTGAATAAATCAGACACAAGATTTCTTTGCAAATCTATCCAAAACATCGTGTGATCTTATTCCTTGCATCGACTTTGCCAAAATCAAAATTAATCAACGGAAATCTAAAGGCGGATCTCCACGGGACGATTTTCGTGACGATCGTCACAAAAATTCGCGACGACACATGCGCAGTTACTAAAAGCGTCTTTTTCTGACGAAATTTTTGACGATTTTGCTCCTGACGAAAAGTTAAAACAGTTTTAACTTTTCGTCGTCCGCTTCGCGATCGTCAAAATTTTAGCCAATCAGATTTCAGAAACGACACGGACACAGCGCATAAATAATTTCAAGATGGCTGCCAGCAATGAAGAACGTTTCTTTTTTCTAGTTTCGTCTGTTTGCCTACGAATTCTTTGACACTGATAATAAAGAAAAATACATCTTCTACGAAGCAGCAGATACAGGATATATCTTTTATTTATCGCCGCCATTACAAAATTTATTTGTTGTGTTGGAAAAAAATACCACCAGAAACAATCGTCTAGTGGAGATCGCTTACAAAATCGTCGTGAATTTCGTGAGGAAAATCGTCGCGAATTTTTATGACGATCGTCACAAAGATCGTCCCGTGGAGATCCGCCTTAAGGCCAATATAAGAACAAATGTATTGCATGCCGAACTACGGTACTGCAAAAAATGATTCAGAATAGCGACATTTTGCGTCCATAATCATCAGTAACTTCAAAATTAGTTAGATCATACGGCGATTCTTAAAATTGGTCTATTTTTGACTAACCACAACACAAACGAACCGGCCTATTAAATCACAAAATGCGGCCTCGTGATAACCAAGAGAGGTCTGGTACTGAGTCCTTCGCAGTGGTACTCGGGCGTTTTTGGATGGGATGCTTTAGCCTGACAATAATAAAACAATAATAAAAGGAATATCTACGCACTCTCTCACAAACGTGGTTGTGTCTATCTTACCGCCTTATAGAATAGGTTCTAAATCTTTAACCCTTTTCGGGCCGACGGCACTTGTGAGTCCCACCAAGACAGTTTCGAGACAGAATGTCCAGGTTACATGAAGTACCTATTTTAGTGCATTTTTACATAGAGTACAGTCCATCATTTTGTTTGAAAACTTGATCTGGCTTCCTGACAGCGACATGGCATGGCAAGAGTTTTCGAGGTTTTCAGAGAGCAAATTGGCCATTTTCGATTCGGACAAAAATCTTGGGGTATCTGAAAAACTGAAACACCTTATTTCTCCACAAGTACATATTTTACATTTGGGAAGTAGGTCATTTTCTTGCAGCTCTTTGCATGTACTTTCGTTAGGCCATGATAACAAATGAATTCAGAGTGTGCAGAGCTGACTAAGAGGCATTCCCTGGTTTGGGAAATTGATTCAGGAAAGCCAACCCTCAGATAATTTTTTCACTTCTTTTTATCAGATTCAGGGCTATGCCTAACTAATTTCAAACTCTGATCAACCCATGATGAGTATTTTGAGTGGTGATCCTTAAAGGGTTTTAAAAAGGTTCGTGTAGTTCATGAAAGAAATGGCTTGAAAACACTTCAGCCACTTTACCGTTTGACTTTTCACAAATTTTAAATAGTTTTTTTCATGAAATTACAGAAATATTTCACATTTCAACGTATTTCATGGTGTGAAGTCTTTAATTTCTAGATTGTGACCCATGCGAGTGAAAGACTTGCGAACTCGATGCCAGTTTGTTCAAATTCATGAATTATGGTCATCTTGCAAATTGTTCTATTCCTCAAAGAACTGAAGTCGCGTTAGTTTGGAATTAGACTGATGACGATGAGTCCCTTGTATCCCTGCGGTAAACCTTGCTCAAGAGGGACTCATAAGGAAACAGTGTAAAACCTGGCCCTATCTTAGGCATTCGATCGATCGAATCATGATCGAACGACTGCCGTATCTCTGTTCAACGGTCACTCCTTGCAAAGAAAATGCGATGAAAACCACGTTAAACAGACATTTAATGAACGAAACTTAGTATAAATCTGAAGAAGGAAGTTCACTTTACCTGGTGAGTGCAAAATAAGTCTTTCAACGCTACATTTTCCATGTTTTTAAGACCAAAACAAACCAGAGCAATTTACAACAACCTGTCGCAGCAACTTCATTCAAAATCTAGACAACTGCATCATTCGAATTGAAAATTCGACAGCATTGTTCTTTGCCAAATCTCGCAATCTGATTGGTGCTGAAGAAATTGCTCAGTTTGGGCCTAAATAGGGCCAGGTTTTTCATAGTAATACTATGAGTCTCTATTGACCGAAGCGCCATCATCAAGTCAAAGAGCACAGGGAAACAAGAGACTCATCGTCATAAGTCTAGTTTGGAATTACGAAAACTTTTCTTGAACTCTTAAAAAGAACAAATACCGAATGAGTCAAATATAATGGGTGAGTCAAAAAAGTTTACACGTTCGTTGGGCTGTGGAATAAAAAGTATGCATCCGATATTCATACCTAAAATGTTAACCTATCAGTCTAAGGCTAACTTAAATAAGAAAATTCTTTTTAGAAAAATCACTTATCGTTAAAGCCTAAAGAATTAGAAAAATTAGAAAAATGGCTGAAAGGGGCGTGTATAGGAAAGAAATTCCATGTGCCATATTGGCCCATGATTTACTTACTATTGAAATTAGAATTCCATTTCTGACAACTGACACTTCTATTGAATTTATATTTTGATGCCACATGCCAAGTTAATCATGGACCAAGATTGAATGTGGAATTCTCGTTCCTATAAATACACCCTGCTGAAATTTCCTAATTTTTGGGTCTTAACGACGAGTAATTTTAATTTTCTCATCTAAGTTGGCCTTTGACTGATAGATTAACATTTTCATAGACGTAGGAACCGAGGGGCCACTGGGGGCACGTGCCCCCCAAGATTTTCAATAAACAAACGAGTGCCCTTTTTATTTTTAGAAAATGCCCCCTTTGTCTTAAGGAAAAAGTGCCCTTGAAGTGTCGTGCCCGCCCAAGTTTGAGATGCTTCCCACGTCCCGGAACGTCTTAGTTCTGAACATCGGTCACATACTTTTTAGTTCACCGTCTCCCGGACGTAACAACTTTTTGGCTCACCCGGTATAAGTGGAAGAAACTTGACAAGAGACTGAACCATTCAAGTAAAACCAACTCGACTACAACATGTATGCTGTTCCATTAAGATTACAAACGCTACCTTCCGTGCTTTCAAACAACCTGCACCTACAATTCAAAATTACAAAACAAAGATTGCTATGATAGTTTGAAAGTACCGATGCAGCAAAAGAATTGATAAACTATAAGTCAATGTTCTTCTTCCATACAATTACATGGTTGCCAAGTTCTCAAACAAACGCGTTACCCTCAATGAAGGAATGCTTTTCCAAAAAAGCTAAAGCTGGTGATGTTGTGGATATTTTTGTACTATTGTGTCAGAAAGCAACTTCCCGTTGAAATAATGCTTATTCTTAACTCACTCGTTAACTCGTTAAGTGAATGACGTTAATGGCGTCGCCTATACATAAATCTTATCATAATCAAATTTTAACAATTTTCAAGCGACAAGCCTTCATATTTGCGACAAGTCTAATTTCAACGCTTTTACGATCTCCCTTATGAACTTGCTCTATTTCCCTCGCCCTATTTCCCTCTTTCTTTCTCTATTCTTATTTTGATACTATCTTCACTTTCTGAACCTAGTCTTAAAGGAAAGTTCCACCAAGAGGATTTCATAATTCAATCACCTTACCCTCTAAAATCCTGGACAAAGTTGTTGAGAAAGATTATCGTCTTCCGGGAGTGCAAACGACTTGTGAGAGCACTTAGGAATCATGCCCTACTATCGGTTCCCTGCCCCTATTCATTGCTGGTTCGTGTTCGAAGCAAGCAGCAAACGCTAGCTCTCAGTAACCAACACTGGATACTAGGAAGGGGTGTTGTACTTTCTCAAAAAATTACGTCCAAGACTGTATCTCTACCCTCGTTATCAATTCGTTTGTCGACCATAATCTGCTCAACGAAACATTCCTCCTAAATAGCAGAGCAATCGCAAAAAACCATTACATATTAAACTAGTTATTCATCTAAAAAGATCTGCCAGATTGAGACAAATAAACAAAATAAATTAAGGTCCTTTTACCAACAACACAAAGCAGATCATGCCAATCGACCAAAAAAACGAACAACGAAGATCTATCGAAAATACGTAGTATGACTGAAGCAGTACTATTTCACCTGAACACAGAAATCGCTTTCGACAAATTTTTAATTTCAGGTACTTACCATAAAGGACGGTCGGAAGTGCTACAAACAGACAATAGAGTAAAAGTGCTGTTTTTAAACCAGCCACTTATTGGCCTTTCCTATGCCATGAATCCGCAACCACTGGTCAGACTGACTCAAACAAAGTCCCAAACTCTAAGTTAAAGCCGAACCTACGCAACTGTGCAAAAACCAAGACAATTAAAGCTAGCTCCTCCACAGCAGCCACACAAACAGGGCACAATTATTTTTGACACCCTTTATAGTTAGGATTCTAAAATTTCGAATGGAGACGCTTTAAACCATTCCCAAAACACGGCTGCAAATTTGAAGAGGCGCATATCTTGTGTGATAAAACTTTGTTGTTCCCTTTTCTAAGTCATGCGGCTTCAATCACTGGGCTTCTGCCAAAACTTCCTAAATTTGCTAATATCTAATTACCTTGCCATCCTTCAACAACAAACCTGGTCCTTTTATATAATTGCTTTATATCCTGTTGTTTTTTGCATCTATGGTACTCGTTCGTCTTCCCCATGGTCTGTAGGAGTTGGAATCTTTTCATCGTCATCATCAATCTGCATGGCATAATTCTTTCTTTGTAACCACTACGAATAGAAACAAAGTTTCATAGGGCATAAAGAAGAAAATACAGGTTGTCTCAAAAAAGTTTCCTTATTTGAACAGTTCCAGAAAAATGTCCATTGTCTCATTTTGAACGATCATGCTTCTTATGGCCATAACAGTTTCATGGTCCAAAATTTCCCATTGTAATGTAGATCAAATCGGGAAACTTTTTGGGGTATCCAGTAGGTACAATTGGATTTGACACGAGTTATGGCAGCCCACTGCATGGAAAACTGCAAACTGGGACTAGCCTTCGCCGCACTACGAAAAATAGATAGTACCCGGTCACACAAATGTATTTACTGTTTGAAAAATCGTACATGAAAGCAAAGATACCAATTATGAAATCTTTAATCTGTTACCTTACCAAGGCCTTAACTTAGTTTTTGAGATTTTCCAAAACTATTCGTGCATTCCTTCTTAAATGAAGATCTATCGAACATTCATGCCTCAATTTGCTCGAAGACAACCGAAAATAGACTGCCCACTGTCATGGCAATTCAGGTATTTGATATTCACAATTAATGAGAGAGAGAGTGAGAGAGAGAGAGAGAGACAGAGAGAGAGAGAGAGAGAGAGAGAGAGAGAGAGAGAGAGAGAGAGAGAGAGAGAGAGAGAGAGAGAGAGAGAGAGAGAGAGAGAGAGAGAGAGAGCATAATTTAAGTTTAACTCTCATCTAAAAAACAGCGCCTTGATTTCTTAAATTCACTTTATTTCTTTTCAAATTGTATCGACAAAAAGCCACGATGGCTGGCTGTGCGTCGGATCTTCCTTCTTCAGAGCTAAAGAATCAGAGTTTTAGCTCTGAAGAAGCCTTGTATGCCGAGGCAAAATATTACCTATTATGTACCACACATAATCAATATTTAATCTACATAATAGTCGTGGTTTCTTTTGCGTGGTATAGTGGTGTTCCTGCCTTCGAAATTTATTGTTATTGTTTTAGGATTTTTGAAGAATGGATACAACTTTTCTTGAGTCATATGGCATAATAGTGATAGGGCATGGGAGTTGAATCGTCGATACAATTTACTATCCATGCAAGCACTAATATCCTTCTGCAATAAATCAATAAGAATGCTTGTGGTCTCCAAAAGAATATCTTTAGCATTCGATGTTGAAGAACTGCGGTTTTTTTGTTTTCAATTTGTTTTGAGTGAGCTTGTCAGGATTTCTAGCTGCTGAAAGCTAATTTAGGCCCACTGTGCATGCCGCATCCAGGCATGGGACCCCTAGTTTAACGTCCCTTCCGAAGGACGACGAGGTGAGTTGCGAGGTCAGTCCTCAGAGGTCACCCATCCGAAATCTGACCTCACTCGACCAAGCTTAACTTCAGTCACCTGACGAAGACTGCATAAGCCACTCGGCCACTCACCCCGCCGTGAGACATTTAGTTCAGACATTTATATGCTGTCAGCTAAACTAAAAACTCACCTTGAATCGATCTAAGAAGTGGAAACCAGCAGCATAATAAGCCTAAAAAAATATGAAATATATCTAAAAGTCGATTCCTTTAATTTCATCTGGTATATGAATCTTTTAATTACCCAATAGGCCTTTTTTGGGTCAGTCAAAAAATACGATGTACTGTTTGAAACCACTGTTTGAAAAACTCACAGTGGTTTGAATTTTAGATTAACCGAAAAAACGAGAGAATAATCCAAACAAGTAGAGATGAAGTCAAAATTAGACATTTTGACACAATTTTAGTTATTGGTTTTTTTAATTGAAACTTAGCAAAACAATTCGACGATAAAAGAAAGAACAGTTACAAAATACCGTATAAAGAATTCCCTTGCGATTTCCACAACGGCCTCAGGTCTTTGCCAGGCATTTTACAACCAATATTTTCAAATTTCGAATTTACTTTTATCTTCAGCGCTCATAAAACGCAAGAAAAGTAATAAAGATACTTTCATCTGTCGCCTATCAAGCAGAGCTTAATTCATAATCCAATGCTGTTGGTGCTAGGAATTTTCAAAATTTTGGGAGTTTTAATGATTTATCCGGTAGTTGCATGAAGTAGTATACTTACGAGGGCAAGGTAGAACAGTATCCATAAAACCAGTAAAGGAACACCACCAATGTAATACAATGGATTCCAACCCATCTAGAAGAAAGAGAAATGTCACTGTTATAGCAAATACAGTACATGCTGTGAAAAGCAAATAGCTTATGCGAGGAAATAGTTTTACAAAATCTTTTCTGAAGATCTCTGTCAATATCAATTAACTCTAGAAGAGTAGGATCTTCTTTATATTTTGCACCGTTCTATTTGAAGACAAATTTTACTGTGGCCGAAGTTTCGCAAGAATATGACAAAAGCTGAAATAAGCACAACAAGGGACATTTGAAGGAATAAAATATCTTCCAAATTGGTCCGCAAATAATTTTGTACGGAACAGTGCAAGCGCCCTTGAACCTCAACAACTGTTCCACACATCAAAGCTGAACCGTCACAGTGTAAATGGGCTCTATAACCTACTTCCTCCATCACGCTAAGCTGTCCAAAACATCAACTAAGATCTGACGAACTAAAAATCTCCCCTGACATTAATATTAGGATAACGTATCACCGTTTAGAATGTTTTCAACGAGAATCCAATCAAAGCTTTCTTAAACTACGGGTTGGTCTACGAAAAAATTCAGTTATTGAAATCAGTGATATCACAAACTGGGAACGACCTAGGACTCTAGATCTTGTCTTGGAGAATGACAACAAATAACTTTACTTCTGACCAAGTCAGCCTTTTACAAATATCATTTAAATTAGTAAAATCAGTTGATTATAGCATGGGTGCAATGTCGTCAGCAGAATCCACGCAATAAATGCACCTTGGCGGACACACCTTTCAAGGAAAGCAGAGGTTGAATTGATTTGTATAGTTAAAAATAATTGCTGATTGGCTTTCTAAACAATGGTAATAAAAATCCTATAATCTTATTGGATAATGCAGAATTCGAACGTGACTCGTATTTACATACAGGACTCTCACTGAAGATCAATTGAAACGAAATGTCATAAGTGATACTTACCATAAATTCTATGACCAAATATAGATTGATAGAAATAACTGTTGCAGCCAGAAGCCACGTTACGACAATGACGATCCTGAAACATACGAATGGAGATAGTTGAACCTGTCATCAACTTAATCAGACACTGCATAATCAAGCAACAGATCCACTAGGATGTTGACTTCATGTAAAAATGTAATGGTCTGAAAAGAGAAAACTTTTATTTTGTCTCCTGCATGCCCTAACAAACAAACAAACAGCTGACAGTATCAGGGAAAAAGGCATCAACTGCACCCATGAGTAATTTTAGGTACAAGTACTGGGCCATGCAGATAATTTCTCAAACATAGGAGAAGGAAGACACCGTTAGTCAAACATACTTGTTATTCTTGAACTCTCGCATGATGTACTTATCATTCGTAAACGTCAGAAGTGGCAAGACTGCAAACGGAAGCTAGAAAGAGAAATGATATTTGATTACTTGAGATTGTATGAGGAACGCTTGCAGCCTTGGCAATCAATGTTCCATCGCTAAGCTATTTTAACGAGTGAAATTTTGTTCAAAAGTCACAGATTCTGAATTACACTAGTTGATTTATTGATTCTGCGTTCGAGTGATTAAATTTGATATCAGCTACCAACGCAATAAGACTTCGATATCGGCTTCTCTCTTTCCGCAGAAAAAGATTTTTGAAGCGCTTTTTGAACACTCTGTTGCTTTTCGTCACACAAGGCGGACTACAGCATGAGCGCTGAAGTTAAAGGGAGAACAAAGACCAGCAGCCTCCGCGATCGTTTGTTTTTGTTATTGTGAATTTCGTACAGTCAGTTATTCCGGAAGCTGTAGAGAGCAAGTCGCTGACTTTGTGCAAAGCATGCTGGTCTTTTTACTCCCTTAAAAGAAACTAGAAATGCTCTTCAGAACAACTTTCCTAACACTCAGACGAGAAAAACTGTTTCCGAAGCCCTGGTAAACGACTAGACATTTCCACTGAACATGCATCAGACAAATGTTCAACATAAAATGTTGCGTCGTTCTGCTACCTTGTCCAGTCTTGTCCAGTCATGTTCAGTCATGTTCAGTCATGTTCAGTCAGTTGTTCAGTCAGTTGTTCAGTCGATTTTGAAGGCAGTCAAAACTTTTCAGTATACAAGATTACATTTCTTTTGTCTGAAGATGTTAAGGCAAGATTATCAGTCGTTTTGCCACTCCAACTGATGGTTGTCGAGTTTGCGCACGGACAATTCATACGAAAACGACCCAAGAGCTATATGCATTCTATCACGGAGGAAACGTTTACCGGAAAATGTTTAGTCGTTTTGCCACATCCAAAAACATTAGCTATATCCACACACTGAACAAGGCGAGAAATGTTCAGTGAATGTTCAATGCAAATGTCCAATCATTTGGCCAGGGCTTGACGGCTTGATGGCTTGATGGCTTGACGAATTGAGTCATTGCTAACCATGATCCTTCGTGGAACTAGAGTCGACTGTTATGTGAAAGTCATATTTGGCCTAGGTTCTCTTTGCTTGTAATTCTTTCGATACAAAAAGCATCACGGGTAGCAATGAGTCTTTAATAACATTTCTGGTGCTAAATTGTACTCTCTTGCTTGATTGAGTAACAGTCAATTACCAAACAATTATCAAACAATTTTATGTGTTCAGACATAGAGGGGTATCGCCCTGGTTGAGGGTAAACGCGTTTTGACCGATTTTAACTCTCTTGCGTTTGTTGCTGAATAACAGGCGTTTGGGCCTAGTTAAAACCAAAAAATGTGCAAAAATATTTTGGTGACTCCATTTGCTTAACATTTTCTTGTTTGTGTTTCTTAAAACTCCGTCCACAAACAGAGGGAGAAGTGCACAAAGAAGCTCACCTAAGATGTAACTTTAAGCATCCGCCATTTTTCCGTTCACATTGTGTTGCACAATTTTCTTTTTGCTCGGTTTCTTGACGTTGTTAAAACTTTCACAGCAAACAAATAGCCTCTTGCCAAGCTCCACTTGTCCAGAATAAGTACTTCACGTAAATTCAGAAATATGGCATCCGCTTCCGCCACGACGGGCTTCTTTTTGCACGCCGTCTGATTGGCCTAAAGTCGCCCTGGTTGAGGGTACTGTGGTATCTTCCGGTTCTTGAACGAAATCTACATTGTCAACGCATGACAAGCGACTACTATTTGCTGTAAAAGGACATATTACGGGCAAAAACAGGTTTGTTCTATCAGTGGACTGTAAAAACTATTTTTTTAAAATCATAAATTGATTTAAGCATCGTTCAGTTCACCGAAGGAGGAAAACTTGATGTCAGCTTGCTTGAAAAGTCTTTGAACGATGGCGGCAACGAAGGTCAGTGTTTAGGATAACGAAGCACAGCTAACACAATCAGAAAGCATTTGATAACAACAAAAACTCTTTAATCGTTGATATGCTGCTAATTTTCGCATCATGTTATCTTAAATTTACCTGAAACCATGTGAAAATTTGGATACCCTCAACACGGGCGACGTTGGAAATTTAGGCCCTCTCGACCACTCTGTTCTCGAGTAGCTCGCTCTTAAAAACAGCATCACCAATGACAAATATATTTTATATCAACAACAGTAAAGAGTTTACGAAGGTGTTCATGGTAAGTTTCGTTCTGAAATTTTTTTCGTTCAACAGGAATATTCGACCAACGTACCCCTCTACTAAGTTTTACGAGATCGTCGTTAGTTTCATCTCTGTACAATATTACAATTTTCGTTATATATCATAGACACTGTCATTGTTTATTATGTACCAGGTGAGCCAGGAAAAAGTTCCCACTTTTGAAAATTCATAACAGCAAGAGTATTTCACAGATTTGAATTATTCCAATCCTAGTTAGAAGCCAAAAGATTGAAGTATTTTTTGTGATTGTTCTCGTTGTCTCACGAGCACTACAAATTTAGGTGAATCCAATTTTACAAAAAATTTATGGTTGCAAAATGACGGAAAAATGGCCTAAAAACTCGATCAAAGAATAATTGACTCCTCGCACAGAATAATGAAGGAAACGCAACTGCCCATGGGTGAGAGATATCCTCCACACATTAATTGCCATGGGATTGAAAATCTTCCGCATTTTGTCTGAAAAGCGATGTCTTATAACACATGAGGGAGGTAAAACGCCTATTGCCTATTGTTCGGTGTGAATAGAGTCCTTACGATTTGATCAATGTTTTAGGCCCTTTTTCCGTCATTTTGCAACAATGAAATTTTTATAAAGTTGAATTTACAAATACTTCTAGTACTGGTAGGACAGCGAGAAAAATCACAAAAATACTTGAATCTTTCGGCTTTTAACCAGAATTTGAATGATTCAAATCTGTGAAGCAGTCTTGGTGCTATGAATTTTAAAAGTGGGAACTTTTTCCTGGCTCACCTGGTACATGATAAACAAAAGCAGTGTCTATGATATATAACAAAAATTGTAATATTGTACAGAGATGAAACTAAAAAAATGATAAAAAACCAACACTACGTATAAAATGGCTACTAACTTGAAGTGACTTTGCGACTCCATTGTTGGAGTATTGAAGCGCACTTCAGAGATATTTTTGACGCACATAGCGATCTTTCACTTGTGTTTAGCCTTTACAGGTCAGATAAACAGCCCTTTTTGACAGTAAAAAGACTGGAAAGTCCTCCTTGAGAATTAGATACATGCTTTGACCAACTTAATCAAACGTAAGAAACAAGAAAGCATTTACCTGTAAGCTTTGCAACACGTTTAAAAAGTCATTCATGCCAGTCAAATCTTGAATTCCTTTGTACGTAGCGACAAGTAGAGTCGGTGCGATGGCGATTGATCTTGTGAAGAGAACCCTCTTCCATCTTGCCCATGACAATTTGAGAAAACCCTTGAAGAGAAAAGATTACTGTTAAGTCATTTACACATGCAAAGACAGGATGTTTCAATAGATCAGATATTCTGAGAGGGTATCTCTTTCAAATTCCTCCTTATTCAAGAAATTATGTTCTAACATGCAAATTTCCAATAAAAAGTAGGGGGCTTTTAGTCCTGCTCTAAAAGCTTGCCTTTTACTTTATATAAGTGCTAAACGACATCGCATAATACAGTAGTGTGGTAAATGGTGCCAGTAACTTTGAAGCTTATTGTCATGTCGGGGTTGTAAGGAATTGATTCTAATTTTTTACTTTTGTATAAGCTGATAGAGCATCGTGCCTAAAAATTAATATGAAACATGAAATATATATGAAATATGAAATTATATGAAATATGAACTTTTTCATATACACTGATACAGATAGAAATTCTTTCCTACCTCCATTGCAAACTGTCCTGAATAAGTGCCCTGAAATTGAAAATTGAGACACATGAATCATTGCTTTTCTAAAAGGCTTAACCCAAGTGATCATAAATGGCAGTACTTTCCAGAACAGTAAGCCCCAGCATATAAGAAATGGGCATAAAAGATACTGCAGCCTTCCTTCATGCGAAACGTTTCTCCTTGATAGGAAACTAGGCAGCCTTTTTTTCATTTTCTTACAAATGGTCAAAATAGGAAAAAGGATTTTGGATAAAACGCAATATCAAGGTTGTTTTCCAGTCTTTCATATTTGATATCAAAACGCATGAAGTGATATATACATCATTTATTGACATACTTAGACCTTTTGCGCTTCACAGCTTTCACGGCCGACAACCCATCATTCGACTTCCGTAGCCTCATTCTGATGGTAATAGTGTTTCTATAAGAGCATAATTTTTCTCGAACTTTGGCCTGATTTTTGCAAAAGAAATATATGACCTGTATCAACCAACCTGAGCAAAACTTGTAGCAAATTTATCAGAGATTTTGTTCACCCCAAATTTGTTTTCATTCCAAAAGTTTAAATGACCGGGTATCAATTGTTTTTGAAGACAGGTCATAAATTCTTCTGGTAAACCCCATATATGGTATTGGTTTACCCTTATTTGGCACAACTTTTCCAACATCAAACAGGTCGACGAGCCGCTTCGGGAAGAAAAATTTCTTGTCACAGGACTGAATTTTACAAAATATGACACTACTACTTACACAATCTAGGAGTTTGATATTGCAAATTCAGCTGTAAGATGATGGATGATATGTACATGAATGGTAGACTAAGAGAACACTTCTGAGCCGTGAGAGAGCATAAAATGTTGGAGCGGAGACTGACTGGCCTAACCAAAATGAAGGGAACAAGAGATGAACCTGGCCAGCGCCTAGTTGATAGGCTCACAAACTCCAATAATAAACAAGTTATATTTTACATCACGAAAAAGGCAGATAATTTTTACGTGGCTTAGGACGTTTCTTTATTCTATAACTTGTCATTTCTGCAAGAAAATACACTCCTAATGAATCAGATCAATTTCCGTAAAATCTGACGGAGCGATAAGTAAATGAATGGCGTGCAAGTTGAAAGAAACCCTAGAAACAAGATAAAGCCAAAACTTCTTGGGAGAAGTGATTTTTGCATGGAAATATGGATATAATGAGATAAAATCGAAAAAAATTGGATACCAAGGCTGCAGAAAGCCGCAAAAACGTTGAAAATGGAGATGGAGACAGACTGGCCTAACCAAAATAATGGGTACAAAATTCATAAATAGTCCACGCCTTTTGATAGGTTTCATAACAACAACGAAAAATATACCAAAATTTAGCTCAAAAGAAAGAGAAATGAATTCTGCATGGCATAGGAAGGGTTTCTCTCTCATAGGACGTAGCATTTGGAAGAAAATTGGCCTTGAATGAAAAAGTTAAATTTTGGTAAAATTCGACGAGCGGAATTGCAGCAATTCAACATGCTGGTGGAATGCAACTCTGAGTTCAGAAAAAGCTACAGAATCACAATTTAATTGGTTTTTGGAAGAAAGCATGAATGTCGTTCCCTGAAAATGCCAACTTATCGATCAAATAGAGAACTTATGATTGAGAAAGAGACAAAAAGTCTAGGTGGAGACTTCTTGGCCTAACAAAAATAATGGAATTGCAGAGCGAAGTTGATCCGCGCCTAATTCAAAGGATCTGAAACGGAAACCTAAAAGATGCAAAATGCTATATCAAATGAAAGAAAAATAAATTTTGCATGGTATAGGATAGTTCGCTTTTCAAATAAACTCGTCACTTCTCGAGAAAACAACCCTGAATGAAAATCATGAATTTTCGCCTTACGAAACGAAAGACAAATCTAAAGGGAGTCTTACGATTAAACACTTCCTGAAAATGGGTAATTTCATTTCCAAATTATCCCAAACAAAAGAAAACTAAGTTTGTGAAGACTGTTCTTCCAAATAAAATCAAACATCTTTGGAATATCAGAGCAGATGGATAAGAAATTCAAAGATTAATGTTGAGTTGCAATTCCGGGCCTACGAGATTTTCGTGAAATCGACGAGGATCTGCTTACCTGCTAGCATCCACAGCGTTTGTTTCTCTGCTTCCAAATCATCAAAATCTTCGATTTATGCACAGTTTTTATTACTAAACACGCTCAATATCAGATCTTACAAAAATGAAATGTTTTTTTATGTGTACGCGTGATGAAATCAGGAAAAGGGCGCGCAAAAATCACATGACCTCCACCTGCCTCCACAGCTTCGAGGATTCAATGTGACGTCACACGTCAGTAGGGGTTGTCGGGCGTGGCTTTGCAAGTATTAACTATGGTTCAAGAATTTGAGAAATACTACCGGGTGAATCATAAAAAGTTTACACGCTTGACGAAATATTGAATAAAAAATATGTCACCGATACTCAAAACTACTGAAGTCTTAATAAATCAGTCAAAGGCTAGCTTAGATGAGAAATTTTGTTTGCTAAAGTCACAGATCTTTCAAACCCAACAATTAGAAAAATGCCTATTGGTATGGAAATCGACAATTCCACGTTCCATTTTTTGGTCCATGATTTATGTGGCATTGAAGTTTGCGTTGTCAGTTACAGAAATAGAATTAACTTCAATAGCAAATAAATTATGGACCAGAATGGAATGTTGAATCCTTGTTCCCAAACATACTCCTTACCAGCATTTTCCTAATTTCTAGGTGTAAATGACGACTGATTTTACCAAACAAAATATTCTCATCTGAGTTAACCTTTGACTGATAGATTAACATTTCAGTTTTGAATATCGGCCTCACACTCTTTTATTCCTTCTGGCTTACCCGGTATTTGACAAGGAAGGCACGGCATGTGAAAGAGAAGTTTCTTATTGGACATAAAAGAAATCTGCCAGCCTTTTGTGAAGATATTTTCTTACAACTATGAAACAAAACAGCCTGATTAAATCACATTTACTTTGCATTCTGTTTTGTGCATTTGTATTGTAATTTTTAGGATTTGTCTTTTCTTTAGACAGGGCAGTTTAGAAACACCTTTTGTATGTAATTGATAACTTTACCTTGTTTAAATCAATAAAATGACAATGAATGAAAATGACTCAAAAGATACGAATTTCTTGTACGCAAGTTGTAAGGAACATAAGAACTTACCGTCATGGTAGAGCTCTGACCAGCAGCTAAAAGGCCAACAGCCCATATATACATTGCTGCTTGACTGAATTTGCATCCAAGGAAAACACCCTGTAATTGCAAAATATATTGATCAAACAACTGTACTGATAATTATTTAAGATTCTTCAGGAAATGAAAACATTTGAATTAATTGGGTGAAAAGAACCTGGAAAACACAATCTATGCGCTTTCCCATTTTAAACAGTTGCATTCATGGAATTACTCATCATCTGGTATGCGTTTTGATAAAGATGGCATAATTCAGATGTATGAGTTCGGGAGCAAAATCAAACGCAAAACTTGAGAGCTTATTTTACAATCTTTAATGAATGCACAAATAAACTTCTTTTATGCGTGTTGCACAATGTTAAATTGATAACAAAAAAATAAAGTAAAAATTAATTGCACTACGAATAGAGCTTTCTAACATACGACGTTTCGGGCTTAAACCCATTATCAAGTCAAATAATGGGTTTGAGCCCGAAACGTCGTATATTACAAAGCTATGTTTGTAACGCCATTAATATAACTTTATTCGTATTGTTTAATAAATGCACTTCATAGGCGTAAATTTGTACTCATTATTTTGAAGCGTCACTTAAAGTGCTCCTAGGCCTGGAACGTTTCATTTCTTAAAACTAACGTTTCAGAAATGCTTAAAGCAAAAAAGTTCTCGGCTTTGCTCCCAAAGCATCTTTGATCCGAAAAAGACTCTACTACCAAAATGTCATCAAAACTGATAAATACTCTCATTACAAAGACAAAATCCGCATCCGTTGAGAGCAAATAGATTGTACTTTCAGAAGGTGTGCATTGCAGTTATTCAAATCTTGTTACTTTTTAAAAATTTTGCGTTAAAGTTAGTTTGCGTTTCTTTCTCTGACACACTGTGGAAAACGGCCTTTTCTCCATGGTAAATGTATGTCTGCAGATCTACTCTGATACAAGAAAAGTTGTATTGAGACAACTACGACTTTTAACCCAATGAACTTCCACAAAGTGAAGTTGTTGTGAAAATCCTTGGGTACCAATATTCTCCACTAACAGCCAAGAAATTGGATGCTAGATGAGTAAAACTGCGACAAACTCAACATTACTTTCATTCGTTCAATTTTGAAAGCTTAATTAAATGAGGGGACTTTTGGGTTCACAGGTTGTAGGTTCGGCCGATCTTAGCGCTGGAGTTTCGGGCTTTATGTTGTAAACGTGCGGGTCTACGATTCAAAGATGCTTTATGGGATGTGGTTAAGCAAACCTTTCCACTCAGATTTTGGTTTTTCTACTTCAAATCCCCAGCATTTCGGACTTTCTAACTGATATTTATCTGTTTTATTGCATCGCTAATTGATGATTCTGAAGTTTCACGTTGCCCGGAAATCGCTGGTTGCAAGACTTTGGTACCATTTTACAACTAAACAACATTTACTTCGCATCATCCATGAAGTAATTATTTCAAGATTCAAGACACAGACAAATACTAAGAAGACTGCGATACTTACGCCAAAATACAAGTTTCCCTCCAAAGTCTTGTTTGGATTCTAAACGGAAGACAAGAACAGTATTTGATACATGTACTCTTTTCCCGCTTGTTTAAGTCTGTTACACAATGGATATCAAGCACATGAAGTGTAAATGAAGGTTATCTCAGATCAATGATATTGTGAATAAGGAACCCTAACCTGATAGCATATGTGAAATGCAAGAGCTGTGGGGGCTCTGGTGCGGGATCAGCGGTGGTACCAATAGAGGATTGCGCTAAAGATGGCGGCGAGGAATCTTTTACCGAGATGCATTGAGTTCCAATCATAAATCTTTAAAGATTCTATAGGAATTCGATTAAAGAACGCAGTGCATCTCGGCAAAAAATTCCTCTCCGCCATCTTTAGCGCAATCGTCTATTGCTGTCGTTGTTGTTCTCTCCTCCGGACTCCGGACTCCGGGTTCGGCATCACGCACATATGCTGGCCTGACATCCGATGTAGAACAGATTCCAGTATTTTTCAGTATTCTATATTAGAACTGGGTGAGTCAAAAAAAAGTTTAGGCGTTTGAAGGGCTGTGGAATAGAAAGCATGTGACTGAAATTCAAAACTGAAATGTTCGTCTGTCAGTCAAAGGTCAACTTAGATGAGAAAATTTTGTTTGGCAGTATCCCTTACCTTACAGACCCAGAAATTAGGATTATGCTGGTAAAGGGCGTGTTTGGGAACAAAAATTTCACATTCCATTCTGGTCCATAATTTACATTCTATTGAAATTGGAATTCATTCAACATCTCAAACTGGTAAACTTCAATGTTACATAAATTATGGACCAGAATAAAATGTGGAATTCTCGATTCCCATACAAACCCCTTACAAGCATTTTGGTTTTTGTTAGGTCTTAAAGTTGTTTGATTTTACCAAACAAAATTTTTCCATCTAAGTTAGCCTTTGACTGATAGATTAACATTTTAGTTTTGAATATCGGTCACATACTTTTCATTCCACAGCCCTCCAAACACCTAAACTTTTTTTGACTCACCCGGTATGTGTAGCATTTTGTAGTTATTTAGTTGACTTTTATCTATTTGTGTGTCTTTACGTTATTGGCCATGAGGTATTCATTGTCTTTTGCTACTTGTGGTCCCATTCCTGTAGTTTTGTATGGTTGTATAGTAATTAGAAAGTATCGCAGGATGTAGGTGTAATACATATTGTAATACTTTACATGGAAATAAAAAAGAACAATATTTGATCAAATACTGCTAAAATGACGTAACATCAAATATACTAGAAAAAGTGTAGAAAGGTGCGTCATGGCTTGATGATTGTAAATATACCGGCATACCCAGTAAAAAGTGAAACTTCTTGACAAATCACCAACATTTGATACGTGGCAGTTTTTGAAGTTCTTTCAGTTAACTTGTATCAAAGAGCAAATCAATTTAGACAGCGTTCGCACGATGCCGGCACATTTTGAAAACGATGAAAAATGTGACGGTAGCAAAATTTGAGCTAGCGTTCACACGATGCCGGAACAATTTGAAAACAGTAGAGACTTGACGGTAAAAAACTCTTTGCAAGACTTTGATGCCAAAGAAATGTACCTAAACTCTAAGAATCGATCATTCTCATTCCAAAGCGTCGAAAAATGTTCTGTTTTCATCATTTTCAAGTGTTCACAGAACGTCGTTTCCAAAATGTGCCAGTTAGAGTTCCGTTTTCAAAATCTACCGTTTTCAAAATCTGCCGGCAAAAAATGTGCCGTTTTCGTGTGAACGGGAGGCCTATCCGTCACATTTTTCACCGTTTTCAAAATCTGCCGGCATCGTGTGAACGCTGTCTTAATGTCTGTAAGATTGCTTGTAACTTGGAAAGCAATGCAGCTAATACAATCAATCAAATTTAAATTGGCATGTAAACTATACAATTAAACCACCGCAATGCAAATGATTTAACTCATGTTTGATGAACCAGAATAGGCAAATAAGACCTAGTCTCTTAATGAGCCTATATGCAACTTTAAAAGGGGCAAACCGTCGAGTTGAAAATGTGAGAATGTGGGTTTCCTTGCTTCTTGCAAAGTTCATACTGAAATAAAGAGGGACAAAAACTATAAGAACAGTGACAAAATAAGAACAATAGCAAATAACAATCAAGACAGGTATTTACAAGACACCACCCCTACGAACGGCCATCATTATGGAAATCCTCCTTCTCTCATCAAACAGAATTTTCAACTTCAGATTTCGATTCTGCACCAAACATAGTCTAACTGCAAAGTCTTGTGCTTCTTGTCTTAGTATATTGATTTTACAATGATTATGCTCCAGACCTTAAGGGATTTCACCGCCAGACACTTCAAGTGTAAATTTTACCTTTGTATGATCTATTTCAGATGTAGGAAAGTGGTAGGACACTCAAATACAAAAATCCATCTTTGTGAGAGTAATCTATCATTTTAATAAATTGCATGTCATGGGGGTGAATTTGTCTGTTCTACCTGGGAGCATCACCTCAGTTCCTTGTAAGTCTAAAACGTTTCATAATATCAGTTTCGTAACTTCTTTGGGTAAAAAGGGTCAATAATTGCTTTTACAGCATGCTATATGTGAAATAGGCTACAGCTATAAAATATCAATTAAATAATAATAATTCCATTAATGTATCCAAACTGAATATTACTGGAGAAAAGAGAGATTGTGCCTTCTTACTGCATACATTAGATCCACCCAAATCATTGTTGAATCACCCTTTTAAATGTTCGACTATGGTTTGGTAGCATTTCTTTGTAATACACTGTAAAGGGTCTAATCACTGTCACCATACTGATAACTTTTAATTACAGCAATAGATTTAGGATAGATGTGAACTTACAACTTCTCCATATGTAGTGTTGTAGAATGCCTGGATAATAAGATAAATATGATTAGGTAAAGATGTAATTCTGCAAAACATTCAGTGAGTCAGAACTGTGGCGTCTTCAACAAATCAACGATGTGCTATACGGTTAAACACAACTTTTGAAACAAAACATATAATAGACCTTTTAGCTATTCTGAAAAGAATCAGAATCGAACGATGTTTTGGTACATATTGTAGAATATTCGAATGTGCACAATAATGATAGAAGCTCTACCGCCATTTGATCGAACCCTGTGTATCAAAATGTATAAAAATAACGCTCGATCCAGGCTCTTTTGCAGAATAGCTAAAATGTCTGTAGCTAAATTCAAAGGTAGAAACCTCGGCTTCTGGGTCCAAATCTCATGGTTATCTCATAACTTCAAAGGAGACCTGAGGCGAAAATTTTTATTAATGCAAACGTTCTGCACTGTCGAGTGATCAAAAATCCAGTTTATATTTGTTGATATCTCAATTAATTTTCAAGTCTTCCACAGCTTTTAAATGAATAGCTGATGACATCACTTTATTTGCCAATTATTAGGACAGCGTATGGAAATACAGCTTATTCCTTGTTTGAAATGTTACGGTTGAAAGAAACATTTCAGCTGACCTAAAACAAGAGATATATATTGTCTGTTGAGTTAATATGATGCTAAGGAAGGCAGTTAATTGAAAAAAGGTTTTTGATTAGATTACCCTTTGGGAACATTGTCAAAGTTTTATACTTTCTTTACTTTCTGCGAAATACACAATAGTGAATAACTCGATAATGAAACAAGACATGCGCAATTTTAAACAGAGGTTTTTATTACCCGATAGTGACATTAATTTTGTTTTTGCACTGATAAAAATTTCCACTTCAGAACACCTTTAATTCCACCTCTAAAGATGTTTAGATTAATGTCTCTTTGACAAAGATGTGAAACGTCAAACAATCCTGTTGCTGAAAACTTCATTTCATTTATAAGAGAACTGGAGGACTCTTCATTTATCAACTTTTTTCTAGATCTCCTGGTTCTTGTGAACAGTAGCTAAAATGTTGGTACCATTACATGCGTCGTAATTTTACTGTCCTACTAGTCATGATATTGTCATTCTTTAGCAGCAATCAGAAACCCTGAAAAACGAAAACAACTTACCCTGGCAAAGACAGCAACAACAAACAGATTGATGATAAATGACACAAATAAGGCAATTGCTGTGAAAATGAAAGAAGGGTTTGATAAACTTTTGTTTACATCATTATCGGTCATCTATAATTACAAATTAGAAATACCCACAAGGTTGAATAATTAAAGGAAGGTTTCATCCACGAGAAAACATGGACGTTCACTGTTGTCCCCAACACGAGACAGCCTTGACCAACTTGCATCATAATGGAACAGAATTAAAGGGGGCTCTATCTCTGGATATTCGTCAAGCGATGATTTTGCACGTTTTCCAGAATGAAAGCTTTAGTTTTAAGATAAATGAATTTTCAATTTGCAATATGAATTTTCAAACAGTAGATACAATTTCGTCACTCGATTGGTATTTAATATAAATGTCTCCCTTTTCCCAATAAGTGACGCCACTTGTTGAAACGATGATCAAAATGTATATGAACAAAATGCACTGGCCCACAACATTCACGACCCAAAAGATTTATCAATCTAACACAGCTTTGCGTTGGACTCACCAAACTAAATTTTCACAAATTCAAACACAACTTCAGGGATACTTAAAACCCTTTGTGCACGATAAATGATAGTATTGAGGATACCGAACACTTTTTGCTGTTCTGTCATGCTTATGATGAAGATAGATGTGATCTTCTAGACAATGTAAATGCGATATTGTGACTCCATGGATTAACAAACCTTTCAAATGAAATTTTACTCCAAAATCATCCCGTACCGCCACGAAAAGTTACCTTTGATTCAAACACAAAATTCTCGAGGCAACATTAAATAAATTCAGGCCTCAGGACGGCTTGAATAATTCATAGTCAAAACATCCTCTCTCGTGCAATTTGTCTTTTCTTACATTTGTTTTTTGCAATCATTCGTTGTAGGAATTATCTTTAATTGTCATCTGAAATATTGCTATTTGTAATTGTTATTTGCAATATGTAATTTGTAATGTTCAAACGTAACGTTTAGTTGAATCTCTGTTAAATGTTATGGTAGCAGGGTCATCGACTTGCAAACTTTGTATGCTGTTCTTTAATTTGATGGAAAAAGATATAAAAAAAACAGAAAAGAAATGTACATGTCTATACACACCAGGTAAGCCAGAAAAAATTCCTGACTTTGAGACTTCATGGCATCAAGACTACTTCGTGTATTTGGATCATTGAACTTCTAATTAAAAGCCGGGCGTTTTTTGTGATTCTTCTCAAATCTTTATGTGCACTTAAAATATGAGTAAATTCAACTTTGCGAAAATTTCTTGTTTGTGAAACGCCTGAAAATGGGCCTAACGAAGTTCAGCTGAAATGGGAAGGAGTCTCCTCGCATGGAACAATGCATTTCCACCACCCACAGGAGTTGTAAGAAACAGATTTGAAACAAATAATGAAGACTTTCATTTCCGTAACAATAAACGTGGAGATGATATCTCTAACCCATTAAAATAGTACTTTCGTTATCGGTCTGTGCCAAAAGTTTCGCTATGATTTGATCAAGAATTTTAAACCTGTTTCATACTGTTAAATTTACTTATATTTCTAAGTCTTAGGGCATGTACAAGAAAAAAAATATCATGTTGACTGGCTCATATTTCAATCATAATTAAATTAAGTTGACAAGTCTATGTGATGATATATAAGAGACAGTCCATAAATTAGAAAGTTGACAAGTCCATGTTATAAACAGTAACAAAAATCGAGTGACTAATCGAGTGGCTAAGCCATATTGAATTGGTACGCATCGTTAGTACGTTTGTATTTCTAGTGCTCATAGAAATACGAGCATAATTGTAAAAATACTTCAATCTCTCCACCATCAAGCAAACTTCAATTCAGTCTTATCAATTGAGTTCTCTTAGTGCTACAATATTTTTCTGGCTCATCCAATATTCTTCAATGAAAAGAACATACCTGATTCAATAAAAAAGTACATATTTGCTTCTTTAACTTCCCTCCTGTCCTTTCTGTTGATATCTCTTGACTGTTGTGGGAAGGAGAAACTGAGAGTTAACTCAAAGTACATGTAATGATTCTGATCATTTTGTCATCACAGATTAAGGTAAATCTGCTTTCCACTCCAGTGAGCAGCATATATCACCGTAGCGCGAGCCTGTAAATCTGAGGCGCCTGTATATCTGAGGCCTGCCTGTAAATATGAGGTGTCCTGGGAGTAATCAAACACCTAGTGTTATTGTTTCAAGAGCCTTTCAAATTAAACAATACTGTACAGAGACCGCCTATTGTACATACAACATTACTCTTCTGTGATCACAGCTGCCGACCGCTATTTGTCAGGGGGTACGCTGTTAATAGAAGTACTTCCAACATAAGTCAGTCGTTCTTTGTCTGTTGCACTTTAGAAGTGAAAATGAAACAAAACCGAAACTAAGATTGGGTTCTTAGGTTAGATATTTCTAGATTTGGAAAAGATGTCGCATAAATTTGAAAAAAATAGGAAACCGAGAAATAAAATGCGACCAAGATAAAAAATAAACTAAGCCGATACTATTTCGAGATTTGGGAAAAATGTCGCACACATTAAAAAAAGTTAAGAAACCGAGAAATAATATGCGACCAAAATGAAAAATAACTAAACCGATACTAGGAATGGGTTATTAGCTTAGATATTTCGAAATTTTAGAGAGATGTCACACACATTTGAAAAAAATTAAGAAACCGAGAAATAATATGCGACCAAAATGAAAAATAAACTATACCGATACTAAGATAGGGTTCTTAGGTTAGATATTTCTAGATTTGGAAAAGATGTCGCATAAATTTGAAAAAAATAGGAAACCGAGAAATAAAATGCGACCAAGATAAAAAATAAACTAAACCGATACTATTTCGAGATTTGGGAAAAATGTCGCACACATTAACAAAAATTAAGAAACCGAGAAATAATATGCGACCAAAATGAAAAATAACTAAACCGATACTAGGAATGGGTTATTAGCTTAGATATTTCGAAATTTTAGAGAGATGTCACACACATTTAAAAAAAATTAAGAAACAGAGAAATAATATGCGACCAAAATGAAAAATAAACTAAACTGACAGTAAGATTGGGTTCTTAGGTTAGATATTTCGATAATTTGGGAGAGATGTCGCACACATTTGAATAAAATTAAGAAACCAAGAAATAATATGCGACCAAATTGAACAATAAACTAAACCGACACTAAGTTAGGGTTATTAGGTTAGATATTTCGAGATTTGGGAAAGATGTCGCACACATTTAAAAAAAATTAACAAACCGAGAAATAATATGTGACCAAGTTAAAAAATAAACTAAACCGATACTAAGATAGGGTTATTAGGTTAGATATTTCGAGATTTGGGAAAGATGTCGCATACATTTAAAAAAAATTAACAAACCGAGAAATAATATGCGACCAAATTAAAAAATAAACTAAACCGATACTAAGATAGGGTTATTAGGTTAGATATTTCGAGATTTGGGAAAGATGTCGCATACATTTAAAAAAAATTAACAAACCGAGAAATAATATGCGACCAAATTAAAAAATAAACTAAACCTATACTAAGATAGGGTTATTAGGTTAGATATTTCGAGATTTGGGAAAGATGTCGCACACATTTAAAAAAAATTAAGAAACTGAGCAATAATATGCGACCAAATTAAAAAATAAACTAAACCTATACTAAGATAGGGTTATTAGGTTAGATATTTCGAGATTTGGGAAAGATGTCGCACACATTTAAAAAAAATTAACAAACCGAGAAATAATATGCGACCAAATTAAAAAATAAACTAAACCTATACTAAGATAGGGTTATTAGGTTAGATATTTCGAGATTTGGGAAAGATGTCGCGTACATTTAAAAAAAATTAACAAACCGAGAAATAATATGCGACCAAATTAAAAAATAAACTAAACCTATACTAAGATAGGGTTATTAGGTTAGATATTTCGAGATTTGGGAAAGATGTCGCATACATTTAAAAAAAATTAACAAACCGAGAAATAATATGCGACCAAATTAAAAAATAAACTAAACCGATACTAAGATAGGGTTATTAGGTTAGATATTACGAGATTTGGGAAAGATGTCGCATACATTTAAAAAAAATTAACAAACCGAGAAATAATATGCGACCAAATTAAAAAATAAACTAAACCGATACTAAGATAGGGTTATTAGGTTAGATATTACGAGATTTGGGAAAGATGTCGCATACATTTAAAAAAAATTAACAAACCGAGAAATAATATGCGACCAAATTAAAAAATAAACTAAACCTATACTAAGATAGGGTTATTAGGTTAGATATTTCGAGATTTGGGAAAGATGTCGCATACATTTAAAAAAAATTAACAAACCGAGAAATAATATGCGACCAAATTAAAAAATAAACTAAACCTATACTAAGATAGGGTTATTAGGTTAGATATTTCGAGATTTGGGAAAGATGTCGCACACATTTAAAAAAAATTAAGAAACTGAGCAATAATATACGACCAAATTAAAAAATAAACTAAACCTATACTAAGATAGGGTTATTAGGTTAGATATTTCGAGATTTGGGAAAGATGTCGCACACATTTAAAAAAAATTAAGAAACTGAGCAATAATATGCGACCAAATTAAAAAATAAACTAAACCTATACTAAGATAGGGTTATTAGGTTAGATATTTCGAGATTTGAGAAAGATGTCGCACACATTTAAAAAAAATTAACAAACCGAGAAATAATATGCGACCAAATTAAAAAATAAACTAAACCTATACTAAGATAGGGTTATTAGGTTAGATATTTCGAGATTTGGGAAAGATGTCGCATACATTTAAAAAAAATTAACAAACCGAGAAATAATATGCGACCAAATTAAAAAATAAACTAAACCTATACTAAGATAGGGTTATTAGGTTAGATATTTCGAGATTTGGGAAAGATGTCGCACACATTTAAAAAAAATTAAGAAACTGAGCAATAATATGCTACCAAAATGAAAAATAAACTAAACCGATAGTAAGATTGGGGAATTAGGTAAGATATTTCGAGCTTTGGGAAAGATGTCGCATGAATTTGAAAAATTTGAGTAACTGAGAAATAAACAGCGACCAAAATTAAAAATAAACTAAACCGATACTAAGATAGGGTTATTAGGTTAGATATTTCGAGATTTGGGAACGATGTCGAAGACTTGTAAGAAAAATTAAGAAACCGAGAAATAATATGCGACCAAATTAAAAATAAACTAAACCGATACTAAGATAGGGTTATTAGGTTAGATATTTCGAGATTTGGGAAATATGTCGCATACATTTAAAAAAAATTAACAAACCGAGAAATAATATGCGACCAAATTAAAAAATAAACTAAACCTATACTAAGATAGGGTTATTAGGTTAGATATTTCGAGATTTGGGAAAGATGTCGCATACATTTAAAAAAAATTAACAAACCGAGAAATAATATGCGACCAAATTAAAAAATAAACTAAACCTATACTAAGATAGGGTTATTAGGTTAGATATTTCGAGATTTGGGAAAGATGTCGCACACATTTAAAAAAAATTAAGAAACTGAGCAATAATATGCTACCAAAATGAAAAATAAACTAAACCGATAGTAAGATTGGGGAATTAGGTAAGATATTTCGAGCTTTGGGAAAGATGTCGCATGAATTTGAAAAATTTGAGTAACTGAGAAATAAACAGCGACCAAAATTAAAAATAAACTAAACCGATACTAAGATAGGGTTATTAGGTTAGATATTTCGAGATTTGGGAACGATGTCGAAGACTTGTAAGAAAAATTAAGAAACCGAGAAATAATATGCGACCAAATTAAAAATAAACTAAACCGATACTAAGATAGGGTTATTAGGTTAGATATTTCGAGATTTGGGAAATATGTCGCATGAATATGAAAAAATTAAGAAACCAAGCAGTAATATGCGACCAAAATCAGAAATAACCTTAACCGATACTAAGATAGGGTTGTTAGGTTAGATATTTCGAGATTTGGGAAAGATGTCGCATGAATTTGAAAAGTTTAAGTAACTGAGAAATAAACAGCGACCAAAATTAAAAATAAACTAAACCGATACTAAGATAGGGTTATTAGGTTAGATATTTCGAGATTTGGGAACGATGTCGAAGACTTGTAAGAAAAATTAAGAAATTAAGAAAAAACCTAATGGAAATATCTAACCCTATCTTAGTATCGGTTTAGTCTATTTTTCATTTTGGTCTCATATTTCTTGTCGCTTTCTTAATTTTTTTTAAAAGTCTGCGACATCTTTTCCAAATCTAGAAATATCTTACCTAATAACCCAATCTTACTATCGGTTTAGTTTATTTTTCATTTTGGTCGCATATTATTTCTTGGTTTCTTAATTTTTTTAAAAGTCTGCGACATCTTTCCCAAATCTAGAAAAATCTTACCTAATTCCCCAATCTTACTATCGGTTTAGTTTATTTTTCATTTTGGTCGCATATTATTTCTTGGTTTCTTAATTTTTTTTAAAAGTCTGCGACATCTTTCCCAAATCTAGAAATATCTTACCTAATTACCCAATTTTACTATCGGTTTAGTTTATTTTTCATTTTGGTCGCATATTATTTCTTGGTTTCTTAATTTTTTTAAATGTGTGCGACATCTTTCGCAAATCTAGAAATATCTTACCTAATAACCCAATCTTCCTATCGGTTTAGTTTATTTTTCATTTTGGTCACTTATTATTTCTCGGTTTCTTAATTTTTTTTCAAAAGTCTGCGACATCTTTCCCAAATCTAGAATTATCTGACCTAACAACCCAATCTTACTATCGGTTTAGTTTATTTTTCATTTTGGTCGCATATTATTTCTCGGTTTGTTAATTTTTTTTTAAAAGTCTGCGACATCTTTCCAAAATCTAGAAATATCTTACCTAATAACCCAATCTTCCTATCGGTTTAGTTTATTTTTCATTTTGGTCACTTATTATTTCTCGGTTTCTTAATTTTTTTTCAAAAGTCTGCGACATCTTTCCCAAATCTAGAATTATCTGACCTAACAACCCAATCTTACTATCGGTTTAGTTTATTTTTCATTTTGGTCACTTATTATTTCTCGGTTTCTTAATTTTTTTTCAAAAGTCTGCGACATCTTTCCCAAATCTAGAATTATCTGACCTAACAACCCAATCTTACTATCGGTTTAGTTTATTTTTCATTTTGGTCGCATATTATTTCTCGGTTTGTTAATTTTTTTTGAATGTATGCGACATCTTTCCCAAATCTAGAAATATCTAACCTAATAACCCTATCTTACTATCGGTTTAGTTTATTTTTCATTTTGGTCGCATATTATTTCTTGGTTTCTTAATTTTTTTTAAATGTGTGCGACATCTTTCGCAAATCTAGAAATATCTTACCTAATTACCCAATCTTACTATCGGTTTAGTTTATTTTTCATTTTGGTCGCATATTATTTCTCGGTTTGTTAATTTTTTTTAAAAGTCTGCGACATCTTTCCCAAATCTAGAAATATCTTACCTGATAACCCAATCTTCCTATCGGTTTAGTTTATTTTTCATTTTGGTCGCTTATTATTTCTCGGTTTCTTAATTTTTTTCAAAAGTCTGCGACATCTTTCCCAAATCTAGAATTATCTTACCTAACAACCCAATCTTACTATCGGTTTAGTTTATTTTTCATTTTGGTCGCATATTATTTCTTAGTTTCTTAATTTTTTTAAATGTGTGCGACATCTTTCGCAAATCTAGAAATATCTTACCTAATTACCCAATCTTACTATCGGTTTAGTTTATTTTTCATTTTGGTCGCATATTATTTCTCGGTTTGTTAATTTTTTTAAAAGTCTGCGACATCTTTCCCAAATCTAGAAATATCTTACCTGATAACCCAATCTTACTATCGGTTTAGTTTATTTTTCATTTTGGTCGCATATTATTTCTTGGTTTCTTAATTTTTTTTAAATGTGTGCGACATCTTTCGCAAATCTAGAAATATCTTACCTAATTACCCAATCTTACTATCGGTTTAGTTTATTTTTCATTTTGGTCGCATATTATTTCTCGGTTTGTTAATTTTTTTTAAAAGTCTGCGACATCTTTCCCAAATCTAGAAATATCTTACCTAATAACCCAATCTTCCTATCGGTTTAGTTTATTTTTCATTTTGGTCGCTTATTATTTCTCGGTTTCTTAATTATTTTCAAAAGTCTGCGACATCTTTCCCAAATCTAGAATTATCTTACCTAACAACCCAATCTTACTATCGGTTTAGTTTATTTTTCATTTTGGTCGCATATTATTTCTTAGTTTCTTAATTTTTTTAAATGTGTGCGACATCTTTCGCAAATCTAGAAATATCTTACCTGATAACCCAATCTTCCTATCGGTTTAGTTTATTTTTCATTTTGGTCGCTTATTATTTCTCGGTTTCTTAATTTTTTTCAAAAGTCTGCGACATCTTTCCCAAATCTAGAATTATCTTACCTAACAACCCAATCTTACTATCGGTTTAGTTTATTTTTCATTTTGGTCGCATATTATTTCTCGGTTTCTTAATTTTTTTCAAAAGTCTGCGACATCTTTCCCAAATCTAGAAATATCTTACCTAATTACCCAATCTTACTATCGGTTTAGTTTATTTTTCATTTTGGTCGCATATTATTTCTCGGTTTCTTAATTTTTTTTAAAAGTCTGCGACATCTTTCCCAAATCTAGAAATATCTTACCTAATAACCCAATCTTCCTATCGGTTTAGTTTATTTTTCATTTTGGTTGCTTATTATTTCTCGGTTTCTTAATTTTTTTAAATGTGTGCGACATCTTTCGCAAATCTAGAAATATCTAACCTAAGAACCCAATCTTCGTATCGGTTTAGTTTATTTTTCATTTTGGTCGCATATTATTTCTCAGTTTCTTAATTTTTTTAAATGTGTGCGACATCTTTCCCAAATCTCGAAATATCTAACCTAAGAACCCAATATTAGTATCGGTTTATTTTAATTGTTTATTTTGGTCCGGGACAGGGTATCATTTTTAGGAATTTGACTTCGGGACAGGGTAGCTTTTTAAACCTTCCTGCGGCACTTTCCTGTTTGGTCGTAGGCCAAGCACCCTGGGGTTCCCATGTCTGTGTCAAGAAACATATATATCTTCACCAGGCCAGTGTTAACGACCATACGTTGATAATTCAAGCATTTAAAACAAGGCACAACAAAATAACAACGTTTTAGTCCTAGAAATGCGAAAATCTTTATTCTTAATTACGAAACAACTTTCAAGTTCCTTGTTGAAAAGTTGAAAAGATTTATGGCAATAGAAAAAGCATTTGAGCAACATGAGTAATTTCTTACGACCGATACCAGTCAAATCCAGGACATGAAAACAAAACGAAACGAAAGTAAATTGGATACTTGTTCTCACGGATTCCCGTAGGAGGTTAATTTTCAACCTTTACTATGGATTTCCTCACTGATTTCTTAACGATTTCCTCTCAGAAAGATGTCCATTCGTGAGAGATTTTGACCCCCGGAAAGGCCTATTGTTTCTGTTGAAGCCAGACCTTGTGTTTCACCTTTGTCTGTCTTACAATAGATTATGACTACTCGTCACCTATGAATAATACGTCTGATCTTGCCGACCTCATATTTACAGGCAAAACCTCAGATATACCGGCGCCTCAGATTTACAGGCTAGCGCTACGGTGGACTCTCGTGAGCAGCGAGATATGACTCACGTTTTTCACTGGAAGTTGCTGTGCAAAATACAGAACTGGAGAAAATTGAAGTCGACCAGGTTTATAAATGAAAATACTATATTTTTTCATAAGGAATTGGGTTGGTAGCAAGTTCTCAAAGCAAGCAGGATCTCAAAACAAGAAATAAAAGAATTTGCACTCAAGACAATGTCTAACCAGTCGTTGAATTTATACATTTTCAAATATTTTTGAGTAACCTGAGAAAATTCCACGAATTTTGTTTCAATCTATTCATGCAGATCTTATACTCCAGGTAACATGGTTTCTCAATTTCTGAAAAATCAAGCTTCTAATTTCTCATAAACGCTTTTCCATCACTAAGTATTTCAGATCCATTATATTGTGAATCAGGAGCTGATCTAACAGTGTATATACAGTGTGTTGAGCAGTCGGCACTCTGGGGGGGGGGGGGAGGGAGGGTCAGTGGTTGCAGCAATTGCTGTCGTTGCTGTTTTCTCTTCCGGGGTACCTGTTGTACGGCATCAAGCGCCTATGCTGGCCCGACATCCGATGTGAAACAGATTCCACTGTTATCACTATATAATCGTACGTGCAGCATTTCGCAGTTTTTTTTATCTATTGCATGTCTTTATGTTAATGACCATGGGCGCAGTCATTGTCCTTAGCTCCCTGTGTTGTCGACCCTGTCGTGTTGTATAGAGGTATTGTAATCAGAAAGTACGGTAAAATGTAACATTTATCTTACATGAATATAAAACAATATGAACAACAAAAATGATTGCGTAAAAATTCAAGAAGCATAATTACCTTGACCAATGCTGAATGCAAATAGAAGTTGTGGGGCATGATTACTGCTCCAATGACTCCGACTGCCTGAAATAGAAATTTACGGGAAGTCTGAATATCTTGAATCAACGAGACCTAAGCTCGAACGCATGGCCGTCGCTACCTTTAACCTCATTTAAGTGCTTATGAAATGACACCATCGTAGAACTAGATGTCAATGCTACAACTGGCCCTCCATCATTACGCTTGGTTTGCCGTTCAACCATTCGTAGTCAGTCCGGAAAATAAGTTTGAACTCTAAAAAGTCGTCCTGCTAAACCACATTTAAGCTTCACTGTTTAATTTCCTTCAATCAAGGCCACCTTTCGAGGAAGGGATGAGAAGCTAGCCGCAACGCAAAGACAGTGCCATTTGCCTGTTTTTAGCTGTCTAAAAGAGATGAGGACGTGTTTGAAACCGCTGCGCTGTTCAGGTAGGACGAAAAGAACTAGAGACAACCCTTAAGTACTTGACAAACAGGAATGTTCTTCGCAAAAAAAACTGACGAAAGGTTAGCTGCTACAGCCCATCTTGAATGAGACTAATTTAACGCTTTTCGACGTAGAAATTTGTCACTGAGTACCGACTAGAGGATCATTTTCGTAGCTTTTTTGTGCATCTAGATATTCGTTGCAGTGCCAAAATTTATTCCGAGAATTTAAGCAATATCCAAGCCTCAGCAAACGGAATATGCTGACTCACGTCCACAAACTGTTAAATCCTATACGACTCTCTCATTATGATGGCAGTTGCAAATTAACGGAACAATTTCCTTCCCCGTTTTCGTCTAACATTACCTTTAAAAGGATACAAGGAAATATATAAAAATTACTTGGCAAAGAGATTAAAATAACGGAAAACAAGCAAAGGAGATAACAGAGAATGATCTACAACGAAACTCTTCTTTCTACAAGTTTCCCTAGCATCAGAGGGTAGTTTCAGGACGCTGGAAGCCAAGCTCATCGGAGCAGCGTCCTCGTCATTCCTCCCGATCAGGCCCGTGTGAGCGTTTTTCAGATTTGAGGAGCACCAATTGGTGCCGAAGGTCACGCCACGCCCTTTTTTCTTTTGAGAACGCCCTTCGGTGAATTGCTGAAAAGGCGCTTTATGTTCCGAGGTCCTGGGGTAAAATAGGAAATTTACAAATCAAAATCTATTTGAAACAGGCTAGCTAAGGCTAAACTACGATATGATAAAGGATACTGCATTGTGTAAATTTTACTTTATGTTTGGTTCACAAAAGTCATCGCGAGTTCTCGTAGTTTAGATATGATTTATATTGTTGACGCCTAAGGACAGAGGGAGGGCACAACCTGCAATCTGTACAAGACGAAGTTTAGCCCTGTATTTTGAACAGGAAGGAAACAACTATTTGGAGAGTAATTTCATAGTTGGTTTAATCGGTTTTCCATGCTGTTACGATAAATCTTAAAAAATTCAGCTTTCGGAAATTATTGGGGAAGGTCAGGGCCTGACCGGCCCCAATGGCTGCTACGAGCCTGTCCCGATGTGACTACACTTCAGGATTTCTTTCGCCTGGGAATTGGAACAACACACAAATTTGTCGATTCTCCGCACTCTTTACAGCAGGATCGGATGGGCGACGACTCCAACCACCAACCTTCAAATTGGTACTTAAGTGTGTTACCATTGAGCCATATCCGCGCTTCAAATAACAATCTCTCAGATTTCCGCGGGAATCTATTGGCAAAAGTAATATGGCATAAATTTAGAGATCAAGTATTAGGTATCTTTGTCTTCAGTAAAGGTGATCGTAACGTGATATCACTTTCAACATTTTCATTACCATTACAGACGACTGGTAAGTTTACCTACAAAAGGGTCTGTAGTAATTTGTTTGCGTCAGAGAAAAGTAACTCTCTACCAAGCTAAAACAACGGGGCCGTAGGATGATATGGCCGGAGGGGGCAGTAGCGGAAGCAATTGTTGTCGCCGTTGTTCCCTGGGCCAGGGTTTCTGCTGTTCAGCATTATATCGCATATGCTGGCCTGACATCCAATGTGAAACAGGCTCTAGCACTTATCCGCATCTAATGTGTAGCACTTTGCAGTTGTATATCAGCTGCACATTCTTTATGACATGGCCTAGGGGATGTGAGTGTCCTTTGCTCCCCCCTTGTGTCGTCCTTGTAGTGTCGTGTAGTAGCTCACATGTAGTATATTCAGTACATTGTCTCTGTAAAAAATTCTTATCAAATAGAAGAATAGAGACTTGACCAGAAGCAATCCCTGCACCATTACCTCCCTCCCAAGATGAAAGAAACTTCATTGAGGCTGTTTAGAAGATAAAAAGTAGCTAGGCCTTAGGCCTACACTACGCTGTCTACCAATGTAATACTCTGACCGCTGTTCTGAAACTAAATTTGACATAGATACCGAAACTTGATCTCTAAATCTAAGGCCCCGTTTACACGAGATGGAATCCAAACTGGACCGGATCCATTTGGATCCAATCCACTTTTCGGAGGCGCCTTTACACGGGATTGGATCCATAACAGTGTGCGTTTACACGAGATCTGATCCAAAGCGGATCCATATCCGAAGCAGATCATTTTGCAAGAAAGTTGTCAATTTGAATCGCAAGAAGAATAGAAGCAAGTGAACAATCTTCGTTTTGGCACGAATTTTAAAGGCTACTATTTTAGAATCGCCTCTTACTGGATGTCACTGGGTTTCAACTTAGATCCATACCCGTTTGGATTCGATCCCATCCGTTTACACGAGATCTTTTTCGGATCGCATCCAAATTGGATCACTTTCGAAAGTGAGCACCTTTGGGTACGGATAGCAGATCCAATTGGGTTCCGATCCGTTGGGTCCCGTGTAAACGTAAGGCCTATTCGGTACAGTTTGGGTACGGATCCATTTGAATCCGATTTCGTGAAAACGGGGCCTAAGTCAATCTCAGGTGAGACTCTTTTTACAGAGCTAAGATATAATTATAATTACCTGTGTGATAATTTTTTGGTTACAGTTTCCACACCCAGGGATGAAGCCTTTCATTACTTCTACTTGGTCTGGCTTTACTACGACATACTGAATAAAGAAATATATATGATCATTAATAAGTTGATGGTAGAGATGGGTAGATTTAGGACAAAAGTGATTTGTTTTGCTGCACAACAACTGCAACAGTAACCACTAATTATAGCACTATAACGGCTGATGCGCAAACTGTTCACAAAAGATAACTGATTTTGGCCGCAGAAAAGAATTGCTACGAAAACTTCTTCTAAGCACAAGGTTACACACAAACAAGAATGTTTCCCGGGGGGGTAACATAACATGTTGAGGGTACGGGTATATGCCGCCCATATGGGTGGGTTTTTAGGTCCCAAATTCTCTAAACAAGGGTCCCTTTTTCGGCAGATTTTCCTTAAACATGGGTGGGTTTACCAGAAATTCGGAAAAAATTGTCAAAAATGGGCAGTTTTCCGCCAAAATTCATCATAAAAGTGGGTATGACGGCAACTGTCGGTAATCAGAAGAGGGTAGCTTTCTGAAAACCGGGCGGCAGACCCCCGTCCATCCGCAAGTCATGTACCCCCCCCCCCCCGGGGGAATGTTTTGAGATCTTGAGGGAAAAAATCTCGGAAGATCTTTCAACTTTAAAATATCTATTTGACAGGACTGCACAGTGGGACTCCTCTAAGGGGCAATATGACTCTATGACTCTTGTTAATGTGAAGATTATCAATTTGACGTATGTTCTGATCCCTTGCAGGAGTTAAATAGCAGTTTTAGCAAAGTTTGAAGGTTTAACTACATAATTTACTTCATATAAACAGTATTGGCTATTTCTTATGTGAATGAGGAAAGACAATAAATCAAAACTTTATCTCGTCTCAAAGACAACAAAATAGCACCTTATCTTGGTACATATTACACGATATATTTCACTGGCATGTATATTTTCTAATTTGTAAGGTTGATGCAACTACTTCCTGTTGGTTTTGCTTTGCAAGTTTGATAAATGATTTTTTGGCATGAATTACGCCAAGAAATGAAGAAGTTTTTGGAAAAAGGCGTGTACTGAAAAAGATCGTTGTGAGAGTTCCTTGGCGTTCCTGAGCAAAAACTTAGTTCAGACTGCTAGAAAACAAGTTGAACTACCAGCAAAACATAGTGTAATCAATGACCTTTGATAGTCTTAAAAACCCTTCGTTCTCTCAAAAATGTGTTTTTTAATTTGTTCCTTAAAAACGTCAAAATTTTGAAACAGTATCGTAGAAATTATTGCACAAATTAAAAATTTGGGATCATGAAATCAAATTGCCGAAAATATTTCTAAAATGTTGTACACAAAAGGTACACAAAATGATTCTACTTGTTATCAGCAATACGTTTTGACAATATAGACTCTGCAGTTCTCCCATTTTTCACTGTCATTTGTCTAAAAGTTGACTGCTATTATACTTATTCCGCATATGCCTGAGTTCGAACGGCCATGACGTCAGCTGTGCACTTTGTAGCTCCCTCATTTAAAAAGCACATAACCATACAATTAGTCTGGATCACAACTCAACAAGATAAGGATGGTTTTGAGAAAATTTTTTTCGCTAAATTCATTGTACACGTCTTCAACTAACGGCCTCGTTTTGGAAATTTTTGGAAATTTCTTCATACGAAATTTCTGACCACGAATTTGGATTCCGCACTCTAAGTTTCGTGTAACTGCAAATTTTCAAATTCCTCGAGTCCGCAATTTCGAATCTATGGCCATAACAAATTTGAGAATTTGTATGGGATTTGACCATGAAAATCGTTTGAGGTGTAACTTTACACCCTAAGTCATTATTCACGATCAAATCCCTCATATACTTTCAAATCTGTTATCCTCATTAAATTAAACTCGCTACAACTAAGATCATGGAAATTTGCAGGAAGACTAAAATTAGGGTGCTGAATGTGAATCTGGGGTCAGAAATTTCATACGAAACAAGCTAAAAAAGAAAGTTGGAAAACTTCCAGAACGAGGCCTCTTAGCTGAAAAGTTGTATTGGAAATTGGACTGGCGGTACCCCAACCCACCGTTTTAACTGATCATCGAAGCAAAAATGGAATCAGTATGCGAAGAATCTCCTCAACGTCTTTTATTTATCACAATACTTAATCTGAATATCTATTATTCAGTTATTTATTCTTTTATTTTACTACAGTGATTAATAAGATGATTTCAATTAACTTCTTTACCATGGTTATTGGATGTATTAATCTTTAATAATTCTGTATAAAATGGCAGGTCACCATGACCTACAAACATATTGGCACTAAAGTTTGGCACAGTTATAGAAGATGCGCAGTTTTTTAAAGTCTTGCATTGAATGATGAGCAGACAAAGAAATACCCAACAGGCAAAGTAATACCTCATAGCCAAATGCTACTGCCATGATTGTGATTAAAAAGCCAAAGAAGGCTTCCAATTTCCTCAAGCCTAAAAGTAATATTAGATTACAATTCTAATGCAAAAAAGACTTGGTGATCTTAACAGCTCCAAAGAAATTTTGAAACAACCACAACAACAAAATGTTATATTTGTCATGTTCCTTGTCAGGGGAGCTCCTAATATTCTTCTAGAGCATCTCAAAACGCGCTGATATGCCTCTCCTCAAAATTGCTTTGTTAAATTTCCATTTATCCTTTACGCAACACACTTTTATCAGGTCACTATAGTGGCATGCCTCTTTGTCAGGGGGCGGGGTACTTGGGCTACTTTGGATGCACCTCTCATGGCAACAGAGTATACTTTTTGAAGACTTTGGCGCAAACATTAAATATTTTTGGGTAAGATAGATTGCAAGTACGTTTGAGTTCTTGAGAAATAGCATGAATAGGGGGCTTGCTTTCCAAAAGTTGGTTTCAACCTGATTATCAATTTTTCCTTGACTCTCATATAATTACGGGTAAAAATTTCGGGAATTTCGTAAAATTTTGTGATACAATAGATCGGTATCCTATTTCATAGGTAGCACATCCCTGTATGTAGCTAAGGCAAGTACATCTCCCCCAGTCCCTTTGGTTTTTCAAGTTACGATCAGAATATTTCATGTAAGTGAATTTGTATGGGAATTTTGAGAATTTGCAAATTTGAGAATTTTGAGAATTTGAGAATCACATAGAGCAATAAAAATGTTCAATGTGAAACACTGGAATATCTTCAAAATAGGAGAGGCACTTACCATATTTATCTAAGAAGAGGAAAATGAATGTATCTGTGATAGTGATCAGCACTCCTCCATACAATGGAATCCTACAATTGCAAAATATTTGTTCAAGGTAAGATAGCGGGTGAGCCAGAAAAAAACCCCCGCTTACGGAAATTTATAGCCGCAAAATACTTAACGGATTTCGGTGATTCAAATTTTAGTTGAAAGCTGAAAGACCTAGCATAATTGATTTACGAAACTTCCTTGGTTTTGAGATGCCTGAAAATGGGCCAAAAAGTACCGGGTGTCTCAAAAAAATACCCCTTTTGACTAAACAAGGGAACAAAATGATAAAATATCAGGACTTCTTGATTTCATAGGCATATTTGTTGATCTTCTACTCAAATGCACATACCTTGCATTTTAAAATCATCCACCGAACACCGGAGATACGAGCTCACAAAGTTGAATTTTGGAGTGCACTTGAAACCAGAAGTTTTGCAAAAGGGCCTAGTCATGATTTGATATCACAGGCACATTGCGAAAAATTTAGACTTTGACATTTAGCTTTTTCTTTTGAAAAGAATTATACCTTGAAATGCTTCTATTGCTCTACAAATAATTATTCCTTGAGGAAACAATCCGTACATTGCATTCAATCCAAAGTGTCGAGGAAGAAAGGAGCACATGAACGTTCATTTTGGAAATGTGGCACAACTTTATCATTCTTACCACACTTTTATCATATTTGTTTAACCAGGTCGATGTCCACGAGTCTTCTTCTTTTCAAAAGCAAAAAATTGAAAGTTTAAGTTTAAAATAGGTGCTTTGGAAAATATCCATGATATGACTCATGGCTAGGCCCTTTTTCGAAACCTCTGGTTTCGGGTGCACTGTAAATTTTGATTTTGCGAGCTTGTATCTCCGGTGTTTGGTGGACGACTTTTAAATGCAAGGTATGTGAATCTAAGTTGAACATTGATAAATTTAGCCGTCCACTCGGTGAATAATAATATCTTACCGTTTGATCTTTTGGCTCTTAACTAAACTTTGAATCATTCAAATCTGTGTAGCACTCGGGATGCTGTGAAGTTTCAAACACGGGAACATTTTATCTGACTTACCCGGTACTTCAATCATTCGGCTACAACAAGGGCAGATTTTGTAATACAATAGCATCAGTCGCTTTGGTTCACACCTCAATTCAAAGCAATTAGCGAATGAAGACAAAAGAAATTCTCTCCAGCAGAACTTCAAATCAAACGAAGCAGCAAAGTTGCCCTGAAACCAGTACGGCAAACTCTCGTTTGGTGCAAGCGAAGGGAGTTTTTTTTAAGAGAAGGTATGTGCTTATAACGAAAGAAGATGGGTCCATCTAACGTTCTGTCACGCGGATTTTGTTTATTTGATTCATGAGCTGAGGACTAACTGCATACATCTGAGTAATGATAATGCCAAAATTTTAATGCCCTCTGCTCGGTTTCTGAAGCAAATAAACAAAATCCGCGAGACAGAACTTTAGATTTACCCTTCTTCTTTCGTTATAAACACATCCCTTCTCTTAAAAAACTCCCTTCGCCTGCACCAAACGATAGTTTGCCGTACTGGTTTCAGGGCAACTGTGCGGCTTCGTTTGTTTTGAAATTCTGCTTGAGAGAATTTCTTTTGTCTGCATTCGCAAATCGCTTTGAATTGAGGTGTGAAACAAAGCGACTGATGCTATTGTATTACAAATTCTGCCCTTGTTTTCGGCTACTCAATTCATAGCCCATCTACCGGGTGAGTCAAAAAAGTTTAGGCGTTTGGAGGGCTGTGGAATAAAAAGTATGAAGCCAATATTCAAAACTAAAATCTTAATCAATCAGTCAAAGGCTAACTTAGATAAGAAAATTTTGTCTGGTAAAATTACTCATCTTCGCGATGCCTGTAAGGAGTTTGTACGGGAATCGCGGTTTCCACTTTCCATTCTGCTCCATTATTTATGTGGTAAGGAAAGTTAAATTAGGTACAACTATTAGTGTCAGAAACAGAATTGTAATTTCAAGAGCAAGTGAATCATGGACCAGAATGGAACGTGGGAAACTCATTCCCATTTATGCCCCTTGCAAATGCAGACACTTTTCTGATCTTTGAGTCTTCAGGTAAATAAGACACGAAAATATTCATTGTTTTATATCATGCATTAGACATCACTGATCATGATGGCGTACTTCAGTTTTAAATTCAAACGCTCATTTCTTAAGATAATGGGGTTGAGCAGCCCCCCTTTGCCTCCAAAACGGCGGCAATTCTGCGAAGCAAACCGTCGAGTACCACGCCCCTGTGACTTACATTGTTTGAGGAAAGACAACACCATGCAATATTTCAAAAATGAACCTCTTATGAAACCTTGATACGCGGTCAGATTTGGCTTTTTTCACAGTTTAACCCCATAAAATTACAGAATTCCACTCCTGATTTCTTGAATACTTCAACTGCTAAATCTACAATATTTCAAATGTTCCTTCTCTCGTCGATGCGGTAGAAAAAGGCTATCTTGCATGTTGCATATCTTGACGCCAAAAAAGTATGTCTCGCAGCAACCTCTGCTTATTCAACTTAGCCCAAGGGTTTAAAACAGCGATAAATGATAGTCTGTGTTGCAAAAATTTTAGACAAATGTAGCTCTATAAAGGGTTGAATATTAGTACTTCTTGAGATGATGTCCTTCATTTTTTGGACGGAAGCTTGACCTGGCTTATTATGATATCTACGATTCTACGCCGTTGTCAACTCTCACAGCAAGAGAGAGAGAGTGATCAGACACCAAACTACCAGGCTCAGTTTCGTTTAGTCTGATAGCGTTAGTAAAAAAATCAAAACTTACCAAGCAAGGTTGTTGTAGTATAAAGCATAGGTCCGTGCCTCATGAAACTTTGAAAAATGCGATTATAGCGAAATAAATGTGATCGAGTCAAGTGCCAGTCAGAACACACATGGCCTAAACCCACAGACTCTCTCTTTCGCAGCATAGTTGACCAAACAATCAATGAATAGCAGTTAGAATGATCTTTCAAGTATCCAACTACTTTTGGCCAGAATTCTTTCCCTCCCTCCCCACGACCTGTCCACTTAAGGCACCGTAAGATAGATGTCTGAGTTCCTTCTTCGAGCCACGCTGTCTATTTACAAGGGATTACAAGTTGAAGTCATGCGGAAACCAAGCGAGCAGTGGTGATTAAAGAATGAAATCATTCCTGTTGTATTTTATTGTTTTCTCTGAGTCATGCTTATAGCCAAGATCCAATATGCCCCTTTTTTATATCCACTAAAAAATTACAATATGAATTTACAAGCTACACTACTCTACAAAATTACTATACGACTATACAATACTACTAGAAACGATACCCCGAGGAGCAAAGAGGCTATGACTACCCCGAGGCCAATTTAACATAGAGATAAAAATTTGTGTCTGTCTCAAATTACATGCCACCACGAGAAATGTCAGCGATCGAACAACTAAAGTGATTGAGTGAGTAATTGACATCAGATATCGCGTGGTATCTAATTTGAGGCAGACATTATATGTACGAATAAGAGACAAATGACGAAAAAGAAAACAAACAAAACAAAACAGAACAAAAAAAAATTCACGTACTACTTAAATGGGATATGGTGGTCGTGGTTTTATAACTCATAACGGAGTAAGAAATGTTTCTAATCAAATCGACCAGATTTGTGGATGAATTGTAGAGTTAGCAGAAGTATATTTTTATTAAGTTCATTGGGAAAGTTTTGATCACCATACAACAAAATCTGTATTAGAACATTATTTTGGAGATTTGTAGATCCAAATGGTCGTAATAAAGCAAAAACTCCAGCGAGAAGACATCTGCGTGGTACTGCAAAGGAAGGGCAAAGCAACATAAAGTGCTCCGTATCCTCAATACCATCGTTAGTAGGGTACATTGGGTTTATGGTATCCCTAAAGTTATGCTTGAATTTGTGAAAGTTCAATTTGCTTAGACCAACCCTGAGCTGAGTGAGAAAGGAAAGACCTTTTGGGTCATGAATGCCAAAGATAGATCTTTCAGGGAGTCTGATTATTGAAAAAAGCTTCTTCTTAAAAACGGCAACAGACGGTGCAAGTCTAATCTCAGGATCAAGGTTATTCCGCTCAGACAAGCAATGAGGATAGAAACTAGATTTGAATTTTTCTGTTCTGGCCTTTATTCTCCCAATGACATCCTGGTTGCGAAGAGAGTATTGAAACTGTTGAATATGATACCCTGAAAATATACCCCTTGTTGAATATGATACCCTGCTTGTTTCATGAAAAAACCTTTATTGAGTGCCAATTTGTAGAAGTTAGAAGACATCAGTTAATTGCCAAAATAATGTGAAAATATGAATTCTGTGGTATCTAAAGCAGATGAGTGTGAAGATTTTTTGGGGCTACTATGAAACCCTAAAAACCCTTTGACTTCTGCATTATTCTTTGATATAAAAGCATCTCCAGCCTACCTACCCAAAAACATTCGTCAACAGTCTAAAAACTCGACCCAGATCCCTGGGCACAGTTTTGAGAAAAAACTTAATTTTCAAATGGCTATATCGAAAAAACGTTTTAGTTTTGGAAAGTTTAATGTCAGAATTCGAGATCAGCACACTCAAATTGACGTTTTCTATCAATAAAAATTTTCGCGTCATATTCACTTAAAGATGAGTGAATTCAATATTCACTTTAAGGATGAGTGAATTCACCGAAAAAAATGTTCTCATCAAAGTTGACCTTACTGGTAGATTAAAATTTCATTTTCGAATTTTGGTTAGATTCTGTTCAAATAGTTCAACTTACTTTCCATCTGATAGAAGATAAAATGCTATTGCTGTACCAATGACTTCCTGAAAGAAGGAAAACGTTTGAATTTCAAAGCAATTAAATTCTGAAGACAGCTGTAAAATCCACGGAGGAGGAATCCTTCTATAGTAAAGGTACCTGGGGATGTGCCGCCCTAGCCAAGGGTATACTTTTTGGAAATTTTAGTCGAGTCTAGTTTAGGCAAGGGTATGCTTTTTGGCAATTTCCGTCAAAGAAATGTCAAAATTCGGTAATTCCTGTAAAAGAACCCATTCTATCGTTGCAGAAATAGCAAAGTTTGAGCAGCTCTTCAGCCAAAACCCATCCCTAATGAAAACGAATTTGTGACTAAAAACTAAAGCTATAGAGATTTTAAGGTCTGTTTACTGTTTGGTGAAATCTTTTTACTGAAGCATTTTTATAATCCCAAAGCTATACAGTTGCGAGAAGGTATAATGGGGTATCATCATGTGGTCTCTTGGTGCAAGATCTGCAGGGAAAATGCCTTGGACCAAAAAACCCACAGGTACTTTTTCATCATTTGTTGATTTGTTTGTTTGTTTGTCATCTTATTTTATTCAATTTCACTCTAGCTTCTAACAAGACTAACCTACATCAAATAAACCTTTGCCTATAACTACTACTGGCACCATGAAGTTCAGAAAATTCTTGCAGTTACAGTAAATGATACCGCAGGTGTCCTAAGGTGAGCTCAATGAGAACGGAAATCTCTTGTAGAACAAAGAGCTTAATCTCAGAGTATTCAAAAATTTTTCATCACAAATATTATCACAAAGTTAAAGTATATCATTGTCTTTGTTCTGCTCCTTGTGCGCAATGGCTTTCAACCATGATTTGATATCTTGCAACTGAGTTTTCTCTGATTCAAACAGAAATTCACAAATCTTTGAAAGCAAAGAAAACCCCCAGTAAGACGTCACAGTAAAACTACATTATGACATGAAATTACAATGGCGTGAAATTAAGGACAGTGGAAATGGTTATTTTCAATACTAAGCACATTTTCATTGAACATCAGTTGATGATTTTCTACAAAAAGAGCAGACCTTTTTTCCAAAGCTGAACCATAGGCATTTGACAAGTACCGTTTGAGCTGGAAAAGTACCTAAGCAACAAAATTTCTTTCATACCTGCATATCACTTCCAATGATTGCAATTTCAACCATTACCCACAGTATCACTCTTGGTATTCTTGGGTATTTTTCATGGCAAACCTCTGCTAAATGTAAGCCGCTTACAGTGCCAAGGCGAGCAGCCAATGTCTAAAAGGGCATTTGTTCCTAATAAATAAAACTGACAATTGAAATGCCAAACTTATCTATTAGAGGGGCCTCTTGTAATCAACATCCTTTATGAATACATCCTTTTGTGGACCCTGCGTTGTCACAATTTTGATGGACAATGAAAATAGTCAACAGAAAAGAGATGGCACATGAATGGTATGCCGGATGCAAAGACCCCATTAAAGCACTTCATGACAATCAAACAATACTTTCAACTACTTTTATCTGCTGGCACACATCTTGTCGCACTAAATTTGGTATTTGCCTTTAAATTTTGATCTAAATGAAGAGAAAACAAATCGAAAACTTTATAACAACAAAGCTTACTTCCTTTTTACAAAAACTGCACCTTGTATGAGGAAAGTGCCTTTGTTCTGATCAAAGCACGTGCACCGTTATTTGGGATGCAACTTTATGCCCGAAAAAGGTTATTTCTGTTATCTTTGGACAGATACTTTTTAAGGAAAAGAAAATGAAACAATCTCTACAGCAACCAATGGATACTTTAAGTAAATAACAGGCCATTAACCCATTTGGCATTTAGCCTTGCAAATGTTGAAATAAACAAATTGTGTATGAGACAGATAGAAAGTTTTTTGAGGCACCTTGCATTATTGATTTTCGGACCAAATGTCTTTATCGCAACTAAAAATATCTAAAGACAAACCTGCATCATAAGACCCATTATTGTAGCAAGGAAAAGAATCCATATCAACTAGGAAGAAAAAGATCTACAGTTTGATTAAGCTCAAATGAATCAAAAAATTTTGTATATTTTAAAAAGCAAAACATGGCTTTCTTGGCACCAACCTCAATAATTCTTGCAGTTCTACCAAAACAATAACCATATTTACATGATGCCAATAGAATTTGAAAATGGCATAAAAAAGTTCTTTTGGATTTTCTACACAAAACAGTAAGAATCTAATGCTAAGACAATAACAACTGACGTCAAATGAGGTAAACAGGGGCCAATGAATATGTTAGCCTCAAGGCAAAGCGCCATAAAATTCTACCAGCAGAGTGCATCCACACACTGCCATTAGAACTCGAACATGGCCGAGTTACAGAGTTAGAAGCTATGTTATTTTGCTAACCAGCATATCCTTGTTCTATGACCAAGTCCCGTTGAGTAAGCGAAACAGATTTCTTGCTGTCAAACTAGTAGAACCAAAACTTCTGAAACTCTTCAAAAGTGAAAACCCTTCGTTCTGAACCTTTGCAAGGCATCTTTAAGTTATAACTCTTATCTGGCAACAATGCCTTAATCTCTGGTCAAATGAAAATCAATAGCTTTGGGCATGCAGCATTGATACACCACTGATTTTCCTGCATTATCAATCTAGGGTGTAACTCTTATAGGGGGTTTGGTTTATATGCCTTCTTGGGTTGTGTGTTAATTTGCAATCTTTTCAGTGTATGGATCATGTTTTTGTGAATTTTGTCCAGGTTATTTATCTGCCAAACAAGAAGTCATTGTGGTAAGTTGTGGGTAAATGCTACAAATCATTGCTGCCATTGAAGTGAAGTACCTTCTTCCCATTAAATCTCTCTACAGAAAGGGAGTTTAGCCCTGTCTATAGTATATTCACATTGTCATTGTTATTATTGCAAAAACTTTGATGAAGGGTATGTTTTCAAAATAATTCCCTAATTGCCAGATTATCCATTTGGGGTGCAAAAGAATTAGGACAATTGATTCAAATTGGCACCGGAAATGAATGGGTGATAGGACATTTCTGATGCCATCTTGAATTGATCATGTGTACAGCATCTTAAAAATTTTGTTGTGGTTATGAGTCCTCTCTGTTTTCTCTGAAACAAATTTATAGCTAACTTCTTGAATTATCCCTCAGATAATGTACCTTATATTGTGCAACTGCTCCTTGTTGAAGATCAGATTCAATGTTTCCTGGATCCAAGTACGCAATGCTCATCAAGAAGCCTGGGCCTGTGAATGCCCAAAGACGTTTGAAACTGAATTTGTACTGGAAGTGAGAAACAGATCACAATTAGTGGATAAGGTCTACTGGAGTAAAAGTGGGGTAAAATGGGAAATCCTTCTAATGAACAACTAAATAAAACCATAACAAATCACAAAAAGTTACCTTAAGATGTTAACAGTAGGACATGCCCGGGGGGGGGGGTACTTGGTCTTCGAACATACGGGGAGGTACCGGTGGAAAGTCTGAAAAGCTACCCTGTCCCAGAGTCAAATTCCTGAAAATGATACCCTGTCCCGGAGTACAATTTTCTTAAACAATACCCCATCCATTAGTTTCTTCAGACAAAATTGTCCCCTGCAAGAAAATTTGTATGAAATCTATCAAGAAATGTGGAAATATTGCCTTCCAAGCAATTGGAATCACATTCGCAGAATGCAAATGGCCTAAAATGACCTTTCGGAGTCAAAAGTGACAAATATGGACCCTGTCATGGAGCCGATTTTTACAAAAATGATACCCTGTTCCAGAGTCAGAATCCTGAAAATGATACCCTGTTCAGAAAAGTATATGAGTACCCCCCCCCCCCGGGATGACAAGAAGCAAATATATAACAAAGATAAATAAGAATTTCCTAACCAATCAGCAACCAGCCAACCTCTGCACAGTGATCCAGGAAATGTAATAAATGCCGAAAAATGAAAGTTCTCAAAATTAATCAAACTATAGCTCATTTGAAAGAGCAATGATTGACAATCATCATAAAAGAAGAATTATCAAAATCGGACCAGTGAGAGCCAAGAAACTGATTTTTGAAGTTTCAATATATCACAAGTTTACAAACTTCACATCAAAAAGACAATGAACACTCAATTTAGGCTAATTTCAAAATTCAATTTCTCTGCCTACACTAAACCGATTCTTGACATTCTTGTTTTATTTTGATCGTATACGTCCCAGCATCATTTCTGATTCACATATTCGCGAAAAAAAGTGAGAAATTTCACGGATTTCGCGAATTACGAGATAGTACTATTCTAGAGGATAAAAACCGAGATTTTGATAAAAAAAGTTAAACATCTAAAAGACGGGGTCAAACGGTGTCTTAGCAAAAAATATAATAATTAACTAGAACATGTGTCGAATGCATCTGCTAAAGGATATATTCAGGAACCTTCTGCGAAAAATTTTATGACCGTTTTAGAATGTGAGGTAATTTTCTTGAAAACGACATGTGGTCGCTTGTGAAACCAGTATTGTTTGTGTTGACTGAATTATTGTTTAAATAATGCCTTAAACTCATTTCAAATCAAAGAACAGTCAATCAACTCAGTTGTAAAAATTCACAATAGTCGGAAAAAGTGAAAATCAGCATACCTTAACGTACAGCGGATTGAAGGAACAACACTTCTTCTTTCTCGTTATGATGTCTGAACTGAATATAACGTCAAGTCGTATCAACAAATTTCGTTTCGTACCACAAAGTTCTTTCTCGTCACTGTCAAGGGTGTGAACATTTGACTTATTGTATGCTCTTGAGCGTTTGTATCCTAGTTGACTGTTGTTGGCCGTACTCTCTTCAGTGCAGATGGTCAGATGGTCGTTGATCTGATTCATGATTATTAGAACCAGGCAAAATCTTTTATTCCGTTGTGCTTCTTGGATGTTTGCCTCACAGTTCCGAGAACGTACACAATTCTTAACTATCAACATTGATGAACTGAAGCATTTCACATCTTTTATGATTCTGCACTTAGTAATCAATTTTTCCTGCGTAAAGAGTTTCGTCTGTACACCAAATGCTCGCCCATAACTAGGAGCTGTTTGAAGTTCTCATTAAGTTCTCAAAAAAGGCTCTCTGATAGATGATCGGTTCGACAGCAGTCTAGCCGCCTGAAACAAACATGTTCGGAGCTGGCCTAGCACGAAGAGCATGACAAACTTCTGTACAACACGACACATATGACTCTTCGTCAGAATACTCATAACGTCTGCCCAGCTGTAGTAAGAGCGAGCCTTATCCTGAAAAAGTTCCGCCAAAGTCAGACGATAATTACACTGGAACTCAAGGGGAAGTATTAAGTCAAGCTTTTATAGTCTTAATAGTAATAAGACAGAACGTTGTGCTACAAAACAGAATTTGTTGATACGACTTGACGTTATATTCAGTTCAGACATCATAACGAGAAAGAAGAAGTGTTGTTCCTTCAATCCACTGTACGTTAAAGTATCCCGATTTTCACTATTTCCGACTATTGTGAATTTTTACAACTGAGTTGATTGACTGTTCTTTGATTTGAAATGAGTTTAAGGCATTATTTAAACAATAATTCAGTCAACACAAACAATACTGGTTTCACAAGCGACCACATGTCGTTTTCAAGAAAATTACTTCACATTCTAAAACGGTCATAAAATTTTTCGCAGAAGGTTCCTGAACATATCCTTTAGCAGATGCACTCGACACATGTTCTAGTTAATTATTATATTTTTTGCTAAGACACCGTTTGACCCCGTCTTTTAGATTTTTAACTTTTTTTATCAAAATATCGGTTTTCATCCTCTAGAATAGTACTATCTCGTAATTCGCGAAATCCGTGAAATTTCTCAATTTTTTTCGCAAATATATGAATCAGAAATGATGCTGAGACGTATACGATCAAAATAAAACAAGAATTTCAAGAATCGGATTAGTGTAGGCAGAGAAATTGAATTTTGAAATTAGGCTAAATTAACTGTTCATTGTCTTTTTGATGTGAAATTTGTAAACTTGTGATATATTGAAACTTCAAAAATCAGTTTCTTGGCTCTCACTGGTCCGATTTTGATAATTCTTCTTTTATGTTGATTGTCAATCATTGTTCTTTCAAATGAGCTATAGTTCGATTAATTTTGAGAACTTTCATTTTTCGGCATTTATTACATTATTTTGCCATTCTGGATCACTGTGCTCTGACCCTATGCCCAACGTGCACTAAACAGACCACTGGGACCAAAACTAGACCCAGACAAATCCTAAGGCTGACCAGAAGCACCACCCCCTAATGATGCCAACAACTTTTTTTTATATTCATCTAAAATTTTACAATACATGCTACACCTACATCCTACTATACTTCCTAATTACCATACAAACTATACAAACACTACAGGGACAGGACCACAAGGAGCAAAGGACAATGACTACCCTGTGGCCATTAACATAAAGACATGTATATAAATATTAACTAAATGAAACCTACAAAACACTAAACATACGATTAATTACTCGAATCCGTTTCACATTGGATGTGAGGCCAGCATAAGTAAATGTTCTGAACCGTCATTGGTTTAGCATGGATAAGTTCCCATATTTTGCTTCATGTGCATAACACCAAATGTGAAACAGACTTACAAGAGAAACGGGGAAAAGTGTACCTAGTGGTTGTGTGGCGTAAAAGGAAAGTTTGAAGTTATCCAAGCCGACCTGTTTTGTGGATGAAATTTAAAGTACGTTCAAGTATATTTCTGTTTATGTCATTAGAAAGCTCTTTATTACCATACAATAAGTATTGAACAAGAACGTTGTTTGGAAGGCCAACAACTACCACTCCCAGCACCAATGGTGCTACAGCAAGACTTTTATTGTCAATTTCTGTGTTCAATTTCGGAGATAGTCAATTTCTGTGTTCAGATTTGTGGAAATAGGGCAGAAAAGTTGTGGAAATGTGGAATTGCATACTCCTAATGACCCCCCCCCCCCCAATAGAAGTTTTAATAGACGTGCTAATGAAAAGAGGAAAAATTTCCAGTAAGTGATTAACTTTATCTATATTTTGTGCTAAACAGCGGCATACACATATAAAGTTAAAAGGGATGCCTAAGTTGGATTCATTGAAACTTGATAGAGCTACATGCATGCGCACCAGTGTGGAAAGTTCACTTTTGCTACGCCAAAGGTTTACGCCACACCCATTGTCTAAAGACAATAACCTTTCGTTCTTCCATTGGTCTTGATGTTGGTCCACTCCACGCTTGACGTACATAGATGCTTTCCAGCGTGGCCTGCACATCATGGCGAACCAGCTGGGGAGCGATTCTAGAATCCCCTCCTCTCAAGAATGAAACAATGAGATCTAAAGATTGAAACAATGAGATTTAAGAAGGAAACAATGAGATCTAAGAACGAAACATGAGAAGGGAGGGTATTCTAGAATCTAGCGCCAGCTGGTACTAACATGATACACTGACACACATGTATGAATGGAAGTGCGAGTGAAGCAGAAAATTGTTGATAAAAATGTCTTTTACAAGGGCAAAAATTGAATTCCTATTTCCTTTTAGTTATTCACAAGCCACTCAATGTCTGGTTTCTGCTAGGCAAAGTTAATGTCAACGACCTTTGTATTGCGATGTAACCAAGATAAAATACTTGACAAAACTGCTCTTATGCCGATTTCAGGATTTTTCTCAATTTGCCAGCTGAGTGTAGCTTTCACTTTGCCAACTGAGATTTGGCCAAGGGGGTGCTGCAGCAGCTCTGGCACCCCCTATGTAGCTACAACCCTACGCAGTAAGTACTGAAAACCATTTTATGGCCAATATATTCAATTACAATAGATTCAATAATTTACCCCATTTCAATTGGTCACTCATTCCCTTTTGATATGGGAGATTTTCTACAGAAAGCCTCGTCAAAAACTTCACAAACTTGACAGCAAACACCTTGAAGATTTGTTGATTTGTTCCTGTTTTTCTTGATACCACAATTACAATGAGTAATTAGGCTTTCCCAGATACATTGTTTGCAGGTGGCAAACATATTCAAATTTTAATCAATGAATATTTGAATCAAATGTATCGAATGCAGCATATAACAGAAATCCAAAACCTGCTTGGAATTTCCAAAGAAACAATTTTAATACAGATCATTTGCAATCAATTCGTTCAAAAATGTCAACTAAATTACGCAATGTATTCATACCTCGTCATCTGCCCTTGGTATGGGAACCTTTTCCACAAAGTATGTCGAAGCATGGTCACTCGCATTTGACTGGTTCAAACCACTGTTTTCAGACGCAACATTCTTCTGCGGGCCTGACATCTTGTTTATTGAGCCTGTATTATCGTCTGCCTTGTTGAACTCTGACATTTCGATGTTAGTAAGATCCAACTCATCTGAAATGCAAAACCACAAGCAAGACGTCAGAAAAGAAAGGAATTATTGTGTAACTTATGCAAAACTTATGGCAGAGGACAACCCTGGCCCTTTGGACTAATCACATGACAATAAAGTCAAGCATTTTTCAATACAACCGGAAGTGTATGTGCCTGATGTTGAAATCAAGCCGCTTCTATCTTTAGCAATGCATCAGCACCTTCTCATTGACAAGGAACCACGTGAGTGTTGCCAAAAGAACGAGGAGCAATTCGCAACTGCTTCAAATTTCGCACGCCTTTTTCCACAATTATTGCTGTAGTTTTACCGGCCGGTCTGCGTTGCGTTAGTTGGCCTAATAAATTCCAATTCCGTCTCTCCTTCCACAATTTACTTCCTGGACGGCATCTGATATAACTGAACTGATGTTGCAAAGTGGGATGAGTATACATTTCATTCTTACCTTGTAAATTTGCACTACTGCCATATGTGGGTAATTCCATGTACATTTTTTCGCTAGCTCCTCGGTTCCATTTTGGTAGAGTGCCAATGGCCTAAATAACATGCGCAGGAATAATGAAAGGAATCGTAAGTGTTCGCATGACGTCATATTTTCACCAGAAACATGCGCATTGAAAATTCACTCCGAAAAATTCCACGATTTTATTGAAATAGACCTTTTAGCTATTCTCAAAACGAATGTGGATCGAACGATATTTCATCACAATTTGTAGAATTTTCGAATGGGCACAATTGCGATCGAAGCTTTAAAACCTCGCGTATAAAATTGTATAAAAATATCGCCCGATCCAGGCTCTTTTGTGGAATAGCTAAAAGGTTGATTACAAATGAAAAGTCTCACTTTCAACTTCGTTTCATTGGACCAAAACATTTAATAGCTAGAGTCGTTTCTTAAGGCCCATTTCCACTTCGTTCGCAATTCGCAATTCGCATGCGATTTGCGATTTGCGATTTGCGAATGCATAGCCAATGAAATTTATCTATCGTTTATGGCGCGAAACCACGAATAATTTGGCGCCATCTACCAAAAAATTTTAGAACAAGATGGCGGCCTTTTGCAGAAGAAGACTTTTATTATTGCTGTTAATACGAAGGAGACAGCACAGAAAGAAGATGAAGTATAGAAAAAGATTTTGGGTTCGCAACATAGTCACACCTAGAAAGGGCAGCCCTCAAGTTGAAATTTTTCTAACAATCCTTCTGGATGCGACAGCCAATCAAATCACTTGAAATTGTTGTGCTCGCGGCATTTTGGCCTCATTTTGCATCCAATGGAAGTAAGCTTATAATAGAAGATGCGAAGAGAGTACTCGTACAATAGGCCATAGCACGTACTGAACCATTTTTGAATAACTGACCTCCGTCCTAGAATTTAACCGGAAAAGGTTCGAATCACTTTCATATTTTTATCCACTTTCATATCCCTTGAATGTTGCAACATTTATGCTGTTGCTGAGCTATTCATCAAATTCATACAACCAGACAGTGGTCTTTGCGGCAACTTCGTTTCAATTTACGTCATATCTGAAGACTTTCAAAAACAGAACTGCACCATAAAAACAAATATGCTTGACGAGAACTGATCTGATGTGAAGTGTTTATTTGCTTCCAGGAAATTACTTATTATTTTTCTCTTAGAAAAGCAAGTGAGCTGTTTTTCTGCGCGAACCTCTTGAGGTTGCACGCCCAAATGTACATGACTGTGTTGCGGTTCTTGTTCATCCGGAGTTATTACACACTGAAAGCAAATAAATGCAACTGTTTAGAACCGAACTACTTTATCATCAATCTTATTCCTGCTTTCTGTTTTTATTGAGGCAGACCTCATAGATCATAATAACACACCCCCCAGTAACGACCCCGGCGGACCTTGTAAATGCAGCGGGGAAATTATGAAAACATACATTTTCAGCGGGGATTAGAAATATCATGACGGGGAAATGAAATTTTAGGCTATTAATTTTTAATCACGTGATTGGCTGCTAGGCAACCAAGAATAGGGCAAATTTTGATGACATTGAGCTATTAGGAAAAACCAGCATATTTACAATAAATAACTGGCTAAAATCGGCTAAAAACTATCCTAAAACTTACTTGATAGCCTTAGTTTGAAATTTCATTCAGTTTTATATGAATATTTGTGGTTCCTAATTGATTAACTAAATAAATAACGGTAATTTAATTCAATGCAAAATTGTTTCCTCAATAATAATGCTTAAACATCATCAATTTCACATAATTTAGATAAAATCAAATGGTTTTATCAATATTTCAAGTTATTACATCATTTTTTATATAAACATTGCTAATTCATTAGAAATATGACGTCATAGAGATGTATGACGTCATAGAAATTATAAATTGCTGACGTCAGCAAATATAGATAAATTACATATCAAATGAAAGTACTCATCGAGACAAATCGAATGGTGTACATATTGACGAGATTCAGCACAAAATAAAGAAACTAGAGCAGTTTTCACGATTTTCTTTGTGACCACTCTCCAACTATGGGTATCTGGTGGTCACGTGGTCTAACAATAGGCATAGGAATTTTTTTTTCTGATTGCCAGTTAAATTTTAGGAAAAGTCAACGAGTTTCAGTGCTATAGCTATCATCGTTTAGGAGCTATTAAAAAAAGTTCGGGAGGGGGGCCGAAAACGCCCCCCTCCGGTTAAAATAGGGTTGAAATGATTTTTAGATCGTAAATTTTTCATCATATGTTCATGTAACTTATCAATCAAACACGATCTTTGCTCACGAACCAAAGACTATTAAATTGGTGCCAGTTAGTCTCTGATAGGCCTCTAATAACATTGGTCAAGTAGCTCCAGTGTTTTGATGGTGAAAAGTTGTGGCCAAATTTACACATGGTATTTATTTGTGTCTGAATGTCAAAAACAATGTACTTGCAAATTTTGCATACTCTTTTGCAGTTCAAAAGACCACGACTAAGAATACAGCGAAAAGGAAAACGTTAGAGTACAGTGGAAAAAGTCCATGAGTCATGAAAGAGGGTTCCTTTGGTTATGCAAAGCTTAGTCGCATTGTCCCTGGGTGTCAGTCAACGGTAATCAATCCAATAGACGATTACGCTAAAGATGGCGGTGAGGAACTTTTCACCAAGATGATTGCGTTTTTCATCGAACTCCTATAGAATCGTTGAAGATTCGTAACTCGAGCGCAATGCATCTCAGTAAAAAGTTACTCGCCGAAATCTTTAGCATAATCGTCTATTGCTACAAATCTCCCCGTGCTATGCCAAAAATAGATATACAAGTAACTATCATTAATGGTATAATTACAAATTGCAAATTCTATAAGGCCAGATTATGTACAAAAAATCATGATGCGCTTGAGCTGCAATGTTTGCGTGCCAAACAAAGAAAATTGGTCAAGTTCCATGTTGCATCATGTGAAAACAATGCAGAAAGATGTTCTCCCACGATCCCTGATAGGATGATACCTTGTCTGTTAGGTATTATTCACTATCAACAGCCTTGATAACGTTTTGTAGCCATAAGACTTCTTCGTTCAAGTTATGCTTGGCAAAGAACATCTTCATCTGCAAAAGAAACAAGGCCTTGTGAAACTAATGCTGAGATCCATAGGGATCCATACAGCTCTACCGGGTGTGCAAAAATAAACTACAGTAGAAACCAGGGAGATTAAGTAGAAACCCGCATAAAAGAGCCTACGTTTTTCTTGGGCAGCCTGAATATGTTCTTAACTAAATGGTTGTTATTTTAAATTCCAGCCAGCAAGGTTCTTAAAAAGGTTCTTACAAACAATATGCACTTTGCACACATTAGCACCGTTTTCAGCACAAGAAATCTGAAGACTTTTTGGGAATTCCTTGAGACTTCTTGATAACATTTTCAGGGTAGACTTACTCTTAAAAATCTGTTAGTCTTTTGTACCATGAGGAATTCTGATGAGAAAGTCAAGAATTCTTGAAAGGTCTGCAGAATCCTGAAGACATGAAACCTATCATATAAGAACCTCTCTCCCAGTGTCAGCCTCTGAAAGATTCTTGTTTACGGGGCTTAAAATATTACATTTCAGCCTCAAGATTCTTATAAAAATAGGTTTTTTATGCGGATTTCTAATGTATGAAATGTTGACAGGACATGATAAATCTTATACGTAGCCGATTTTGAAGATTTATGAGTTAATCTTCAGCTAAGATACTCAATTAGATGCAGATATTTTTTGTATATATTGTTCTATGGAGCTGTAAGCAAGTTTCTTAAAATTTTCGATTTTGAAAACAACCTAAAAATGACCCCAAAAACATTGATCAAATTCACCTGCATAAAAGTATGACGTCAATGAAATTTGAGAAGGAAATACATTTTTACATTCTTTCCAACATAGAACTAATACACGTGCATTTGGATCATAACTGATCAACTTCTAAATCCCCAAATCACCACGAAAACGTTCTCTCTTTGTCCATTCATGTTGAGTCTTTAGAAAATTTGATCAACGTTTTTTGGGTCATTTGCAGTGTTTTCGAAATTGAAAATGTTGAGAAACTCGCTTCGGCCCAGTATACGATTTATCGTGGCCTGTCAAAAGTGCAAAATTTATTTTGGAGCACCCAGTACCTCTGACATGAATGTAGTAGGCTCTGGTATGGCTGTTATGCTGTGAAGTAGTCGAAATGTCATATGAAGTCATAAACAATACCGGGTGAGTCAGAAAACTGTATCCATTGTTTGAAAAATCGTAAACGACAAGCAGAAAATATATCCATCAGCTTACTGAAGTCTCAACTCAATGTTCTTGATATTTCTCTTAATCCTTGGTGAATTGTTTCCTCATCAAATTAAGGAATTAAAACAAAAGTTCTGTTTGTTCGTCCCAAGGGGGAACCCCTATTAGTTAGTGACGTTTTTGGGTTTGTAGAACGTTGTCTAGTATACTTTTGGGTACTTTATTTGGTACATAATCGGTATATTTTTGGGGTTGCTGATGAGAAAATTGATACGGTGAGTGCTAGGCTGGTTTTTTTGCCAGAATATTGCAGGGCAATTGCTCAAAGTGCTATGAAACCTTTAGTTTTCATGTACCTTCAGTTCTCTGGAAAATTCCATAAGTTTTAGAACAACATGGCAAATTTCTGCCAGGAGAAGTTCGAAAATTACTTAACATCTTGGCTATTCAAAATGATAATACCGAATTGCTATGATATCCAGTGGATAGCCTTTCAAACGTCATCCGTTTTTCTGACTCACCGGTACAGTATCAAGCCTTCCTTGAAACTCTAAGGAAGATGGTGGGAAACTGGTAGAATTAAAACTTACTTTTAAATACCGCTCTACGATATCCACTCCAGTTAGTCGATAAAGCTTTCGAAGATCAACTGGACAAAGAAACATCGGTTGCCCTACAAAAGAAAGATTTCCTTCACTGCCTATTCCTAATGCCGGGAAAATTCACAGTTTACAATCTTGAACAAGAGGCAAGTGGAGCCAAACTGACTGCAACATGCATGCACAAATATAGTACTGCTCATTCTTGGTACTTTGATGTAAATCATATTTATTCTAGATTATTTTCAAAATGGCGGCATTTTCATTATTTTGCGAGTTTATTGGAAAATTCTGAAAAATCAAAATTAAAGAGAATCTTAACTCAATAGAGAAAAAAGGTGCAACCTTCAAAAAGCCACAATTTATGAACTTCTACAGGGTGTCTCAAAAAAATTGTTCGACGTTTGATTAAATACTAACAAATAACGATACGCTGAATGGACCTTTGGTCAAGTCACTCTTTTCCTGAGATTTTAAATTAATTTTTGACACAAAAATCTTGCAAATCCGATAAAAAATCATGGAGTTACAAGCTTTTGAAGTTCAAGTTTGTGCGAAAGCTGAAACCAGAGGCCTCGAAATGGCATTTTTGGTAAAGTCCCATAGGTCGTCGTCTCTATTATTTCTCAATGGTTTCAGGGCGAACCAAGTGGGATTCAAACAGGTATTCGATAACCTAACTGTTAAGCATATGGATGCTTTGAGGAAACAGATTCAGTCTCTTGCCGCTTATGTTTTGAACCACTGTTTTTGGACTCATGAATGATCGCAAGAAATAATTTACTTTAGAAGTCATATTTGGTTTGCTCTGATATCACCGAGAGGTATGACATTGGATAAGCTTTTCGTACCTCGGTCTTCGAGCTTTTTGCAATGCAAGTAATCTTGGGGTCTCTGGCTTCAGCTATCGCATATTTTTGATTTTCGAAAGCTCGTAACTCAGTGAATTTACAACCGATTTGCACGATTTTAGTCTCCAAAATTATTTCATAATCTTAGAAACAGGGTTATCTTTCCATGAGCCTGTTCATGTTGTCCTTATTTTTCGATATTCAATCAAAGGTCGAACAATTTTTCTGAGACACCCTGTATAGCATGGTAGCAAGCAGAAAATTTGTAGATTTCCTTATTTAGGATTTATACATTGACGTCAAAGCCTGTAAATAATAAACGCTTCCATTTTGAGACTAATCAAGAAATCAACAAATTTCCATGCGAGATTTACATCAAAGTTCCCCAAGTTCCTTTCAAGCGCGTTAATAGCACTATGCCCGGTGGGTGCAATTCAGTAGGTACACCACGCTCGTCCATACTATTTCATGGAATACCCTTTTCTCTGACATTCTATGTGGCGAAAACCTTTATCAAGGAGAACTTTCGAACGTAACTCCCTTTTAAAGGAGTATCACTGAACTCTGACAGAAGAGATTTGTACAGTAAAAATACTGGTCCTAAGAGAACTGTAAAATTCATTTATTTTTTAAGATGTCGGGTTCATCATGATTTAAGCATTCTATTGGACATTTTCCGAAGAAAATTATCCCTTATTTTGAGATTCTAGGTCCTAGGATTTTGCTTCAAATAAACCCATTTCTCAGCGAAATCATGGATGAGCGTAGTGTCTTGTTTTCATTAACGTTGCACCCACCGAGGCCATATCCTATCTAACTCATGAAGTTCTTTGTATTACTTGGTATGCGATGAAATCTGACTGCGAATTCGTTCCAGAACTCGCTCAAAGTGAAAGCGGTCTGAAGGCTAAGGACGTATGAAATTTGACACAGAAATACGTATCCGCCCGTACCTTTTAAGCTGTAATCAATGCTTATACCAAAATTAAAGAAGTGAAAGAGAAAAACTTACTAAAATCCTCGTCCAGATGACCAGATCCATTCATACAGCAGTTATACCAAATATAATGGGCTATCCCAAGGAGATGCATTATTTCATGTACAAGCAACTTGCAACTTCGCTACACAAAACCAAAAAAAAGTTATAGAACCTTGAATTGAAATACCTCGACGCATGAAATATAGCATCGATTATAGCTTGAGCGCATCAGTTATAGTTTATCGTCATGCTGCAGTGTTCTTGACTATAAGGTTTCCACAATCTGTTCACAGAAAAAAAGAGCCCTTTGTACTTTGTTTGGTCGGCAATCCATCAAAATCAACGATTCGATGGAGTTGATCAAATATTTTTATATATCAATTAAGGGCAAAAAAAATTGATTAATACTATGTTCGCTTTGCTAGATCAAAATCAAACCAAGTCTGTACAACTTTTCAGGAACCTGATATTAGTTATACCTGAAGGCATACAAATGATAAACGTGTTTTTTGATTCCATACTACATACCATTGTCAAGTACCTACTTGTAAAAAGAGCTTATGCTTTTCATCTGTTTTAACCTTCTTTGTCTTCTTTACAACATACCAATATTCTTTGGAAAAAGTCAAGCTTGGGTCATATCTTGAAAAGCTGAATACCTAAATGAAACGGTAATAAAGAAATAATACAGACAACTTACACAGGGTAAACCTTGCTAAGGGACTGTGCAAAGTTTACATTATAACATGGCTGGTGCAAAACGTAACGGGGCAACTACTTTTTTTGAGGTACTACTTTTATGAGCGGGCTTGAACGAGGCAGTAACTTTTTATGAGCTCAAAGTAGAATGAACTTTTAAATATAAAATGGCTCACCTTCAGGACAAAATTGTGAATCATGCAAGTTGAGAAATACATGCAAAGACGTGTATAAATGATGCCAAATTTTCTAGTTAGTTTCTTCCAAGAAGGATTCGTCAGTCATTGACAAAGATTCTTTGGTATTTGGCTAATTCATCGGTGGTACAATAGTACTATACAACATCTTTGGTTCATGAATACGGGGTAGATGTCTTTTTTTAAGGAAAATGTGACTGGGCAGATGTATTTTTCGCAGCGATTTCACACGGGGCAAGCAGATTTTTTGCTACAATTTTTCTGCTCCACCGGCCATGTAATGAAATAAATTTTGAGCTGTCCCTAATGCTACAAGTACTGTAATCAATACGGGTCATGCTTACAAATGAAGTGTTTAGATGATTCAAGGTTGGCGATCTTGGTAAATGATGATGCAGTATCTTTAATTATACATAGCAAAAGATAAAGGAGGAGGAGGGGGTTTGGGAATATCACATACCGCAACTCTCTGATTTCCATTTGCCATTCCTGCTACAAACAGGTCGGGTTTTTCTTCATATAAATCTGTCATGGTCAAGCCAATTAGGCACAGTGCATCATCAGGCATGATTGATTTGAGAAATGCATGAATACTTTGGACTTGAAACTGTATTTGCCCTGAATCAATAATTGAAGTAAGTTCTACCGTATTTTGCAAGCACGTTTCTAACAGGATCACACTACAGTATTTGCTTATCTGCAACTTTGCTACTTGTTTACAGGGTACAGGACAGGGTAAAAACCCTTAGGGGCACTACCTATAATTGGGTGTAGGGACATGCTTTAAGGAAGGGCATCACTCTCTATATTGGTGTAAGGAATTGTGTATCAATTTTCATGATTCTGGTAAAAGGTTGTACTTTTTCAAAAAATTGGAGCCAAGTCCAGTCTACTTTTTCAACTATTTCATAAAAATGGTTTAAGGTTGAACATTCTCGTTTTGAAAAACTGGTATAAGGAACTGGTATGCTTGTGAAGCTTGGGTGTTATGTCCCTAACCAAAATCAGGTTGAGTGCACCCATGGGGTAAAAGCTTTACTCAGAATTTCTGAACAGATCCCAACTCCTATGTGGATAATTTCATTCCAATGTTGATACTCCCAGTGGTCAATCAATAGAGAGGAATTGGCTGTCCAGGTTCCCCCTATCTTTCCAGAAAATTGTTCCAGAGACTTGTACAAAATTATAGTAAAGTCCATATAGTTTACTTGACTCAAGAGGGGCAATTTTACACCTTCCACACTAGGTTAGTTAAAAAGGCCTGGCAAATGAAAGGCTGCTGCTCCCTGAATACATAAGCAATTGATATTTTGCAATGGCTCATTGAATAGGTAACATGGTCAATCATTTAAAAAATTTTTCTTTGCTGAAATTGGATAGCCCATCCAGATTTCGCTTGTGCGAGGGATTTTCAAGAAAGAGTCCCTTCAAGGAACCTGAGAAAAATACTAACATCACGAACAAATTTCCCTAAATGCCTTTACCTTACAGCAATGTCTTAAGCATGTTTTAGCACATGCTTCATCTATCATCTTGTGGGAATTAAAATGTCTTCTCCCTAGAATGAATAACTTAATATTCAGGAGGATTTCATTCTCTTATGAGGACAAACTACATAAATGCAAGTTAAGTGTCATTATTGCTTGGAAGGAAAACAAAGGGAAATTTTGCTCATTGTCTTCACTTACATTTGCAGGCTTTTGAATGTGGCAAAGGGACTTTCTGCAGAAAATTTCCCAAATTGATGGGAATGAATAGCCAATCAATGCCACATAAATTTTTAAACCTAATTGGACACATTGGAAATACAGCAAGAAAGCTTTCAATGCCATTTTGGCATCCAGGGAGCAGCATTTTTTCAAAGGACCTGCTTATTTATTGACCAACCCAGTAATTCCCAACATTTAAAGGCAGTCTGTCACATCTCTGATTGGCCACGACAAAGTCAGCGCTCAACACAACAGATTTCTTTTGTGACTCTGTGTATTTGAAACAAAGGAGGGCTAACCATCTTGACTTTCTATACCCGTAGAAAGTCGGAGGATTAGGAGCCACTGAAATTTCCTATTCTTTGAATTGTCTAAATCACCCAATCAAATGCATGAGAGACCGCCTTTAAAAAGCTTTGAATCTCTATGTCTCTCTTGTGTGTGTTGTCATCTTCATTGGAGAATTATTTTCAAGAATTCTTGAGAAATCTTTCATTGCCTGTTGTTGATTTTTTGGAGCCAATTTATCTTGCAATTAGAAACATGATAAAATCTTAAAGTATTTCAATACCATCTTTCATTCTGAAATTAATTCTTTTATTCCTTGTAGGCCTCTTATTCTTGCTTTTGACCTTGTCCTCTGCATTTTCTATAACATCATCAGCAAATGAGACAACATCACCTAGATTATCAGAAATAGCAAAACATTTCAAAACAAGGAATTAGAGTGCCCTCACATGAGCAAACTCAGACCGATCTGTTCAGATCGGTTTGAAACTCATTTCGCTCTACAGTCAAAGCCCTTAGCGCGCTCACATGACACAGGCAAAATGAAACTCAGGTCAACCTGAAACTCATTTCGCTTTCTCAGGCCAGTCTGAGTTTTCAGGTCGACCTGAAATTTTCATGTGAGCAGAAAAATGTTTCATTTTGGGGCGAAAGGACTTTTCAAAGCATGTGTGATGGACATTCCAGGTGTTCCTTTGGCAATCAAAACAATAAAGATTTCATTCAAAGTCACCCAGCTGGATCTAAATGCTATGAATCAATGCCAATATCTTCCACAAAACAATCACAATTGTTCTAATAGCGGAAGGAAAGCACGCATTATTTGATATTCTCAAACTGGTCTGAAGCTGTTCATGTGAGGGGGAAGCAAATTAGCAAGCAAGGCCAATACTCAAACCGATCTGAAACTCAGATCGGTTTGAGTTTTCTCATGAAAACGATCGCTTGAAAACGATCGCTAAAGGGTTTAATAGGCCAACGGCCTCTTTATCCCTCATTATATCATATTATATTATTATGTGAGGGTAGTCTTAGACATTAAGGGTAACTTGATTAGATGAAGACCAGACAATAAGAATAACTTTCAGAAACAACTTTTGAATTAAAAAGTGGATTGGTTCATGATGAGCTGCAGAGGCAGTTGCTTCCCTTGGACAATCTAACATTGCTTCTCTCAATTCAGAAACCTTTGCTTTATATAATTTTAGTGCTAAGAAAATTTCTAGTGTTCCTAATTTTGAGTCCCCTTTTTAAGAGATCTGATTAAATGTTTCTGGTTGATTTAGGCTGCTTCAGTGAATCAGTTTCAAGGAGTCATTGATTACATCAGAAGTAGGCGGTTACAGCAATAAAAAGCAATGAAGAAGTTATCGTTGCAGCAGACATTGAAAAAACAAATCTTGTGAGGGCTAAGACTAGAACTATCGTCAGTTGCTTTGAAAATTTCTGTGGTTCCTCACATTTGGTGAAAATTTCTAAGAATCATTCAAAATTTGTTTTTATTTCCATACTAGACTAAAATAGCACCTTACGTTCATTCTCTGGATACAAAACTTGTACTTTTGGAAGAAGGACTACTTCAAGTGATAAAAACATCCTTGCATATTCAGCAAGGCTCTGTAACTCTGGATAGCCATCACAATCAAAGTCTCCAATTGGCTTGAGATAGATCTTTCCATTGGGGTACTTCTCTTTCAAAGTTGCCCCCCTCCATTGGAATTGCCCCTTGTAATATTTTGTTTTACGCGTTGAAATCCACGGAGTTTCTTCTAAAAACTGGTCGAATGTTTGCCCCTCTTCTTTATATTGTGCAAGCCAGTCATCTATGCTTGTTGGTTTTGGAACCTGGCTGAAAAGTTTAGAACTCAACAATTTTTGAAATATAACTGGTGGTGAATCCCCAAGTGCCTCAGCTGTCTCTGCTTTTGTTGGGGGATGAAATCCTCGGCAAAATGATATCTCTTTTTGTGACTCGGAGGCCGCTGTTTTTGCCCTCTTTGGCTTTGCTTCTCGTGATGCTCGTTCACTACCCTTCGACTTTCTTTTCTTGTTCACATCTGCCATTCTTTCGCCAAGCCAAGGAATTGGAGCTTTGAAGATGGATAACGTAAAATTAAGTTAGTTCTTTAAACATTGCTCTCACTTCATTTCAATCGGACTCTGCAGCCAACTTGTTTTGAAGGACCCTTTTGACTTCTTCTCGCGGAAAACTTTGTTGTTGCAGTTGTGGTCGATGTTGTTGTTGCTGCTAGCTCAGTCGCCATGGTTACATTTACCATCATCATTATTGTCGTCATCTGCACTCCTAGACCATGGGCAGTTCGGACCCTATTGTTGTGCTGTCTAAACTAACAATGCAACAAGCAAGAATGTTTGTATATATATAACGTTACAACATCGTGCTTTGGTTAGGCCCGAGCTTCAAATTCTGAATTCAAACCGAACTGCAACATCATTCCGCCTCCCAAGCTACCCCAACGAAATGCCATCGCTTTGACTCCTTGTGCATTTATGAATGAGTTCTCAGTGCACATTTCGAAAATGTAAATAAATTGAATGCAATTTTCCGTCTTTCGGGGTCTGTTGATTTTTTAAGTCAGTAAGAAAGATTTTCATCGAATTTAGTGCTTTTCTGAAAATTGTTGTGCAAAGCTTCCATGCTGGGCACTGGACGACAAAAGCACAGGAAGCCCAACGTAAGTGAAGGGGCCCTTGAATATTCTAACGTATGACTTACCAAGGTCTTTTCTTTCTTCAGATAGAATATCTTGTTGAAACTGCTTGCAAATCAGATTTTCTTGTCTTTGTCTCATATGACAGTTCGTTTTGATTTGTGCTAGTATTGCACTGTTGTATCTATTGTATACAGTAGTTATACGTATAACTATACAATCGATACAACAGTGCAAACACAAATCAAAACGAACGGCATTTCGATTATCATTATTATCATTACGCCTTGATAGCTAGCCTTCTTCGAGGCGCTGTATTGGATTGATCGACTGCAACGACGCAAAACAAAACGAATTGACTGTCATATGAGACAAAGACAAGAAAATCTGATTTGCAAGCACTTTCAACAAGATATTCTATCTGAAGAAAGAAAAGATCTTGGTCAGTCATACGTTAGAATATTCAAGGGCCCCTTCACTACAGTACGCTGGGCCTCCTGTGACAAAAGTAGCAGATAGCAGCACTCAGACTTTATGGCCTTAAATAAAGTAGAATCATTTTGCTTTTGGTTCAGTACAGATTTCCTCTCAAGAGAACGAGCTTTTGGAAAATAAAACCAGACTGAAAAGTTTCAACTTTGCGTCCTTGTGCTTAGCAAGGAAAAACAAGGAACAAAGAGAGAAATATGAAATTTGCAAAATGATGTAAAGTCATGTACTTTAAGAGTTGGTCAGAGATGTGCACAAACTGTCTTGCTGGGTTTCAATGCAAAGAAAGTGAATCCTTAGTGAAGGTCAAAATGTGATAAAACTGATGTCAGCAAAGGTTTCCCATGCAATTGCAAATTTGTTACTAGGCCTTGAAATATAATTTCTCTTAATCGGCCATAATGGGCCATAACGGGCACCGGCCATAGTGGTCGACACCGCTCATCTTAAGCCTGGTTTCCATATGATCGTAACAGTCGGCGACGCGTCGCCGAGACAGGCTCGGGGACACATCGGGGACGGTTGCGTTAAATGGGAACATTTTCTGAACGACGTCGCCGATCAGACGGGGATGGTACGGGGACGCATCGAAAAAGTTGAGATGAGTTTAAAGCGTGGTTTCCATATGATCATAACAGTGATCGTTTCCATATGTCGGCGACTGGTCGGGGACACGTCGCCGAAGCGTCGCCGACTGTTACGATCATATGGAAACCAGGCTTTACCAAGCAGATGACAAGAATGTTGCGACCTCCCACTGGAGTTACCAAAAGGGGAGTTGCCATTGAAAGAATGTAAGAATTTTCCTGAAATTACCAGTGTTCATAAAATTGTCCTTCTGCCATGACCGCGATGTCTTTGTAACTTTTTGGCCTCATACAGACATGTACTACACACCACACAGAGCCCCACAGAACATTCTGATGCCATGATTTCACTATTCACCGGTTCATCTGACGTCACCACGCATTTTCTAGATCCAGGTAGATTTCACTTGTTGCCAGGCTTCCATTTATGTATTTGACGTCACATAAATCGTTGCGATTATTTCTTACGTTTCATTTAAAACTATTGCAATAAACAACTTGCCTAATCTTCGTGCTCCTCTTTTGCTGAACTATCTTTTGCTGCAAAGATGTTCGCAAAATTGTTTCGCCGATCTTCAAATGTTAATTGCGATGGAATCAAATATTGGGATCTCCCAAGGTTACATCGCAATTCGTACTCTAATAAGCAAGAGAAAGTTGCTCAAATTTTGAGCAAGAAGAAAGCTGATATTAACGAGACAGATAAGAAGCGAGGAAGGTGAGTCTTTATGAAGCTGGAATATGCATTACCGTCTTATTGTGGCATGATTTTTGGCAAAATTCGTTTGCTGCATTTGTAGCATAATCATTTTGTAGCTTCGTATGGTTTGTATCGAATTCGATAGAATCCTAATTTGATCCCGAGTGTTGTATCCTAAACTATTTATAGAGTTTAAATTTTGTCTGCTGGTTTGTAACTATTTATAAAGTTTAAATTATTCGGCCAGCCAACATAACATAAGCGCAATGGAGTGGAAAAGAAAATAATGGCAAGAAGACATAATTTAAATCATTTTGTAGCTTTCCTATTCTTAATGGCTGTCACCACGAGTTTAAAGTTTTCATGTTACCGCAAATTGCTTGGTTTACCTTCAAGCACAGAATACATACTTTAGTCATTTGCATGCAATGTTACAGGCAAATTTTGCAAGCTACTGAAAAAGTAATCCATTCAGACTAGAAGAATAAACCAAGGAAAGACCTAAAGACCTACTGCTTAAGGAAAAGTACGTCATGATGACGTACTGAATCCTAATTTCAAATGTATTCAATATCTAGAAATCTCTCATCGAAACTGAGTTTTTAATAAATGATTACGCTAAAGATGGCAGAGAGGAACTTTTTGCCAAGATTTATCGCGTTCTAATTAAGAATCATAAACGATTCTATAGGAATTCGATTGAAGAATGCAATGTATCTTGGAAAATTTTCCTGGCCGCCATGTTGCATTTTCTCCAGATCTACTACATTTCCTCTCCAATGGGCGTTATCTTATAAGCAGAACCAGGTGCTACGTTCATGCAATTTTGGTTCAGTACCTCAATTTGATTTTAACTCTCTTACTCTCATAGAACTGCACTGCATTATGGGTGTCTTGGTGGTGCAACTGAAGTAGTTAAACTCCTTCTAAAATCCAGCCCTGATATTCACATTATTACAGATAAGCTTGGTTATAAGCCTCTTCATCTCGTAAGTTTGTTTATATTGCCAGAATTATTTAAATTTATGACAAGAATATTTTAATGCAGATGTTTAAGGACATAATTTTGCTTTTCCTTACGTTTAATGTTTAATGTTTAAGATGTAATGACATGATTTATGTCAATAATCATGGCACAGATACAAAATTCAGCAAATCATGACGTTGCCTCAAATGCCTATCAGTAAACATAATGCTTCAAAAGTATTGTCACATAGGCGGTTGTGGAACAAATCAAGCAAAGACTGTATCTATGCGAGAGATAAAGATAGGTTAAGATTTGCTCCCATGCTTTTATGCAAGAGGCATAGCAAATACCGGCAAATACTTTTACACCACATTAGAATCAAATCAAGGCAAACCTTTTCTTCAAACCAAAATACTGATTTTATAATGTGGAATCTTACAGCTCAGTGAAAAAGCATGTGATAGAAGTGAGGAACAAGCCATTGAAAGAGAGAGAATTTCACAGATCACAACTGGACTTATGGCCCGAATACATGAGAGCTTTCACCATAGGGCTGAGATTTCAGCCCTCCTGTGCGAGGTGAAAAATACTCGCGATTACATAGGATTTTTCAACCCAGGGCTGGAATCTGCGCCATGTGTCGATTTAGTTTTTCAGTAAAGACAGTCCAGTATTTGATGATGCTTGTGCATCCGATGTAAAACAAAAGGGATTAGGCGATAATTAGGTATCACAATAAGGATTAAATTTTCATCACTGGTAGAGCAAAGAGGGCTGAGATTTCAACTTGTGGTGAGTTTCAACTCAGGGCTGAAAATTTCCCATGTAATCAACGAGGACAATTTACAAAAGAGGAGAGCTGGAATTTCATCTCGGGTAAGCTGGCTGAAATCCCAGCCCTATGGTGAAAAGTCCCATGTAATCGGGCCCTTAAAAGCGCTTAGATTAGGAATTTAAAGGAACTGAGTCCATCTAAATACTTGTGCGTAAACGCTGTCCAGAATTTTTGCTGACATACCGCTGACGGCCCTTTGTTCTCGCTCAATAATGCTGAAGTCATTAGCAGTAGAGACCAAAGACTTCTTAATCCTTGCATTATCCTAAGGAATTTCTTTGGTTTAATTTCAATAGGGATTAAGTGACAACTTTTGTTTTATAATTGAAGAGAAGTTGATATTGGCCATCTGCGTGCAATTTATGGGGACTCAACGCATTCAAGTTTCCATATAAAGACTCTTTACATTGTTTGAATGATTGGTTCCCGATTCCTTGGTACCCTTGAAGTTTCCTCGATTCTTCCAGGCGATCAACAATGGCTACTTAGAAGTCGTCCAAGTTTTCGTGGCAAATGGTCATGATTTTATGGAGAGACTACAAACTGGAGAAACTCTATTGCATTATTCAATCACGAAGAAACAAGCTGAGATTGCGGAATATCTTGTGAAGAACACAAAAATTGATATAAACGCACTTGACTGGGTAAGCATTGAAATCAATAATATAAATGAACGCTGATAACAAGACGTGGCACATATTTGCTTTATTCGAACAGTCAGTAATAATATCGGGCATCACTTTTCTTATCATATTGCATTATATTAATCTTCAAGTGTGTATCAGACTTTGTCTACTCAAATGTGGCTCATCTCGTTTGTTCCCTTCTTGCCACTTTTGGTATCATGTCTCTTTTCAGAACATGTTGTTTCAGTTCGTTTGGCTTTTCCAACTTGCAAAAATTTTGCTTCATGTTTCTCGCATGATGTCAATTGTCCTTGTCCCATCTTGCTTCATTTTGGCTCACATTGTCTCATTCGATCCCTTTTAATATCATATTGTTACTTCTCATCTCATCGGTAATTTCAATGGTCTCTTCTTGCCTCATCTTTTCTTGGACTTTTACATTTCTTCACTAGACTAATTTTCTTGTTTTGGTCTTGTCTCAATTTTCCCTTCTTATCCCGTCCAATTCATTTAATTCATTTCCCACGATGAACTGATGAATTACACATGTAGGCTTGCAAGGGGCTTCCTCTGGTCACCAAGTTGTTTCTTTTTTGACACGAGGCAACTCTTTGCTAGTAGACATTTGGTCTCCTCAAATTACCAACTTTTCACTTTGCTCGGCCCTGACTGGCCTTATTTTGTGTCTTCTCTGCTTTATATTGATACTTGTTTCGTTCTGCCTTGTAGAGTGCTCGGAGGCAGCTACATGAGGGAATGGTAAGGGGACGACTCCTTCCTCCACTTTGCCATATGACAACCCTTACAATTGATCTGATTTCGTTGAGTACATATCAAGGAGGGTTTACGTAGTCGTCTTTAGAGTTTAATTCAATAAAAATATGTTTGTTGCGTGTGGTACTAGTATGCAAATTGAACGATAATACTGTAAATTAAAGATTTAAGTATCAAATGTAGCGTAAACGTTAAAAACACGACGTTTCAAGCATATACTCGTTATCAAGACAACGACTTGATAACGAGTATACGCTCGAAACGTCCTTTTTTTTAACATCTACGCTACATTTGGTACTTAAATCTTTATTTTACAGTATTATCATCTTTAGAGTTTGATAGACAAATAAGGATGTTTCTTTAGGGTAAAAATGATGCTCCTGAGCATTAGAGAACATGGTCCTAGAATTTTTCCATCTGCACTTTTCCCTCCACTGGGAGTGTTGCCTTTTTCCGTACCCAACCTTTTCTCTTGTTTGCTTATCTCTGCCCTATAGCCCTATCTCTGCTATTGCCCTATCTATGTCTTATCTCTGCCCCACATTGCATTGACCATTTTTGTTGGTCTGCTCAAATATTTTCTCGTCCCCAGTCCATCTTCCTTGCCTCTGTATATTCTTTTCTTTCTTGTTGTCTCATTTTCTTGTCATCTCATTTTTCTCTCACTTTTTAGCTCCTTTTGATTCTCCTTCTTTTGTTCGTTTCATTTTACTTTAGCTTTTCTCTCCTTGTCTCTAATTTTGATTTATCTCTCCTTTCCACCTTACTTTATCTTTTGTCTCTTTGATTGAAATTCTATTCTCGTACTGTCTTTATCTTAATTCAACATTTGTTCTTCGGTTCATCCTATTTTTCTAGTCTTGCCTAATTCTTGTTACATCGTCTTGTCTCATGTTGGTTCACCATGTTTCATCCCTTTCCACGATGATTTCTTCTTTTCTCTAACTTTGATGGACACTCAATCCATCTTAGGTTTTGTTGTTTGGTCCTATTTTGTCTCATCTATATGCTATTGCTTTATCTTGTTTCATGTTGGCTCACCTTGTCTCATTCAATCCCACCTTGCATCATATTGTCACATCTCATCAATCGTCTCTCATATTCCCACATTTTCTTGTTTTGTCTTGTCCTGCTTTTCTCGTCTTGACGAATTTGCAGGCCCTTTCTTGTATTGGTTTATTTGGTCTTATCCCTTCTCTTCTTTCCTTTGAGTTTTCTGCCTTTCTACCCATATTAATATTACAATAAACGATAATAATGATAATCACAAATATAACTGGATAAAGATATACAACCCACATAAGAGCTGTGTTCCCAGCCAAAATTAAAGAACATAATCAGGGAAAAGCCTACCCCTAAGAAAAGCATTATCCATAGGGCGTTTCAGAAAAAACGTAACCCAGTTTCATTCGAGATTCTTCAGGAAAATGATAAGATTTGAATCGATTTGATGCATACCATCTGAAAGTACTATCTATCTTCTTTCCAATGATATCTTGGTTTGGGGATTAATTGAATTTTTCATTCCTTAATTGACGTTTTTGTACGTATGATCTATTTTAGATGCCGGAAAGTGATAGGGCATTTACATAGATGATAATCCACCATCGTGAGAGCATATTTTATAACTATCTACCAATGCGTCTCATGAGAATGAAATTGTCTTTTCCCCTCCTCAAGACATCACCTCAAGTGCCTCTAGACCTGAAATATTTTGAAAAAATTTCATAATTTTTGGCTAGAAAAGGGGGTTGTTTTTGCCTTTGCAGCATGCAGCATTTGAAAATGGCCATACTTAAGAAAGTATCAATTTAATGATAGATATTTCCATTAATGTATCCAAACTGCATATCATTATGCAGCAGAATGATTGTACTTTCAGATGGTATACTTTGCATCTGCTCAAATTTTGTCAATTTTTAAGATTTTAAAGTATTGTTGGGTTGTGTTTTTTCTGAAACACCCTGAGACAAAGAAGCACTCGTGCATCTTTTACAATGAAAGTTTCAACACTTTTAGCTACGGTCTCTCTTCAAAAATGTAGTAAGATTACTTGTCGTCACTTCACTAGCCTGTTAACCAGACCCAATTTCAAAGGAAATAGTGGTCTGTTCAATACCGCCATAAAGCTTGTTCAAGCCTCGTTTGAGAATTGCTCAGAATAATTTGCTGATATTTGTAAAGAAACCATTTATCTACGAAGCCCTTTGAAATTTTTCTGTAAGAGAATACTACAGTCTGAATACAATTTGATTACGCTTTGTCCTGCCTTGCAAAGAAAGTTAATCTTTGACCCGTGGCTCCAATTATGGAATTGATTGCTCTGTCTCCCTTGCTGCCTAAATCATTTGGCTGTTTGTTTTCAAGATAATATTTTGAAATGTGAGATAATTATGTGCATACATTTTCCGCAAAACTTGGAAAACAGCCCTGGTGAAAATGAGGCTCTGAACACGATTTGATTCAATATTTAACAGACCACTATTTCCTTTGAAATAGGGTCTGGTTAACAGGCTATCACTTCACGAGCTTCCAATGGCTGCAGGTGACATTTCACGAGCTTCAAATGTGTCTCTTTTTAACTCGTCGCATTTCTTTCCCTTTTATAGCATGAAACAACTGCATTACATATGTCTGCTAGTAAAGGCTTGCCTCGCGTTACCAAAGTGCTGATTGAATGTGGAGCCATAATTGATGCAAGAGATTGTTATGGAAGGTAAGAAGCAGCATCAAAAATTGTGTCATCTTGGCAAAAAAACTATGTATCATTAAGAGGATTTGAATTGAACACTATCTCAAGCTAGACGCCTCGTAAGATTTGCATAAACGCATATTCGCACATGCAAAGTGACTTTATTTGTAAGGCCTGGTTCACACTAGGTCTTTGAGTCGTTAGGGTCGTGCAAAAGATCCAGAAGACACAGACTCAGAGTATGAGTCCTTTGTCTTTTGGGTCTTTCTGAACGACCCTAACGACCCAGAAGAGACCTAGTGTGAACCTGGCTGAAAGATTTCAGGTTGCATCTAATTTGAGACAAGATAGGATTCAAATGTTTTAGCCGATTTTTCCTCGTGGCCCATGGCCGGAAACCTTCAAAGCCTCATTTTCACGGACCAATCAGACAGCGAATAAGCGAAGAAGACAGAAGGAATGTGTGAAGATTTTTCTAGATCTAACAACCTTCATAAAATGCAACCAGGACAAAAAACTGCTTGAAATTTCCCTGATTTTGTTGAAAAAATCTACTCGCCAGATGTTTTGGTGTCCAGATTCGGATGCCGGTTTAGATATTGGCATTTGACATTGACTGAATGATCTTTGAACAAATTTACACTGGGCCAGAGATAGGATCGAATTATTCTTCATTCCCAGGACACCACTGATGGCTGCTGCAGCAGACGGAGAAGATGTTTGTGCCATCCTTCTTCTGAATTATGGTGCCAGTACCAGCCTGGTTGACAAGCAGGGCTTTGATGCCAGCTCTTGGGCTAAAAAAGAAAAAAATCACCGGTATGTTTGTATTAGACTCATTTTTATAGTGCAGTTTCGCTCATGTCGCAACAATCACTGAAGGGTCACTGAAGCAACAACGATACCATCAATTCAGTTTCATGAGCAAAAGTGAATGAATTGAAATTCTCGTGGGAATCTGTATGCAAAATTCGCTAAAACTTTATGAAGCCCTTAAGTGGGTGTGGTTCAGTGGTAGCACGCTCCTGGGGGGGGGGGGAGGAGTAACTTTAAATAAAACTCAAACTCAAACTTTTCATTCACAGCAATAAACTTTGTACATTGTATTAAAAGAAAGAACCGCTAATTAAGATAAATCTGCAAAATTATTTATAACAGATATACAGTTCAATAAAGTTTTGCTGTCGGACATATGGAAAGAACTATGAAGGAGCTATCTAGGCCATATGCCCGATTTGATGTGTAAGAAAGTGTACAGTATATGTCTTATTTAGAATGAAAAGAAAGTTCAAACTACCAACAAATAAGGATAAGAAAGTATCAATAGGTTAGTATTATTAGTAAGTGTTTGATCGTCATATCAATAATATAGTAGTGCAATGCATGATATTAGGTTTGCATGGTAATAAGGTTCGAAAATAGGCAGGTCACGGGGTGTGTCATTTCGACTTCTGAAATCACACGCTAAACTTTGGAAACTTTTTGTCAAAACGATACCCCAAAACTTACAGGCCATTCAAGTAAATGCCGTAAAGTTGTGACAACACTCTAAAAATTAACCAAGTATGTGAAATCTGATCAAAATCAATATCCTAAAAGTTATTTTTCTAAATTTAGACCCCAAAATTTATATCTGTTAGTGATTTCACAAAAAATGACAAGTTAAAATGTATTTTCTGCTCGAGAAAGGGGACACCAAAAATGGGACATCTCGCATTGTTGTATATGGTAGTTTCCCTCCCACCCATCCCCCCGGGAGCATGCTTGACTACCAACCTGCAGGTTGGTACTTTAAAGGGAATCGACATGGTTAAAAGCTGGCCCGGGCCAGGTCAAAAATATAATCTATTGTACTCGACAGCTTAGACGCATCCGGTTTCATTGTGTAGCTAAAGAAACAATGGATTTGTGGGCGTTTCTCTGGCCTATTTATAGCGACTATGGGATATACCTATGTCTATTCCCTTTAAGTCCCGTCCAGCTGAGCCTGTCGCCAACTGTCTGCAATTCCAATCTAAAAGAATCATGAAACGATGATGATGATGATGATGATGATGATGATGATGATGATGATGATGATGATGATGATGATGATGATGATTATGATTCATGAAACATATCTTAGGAACAAACTAAATATGGTTTGATACGCATACGGGAAGGGTAACAACTCTCCGAACTTTGCGCGACTATGATTTTTAGCTACCCGTACTCTCTGGTAAGGAGAAACGTTTTGGTAACTGGCGATTATCGGTTGCGTTTACCAAATATGGGCATTTTCCAAAACGGGGGTTCGAGCTTTCATTGAATTACACGTACTGCAGTCTTTTACTCTATCTACTGATCTCCACTTTGAAATGGCATGATTTTATTATGATTATCACAATTAAAAGGACTGTTCATGGCAAGGTGATTGAAGAAGATGTGAAATCTTTATTTCATACCTTCCAAAGTCGGGGGTCGAACCCTAAATCGGTGCCAAAACAATATAATTTCCAACTTGGTGTCTTAATCATCATTCTTTTCCATCAAAAATATGAAAACAATTCTTTGTTAACTCTCTCTCTCTTACTTAGCAAGTTTTCAATAATCTGTTTCTTCAGTTTAAGAAGAGTGTGAAGTAGATGTTTTCGAGCATCCCAGATTTTTTGATGAATTCTCAAATGCAGTGAAGAGACGTTTTATTGCAACTGCAGGTCTCCGTTAAAGTCTCACTTCGAATAGATGTTTGAAAGGATTGTAAACGTTCTGATGAATTGTCACATTTATCAAATAGTTGTAAATAAACTTCTCCTTCAGTTTAACAAGTGTTTTAAGCAGATGTTTTTGAACATCCCAGATTCTGTGATAAATTCTCACGTCTAGTGAATCGACGTTTCGTTGCAAATTCAGCTCTCTGCTGAAGTCTCCCTTTGATGTAATAGATGTTTGAAATGATTTCAACGTTCTGTTGAATTGTCACATCTATTATGCAGTTGTCAATAATCTATTTCTTCAGCTGAACAAGTGTTTGAAGTAGACGTTTTTTAGCATCCCAGATTTTGCGATGAATTCTCACATGTAGTGAATAGTCGTTTTATTGAGACTGCAAATCTCCGTTGAAGACTCACTTCGATGGAATAAATGTTTTAAATTATTTAAATGTTCTGCTGAAATGTCACATTTATTATTTAATCGTCAGTAATCTTTTTCATCAGTTTAACGAGTGTGTGAAGTGGATGTTTTTGAGCATCTCAGATTCTGTGATGACTTCTCACATGTAGTTAATAGTAGTTTTGTTGCAACTTCACCTCTCTGCTGAAGTCCCATCTAGGTGGAATAGATGTTAGAAAGGATTTAAACGTTCCGTTGAATTGTCACATTTATTATTGAATAGTCAATGATCTTTTTATTCAGCTTTACAAGTGTCTGAAAAAAATGTTTTTTTAGGATCCCAGACTCTGTCATGAAATCTCACATCTAGTGAATAGACGTTCTGTTGCAACTTCAACACTCTTCTGATTTCTCATTTAGATTGAATAGATGTTAGAAAGGATTTAAAACGTTCCGTTGAATTGTCACATTTATTATGCAGTAGTCAATAATCTTTTTCTTCAATTCAACAAGTGTTTTGAAGTAGATATTTTTGAGCATCCCAGATCATGCGATGAGTTCTCACACGTGTAATTCAATTAAACCTCTAACCCTAGTTTTGGAAAAAGACCATATTTGGTAAACGCAGCAGATTTTCGCCAGTAACCAAAAATTTTCTCCTTACCAGAGGGTATGGGTAGCTAAAAATCATAGTGGCACAAAATTCGGAGAGTTTTTACCCTAACCGTATTCTTCGCCTTGTCTATGTCGATTCTGGGGCGCTTACAATAGCACAGAACGGTATAAATACGATAACAACATTTCAGGTTCACAATAATGGTTAGAAAGTAGCTATTTGATTGGCTGACTACCGTGAAATTGGATGATTTCCGCGTGCTTTCAGCAACCAGTAAGGATTTGAGCTGTATGCTCGTCAAGACTGAACACTTTAAGTTGATTTGAATATGGACAGAAGGGAAAGAAAAAAAGACTAACTTATTTACTATAGGTAGGATCCTAGTTTGTACTCTTTTATGGATTTGTTGTATCATTTCAGAGTGGCTATCTTATTCAATTCAGGAGGCTGATAGCTCCATAGCCTGAGGCTTTAACAGTTATGGCTCGGTTGCCGAACCGATTTACAGTTTTTGGTATTACAAAATTGTTACTGTAGTGGATGAGATACTGATGAACTGAAGACTGGACCTGGTCTGAACAAGGGCGATATGAAATGCGTAGTTCTGTTTAAAAAGGACGTGGTTTGGTTTAAAAAGGAAGCTGCGAGAGAAACACAGTCTGCAGAGGCAAACTTTGGGCCATTAAAAGGGGAGAAAGATGATGTTTACAGAGCTGTAAGGACAATAAATGCCATGGAAAGCTTGAAGGTAATGCCAGTAAGGTATGAACAATTTCTCGTAGCAAACATGTGAGCGAATTCGGCCTAGAAACACTTGCTCTCCTGATCGGGCCTAAACGCACGTTTCATATCGCCCTTGGTCTGAAATAGATTTTGAACACTTTCAGGCATCTTTGCTTTATTGTGCGTGTGTAGATGTATCAGTTTTAAGATTTTCAACTCATATTGATCTGAAACGTTCAATTCTTTATGGTGTTAGTTGAAGCAAAGTAGTTTTGTGCTGTAAGATTTTGATGATACTATTTTTGAGTGTCTGCATTCGTTTCATGAACTTTTTAGAAGCATCACCGTAAATTTCGATGCCATAATCTATTTACGTTGAATGAATGCATTATATAGTGTGGTCACGTGGAGAGGAAAGACCACGAAGCTGCTTCTACAAGCTGAGCTTCTCAGTTTCTTAAAACTGCTTATAGATGCTGGGCAGAAACAAAAACAAATACCAAAAACAACGCGGTCTTCTGTGAATACTTATCATCTCATTGAAGAGAACGGTGGCATTCCAAGCTACAGTTGTGCCAAATATATCTAACATCCAAAGGATCGTAAGGCAAAATTCAAACTAGAAAGCTCTTCTTTCCCACAAACTCATGACATTAGCTGCGACTACCAGCAAATGAACACTGCGTCATGGCGTCTTTGCACACGGGTATTATCTGCACACAGTCAGAATAGAAGCGTTTCTTCGTGTAAGGTATAAATTCAGTGTAGAATTGTAAATTTAGGTACAAGATGAATCTGGATAGGTTTGGTAGGGATATGACTCAACAAATGTCAGGTGCTCAATAAATGTCAAAATCATGTTACTGCTGGAAGAAATTTACAAGCAGCAGAACACATTTATTGGCAGGATAAAGTATATATCATGAAATATCATTAATCAGTGTCCCCAGTATTTGGAAAGAAAATCTGTAATCATTAGTTAAGTCTAACTGAGCGTTTCTCTTTGATTTAGCAAAATACCTTGTGTGCATTGGTTGACAACTGAAAAAATCTTGTATAATTATTTTCAGGATCGTTGCATACATTCAAGATGCTTGCGTGGAAAGAGAGTTAATGAATGATACAAAGCACCCCAGTGGTAAGAAACATAATCAACTTCTATTATCATACAAATGTGGCTGTTATCAGTTCTGCTTTGTTGTCAAATCTAGAAATCTTCCAGTAAATCTGAGCGATAAATCCACAGGGAATCCACTGCTAAGATTGCTCTCTGAAAGTAAAATCCGATCGTTTCCTTCGTAAGAGATAGATTTAGAGCCGTTTTTCGTTTCTTTCGTCAATGATCAGATGATATGAGCGATTTTGAAAATTTCTTTGTTTTCTCTCTTCACTCTTTCTTCTCTTCCCTTCTCCTCCGCATTTTCCTTTTTGATTCTTTCCCGTTCCCATGCGCCTCCGCACTTCCCGTTCCATCACACTGCGCCATCGCAGAGGAAAACAGAGAAAATTTTCAAAATTGCTCATATCATGGTCATTCAAAATATTATGTTCATATCTTCTGATCATTGACGAAAGAAGCGAAAAACGGATCTAAATCTATCTTTCACCGAGAAAACGATAGGATTTTACTTTCAGAGAGCAATCTTAGTATTGGATTCCCTGTGACAAATCATATGATAATGTGACATTTCAATCAAGAAACTTTCGATTAAGGGTATAAGTTATTCTATAAGACCAAGGTCAACAATAGCTTAAATTAAAGCAAAGAACGTACAATGCAGGTGATTCAATACGGTATGAACTCCAATATAAAAGGACCAGGTTAGTAGGTAACGATCGTGCTCTGTTATACCAAAAAGAGGTAATGCCCGGGCGTTCACCTATATGCGAATCAATATGGAAAATGGAAAACATTATTCGTTTACATTTTCAGTTATAAGGCCATGCAATTATATACTGCATTCACACTGACACAGTAAAACCGGCTTATCTAAACCAGCTTAAATTTCAACCAATCAAATGCATTGGATTTGCTGGGTTAACCAATTGGAAGGCTCCATTCAGTAACCTGGTTTATTTTAAGCTGGTTTAAATTGCAGTCTGAATAGGGTAATAGTTGCGTCTTTGTGGTATGGATGGCTGTCAATTCAAACTTCTCTTCCTTCATCATCGATTTGGTCCATTCTTTGTATGTTTCCGCTGTATGTAATGATGAAGCACGATAGCATGAAACCTCAGTGAAGATAGAACTGTGCTGGGGCCCAGGAGTTGTTGTAGGCATTTGTACCTCTACCTGTAGTTATGCTAAATAAAGAGAAATTTGTCATCGCTCAGATACTGAGTAACTCAAATATAACCGTCTTTGAATCATTGAATATTTAACTGCAGATAGTGGAAAGAGTTCTGGTATACCCCTGATGTAAAGATGTGAATTAACTTTTATTCAAGGTGCAGAAAACAGCGAAGTTATCAAGATTCGTCATTGTCCTGAAGATCAAAAATCTTTAAAAGATCAGCAAGATGTTGAGCTCAAAGTCATCGAGAGCAATCAACTGTCAAGCAATGATAGTGGCTACCAAAAAGAGGGGAGCGTCTCCACTGTTGGCTTGCATGGCCCCCACGACACGAATCAAGAGCCCAAAGAAGCGCCTACAACTTTGCAGTCAAAGGAAAAGGAAAGACAGCTCTCGACCCTTGAAAGAGATGCTCTGGAATACACCGGTGATGTTTTGGGATATCTTGATGATGAAGCCCTTATAAAACACTGGTCATCAGTTACAACAAAGCTAACTCCTACCTCTAACAGCTCACAATTGCCACCTACTGATTTAAAAGACGAGCGAGTTGGAGCTCGCGGCCTCTCTTTGCCCGTAGTTACTGAGATTGAGCCACTAATACCCATCAAAGCGGGCCTACGTCATACCACTGACAGCTTACCATTGCCACCTGGTAATGTAAAAGACTCACCAACTGGAGCTGTCAGCTTTACAGTTTCTGCAGTCACAGAGATTGAGCCACTGGTAGGTGAAACTGGAAGCCTAAATCCTACCTCTGAAATCACCCACTTGTCACCTACTGAAATTGAAGACGAGCCAGTTGGAGCTTTCAACTCGACAGTTTCTAAAGCAACTGAGATTGAGCCACTGGTAGATGCAAATGAAAACCTAGACCATATCTCTGAAGTCATCCAGTTGCCACCTACTGACATGGAAGACGAGCCAGTTGGAGCTCTCAGCTCGACAGTTTCTAAAGTGACTGAGATTGAGCCACTGGTAGATGCAACTGAAGACCCAAGTCCTATCTCTGAAATGACCCAGTTGTCACCCACTGACATTGAAAACGAGCCAGTTGGAGCTCTCAGCCTGACAATTTCTGAAGACACTGAGATTGAGCCACTGGCAGATGCAATTGAAAACCAAGGTCCTATCTCTGAAATCGCCCAGTTGTCACCTACTGATATCGAAGACGAGCCAGTTGGAGCTCTCAGCTTGACAGTTTCTGATTTCACTGAGGTTGACCCACAGGTAGATGCAACTGAAAACCCAAGTCCTACCTCTGAAATCACCCAATTGCCACCTAGTGACATGGAAGACGAGCCACTTGGAGCTCTCAATTCGACAGTTTCTAAAGCAACTGAGATTGAGCCACTGGTAGATGCAACTGAAAATCTAAATCATACCTCTGAAATCACCCCATTGCCACCTACTGAAATGGAAGACCAGCCAGTTGGAGCTCTCAATTCGACAGCTTCTAAAGCAACTGAGATTGAGCCATTGGTGGATTCAACTAAAAATCTAAATCATACCTCTGAAATCACCCATTTGTCACCTACTGACATGGAAGACGAGCCAGTTGGAGCTCTCAGTTCGACAGATTCTGAAGTGACTGAGATTGAGCCACTGATGGATGCAACAGAAAATCTAAATCACACCTCTAAAATCACCCAATTGCCACCTACTGAAATGGAAGACGAGCCAGTTGGAGCTCTCAGTTCGACAGATTCTGAAGTGACTGAGATTGAGCCACTGATGGATGCAACTGAAAATCTAAATCACACCTCTAAAATCGCCCAATTGCCACCTACTGAAATGGAAGACGAAGCAGTTGGAGCTCTCAGTTCGACAGATTCTGAAGTGACTGAGATTGAGCCACTGATGGATGCAACTGAAAATCTAAATCATACCTCTAAAATCACCCCATTGCCACCTACTGATATGGAAGACGAGCCAGTTGGAACTCTCAGTTCGACAGATTCTGAAGTGACTGAGATTGAGCCACTGATGGATGCAACTGAAAATCTAAATCATACCTCTAAAATCACCCAATTGCCACCTACTGAAATGGAAGACGAGCCAGTTGGAGCTCTCAGCTCGACAGATTCTGAAGTGACTGAGATTGAGCCACTGATGGATGCAACTGAAAATCTAAATCATACCTCTGAAATCACCCAATTGCCACCTACTGACATGAAAGACAAGCTAGTTGGAGCTCTCAACTCGACAGTTTCTAAAGCAACTGAGATTGAGCCACTGGTAGATGCAACTGAAAATCTAAACCATACCTCTGAAATCACCCATTGGCCACCTTCTGACATGGAAGAGGAGCCAGTTGGAGCTCTCAGCTCGACAGTTTCTAAAGTGACTGAGATTGAGCCACTGGTAGATGCAACTGAAGACCCAAGTCCTATCTCTGAAATCGCCCAGTTGTCACTAAATGACATTGAAGACGAGCCAGTTGGAGCTCTCAGCTTGACAGTTTCTGAAATCACTGAGATTGAGCCACTGGCAGATGCAATTGAAAACCCAAGTCTTATCTCTGAAATCGCCCAGTTGTCACCTACTGACATTGAAGACGAGCCAGCTGGAGCTCTCAGCTTGACAGTTTCTGAAATCACTGAGGTACAGCCACTGGTAGATGCAACTGAAAACCTAAGTCCCACATCTGAAGTCACCCAGTTGACATCTACTGAAATTGAAGACAACCGAGTTGGAGCTCTCAGCCTGACAATATCTGAAGACACTGAGACCCAGCCACAGGTAGATGCAACTGAAAACCCAGGTCCTATCTCTGAAATCGCCCAGTTGTCACCTACTGACATTGAAGACGAGCCGGTTGGAGCTCTCAGCTTGACAGTTTCTGAAGTCACTGAGGTTGAGCCACTGGTAGATGCTACCGAAAGCCTAAGTCCTACCCCTGAAATCACCCAATTGCCACCTACTGACATGGAAGACGAGCCAGTCGGAGCTCTCAGCTTGGCAGTTTCTGAAGTCACTGAGGTTGAGCCACTGGTAGATGCTACCGAAAACCTAAGTCCTACCCCTGAAATCACCCAATTGCCACCTACTGACATGGAAGACGAGCCAGTCGGAGCTCTCAGCTTGACAGTTTCTGAAGTCACTGAGGTTGAGCCACTGGTAGATGCTACCGAAAACCTAAGTCCTACCTCTGAAGTCACCCACTTGGCATCTACTGAAATTGAAGGCAACCCAGTTGGACCTCTCAGATTGACGACTTCCGAAGATGCTGAGACTGAGTTACTGGTAAATGCAACTGAAAATCTAGATCCTACCTCTAAAATCACCCAATTGCCACCAACTAACTTTGAAAGTGACCCAGTTGAAGCTCTCAGCTTAACACTTTCTGGACACATTGAGATTGATCCACTGGTAGATCAGACTGAAAACCTAAATCCTACCTCTGAATTCATCCAGTTGCCACCTACTGACTTTGAAAATGACCTACTTGGAGCTCTCAGCTTGACAGTTTCGGAAGTCACTGAGATTGAGCCACTGGTAGATGCGACTGACAACCTAAATCCTACCTCTAAATTCACCCTGTTACCACCTACTGACTTTGAAGATGGCCCAATTGAAATGCAACTTAATTCTTTCATGGAGAGTCATCAATTGTCAAGCAATGATGGTAGCTGCCATAAAGAAGGAAGTGTCTCTGCTGTTGGCTTTTTGAGGCTCAAGGACTTCAATTCGGAACGAAAAGAAATGCATACAAATTTGCAGTCAAAGGAGCAGGAAAGAGAGCTCTCAACTCTGGAAAGAGATGCTCTTGAATACACTGGTGATGTTATGGGGTATCTTGATGACGAAGCTCTCATAAAGCACTTGTCACGCCAATCCAATACTTCAATGACAGAATCCATAGCTCCTGTGAATGGACTATTAGTATCTAGTTCTACATTTGCCACGGAGACAATAAAAGCAGAAATGGAAGATATGAAGCCAGCAAGTCTCAATCAGTGCCATTTGCAAGAGATTGAGATGGAAACATTCCTTCCTGCAAAGACAAACATGGCAGGTAACGAAATGTCAACTTCATCGTTTACAAATTTCCAAGAAGAGCCAATTGGAGCCCTCAGCATGTCAGGCACTGAACGGTCTAAAAAAGAACAAATTGTACCTGAAACTAAGACCTTGATTTCCATCTCAGATTTCTCACCATTGCCATCTACTAATGTACAAGAAGAACGGACTGGAGTTATTGGCTTTTCAAATCCTGAAGTCGTTGAGATGGAGGCAGTGATACCTGCTAATACAGATCCAAATCCTATCCATGAAGTTTATCGATTTCCATCTCTTGACGTTGAAGACAAACCAGTTAGATCCCTTTGGAAAACAACTGAGATTGAGCCAAGGGCACATTCAACAGAAAAAATGAATCCTGTTCCTGGAGTCTCAAAATTGGCACAAACTAATATGCAAGACAAACCAACTGTTTCTCTTCAAATGTGCACAATGGAGAAAGCCAAAGTCTCATCAATGACTCTGGATGAGCCATTAATTGCTAATTTTGATGAAATCAAGGCATTGGGACGTAATGACATGAACACACCAACTGAATTAGCTGAGGTTGAGCTTTTGGTTTCTGAAACAACGAACGCCAATCCAGTCCTAGAAATCTCGACATTTTTTTCGAAGAGTTTCCCAGATGAGCCAAATGCATCTCTGACACAATTAGCCACAGATGCACACAGCGGACATTACAACGACTCCACCGCTAGTTCTGCTCAGGTCCAACCATCACTTGCCAATAAAAGGAACAAGAAAAAGGGGAAACGTAAAAAGTTAAAACAAAAGAAAGATGCTAAAAATATGAATAATCGGGAAACTGAAAATAAAGAATTAAAAGATGAGGTCACTTTTCTGGATGGTTGGACTGATGCATTAAATGATGTCATTCGAAGTTTGCAGGAGGATGTCCATGACCTCATGGTGCAGAAGTCTGAATTGGAGGAAAGACTTGAAAGCAAAGAAGGAAGATGCAGAGAACTTCAAGAAAGCGTAGACAAACTGTTGATTGAAAACAAGGCCCTTTCCAATAGATGCAATTGCTGTTGGAAAAACGACAAAGTGGCCAATTTTCAAGAAACACACCAAAATGAAATGATCTCAAACAATGTTTCCCATCTACAAGATCATGAGAAACAAGCTTGCAATGACAGCAAAACTCATTTGGAGCAAGAGGACGAGAGCCCACAAGCATTATATAGCAGAGATAGCACGTTGGAAATGAAGGCCAAGGACCTGAGTGAAAGAAATGAAGAATTACTGCTAGAGCTAGGGAAAGCAAGAAGCGAATTAGGACAATTGAAACTGGAGAAAAAAGATCTTCTTATTGAGCATGACATCATGAAAGGCATGCTTGAAGAAGTAAATAATCTGGACTGCCAAAGCATAGATCTAGTGAAGCAAAATGAACAGCTACAGAAGGAGGTTGATCGTCTCCACAACATAAGTGCAGAATTGGATGCACAATCTCTTGATAATATGAAGTTGAGAACCCAAGTCAGTTTTATGGGTGCTGAAGTGATTGAAATTCAGGAGAGGTGTGATAAACTTACTTCCAAAGCAAAGGATTTAGACAGATTGAAAATGGAGAATTCAACTCTGCAAACTAAGATCAAAGGCCTACTTGCAGAACTTGACTTGATGAAAACGAATGCTAAGAAAACGATGAATATGACCAAAGAACACATTGATCTGCGAAAGGAAAATGAAGTTTTGAGACAAAACGTTACTAATTTGAACGAACTGCATGGAAAGCTTAGTGAACCTGACGGGGAGATCATAGATCTGAAAAGACGACTTAAGCAAGAGGAAGAGAAATTTGTCAAGATGCAAAAAACATGCGATGACTTTATAATGAAGGCTACAAGATATGGTCTCTTGGAAGCTGAAAACGATCAACTGAAGTCAAAAGTTGAAAGTCTTGTCTCAGATAGAGACATATTGTGCTCAGAGCTTGAAGAATGCAAGGACAAACTGAAAGAGCAATTGGAATTTGCCAAAGATGAGGACCTATTCCCAGGTGAAGACCCTTTTGTTGCTTATGAAGACTGCATATCAAAATTTGATGATAAGAGCAACAACACATCACTCTTGCCAAAGAATGACAAAGCCAACGAAAGCGACGAAGGACTCAAGGAAGAGATGGAGAAGTTTCACAGTGAAAATGATGCTCTCGTGCAAAAAAATATGCAGCTTAGAGAGGAAATCGAAAATTTGAAAAGAGAGAATCATCGCTTGGAATTAAAGACAACTCAGTTGTCTGAGGAAAATGGGGACTTTGATAATGCTCAACAATCAATGGCTGCAAATCATTCACAAGAGTATCATTTTGCTGCTCATTGCTGAGGTCGATGAACAAGTATTTTAGTTACTGTCAAATATTATTTATTAATTCATGATATTTTGATTGTTTACTGTTTGCAAAACTGCAAGACATAGCTTGTAAATACTGAGAAAATTTATTATTCCACTCTAAATAATTTGCAAATTTTAAAATAGGTATTGTAAAGAACGTTTTAACGAGTAAAATATGATGATTTTTCATGAAGTTGTCGTAAATTCTCTAAAATTGTCCTGAAAAAGTTCTTAGAATCTGTTTCAAAAGTCCAAAAACTTGGTCTATCCATGGTTTATCAATTGGATTCCAGTTTCGATGAAAACTATCAAACATTGGGCTAATAATTATGACTTTTGCGCAAAATACTCAAGGCGTAAATTGAATTACATATTTTTTATATCAGAAATTGGATCAGAGCGTTAGTACTACGAGTTTCTTAAATTTCATGTGAAAAGTTCTACTTTTTGATGCCATAAGTTTCTTTACTCGTTTTATGTTGCTTGAGTGCATGGATCATGGTGTAGTTCCAGACAGCAAGGGAAAAATCTAGGGGGCTGCACGACAAAAAGCCTATTGTTTACCATCATTTTTGCCTGACAAAGAAGGGCAAAAGTTTGCCCGAGTGGGGCTGATTTTTAAAAGTTTCTCAATAGTTGGGGGCTACCGCCCCCTGCCACCCACCTCGTATGCATATGCATATGGTTTGAGGTAGTTCCACAACAAAAAATATCAATTTTTCATTAAATTTGGTAAAAATTTTTTATTGGATATTTCAACTGACCAATGTATGGAGAAGTAGGAAAGACACATTTTATTTCATTTTCTTGGGTTGTTTTTCTGAAAAAAACGCTTTTTTATACCAAGCACAATTTATGTTTCCTTAGTTACGCCTTAGCAACGAGTTTTGCCAAAATTGTTGCTTCCCGTTATGGTAAAAATATCAAATTAGTACACAAGGGTGTCTAGTCCTTGGCTCCTGTATCCATTGCAGTATTCTCGATTGCGATTTAGTAGCCTCTTTCCCATTATTTGCGCCTCGAAATCTCAAAATATGGTACTACACTTTCTTGAACCTTTGAAGCTCGATTCAACTCTATATTTCCGAATAATCAGAGGAGTAAATGCGGAACAACATGATGTGTTCAAGCAAGAATAAAGAGTATACCAGGAAAAGAAGATTTTGTGGCACCAGAATTACAGATAGGTCAAATTCTGTTGTTGAATATATTATAGCTTAGGCCCAACAACATCAGGCCTATGCAAACACTAGCTAGCTAGGACACATTCCCTCTCAGTACCAATGGAGTACCTATGCAGTCTAGAGACGATGCCTGCCAGCACAGGGAGGAAGAGGAAGTATCTGCAACACCTATTTAGAGCAGTTTAGAAGCATCAAAGCCTTTGTTTGGGGTCAACCCACAAAGTTGGAATGCATTGTTCATAATGTCATCATATTCAGAAGCGTTCAGGTATTAGGCAGAGCTCTCTGAGAAATAGTTACGAGAATAAAGCAACACAACTACCAGGAAGAGGAAAGCTTACAGATAAGATGATAATTCACTTTAAAACTATTTTTATCTGTCTGACTATGTAAGACAGAATCAGGGACAGTTATATGCTACGAAGGAAGCTGTATGGAGCAATTATGTGGCATCGCACACTATTAACATCAAAATCACTTTTGCCCATTGGGAGAAACAACATGGTGCAAATAGCAAAAAGAAAAATAAATTGGTACAAGACAACAAAGTAAAACAAGTATTTCAAGTGGATCCATGATCTGCTGAAGCCATTGAATAGCTGAGCAGTGATGAATTGTTGCCAAGGTGCCTGGATGGACTAACGCAAATTGTGATGAATGTTTAAGTGATATCATATGGTCAAAATGCCCCAAAAACATCTCTGTCCAAAGAGACATTCTTGAAGTTGGAGTTCATTTGGCTATAATTGAGTTTAATAATTGTCCAACAGGCATTTACAATATTCTGAAACATTTCAAAATCAGGCCTGACATTTCAAAAAAGGATTCCTACACAGAAATTGAAAAAAAGAATTTTTAAAAAGCTGTAAAGCAGGTATTAAAAGCCATGGAGACAGAGGAAAGAAGCTTAGAAGAATGAAGAAAGGATTTTTAGACTCAGAGGAAGAGGAGGAGGGCAGAGAATCTTATGTTGCTGTGGGCTTCTGAGCTGCAAAATTAAAGCTTATCTTTAACAAAGGATTTCTCAAAACCATAATTTCGAGTGGTTTTCAAATTTTGAAAAATGATAGCTCTTCCTATTTTCAACCAAATAGCTAGATATTTGGCACACATACTTCTCCAGGACTGTTGCAGGTCTGGAACTAACAGTTTCTCAATATTTTGAATTTTAGGCATCTAAAATCAACTAAAATTACAATAGCCTATGGCCCCGATTTTGTAAAAGCCACAGTTTCCTTGATAAAATTATCAATTTTGAAGTTAAAACAAAATTGATAGTTCAGGACCTGTACTGACCTAGTAAGATGCTGTATATCAAATTTGGTGGAAATCAAACAATGTTTGCAGGAGATATGATCATTTAAGACTTGTGCTATTTCATATCCTAATTATGCTGATGACGTCATAATTTATGCATAATTATGAAAATTTTCTTGCTAAAAATCAATGAGTTATGATGATCATTGTTTTCTTGTAGAAGAAACCTATACCAAAAGTTCAAGAAAGAATTTAGGTTTTTTCTTGTGGAACCACCTTGATATTATAATTATCAGGGGGAGGTTGGAAAAATTGAAAAGAGTCATTTTCTAAGTGTCTTATGTATCATATTTTTAAACAAATTATGTTCACTATCTTTCAGTTTTCCAGGAATTAATAAAAAGAGGGTTGGGAATGTAATAAAAGTGGGGGGGGGATGAGGGGATTACAAAATGGTTCAAAAAGCAAAAAACGAGGGTGTTCAACCTCGTACCCAGGCCCCACTCAATGAAACACATCCAGCCAGACAACATGTCACGTGATTTTACTAAGGCATTTTCAGTAATGAGAGTTGCGAGAAATTCAAAATAATCAATGCCCAGAGCTGCGAAGCTCCAGAAAACATTTACAAATCTTGGCAAAAAGACACGCGAAATGTCGAAAAAGAGGAGGGAGATTGGCTGCAAGCAAGCCATTTACAACTGTTGGACTTTCGTACAGCTTTCTTACAAGCCAGGAAGCCAGGTAGCTACAAGATTAAATTCTCTTTTGCAAATCACTTGCTTTGACCGCCTTCTTCCACAATATTTCTGAAGGGAAGCGAAGGTACGAACTTTTAACTTTGATGTGGAAGTTTCATACTGCCATTGCGAGGCTTCACCTGCAGAAACTAGTCTCGTCTAATTGTGCTTGGCCTTTGGCCTTGAATCTACTTACTGTTCCTGTGGCTTTTTTTAACATTTTGGGCATAAAGTTGCAATGTCTTCAGTCTTTCTTTTAGCTGCGTTCACAAAGTTGCCTGCCGTAGCCGGACATTTTGGAGTCAGAAAATATTGATATTTTGTTATTTTCTATTCGTTTTGTGACAACGTGGTGACAACACGGTTGCGACTTTGGTGTTGGGTATAGATTGCAGAAGCTGGATGCTCCTTTGCATGAATTGTTGCAGTACAATAGGCAGTTACAGAGTTTGATTTCTAGGAATGCCTATCATCATTAAAGTTCATCGTTTTACAATATTTGCGTTGTGGTCTTACGAAGACCGGGAAAGATTTTCTGTAGCCTCCTCGCACTGGTTTAATTTTTAACAAAATGCACGATAACTTAAAGCAAATATCCTTTCAATACTACACTTATGTTCTAGAAGAAAATGCTTAGTCTATAAGAAACTCAACTCTCAGATCGACAAAAAAAATATCAAACTGAACTCAGAACTGGGAAAATATAACTTTTAAGAAACTGTTTATGTTTAACAAAGAAAACCCTTGACATATTTTACTTTATTTTTCACTTGTTGCCCGTGTTGTATTGCTCGGAATGTACTTGAGTGATGCCTAAGCATCGGAAAGTTCTCACTACATTGTTTTGAAAATCTCAAGAGGACGCAGTAGGTGAGCATGAAGATTGTCGTGTCGTGAAACTCGTAAGAAACTATGAGTACTCAAAATCTGATAGCTTTAAGAAACTTTCAGTTCTAGTCAAATTCTTAGTTTCTTGTAGAAAAAATACGCGCAGGTAACTAACGACTCAAAGGTTACTCTACATTTTTTGCATTTCAAGAAGCGAGAAAAACCAGGATTCTTGTCTTCAACTTTTAGCTTTGACCACTTTCCCAACTAAGGTGCTCTGAAATCTTTTATGTATTCCTTAAAAATTCTGCTGCACCACACTCAATTCTAGCATCATTTTAAAACTCCATTACTGCAAATTTCCTGCCACATTTTCTTTTACTACAGTTATTTTTCAGACATTTGTTTGAAAACAGTTTCTCTCGTGGTCTCGCTGCTCTGGAAGAAAAACTTATTGAAGAAGTTAATTTATGCGAATTGTGACGTAATTTTACTAATAAGTCTCGTTTTGAACAGCCAATCAGATCTCGAATTAGCCTAGGAGGGTGTTGTTGTTGCTGTTGTTGTTGCTGCTGCGATAACTTGAATGTGAAGAGACCTTGTCAACATCCGTGGAAGATGAGGCAACTTGTCAGCCACGTTTCAACAGATTATGCAGCTTTTGCTGTCACAGCACTTGTTGTCTTGGTTATCACTTTATTTTACTTATTTCTGGTGAGTATTATGAATGCAAACTTTTCTTCCCCCCTTTCCCGGAGCTGTTCTCTTTCTTACCTTTCGGTTTTTAAAAAGGCCAGGCCCGTTCTCGTGTCTTGGGTTGCTGCACATGCACACTAAACCTGCAGATCATTCATGCAAATCATTTCTCAACAAACAGAATTCAGACCATCTACAAGTTGGGCGAATTTTCGTCTGGACGCAGATTCAGATTCCAGATGCAGATTCATATTCGCCAATCTAATGGAAACTAACGTCAAAAAGATACGATACAGTTTCAATTCACAATCTTGACTCTTATTCAACAAAATTACAATATGTAAGGCTTCATTTTACATAAAAACCGCATTTCTACCATTTACCGTTTTCCAGGCAAAACGTCAAATGTGTAGACCATAGTTAGAGATATCACAATTGAAGCATTCGCTAAGGTCTAAATATTGCAAGAAAATATTCAAGTTCGTAACAGTTTCAAAATTCTCATTCTTATTCAACAAAATTAGAATACATAACGGTTCATTTAACATCAAAACCGCATTTCTACCCTTTACCGTTTTCCTGGAAAAACGTCAAATGTGTAGACGACCGTTTGCCGCATCAGACTTCGATCATTCTCTCAAGTCTAAATATTGCACGAAAGTATTCAATTTCGTAACAGTTTCAAAATTCTCATTCTTATTCAACAAAATAAGAATACATAACGGTTCATTTAACATCAAAACCGCATTTCTACCCTTTACCGTTTTCCTGGAAAAACGTCAAATGTGTAGACGACCGTTTGCCGCATCAGACTTCGATCATTCTCTCAAGTCTAAATATTGCAAGAAAATATTCAATTTCGTAAGTTTCAAAATTCTCATTCTTATTCAACAAAATTAGAATACATAACGGTTCATTTAACATCAAAACCGCATTTCTACCCTTTACCGTTTTCCTGGAAAAACGTCAAATGTGTAGACGACCGTTTGCCGCATCAGACATCGATCATTCTCTCAAGTCTAGATATTGCAAGAAAATATTTAATTTCGTAACAGTTTCAAAATTCTCATTCTTATTCAACAAAATTAGAATACATAACGGTTCATTTAACATCAAAACCACATTTCTACCCTTTACCGTTTTCCTGGAAAAACGTCAAATGTGTAGACGACCGTTTGCCGCATCAGACTTCGATCATTCTCTCAAGTCTAAATATTGCACGAAAATATTCAATTTCGTAACAGTTTCAAAATTCTCATTCTTATTCAACAAAATAAGAATACATACCGGTTCATTTAACGTCAAAACCGCATTTCTACCCTTTACCGTTTTCCTGGAAAAACGTCAAATGTGTAGACGACCGTTTGCCGCATCAGACTTCGATCATTCTCTTAAGTCTAAATATTGCACGAAAATATTCAATTTCGTAACAGTTTCAAAATTCTCATTCTTATTCAACAAAATAAGAATACATAACGGTTCGTTTAACATCAAAACCGCATTTCTACCCTTTACCGTTTTCCTGGAAAAACGTAATATTTAATTTTTAAACTTGAGAGAATGATCGAAGTCTGATGCGGCAAACGGTCGTCTACACATTTGACGTTTTTCCAGGAAAACGGTAAAGGGTAGAAATGCGGTTTTGATGTTAAATGAACCGTTATGTATTCTAATTTTGTTGAATAAGAATGAGAATTTTGAAACTGTTACGAAATTAAATATTTTCTTGCAATAATTAGACTTGAGAGAATGATCGAAGTCTGATGCGGCAAACGGTCGTCTACACATTTGACGTTTTTCCAGGAAAACGGTAAAGGGTAGAAATGCGGTTTTGATGTTAAATGAACCGTTATGTATTCTAATTTTGTTGAATAAGAATGAGAATTTTGAAACTGTTACGAAATTAAATATTTTCTTGCAATATCTAGACTTGAGAGAATGATCGATGTCTGATGCGGCAAACGGTCGTCTACACATTTGACGTTTTTCCAGGAAAACGGTAAAGGGTAGAAATGCGGTTTTGATGTTAAATGAACCGTTATGTATTCTAATTTTGTTGAATAAGAATGAGAATTTTGAAACTGTTACGAAATTGAATATTTTCTTGCAATATTTAGACTTGAGAGAATGATCGAAGTCTGATGCGGCAAACGGTCGTCTACACATTTGACGTTTTTCCAGGAAAACGGTAAAGGGTAGAAATGCGGTTTTGATGTTAAATGAACCGTTATGTATTCTTATTTTGTTGAATAAGAATGAGAATTTTGAAACTGTTACGAAATTGAATACTTTCGTGCAATATTTAGACTTGAGAGAATGATCGAAGTCTGATGCGGCAAACGGTCGTCTACACATTTGACGTTTTTCCAGGAAAACGGTAAAGGGTAGAAATGCGGTTTTGATGTTAAATGAACCGTTATGTATTCTAATTTTGTTGAATAAGAATGAGAATTTTGAAACTGTTACGAAATTGAATATTTTCTTGCAATATTTAGACTTGAGAGAATGATCGAAGTCTGATGCGGCAAACGGTCGTCTACACATTTGACGTTTTTCCAGGAAAACGGTAAAGGGTAGAAATGCGGTTTTGATGTTAAATGAACCGTTATGTATTCTTATTTTGTTGAATAAGAATGAGAATTTTGAAACTGTTACGAAATTGAATATTTTCGTGCAATATTTAGACTTGAGAGAATGATCGAAGTCTGATGCGGCAAACGGTCGTCTACACATTTGACGTTTTTCCAGGAAAACGGTAAAGGGTAGAAATGCGGTTTTGATGTTAAATGAACCGTTATGTATTCTTATTTTGTTGAATAAGAATGAGAATTTTGAAACTGTTACGAAATTGAATATTTTCGTGCAATATTTAGACTTGAGAGAATGATCGAAGTCTGATGCGGCAAACGGTCGTCTACACATTTGACGTTTTTCCAGGAAAACGGTAAAGGGTAGAAATGCGGTTTTGATGTTAAATGAACCGTTATGTATTCTAATTTTGTTGAATAAGAATGAGAATTTTGAAACTGTTACGAACTTGAATGTTTTCTTGCAATATTTAGACCTTAGCGAATGCTTCAATTGTGATATCTCTAACTATGGTCTACACATTTGACGTTTTGCCTGGAAAACGGTAAATGGTAGAAATGCGGTTTTTATGTAAAATGAAGCCTTACATATTGTAATTTTGTTGAATAAGAGTCAAGATTGTGAATTGAAACTGTATCGTATCTTTTTGACGTTATTTTCTATTAGATTGGCGAATATGAATCTGCGTCTGGAATCTGAATCTGCGTCCAGACGAAAATTCGCCCAACTTGTAGATGGTAGAATTCAGAACCCTTAAACATAAAGAACCATTGTTACCCAAGGTTCTTTTTGCAGGTAGGGTTTATCACTGTTTAATATCTTCTATGTATTTGTCGTTTGGCTGTGGACATCCCCAGGGTGGAAAGGATGTGTGCAAACTCCAACATATTGGATTGTTTCAAGCAAAATTGTTGACTGCCCTGATCCAGCTACCAAGCATAAGTTCCTAAATTTTAAATTGTATTCCACTCTACCCAGTCAAATTTTCTTTGTAGAAAGTAGATCTGGTAGATACAGATAAACGTGCACTTTAACACTTTCTGTAAATTCCCCCCATCTTTTTAGCTTGACAGAAAGAAGAACAAGCTATCATGCCCTGGATTGGAACCTTCTGATTCAGAGTGAGTTTATACTGAATTGTTCTACTCATTTGTTGGAGACTATAATGCCTGCTATTATTTCTGGTTGTCAGACCAGTATGGAATGTAAGATTTTGGTGCACCAAACAGCAAAGTTGTCAATGATCAGTGTGCACCAATAGGCGTGAAGTAGGTGGCGCAGCCACCCGCATGCACCAGAGGCGCATCATTCTAGGGGGGTCTGGGGGCATGCTCCCCCAGAAAAATTTTGCAATTACGACCTCTAGAATGGCATAAAAACAACCAAATTTTGCTCTTCTTCCAAAAGGCAGTTTGTCAAGGAACCTGATTTCCTGAAATATATAGATATAACATATGATTTTTATCAGTTTTTGTGAAAATTGCCTTTGGTAGCAATTTATAGAATGCAGGGCATTGCAGGGCCCACTCACTATGTGAATGGCAAATACTGAATGAATGACAAATATCATGGGGCCTGGAATCCATAATATTTTGTGTAATATGTTGAACCATTGTAAAAAATTGTATACAGGCAAATCAATTGGTGGGGCAGGAAGATGATGGGGTCTGGGGAAATTTTTGATAATGCACCCTCCATTTTGGCTTAGAATGCTTTTCCCAATCCCATATTTGCTGGTGCTAAAATAGAACATTTGACCATTTGTAACAGTGTCTCCATAAATTGATATCCTATTAAAAATTTTAGCGTAGGCATCTTTTTTGGCATAAAATCAAAATTGCCTATTTCCATCCCATGTTTTTACAAGAGCTTAAATTGGAAAGTTTACTTTTTTCATGTGTGCATCAAAACAAAAGAAGTGCAACTTGTGCACCACAAGGTTTTTCCACTATTTTGTGCACCAGTTTGTGCACCAATTTTTACTCGGTGCACCGGACATCGCTTTCTTTCCATACTGGTTGTCAGATCTCTTTATAATGATCATTCTTTCATTTTTTATATTGTAAGTCATATACTGTAGGTTTTTATATTGTGATGGTACCACTGTGAAAAACTTCTTATATACCAGATGAGTCAGAAAAAATGTGGGGCGTTTGTCGGACTGTGGTGTCGTATTGAGCCACTCGATCATCGTCAACAAAATTTTTCCATGCAGCCAACAGTCTAACTTAGATCATAAATCTTCCCCCAATCCAGACTGCAGAGTATGGCAAGTGCACACCCGAGATTTTTTTCCTGAAACTTCATTGCACACCCAAGAAAGGGCGTGGCACAATAGAATTTGGGTGTGGCTCTATTGTTTGAAGCTTTTATTTTGCCACAGTGACGACTGAATGAAGAACTTCAAAAGAAATGACCGAAAGTTTGGAATTTCTGATAAATTTGTAGACTCACTACAGTTGTTGTATCTGTCACCGTAAGCAGTCTTGTTTGGATAATTGAGATCTGAGAATCATTGTAATAAGTCTATGAATGCCCGTTGAGTTCCGTGTGCAATCAAATTTTAGGCCCAAACTGTTTCTGCTGGAATACGGGACAGAAAAGCCTTTGAATTGGTAAATTTTCACAGCAATTATTACCTTTTTTGTTAGAATTTCTTACAAATATGAATTCAAAATTTTATGTGCACACTTGAAGTGCACACTTAGATCAAATTGCACACTTGCACACTCAATATTTTGCTCTTGCACACCCGAGATCTCGTTGAAAACTGCCATACTCTGCAGTCCGGCCCCCAATGAAATCAGTCTCTACATGCATTTGGTAAAAAAGATTTTCTTTGTAAGACCTTGTATGGAAGTCTTGCAAACTGATGAAATCTTTTGCCAAGCCCGTTATGCACTCTATTTTGGCAAAAGTTACAGGTACATGTGGTATTATCAGAGGATACTGAAAAAGTTATGCCTTGTTCACACTCAGTCGTTTGGGTCGTTAAGATCATGCAGAAAGACCAAAAGACAAAGACGCAGAGTTTGAATCCTTTGTCTTTTGGGTCTTTCTGCACGACCCTAACAACCCAATAAGACCCAAACAGGTTTTAGGAAAAGGTGTTTTCTGCAAGAAGGCCCATTGCGATTTGCAGAGCATTGATCTGCTTGAAAGAAACCGCTTTAGAAGACAAAGAAGCACACATTATTAATGTCTTTCAAACATTCTCCATGCAGGGCAAGTTATGATAAGACATCCCTGGGGAGAAAATACTATCTCCTAACTATTTCATTCTCCCCTGATAATACCATGTGTACCTATAACTTTTGCTAAGATAAAATGCGGAATGGGCTGGGCAAAAAATTTCACCAGTTGGAAAGACTCCCATGCAAGGTCTTATGAGGAAAAGCTTTTTTAACAAATGCATCAAATGACTGATTCCGATGGGGAAACATTATGATCTACTACTGTAAGTTAACTTGGCTGCATAGCAAAATTTAATTCACAACTATTGGGTGGCTAAATGTTATGTCACAGTCCACCAAATGCCCCTTGTTTTTTCTTACTCACCCGGTGGAACATAAAGAAATTTCAAATTCAAATGCTAGCACCTGGATTAGTGTCTTTGATTTTTGCTACCTTGCTTCCACTTTGATGACAGTGTGACTTTTTGTGTCCCCTATTAAGTCTTTAGACTTTGCAAATGTTTAATTGTAAGTGGCGGTTACAGTAAATATTATTTGCAACTTCATTAAAACCAGAATAGGGTCTGCAGGGGAACATGGTAGGCTGGTGTAAATGGAGTAGTGTTGACTGCTGGAAGACAGTAGACCTTCAACTGATAAAGCACCATGTCAAGAATGGTAGTTCAAGCAGTTGTAGCTGAAGGAAGACTGTGCAAAAAGATTTATGTAGAATTTATCCAGATTTTTCATCCTACCTACTATACCCTAAATATACCCATTATACTCCAGTCAACCAGAACTTCCTTACAGTAGTTTCATTATCATTAAAGACTACTTTGATTAGAAGGATTCATATTTAGTAGAAAGGCCTTTGCCCAGGCTTGTGAGCAGATGCAAAAGTTTTCATTTCTGATCATGATTCCATTTTTGAGAGACAGAGGGTTCTGTCAAAAATTTAGTGACTTGGTTTAAAACTGGAGTGATGCTAACAAGTTAACAAATTTCAACCAAAGAGTATTTCAATTTAATCTCACCCCATTATGTTCCTGTCTTTCAGAACTGGTAACCTAACAGACATAAAAAAGGCTGGGAGTTTCCATGAGTTTCTTGTCAACTTACATAGGAAATATGGACCTGTTGTTAGTTTCTGGTGGGGAAAGCAACTTGTTGTCACATTGGGTTCACCCAAAGTCTTCAAGGAAGTTCAGACACTTTTCAATAGAACAGGTAGTATTTCCATGGACCATCTTATGTTGAGTCTTTAGGAAATATGATCAACATTTTTATCATTTTCAGTGTTTTCGAAAATGAACATTTTGAGAAACTTGCTTAAGGTTTTAAAAGAGGAAAGGAAAAGATTTACAAAAGATCCAGCAATTCAATAAGTTTGCACATAAAATCTTGTAAAGTGGCCCATTTATAATTTTATGATTTATACAATTTATTGTAGCCTTTCAAAAGTGAATGGAATTTTGGCGCACAAGTAGCAAATTTGCCTAGAGTCCTTGCAAACATTTACATTGTTTTGTTTCCTGCCCATGGATTCTTGTTTAGAAAGATCAACAGTCTTTTATGTTTCGTAAGAATTCTCATTCATATGTGAAGAAATTTTTGCCATATTAGTGTGCCAAAGGGTGTCCCAGAAAAAATTTACAGATTTTGTTTGGTTTGTGACATGAATTTAGCTTTTATCAATGTGTAATTACTCTTGTTCCCCAATAGACCTTTCAGCTATTCTGAAAAAGAATGTTGATCAAACACTATTTCATTACATTTTGTATATAGAATTTTTGAATTTGCACAATTGCGATCGAAGCTTGAATGCCATTCAATTGAACCTTGTGTATGAAAATGTATTAAAGTATCGCTCAATCTGGACTCTTTTGTAGAATAGCTAAAAGGTCTTAAAAATAGATGCATTGTTTGTTTGTCTTGGTGCTTTGAGATTTGAAAGCTCAAACTTGCATCCATCTTCAAATCAGAGGGTTGACCTTATGGCCAAAGCAACTCCTTGAAGCGCATTGAATAAGATGAAAGAAAAATTAAGAGTCTGCACAAAATAGACCAGAGGCTGGATGCAGAAAGGTAATATTGCAGAAAACGTAAGAAACAGGCTAATGTCATGAATTTTGACCTTTGACCCCCTTTATTTTGAAAATGCCCCCCTAATCTCCCAAGCAACGTCCGGATTCGTATTCTACGCAAAAAGTTGAGTTAGAAAAAGTTGGTCTGGTAAATTGCCAGCTCGGGTGATAATGCTCCCCCTCCAGCCTCTGGTCTACTAGGTGACCTCTACAGAATCAGTTCAGTTCAGTTCATTTTTATTTTAAATTCCACCACATACAAATACTCCAATATTAAACTACTCACAACAATTATAATTAATACATAAGACAATACATCAAGAATAAAAACAGAGATAAATTACAATACACTAGAGGACTTGTATGAAGGGGAATTCTTAAGGAGGAACTCTCTCAGTAGCTAAGCTAATCGAGGAGAGAGCACCCCCTTTTTTAGAAAATAATTCTAGAAATTTTAGGAAATTAAGTGGGTAAATTATGACTGTCTATAATACACTCTCGATAATTATTTTCAAAAAAGAAGGTTTTGAGCTTAGAACGAAAGACACTAAGAGATGGTGACCTTTTTATATTTACAGAATATGACACAATAAACCAAATGTTTTCAAATTTTGATTAGGGTTTGATTAATTTATTCACTGTGCTTCTAGAACTTGTGCGAAAATGTCAAAACTCTTGTTTTAAGGTAGACACTTTTGAACTTTCAAGATTTATTTTTTCTTCTCTCAAAGCATCTGTTCTAACAAACAAGTATCTATGTTCAAGTTAACTATCAAGGAACATTGTTAAAAGGGTTAGCCGTTGATTAAAGTAAAATTCACATCCCTGGATCAAACCAAATCTGTATAATGGTATTTGCAATGCAAACAATATGAATTTGACAAGGATGAATTGAAATCAATCCAATGTGTAACCAAGGACTTTGTCAATTTCTTTGTTGATATTTGCCTTCTTCATTTTTTTGTCTCCCACTATACCTAGTGAGTATGTAGAATAAAAAAGTTTGTGGCCAATATTCACAAGTAGCGCATTTTTAATCATCGGTCAAAGGCCATTTTAGATGTTAAAATTTTGTTTGGTGGAATGGGAAATGAATGTGCTGGAAAGGGGTTTGCAAGGGAACAAGAATTTCACATTTGATTTTAGTCCGTAATTTACTTGCAATGGAAATTCGAATTCTATCTCTTTAAACTGACAATAGCGCTGCATGTAAAAGTATTTCAGCAGGAGATAAATCATGGACCAAACTCATTCGTGGGCTTCTCGTTCCCATACAAAGGCCTGACCAGCATTTTCCTAATTTATGGGTTTAAATGATTGGTGGTTTACCAAACAAAATACTCACCTCTACATTAGCCACTGACTGACAGGGTAACTTTTTAGTTTTTGATGTCTTAGACCTAATCGGCCAAGGTTTGTTCCCCCATTTCAAGTCATGTGATCATACTTGTGGGAAGTTTAAATGTTATGCTGCTCTTTGCACCCATGGCATGGCACCAAATATGTTAGAGAAGTCAAATGTGTCTTATCAAGAAATTGATCACATGGCTTGAAATGGGTGTAGACAAAACTTAGCTGATTTTGTCTATTGCCTGCTTATTTCTTATTCCACATCCCACTAAATTTGTTAACTTTTTAGAATCAGCCGGTATTATGTTTTCTCTTTCAAACAGAACTGCCATTTTTGATGTTTTTACCATTGATTGGAAAACACAGTATTCAATTTGCAAATGATGGCAGAGGCAGAAAAATGCGCCAAGTCCTAGATCGAAGCTACAGCCATTCTGCCACTGCAAGTTATGCAGCAATTTTCAATGAGGTATGTACAGTAAAGTCCCGCCTTTAAGAAACTACATTATAAGAAACTAAGGCCTGATTTTGGTAAATAAAATACCTGTCTACAAGAAACTATCCAAGCTGATTCATGTTCAGTTTCTTTTATAATGGTAGAGATGCATCGCCCTAAATGGTCGGGTTCGAAACAAAATTAATTTAAATGTAAGGGAATGCATTAGGACTGAGCAAATATAATAGAAATGTTCACAAACTCTTTCTTAAAGCTGAACTTAAATGTAACGACTTTCCACTCGTTTGTTCTGATAAATTTTTCGCCCAAACGCAAGTTGGTCAGAACTGCCTAATCTTCGGCATGGCGTCTGATTTGGACGTACCCTAAAGTCTTAACGACGCCTTCGCAGTTACCTTGTTGAGCCTATCTCTCGTTGCAGAAAATCTAAGCAGAATCATTAAATTTGAGTGCTGCGGAATGTTCAAGGATGTGTACATATCTTTTTAACAAACCTAAGAAGTAGAGGAGGGGTTTGTAAGGAATATGGAATAATATAGTTACATTCAAAATATTGATTGATAAAATGGTGAAATTGACAACATGGCGAAGTTAGTGTGAATGAAACCTCTCACAAATGAAACCAACAACCCAGTAACTGACAATAAATTCAAGATTTACTATCTTACCATTATCTAGGGGTTTATGACTTGATCTTATGACTTCTAATAGTGTTGTTAACTGGGAAATCGGTAAGAGAATTCAGGATTCATAGGCTGACCAATAGGGGCGACGATAGGCCAGTCTCAGTACTACTGAGAGAAAATCCCCGGATTCCAAAAGCAAAACACATTTTTGTGATGTTTCTTCCAAAATTACATCTCGAGAGTTGCAGCTTCTTATAAAGACACCGTGGTTTTAATTTACAAAACATCCTGAGGCAACACGAAGAAAACAAAAATTGGCCTTGGAAAACAGCAAGGACATAAAATGCTCCAACCTTTATCCATTTCAGGTAAGTGTTATTTAAACATTCTTTACGACAAGGATATGCGATACAAAACGAAAACAACAAGGCCGAATCTCAGGAATGGCATCAGCAAATAATTTTCACTCGCTTTCCTGCAAAAAAATCGGTTCGAATTCCTTTTAAAGCGAAGTTTTTACCGTGCGGTCACATATCACGCAAAACGTTACCCGACCATTTAGGGCGCAGCTTCTCTACATGAGTAATATCTTATGGCATATATTTGAATATGGCTCCAATATGTCTCAGTTCCCTAGAAATAAGAATGAAAGTTTTAAGCCTAAATTATTATAATTTCAAGAAACTTTCAGTACTGACCCAAACTATCAGCTTCTTGTTCAACTGCGCATATTTAAAAAACGTTTTCTTAACAATTTTGACAGCTGTTTGGAATACAAAAGTGTTTCTTATACCATGGTATACACACCCTGCTTTGAGGAAATATATTCTAACATAAGAAACCAATCAGGCTGTTTTTGTGAAATGAGTTTCTTTAAGGCGTGACTTTACTGTACTGGACTGGAATTCATTTTACAAACCACAATAGGGGGTAGGTTCCAAATCTTTAAATTGACATGAAAGGTGGGTGTAAAATTTTGTAATATATTTCATCTAACCGGATGGTTTAAGAGAAACCTTAGCTGTTTTGGTCTAATTCTACTGTTGGATTTTCCAAACATTTTGAGTATTATGTGATATTACAGCATATTCTTTATTTCAATTCATTTGAGGATATGACGTCATTAAATTTCCAAATCGTAAACCAGAAGAATGAATAACTGTTGCTTGATAACATTTTGTAGACATTCATAAACTATGCTTTCCTTGGAGATTATTTCATGTTGTGTCAACCAGTTTAGAAATCGGGATAGTTTTAAGTTGCTTTGAAAATTTTTCTTCGATTCTCGAAAATGAAGCAAAATACTCTAATCCTGAAAATATTGCAGATTGCAGAAAAGTCCAATGGCGGAATTATAGCTACATGGCTAAAGTTTCTTTGAAGCCATTCCGTTCATAGAAAAAGGTCATTGAATTTTACACCCACCTTTTTAAAGATTTGGAACCTATGGGAGGAGCAAATTTCGAAAAAGGACTCCGTTACTCCTGTAAGCAGTGCCTCTCCTTTGGAACATTTCTTAAAAGTCTCTTTGACTTCTTACAAGACATTGATTATGATAAACTCAGACTTGTCTGTTTGAGTTTCTCAGAGTGAGGGGCCTTAGGCCCCGTCCACACGTATCCGGATATTTTTGAAAACGCATCTTTTTTTATCCGTTTTCAAAAAGATTTGCGTCCACACGAGGAGCGTTTTCGAAAATATCCCCGTCCACACGAAGACGCTGCTACATTCAAACTTCGCGGTTCGAACTTCGACAAAAGAAAACAGACAATCAAAATGCCCTTTTGTTATCCCCAAAGATCCGTGCGCATGCTCTGATACGTCGTAAATCGATGCCTTGACGTCTGCGTTTTCGAAAAGCTCCGTTTTCACCCGTCCACACGACAACATGAAAACGGCGTTTTCAAAAAGATCCACTCTAGAGAGCGTTTTCGAAAAGATTCGTTTTTGGTGACCGAAAACGCTGTCTCCGTGTGGACGCTAACCCAAAACGGATAAAAAAAGATGCGTTTTCAAAAATATCCGGATACGTGTGGACGGGGCCTTAGCCTCGCCCTGTAGATCATTGGAAAACAGCCGTCTTGTGGAAGTATAGTAGCTAGTAGAATTAAATATCGAGGAAACGTTTTTGTAACCGGCATCAAATTAACACTGTTTGACAACGGCTCGATTGAAAGCTGCATAAAATGCATAACATTTTTTTTGCCTTGCTTTAACTTCCATCGTTTGCCTTTAAGTGTGTTTCTACTAAAACATTTCTTCAAATCATGCCTCATCCAAAACTATTTTCATTTGATGCAGGCTGATAAATTAATTGAGTAACAAGAACTTACTACAATTGAATTACATATTCCATGGTTGCCATGGCCGCAAAGGACGTGATGCCATCGAGTTCCAACTACAACAGCCGCTTACGTCAATGAAAAATATATAATAATTGTAGGAAAGGAACAACTCCACTACGCGTCTCTCAGAAGAACAACCACCCTCCATCTTACAGCAGATGATTGACGTTATCAAAACATTCAGAATAGATGAATCATTACAAAATACTTTGAGAATTGTAGTACGCCAGGTCTGCCATTCGTGATATGATTAACAGAGCAGAAACTGCTTTTAACAGACCAAAACAAGGACAAACAACATGCAAAACCTAGAGTTTTCTCCTTACTCTCGTTTTGCATGTTTTTGTCCTTTTGTGGTACCCTTTGTTACTGCTCTATTTAATGGCTGTTTACGCCCTATTTCACACGCTGAAGATGGACCTTGGAATTGGTCCGAAACGTTCTTTAATGGCTTAGCCACTCACTAATAACATGGATTTGTCGTTTAACCTTATATTCTTGATCACATGCACTTGTCTTTAAAATATATTATTGTCAAATCTTTGAAAATGGGAAAATAGAGAAATTGAAAATTGACATGCTGAGAATACCACAACTATGAGTTTGTTTGTCGTCGTGCTTGCCCTCCGTTAACATAAAGTACATATCTCATGAACCTGATTGGTTCACACGATGCAGTTCTCTCTATTGTTTATTACAAAGCACGGGATCGTGGTCGAATTTTCATTGCAATGAAAATTCGTGAAGCAGAAATGAAAGGTGGCAAAACAATGGAATGCCACTCCACACATCTTTGTTGCGTTAACCAATTGCTTACATGACATATATCCTTTAAACAGATTGGTGATGAAATAGTGAAGAAATGGAAAACAATACCAGAGGATGAACACATTCCAGCGAGGGAATACATGCTTGCTATGGTATTGAAAGCGATTATGCTTACATCATTTGGAGACTTCTTCAAGTCACACAAACAAATTGTTGAGTTCGAGAAAGCGTATGATCTTGTAAGTTGAATTATTATTATCTTGGTTGGGTTCTTTTATTTCTTTTGTTTAACCAACAATTGTTTTTATAAGATCACAGTCCAGAAAAGCATAGCACAGGCGTCGAATCTTTACGAAACTTTAATGTTGAACAAGTAAACTATTGTTGCCCAGGGAGAGCGCGTGGCTTTGTGGTTAAGGCCAGGTCTTTAGCTCCCTAGTTAGGCGTCTGACTCGTAAGCCAAAGGTCAGAACGGCCGTAGGTTCAAATCCCGCGCCGGACAGTTTGGTCGCTGTCCGTAACTCTTTCCCGGATCGACCAGAGCCATGTGAGGGAAATTTGGTAGCTGCGGCGGACCAATGGTAAAACATCCGTGGCCCCTGCTGGAAATAAGTCTCTCAGACTTTCGCAGGCAAGCCACGTTAGATATATATTCCTACCTATTCTTTCAACTAAGACTGCGTTCACACAATGCAGGCTAATTTTGAAAACGGAGAAAAATATGACGGTAGCAAAATTTGAGCTAGCTTTCACACGCTACTGGTGCAGTTTGAAAATGATAGAAAATTCAACTGTAACTAACCCGGTGCAATTTCTCCAAGAATTTGATTCTGAAGAAATGTACTTACAGCTTAAGATGCCAGCAAAGATGTTCCGTTTTCGTGTGAACGGGAGGTCTATCCGTCTCATTTTTTTCACCGTTTTTAAAATGTGCAGGCATCATGTGAACGCAGCCTAAATTGCTCGATGGGAAGTTTAGGCAATTTGCCGTAATTTTAGAGAAAGCATTTTGAGTGTCATGATTATTTGTGGAATTCCAGTTTTTTATGATTTACGAAGAGATGTACAAGAGGAAGCTTCTAAGGCGACGTTCACACGTATCCGGATATTTTTGAAAACGCGTCCTTTTCTATCCGTCTAAAAAAAGATTCGCGTCTACGCGAGGAGCATTTTCAAAAATATCCCCGTCCACACGAAAACGCTGTGACATTCGAAACTCGATATTCGATAACGATATTGGACATTCGAACTTCCATAAGAGAAAAGGAATAATCAGATCGTCCTCATGTGATCCCCAAAGAACCGAGTGCATGCTCTGATATATAGTCTGTGTCATCAGCATTTTCGAAAAGCTCCTTTTTCACCCGTCCACACGAGAACAAGAAAATGACTTTTTCAAAAAGTTCCACTCTAAAGAGCATTTTCGAAAAGCTTCGTTTTCGGTCACCGAAGACGCCGTCTACGTATGGACGCTAACCCAAAGCAAATAAAAAAGATGCGTCTTCAAAAAGCTCCGAATGCGTGTAGACGGGGTCTAAAGCTTGGACAAGCACTGAAAGCACCGTAAATTCTAAATTGATTGAAGAAATCACCATACTTGAGGAGTCAAAGAAAAGTTAGCGCGTTTGGTGGGCTATGGAACAAAAAGTATGTGGCCAATATTCGAAACTAAAATGTTAATCTATCAGTCAAAGGCTAACTTAAATTAGAAAATTTTGTTTGGTGAAATTACTCATCTTTAGGATCCAGCAATTAGAAAAATGTCTGTAGGGGGTTTGTATGGGAATCGAGTTCCATTCTGGTCCATGATTTATGTGGAATTGAAGTTTAAAGTCAACGCCATTGTCAGTTTTTTAGAAGCAGAATTTAATTTCAATAGCAAGTAAATCATAGACTAGAATGAAATGTGACATTCTCGTTCCCAAATATGCCCATTACCAGCGTTTTCCTAATTTCGTGGTCTGAATGATGAGTGATTTTGTTTTGGTAAAATCACTCATCATCTAAGTTCTTTGATGAGTGATTTTACCAAAACAAAATTTACTCATCTATGTTACCCTTTTACTGAAATATTAACATTTTAGTCAATCTCGTCCCCAGAATGAGTTCGTTGCTCTACCTCTACTCTGGGATACAAGAGGCCGTTCGGCAATCTGATTGGCTGTTCACCATTTTGCACCGAAACTCCGTTTTGCGCGTGGTAATCGACCTCGGCATGTCAAAATTCGACGTAAAACCACATTCTTTACCTATTCCGACCATCATTTGCAACTTATTTCCGAAATTCGAAGAATAACGAGCCATTTCGTTTTGGAAGCTTCGGTGAAAGTTTCCCGAATTTGCAACTTAGGCCCATTTTCGCTCTAAACAAACCGAGCTTATTTTCATACTAAAGACACTTGCCGACCCCAGATTATTGCTTAAATACCTGCAAAAAGGTTCAAATAAGGTCCTCAAAGTGTTTGTTTTCAATTTCTCCATTCATCTTCTGCAGAATTAGCGCCAGAGCAATGGCCATTTGCCGTCCCTTGGCGTTGCCTAGCCAACGGTGAAATCCATAATGGCTTCCAAATTTGCCCATTTTTTGGGCAAATGTGATCGAAGTGTACCAGGGTGTTCATTCGGCTTCGTGATCAGCTATGACGTAAGAACACCCTGGGAACGAGGTTGGTTCCATAGCTCACCATCCCGATTTTCTTTTTTTTTTACTCACCCGGTATATGACCAAGTGCAAGAAATACTCAGTTTTTGTCCATCCGATATTTCTTTACCCGTTAAGTGACAACTGATATCTTGCAACGAAATAAGATTGCGAGGGAAAGGTTACTTTTAGACCTTGCAGAATTTTTAAAACTCATTGGAATTATACAATAATGTTATGAATGAATGATTTAATTACCAAATGTAGCGTAGATGTCCAAACACGACATTTCGAGTGTATACTCGTTATCAAGATAAGAGATGTTTTGATAGCGAGTATACTCTCGAAACGTCGTGTTTTTGAACATCTACGCTACATTTGGTACTTAAATCATTCATTCATAACATTATCGTTTAATTACTATAGTACCACACACAACAAACATTTATTTTCATTGCAATCATGTTTTTGCAACTGATTAATTTTATATTACCATCAAAGTTCTTTGAAGCACCCGAATGCTTACTTAGTTATGGTGCCCCAAAGGGGGCTTAAAACACAAGGTGGCTTATTTAGAAATTCAAGTGAAAAGTCTGTAAATGATAGGTTTGGGGGTCTCTGTTTTGCAAATTTTTCCGAATCTGCATACAATTTTTAGAGTAAGATACACAAGATTCAACGCAAATTCAATAAAAAATCCATGCAAACGTTAACAAAGTTGTTTTAGGTAAGCAAGCAGAATCTGTGATCAGGGCATGAAAACATACTTCCCTTCTTGCGACCAGCCAGTAACAATCCTGAAGTTCCTGCAAGAACACAAAACTAAAATATTGAGCATTCGTAAAGGGAGTTCTTGTTCTAACGATAGTCAATAAACATATAACTGGTATTCTTTAAATGTGAGGGAAACATTTGAAAAATGATATCATTTATAATTTCTGAAATGTATCAGGGAAAGTCAAGTTCTGCACTTATCTCATGTTTTAAAATATTTGATATTTGTCCAGTGTCAGCCCGACCCTTAATTATCAAGCAATAATATGTGCGTGAAGGCGACCATGGCTCTGATGATAGTTTTGGATAGAGTCAAAACACAAAATAGGCTGGATAGCCTAGATCAGGCAGTTGACTCACTCTGGTATCCTTTGACTACTGGCCTTTCGATCATTTCATTGCACTCTCGGCAGCGTAGTGGGATGATCGTTGAACTAGTACCGCGTTGAACTGAGCTCGAGTCCAGCCTGGTGCATTAAAAATTTTGAATTTTTCACGTGGATTAAAATATTCAATATCTCATGTTTGTTGTATATGATATTCATGAAAATTGTACATGCTGTATTATGTCAGGTAAGTTGCTTGACTTTATGAATTATGTTCATGATGAAAAATGAGAAAACAGAACACGATACGAGAAAAAGATGGATTTAAGAAATTTCCGGCAGGACGTTTTGAACTGAAAATTTCCTGCGACAGCCCGGCCACAAGGTCAGATGGGTTTTCATGCCTTGTCTCTGATAACCTAGATGCATTGGGTACTACAAAGATCTTGATAGAGAGGGGATTTTTATAATCCTTGCTTAGAAGGATGTGGCTTATTGAGAGGAAAGTTTTATAGAGACTGGGGATTAAGTATAGCTTTACGGTAATGCCTTTGATTATATTATTTTTGTAGTGTTGGGATGAGATGGAGTCTCAATTGGCAAATGGCCTTCCAGATCCTGGCAGTGAAAGGGAGAAGAAATTTGAAGAAGGTATTATTAAACAGACAGCGATTTTGTTCATTCTTTTATTACCCATGGAGCAAGAAATGTTTAACTGGGATTTCATAGCCTGTTAGCAGGCCTTATCTGGGAGCTGTGGAGGAGAAAGGGGAAGCTCTCGTCTTCCTTTCTTCTGACGTGTCCTTAGGCTAGGGATTTCAACTCCATTAACTTTTGACCAGCTGGAGAAGATATGAAGTAGCAAGGGCTACACTCTTGGGGGGGGGACAGATAGAGAGACAAAAGTGCTCCCCTCTTATGTTAAAATGTATGTATACAGTAGAAACCCGCATAAAAGAACCTGTTTTTTTAAGAACCTTGAGGCTGAAATTTGATCATTTAAACCCCCTAAATAAGGACCTCTCAGAAGCTGGCACTGAGGGAGATTCTTATATAACAGGTTTCCTGTTTTCAGAATTCATCAGAACTTTCAAGAATTCTTGACATTGTGATCAGAATTCTTCAGTAGTACAAAAGTCTATGAGATTTTTTACAATAATTCTAATGTAAAATGTTCTCAAGAATTCTAAAGGAATCCTCAGAAAGTTTTTAGATTTCTTGTGCTGAAAACAGTATTTATATGTGCAATGTGAGTGCTATAGATAAGAACCGCTTTAAGAACCTTGCAGGCTGGAATTTAGAATAACAGCTACTTAATTAAGAATTTATGCAGAATGCCCAAGAAAATCCTAGGTTCTTTCGTGCGGGTTTCTACTGTATCAGTTATGTTGAAATTTATGCATAACAGTTCCTGAGAAGATAAGATAACTAAACTATTACTTTCGCGAAGCTGAAATTCATTAACTTTATTAATCTTGCACTATTCAAGAAGAAGCAGCTTTAATGAAAATTCAATCATAACTTTAGAGAGACACAAATCATTGCAAATAGAATAGACAAAATCGGCTAAGGTTTGTTTACACCGATTTCAAGTCATGTGATCAATCTCTCGATAAAGCATATTTTGATTGGGAGCTCTCTCCTTGATTAGTCTAACTACTGAGAGAGCTCCTCCTTTAAGAACTCTCTTGCCTACTTTTTCTTTTCTTCATTGTATGCCTTTATATTGTATTCTGTTATGTATTATTGTAGTAAATTGTAGTTGGTTTTTGTAGGTAGAGAATTTGAATATGATGGTGAATGAACAATTTCTCTTACATATTTCATGCCGTGCAAAGTTGTGCCATGAATGCAAAAGGTAACATAATACCATACCTTCCCATGGGTATGGTCACATGACTTGAAATGGGTAAACCAACAGTAGCCGATTAGGTCTATTCATTTCCACTTCTAACTTAGCCCTTTGGGGAGAAAAGTATGATTTACAAAAGTAAAGAACCTAATGAGCTTGGTTTGAAAAACCTATTTTCTTATATGCTGGTCTTCATTGCAATTGATCTATTTTTTGGGCAGTCTTTTTCCGTTAATGAGGGCCTATTAAAGAAAATCTTTTGTTTGAACCAAAGTACTGGAACAAGGGCATCCTCCAGCTCCATCCTGGCAATCATTGCGCCTCGTGCATCTCTTCAGCCACAAGCCAAAAATTTATCAACCAAATCGAACCACAAATTTTTACTTACTTGACATACCAATGATCAAACACATGGAACTCGTTTTCGAATAAACCGGTTACACTCTATCGGTATTCGTTGTATAAGTTCTGTATGCCCCCCTCCGAAGAGAAATGCTTTGCATCTTTGAAGAGATGTATCAGCGAGTGTCAGTAAGGCTCCCTGCTCAGCTTTGGTGGGATTCTTCGAGTTAGTCCATCACTATGAGAAATCGGATGTTTTGTAAGTCGGACAAGCAATGAATGTCCCATTATTTTTTTCATCTTCACACAAATCGAACATAACGTACATCTGATGGTTTTTGGAAGCCCTAACTGTTTTGACTAACTCGAGGTGGACGTTTGAAAATCGCTTTATCGTCCAGAATTTTTGTCCTCCAGGACTGAAAAAAATGAAAGATATGACGCGAAAGGTGGTTGCTGACAGAGAAAGTCAATCTGACAAGACAAAACACTTACTGATAGATGTTATTCTGGAAGACAAAGATCTCTTTCCCACCGATGATACGGTAAGTTATAATTTGTGATTTTGAATTATTGGAAAGGCCAAAATGATATCACGTTTGAATTAATCTAGAGATGAACTGTATATGCAAAACTTAAAGGAAGCTATGACTAAATAGCAGCGGACACTGGAACTCTGTTAACAAAACCTCAATGATGATTACCGACGCTAAAAATGATTATTGGCTTGTTCTTCGCATAAAGTTTTCAAAGAACATAGCTAGGGCTAAATAATAATGGTCCTTATTCAACGGACTTCTGAATAAAACGAAAGTTTGCAGCACCCGCTTTTTGACGTAAGGTGGTGCCGAAAATTATGTCATTTCTTTTCGTTAACCAGTGTTTTATCTAGTTTATTATTTAATTTGTTGTAAATATTCGAATTTGGTTGGTTTCTTTTATTTTATATCAAGAGGCTATTTAGTATTTAATATTCGAATTAAAATAATTTGACAACAACAACAACAACAACAGTTCCAAAACTCCAGATTACCTTTTCAATGAAATACTTCAACAGCGCTCTTTTGAGTATAATTGAATAAACCCGCTAATTATGAAAAAAGCCTTAGGAAGAACAATACACTTTTCTAGCCCATATTTTGATAAGAATATATTAGTTGAAACTTTTAGACAAAGCTGTACAAGATTCGCCTTCTCTCGTGGTTTTCAAGAGCAAATTGCTTCGAATCATCCTCAGACTTGAGAAAAGCTTAATTTATAATATCTATGGTATTTTGGGTATCAAGCTACTAACGAGGTTTTGGGTCAACTTCATTCCTCTGAATGAACACAGATTTAGGCAAAATTTGGATTGCTTGAGTCCAATTTGTGATTGTGGCACAATAAGGGAGATCATGAGCATTACCTCCTGCATTCCCCCCAGTTTACAGCGCAGCACCAAGATCTTATTGGTCAAGTCTCGGATGTCGAATATGACGTTGCCAACATGAACTCAAAGGATCTTTATCACTTGTTATTGTATAGGAACCCAAATGAGAGCACTTTTGCGAACAGAGTCATACTAAGAGCGACAATTTATTTTATCAAAACTTCTGGACAGTTCAATTAAACTTTTTGGTAAAACGATAGCCTAGCCCTTTTATTTTTGCTTCAGTGCTCCTTGAGCTTGTATGGATGGTCTCTGTTCATCGGATTGCTGCCGCGGTCGTGCAAGCAGGGGGATTCTAGAATTAGATATGGGGAGTTTTTCACCCGGGTTGGATCTCTGCTCTGATCTCCCTGTCGGTGCACTTGTAGTTGTGGTTTGGTGGGTGATGGACTGTTTGTGCGGATTTTCGGGGTACTTCAGTCTGTTTTAGTCTATGTTTTGTCCTGCTTTGATGTGTATATTCATTTTGCTTTCGTTTTTTATGACTGATTTGTTGTCGATATTTCTAAGAACATTGTAAGTAGCATTTGTAGTGAAGACCCGACGACCATGCGTCTTTCCTCGCTACAAATGCCACAGTATCTTGCATTAACTTAATGTCCGTCCTTCGGAAAGGACGTTAAACTAGGGGGCTCCCATGCCTGGATGCGGCATGCATAGTGGGCCAAAATAAGCTGTAGGTAGCTAGAGTTCCTTCCAGCTCACTTGTAAGAAAGTACTGAAAAAGATGCATTGCAAGTGACTATATTTGTGCAGTCCGATACTATCAATTATTTTGAAGATTTTTGGACTCGGAGCCGTAAATTGTTTTATTTATTTATCACAAACGCACATAGCCCATTGCAGGCTGCTTAACAGGGACTTTAAGCAACCAGAGCACAATGACTGTAACTGCAGCACAATGCTGCCTTTGTTCCAATCTTCGGCTTTAATAAATTCCTTGTTTTCATACGAATTTGCGTCCCTTGAGAGACCATGAAGTTGTCCTTTTCAACTGGACATCCTATTACTCACGTGATATTCTTATAATCTGGGCCTCCAAAAGGGAGACTTGGTCATCTTAATGTTTATTTTCAAGGAAAGGTGATAGTTTCAATGTATTTAGCTGAAGAAGGGGGTTTCGCCTTAGCCTTTTGGCATCATGTGAAGGTAGCGTACAGGAAGCTTTACTGGGTTGTCTCATACAAGACGACGTTCTGGCTGGCGTTGCAATCGTGGTTGCTTAAAGGACATGTATCACGTTAGCAATTGGTCAACGCAGCAAACAAATTTGGAGTGGAATTCTATTGTTTCGTAACTTTACATTTTTGTCTCATGAATTTGAATTGCTGTCACAACTTAGCTTCGATCCTACGATTTGAAGTAAGCAATAGATAGGAGACAATTGTATTGCATGAACCAAACAGGTTCATGACATAGTGCGCCCCTCCTCGTTACTTTAAGGCGCTCTTTTTTGACTGTTTCTATCAGAATTTGGAGAAACATGCAAATCAGAGCAATATTTGTTAGAACGCCAAAGAATTTCCAGAAACAGGAGTCCAAAATTTTCTCGCGCCCTTGGTTCGCATGTTTTTGATGGCATTTTTGATTCCCTTTCTGCAGGTTGCCCCTCCTTCAACTTTTGGCTGGATCCGCCCTTGCCTTCAGCTTCATGATGATATCTTTATTTTGTTCATATCATGAAGTTTTTTATGGGTTGCCTGGTACGCAGCTGTTTCTTTCATTTTAGGTGTTTGACAATGTTATAACCTATATCATTGGAGGATTCCACACAACTGGAAACCGTAAGTTTTGTTAAATTCGCTTTTCTTTCCTGACTTTTCACACTGTCATTAGGTATGTGCGTTGTTGAAAGGTTTCACGAAACTTGATTGATTTGCATTTTACGACAGGATCATGTAGCTGCGAGGCTCCCTCGCATGATACATGGATTCCTTGATGTCAAACCAATACGTTGCAATGGCGGATGGCCCAGGCTGAAGCTGTGACGGTTGCTCTGCAACAAACTGCAAACATTTGACCTTAATGACTTGTTATTTATGGTTGGTCCTAAATTCTCACGAAAGTGAGTCGTTTTCTCTGTGTTTCATATGATGTTTATTCTTTTTTAAATATAGCTGAATTCGCCCTTGCAAACTTCATAGGAAGCCAACTGCTTGGGAGTTTTCATGTTCTTTCATTTCTGCAAAGCGGAAGTGATTTGGGTCCTCATTCTCCTCGAGAAAGGTTGACAAACTTCAGAATATTTGTAATTGCCGACCTGATTATTTATGTGCACACAAGTGTGACTTTAAATTGGATGAGTAATTGACGCACGATTTGGAAAAATAAAGAATTCATTTTGGAGACGCTGTTTTGGTTTACATTGATCCACCTTGAGAGGACAACATGAGTATGCTTTTGTTCAGTTTGACTCCTACTTCGTGGAGCTTTGAGCTGAAGAAGAATAAATGTCCATCAAAAATTTGTATTTATCCAATGTGTATTGTATCTGTTGTAAACTTTTAAAATTTGTAGATTTTGATTATTATTTAGTGGCAAATCTATGAATACATACATATAAACGCCCTGTCCTCTCTTCTAGTTCTTACTTGGGTCATATACTTTTTGAGTTTGCATCCAGAATGTCAAGAAAAGCTATCTGCAGAAGTAAAAGAAATTGTCAAAGACGACAAGGTTACGGCTGATCACATCAAAGAACTCAAGTGAGTTTTATTCTCTTCGATTTGGTATTTTGCATGACTTTGGCCTTTACTCTAGAGTTTTAAATAATCGGGGAGCGGGGTGAGTGTGATGGGAGTTAAAAATGATATGATGATAATTGGGAGTATGAACAATCGGTGTTTGGGGGGGGGCTTGGAAAATAGAAAATAGTTCTTTTCTTAGTAAAACATGTACCGGGTGAGTCAAAAAAACGCCCGAAGTTTGAAAGGCTACTGCTCCCTGAATATATAAGCAATGATATTTTGCAATATCTAGTTGGATAGTTAACATGTTCAATTATTTCTAGAAATTTTCCTGGCTGAAATCGGTCACTCCGTTCAGATCCTGTAATCAATTTTCTAAAACGAGTCCCTTTGAGAAACCATAAAAAACTTACCAAAATTACCAGCAAAAGTCGCTAATGTGTTTGCCTCACAGCGATGACTTTCAGCACATTTTAGCACGTGCTTTCGTTTTGGTGGGTTTAAAAGTCTTCCCCCTAGTTATTCAGGGGGGTTCCATTCTTCCATGGGGACAAAATGCATGAGCACAGCCACGAGTCTTTATTGCTAGGAAGGAGAACAAAGGGAAATTTTGCTTGCTGTTTTCGCTCGTTTTTGCAGGTTTTCGAAAGGGGCTCTCTGCAGAAAATCTCCTATTTTGACGGGAAGGAATGACGGATTGACGCCAAATAAATTACTGAACCTAATTTGACATATCGGGGATAAAACAAGACAGTTCTCAACATCATTGCTTTGATATTGAGGGATCAGGATTTTTTCAAACGCCGGGCGTTTTTATTGACTCATCCGGTATATTAGTTATATTCATTCAAAACTTATGTTCGCGATCATTTCAGTTTTTTAAGATATTGGGATATTAAGATAGTTTTTTAAGATAAGAGGGGGTTGGAAAATTTTCAAAATTGATAAGCGGGGGGGGGGGGGTGACTATTCGGTACTCGAGAGTACGTATAAAACTAATTTGTTGTAAAAGTATTTTTTTTAATACAATGGGACTATTTTGCGAGTCAAAAAAGTTAACACGCTTGACGAGCTGTGGAAAAAGTGTACGCAACCGATATTCAAAAGTGAAATGTAAATCTGTCAAGCTTAGAAGTGAAATTTTGTTTGGTGAAGACACTCATCTTTTCAAACCATAAATTTGGAAATGCTGGTAGAGGCTTTGTATGGGAACGAGAGTTCTACGTTCCTTTTTTCTCCGTAATTTACTTTCCATTAAAATTTGAATTCTATTTCTGAAAGTAACAATTTTATTGAATTCAAATTTCAAGAAACTGTAATTTTCAATCCATGAAATTGTTTTAATTTTGGCGTTCTGTATCAGATATACAAGACAAGTGTTGGATGAGACATTGCGATGTTCCAATCTTGCTCCTATGGCTGCAAGATATTCTGATTACGAAATCATTGTTGATGGCCATGTCATACCCCAGAAGGTTTGTTTGTACCTTTTACCTTCTTTGCTTTTGGAAATTTTTTCAAATCATCTCGATTTTGTCAGTAGGTTGTGGTACATATGTACCTGCCGCTTTTTGTTGCACAATGCTGTCCAGGGACGGAAAAGATGAGATGGAAAGAGAGAAAGAACTGTATAATGTCTTTTCCGAAAATCCGGCACGTAGCCTACAATTATCCTCGCAGAAAGAAAAACAATTTACTAAACTCTACAGGGTGCCTCAAAAAGCATGTGCGCCTTTTGAAATCCTACTGCAGAGCTACAATAAATCCAGTCTTCCCGTTTTTTAAGATCTTTGATAAATGTCCGTTTAAAACAACATTGTTGCTTTCTGCAGGCTGCCTGGCAAATTTTATTACGCTATTCGGTCATTCATTATTCTCAAATATGTTTCGTGGTAGGGGTGTTAGGTTGAAGTCCATTTGATACCAAAATTTAAGCTTGAAAGTTAAGCTCAAATCCTCTGTTTTTGAGACAACCAGTGACTTTGACTTTCTTTCTCAATAAATCAGCAAATACTTGACAGATTTACTCAAAATTGGTGCCAAACTCTCTGTTGAAACCTCTTTTGTTCATAGATTTGAAAGCGGACAAGGATTCTTGTGTTATGCAGATGATTGAATTGTTTCAGATTGCATCAGTGTGCCGTTGTTTTGATCAATCAGGGCAACTGCTTGTGTTCCAAACAGTTTCAACAAACAAAGAAACGAACAACCAAAGTTAAATTATTAGTTTTAAATCCCATTACAACCCGACAGTTGGCTCAACTTGTAGACAGGCTCTCCAAGTGCAATTACTACCAGTTGAGTCAATAAAAAGGTCCGGCGTTTAAAAATGTGCTACTTATTGAATATCAAAGCAATGATATTGAAAATTGTCTTGTTTTATTTCCAAGATGTCAAGTTAGATTCAATAATTTAACCGGGTCCAATCGGTCATTCCTTCCCGTTGAAATGGGAGGTTTTCTGCTGAAAGCCCCACGAGAAAATGTGCGAAAACGAAAGAAAACAACGAGCAAGATTTACTTTGTTCTATTTCTTAGATATGATTATGCTTGGATGTGTTCATGTTCTTCGTCCTCTTCGGAGAATGGAATCCCCTGGAACAAGTTCTTCATTCTGGGGAAAAGACTTTTTTCAATCCTCCAATAGGATACCACGTGCTAACGCATACTGAAGTTTGCTCGTAACTTCAGCACGTTTTTTGAGGTTTCTGGAAAGGAACGTTTTTACGAAGCTGCTTTTCAGGATTAGAACGGAGTGACCAATTTCAGCAAGAAAAGATTTAAAAGATAATTGGGCATGTTCGCTATTCAATCAGATATTGCAAAATATTATTGCATATATGCTAATGGAGCAGTAGCCTTGCGAGAAGGTCGGACCTTTTTTGACTAAGCCAGTAAGACTACAAAATGTTGGATTTTTATAGCCTTCGCAGTTGCTGTTCAAACTGCGTAGACTTTTTGAGATATCCTACGTACTAAAGCATAGAAGTCAAATCTTTAAAAAGGTGGTTGTAAAATTCTGTTATATTTTCTTTGAAGAAAAATGTTTAAAGGGAACTTTGGATGATTTTCTGGAACTTTTTTGTGGCAATTTTTTGATACCTTGATTACTTTCAAAATGGCGGCATCTATCAATTTTGAGGCTGTGACGTCATCAAATTTTATTTTATTTTTTTTGATCATATCAAATACTAAAACTATAACTAAACTATGTAAATTTTCTATGGCTGACATAGCTGGAAATGACATGATGTCAGCGAGTTCCAACTATGACAGCCACTTACAATAATTTCAAAATATATGTACAAATAATTTATCAACAAGGAAAGAAAAGCAACTCGAACGGGCGTCTCGGAAAGAAGACCTCCCCAACCTTACTGCAAATGGTCAATGAAGCGGCATGTTCTATTCGCCGGACGCCAAGACCCCAGGACCCCAGACCCCAAGACGCCGGATCCCAGACCCCTTGACCCCTCATCAAATTTCTAAGTCCTTAACTAGGAAAGATTTCTGCTACAGATTTCTGCTTGCAACCACATTGTAGACCTTCATAAACTAGGGTTTTCTTGAAGATTGCATCAGTTTCCCTCGAGTAGTTTAAGATTTACGATGATTTTAATTTCTTCAAAATTTTTGAATTTTGGCAAAAACAATCAAAATGCCACCATTTTGAAAATAACCAAGATATCGAAAATTTGCCACGGCAGATTTACAGCAAATTGCTCAAACAAAGGAAAATGTGATGCAATTTTACACCCACCGCCTCAAAGATTTGAAAGATTTGAGCCCTATGCCACACACTAAAAGAAACAACTCTACAGTCATTACGATCAACGACTGCACTAACGGTGACACAACTGGATAATCGTTTACCATGCGCCCAAAAGCATCTCGCATTGAATGAGAAAAGCACACCCACCGCTGAAGCAGGGATTAGAGACTGGCGGGATTGGAAGTTTTCTTCTCTTACGAGCAACTCTTCACCAATTTTTGATTTTGATGTTTCTATTTTTCTTTAGACGCCGATCATCCTATCCCTTGGACGCGTTCTTCAAGATCCAGAAATTTGGCCAGAGCCCTCCAGGTAAAGCGCTTTTTATTTAAATGTAAATTTGAGGGAAGTTTTGGTAGGGAAGATTGGTAACCAGAGGAAGTTTCACTACCTTTCTGTAATTATTGTCATTATCGTTCTGTATCAAGCTGGCAACTTAAGCCCTGGTCAAACGCTTCCAACATTTCGTCCAACATTTCATTTGTGAGCACCATTTTCAATCGTTTTCAGGAGTTTGCATTCTAAATCAGCAATTCGTATTTGTAGGTTGCTCTACGAGTATTTTTCATCATTCTAAACATGTCGCTGCGCAGGCGAATGACGATGATGGATTTTGTTAGCAATGTTGGATGAAATGTTGGATAAATTGTTGGATGCGCTTGACCACCCCCTCATCAACATCAACAAACTTTAGAATTTTTTTAAGTTAATGTTGGATAAATGTTGGATGCGTTTAACCAAAGCTTTACATAGTCATCGGATGAGTGAAAAAGTTAACATCTTCAGCGTGCTGTGGATTAGACAGTATGTAGCCGATACTCAATTCTAAATTTTTAATCTATCAATCAAAGGCTAACGTAGATGACAGTATTTTTTTGGTAAAATCACTCATCTTTGAGACGCAATATTTAGAAAAATGCTTGTAAGGTGTTTGTATGGGAATCAAGAATTTCATCATTCATTCTGATCCATGATTTATTTGGTATTGAAATTGAAATTTGATACGGTAATAAGTTTTAGAAATTGATTTTTTTCGGTAACAAGTAAATCAAAGATCAGAATGGCACGTGGAGTTCGTGTTCCCACACACACCGGGTGAGCCAGAAAAATGTTCCCACTTTTGAAAATTCATAACCGTAAGAGTATTTCACAGATTTGAATAATTCCAATTCTAGTTAAAAGCCAAAAGGTTGAAGTATTTTTGTGATTTTTCTCCTTGTCTCACGAGCACTACAAATATAGGTAAATTTAACTTTACAAAAATGTCATGGTTGCAAAATGACTGAAAAATGGCCTAAAATCGATCAATGCAAAAAATGACTCTTCGCACAGAATAATGAAGGAAATGCAACTTCTCATGGCTGAGAGATATCCTCCGGACATTAATTGCCATGAGATTGATAATCTTCCATATTTGTTTGAAAATCGATGACTTATAACTCTGAGGAAGTTGAAACCCATTGTTCGGTGTGAATAGAATCCTTACGATTTGATCAATGTTTTAGGCCCTTTTTCCATCTTTTTGCAACCATGAAATTTTTATAAAGTTGAATTTACCTATACTTCTAGTGCTGGTAGGACTGCGAGAAAAACAAAAAATACTTTGATCCTTTGGCTTTTAACTGGAATTTGAGTGATTCTAATCCGTGAAGTAGACTTGGTGCCATAAATTTTCAAAAGTGGGAACTTTTTTCTGGCTCACCCGGTAGATACATGCCTCTTGCAGATATTGTTCTAATCTTGGGTCTTAAGGATGAGCGATTTTACCAAATAAAGTGTTCACAGTGAGGTTGGCTTTTGACTGATAAATTAGAAGTTTAGTTTTGAATATTGTCCGTACAGAGCAGAAACTGCTTAAAATGACCTCATCGACCAATCTGAGATAAGGAAGTGTTCGAGCGGATGAGCTTTTTGAAATGATAAATCAAGAGACCCAAGAAAGAAAATATCAAGTGTTGCCGAATTTTGGCATCTGTCGCAGGGAGCTAAAGGAGCTCAAATTACAAGCCTCTGCGCATGCGTGCGCAGTCTCCGCCCCGTCTATCGTCCATATACACCATGTTCCAAAGCCCGCCTAGCGTGTAAGTACAAAGAAATATGTCAAGCCAACAAATTTGATTACGAAGCTTCATCAGGATATATACAAGTAAACTAGTCAATGAAATAACGAAACTTCATATCAATCTATGTCAAAAGAAGATGTATAAAACTATAAAAAAAGGGAGTCAGTTAAGTTATTGTTTGCACAGTCTGCAGCCACATTCTATATTTTCCCAACGAGCAGGGTTGGCGCCTGGGAAGGGCTAGGGGCTACAGCCCCCCCCCCCCCCGTCGGAGGCGTCTAACCCCCCGTCGGAGAAAATTTTGGGTTCTTGTCGGAGGACATTTGGCAAAATAACGCACTGAAAGACCATTTTTCAGTCATTTTAGCCCCCCTGTCGGAAGCTCCAGCCCCTCTGTCGGAAAATTTCTGGTACCACCCCTGCCAATGAGTTTGAATCTTCTATCTCCTGTTGGTGGGGAAGAGAGTACCAAATACGCTGCCTTCTTTACCGGATTATTAAAGGCAGTCTGTCATACATTTGATTGAGTGATATGGACGATACACAGAATAGGACATTTGAATGGTTGCGAATCCTCTGACTTCCTACGACCGTAGAAAGTCAAGACGATAAAGCCTCCTTTGTTTCAAATACACAGATCCACAAAGGAAACCCGTTGTGTTGAGCTCTGACTTTGTTGCGACTTGTCAGATACGTGACAGACCGCCTTTAACTGTATGTACCATGGGAAATAAGATTGTTTATCTTTCTGAAATTATAGGTAGTACTTCTTTGAAGAAAAATTCCATTCATGATTATAGGGTTTAGATCATTTATTATTTCGAACTTTTCAGTCATTAGCCATGGCATATTTTTTTCCTATGTATCGCTATCTGTCTGTACCTTTCGAACTCTTGTCTATATATACCTTTGAGATTCCTCTTACTCTTACTGTAGATTTGATCCAGAGCGCTTCAATCCAGAGAACGTAAAACAACGAGATGATCTTGCATTCGCACCATTCGGATTCGCTGGAAAAAGAAAATGTCCTGGCTATCGTTTCTCGTACTTTGAAGCGACCGTGTTCCTTGTTAAACTGGTGAAAAATTTCAAGATTCACATGGTCAAGGGTGCAGAAATCGGTGTAAAATATCAGTTGGTCACGCAGCTGTCAAATTTATGGATCACGCTTGAGAAACGGGTATAAAGCTAGGCACAACCACAATGTCTGTTTACACCTTTTCAATTGACAACCACCATTATGGATTTCATTTCATTTCATTTCTAAATATTTATACAGGTTACAAATTTCAGTAATAAATAACTGCTTTACAAATTGACCTGTGCAAAAACAGAAAAGCCTAAATTAAAGAGAATTATAATATAATGTACAAAAGAGCATAATAGAACTAAAAATGAAAAGATAATGTACCTCTCATATGGATTTTTTAAAGGTGGCCAGGAACGATGCCAATTTAGTTTCCTTGTTCAGCTCATTCCATAATTTTGCTCCACAATGCGAAAATGCTTTTTGGCCTGGGCTTTATCTTAGCAGAGGTATCTGCAAGTTTGTTTCGGTAGAGCGAAGAATGCGATCACAGCCCTCTGAGCATTTACTGAAAAGTTCCCCTAATGGAATTTGTTTCTGCATTGGCCCTCTCGACAAACTTCGCCATGTTTTTGAAATGGAGAAGCCAATTTTAGCCAGGTAAATTTCCCAAGTGAATTAAATTAAGCATCTTGGTTATCTAACAAGCCTTTCAAAGATAGACTTATTACATTGGGTCCTAGTAATCGCTACTACCCAACCACCCTTCTTGCTCATACTAACTCATATTAGTATCAGCGAGTACGGTGGGTAGTCGCAGTTATTAGGACTTATTGCAATGAGTCCGTTTCAAACATAGTAGGTTTTTCTAACCCATCTGGCAGACAGTGTATTTGAGTTTGACGTAAAAAAATTTTGTTTGAAATTTTTATAATGGCAACGGTCGTTTGAAAGGGTGTTATAGACCGTTTTAGCTACAATACGCTGAAGTCTTCGAGAAACAAATAGTTTGATTTTTTGAGTCATTTCAAACTTCTTAATTTCTCCTCGAACCTGCTCATAGATGGGACAGCTTGTAGTTTTCTTGAATTTTTTTTGCAAACGGGAAAGTCACAAAGAAATTTCAACGGTCTGTTCTTAGAGACCAACTGCAAAACGGAAGTTTTGAAACGCCAAGGCGTCTAGAGATGTACAGCGTACTTGTTGCTAAAGCAGCCTACAGCCTCATTTGTTATGCTGAAATTATGATTGAACATTTGTAATTGCTTCAAAATTTATATGAATTATAGAAGTATCTTAATTACATAGAGCAAAATGATACAGCTCATTTAAGCAGCTTCCGTGTGGCGCAAATCAATGATCAAGATACAACCATGATCATAAAGGACATAGCTCTTTTGACTGAGAAGCTAGGACATCACGTTCCATTGACTGCGATCAAATTTCTTTCAGTTCCGTAAAGAACGTTCTAGAACAGGCTACGTACAGGCCAATGCTTAAGGAATTGAAAACTTTGTAATCGCCTCAGAAAAATGTGTCTGTACTGTAGGGTAAGACCACAGAAAACTGTTTCTATTTTGACAGAATATGAAAAAAGGAAGACGAAACAAGGACTTAATACCCATTCACACTGCCAGTTAAACCAGCTTAAATCAAACCAGGTTGTCGAATGGAGCCTTCTGATTGGTTAATCCAGCAAATCCAATGCATTTGATTGGTTGAAATTTATCCTGGATCAGGTGAAGCTGGTTTAACTGTGTCAATGTGAATGTGTGTATTAAATTACTCATGTATCTAAATATAAAGATAGGTTTAGCACAGCATGATGAAAATTAAAGAATGTTTTCCTTCCAAGGTATTCTAGAATGTACGTTTCCTTGTTTTCTTTTCTCAATCTACGTGCACCTCCTTACGTTTTCTTTTTTGCTTTTTTTCAAATTGCTCTTAGTATATTTTCAGTCTTAGCAACCAGATCTGAGCAAAGAATGATCGCGCAAATTTAGGTTCAGCCATTCTTGCCAATTTGTTTGGTTGCAGGCAGTCTTTCTTTTGTAAAACCATAGTTACTATGGTCAAACTGAAAGAAAAAAATAGAAATTTCAATTCAGATTTTTGTTTTCTTGTCCTTTCAATTTTTATACAAAAGAAAGTGCAGGAGAAATCGGACTTCCCGTGTGTATTTTGAAATGCAAATTAACATGATATTCAGAAAGATTTAGGTAAAACCTCATGCAGACCTGCATGAGCATGTCTGAACTTGTGCAACAAATTCTGCCACCAAGTGACGGATCGAATTATTTATCAAAAATAGCTCAATTGTTTGGCACGCATCCCGCGTAGACTAATCTCTTGCATCTGCTGTTGCAATGCTGAAGACTAAGCTCAAATTACTCGTGTTAAGCCTTATCTCCATGGAGCTACATGAGAGATAGGACACCCAGTGTGTAGCAGTTTGATTTTTGAAATTTATATCCGAAGCGAGCCACCTTAACTTAGTGATTTTGTGTTTTGAACTTATTTTTACTTGGTATAAAACCACCTCTGTTTCATAATTTTGAAATTCTCGGTAGTGAGCCACCTTAAGTGCAGATCGACCTTTCATGGTTTGAATTGAAAAGCAAGTTACGGCTAAGCAACCTGTTATTGTGTAAACTTGTGCTCGCTCTCAAAATGCCGCCGCGTGGAAATAAAGCTTTACGATTCAATGAAGGAATATCCATCCAAGATCTATTCAGATTGCAATATGTGTATCGGGTGAGCCAGAAAAAAGTTCCTACTTCTGAATATTCATAACAGTAAGAGTATTTCACAGATTTGAAGATTCCAATTTTAGTTAAAAGCCAAACGGTTGAAGTATTTTTGTGATTTTTCTCGTTGTCTCACGAGTACTACAAATATGGGTGAATTCAACTTTACAAAAATTCCATGGTTGCAAAATGACTGAAAAATGGCCTAAGACATCGATCAAAGCATAAATGACTCTTCGCACAGAAAATGAAGGAAATGCAGCTTCTCATGGGTGAGAGATATCGTCCGGACATAAATGGCCATGGGATTGAAAGTCTTCCGTATTTGTTTGAAAACTGATGTCTTGTATCTCTTGAGAGAGGTGGCACGCTCATTGCCTATTATTCGGTGTGAATAGAGTCGTTACGATTTGATCAATGTTTTTCCGTCATTTTGCAACCATGAAATTTTTATAAAGTTAGATTTATCACTACTTCTAGTGCTGGCAGGACAGCGAAAAAATTACAAAAAATAGTTTGATCTTTCGGCTTTTAACTACAATTTGAAAGAATCAAATCCGTAGAGTAGTCTTAGTGTTATGAATTTTCAAAAGTGGGAGCTTTTCTCTGGCTCACCCGGTATTAGAATAAAATTAATTATTTTTGCTGAGATTTTTGGTAATTAGAATCGTTTGTTTTATTGCTGGAAATTTTGAGAGAAATTTTGGTAGTATATAATTTCATTGCAAATTGTTTACAGAATGAAATAAAGACTTTCAAGACTCAGCGTCTTTACCATGTTTCTCAAAAATTCTACTGGGTGAGTAAAAAAGTCCTGCGTTTGAAAGGCTACTGCTCTCCGAATACATGAGCAATGACATAATGCAACGCATAATTGAATAGCCATTCACTTATTTTTAGAAATCTTCCTGGCCGGAGTCAGGCACTCCGTTCAGATTTTTCGGGGGGGGGGGGCCGGGGGGGGGGGTTTCCTATGACAAAGTCCCTTCGAGAAAGCTAAAATAACTTGTTAAGATTATGTGCGAGTTTTCCTGATATGTTTACGGATTCAGGAATTTTTATATTCAATTTTTCGTTTAGATGAGATCTCAACTTAGATTCTTCGACCTTGCATGTTCAAATAGGATTTGTCTTCGAAGAGTAATTCACCAAAACAGGCAAAATTTCTGCGGTAGCCAAAGACAGATGGTTATTGAATTATGCTACTACTATCTATGTGGCATTTGAGTAATATTTTGAGTCAGTTCAACCATTAAAATTTCTATTCGTATAAATTTCCTGATCAACTAAACTATTACTTCGATGAGAGAGATTGTTCAGAACTGATGCATTTACACTTTAACAGTTGGCATCGCAACGCAACTTGAATGGCTAAAGGAACAGGAACTGTGTCAAATACTGCTCATAGACGTAGGAGCCGGGGGGGCACTGGGGGCACGTGCCCTCCCACGATTTTGCAATAAACAAAGAAGTGCCCTTTTTCTTCTTGGAAGATGCCCCCTTTTTCTTAAGGAAAAAGTTCCCTCGAAGTGTCGTGCCCCCAAGTCTGAGATGTTTCCTACGTCCCTGACTGCTCTAATAGTGAAGGATCTTTCTCACCCAACTTTTGTTACAGTTGTGATGACCCAAAAGCTTTTACCAAATTACGCATAGATAGTAACTGCACAATTCAATAACCATCTGTCTCAGGCTGCTGCAGAAATGTTGCCTTCTTAAGTGAGTACTCTGCGAATACGAACCCGATTGAGATCTCATCTGCGCCTCCCGCCCACTGTCTCAAGACCAAAACAAAGTCAGACAAACACGCACTCATCCCATGCAATAAGAGACAAGGCTTTTGTGACACCGCCTCTGACGTTTTTGTTATTGTGTGATACAAATAGGTTATTTAGAGCAAAGCGAATTGCAGGATGGCCACATTTCTACAAGCCGAAAGAAAGAAAGACAGAAAGGATAGATATCGCAGCTCATACATTCTTTTGCAATAGTGTGCGGCAAGCTGCAGCAAGAGAAACGTAGATTGAAGACAGGATAATCACTACGTATGTTTCAAAAATGCTTTATTGTAATTGAATCTTAAATTTATGATGTATGCACTTTAAAGAAAATCGAAGACAGCAACAGAGAATTATTCTTTTGCATGTTACCAACATAAACAGCTGTGAGCTGTGTCTATTGACTTTGTAAAATGGCCTTTGGGCTACATATTAAGGTAAATTTTCAACAGAAACAGAAGCTTCTGCAGTGAAATTGTCTTTTTTAAGGCGATGCTCTGGACAAGGTTGATAGTTTCATCGCTTACACTTCAAAAGCCACCATTACTCGTCTCAAAAACTCTTTCTCTGTCTGAACTATGGCAGTGACTAAAGCAGGAGTTCTAAGGACGGGACCGCATTCATGAAATGTAGAAGACCTGGTGTCTGGTGACAATGACAAAGACTCGTTTCAACAAATCTATAAAAGGGGGCAGCCTCCCTGGGTAATGTCCCCGACCTTGGGCAAGGGCACTAGTATGTCGGGAAGTATGATTTTATCTACCTGTTATTTTGATGGTGTATTATTCGGCTCAAAGTCTTTTCACCGTATTTCGTGCTCGATTTGAGGCTTTACAGTATAACTTGCATAGGTGCTAATTTCGCTTTAACGAATATCATTTTGGACACTGCAAAATGATACCGGGACCTCGTCTTACGTCATTACAGACGCTCGCAGTTGTGCCGGTTGGGTAATTAGGTAACTTCCTGTAGCTTTCTGTAACGCAAAGGAAATTTTTGAAACAGGAAAATTCAGTAAGTTCGCAACCCCTTCTCATTATTCGAATTGTTGCGACCATATGTTCGAATAAACAGCCTTCCAAATAACGCGCTGATCCAAATTTTATTGTATGGTGAAAAAGATTTTTCTATTGATGTTGATAAAAACGTACTCAAATTAACCCTAAATTTTATTCACAAAACAGGCCGGTTCAATTGAAGCAGCTGCTATACCCCCCCCCCCCCCCCCCGATCGCAAAGTCTCTTTTCCTCCTTTTATTTGTTCTTTCCCGTCGTTTAAGTCTGTTTCGCATTGGATTTAAGGTTTGAAATTCATCTAAACATAAGTTCAAACTTTTACAAACATCTACGTTATTGTGATCCATAATGTTCGGCATCCGGCGCCTCCGTCGATGACCTTGCATGCCAATGCGAAACAGATTCCAGTATCCATCAGTATCGTGTCGTATGTGTACCATTTTGTAGGTGTTTATTTAGTTGTTGATTTAGTTGTGTATTTTTATGTGCTGACCATGGGGTAGACATTGTTTTTTGCTCCTCTTGGCATCGTCCTTGTAGTGTTGCATAGTAGTTAAAGTATAGTAGAATGTAGCATATACTGTAATATTTTATATTGATATAAAAAACCCTTCGCAACAAGTGTGTCCTTGTGCAAATTGGACTTGCGCCAAAGTCGTCGGAGAGCAAAGAATGATCTTTCCATTTTGAAACCGACCTTCTTTGGGGTTTTGTTCAGTACTAGCAAATTCAGTTTGCAAAAACACTACACACCTACAAACCTAGTTTGGAGGCAGTTTTCGAGCAAAAAAATTGAGAAAGTTTATTTGAAAATTGTCAAGTTTCCAGTCAAGTTTGCAGGAAATAACACAAGGAATAAACTAGATTCACTCAGTAGTTCTCCATTTTCTAACTCTCACGCTTCATCACAACAGAATTCAGGCGCATGCCCAACAGAACACTAAAACGAGGCTAATAACGTCACACCTTTCCTCCAACAAAAGAAATAAACAAAAGAACAGAAATATAACAAAAATTAATTGTCTTTAAAGTTTGTTAATTAATTATTGTGTCCAGCAAGGTAGTCCGGGCGTATTACTCTTCTACCACTCCTTGTCGTCACAGGTCGGTAAAAGTTTAATTGCCTGTGATCAAATCTTATTTCAGCAGGTCTGGCGGCCACAGTCTCTGCATCGACATCGTCAGGTCGTACTTGAAATGGCTCTTGCTGGTCTAGTGGTTGGCCGTCTTCAGGTTGGCGGTCTTCAGGATTTTCAGTCGTCGCTTCTTGCTCCTTTGTGGGGAAGACGATTGAGTCTTCTTCATCAACATTGAATGGCTCATTGGTATGGCGTAGGAACTTTCGATTTCGTCTGAAGATCCTTCCATCTTCTGTTTTCACGTTATAAGATCTTACACCGACTTGCTCTATGACGCAGCCTTTGGTCCAGCGGCCTGTTCTGTCATTATTCCCAGGCTTGATCCACACCACATCATCCTTCCTTAATGTGTTTAGCTCCTTTGTGCCTCTGTTATAATACTTTGACTGAATCTGTTTCCTTGTGCGAAGTTTCTCTTGAACACCTGTGACAACCTTTGGTTGAAGGAGCTTCTTGGACATAGGAAGCAGAGTTTTGGCTCTTCTGCTGAACATACGCTGGGAAGGAGAGCTGTCCATCCCCTCAGAAGGCGTATTTCTCCATTCAAGCAGCATGAGGTAGAAGTCGTTGCCAGATTCAGCAGCTTTTTTCATCAGCCTCTTTGCAGTTTTGACAGCATTTTCTGCTTTGCCATTACTTTGGGCATACTCTGGCGAGCTTGGCTCAGTCGTAAATTCGTACTCCTTGGCGAAATCCTGGAATTCTTTGGACGAGAAAGGTACATTGTCACTCATGAGCTTATCTGGTATACCATGCGTAGAAAAATGTCTCTTAAGCTTCTTCTTGACTTCCCCAGCAGTTTTGTGGAACAGACGATCTATCTCAAAGTAGTTGGAATAGCAATCCACGGTGCAGAGAAAATCTTTATTATTGACTGTAAAAATGTCAGCTGCTATAATTTGCCAGGGGCGGCTTGGGATTTCACGAGGAATGAGAGGTTCTTTGGCCTGGTTGTTTTGGAATGTGTTGCAGATTTCACATTTGGAGATGAAGTCGGTCAGATCTTTGTTGATGCCTGGCCAATAGACTGCTTCTCTTGCTCTCCTGAGGCAACTTTCTATTCCTGTGTGCGCAACATGCAGCTTCTCTCGGATCTTTTGGCGTAATGACTCTGGGACAATTGCTCGTTGACCCTTGAATATTACATCATCTTGTGTTGCTAGCTCATCTCTGACTGCGAAGTAGGGATGAATACATTGAGGTATTTTCTCTTTCTTCTCTGGCCATCCTTTCAAAATGGTTTCCTTCAACGATTGCAGAGTGGCGTCACGTGTGGTTTCTCTTTGGATTTCTTTCAGCTGTGGCTCGGAGATTGGGAGATGATTTATCATGTGGATAGTTTCCACTTCTTCTTCGGTTTCTGACTTCTGTCTCTCACTTGTTGGCAGGCATGCTCGAGAGAGTGTATCTGCTAAAACCATTTCCTTCCCTGGTTTATAGCAGATTTTGACATCATAGGATTGCAACCTCAATAATAGCCTTTGCAGTCTCTTTGGGGCAGAGGCGAGTGACTTGCTAATGATTGAGACAAGTGGCTTGTGATCCGTCCAAAGTGTAATCTCTCTGCCATATATGTAGGTATGATGGTGTTCTACTCCAAATACTTGTGCAAGCAGCTCTTTCTCTATTTGGCTGTAATTTTGCTCTGCAGGAGTGAGTGCTCTGCTAGCATAGGAGACTGGACGCCCCTCTTGCATGAGTACAAAACCAAGCCCTTTCGATGATGCATCACCTTGGCCTTCTGTTGCTGCCTTATGGTCAAAATACTTCAGAACTGGCGCCTCGCATATTGCTCTTTGTATGTCTTGGAATGCCTTGTCGTGAGTTTCTCCCCATTCCCATGGTGCATCTTTGTGGGTCAAACTTCTCAGAGGCTCGCATACTTCTGAGAGTCTGGGGAGAAACTTGGCCAGGTATTTGACCATGCCAATGAATCTTTGTACGCCTGAAACATCTTGAGGCTTTTCCATCTTTGTTATGGCTTCCACTTTTGCAGGGTCTATTTTCAGACCATCCTGTGTTAGGGTGTGGCCAATGAAGGAAACTTCCTTGCACTTGAACTTGAATTTATCTTTATTCAGCTTGATATTCTTTTCTTGGCATCGTTTCAAGAGTGCTAGCATGTTTTCATCATGGTTTTTGACAGCTTCTTCATATGTTGCCCCTTTTCCCGTGATGAGTGCATCATCAGCGACTGCATATACACCTGAAAGGCCTTCAATGCATTGATCAAATCTGTGCTGGAAATGCTCTGCAGCTGGTTTGATTCCGAAAGGCATTCTCAGGTATCTCCAACGACCCCATGGTGTTTGGAACGTTGTAAGCATGCTTGATTCATCATCGAGCTCAATTTGAAGATACCCTTCCTTCAGGTCAATTTTGCTGAATACTTTGACATCTTCTAGCTCTGGCAGCACATCGTCAATTAGTGGCAAAGGGTAGTGACTTCGTTTCAATGCTTTGTTGAGGTGTTGAGGATCGATGCACACCCGTAGTTTCCCGTTTGGCTTTTCTGCAATGACAAGATTTGATACCCAATCTGTGGGGCCTGTAACTTTCTGAATGACACCAAGATCTTCTAGCCTTTCCAGCTCAGCCTTGAGCTTGGCTTTGAGAGCGATGGGGACCCTGCGTGGTGGCATGACAACAGGGGTTTGTGACTCATCAACGTCTAAGTGCAACTTGCCAGGCATGTGACCAAGTCCTTGAAAGACAGACCCAAAACGATTCTCTATGTCTTCTGCACTGAGTGAAGCCTCTGCGGTGGCTGACATGACTGTTTCTGAAACAGCACCTTGTTGGGCTTGTTGAGATGGGCTGCTTGAAGCAATACTGTTAGAGCTAATATTATCTACATTTGCATCAAAGATATTAGCATAATTCACAGTCAATAAGCCCATCTTCTGCGCAGCATTAGCTCCTAATAATGGTATGTAGTCCCCTTTCACAATAATGAATCTCACAGTGTATTCAGTCTGTGTCTTGGGGTTTGTTACCTTTAGCTTACAAATGCCTCTTATAGGTAATAATGCTTTACTGTACAGGCGCAAAGAGTGATCAGATTTTTCCACTTTAGTGCCAGGGGGTACAAAGTGTTCTGGAAGAACATTACAGGTGGCTCCAGAGTCAAGTTGAAAAGAGATTTGCCTGCCTTTTATAAACATAGAGGCAAATATTTTGTTCTTAGTAGGGGATTGGGACACAGAATTGATTTCCAAATTGTTTTGGGGTGAAATTTCAACAATGAGAATTTCTTCATCACTAGAAGTTGTTTCCTCTTTCACTGCATGTATCTTGGCTTTAGAAAATGTATCTCTCTTACCTGGTGATTTCTGCATACTGCACCTCTCAACAAAATGGTTTCTCTTACCACAACCAGAACAAAGTTTACCATAGGCTGGGCAGGACTCTTTGTTCCGCTTATGACTACGTCCACAAAATCTGCAGTCTGAGATAAAACCTCTTGTATCTCCAGTGGGTCTTCTTGGGTTACTGTGTTTTCCAACATAATTTGCCATAAGATCATGATTATCAGCTTGGCCTGCCATTGCTTTCACTTGAGCTGCAGTTGTTTCTGTTGCCCTGCATAAATCAATGCATCTAGATAATGATAGGGTTGGTTCCTGCAGCAGCTTTCGTCGCACAGCATTATTGTGAATTCCACAAACAATTCGGTCACGTATTAGCTCATCATTAAGAGCTCCAAACGCACAGGTTGCTGCCAGGGCACGCAAAGAAGCAGCATAAGTTTCAATTGATTCTGAAGGTTCTTGATTGCGATTAATAAATTTATAACGCTCGTAAATTACATTTGTTTCACCAATACAGTAAGCATTCCATAATGCAAAAATTCTCTCAATGTTCTGACGTTCACTCTCATCCTGGTACGGAAGTGAATTGTGTATATTGAGAGCTTCCGGTCCTATGCAGGTGATAAAAGCAGCCACTCGAAAGTTGTCAGGCTTAGACTTCAAATTCGTTACAGTTTCGTAAGCATCGTATATTTGTTTCCACTGTTTCCAATTCTCTGATAAATTGCCTCCTAAGTGTAGTCGCGGTGGTAATGGTACATTAGATATAAACGATGATGATGTTGCTCCATTTCCTTCTGGGGAAACACTAGGCCCAGGTGCACTTGGATCTGGATCGGTCATTACTGCAAGTTGAGCCGCAAGATCGTTTGAACAGCAACAAAAAAATCGACAAGTAAGTCTTCACCTGTTACATATGAGAGATGGGTCTTTCACTCTGACACCATGTCAAGTTTCCAGTCAAGTTTGCAGGAAATAACACAAGGAATAAACTAGATTCACTCAGTAGTTCTCCATTTTCTAACTCTCACGCTTCATCACAACAGAACTCAGGCGCATAGGCGCATGCCCAACAGAACACTAAAACGAGGCTAATAACGTCACAAAAATGAGAATTTATAGTGAATCTTCAAGTCTGAGAGGGCCATTCTCAGCCAATGCACAAATTGAGGGCGACTACTAGGGAGCGTTTACTCCAAAATTCCTGAAGCTGGTGGCAATTCATATAAACCTTTGACAAATTTGTCAAAGTTTCTGTTCTAAGACTGGAAAACATGCGATCAAGGGCGGGGGTTCTAAGCCAAGGTAAAGGCGTGTCCTCAAAAATTCTCCTGGGAGCAAAGACCCCTCACTACAATATCTCTAGTAAATTTACCCTTGCTACGACATTATTGAAAAGTCATAGTCATCGAAGGATCTTTCGAGTTAAAGCTTTAACTGGGTTTCAGAACAACGTTTTGAAGTTCTTTCCAGACTGCAGGAGTTGTGAAGACCTTCTAGTAGTGTCTAACACATACAACGATCCTGATATGATGGAAAGTTCATAAATAAACGCTCTTTTTTCCTCATTTTCACCATGCTTTGAAATAAGGAAGGTTTGACCTTGAAATCCAGGTTTGGTGGAAGGTCAAAGACTTTTAACAACTCTGCTCACATTTTCTTTTAATATTTCCAACAAATTTTTGTTGTCTTCACCTTTTCAGACAGATTTCAGAAGGATTAGAAGAGTTTTATTGAAAAAGATTCTGTTGATTTTGTTAATTGGAGATTTCAGTGACAAAATCTTTGACTGTCATCTGGTTTTGAAGAATGTTGATGTTTAATTTCAGATAGAAGGCCTTCACAATTCCTTCGCCGACTATTCCTTGTCGTGTCGGTTACATTCAGTGAGTCCCGCATACAAGAAACTGATAGAAACTTTAAATCAGGCTGTTTAGTTTCTCATATGAAAGAAAATATCTTCACAAGAGACTAGCAGATGTAGACAATTATACAATGTCAGATAAAAAACTTCCCTTTCATTCCTCTGTCAAATGGCTGAATATTAATCGAAAGACAAATAAAGTGCAGAAACTCTCTGAAAGCCGCCAATCATCATCATCATCATCATCATCATCATCACCATCATCATCATCATCATCATCATCATCATCATCATTATCATTTTACTTTTAAAAAGAAAAGAAAAAATTTTACAATATACATGTTTATATATCTTACATTTTTACAATGTATATGTTTATATATATCTTATATAATAGCAGAGGCCAAGCATTTTAAGTCTTACAATACAATGTAACTAATGATATAATTAGAAACAAATTTTGATATTGCAGATTGCAATAAACCTTATTATAAAGAAATTGAAAACAGTTTCTCATAAAGGAAACATTATGATGGCAAGGCTGCAGTTTCTTTGCGGGACTTGTCGGTAGACAGCCAACAAACATCAAGATAGTAACATACATTGCCAGCAAAAAGCGTGGGGTTCGTAGGGGGTCACCGAAAACCTTTCCTTTTTTTCAAAAAAAGCTACAAACCGCAAACAGTGAGCCCTTGCGACCCCCACGAAACTACTGCAAGAGGAAAGGAAGCTATGGTTGCATTCCGGTTTCTCAACTCGAGAGTGGTTTTGTACTTTTGTCAATTGGCAAGCGGTCAGTTGTTCATTGTCAACAGAGAGAGTAGACGCGAAATTTTATGCGAATACCCAATCATTATCTCTGTAGAAATTGCTAATCAAGTCATAAATTTAGACAAAAACCACACAATTTGGCTGACAAAGGACCACATATCGTTTGGGTGTAAGCAAAAAGATAATAGAGCTTTGCATTCAAACGATAGAGACAAGGCGAAGCACATTTGAATTTGGTAAGGAAGGATCTACCAGTGTTTTCAGGCAAATGTGATCCTTCCATCCTGCAGGGAACCAAATTAGCATCACCACACCAATCACCTGCAGAGGAAACTGCGACTCCGTCTGTCAGTTTGGACCGTTTGGACAAACGGCCACTGCCCCCTTGGCACTTTGCGTGGCGCTGCTGGCAAGCTGGGACACTGCTGAAAAGTTGCATAGACAAAACCATGTTTTTACCCTCATATTTCCTACTGGTTCTTTCAATTGCTGGTGAGTTGATTTTATTTTTTTTTTGCTATGCTGCTGATCTTTTCTTATCTCACCGGTTTGCTGTGTTTATCACCAATGCAAACTTGAGGGCAAATTTGTTCACTGGATCGAAGCCTGACTCGGACTCGGATGGCCTAAGTATTTTTACATTTGCAATGCAAGTGCTCTTTTGCTTGGAATCTTCATAATCAAGATATCATACTTATGTAGTAGGTGAGGGTAAAGTACCTGTCAAGGTTATAAGTTAAGCAAGGAATTCTTTGTTTGTGCATTCTCTACATTTTGCAGGTTTGCTCTCGAAGATGTCTAACCTGCAGCAGGAGGTATTTTTTGCTGCATCATGTGTTTCAGCCGAAATACAGGCCTGCGCTGGCCTGCAGCATGTCATCATTAGACCGGTATTGACAAGTTTTTATTTGACAATATGTATTTTTAGGTGAATGTCAAAACCAGATTTCATATCAAAGCCAGACATGTTTTTCAGTTTACGTCAATCGTGGAATGGATATCCAAAGGCTTCCAGTTTGTTTGTTATTTTCCCTTCAAAATTTGTCGAAGAAGATAATTTTCTTGTTCGTACCCTAATTGTTAATAATGCAAAGAGCTAAAGTTCCCCGAACTTTTCCTAAAGGGTTAAAAAATACTTTTTTGTTTCACTGCTAAGTTCTTTCGTTCATAAATGTTTTTTAGCAAAAAAACAAAGTTTTGAACACAAGTCACTTGTACATGAGGAACTGTTTACATACAAGAGCTCTCAGAACAGATCACCATAAAATTATGAAACTCCAAGTATTGACATAAGAAACTATTTATTTTCACAATTTATTTTCACAAATGTAAACTAAACCACCATAACAGAAAATAAGATTTCAACATGAATTTATCAAAATATGTTTCCATGTTAAAATCTTCTTCAGTTTATAACAGTGTTATTATGTAATATTTCCCTGTCATAAATTGTTTTTCCAACCATGTTTTTAACCAGCTATCTGCCCTTTTGGTTTTTTCACTCTCCAACTTCAATATTACTTTTGGCAGAAACTTTCACAGTTCTGGCCGTTGAGGAAATACCAAGTAATATTTCTACTATTTTGTTCCTCTCAATTTGTTCCTTGTTTATTGTTTTAGGTTTCAGATTTCATTCTATGTATACAGTAGGGAAGTCTAAAAACTCTCATGTTGTAAGATACTTTTGCAGCATTGTGTAATGAAAACTACTGATAAATTAGACTATATATGTGTTTATTTTCAAAGCCATTTGAAGAAGGTTCAGGGATATTTCTGAGTATACACATCTTGGTTAGGTCATGTGACAAATTGAATTGACTGAGCAACATGTGACCACTGTTGTGGTACCAAAGGTCAATAGCTGCAAGTCTGGGCTTAGGCATTTGGCTTATGCAAACCTCAGATGCTATGTGATGTCCATAGGGGGTATATACTTGCATAACATTGTGTGAGAGCAGGAATTTCCAGAAGCGCTGTAAGTGGCTCCTTAAGAACTCTACTCTTTTTTTCAATGCATTACATCAAAGTATGAGAAAGATTGGTTCATAATGCATCCTTTTAAGAAATTGTCAGGCAATGCTAAATTTTTTGTTAGGGATGGTCTTCTGTCAAATACATTTTTTCTAGAGTTCACAACTGATATTGAAATTGACTGCTTTAAATTAAGGTGTACAGCAGTTTATTGCATACATGTACTTTACTCCAAAACCTTTACCATTTTCCTGATTTTTGGAACATTTATCAGAAGAAAATTTCTTGCTTTTCGTATTGTCAGTATACGATCCAAGCAACTCATTTTGACAAATGATCACAGTTATTTGGAAATCTTAGCATTTTAAAAGAAGCATCTGATCATTCTCTTGCCCATTGTCTATGCACATTCATATGTGCTGTGAAAGCTGCAGAGCATAAAATCATCTTTTTTACCCTTTACTGTTATCCCATCCTTCTGGAAGTCATATGAAAATTAAATACATTTTCAGAATGTACAAGTCTCCAGTTCACAGTCTCCCAATCCTTACCACAAAAAATATGCATTATCTAACAAGTCCCCTAGAAACTAAATGCGCTTCTCAGTGTAGCAACACCTTTGGGAAAAACGGGCATTACAAATCACATTGTTTGTGATGAAGGTACAATTTTTGTTAAACTAAATTCTTTTTGGGTCATCAGTAGCTGGCTTCAAGTAAACAATTGTAGCTCATGAAGGAAATAGCACTATTTGTAGTAAGTGATATATGCCAATGACTCCATCAAAGGCAATCAACATTAAAACCTGGCTTGGCCAAGTTAAGTCTGCTGTATTTGACAGGTTTGACACATGCTGTTTCATGGTGTAGCTGAAAAAACAATGAGTCTGTGGGCTTTTCTTTGGCATATTCATAATGGCTACAAGATATAGCTGTGTCTGTGCCATTTAAGCCACAATGATCCCTTTATGTATGTGTGTATATTTGAATTCAACCACAAAGCTAAAAGTTTACAATGGTTGAAATAATATAAAATGGTTACCATACAATTTACAAAACAACTTTGATAAACACAGTTGAGCCCCCAAATCATAGTGGCAGGGATAGCATTAAAAGGTTAAATATAGACTTTAACTTTCTTGTCACTCAACTTTAAACAATAGGGTGGAATGTTTCATCAGCCTGCATAAGCTGGAGCCTGTCCTTTAAAAATGTCATTATGTTTGATTTTTCAATAGTGCTAGCAAATGGTGAATGTCCCACTGGATGGATATTCTTTGGTGATTACTGCTATCATTACCATGATGTCACTTACGCCACAAGTGGTATGAACTGGAACGATTCACGACTAGCATGTCAGAGGTATGGAGCAGACTTGCTAACGATAAAGAATCAAGCAGAGTTTCAGTTCATAAGTGGTAACCTGACTGCAGCTCAGAAGCGTCAGCACTATTGGATTGGACTAACAGATGTTGCAAAAGAAGGTGAAGTTTCATTAAAATTGATTGCAAAATGGGAAAATTTCACTAAGAGTTTTTTGTCATAAAGTTTTGTTTAAAAAAGTGAGAAGTGAAGCTAAAAAGGATTGGACATGCTTTGAAAGTTTTTGCAGCAAAAAATTGTGTATGGAAAAACATTCACAAAGATTTTGGTTCCAAAAAGTTTTTGACAAGCCTTTCCTGGAGCACTTGGCTTGTCAGAAATTTTTGTTTCTTCATTTGATTGCATGAACTATAACGGAGGGTACCCAATAGATTTTCTGGAATTGAGAATCACAAACCCGGCATTATTATATTTTTCAAGTTGGATTCAGGAATTTGGTGACAAATTTTAGGAAGCAGGAGGGGTGGCACCAGAAATCTTTCAACAGAGGGGTTGACAGGAAGCTACAGTAAAATGGCTAAAAATGCAGTATCTTACATCATTTTGCCAAATTTCTTCCAACAAGAATGCAAAAGAGGGGCTTGGTGACGGGGGCTGTAGCCCTCTGGCGCTCCCCTTTAACCACCATTGATAAATGGGATGGGCCCAGATTGACAAATTAATGTTAAAAACTTTTTTGGTGTGCCTCATATTTGATGACACCCATCATTAGCTATCACCGAGCATGCAATGTTGGAAATTATGTCAGAAAAAGATGAAAAAGGCCAACAGAAACTTAAAGTGATTGATAAGTCTAGTCAAAAAAGCAAGGGGGAACCATCAAATGTTGTAAAAATGATGAATATTTTTTAATGTATTTTTGGATGAATAGTGGGAATTTGGGTAAAAAATATGTTGGAATTGGCAAAAAGCATAGTGAGAATTCAGGGTTAAGGCGCCTAAAGCATTAGGAACCTCCATAACCTCATCTTTCTTCAGGCACAAGATATGAAATAGGGAAATAATGTTTTCAGGTCTTGGCTGTGTTAACATTTATACATTCATTTCTGTCATATTATATCCAGCATAACACAGCACTTCAGAATTCTTAAAAGCAACTTTCTCACACAAGATTTTTTGCCCATTTAGGAACCTTTGTCTGGATAGATGGTACAAGTGTTGCTGCCACTGGAAGTCACTGGCGAACGGCAAATGGAGAGCCAAATAATTGGGGTGGTAATGAAGATTGCGCTGAAATGCATTTTGATGGCAAATGGAATGACAATGGTTGTTTCAGAGAGTTTGCATTCATTTGCAAGAAAAACAAAAGTAAGCTTCAGTTGTTGTTCATGCACAGCATATTGAATTTGCTAATTCTCGATTTGAAAATGGACTTTTCTCACAAACAAGAAAAGGGGTTGTAAATTTTGATCCAACAAATGCCAGAAATCTGAACTTGATACAAACACCTAAGCCATAAAACTGGTAGAAAGACTCATATTCACTCATAGGAGAGCGTGTGGCTGAGTGGTTAAGGCGTCCCTGGCTCATAAGCCAAAGGTCAGAACGGCCGTAGGTTCAAATCCCGCGCTGGATAGTTTTGTCGCTGTCCGTAACTCTAGCCCGGGGCAACCAGAGCGATGTGAGGGAAATCTGGTAGCTGCGGCAGGTAGCTGCGGCAGGTAGCTGCGGCAGGTAGCTGCGGCAGGTAGCTGTGGCAGGTAGCTGCGGCAGGTAGCTGCGGCGGGTAGCTGCGGCGAACTGATGGTAAAACATCCATGGCCCCTGCTGGAATTAAGTCTCTCAGACTTTCGCAGGCTAGCCACGTTAAATAATATACCTACCTACCTTTCTAGTGCTGTTATTTCAAAACTTCTAACATAGATATGCATGGCATGATTCTGTTGTTTTTGCTTCACGTTTTAAAAGATTTGTTCCAGTCAATTAATCTTGAAAGTATATTTTACCTCATTCATATACATATATTATATTCATTGAATTTCTCATATTTTACTTATCAATTTGTTGTCTGATACAGTCAAACCACATCTCAAATTCTAAGTTGAAGCATTTCTGATGGAACAGTGTCAAAAATGATACAACTAAAGTTGAGGTTTGCCCACATTGCGCACCAGTTTTAGGCATACTGAAAAGTTTATCTCCAAATCAAATAAATATACTGTGTTAGTCAATAAAGACACCTTGCATTTAAAAAAATGCTCTTCCCTGAATCTCTTAGCAATGATATTGAAACTGATTCCCAATATGTTTAGTTATGGTTAGTAATTTACCCGGCTTTAATTGCTCATTCCTTCCCATTGATATGGGAGATTTTCTGTGGGAAGCCCCTTTTAAAAAGCTGCAGAAAGAAGTGAAAACAAGAAACAAGATTTCCATTTGTTTTCCTTCCTAACAACAATGCCACTTGCATGCTCTCATGAATTTTGTCCTCTTGAGAGAATGGAATCTCCATGAACAATTTATTCATACGTGGGGAAGACTTTTTTGTTCTCTGAAGTGGATTGTGCTAACGTCAAAGCTTTAATGTAGAAATATTAAGAATATTTTTTTCATTTATCAAAGGGACTTTCTCGAAACCCTGTTGTTAGATAGCACGTGGCCGAGTGGTTAAGGTGTCTGACTCGTACACCAAAGGTCAGAATGGCCGTAGGTTCAAATCCCGCACTGGGCAGTTTGGTCACTATCCGTAACTCTAGCCCGGGTCGACCAGAGCCATGTGAAGGAAATCTGGGAGCTGTGGCGGGTAGCTGCGGCGGGTAGCTGCAGTGAACTGATGGTAAAACATCCGTGGCCCCTGCTGGAAATAAGTCTCTCAGACTTTCGCAGGCTAGCCACATTAAATATAAATACCTACCTACCTACCTAATCTGAATGGAGTGACCAAGCCCAGCCAGGAAATATTCTAAAAATAAAAGAACATGTTGGCTATTCAATCAAATATTGCAAAGTATCATTGCTTATTTATTTAGAGAGCAGTTAGTCTTTCAAATGGCAAGTCTTTTTTTACTCATCTGGTAATGTGTGTTGGATCATTTGCACCAATGACATCAGTTTTATAACAAAGGATTGGCAAATTAAGAAAATTATCTGTAAATAAGTAAACAATCAGATTTGCTCTAAATGTACCAGCTTTCCAACGTTTTAAACTGAAAGATATAATGTAACTTATTATTCTGTTGTGAGTACTGATTCTTATTTGTAAAAGATTAGTATTGGTTTGTTGCAGGGCCCCAGGAAGTATGGTCAAAAGGAAGGTCAAAGTTCTCTTTTTATCATTTTATTCATGGATCTGCATTCTCATTTGTAGGTACACCGATTCCACCTGCTCCAACTTTACCTCCTCGACCATCATCAAGTAAGTCAAGCAACTCCTTACATTTGGACCTATATGGATACATGTGGGTCACTCTTTGTAGTATTTAGCAAGTTTACATTCAGGTGTTGCACGTCTTTCAAATGGTGCAAACCACTGCAACGATTACACTGTTTGAGGCAATTTAAAGTAGGTTACGATAGACACTCATTGTTCCTCTCCTCCTGTAGAAATTGTGACCAGTGCCAAAATAAGAAAAGATAATGTTTGTTTTCCCGTGAATTTTGGCCAGAAAGTAACCATACCTTGAGAGGAGTGGATAGCTTTGGGAATAATATGTATATGAGTGAGCCTTTTGAAAGGTATTCATTTACACAGAGGAAGAATAAGGCCTTACCGAGAGCTCCTGTTCGATGTTTACATTATGAAACGATTGAGAAGAATGTTATATTCCTCAAAGGGTTGAATCTATCGTTAGTTATGCAGGGCTGGATAGAAAGTAAGAAATGTTTTACCTCAATGAGAGAAAGACGAAATAACTGTGCTTGAATGTATTTGGAGCTCCTTGCCATACTTTTGAAGGAATGATGATGCTTTGATAGATATGTAGTTTTTCATAGCAGTCTTCTAAGCAAATTCTTATTCTAGCATCGCTTACTGAAGTCGCTGCAGTGGTTTACAGTATGCATAGCAGCCATCCTTTCGTTCAGTGGCCTTTCAGAATCAGCTGGGGTCTACTTTGGATGGTGTTGCAACTGTAAAAACCATATATATTTTTATTGCTATCGACTGACATGGCTTCCCTCTAGGAAGTTTCGTTTTAATCTAATGATTGACTTTGATTTTGAGACGAATTCACCGAAGTATTTCCTTAACACATAACATGTAACACACTTTAAACAAGTTGAATATGTAATCATCTAACACTTCTGCTTTCCTTCTCATTGCTAATGTGTTCCATGTTAAAAGTTGATGGCAGACTTGCAGTGGAATGCGAGTTACAGGACAAGAGCAATTTTAATGTTATTCAATAATTCGTTATTTTATCAAGGTCTTGACAGTTTCAAAACACAGCAATAGACTTTTTATATCTATTTCAAAAAGGGTCTTGATTGTTCGAATTTATACATTTGAAGTGTTTGAATGGCGTTAAAGCTTCTTATAACTATTGTGCACATTCGAATATTTTGCAAAATGTCTATATTAATATTTTATGAAGCAAATTTTGTTGCACGTAAAACTCGAGCACAGTTGAACCAATCCCCGCGAAACTTTCCAGATATCTTCGTCTTCACTGTACCTAATGCAATAGAGATTTTGTTTTTTCAAATTCACCCTAAATGCGGGGTAATGGGGCAAAGCGGCAAAGTCAAAGGATTTGTGGACTCCCCTTGCGAAATGGAGGCTACAGAAAGCGAGGAAAGCGAGGAACGGGATAAAACAGGTTTGCCTTGGTGAAATCCAGCTATAAAGGTCTGTTTTTTATTTCAAAAGAAGAGGAAAGAGTTCCCATTGAGTGGGCACTGAATGTTTCGGGGTAAATTCCTTAGAAATATTTTTCAAAGTTAACAAAAAGGCCTAGGCACATGGGCTACAAGAATTTCTTTGTAAGAAAATGAGATTTTCAGCCTGCACTGAAAGTTTCTTTAACTGATCAGTTTTCCAAGGTCCACGACAGTTCTGATGGACTGACGGGGCTACTGTGCCTAGGTAGGTTACTGAAATGGAAGCAGGCTTCACAGCTACACCAGAAAGACGGGTTGGCAACTGCCAGGTGATACTCTCAACATATATTAAGTCCTGAAGTAAGCCTCCTTTGGGCCTATTTTGCAAAAACAATTTGGGGTGAGGGCTTATTCGAGGGAGAGGGGCTTATCTAGCAGCAACCAAAAATCTTACCAGCACTACACGTATCCCTTTTATGAGAAACTAACAATCTGGGCCAGTACTGAAAGTTCCTTAAATTATCAGATTCTTAGTGCTCGAAGTTTCTTATGAGTTTCTTAAATGTTTCATAGCAGTCTTCGTATTCACTTCCTGTTCTCTCATGAACATTTAAAAACGATGTTTTGAAGCTTTTCCAGTGTTTAGATACTATAATCAAGTACCTTCTGAGGAATATTAGACAGGAAACAAGCGAAAGTAAAGTAAACGGTGTTAAGGATTCTTGAGCTATATTTTCCCAGACTGGAGTTTCTCCACTTTTGTGTTCTCAGAATTGAGTTTCTTATAAGCAGTTTCTTATAAAATTAGAAATAACGATTGTCAGTGAGTGCTGCGCAGCGTATTGGTTGCACAGGTCCATTCCCTGGTTCCGTAGTTTACACTCACTGAATCGTGATGCATGACAAATCGGTATATTGGCTTTGGGTCAATGAACAACAGGAGAACAAATATGTGGCGTTAATGTTCTTTTGTTGCCAATACAAGTGAATTCCAGCCATTTCGATGCCATTTCAAAAGCCGCTGACGGAATGCCCTTTGCAAATTTGTTGAAAACAGATCTGCAAGCATGGACAATCGATCGCCCACCGAAGCCACTGCGCAGGAACAGATGGCTGCTTCGCAGCAAAAATCTATGTACTCCTTCCCTTACTCGAGGCGGGTCAGTATGCGCAAACAGCAGATTTCAGGGGTTTGTTGTTTTTGAGGCAATACCCAAGACTGAGTAAGTAGAAAAACAAGAAGAAAGTCAGCTAAAGAAGAGAATCAAATGTATTCACTAAAATAAAAAACAATTTTAACAGACAGCAGCGTTCCCCACGGGAGCTTTCTGGCTAGGAGCATATTTAAAAAAAATACCTTCGGGTGGGGGGGTCTCATTCAAGGGGCGCCTTTTTGAAGGTGGGGGCTTATTCAAGGACTTACGGTAGGATTTGCATTACAAAACGTTTCCCATGTTCACCCTGGGAATCCCTTTGTAGGCTCCCTCATAATAACTTTCTTTTCGTGTTGCAGTTGTAATCACAGACAGCCTCATGTTTCCGTAGTAGACACAGTAACTAAAGTTAGAGTTGCGAAGCCTTGATCTCTGGGGAACTTGGTCATTATATTAATAAATGTGCTCCATTGTAAATTTTAAGAATACAGTCGGGATATTTCACAGGAAAGGTATATAGCCAAGAGTCTCTTTGCTCAGATAAAGTGATTCCGGCTGAAAATGCCAACAGGCAGCAAATCCCTCCCCAAACAATTACTCGGTACGATGGCTGCGTCACACAGTTGAATCAGGAGTTGACCAGGGTGAAATCCCACTCTTAAAGTAGGGTCGCCGAGTGCTTTTGAGGCCTGGGAACAAAAATGCGGACTGAGGCCCCTCCAAGGGAAGCCAGCAGAAAATGTTTTAATCGCTTTAAAGTTGGTGTGACAAACTAACTAATACCACCTATTTACAATGTAATCTACAAGGATGTCTAAATAATGATATTACAAGCTATATGACGTAATGGCCAGGGTATTTACCAATTCTACAATTACATTTTTCACCCATCCAGGTTCTATCTTTGTTTTAAGGGGGAGCTATACGTAACCATTTGCGCTTTTTTGAAATTTTTTACCAATTTTTGTTTGTAGAATTTTTCAATAAATTGAAGCCTTGACTATGCATCCAAACAATCCCCGTAGCCATGTTTTTCGTAAAACTCTGTAAAAAGGTACTTTTTCAGGGAGTGGTCTGAAAAATTGATTGTTTGTTGCCATGGCAACCGAATTTAAACTCTTTTGAAATACCCCCTTTTCCCACCACAAGTGTCCAAAAACTGGCCGTTACGTCATTCCACATATAGAGATTTCGTTTTTTCAAATTCACCCAAAAAGCGGGGTAATGGGGCAAAGCGGCAAGGTCAAAGGATCGATGGACTCCCCTTACGAAATGCAGGCTACAGAAAGCGAGGAAAGCGAGGAACGAGATAAAACAGGACTTGCTGGAAGCTGGAATTAGTGGAAATAGTTGATAACTTGAACACTGCTGACCTAATCCTGACGAAAATTAGATACTTCACTAAATACTCTATTTCTTATAGTTTCCCCATAAGGAGGGGGAAAGGGCCAGATAAGACCTGAGGTGCCTGAATGATAGGGGATTTCCACTGGAAAGAGAGAGGAAACACAAAACACAAAACTTTATATTGTTCTTTGCTTTGCTCTATAATCTGAAAAACTTTGCGGTGAATGGCCAGGAAACTGACTCACTCATTGCAAAGAATCAACGATTTATTTCGTCACAAAGTCAGCGCTCAACACAACAGATTTCTTTGTTAATCTGTGTATTTGAAAACAAAGGAGGGCTAACCGTCTTGACTTCCTGCGGCCTTAGAAAGTCAAGGATTACCAGCCATTGAAATTTCCTATTCTTTGTATTGTCCAAATCACGCAATCAAGTGCGTGACAGACTGCCTTTAACTTTTCCAGCACAAAGTTCCTTATTTCTTTGGTCATTTGAATTGATCAATTTCTTATGGAGTTCCCTTTACAAAGATACGTTCATTTATTCAGTTGAATAAGGCTTTGGCCGGGGTGAAATCCCACCATAAAGGTCTGTTTTTTATTTCAAAAGAAGGGAAAGAGTTCCCATTGATCTCCTATTTCCACAATTAAGTCTCAATTGTATTTTGAGTGGGCACTGAATATTTCGGGGGTAAATTCCTTAGAAATATTTTTCAAACTTAACAAAAAGGCCAAGGCTTATGGACTTTAAAGAATTTCTAGAAAGAATTTCTTTCTAGGAAAATGAGACTTTCAGCCTGCACTGAAAGTTTATTTAACTTATCAGATTTCTAAGGTATATTTGTATGAAATCCTAGCTCATTAGCTCGGCCTTCCATGACTGTTCTGATGGACTGACGGTGCTACTGTGCCTAGGTAGGTTACTGAAAATGGAAGTAGGCTTCACAGCTATACCAGAAAGACGGGTTGGCAACTGCAAGGTGATACTCTCTACATACATTAAGTCCTATAGCCCCTTTGGGCCTATTTTGCAAAAAAAATTCGGGGTGAGGGCTTATTCGAGGGAGAGGGGCTTGCATCTAGCAGCAACCAAAAATATTACCAGCAGTACACGTATCTTTTTTATGAGAAACTGAGAATCTGGGCCAGTACTGAAAGTTGCTTAAAATTATCAGATTTTTAGTACTCGAAGTTTCTTACGAGTTTCTTAAATGCTTCATAGCAGTCTTCGTGTTCACTTCCTGTTCCCTCATGAACATTTCAAAACAACGTTTTTTGAAGCTTTTCCAGTGTTTGATACTACAGTGTAAGTGTAATCAAGTGCCTTCTGAGGAATATTAGACAGGAAACAAGCGAGAGTAAACGGTGTCAAGGATTCTTGAGTTATATTTTCCCTGACTGGAGCTTCTCCATTTTTGGTGATCTGAGAATTGAGTTTCTTACATGTATTCTTTTCCTTAATCGAAGCGGGTCAGTATGCGCAAACAGCAGATATAATGGCATTTATTGCTTTTGAGGCAATACCCAAGCCTGAGTAAGTTGGAAAAAGAAAGTCAGCTAAAGAAGAGAATCAAAGTATTCACTAAAATAAGAAACAATTTTAACAGATAGCAGCGTTCCCCACGGGGGCTTTCTGGCTGGCCCTGGCTGGGGGCATATCTAAATAGGGTTTGCATTACAAAACTTTTCGCATCTTCACCCTGGGAATCCCTGTGTAGGCTCGCTCATGATAACTTTCTTTTAGTGTTGCAATTGTAATCACAGACAGCCTCATGTTTCCGTTCCAGACAAATTAACTAAAGTTAGAGTTGCGGAGCCTTGATCTCTACCGTAATTGGTCATTATATCTATATCAATGTACTCTGATGTAAATTTAAAGAATACAGTCGGGATATTTCACGGGAAAGGTATGTGGCCCAGAGTCTCTTTGCTCAGATGAAATGATTCCGGCTAAAAATGCCAACAGGCAGCAAATCCCTCCCCAAACAATTACTCGGTACGATTGCTGCGTCACACAGTTGAATAAGGATTTGACCAGGGTGAAATCCCACTCAGAAAGCAGGGTCACCAAGAGGCTTTTGAGGCCTGCGAACAAAAATGCGGACTGAGGCCCCTATAAGGCAAGCCAGCAGAAATTGTATTAATCGTCAATCAAATCACATTAAATCAAATCATGATCATGCTTTAAAGTTGGTGTGACAAACTAATTAATACCAACTATTTACAATGTAATCTACGAGGATGTCTAAAAATGATATTACAAGCTACATAACATCAAGGCCAGGCTATTTAAAAATTCTACAATTACATTTTTCACCCATCGACGTTCTATCTTTGTTTAAAACCCTTTACATTCGCCTAAAAGGCATTTCAGAACATTTCCTGAAGTCAATATGTTAAAAATCTTTTATCATGAGGGCCCCTAGACCCTGAGGCCCAGGGGCAAACTGTCCCCTCTTCTCGGTGGCCCTGTCAAAAAGAACTGCTTTTTTATTTAAAACAGGATGGGGAGGGTTTCCATAGATTTCTTATTTCCACTTTGAAGTGTCAATTGAAACTTTCCGGTCCGCAGGTTCTTATTTGTTTGGTCATCAAAGGGTTCATGAATTTCTTATATAGTTTCCTAGACTAAGATATGTGTCCATTCATTCAATAGAGTCGATTATTGTCAGGTTTCAGGGTATCTTTTTCTAACAAAGTTTTAGTAGCACGTTGTTCTAGAACCATTTGTCACCAAGGGGATATATTCATAGGAAAGTGTTCTTTCAATGTTAATCGTTTAATTTCATATGTTTCGAGGAAATTTTTCCCGAATCTTTACAGAGTAGCAATGGCAAGACTATATTTTGGAGGAAAATCTGCAACTGGATAGAAAGGTTAGTGGGCATAGCCTGCTTCGTCAAAATGAATGTCAATGAATTACAACGACTTCAGGAAAGCATGTGTAGCAGGGGCGGACTGGCCAGTCGGGCTACCGGGCTGGGGCCCGAAGGGCCCCCCTCAGCAAGGGTTCCCATGGGCCCCTTCTGTGCTGGAAGTAAAATACTTCAAACGGTTAATTTTTGATGAACTATACGACAGTAACAAAACAACCAGTTTCAATCAACGAAAAATTGGTTTAAAGGCCCTGTAATAATTCTTTCAACAGTTATCTTTGTTTGTCAAACAGTTGAAAATGTCAAAAGATTGCATCTGGGCCCCAGTTCGCGAGATATGGGTACTGCAAAATTCCAATTGGTATTGTCTCGTTTTCGACTGCTAGGTGAACTGATGAATCTGCAAATGTAGAACTTGACCAAACTGGAGCAGCTCTTGCCAAAGGGGCCCAATAAAGACCTTATCGAGGAAGGCGTCTTATATGCAGGAGCCCCTTCTCACTTTACCACTTGCCCTTGCCAGTCTGTTAATTTCAAACAATTGCGTAGCCTATATCTACACTCGATTTACAGCGACCTAGGAGACCATGTTAGGGGTATTGAAATATGAACAAGGTTTTAGAGGAAATGTAGATGCAGTGGCTTACCCAAGGTGGGAATGGTGGTCCGGACCCCCCATTTTTCAAAAAGATGGTCCTCGAGATTCGCATAAAAATGTAATAACATTTGTGCCTTAGGCTTGTGAAAGTTTCATAGAAAGGTTTTGGGTTTCTAACGAATGCTTGAACTCGGGTGGAAGAGGCATTCTCAGCCAAAGTAGAATCGTAGAATACATATCCTCGAAAATTTTCCTGGGGGCTTGGCCCCAAGACCCAACTAATAATTTCAATATCCCAACTTATCTCAGCCAGTCCATGCCGCTAGCTATAGGGATCCTAATTTGCTGCTACTGTTGAAATTTGCCAAAGCTTCTTGCATGAAAAATGCCACCGGCCGACTAAACAATTATAAAGGAGCGAAAAGAGACATTTATCAAGCTCGAAGGACCAGCTCCGAATCATTTTGCAGTAAAGCAAGTTTGCAATGCGTGTTTTGACATACTGGTCTGAACGTTATTGAATAATTATTCTTCTCGACTTTCATAGAGTAATTTGCTATGATGGGTTTAAACTCTTGCAAATTTGACAAAGCGACCTGCTGTGATAATTGCCACCATGTTTACGATGCAAAGCATAGCTAAGAAGGGCGTCTCCTTCATTTTCCGAGCGTCTGAAGGGCGTAGTTACTAAGAATTTTCCTAGCGCTACGCCCCAGACCCCCTCCCACTTCAAGTGATGCGTACGCCTCTGGATATAAGTATTCAACATTGAAGGATTCTGAAATGTGATCTAATGATGCTTTTAAGGCATCAAATGAAAATCACACAAGAACAATGATACAAAAGCATATACAGTAATTGACTTGACAAAAAGACTTTTTGTAGACGATTTTGATGCTCTACTTTCAAGAATTTTACCAGTGAGGTCTTTCGTCAAAAGGATTCCCTTTCGTAAGTAGTTGGATCTTGAAATTTGAGGAAGAATGAATGAAAGCATTTCTCGGCAATGAATCAGACCTTCACCATGAGCGAAGCGGGCGTGGCCCTGAAAGTCACGGTGACGCTGAGATTTCTGCTCTCGCATTCAGCTTATGCTACACAAAATTGCATTCTCCCAACAGGTCTGCTGGAAACGGTCGGCTGAGGCGCTTCAGCCCGTAATACTTTGCTGAAGTTCGTTCATTTTTAAGTAAAAGAGGCTGTGAAAGCCAAGCTCATAGAAATGAAAATTCAAAGTTATTTCTATTCCATGAGGTTGCCAGAATCTATCAAACTATTCCTTTTTATATCGTGCAATTCAAAAATAATGTATCGACTCGTGAAATTGCAGTAATTTTCTTAAATTTTCCGGAAGTACCCCATCACTCGTGATGCTTCTTTGCTTCTTAAATGGTAAATTCTCCCAAATGGGGCGTTTTCCAACAATCTAAAGGGAGTGGTTATGAGAATTTTTCCCGGGGGCAAGCCCCCGGACCCCCAGCTTTGTTCGCTGCGCTCGCACTTATTTTCAGCTCCATCAAATATGAATTTTGTTCTCGCGAGTCTGTCAAACATCACTTGAAAAGGTAGATAGCAGAATGCAACTCGGTTAGAAAACCATTCACATTGTTAGAAGTGAGTCAAGTATTTGGGGCAGTATTCCTAGTTCCAAAATAAAGATCTTACAAAATTTACAGGACCGAGCCCGAAATATAATTGAGAGGGCTAGAATCAAAGACGATTGGTCATATAACTGGCTCAATGTTGAACAATTAATCAAATTCGATCGATCAACCATGACCTACAAGATTATGAACAGGATGTGCCCAGAGAGCCTTTGGGATAAATTCCCCCAGATATCCTTGCATTCAAACTACAATACGAGAAACTGCAAGGACATCCAAATTCCAAGATATAACCTTGAATATGTGAAAAAAGGCTTTCATTATTCAGCTCTTACTGCATGGAACAGCATCCCCATCAGTATCAGAGAACTGCCAACCTTCCCGCAGTTCAAAAGAAATTTAAAAACTCATCTAAAGAACTGAAATAACATGAAACACGACTCCCTGGAAGAGCAGCAAATAGGCCCTAACAGTTAGACTGTAATTTTAATTTTTATGACTTTTTTTTCTTTTATGCTGAAGGGATTTTGTGTAAAAATAATTTAATATGAAATATGGAAAATATATATTTTGAGGCCAATTCAGGAGGTGTGCCCACAAAAAATTTCCCAAGGGAGTGCCCTCCAAACTTTTCGCTCGCGTTGTTGCGGGCCCCCTCGCTGTCAATCGCCCGGGCCCCAATTCTACTGCCAGTCCGCCCCTGATGTGTAGGACAGGAATCGTCGCAATGACATCCTAGAATGAAATTAAGGTGAACTTTGCCTCTGATTTACGCAGGTTGGCGGTGCGAAAAATATGGAAGACTGGGGAGAAAGTTACAAGAAAGCGTCTTCAGAAGAGGCTTTGTTAATGTTTGGATCTCTATTCAATAAATAAACGAGGAAACGAGGAGCATAGCAACAGAGAGATTAGTGTCTGTGATTTTAGAAAGTAAAAAGAGTAGATATTTACCGGCAAACTTAGGTGATCTCTTGATGTATGTATTGTTGCATTCTTATATGCCTCAATAGATTGCTGCAAGTGCTAGGATACGCAGCAGACGCCACTAAATTCATGGAATAGTAAAAGCGGCAAAGAGAAGGAAAAAGCTGTAAAGTACATGGAAGTAAAGGAAGAAATACGTCAGAAAAAGCTAAATTACCGCTAATATCAAATGAAAGCAGCAATGCGACCTACATGCAATTTTAATGGATCATATGCTGCAATGGTTTGCATAATTGAAAGCATCAAGCATGAAAAATCCACTTGCTTTTTACAACGGAGTCGCAATCAATGACTATATACAAGTCAATTAATCGGAGTTATGCGACCAACTATATTTGAAATTATAAAAGGGGTTGTCGAGCAATAGAGGGATGAGCTGGAATCGGGAATGGTATGAATTTATCTCGGAATAAGAACTGTCCAAACGGCAGTGGCGGAGCCAGACAAAAAATTGTGAGGGGTTAAAAGTCCAAAATTTTCCGACTGGGGGGTAAAAGGGTATACCCAGACATTTTTATTGCATTCTTTAATTACAATTTTACTCACTCTTTCAAAAGTGGGGGTGTATTTACCACCTCCTACCCTCCCCTGCCTTTTCCACTGCCAAACGGTGGCTATGATTAAAATGAAATGGAAGATGCAGCAGAACTGTGCTCCAATTGAGCACAGTCAGAGCCATGGCTTAGATACCTGAAACTGAGTGAAGAGAGTCATTTCAAAACTATTATAAGAGGAGTACAGAAGAAAATGGAAATGATTCAATTCACAGTGAGTGCAGGATGAGAAGAATATTAAAAACGTTGCGATAGCTAAGTTTCTGAGGTAGATCACACTTAGAACTCTGCTTTCAAGGAAACGCTTTCTGAGTTAGAGGAAGCACAAGGAGAACAAAGGGGTTCATGAAAGTGGTATAGTAGAATATCTACAGAAAAAAATTCACACGACTATAGTGATTGTAGCACATTTTGCACACGAAATGTTGCAATTTGAAGGACAGCTTAAGTACGAAATATGAGAAAGTACTAATAGAATGAATGAAAAGAACAAAAAAATTGGCATAAAAGATTTATGTTGAGTTTGGAAATGTAGCAAGCAGAACGGGAAGAGGCAGAATGAAAGGGAAATGTTTACAAAGACAGCAATGAATCTTTACTCAGTATATACTTCGAAGTATTAGATAATACTTGAGTTTCCCTAAAGACTTTTCACCCATGGATTGTAGTGAATTCTAGACAACGATCCGAAAAGTTTTCGAAACCTATAAAGGGTGAGCGGATGAATTTGACAAGCCAAAAAACTTGGTTGGTGCATAACTATAAATACCTTTGAATAAGAAAGTGTCAGCCTTTCCCTTTCCTGCTAAAAGTAATTCTACATTGCAGTGGAATCCTTTAAGACTCTGTTTCGTCAAGAACAGTGTTTTACAGAAACAAAAAAAAGTACATAATATAATGTCAAGACTCCATTAAGTCCTCTTCCCCAGGAGGCTTATTTCACCTCTAAGTCTACAGAACGAAGCTTGAAATGCAGCGGCACTTCTATAGGAAGACCTCATTCATTGAGTCATTTGTCAATGCTAAGAATGATAGCATTTCCTCTTTTACTGTACATTATAGCCTCCGGAATTAAAAACACTCATTGAGCGTGGTATGACTATATGCACATCAAGATTGACATTATTGTAGTTCAATAAATGTTACCTTGGGTACCAGACTCTATCTCTTAGGGAGTCTGGTACCCAAGTTACAAACATGGGAAACATTTAGGGTGATGGTTGAGAGCCTTTTGTGTTTCATACGAATTGAAGGAGTAAATAGAATGGGCATATCTATAATTTTGCCTTGAAAGGAAGAGGTTTATTAGGCAAGGGACGTTATAGCGCGGGACTGAACAGAGTTTCTCTTTCCTTTTGTAATCGTAATGAAAGCAAAGTACGACGGCGGGCCAGCGCGGCGCCGCAGGCGACGCGCGGCAAGCCTAGTATAGAAATATTGTTTGACTCAGACGCTTTTTAGAAGAGCTAAATGGTCTATTGAAATAACATGCAAACTACACTGAGATAAAATTGAATTCTTTGAGGCACAAGTTAATGGACTTTGCCAGCAGTCGCAGCCTATTTATCTCCTCTATTGCCTCTGAACTTCGGCCACGTCACACAGTTTAGCCTAAAGTCTATTATCAGCACATTACGCAACTATTTACTAATGAATTTCGTGTCAATCGGTAACAGCATTTTAAAGTCGTTGGTGATTTTGGCTGCAAGAATATTTTCTAAAAACGTGATTAACTGACGGCATTGTAACCATATGTTTAAGATTTAAATCATCATTTATGTTTCAATAGAACAAATGCTAGACGAACCAACCATACATTCAGTTGTCAAGAGATCCATGTAGTCCCTGAAGTTCCACGGAATATCTCATTCGCGAACTTTTAGCCACAAAGTCGACCAAAAATTTTACCAATAATCTTGGTCGATCATGAGCAATACTTGCGGGCTTTGAGCTCAGTAACTTGCGACCTGCAGACCTGCGGCCGACAAAGCTATCTGAAGTGAAGCCAATAAACGTATCTAAAAGATGTTTTGTGTCGCCTCATAGTTCTGTCATCAAATTTTAGTGATATGAATCTTCAAGATAAACTTTTTAAGCATTGTTTGGTGCCGTGCATTAAGTAGATAAATCCTTCTCGAAGACATAGTGGTCACTGAAGTCTCTTTCGTACACTTTGCCGCTCTGAAAAGTTTTCTCGGGGAAACAGTCTCGCTGGTTTCGCACAGAATTTTACACCAACTATGGGGCATCATACCAAAACTGGGCAACTGAAATACAACGGTGAACTGCCAAAATGATGTGAGTTTGCCGGTTTTTGAGGAAAGTTTGTTCCACCGCAAAACCTGAACTCTTGGAAAACATAGGAAGCGTCTTCTTGGCATCCTTTCTCTCTATCAAAATTAATGAAAGGCCCTCTGAATTCGGGGCACAGGTCATCTTGTCCCCTGCCCCCCTCTCGGTAGGCCTCCTTGTTTTTCAGGTTTGGATCTTACTTTTTACACCAAATGGAGATAACTTGTTGCTATGCAAAAATTGCCGGCGCCATTTTTGAAGACTTACATCTTTGAAATTTATTATTAACTGCCCAGTGCTTACAGGTGATAAACATTGTTCAGGATTCTCAGCTGCCGCATTTAGATTTCTATGGAAATGGCTTGATGTCTTATCTTTGCAAATTCAATTAGTACTTTTCCACAGTATCCTATTAATAACCAATTTCATGGTTTTTTGACCCGTTTTATTGGAACTTTGCCCTGTAGCCAATGTCGTATTTGAAAATTCTTGGATCTAAGGCCCCGTTCACCCTGCTCCGTTTTTAGAGAAAGCCTCTGTTTTTGTGAAAGTGTTCACATTGATCCGCACAAAACCGCCACAAAAACAAGTTTCTGAGACGCTATCGAAAGTGGATATCCACAAAACGGAGGTTTTTGAAAATGCTCTTAATCATTGTGAACGCACAAAAACAGAGGTTTTTGAAGACACTCCTATAGTCAACATTGAGCGTCACAAAACGGGAGCAATTTGAACGTGCAAAAACGGCTATATTTGGCTTCGTATTTGTTATCTGGTGAATCTATGTGAACGGACAAAAACGGATGTTTTCCCTCCGTTTTTTGTACGAAAACAGAGCAATTTGAACTGAATGTGAACAGTGTCTAATTGATCATGTATGTATGTGCCAATAATAGACTTTGTCAAGACTGAACTTTGGAAGCAATATAGTGTATAGCATTGACATTTCATTGGGATAAATTGGATCTTACCGACTAGGCTTAGTTCCTGTTACCCCGCTTTCCTATGAAAACGTAGTGGAATGTCTCCTTTTTGGCCTTGCGTTTCCATTTAAAATGATCTAAAACGGAGACATTTGAAAACGCTTTTCATGATGGAATGATTTCAAAACGGAGACATTTGAAAACGCATCGCTTTCAGTGGAAACGCCGGAAACGTAGTCATTCGAATTCGTTGCAACAATAGCACCCAACCTGGCGCTAAAAACAAGGTAAATGTCTGAACGAAGGAATGAAAACAAATGGAACCTCAATAATGGGAAAACCGCCGTTTTCATGTCAGGACTTTTACGTGAAAACGGAGTAATGGAAAGGGCTCTGGATCATCCGAAAACGGAGTGGTTTGAAAGCGGAGACATTGGAAAACGGCGTAATGGAAGCATAGCCTTATTGCTTGAGTCCCTTGTTTCCGTGTGGTAAATCTTGTTCAACTTGTGCACTGAAGTCGCACCACTCAAACTACAATGCTTAGGAAAACAAGGGACTCAGATAGTTTATCAACTTACCGACTGATTGGATTGTTGCAGTTTTTGATATTCCTTCAATATTAATATCCTTCTTTTTCGTTTTCTCGCTATGGATATTTCATTCACCAAACTTACTTTAGAGGTACTAGATCCAAGGTATCCATTTGAATGAACCTTGGTATTTTCTGATTTGTCCAATGACAAGGCATTGAAGCGTAAAAGCAAGAAATGGACATAAACTTTGCCACAAGTTAAAAGTTTGTACAAACTGAAAATTTTATGATTGTTATACTGGCGAGATAAATTAAAATGATGTTTCTGTCCTTTGTGATAAATGTATGAAGATATGCAAGAAGACTTTACAGGATCCTTTTCACATGCTGTGGACCTCTTTCTACCTCTTTCTTTATTCAACGTGATTTAGGCCTCGTCCACTCGTATCCGGATATTTTTCAAAACACATCTTTTTTATCCGTATAAAAAGTATTCGCGTCAACATGAGGAGCGTTTTCGAATAGATCCCCGTCCACGCGAAGAAGCTGCTACATTCAAACTTCGTTCTTCGAACTTCGATAATAGAAAACAGACAATCAAAATGCTTTGCATGATCCCAAGAGATTCGTTCGCATGCTCTGATACGTCGTAAATCAATGCTGTGACGTCAGCGTTTTCGAAAATCTCTGTTTTCACCCGTCCACACGACAACATGAAAACGGTGTTTTCAAAAAGATCCACTCTGGAGAGCGTTTTCGAAAATCGGTTTTGGTGACCGAAAACGCCATCTACGCGAGGACGGTAACCCAGAACGGATAAAGGAAGATGCGTTTTCAAAAATATCTGGATACTTGTGGACGGGACCTCATTTGACGCAAGAAGTGAAATGTAGTCCCACTAAAACTGAACACTTTTAGAATTACCGTTCGACTGTGTCTCCAAACTATGCCATTGAAAGTCTGCCTGTAAAACGCTACCACTGTCCTTCTGCCATGGAAAACCTGCTTGTGAAACTCTGCTATGAAACTAATCATCTTTTAACATACTAACATCAGCTTAAACTAACTTTTCCTTGATAGCAGCAGCAAACTGCAAGCTAACAGAGATTGGTGCAGACTATCGGGGTAACATGAACACGACGAAATCTGGTTACACGTGCCAGAGGTGGGATACACAGAAACCACACAAGCACGAATCTAATACACCAGAAACAAAGCCTCATTCTGGTCTGGATCATAACTATTGCAGGAACCCGGACCAGGAGCCAATGGGTCCCTGGTGTTACACAACAACACCCGGCAAGAGATGGGAATACTGCAATATTAAATTATGCAAGAGTGGTAGGTTGTTAATGCATCAAAGGAATCTGAGCAGTATTTTTTTAAATAGTCCCCAGAATAAGAGAGTTGACGTTGTTGATAGACTTATGAGCTGGAGTCTCTCCTTTCTCTGTGCTCCTTTGACTTAATGATGGCGCTTTGGTCAACAGAGACTCATAATATTACTCTGAAAAACCTGACCCTATTTAGGCCCAAACTCTGTGATTCCTAAAGTAGCAATCAGATTGCGAGATTTGGCATAAAAAGTACTGTCGAATTTTCAGTTCGAATGATGCAGTTGACTAGATTTTGAACGAAGTTGCTGTGGCAGGTAGTTGAAGATTTCTCTGGTATGTTTTAATCTTAAATAAATAGAAAATGTAGCATTGAAAGACTTATTTTATACTCACCAGGTAAAGTGAACTTTCTTCTTCAGATTTATACCAAGTTTCGTTGATTATCTGTCTGCTTAACGTTGCTTTTGTCGCATTTTCTTTTCGAGGAGTGACCGTTGAACAGAGCCGAAGCAGTCGTTCGATCATAATTCGATCGATCAAATGCAGAAAATAGGGTCAGCTTTTCTCTGTTGCATTATGAGTCCCTGTTAAGCGAGGTGTACCGCAGGGGTACGAGGAACTTATCGTCATAAGTCTTCGTTGTTGCTCCCTGTTACCTTGTTTCCATATTCCTTGCTCCCTTGCTCGCAGTAACGGCGTCAACCGCCAAGGAATAGTGGAGGATTGGAGTATCATCGGTGGTCCGGGGGTGGAGCTGTAATTTTTTCTAAAAATATTGAAATTTCTAGCAGTCAAACGGTAGAATCATAGAGAGGCAGTTTAAGTTTCTTCCAAGCCATTCAATTCAGTCCAATTCAATTCGTCATAGAATTTTACACCAAACTTTTAAAGCCAATTTAAAGATTTGGAACCATTCTATCAACTTTCAACACCAGTAACTATGCTGTTTCGAGCAATCAACATTACCCATTCCACTACTGACTGCCCATTTTACTTCACAGACGGACAGACCATGATCGAAATTAATCAGATTTCGACAAAATTGAATAATGAAGCGATTACTTCATTTTCCCCTCGATTTCGTAGATTGAATTCTCTGTTTAGAACGAAAAAGTCGTCGATGCTGTTGATCTCCAATTTCTGCCTATCAAAACCAATGATTTTATTTGCCAAACCAGGCCGTATTCCATTTTAAGATACTCAATTCCTATCTTCCCGAGGGAGCAAAATGTGGTCTTGATGACCACGCCTTGAATTTTGAGGTGTCCAACCAAAAACCGTAATTGGAGGGTGTAAAGCACTATAGCGAAATTACCAAGTCTCTTTTTTATTTACATTGGTGTTCAACAAAGCATTGGTAGTGGGATTTCCATTGAAAGGGAAGTAGAGCGGGTTTTCCACTTGGCGAATTTTTTCGCGCGAAGCGAATTTTTTCGACGACTAAAAAGTAGAAACTGTTCAAACTCACTTTTTCGTGGAGAGTAAAGGGGCCAGCAAAAATGTGGCGCCCGTAGGAAAAATTCATTTATTCATTTCATTTCATTTTTACTTATTTAGGCACGGTAGCCCCGTCAATCCATGAGAACTGCTTTTCAGGGGGGCGTGGCAAAAACATTTACAAATAAGAAGATAGATACTACGAAACAGGAATGATCATCATAATTAGTTTTTGATTCTTCTCTTCAAGGTGGCAAGGGAAGGTGCCTGTTTGGCATCGGGTTTATGTTGATTCCAAAGCTTAGGTCCACGAAAAGAAATAGCACTCTGCCCATTGTTTGTTTTTCGTAATGGTAGCGAAAGATCAGTATCAGTACTTCTCAGTTTTCTAACATTTCGGGTGGAATTTTTTCTGAACAGGTTGGAAAGGTACTCTGGGACGAGGCCATTTAACGATTTGTACATAGTTGTAGCTATTTCGCTTCTAATAATATCATCTACAGTTGGCCAATTCAAACTGCGAATTATTGGCATAGCAGGCGCATCAAAACTGCTTGATTCTGCAACTTTTGCAACGTTTGCAGTTTAGTCACTCCACAGCAGCCCGATATCGAACAGCGGAATCGAAAATGGGGCTCGACGATACCCCGATGCATTTCACTCAACGTGCTAAGTTTCTATCAAACTTCGCATGTGTATGCTCGAAAAAATTCGCTTCCAAAACAATTCGCCTAGTGGAAAACAGGCTTTAAGATCGCTTACCTGAGCAGCCTTGCTTTTTTTTCTTTAAGTAAACAGTATCAGCTTCGAAAACACTCACAAAGTTGACTTTTTAGGCAAAAAAAAAACATATTACACCAAGTTAACATCAACTCAAACTAGCAATGAGAAGAATACCAATGAGATAGCAAAAAGTTGACACCAAGGGATGCTACAAAAAATGAGTAAATACTTATTTTGTCGAGTTTTCTTTCAAACTTGTCGTGTCACCCTATTCTAAAACGTTTTTGAATGAAAAGGGCACTTATATGGTGGAGAAAATGGACATGACTGCTGGGGACATTAAGGGAACTTCCGCACCACTTGTATGCATGTTAAAAGATGCTGTTGGTTCAGATCACAAGCGTACTGCTCATATATTAGGCGTCAAACCTTCAAAAAAGATCTGTTGAAAAAAAGTTCAAGCACTTGCCATTACTGCAAAGGCTCTGTTATGCCCCCTCTCTTTATTAAGTCATCTCTCTCTTGTGCTTTCTCTCTAAGAAGCCCCTCCCTTCCAAATTTTAAATCTTGAATTTCCAAATTTTCATGTCAAATTTTAATTTAAATGAGCCCCCGTCTGTAGTAAGTTCCCCCACTTTTATCAAATACCACAGGTTACCAAAGATTTTCCATTTATTTTGCTAAAAAGTTGGATGTTGATTTTGATATTGTGTAGGAAAAAAACGTTGTCGACTTTGTGTACATTAAATCCCCGCATATAAGAACATACCAAAATAAGAACCTAGAGACTGTTTTTCTTAAATTATGCACCTTGCAATTAAGAACCTGTTTCAGTTTGATGAAAGATAGGTTGTTATTGCAGGGGTAGCGAAGTTGATCTTTTAATGTTGTCATGAAGCCCATTTTGGTCCCAGTTGGCAGTTAAAGTTTGATTCTTCTCCCCAATTAGTTATTAGGTCCATAAAAACCCTTCCAAAAAATTATGGTGCTGAACATCTTTTGTAAGGCCCTATAAGGGCCTACACAAGGCACCCTTCCAATAAGAACCTTTATACCTTGAAATTAGTGTTACCTTTGAAATAAGAGCCTATTACCTTACCTTTGAAATAAGAACCTATTGAATTACCTTTGAAATAAGAACCTATTTCAGCCTCACTCCCAAAAAAGTAGGTTCTTATTTGCGGGGATTTACGGTATTTAAGACTACGTTCACACAATGCCGGCACATTTTGAAAACGGTGAAAAATGTGACGATAGCAAAATTTTAGCTAGCGTTCACACGATGCCGGAAGAATTTGAAAATGGTAGGAAATATGACGGTAACTAATTCGTTGCAAGATTTTGATGGCAAAAAAATTTCCCTACACCCTAAGGATCGATCAGTCTCGTTCCGAAAGCGTCGAAAAATGTTCCGTTTTAAGGTTTTCGAGTGTTCACACGATGCCCTTTTCAAATAGTACCGGTTACATTAAAATCGAAAACTTTCGGACCGAAAAGTTTCGGCTAAACAACTTCGAACAAAAAACTCTCGGACGCTTTTTTTGGGAATTTCGGACAAAAAATTTTCGGACAAATTCGAAATTAAAAAGCAAGCACGATACCAAAAAGATGTTAGAACTGATTGTGATTCTATCATAAATATCAACTTACCGAAAGCACACGGTGATGATCACATCTACGAGGACATTTGAATGTAATTTTTGCTAGATTGAACAATTGTTAAACCAGCTGTAAACAAAATTTAAAGGTGTTGCTATGCATGAACTATTTTCAAGAAACGCTTCAAGGAACCAAACTTTTAGACAAAATATTCAAGAAACTTAAGCGCTACTGGCAAATTGATCATTTAACATTTTATGTTCCGCTTCTTTGTTCTTTTCTATTTTCAATGAATTTAAAACTTTTGGACATCACCAGGGTACGGACAAATAAACTTTCGGACAAAAGTTTGTCCAAAAGTTTGATCATCCGAAAGTTTTCGATTTTAAAGTAGGCTTCCATTTTTCAAAATTTACCGTTTTCAAAATCTGCCAGCAAAACATGTGCCGTTTTAGTGTGAACTGGAGGCCTATCCGTCACATTTTTCACCCTTTTCAAAATGTGCCGGCATCGTGTGAACGCGGTCTTGAGTCGTAAAATTGTATGCTGACCCATTGGGTAAAAGAACTGAAATGCTATCGTTTAGATCCGTGTCATTTGACTGTGAATGTGACAAAACCGCTCTCCCTAATAAGCTCCCTCTCTAGTAAGTTCCTCACTCTTTTAAACCCCCCTCTGGAACCTCAGTATGAAATTGGCCTCCTTGGTGCTTAACAGAGCTGTTACGGTATTTGAAATAGCCTTAAATAGCGGACTTATCATAATCAACCCATGGATGTACAATAGGGAAACACTATTAACTCCTGTAAAATAACAATAATCAAAATATAAGAAAAACCTGTAACTAAAGAGAAAACTGTTAAAGGCACACTGTCGTGGTTGTTATTGGCTAGTTGTGATGTTGAAATCAAAAACAAAGCTTTCACCTTCGATTGATTACCAAGCCTTTACGCTCTTGGATCATGCTCTGTTTCGGGAATAAAGGGAATCAGATCATTATCATCTTCGTGAATTTCACTGTACAGCGAAATTACTGGACCTTGCTTAATTCTTTTCTTCTTGTTTGTCTTGTTTATCCAATCAGCACCACGACAGTGTGCCTTTAAACCTGCAAGAACTACTTGATTTTCTTGCAGGTTTAATCGTTTTTGATTACAAAGTCTAAGAGGGGGATCGATGTCAGTAAGAAAGTAAGTAAGTAAGAAAGTCAGTCACCCTCGTTAATGCAATTGATTAACCATTTATTTGTGCTAATTAACACTGAAATAAAGAAAGCGCACAGAAAGCGCATACCACACAACAGTTTCCTGCAATCCTATAGCAAAATTTGACGTCAGCTTATTTCATGTTGGACAGATTTGACACCATAAGATTGACATATGGCTATGTTGTTTTCACTGAGAGAAAGACAACTTAAACCTGAATTGGCAAGAACTTGACCTAATTAGCAACTTAATTACGTTTGAAGCACGTTGAAAATTGAGCAATATCTCGTATTAGCGTTTGTTTGCAAAGCTTACGCTGGCATCATTCCTTGATGTCCTGCTCCATAATTTAGTCCCATAGTCCTTTACGTTCAGAGCTTTGCACAAGGTAGAAGGACCCCTTCTAGTCCTTCTAGGTACAGGTTTCTCTTATATTTTATTTATTGTTCTTTTACAGGAGTTGACAGTGTTTCCCTACAAGTTACAAGTTTATTATACGTCCATGGGTTTATTATGACGGGTCCGCAATTAAAGGCTATTTTAAAATTTTGTACCACAGACAAATGGTTTGTTACGGTATTTCTTATTGACGATGTTTTATGGGCTTGACTATTTTGGAGTTTCAGTTCCTGCTTCAAAGTCGTTCCCTAGAAAAAGATGTAGACGGTTACATATCAATTTGAAGACAAACATCCTTTGATAGTAACGACTACGACGAAATTCAGGAAAAGTTTTTGCCGGAATCGTTTATTTAATGTATGTGGTTGTGCTCGAGGGACTGCTGGTTTCCTTTTGCTCCCACAAGCCGTCTACATCGGAAGGTACACGTCAGGAAACTGCAACTTTGTTTGCTATTTAGGGCAGGGCCAGACGCGGAAATATTTGCAGTGGGCTTGCTCCAAGTTAGCTTAGTTAGTGCATGGGCAGGTAGGACACTATTGTTGTGCTGTCTGAACTAGTCATGAAACAATAATGATTCAGTACTCACCAAGCCAAGCAATGTTTCTATTCCGTTGCAACATTGTGTTTTGGTTAGGCCCGAGCTACAAATTCTGAATCCCAACTAAACTGCAACAACATTTGGCCTCCCAAACTTAACGAAATTCCTTCAGCATTATCCACCGAAAAGTCAGTTCCGTCTACATACTTGAATTTGGAAGGAGAAAGGGGGGGGGGGGGTATTTTGGCACTATCTTATTCAATAAAATTTGCAGCCAAAAGATAGTATTCTTTGGTTACTCGAATTCGTTTGGTTTATTTCTTTTGAGTTAGAATAAGATCACACAGACGCACTTCCGAACAATCTAGGTGACTGGTTTGTAGCATAGGTTGCAAATCTTCAAATCGGCGAAAAAGGTGGATGTAAAATTCGATGAAATATTTCTTCTAGCTGAGTGGCTTAAAAGAAACGGTATCTAACCTATCCATAATTCTACCGTTTGACTTTTCAGAAATTTTGAATAGTTTTTCAAATTACTGGGCATTTAAAATTTCCACTCATTCAAGGATGTGATGTCATCAACTTTCTAAATGATAAACCACAAAAGTGACAGACTTTTGCTTGATACCATACTGTAGACATCCATAATCTATGGTTTTCTTGGAAATTATTTCATGTTGCGTCAAGCAGGTTAGGAATTACGACAGCTTGAAGTTTTGTTGAAAATTTTGCTTGAATTCTTGAAATAGAAGAAAAGCACTCTAATTCTGAAAATATTGAAGATTTCAGAAAAGTCCAACGGCAGAATTATAGCAAAACAGCTAAAGTTTCTTTGAAGCCATTCACTTCAGAGAAATAGGTCATTGAATTTTACACCCGCCATTTTAAAGATTTGAAACCTATGCTCGGATTTGTATGCTCAGATAACTTTGGTGCATTCTTGCTTCGTTTTGCAAATATTGCACAGAGAGGACATCCTCTCAGAGGCAAATCTGGCACACGCACACGCATCACACTTGTTGCATCCTCTCTTGCATTTATCACAATCTTGGGAATAGACTGAGTACTAACAATGATTTCTTTTTTAGAGACCAACAATATTCACACGAGAAGACAGGCAAATCGTATAGCCGGAGAAGTCCTCTGACAACGCTGCCGGGTGGGCCTGAAAATGTCAATACGTTTTGAAAACTTGTACCCAGAGTGCTGAATGGATTTGAATGAAACGAAATTTGATTGATAGCAGAAGGACGGATTTATTTCGACATTTTATGAGTACTGAAAGTACAGATACTGTGAAAACCCGCGTATAAGAAACTGCCGATTAAGGACTTCCATGCTGACTTTTGCCAATTATGCTCCATGTGTTTAAGAATCGCGTCGCTCTGGAAAATGAAAAAAATGGTTACTGACGCTTTAGACAGTGATGCAAATCCAGATATATTTTGCTAGATGGTTGAATTACTTGCACGGTTGTAGAATACTTTAAGACTACAGTCACACGATACCGGCACTTTGAAAACGGTGAAAATGTGACGTTAGGAGAATTTGAGCTAGCTTTTAAACGATACCGGAACAATTTGAAAACGGTAGGAAATTTGATAGTAAAAATCTCGTTGCAAGACTCTGATGCCAAAGAAATGTACCTACACCCTAAGGATCGATCAGTCTTGTTCCAAAAGTGTCGAAAAACGTTCTGTTTTAAGTGTTCACACTATGCCGTTTCAAAAATGTGCCGGTGAGAGTTCCGTTTTCAAAATCTACCGATGCCAAAATGTGCCGTTTTCGTGTGAATTTGAGGCCTATCCGTCACATTTTTCACCGTTTTCGAAATGTGCCGGCATCTTCTGAAGGCTAAGTCAATCATCTTTAAGCAGTGTTTAGAAAGACATTTGTTTGTCCAACGACTCCTTGTAGTATCAGTGATGTAAGAACTGATTTAAGAACTTATCAAGCAAGGCTGAAAATGTTGTAACTGGCGTAGAGTTTAATAAGGGAAAGAGTAGCGAGTAGCCTGCGCGCAGAGTTTGGTTCTCCGCTCCAATGAACAAAGTCTGAGCGCAGGCTAAGTAACGTGAAGCTTCATTTTTCAATATCTATCGATAAAATTCACGATGTATCCCTGTACATTCATACGTCATCACCAGATGTTTGCTTTATCAAGGTTGTTTTCATGTGATGCATCTTATGTAACAGAACTATTATAGCCTGCTACAGAAAATTTCTGCTTCTTTCATGTGAAGTTTTACTGTGCTATCGACTTTAAGGCTGGTTTTCATTAAATCGTAATTATCACCGGTCATTGTCTTAGAGGATCGTGGATCATCGCCAATGCTGCAAGACAATGATCGGCGATGAATTACGATTTAATGAAAACAAGGCTTTACCAAATATCCTTTGTTTACAAAGTGCCAGAAAAGACAACAAAACAAAACCATAATAACACCATAAAGAAACTTATCACATCAAACAATGCAAAGATGCAGTTTTTGTCCTGTATCGGATGTCATCTGCACGCTTGTAGGGAGGTTAAAGGCGCTCAGATTGTGTCTTCTTTATGGGATATTCCTTACTATTTGATCCAGTGTTTTAGGCCTTTTTTCAGCCATTTCGGGACCAATGAATTTTCGTAAATTCGAATTCATCCGAATATTCCTTGCTATTAAATCAGTTTCTCCGCTATCAAACAAACCTAAGTTCATTCAGATCCCTCCAGTACTCTGTGTGCTAAGATTTTTCAAACGCTGGAACGTTTTTGAGCACTCGAAAGTGTATTTTGTGTGAATTTGAGTCAGATTATGATGCCTTGCTCATGTTCACATGAAATAGGTTCGAACAAATAGACATGAAATGAAACGATCTTTGCGTCAAATGTTTTGTTTCTCCCATTTTCCCTCTAAGTAAATGGTGCATCTACGCTGAATGACTTGTCCGTGCAAACGATTTGTCTAACTTCTGGAAATCATTTGCCATTTTGATATACTAATTATGTTACTTTTCATGCTCACTAATGACTTTTTATATTCAAGCACTTGTTTCAGGAAATTTGCTTTATGTGTATATCGGTATCACTTAAAATTGTATTAAAAAGGGAAGGGATTAGACTTATTTAGCCTGCGTGCATCCCCTACTGTTTCCGAAAAGTTGAAATTTCCCGTTGAATTGAATTCAGTCTCAGAAAAAGAATTTGAATTCCATTGGCAAGTAAATCATGGAACAAAACTGAATGTGGAATACTCGTTCCCTTCTCCTTTACCGGTATTTTCCTTCGCTTCTAAGGTATGAGTGATTTTTATGGTTTTGCGAAACAAGCTTTTGACATCGAAAATAGCATTTGGCTGATAGATCAACATTTCAATTTCGCATATCTGCCGCGTATTTTTTATTCCAAAACCCGGTAGACTTTTCTCACCCAGTAGACTTTGATTCTACGAACACAAGAGATCTATGTTATTTGTTTCCGCCACTCCGAATCTACAGCGTAATGGTCATCTCAGTGTATACTTACTAACGATTGTATACTGTAATTTATTTTAGGGCCAATAACTTGCGAAGCTGGTTGGCAAGGCTTTAGCAATAGTTGTTACAAGTTCTCAAGGGAGTTCAAAACATGGGCGGAAGGCCGCAGTGATTGTCAAGCAAGGGGTGGTGATCTTGTTGTCGTTGAAGGTAGAGAAGAACATAATTACCTGACAAATCAAGTAAAGAGAGACAGACAGGTATGAATATCAGCCTTGTTGACCCACAGTTATAATTCATTAATGTACCGGATGAGTCCAACCCCCACCCCCCCCGGGGATGGGGGGTAACTACCATATATGCTGGTATGGGATGTGCCATTTTTTTGGGGTGCCTTTTTTCGAGCAGAAAATAAATTTTGAGGTATCATTTTTGGTAAAAATGCATTTGGGTAAGCATTCATAAATTTTTGGGTGTCATTTTAGAAAAATATCTGTTAAGGGTATTGATTTTGATCAAACTGGGTTAAAATTTTGGATCGCTTTCACAATTTTAAGGTATATAATTTCAATGACCTGTCAATTTTGGGGTATCATTTACGCGAAAATTTATGAATTTTAGGATGTGATTTCAGACGTCAAATGGCACACCCCCGTCACCCACCTATTTAAGTTGCCGGGACCCGGAGGTCCAAAATTGTCTCCCTGTTTGAGAATTCATTGCAGCAAAAGTAGTTGCATGATAATTATATGGATTGATTATGTTTTCTTTTTCCTTGCAAATTCTTTTTCATATCAGATGTCAGGCATTTTACCTACCTCATCGAATCATTTGCGCTGGTGGCACCATTCAATTCAAGTCATTATCCATTAGTTTTTTATCGTTTGTAGTGTAGTCGTAGTTAGTTGAACGTTGCATGTCTTTTTATATTGGCCATGGGGTAGTCATTGTCTTTCGCTCCCCATTGTATCGTACCTGTAGTGTTGGATAGTAATTAGAATAGGTAAAGTTATACGCAAGATATGTTGTAAATATTTATATTTGAATAAAAAAAATTAAAAATATATGGATTAATTTTTGATAGGTAAAAAATTGGAGCATTCCTTGTATTTTTTGGTGATTTTTCAAAGTAGCTGTCTCTTGGCAAATCCAAAAAACTTAAAAATCAATCCATTAGAACTGCCGGAAAAAGGCCTAAAACGCGCTATCAAATCTTCTAGGTCGTTTGAAATTTATTCGAATCCTTTTGAGAATCAGCATGAATTGAAACTGAGACGGAAACTGCAATTGCGATCGCATTTATTGCTATGAAAAACGGACCATGTACACTGCCAGGTTACGTTTCTTTTATTTGGAGATGTTTTATTTAGATTGTACGCTTTTAGGCCATTGCCTGGATGTTGTGCTGGACTAGCTATTTTGAATCTTTCAAGTTTACCACAGGACTATTTTGAGGAGTGTGAAAAGATACTGAAAATACTTCAGTCTTGTGCCTATTATACATATATTTTGATGATTTTAGCCCAAGTAGAATTCGCTGTAATGATTTTCGAACATTGAGACCCCGTTTACACGATGTCGGTAGCATGCCGGCATGACATGACACCGGCATGATATCTTTTGTTTCTAGGGCACCCGTTTACACGATGTCGGTAGCATGCTGGCATGAGAAGGTGTTAATCCGGATTAAAACCATGTCGATAGCCTTACCGGTACGGGTTAATGCCGGCATGATAACGACATCGTGTAAACGGGCCATGCCGGCATGGTGCCGACATGATTTCATGTCGCTTTCGCCTCGACACTAAGAAATAGTCAGATCTAGGGTATTTTGCAGCCGAGAAAGCGTGCTTGTCTGCCTTGTATTGACAAATTACGTCAATTAGTCCATGCTAGCGATGGAGCCTTGCTTTTGCTTTTATTAAACTTGGTCTTCTTCTTTCGCGGCCTTATTTCACTCTTATTTTCCCTATCCTTCTTCGCTTGCTATTTTCGATGTAAGCCTGTGATCGTTTGTTCGTTGCTTCGAGTTAGATTTCTTTTGTTTCTCATGTGTTCTGGAGCCTGTTTGAGAATCAACGCGAAAGCGTACAATAAAACAATCATGTTACGTCACAGCCATTGTCTTACCGAAGCGACATGATATCATGCCGGTATCGTGCAAACGGGGCGAGTAAAAATCTCAGATTAGCCCATGCCGGCATGGTTTCATGCCGGTGTCATGTCATGCCGGTATGTTACCGATATCATGTAAACGGGGTCTGAAGCTTTTTTGAGTTATCAAGCATATGATGAATTTATGATTAATGAAATATACAGCTCGAGAATTTAAAAGATTAAATCTAGGATTCATGCGATATATTTCAGTGGGTCCCAATGGAAGCTGTTCTTATTAAGTTTGAAAAGAAGATAGTATGTGGTAGCACCTTTTATGTACACTTAGTGATGGTTAATCAGACCGTGAAATGAACTGACAATGTTTCACGAGTTGAGCAGCTATCATATTTCAGTTTATAAAGGAGGGAGGCCCTTCACCCTTGTGGCTGATTTTCAAGGGGCCCTCTTATAAAAAGTTACAATAAAAACTGGCTTAAAAGGATGTAAAGACTACTTAGAATAATTACATAAATCTAAACCGTAAAACCTAATTATCAAGAGTAAAAGAGATAAACATAAAGCCAATAAACAAGGAAACTTCTCCAACGATCTAGCAACCAGGGCAGCCCCCGTCCCAACGCCGGACCCCGCCAAACCGACAACGCAGATCCCAAAAATAGATCTCAGTCACCGATCCAGCAGCAATGAAGCCACGGGGGGGTTCTTCCATAGTAAAGGTGCCTGGGGATGTGCCGCCCGCGAGGGTATACTTTTTCGGACTTCTAGTCTAGCTAAGGGTGTACTTTTTGGCAATTTTAGTCGAGTTAAGTCAGGGCAAGGGTATGCTTTTTGGGAATTTTGGTCAAAGAGATGTCAAGATTCGGTAATTTTTGTGAAAAAACCCAACTTTTTTTAAATTTTGGTCCAGAAAATGCGAAGATTTGGCAAGTTTTGCCTAGAAAATGCCAATTCAGAACACTTCTGAAGGAAAAATTAGTCTAGCCAAGGGTATCATTTTCACAAAAATTGGTCTAGCTAACGGTTACATTTTGAAACTGTGGGCGGCACCCCCGTACCCGAAATTTAGCTGAGAACCCTTCCCCCCCGTGAATGAAGCACAGAAGCCGTGGGGCCGGGGCCAGCCACCCTATTTCAAGCGAGAATGGATAGGCGAACTTCAGTAGCATTTATTCTGGTTATAGTCTTTTGGTGCTATTCATGACTACTTTGCTGCCTCAGTTACAGTTAAATTGACCAGATTGCTAACGTTTCTGTAGGTTCTGGTGGCATCAAGAAGCAGTTTATAAATCATCGTTAATTCTACAATGCTTGCTAAAACAACTAGAGAAGAACTTCATTTTACTGCTCTTTCGTCTCATTGACCACCCAAAATACACAGCAGGAAGCTCTACTTCACTCCTTTTTCAGCCTCCTCCCCTGCCTCCTGAACAATGTTGGTCCGATTATCTGATCATCAGATAATGAAGAAAAGCACTAAAGCTGCGCCGTCGCGCCAAAAGCACTGCTTTAGTGCAAAAGGAACCAACATTGACATAAGAAAGGGGGAAGAGAGGAGCAAAAACATGCGATTTTTTCAAGAGCGTTGACAGAGATTGGACTGTAGCGATAATGCCACGCTGTTATGTCAAGACTGCAAGTATTAGTAAAGTCGATATTATCTTTAGAAAATTTCTGCAAAACGTGAAGTGTTTGTTTTGTTGAAAGTGGGGTTTAGCCATGCGAAGAACCAGTGAAAACATTGGCCTTGTCGCGTGATCGATTTCACGAGCTATGTGTCACATTTTGCGGAATTTTTTTGACAAGATTACGACGAAATTACTCCTCGCATTTTTTAGGGTTTTTGGATTGGACTAACTGATAAGTACGCAGAAGGGAACTTCTACTGGGTTGATGAAACAAGCCTTAACAGCAGCAGAGCTTTTTGGGGCAGGAATGAACCAAGTAATGCATTTGGTGGAGAAGACTGTGTTGAAATGTATACATGGTGGAACAGAGGGTTATGGAATGATAACAAATGCACAACGAAGAGATATTTCATTTGTGAGAAGAAATCAGGTAGCTCTTAGAGATATTTTTTGAAGATCACGGATTGAGATTTAAGGCCTGTTTAATCCGGGAAGCCCACCATCTAATAATCTTACTTCACTTGATAACGGGCTCAGCTCGAAACGTCATGATTCAAAACCTCTGCTCATGGTATCACCAAGGTATCACCTAGTTATCACGTCTCCGCAATCAACATTACTTTAAAGGTATCATCAGGTAGCTGAAGGGCTCAGCTATCCTTTGAGATTTTGCTTGGTCAGTTCAAGGTATGCCTACTGTCCGAAAAACTGTTCCAAGGCTATGCATACAATTTATCTGGCTCCTCTCTGTATTTTTATATTGTATTAATTTTCCGTATCATCACATTATTTTTTGTAATATATTTTATCTTTGTAGTTTAGTTATTCGTTTGTATAGTTTGTATTATATGTATATTCGTTTGTATAGGATTATAAATTATATGTAGCGAATTTAATTATATGAAACTGAAACTGGAGACTATTCCCTCGTTTCCATTCGATGTTTTGAAAGATGTGAAAAATTTGAATTGCAGATTTGCGTTGGAAGACGAAATTTGAATGAAGAACAGAGGTCAATAATTTTGAAACAAAGAATTTCCCATAATGACTTCAAATCCATCGTTACATTGAGTTTTCATGAAAAATGTTTGCTGGAAAGTGATGGCGATTAATTCACTTAAAATGAGAAATCCTGGATTCAAAATTTTCCTAAAGCTGGTTTTTTCGAGCCATTGCTTAAAATGACCATGCAGCATCTCAAAAGATAGCTAAGCTTTAAACTAAACTGTGATACAAAGCATTTGACAATAGATTTTGATCTTAGGGAGCTATTGCAGTTTGAGCAAAAGTGAAAATGTTGGTGTTTTTGTCGTTGTTGCTGTTGTCGTTGTTGTTGTTGTGATAACTGGGAATATGTGCTGAGTCTAAGCTATGCCCACAATTCATCGTTGATTTGGAAGCATTGCCATTGAATCTTTGCAAAACTTTAAGATTAACCAACAAAATGTTATTGCCCTATTTTTCAAATCCCGGGGGGGGGGGGCAACTTCAATAGGCGGGGGACAGGGGTGTGCCATTTCGACGTCTAAAATCACACCCTATGAAGTTTATAAGTTCTTGCGAAAACGATACCCAAAAATTTACAGGCCACGCAAATATATACCTTAAGATTGTAACAACTATCCAAACTTTTTGCCAAGTATGTGAAATTAGATTAAAATCATTGTGCTACCTAAGAGTCATCTTTCTAACATGACACCCCAAGATTTATGTCTATTTGTGATTTTACCAAAAATGACACCCCAAAATTTATTTACTGCCTGAAAATAGGCACCCCAAAAATGGCACATCCCGCCGTACCAGAATATAAGGTGGTTACCCCCCCCCCAGGGTTTCAAATGTGTAGCTTGAATGCTTTAGTAACTTTCTATAAGCCCAGAGAGAGTATTTTTGACAGCATCACTATTTTCAAAATTACCGCATTTTTAAATTTATGCAAATCTTGAAGTTGTGACCTCATCAGCTGATATCAGATTGCTAAATCAAAAACCATGAACGCTACAAAATTTTACTTTCTACCATCTTGTAGACCTTCAAAAACTGCGCATTTCTTGTTTGTCACATTGGTTTCCTCAATCAGTTATGAACTTATGGAGCTATAATGTTTGTCAAAGCTTCAGATGCCTCCTCTCGTACGTCGTTTCATAAAACTTATTTGATTCCGCAAATAGTCATGCTACCAAAATGATTTCTGGAATTATGGCACCTTACATGAAGTTCTCTTTGAGTGACTTAGTTGAAAGAATGGGGTAAAAATGTTTTACGAATTTAGTTCGATAACTCTGCTAACACTTGACGCCAAATTTTTTTTAAAGGAAATCTTATACTGCATTCACACTGACACAGTTAAACCAGCTTTATCCAAGCAAGTTTAAATCTCAACCAATCAAATGACTGGCGTTGTTGGATTGACCAATCAGAAGGCCCTATTCGATAACTTGGCGTAGTTTAAGCTTGTTTAACTTGCAGTGTGAATGGGGCATAAGTATATATGAGCCTTTGACGGAGTAACCTTAGAGAAACAATAAGCAGTGACACGTGCCGCACAAAATTTGGGTAACTGATCTATATCAACAGGAAATTCTGACATCTGATAGGCTGCAAGTGGCTTGAGCCACTTTTGTATCCTTACATTTCCGTTATCCCTTTAATATGACCTTTCTGCAGGAAAATCAATGTGTCCAGAAAGCTGGATTACCTACAATGGTACTTGCTATCAAATCAATGCGCATCCAGAGCAGAAGAAGACTTGGCTTCAAGCTGACGCTGCTTGTAGATCCTTCGAAGGAGCAAATTTAGTCAGCATACATGGTACCGCCATACAGAAAAAGTTAACTGCAGAATTTCAGAAGGTGGGTATGTTTTTGCCTTGGACAAGTGCTAGGAACAGAAAAGCTACAGTACAAACCCACACATAAGAACCTAAGATTTTGAACTCAGCCTATTTAGGTTCTTATGCTATGAGGTACATCTCGTAATTAGGGTGTAGGTTCTTAACATAGGGTCCAAAACAAATGCCAGAAACAAAGGATAGTAGAAGGTTTAGCATTGGAACATGGTGGAAATATGGCTAGCAACGCTAAGCTCTACTTAAATAGACAAAAACTTAAAAAGTCCTTTAGTCCTTGGGGATGAATTTTCTAATCTCCTGACCAATCCTTACCTCAAGCTTTACCCAGTTTACTCCTGCCGGCCCTGCCTATCACAGTTCTGTATATGTTTTGAAGTCCATCCATGAAAGAAGTTGATTGACAGAAAGGTTACAAACAGATATATTTCCCAGTGAATGAAAGAATTGAAATTTATACCCTTTATTAAGAACCTAGTTAAAATATCAGGCTGAAATGGTTCTTATTTATAGGGTACAAAACGCACAATTTCATGCTGTAGGTTCTTAATAAATGACGGTTCTTATGTGCGGGTTTTTACTGTATGTGCTTTGAAGTCAAGGACGAGGTTAGACTTATAAGCATGTTAAATAAGAAATAAAGACAGATACTGTAGAACTTCTATTAAGCCCCCGGGGACTTTTTTAATTTCAGACCTTCCATGGGGGAGCTTAATAGAGAGATTGGTTCATTAGAGAGGGGGGCTTATTCACAAATTCAAGTGACAAGGATATATTTGGTAGCTTTTCAATTCCTTTTTCCCATATTTTGCGAAATCGACATACAATTTTACGGCTCAAATACATGAATTCGACACAGTTTTTATCCCAAACCATATTAAAAATGACGTGCAAGGTTGTGTAGCTAAGTAAATGGAAAATATTTGGTAAATTCTAGAATTTTACATATGTGGGGGGGTTAATAGCTAGGGGGGCTTGTTTCAAATTTGGACTCAGAGGAGAGGGGCTTATTAGAGAGGGGGGCTTATTAGAGAGGGGGGCTTAATAGAGCTTTTACGGTATTGAAAAATATTGAAACTGATATCCTAATGATATTATTTTTAAGTCTGGTTACAGAGCTTAAACATTGGAAAGCATCTCAAAAAAGTTAATACAAAAAATTATGTTCGCTGACCTCCCAGTTGCAAAATGTATGCCTGTCAAGCAGTAGTCTTCCTTTTTAGAGACAAAATAAGTCCATCGCAGCTACGACGACTTTACATGATATAAACCGATGTTATATGCCACAACAACAACTGCCTAAGCAGCTCCTACTGATCGGTTTAAAATTAAGTTCTACACGATCCTAACAATTGGTAGACTTAGTACCCTTGTCCCTTGTTTCCCTGTGCCCTGTGCTCAGTGATTTTTACCTGTCTATTCTTTCATCTCTTTGTTTATCCCATGCTTAGCGTTTCAGGTCGCAACGCATTCTTAACGACTCTTTGGACAGACGACACCTTTTTATGCCCCATATTTTTGCCGCGTCTTTCTTGTTCTTCTCTTTTTAGCCCTCTCCCGCTTGTCATTAAGTTCTTTTTTGACGGTTTGGATTTGATATGACTGTAAAGTTGTTGTTGTCATGTTGCCTCATTGTAATTGTAAACGTAAACGGGGTGAGTGGCCGAGTGGCTTAAACAGTTCTCGTCAGGTCAAACTCCGGATGGGTAACCTCGGAGGCCTAACCTCACAACTCACCTCGCCGTCCTTCGGAAGGGGCGTTAAACTAGGGGTCCCATGCCTGGATGCGGCATGCACATTGGGCCTAAATTAGCTTTCAGTAGCTAGAAATCCTGACAAGCCCACTAAAACAAATTGAAAAACAAAAAAATTTTGGTTTATAGGTAGGCCTAAGAATTATGGCAAGGTACATTCTGATAAAGCGAAAGCAAAAGTTACAGCAAATGTCTTATTTTGAAATGTTGATTAACCTTTATATAGTAATTGAAAAGCCTTATTTTTAATCAAAATATGTTTGGACAGGTATTCACTCGCAGTGGCTACTTCTGGCTTGGATTAAATGATGATTCAAAGGAAGGGACATTTGCATATAGCGATGGAAGCAAATATGATTACGCCAATTGGGGTTTGAATGAGCAAAAGAAGAATACAGAGTCATTAAATTGTGTCAGAAGTGAACTGAGGACTTGGAAGGGAGATTGGTCATTGGCCTCCTGTAATTCTACCAGTGAACGCAATTATTATGTGTGTGCTCGAAAACGAGGTACGTTTCTAGGATGTGTTCCCAGGGGACGTTCAACACACACACACACACTTGGGGGTGTCAGTTCGAGAAATACTCAGACAACACAAAAATATTAGTTTAGTTTTGTAGCAACCCAAAAATATCAGCTCATTTTATTGCTGGCAGAAGTAAATGTTTGTGCAAGAAAACTAGCTACGTTATAGGACGTATTTTATTGTTTGATAGGAAAGACTGAGAAAGCATAGAGTGTAGAGATATAATTTACATCATGCTTCCCTCCAAGTCCACGTGTAAAATCTTCGAGTTCCCTGGGCTATTGACAGATCATGTCTGGTTGGAAGTAACTGAAGTCAATGATGAGAGAGTTAAAGTGGGAGTTAACTTGACATTATTCTTTTATGACATTAGAATTTTTAAATGCAGCTTTCCATTCTTCTGGAGAAAGGACGATTATTTTTTTATTGAATTAGACGCGAGCTTCCAAAACTTTTTTAACAGACGAAAAGGTTTGTTTTTGCGGTGGTCCTGCTTTGGTGGTAGGGCCTAATTTCGGTAGACCTCTCCTTCTGTATGGGGTTGGAGCTGCGAATGGATGATGCAGATCACAGTTTTGTTCTAAATTTTTTCCATCCAGTGGAATATTTTCATTTTATTAGAAGTAGTCCACGCAGGGTAGTCCTACTTCAAGTAAGGTGCAAAGACAGGCATTTGCCACATTTCAAACCTGTTTGAAATGTAATTTGCTATTTTAAGGCGCTTTATAAATCATATTTCCTTTCTGTGAGCATTAGATTTGAATTTTTTCATCACGGTTTTATAATGTTACAATATTGCATATTTTTGTTGTGAGTACTGAGTACGCTGATCGGGCATAGTTTGGCTTTGACGATCAGCTTCAGTTCTATGATTTAATTGTTTGAAATATTGAAGTCAGATATCAATGTGAAACATGCTGAAAAGAAGTCTATTCATTTCAGAATATGATAGATGCCATAGCCCACTTGGAATGGAGGACTTCGACATACCAAACGATCAAATAACCGCCTCTTCTCAAAAATCGCAAACAACTCCTGCATTTTCAGGCAGAAGAAATGCCGTTAAAGGATTTGGTTTAGATGGAGCGTGGTGTGCTGCTACCAACGACAGGGTATTTATTGGTCTTAACGATGCTTCGATGGGCCTGTTTTCAAATTATGTCATTTTATCAAAGTGCAAATTGTTCGGTTGGCGCATCGCCAACCAAAGTTCTAAAAAATATATTCGTCTTGAGATGCAATCAAACGGAATAAGATGTTTCTCCCTTGGCTCGATAAGAATGAAGCACTATTCTGTCATGTTTTACAACTTATTGCTAATCCCTAATGCTTATCTTAATTCTATCAGGTGCAAACACGTTTGTTTATATAATTCAATAAAATGTTACAATACATATTGCGATCTATAGTACCTACAAGAAATTACTTTACAATACTACTTGCACAAATACCCCCGGGGAGCAACAGGCTGTGTCTACCCAAAGGGAATTAACATAAAAAATATAAGACTTCTTAAACTTAAACTTGACACTACTAAAACAACACATAACGAATCGATAAAAAGAACGAATCGATAGCTAAGTCTGCTGCATATTAGACGTGAGATCAAAGTGATGCAAACACTTGGCAAATCAGAAAATTAAGGAACTGTTAGAAGTGAGCAATTTTGCAGTATTGCAAGATAGAAGTTTAATCCAGTGCAACTTATGTGGCTAGTTTGTCATTCTCCGTTATTCATGTAGGTTGCAACAGTCGATAGATTTTAGAGAAGAATACTGCATTTAATGGTGTAAATTAGAGCCTTGCACCATATCTGTACGGGTAAACGCGACTGATGACTGACTGCAAATGTTTTCAAGATTTCTGTAAACGTCAGCGTGGCATCGCAAGTAAGTCGCGCAGATTTTAGCACAGTAACATCGAAAATCGGAATTGGCATGAAAAACTGGCCTAACTGATAAACGAGCCATGTGAATTGCACTGGATTACAGCAAGGTTCATTTGTTAAGGGTTAAGTCATACAGAGTGGCTGGATAATTTTCACCAGCTGTGTACTAATTTCTTCATAATCTGGTTCCTGCAAGCAGGGCTTGAAAATGTCCAGCAGCGCCTGCAGCGGCGCTGCCAGGAAATTTTTGTATAAAATGGCTCGCAGGAAATTTATCATTATGTGGCAGGAAATTTATATAACATTATGTGGAATGCCAATGGAGCATATTTGTTTCTATTTTTCATTTGCCAACTAAGATTCCGAAGTTGCTGAAGTTGGTATAACTTTGTAGTGTGAAAATCTGAATTGCAAGGCCCTGAAGTAAATTTTCAGATTTCTCAAATATTTGATATAAGCCTGCGCTGCATTTATGTCCATGCCTAACTTAGTTCAGTTGTGTAGCAAGTCCCCAATCGCTCTAGGGGGCAGCGCATCCTATGAAAACTTTGAGAACTGCTTGTAGCTTTTAAGGAGAACATCGACCTCTGCCACAGCGATACAACTAATGGAGAACTAGTGCCGGTCTCCCCTACTATCAAAATGCTCACGCACTTTCAAGGCGACTAATTCGCTTAGCTGTTTTCATCTAGAAATACCATCATTGCTTAGAATTGTCAAAGAATGCATGAAAACTATTCCAGCGTTTGTCTAGCATTTCATTATCGAAGGAATTCAGGGGTTTACTATCCCACTGAAACGTAACGTCTATTGTCCTACCACATTTCGCAGGAAATCTTGATTTTTTATTTTTGCTGCCAGGAGGAAAAACCTTTTTTCCAGCACTGCCTGCAAGTAGGCTGATAAATGAAATTCGAGCTCTACAAAAACAGCATTCATTTCAAAGATCGGAAGTAGCCTACAAACCTACTGCAAAAAAGTGAATAAAAAATTCTTGAAATAACAGATCTCTATGAATTAAAGATTCTGAAGATCATGCGTGATATACATTTTAAGAATGAAAACATACTGGAAGTTTTCAAAAATTACCTCAAATTATTATTGTTGTTATTATCCATTTATATGCTGTACAGGGTGTCTCAAAAAAATTGTTCAACGTTTGATTAAATACTAAAAAACAACGATACGCTGAATGAATACTTGGTCAAGTGACCCTGTTCCTGAGATTTTAGATTAATTTTTGGCACCAGAATCTTAGAAATCCGCCAAAAATTCATGGAGTTACGAACCTTTGAAAGTTCAAGTTTGTGCGGAAACTGAAACCAGAAGCCTCAAAATGGCAGTTTTTGTAATCAACTCATAGCCCATCGTTTCTGCTATTTCTTAATTGTTTCAGTGCGAAACAAATGGGATTTGAACAAGTTTTCGATAACCTAACTTTCAAGCATATGGATGCTTCGAGGAAACCGATTCAGTCTCTCGTTGATGTTTTGAGCCACTGTTTTTGGACATATGCAGTGTTAAGCAAATTTTGACAATGATCGCAAGGATCTAATTACTTTGGAAGTATATTTGGTTTGCTCTGATATCAACGACAGGTATGACATTAGATAAGCTTCTTTACCTCGGTCTTTGAGGTCTTTCGCATTACAGGTAATCTGGGGGTCTCTGGTTTCAGCTATCGTATATTTTTGATCTTTGAAAGCTCGCAACTCAGTGAATTTTCAACCGATTTGCAAGATTCTGGTCTCTAAAATTATTTCATAAGGTTTACCTTCCCATGTGCCTGTTCATGTCATCGTTATTTTTCAATATTTAATCAAACGTCGAACAATTTTTTTGAGACACCCTGTAGGCATTTACATAAGTAGCTAAAGAAAAACATCTAATTCAAGCCTACTGCAAAGTAAAATTGTTTGAAATATGTAAAGCTTATGTCCAAAATTCAGAATAATTAGGTATGAATACAGACATATAGGTTTTGGCAATGTTTTTACAGTATTTCCAGTATTTACAATGTTTCTTTTTTTGATATCTAAAGTGCAACACATTTTATCTAACACGTTTTATCTTTTCAAGAACCCATCCTGAGTCACGAAAGGTCTGCACAGTCTACAGTTGCATTCCTCTCCTTTCCATGCTCTTACTCCTTTTTGAAGCTGGAGAGGGCTTCAGATTGTTTCTTGTCATTGGGAAGTGCCTTCCATAATCTACTACCAAGGAACGATATCGTCTCTAAGCCAAAACACGCAGTACTACACGGTTGTGGCAGTAGTAGATTATGGCACCATCTTAACCCATAAAGTCAATGTTTTTCGACAAAGATATTCCTTCATGAAACAATGATTAAGATCCTATTTGGTTTTACAAATTTCAGTCATCTTCAACTGTAACTTCTTTCCGTGAATCGGGACTGCATTGTCTCTGAGTAACATTGTGTCAAATTCTGTTCCCATATCTTTGTAAGTTATTCACAATGCCCGTTCGTGGATACGATTAACTTTATTGTTAAGTGTTCTATCGCCGAACATCCAAACAAGAGGACAGTAGTTGACCTAGGACAAGATATAGGCCTTCATTATTCTCTTTATTTTCCTAGTATCAAGAAAGTGAGAGATTTTCGAGAGAGAATGTAGCTTATGGCCAGCCCTTTTGCAGATAGACATTACTTGCTGTTTAAAGCACTTTTTTTATCCAGGATCACTCCAAGCAACTTTTCGCCTGTGCTCATTTTAATGCTCACGCTTCCAATATCTAAAGAAATATCGTTACTTTTATTCCCAAAACCATTAGATTGCATTTTTCCTCATTTAACTTCATACACTTTTCGGAAGCCATTCTGCAATTTTAAGGGCACCACCCTCTTATGTTTTATTGGCCTATTCAGTAGTTCTATCGCAAAATATAGGTAGTTGTATCATCTGCATAGTTACATATTTGGCATCATTCACAAGCATGAAAAGATCATTGAGGTATATGTAAAACACAAGAGCTCCCAAGACCGAACCCTGTGATACTCCTGTCGTTGTTTCTCTATCTGCTGCACCACCTATCTCTGCTTCCTCTCACTGAGACTGTTATGGATCAACCGTAGTGCACTTTTACTGAATCCTTAAGCACTTAATTTTGCTGTGAGAAGCTCATGATTTAAGCAATCAAAAGCCTTTGAAAGATGCATGTGACGTACTCCATCAAGACCCCTTTCTTTAAGGTCTTTTTGCAGTTTTCTTAAAGTCTTAGAAGTGCATGTTGAGTTCCATAGCTTCTCGAAATCCACACAGAAGAGGAGAAAGAAAACTAAGGGCACGAGGTTTACTCGACCCTCCAAAACTGCCCCGTAAATTCTGGACACAGACGAGAGAACCAGGTCTATAACTTTTCTTGATAAAGGCATAAGACTTTTGAATGTATGTATGTATGTATCATTTGCCACATGAAATATATGTACAAGCTACTATAATAAATATAAAAAATAGATACAATACAATACTTTAGGTTAAAAATGTAAAAAGGAAAACACCCCTAATTTACAGTGGCAGGGATAGCATTAAAGGGTCAAGCTGACCTTATTTCCATAATGGTCCCCTTAGAGGTGCTGGTATAACAGAGAAAAGATAAAAAAATAACATTGATAAATAAATAAATAAATAAATAACGAAAACAGGAAAGTACTGTAGTTGTTATCAGCATATAACACGGTTTGTGCGACAGAAACATGGTTGGGAGAGATGAGGAAGGTTCTTAGTAGAAGACGTATATGTCATCTTCCTCTTTTTGTATTGTTTGGAAAAAATTCTCTTTGATCTTATGTTTGAATGTGTTTGGATTTTCAGCTGATTTTAAGTCAGATGGAAGACTATTCCATATTTTCGGCCCGAGGTAAGATAAGCATTTTTGTCCAGCAGTACTTTTGCGAAGTGGAAATTCTAATTTAAACTTGGATCTTCGCGTTATTCGCCCTAGGTTGGCTGGTTGGAATATTTCGGCACTGTAAGCTGGGGCAGTTCCATTAAAAAACTTCATTGCATTAACACAAACACATTGATCCATCCTATTCTTTGTGGGGAGCCAATTTATAGCCTTAAATTCTATGGCACCAATATGGGCTGTGTTTTTTAAATTCAGGTAAAAGCGAATGCATTTGTTTTGAGCAGCTTGGATTTTTTTGGACAGCCTCTTATAATAATAATAATAATAATCACTTTCTTTAAGGTTGGCGTGGTAGATAGCACTAGGCTAATTAATGCCAACCATTATTGAATACAAAAATTAGATATAATCAATAAACCTAAATGTAACCTAAACTTACAATAAAATCCTTACACAGTCTACAGTTGCATGAAAAATTCCAAAACTTCATTTCTTTTTTAAAATACTGTACAGATCGGGACTCTTTTATATGCAATGGTAAATCTCGCCAGAGATTTTGCCCCAGGAAACTCACAGTTTCTAACCCATATGCTGTGGTCCTAGGTCTTCGTGCATAGATGTTGCTCGTAACTCTTAAGTTGTAAAGTATTTCTCTCTCCGCAAAAATTTCTTTCATAAAGCAAGGATTCAAATTCATCCTTGTTCGGTAAATTTCAGTGACCAGCAACTGCAGATTTCGTTGATGAATAGAGACTGAATGGTTTGTAATTAACAGTTCTTCAAAACTTGAGGTCCGATCATGGTACGCTATTCGTAATGCTCTTTCGTGAATGTGGTTAATTTTGCGTTAACGCGTCTATCATGAAACATCCATATCAATGGACAGTAACTAAACTGTGACATTACAAAAGCCTTCATGACTGTCCTAGTTTTTTCCTTAGGCATATACGTCGAGGCCCTAGCAAGAGCATGTAGCTTTTGGCTTGCCTTCGTACACACCATGTCCACGTGTTGTTTAAAATTTAGCTTTTGGTCGATTACAACGCCCAACAATTTTTCTTCTTTACTCTCTTTAATGACAGAGGAACCAACTTTTATTGAGATTTCTGTTTCTTTCTCGCCAAACACAAGGAGATGGCATTTCTCTTCGTTTAGTTTCATACAGTTTTGTGCGAACCAATTGCTTAGTCCAACAGTATCATGTTCTAGCTTTAAAATAACTTCCTGTAACTCTTTATGAGAACAATAAATTGTCGTATCGTCTGCATAATTACAGATTTCAGTCTCATTCAACAAAAGGAAAATGTCATTTATAAATATATTGAAAAGGAGAGGCCCTAGGACTGATCCTTGTGGGACACCTAATTTCATTTCTTTCCAAGAGCTGAATGAACCATTTATTTTGACTCGTTGCCTTCTACCTGCTAGATAACTGTGAACCATCTTTATGGCGTTTTTACTAAAGCCGTATGCGTTCAATTTAGCAAGCAAGAGTTCATGGTTGAGACAATCGAAAGCCTTGGATAAGTCCATAAGGACTGCTCCGACAAAACCTCTATTGTCTAAGGTTTTCTTACAAGTCTCCACCAATTTCAGCAGGGCATGCTGGGTATTGTAACCCTGTCAATAGGCGCAAGAAAGGCTAGGCGAGAGAAATTTGTTGACAAAAGGTAGCATTTGATTTACCAAAAGTCTCTCAAAAACTTTGGACACTGACGGTAATACTGTTATTGGTCTATAGTTCTTTTTGTGAAATTGAGCCTCTTATTCAACATTGGGTACCACGAGGTGCATGCGTAATCAAAATGGGGTTGAATAAGGGCATTCAAAAGCAACCTTCGAAGGGAGCCATCTAGGAAGTTCTGTTTTCTGTACAAAAATTTTAGCTTGCCATTTATTTTTCCAAGCATCCTAGTTGCCATTGACTCCCCAGAGAGATTTTCATCCAGAATACATCCCAGATATGTGACCGTTGAATGTTGTTTGATCAATATGTCACCTCTCCTGATATCTAGCTTTTTAAGATTCTTGCAATTTTTACGCCCAAAGAGAATGCACTTAGTTTTGTCTTCTCCAAAATGAATACTCAGCCTGTTTGCTAAGAACCAATCGCAGAGTGTGTTAAAATTCTATTCAGATTAATTTCTATTTGCTCGATGCTTTTGTCTCTAAATATTAAGCAAGAATCATCTGCGTACAAAAGCAGGTCACAGTCAACTGCCCGTGCCATGTCATTCACGTAAAGAAGAAATATGAGGGGACCAAGAATTGACCCCTGAGGAACCCCGCATGACAGATTTCCATGATTTGAATATTCCTTTCCTATGTTGACAGTAAACGATCGGTCCTGAAGGTAAGATTTAAACCATAATATGGTAGAATTACTAAAGCCAAGGCAAACCATTTTATCCAGGAAAATTTCGTGGTCAATTGTATCAAATGCCTTTTGAAGGTCAATTAAGATCATGCCTGTAAACATTTTGGCTTCAAATCCTTTAAGGATCTTATCATTCAAGTAGGATAGGCAGGTGTCTGTTGAGTGATGAGCGCGAAATCCAGATTGGTATCTATATAATATTTTCTTTTCGTCTAGGTACTTTTGTACTTGATTATGGATGGTTTTTTCAATAATTTTTTAGAGTTGTGGGAGTAAAGAAATTGGTCGATAGTTTTTGGGATCATCTTTTGATCCTTTTTTAAAAAGTGGTTTTAGTTTTGCTTGTTTGCAGCCGTCAGGAAATTTTGATTGTAGGATTGAGAGATTACATAACTCGGTTACCGGTTCGGCTAGGGCAGATGCACCGTCTTTGAGGAATTTCCCTGCAATATTATCCAAACCTGTCGCTTTTGAGGGGTTTATCTCTTCTAAGAGTTTGAGGACATTGTCAGTGGATGTGGGAAGCAGTGAAAATGGTTCAGTAAGGTTCAAGTGCTGATAATACTTTCGCATACTGTCTAGTCTATGTGGGGATGGGTTAAGTTTCTTTACTAAATCTGAGGCTAGATTTGAAAAAAAGTCCTTAAAAATTTCAGCATTTGTTTTATCATCGAAAGATGGTTTGCCTTTATGATTTATACAAATTTTAGAGGGCGAGTTGTTTCCTGACGACAATCCGAGAGATTTTAAACACTTCCATAGATCTTTAGGTTTCCCTATATTCTCATTAAGTTTACCAACAATAAATGATTTTTTCTTCTTTTTGATCAAGTTTTGGACATGATTACGGGCTTTCTTGAAATTTACATAATCAACGTGAGTTTTAGATGACCTAAATTTTGTCAGTAATCTGTCACGAATTCTAATCCCCTCCAGGACTTCCTGGTCCATCCACCCTTGTGTGTTCTTTCTGACACGAACCTCCCTCATGGGGGCAATCTCATCAATGATATTTGTGACCAGTTCAACAAAATGAAAGAGACGAGATCTAACCAGTTTTCACTTCCGTTGGGAAATAGAACTCTGATGAATTAGAATTGAAGATTTTCCTGATGGGGACAGCAAAAATATCTGCATTTTATTTGAGGATCTTAGCTGGAATGTTGTTTAAGAGATATGCTTTCTTTAGTTCAGTTTTCGAATCTTTAAAAATATCTCATTAATAGTCACTGGCTTGTATTCAAATTGAGTCAATTCGGAGCATTCTTTGATCATTTTAATCCTGGGATGATGTCATATCTTTGATAGCTTTTTCTACTCGGTCATTTATTTCATATGTTGGCAAACGAAGATTCTCACAAATACGAGACAAGACATAAATTTGGCTATAAAATTTACTAGTCAAATTAAAAATGGGAGACAACATGCTGAGAAATATTGGAGCTCATTTCTAAAATAATCTCCTGCCTGGTTTGAAATCAATTCCAAACATAAAATCCTTCAGTTTTAAATTCAAATAAATGCTGTTTGCTTCCTATTAACAACCAAGCATACTGTAACATAGAACTAGACTTCGGCCAGAAAATTGCTTTTTGTCTCATTTTTGTCGTATTCTTGTAAGCTCAATTATCATACTCTAATTTTTTATGTTTGAACTAAATATACAGGGTGTCCCAAAGAAATTGTGCCAGGTTTGTATGGCTGCTGGCAAGGAGCCGTAGATTCAATGATCTCGATTTTTACACATTTGCATTGGTCAGGCTTCAGCTTAGAGTTTGAGACCTTGTATGAGTCAATCTGACACGTGGTTGCTGATTTATGATGGAGAAAAAGTAAAATAAGTGGTTACTTCGAAAACAGCTCTTCTATTGTTATCCAGCTATGTCAAAATCAAGTAAGATTCCAAAGAAATGGTTCTGGCCTAATATTAAAAGTTTAACTATTTTTTAAAGGTTAGCAGTGTTGTCTATTGATAGGAGAGCATTTTGTACCTTTAAAGAAATGTGGACAAAATTTTTATACGATGCCAGGACCCTTTCTTCAAACGCTTACTTGATTTTGACATTGCTAGAGAACAACAGAAGTGCTGTTTTGAAGTAACCACTAATTTTGCCCTTTCTCTGCCATAAATCAGCAACCACGTGTCAGATTGACCCATTCGAGATCTCAATCTCAAAGTTGAAGCCTCGCCTATGCAACTGTGAAAAAGTGAGATAATTGAATCTTCCGTTCCTCCACAGTATCCATGCAAACGGGGAACAAGTATTTTGGGACACTGTGTTATTTTCATTTGTTATTTTTATCGTTGTTTTGTTAACGGCCCAAGGTAGGTAAGCCCTCCTTTTCTTGGGCCCCGTTATTTTATGCAATATACAGTAGGAATTTATCTACTACAAAGAAAATTGAATTACGTTGAAAGTGATGACTAATGGATATATTGCTTAAGTGATGTTTTTGGCTCTTTATTCCAGAACCAATGGTTGCGAATTGATCTTGGAGAATATTACACCGTTGGATTTATTGGCCTACAAGGACATCCAGGCACTACGGCATTCGTCAAACAATTTTATTTGAAATACAGTCCTGATGGATTACGTTGGAGTGTCTATGGATATAACCCTCCAAGTCAATCATATAAGGTGAATTAACTGCAATATTATTGGAAATCAATGTTGCATCGGATCAATGGCAATTTGAAAAATTCTTGCTAATTCAAGACTTCGTTAATATGATGCCGGCATAATTTGAGAACAGTGGAAAATGTGAACGACCGGCCTCCCTTAATACGAAAAAGGCCAATTTTCTGCCGGTAGGTTTTGAAAAACAGTAGACTCTGAAATCTGAACACAACCGGTACATTTTGAAAACGGCATTGTTTAAACAACAACCTGCATATGCAAAAACTAGGCCAGCACACATATCAGGCCAGCTCCTTTGAAACGTATTTCTTCTGCCAGCTTTGAGTACGTTTCCCGATCTTTTTGCTTAACGACTTAATCTTCAAACTTTGTACCGCAAGAAAAGACTTTTCTTATTTTTAACTTGTAACAACCTTGCATGAAAATTCGTCCACACGTGCTTCAAACGTTGAGATCTTCGTCATTATGAACTGTGAACCGTAACCTAATATCATGTTATAAGTCTCGTTTCTTGTTATTTGTGTCAGTGACCATTAGACTACATTACATAAGTCCCTCTAACTTACGCTCGTTGTTGTTGTTGTTGTTGTTATCGCTTCAGTTGAGGGACTTATGTCCTTACGCAGGGACTAATTAGGCCAAGTCCGCCACGTTCACGGCGCGACCAATCAGATGGCTACTTTCTTAATATGGTCAACCCACGTGCCTATTCGTAGCGTTTGATTGGTTAATTAGTTCAAAGTCCGATTTCTCGAAGCGAAGCGACGCTCGAAGTGACCTTCGAAGGGACGTTCGAATTTTCTTTCGACGTTCGTAGGATGGAAGATGTTCTAAGTTTCTTCTGATCTTTCGTAAGATTTTAGTCCCTGTTTAGAATCCGTTTGGTCGTGAGTCCTTTGTATGAGTGAAATTAAAACATCAGATTATAAATGTTGAACGAATACAAGGAATCACGTCGTCAGTCTAAGTGACCATGGGATTTAGTGTAATTTGCTCCCTTTTATCTCGTCCCGTTGGTGTCGTGAAGAGGTTTACATGTATGTTCAGTTCCTTAAGTAGTTTTTTATTGTAAAATGTCCAATTGAATAAATAACAACCTTCCATTCAATAGAGCTTGCCAGGAAATACCGCGACTGACAGATCAAGGGGCGCAGTAGCTGAGTTATCACCACCTGTTAAAGCAAGATTTGTGGAGATCCATCCTACTGTTTACGAAAAGGCAATCTGCATGAGAGTTGAAGTGTATGGTTGTCCAGCTGGTATGTTTGAAGATCTTCACTAGCTTTGCGTTTAATATGCTGTGCCAATACTAACTTCTTTGGAGGCAACACAGAAAATTTCTTTGCTCGCTGTTGCTTTATCCATTGACTGCAGGCTTTGCGTTTTCGTTTACTATGTGAGTACTATGCGAGTAGCTTTCTGAACCCATAATCACAACAAGACAAAACACGCTGATCGGTAGAAAGTTAACTGCTGTAAGAGAACAACGACCAAAACCCTTAACTAGAGAGGCAACTGTTGAATCCTGCAAGAGAAAAACGAATCAATCTTAAAAACTTGAAAGGAAAGCAAGTAAAGTTAGAAACTCATCAGTAACTGCAAGAAACAACAACGCTAAATAACCAAGATGCGTTTCGTCGCACACTCTATTAAAATCGGTTCGTGTGAAGAACAAATTAGTGAAAAAAACAGACCGCTTTATTACCAGACGAACAGAAGAAAATTGAAAATATTATGTCAATAACAACTAAGCCACTTATTGGCTAGACTCAGTCAACAGCCGTCAAAGATCAAAGCCTTTGCGCCAACTCAGAGCAATGGCAAGGTGAAAACAAATTCCTGTCGGCAGAGGGAGGAATCTCGAAGTTAGATAAACCCCACTTCTAAATCCATGAGGTAGAAGGGAGACCTTGCCCTACTCAAAATTTGGAAAAGGCATCCTCGCCATAGTTTCTCCTACACCCATTGCTACTCAGTAAATGAGTACCAATTAGTACTATGCGATTATTAAACGATTACAAGGTCAATGGTGGACACTACGCAGACCGCACTTTGACGTACGGACCGAAATGTACTTTGACGTACCGACCGAACGCAGTGTGATGTACCAATTCTTTGCAAAGGAAGGGAAAAATATGGTTCAAAGTTGATGTCAGAAGAACATGCTAATTTTTTTTGAAGAAAGTTTTGTAAAGAACGAAGCATTGTTTTTAAATTACTCTTATTTTCTACTTTAACAGTCTCGGATTTCAATAAATGTGGTACAGGCTGGCTAAACAACACGGCGTTAAATACATGCTATAAAGTTGGAATGAAATCGTTGCCTTGGACTGGTAAGAACGCTACCATTACTATTCTGATTCTAAATTGGGTTTAAGTTGAAGCACGAAAAAAGTATTTTGTACCCAGTGACCCAATCGAATGGCTTTAGATTTTGCACACTACCCGACCGGTGTCAGGCAATCATTGGGTATCTCAGAATCTTGATGTGTCCCTAGTCTGTCTATTATGGCCAAATACAACTTTGGGAGTGCAAAGAAGTAATTTGCAAATTTATGAAGGCATATATTTCAAAGGAAGCTGGAATCTGAAGAATATTTAACACTTTTGTAACTCAGGATCTGCATGTATTGCTGATATAAACCAGATTTTGCTACGTCAAACGCAAGGTAACAAAATTGCTTCTCAAGGTGGTACACTCGTTCAAGTTATGAATTCACCAGAAAAATATCAGTTCAATATTTGCCGATCACTTATATGGCTGTAATTCATGCACTAACGGATGAGTCAATAAAATCCGTTTGAAAAAATCCTGATCCCTCAATATCAAAGCAATGATGTTGAAAACTGTCGTGTTTTATCCCCGATATGTCAAATTAGGCTCAGTAATTTACCCGGCTTTAATCGGTCACTCCTTCCCGTCGAAAATAGGAGATCTTCTGCAGAAAGCCCCTTTCAAAAACCTGCGAAAACGAGCAAAAAAAGCAAGCAAAATTGCCCTTTGTTCCCCTTCCTAGCAATAGTGACTCACGTACAAAACTATTTCATGCGTTGCTGAGCGCAATGCACGCTTTTGGGATTTAGCTCCACATCATCTCGAGGTGAATAAGGCATTTCGAAAGAATTGACGTCATTGTGAAGAGGGTGTATGCTACAAGCGTTTACCTTGATTCTTTACAGAAGTATTGAACTTTGAATCTCGTTTAATCTTCAGCTGCCAGAGCTAACTGCCTTCTTGAAGATGGTGATCTGCTTAGCATTACATCCCATACTGAATACCAATTCATTCAACGAACGCTATACCCATTGAGACTGAAGACATATTCATTTTGGATTGGACTCAACTGTCGTGATGCTAAATACAAGTATAGATGGAGTGATGGTGCTCCCTTGTCTACTGTTCAGTGGTACACTAGCAACCCAACTATCTCTCGTTACCGTAAGTACAACGTAGTTAATTTGCCTGCTTTAAATTGAATAGGCAGTAGATTGTTTGAACTTCGGCAGACCTGCTTTGTGAATGTAGATGGAGAATTCATGTGCCTTTTTCAGTTTTTAGTGGTATCGTGGCATCCTAATTATTTGTCGTTACCGTAAGTGCCAGTGGCGTGGTGGCCGGAGGGGCCGGGGGGCACGTGCCCCCCAGCGACGTGAGAAGATGGGGGCGCCGAAGGCGCCCAGCGTTTTGAGGGGGCGCCAAATGCCAGAAAGCTCGATTCACACTAAATCACGTTGGGATGCACAAATGCGACAGAAAAAAGTATGCCAAATAGTTTGCCTCAACTATAGACTTCTGGCCTTTAAAGATGTTTTGATGGAATTAGAATTGAACAGTCAATAAGGACAAGGTAGCTCACTAATAGCTCACCAGAAACACGTTCAAAATGTGTTTGGAGAATACAACTTTTATCGCAATTCTAAGGGCTCTGTGGTGTTTAATTCCAGTGTGAACTTAGCTTTTAAAGCTTTTAAGCTTTCAATCTAATAAATCAGGCCAAGCCAGAAAAACATATTCGCAAAGATCTTCTGCGATTGACTTCCTTGTAAAAATCAATATAAGCCCGTTCGTTGGGCTTCAGTATCCAGGATGGGGGTGCAAGACCTCGATACCATTTTTACTCATCACAGTGGATCCAGATGACTTTACGTAAAGATGGAAAGGATGAATATCAAGAGTTTGGGGATAAAGGTGAATGTCTGTTGTCGCTAACTATCCAAAGGAGAATGAAGGGAATCATTTAAGTTTTATTTGCTTACTTCATAGTCTTCGAGATTTTGATACTCTATTTTCCAAATTCTCCCCGAGAGCCCTCATTATTCCAGATTCCTTTTCACAGTAAAATGGTAAATTCTTCACAGAGGGAGCATTTTCCAACGATATGAAGAGCATGGTCTCAAGATTTTCGCTCGCTCCGCTCGCGAAAAGATTTAGGCCCGTCCCAAACTATCTGTTTTCGATTCCAATGGGATCATAAAAAAACATAGTTATTCAATTTCAAAGTATAGTCTAGAATTAACCACCGTTGAATAGCCATGGCACATTGTACAACAAACAACAGTCACAGTTTTCTAGGGGGCGCCAAAACTGGTTGTGCCCCCCCCAGCCAATTTTGAGCCACCACGCCACTGGTAAGTGCAACCTAGTTAATTTGCCAGTTCTAAGTTTAATGGATGGTAGACCTACTTTGTGAATGTTGATGGAGACATGCATCTGTCTTTGCATTGCAATGTTTAGTGGTATCGTGCCATCCTAATTATCCCTCGTTGCCGTAATTGCAACCTAGTTAATTTGCGGTTCTAAGTTTAATGGATGGTAGATTATTTGAAACATGGAAGAACTGCTTTGTGAATGTTGATGGTGACATGTATCTGCCTTTGCAGTGCTTAGTTGTATCGTGCCATCCTAATTATCCCTCGTTACCGTAATTGCAACCTAGTTAATTTGCGGTTCTAAGTTTAATGGATGGTAGATTATTTGAAACATGGAAGACCTGCTTTGTGAATGTTGATGGAGACATGCATCTGCCTTTGCATTGCAGTGTTTAGTTGTATTGTGGCCTCCTAATTAGCCCTCTTTACCGTACGTGTAACTTGTTTGATTTGCTTGTTTTGCATTAAATGTGTGGTAGATTCTTTGAGATGGGATAGATCAGCTTTGTAAATGTAGATGGAGGAGTAATGGTGCTGCCTTCTCTAGTTTTCAGTGGTATTCTAGCAACCCAACTAACCATCGTTATCTAAGGCAGAACCTATTGGTTACTTATCATGTTGAGGGTAAATGTTGCCTTATTCGCATTAGTCCTTGATTAGGTTGCTCTTTTTCTGTTTCAGGGGAATACCTTTGTGTTGCATTACGGACGTATCACAGTGCTTGGTACAATTCTAACTGTGCAACTGCAAGACCTTATGTGTGCAAGAAGAAACGTACGTAAATAATATTTGTGTAAAGTTTTTATGCATGATTGATTTGGAAATTGATTTCGTCGAATCTCCACCTTCTAATAGTGCATGAATCATATGTTAGCAGCAGCGTTGAGGGAAACTTTGTGATTTCTATATCTCTCGACAACCAAGACTACGCGGCCGGAACAACATCCTTTTTACCACTTTTCGATAGGCCGAATGATGATGGGGCAATGACCTGTTTTCTTATTAGAGTTACCTCAAATACTGATTCAAGAATTTTGTTAATAACATGTATATCAGGAAGCTGGGTGCAAGCTAGCTCTTTACGATTTCTTTTTGGGTCATCCAGTAATGATTTAAGTGACAGGGTTTTTTCTTATTGTCAAAACAGATCTCCTCTACCATGGGTCGCGTCGTACGATTGCCTGTTGTCAGTTTCTTTCCGTAGAAAGTTGATAATGATAAGGAATGGCGTTTATTTTGTTTAGACATAAGTTCTTCAAAACACACCCAGCTGCGTACCAACCCAAATGCATTTTGACTGATGAATTTTGTTGGTTGTTTATTTGCAGTACGATCTTCAAGTGATCCTCCAGAGAAATACACAGGAAGTAAGTTTTATTTTATCTTATTACGGTCTTTGCCTCGGAACCTTGGAAGAAGTATTAAACAACAAGTTTCATGAAACTCCGTGAATGTTTCACTGAATTCATTTAGAAGCAAAAACTCTATCCAAGCTAGATTAACAAGGAGAAATTTTGTAATACAATAGCATTTGTTGCTTTAATCGACACCTCAGTTATGTCGTGATTTTTAGGCCTAACCTCTCAACTGAGTTAACGCACGCATCTTCTCTAACACGCTTTTAGAGAGCTACTCAAGCATCACCCTTCTTCGTAATCATTAAAGTCCTTTAGCATTTCTAAGTTTGTTTTATCATAGTTCTTAACATTGATTTTAGCATTGTTTTTCCATTTTTAAAGGTCATGCATAACTTCATTTTATTGCGTTTTTTTAAAGACCCCCTGAATATAATAACTTTTGCTGAAAGCTGCCTTTTCCATAGCTAAAAATATGAATTATGAAACTATGGGCATGAAACATTTTCTACATACTCACATGTTGGTCCATGGTTGTCAGTTTTATTTTGTCTCAAGTAAGACGCACGCTCTTTCCAAGCATTTTGATTTAATGATGAGTCAAGCAGTGACAATCATTTTGTATTAATTCACTTGGTTGACATTCCTTGTTTTTAATTAAAGGCAGACTGTCTCCTATTGTTCTCAACGTTTTTTTTCGTGGCCATGAATATTATGCATGAGTGACCTTCCAAACGGGAGAGCTAATCAGCGTGCAGGATTACGCAAAGCAGAATCTCTGCGAAAAGTTGATCAGATTGCAATGACGGCCATCCGCAGCTCTGCTGAAGGGATGGCCTCAACAGGAATCTCAAGGCTTGGTCGAGGGCGGCCAGTTGGCAGTGCTTGTTTTCAGAAAGTGGCACTGCGTTAGAAGACCTTCGATTCATGGCGTGAACTGAGGAATGAGCTTGGGTTTCAGACTGACGACAGCTTGGCATCAGCTTTAATCAGTTCTTATCGGGATCGTGTTCTCAGTCTGTGCCTATTGTTGTCTCCCTTGTGCTGGACGTGTTTGTGTTTGGACCAAACACCGACGTAAAGTCGCTAACCAGGCCATGTTGTTGGGGAGTGACTCTTTCCCGTCCAAAAACAAGCAACGGCGTTCCAACTGAAGATGGCGTTGCGTCAGTCTCAATGTCAGGAATAGCAAATCGTCATGCCATGTTCCTCGCTGCAACTACATAGGCCTACTATTTTCACCAACTCGCGCGGCATCCCCCTTCATCTCTGTCATGATTGAATGACTTCACTCGCTACACGCCTATTGTTAAAGTGACCAATCAACGAGGGGACAAACTGCCTTTAATTGAAAAATCCAGGTACAACGACATTTCAATTAGAAAGACATTAATAGATACCGGATTAGTCAAAAAGAAAAAAAACGTCCGGCGTTTGTAAGCTTACTCGTCCCTGAGTATATAAATAATAAGCAACGATATTTTGCAACATCTTGACTGAATAGCCAAAATTTTCAATTATTTAAGAACTTTTCCTGGCTAAAATCGGTCACTCCGTTCAGACTCAGTAATCGATTTACTAAAAAAAGCTCCCTTCGAGAAGCTTTAAAGAACGTGCTAAAATTACAGGCAAGTTTCCATAATGTGTTTACCTCACACCAATGACTTTCAGCGCCCTTGAGCACATGCTTTCCTCTTGTCGGGTTGAAAAGTCTTCCCCCTAGTATGAATAACTTATTCAGGGGGATTCCATTATCCCCAGGGGACAAAATACATGAACACCTCCAAGAGTCATTATTGCTAGGAAGGAGAACAAAGGGAAATCTTGCTTGGTGTTTTCACTCGTTTTTGCAGGCTTTTGAAAGGAGCTTTCTGCAGAAAATCTCCCATTTCGATGGGAAATAATTGCCGATTAAAGCCAGGTAAATTACTGAACCTTACTAGACGTACCGGAAATAAACAAGAAAGTTTTCAATATCATTACTATGATTTTTAGGGAGCACAAAGTTTACAAACGCCGGGCGTTTTCTTTTTGACTCACCCTGTAGCAAACAAGCTTTATATTCAGCCTCCTTCTATTAATTTCATAGACTGGATCAGCAAAACAGATCAATATTGGCCTCTTAATGATGTCAGTGATGGTGTAATTGCCGGAACAAGAAGTGGGAATGCCTATGGAACCTTCACTTCAGGATATACTCCAGCTGGTCGTCAATATTTGTCATTTAATGGACAGAATTCTTATGTAAAGATACCTGGCTTGGCACAGACATGCATTAGCGACCCGTCAAGATGTACGAATGGCTTCACGCTCTCAATGATGTTGAATTTAGATGCAAGCTTATCGCGAACAAATGGCAAAGTATATATCCTTGATATCCTTGGACAAGGCTTTACCGATTCACTCGGCAGTTACGTTTATGTTGACAATGGGCAGGTAGGAGTTTTCATGCGAAGTACATACCATTCATGGCATTCGATAATCACTCCTATTCTTGGCAAATGGGTTCATGTTGTTATTGTTTGGAATCAACAGAATGGACTGACAGTGTACCAAAATGGCCAAAATTTGTAAGTGCGTAAGATTTTTTGTTCAATCCAATAATAATTTACAATGTAGATTTACCACAATCCTTGCCAAAACAACTTGAAAAAAAACTTCATTTTGCTACTGTTTTGTCTGATTAGCCATACAAAATGTATCGCTGGAAACTTCACCTGACGCTTTTTTCCGCGCCCCCTGCCCCCCTGAACAATGTTGGTCCGAAATTATGATTACCAGACTTAAAGGAAAGCCACTCGGCTGCTTGGTTGTGCCCTAACGCACTGCATAATCGCACAAGAAACCAACGTTTTATGGGGGGAGGGGGAGAGAAGAGGGAAAATATGCGATTTTTCCCAAGAGTTTTGGCAAAGATTGTAGTTTCGCTACTTACAAAATACTAAACGGCACTACACGACCAATGCCACTGGGTGCAAAATGCCATGGGTATTCCGTGGAATCACATAAAAATAAGGCAACGTACATTTGAGTAATCAAAGGAAAACAACGAATACAAGCAAGCAAGGAACTTTACAATCTGTCTCAAATTAGACATCAGGTGAAAATTGCTTACGAATAACGAGATGTTTTCTGTAGTTTTTAGTAATTTTTAGCTATCGCAAATCTCACTCGTGTTAAAAATCGCTTATAGTTGTTGAAAAAGATTGTTGTCAGTTAAGGCTTTGTAAACACCAAGCTTTTTCTTTCGACTTTATTAAAAATTTTGCCACTTTATTCAAATTCAGAGTGACAGACAACAGTGGTACACGACTGAGCGCCAATGCACATGTAGAACGTATCAGTGGTCTTTATATTGGTAAAGCCGCAAGCTCACAGAAATTCACAAAATTCCAGATGATGTCATTGGGTGTTTGGGAAAGAGCTTTGTCTTCAGATGAAGTAAATGATGTCTATTTTGCAGGTATGGCTTCTTCATTAACAAATATCGTAAAAGTTTCTTTCTAGCCATTGAATAGCCTTCTCATTGTGCATTTGTAGAACGTGGCAGCGACATTTGCCTAGCTCATTGAAATCTATTGAGCAAATTAACTGCTTTTACGAATTTCGAAATGTAGTAGAATTTCACTTTAGCAGTTGGTAAGTCTGTTTTCTAACACTCATAAGCCCCGAATTTATTCTTTAAACTAATTAGAGATTACAGAATGAATATTTGTCACTTGCCGTCTGTCGCTCTTCTACATTGTGCTCCAGAAAATTTGAGCTCCGTTTGCCTGAATATTGCGACAAAACAGCAGAGTACTCCCACTAACTTTTTCCTTGATGTTGCTCTCCAGATGTCCAATTAAAGTTTGCCACCGTCCCTGTGAAAATCCGTTGAAAAATGATGGAGCTATGACTTTCAGAAGACCAAATTTGCCTGTTGAAACCAGCGGTCGGCCATTTTACCTTACTTTTTTTTGTAACGATGAACTGCTTCATGGATGAACTGAAATTGCAGCCTCTAATGTCATAGCTCTCATGAACAGAGCGTTCAATTATTTTGTACCCCACAATCTTTGATGGAAACCAAAATGAAAATAAGAATCCCCAAAGTAATAAAAACTCTAAAGGATCGACCAAATATATTTCACATTTAATTTGTCGCCTTCCCCACATACCGGGTGAGCCAGAAAAAAGTTCCCACTTTTGAAAATTCATAACACCAAGACTACTACACGGATTTGAATCATTCAAATTCTAGTTAAGAGCCAAAAGATCAAAGTATTTTTGTGATTTTTCTCGCTGTCCTACCAGCACTAGAAATATTGGCAAATTCAGCTTTATAGAAATATCATGGTTGCAAAATCACGGAAAAAGAGCCTAAAACATTGATCAAATCGTAAGGATTCTATTCAAATCGAACAATAGGCCATGAGCGTTTCACCTCCCTCAAGAGTTATAAGACATCGATTTTCAAACACATACGAAAGATTTTCAGTGCCAAGGAAATTAATGCCTAGAGGATATCTCTCACCCATGAGAAGTTGCATTTCCTTCATTATTCTGTGCGCGAGGTCATTTATGCATTGATCGATGTTTTGGGCCATTTTTCAGTAACCAATGAACCATGAAATTTTTGTAAAGTTGAATTTACCTATATTTGTAGTGCTGACAGGAAAGCAAGAAAAATGACAAAATTACTTTGATCTTTCGGCTTTTAACTAGAATTTGAATGATTCAAATCCGTGAAGTAGCCTTGGTGTTATGAATTTTCAAAAGTGGGAACTTTTTTCTGGCTCACCCGGTAGATTTCTTCCATCATTTGTTACAAGCAATTGTTGATTTACTACCGAAGACAATGAACCAAAACAAACGAGAAGGGAAAAAGACTTTTGGAGCTCGATTTTCTCATTTTGAACTTATCAATAAACTAAATAATTGGTTCACTAACCACACCCAGAAACAAAACGTGACTATAGGTTTGTCATTACCGTTTAATTATTTATTATCTTGGGATTCTTATCTTCGTTTTGACAGTCAATGAAGGATCGTTGGGTAAGAAATAGCTAAACTCTTTGATGATTATTGAAACTTTCACGAGAGCTATGAAATTGGAGGTTTCTGTTTCAGCTCATCCAGAAAGCTGTTTATCGTTCCAAAATAGTAATTGAAAATGGCCGACCGGTGGTTTCAGTCATCTGGTAAAGTTGGTCTTCTAAACGTCATAGCTCTATCATTTCTCAACGGATTTACGGGGATGGTAGCAAACTTTAATTGAACATCTGAAGAGCAACATCATGTAAAAGAATGGTGAGGACCTTTTGCCTCTTTGTCGTAATCTTCAGGCAAACGGTGCACAAATTTTCTGGGACACCCTGTAGTGGGTAAGTCAAAAGAAGTTGATACGTTTGGCGGGCTGTAAAATAATATTAAGTTGCTGATATTCAAAATTGATTGTTGATATTCAAAGACCAAATGAAGTGCTAAAATTTGTTTCCTAAAATCACCCGTATTTTGTATCCAGAAATATGAGAAGTGCTGATGTAGGTGCTTTAATGGGAACGAGAATGCCACGTTCGATTCTGGTCCATAATTCACTTGCCGTTGAAATTCGAATTCAATGGAGTTATGACTTTCAGAGCTTGAATTTCAATGGATAAATCCTTGCCAGTATTTTTCTAATTACTAGGTCTAAAAGATAAGTGTTTTTACCAAATAGATTTTCAATGGAGTTATGATTTTCAGAACTTCAATTTCAATGGAGAAATCCTTGCCAACATTTTTCTAATTACTAGGTCTAAAAGATAAGTGTTTTTTACCAGATAGATTTTCGCATCTAAGTTGGTCTTTGACTGATAGGTGAACATTTAGACTGCGTTCACACGATGCCGGCACATTTTGAAAACGGTGAAAAATTCGACGGATAGGCCAACTGTTCACACGAAAACGGCACATTTTTTGCCGGCAGATTTTGAAAACGGTAGATTTTGAAAACGGAACCGTAACTGGCATGAATTTGAAACAGCATCGTTTGAACACTCACCAAAGATGAAAACAGAACATTTTTCGACACTTTTGGATCGAAACAGGTCTATTCTTAGGGTGTAGGTACTATTCTTTGGCATCAAATCCTGCAACGAGTTTTTATCGTCAAATTTCCTACCGTTTTCAAATTGTGCCGGCATCGTGTGAACGCTAGCTCAAATTTTGCAGCCGTCACATTTTTCACCGTTTTCAAAATGTGCCGGCATCGTGTGAACGCAGTCTTAGTTTTGAATATCGGCCACGTAATTTTATTTCACAGCCTGCCAAATGCATTGAATTTTGTCTGACCCACCTGGTATTTCACTGGATCCAATCATTCATTTGAAAATACCTATGCTAGGGATGGCAGTTTTATTGATACCCAAAAAGATTTTCTTGTTGGATCTATTGCAATTGTACAGAGGTTAGCAATCAATAGACCTAATCGGCTAAGGTTTGTTTTACCCATTTCAAGTCATGTGACCATACTACTCTTGGGAAGTTTAAGTATTATGCTGCTTTTTGCACTCATGGCACAACTTTGCATGGCGCGAAATCTGTTATAAAAATCAAAAGATGTTTTATCAAGAGATTGATCACATGACTCGAAATGAGTGTAAGGAAACCTTAGCCAATTTTGTCTATTCGCATCAAAGTGCTTATGTTTTACTTTATTTATTCATTTTTGATACTTGCACAACAAGGGTAGATTTTGTAATACAATAGTATCAGTTGCTTTGGTTCACACCTGAATTCAAAGCGATTAGCGAATGCAGACAAAGGAAATTCTCTTAAGCAGTAATTCAAAACAAACATAAGCGCAAAGTTGCCCTGAAACAAGTACGGCAAACTCTCGCTTGGTGCGTGCGAAAGGATATTTTTAACAGAAGTCATGTGCTTATAACGAAGGAAGAAGGGACAATGTATAGTTCTGTGTGGCGGATTTTGTTTATTTGATCCAGGAGCTTAGGAGTAACTGTTTGCATTTGAGTAACAAATTTGCAAGAATTGTAATGCCCTCTGCTCGGCTTCTGAATCACGTAAACAAAATCCACCAGACAGAGCTTTAGATTGAGCCTTCTTCTTCGCCTTGAACACAACTCCTTTAAAAACCTCCCGTCGCCCGCTCAAAGCGAGAGTTTGCCCTACTGGTTTCAGGGCAACTTTGCGGCGATGTTTGTTTTGAATTACTGGTTGAGAGAATTTCTTTTGTCTGCATTCGCTTTGAATTGAGATGTGAACCAAAGCAATTGATACTATTGTATTACAAAATCTGCCCTTGTTTACCCGCATTGACCTTTCGCAGAAATGGGTAGCTGCAAGATTGGCTGGATACCATTTGGACAATATTGTTATCAATTCAACACGAATCGGTCATCCTACTCAAGTGCTAAGCAAGATTGCGAGTTGAAGGCCGGTAATTTGGCTACAGTGTTCACGAGTTTACAGCAGGCATTCTTATCTATTGGTATCAGTCCAGCAGGAGTCAACCAAGACTCGTTTATAGGTAAGTGCTTCAAAGCTTGATCCACGCGTGCAGCATTTTGACCGGATGTGCCACAAATGTTCAGACATTGTGTTTGGAAATCGATTTTTCTGGAATGCTGGATGAATTTGGATGAAATGAATTTTGCTCGATAGCAGAAGGGCTGAAACATTTGTGTGATGTTTTTTCGTAAACGGTAGATTTTGTTTGAAAACGGAACTCTGACCAGCATATTTGAAAACTGCATCTCGTGAAAACTTGAAAATGATGAAAGCGGAATTTTTCAACGTTTTCGAAAGGAGGCTGATTATTTCCAGAAGTGCGGTGACATTAGAAAATGGCTGATCATAACAAAATATTATTGTCGCGCTTTTTGCTACCGTTTTAGAAACTTTGCCGGTATCGTCTGAAGGCCAGCTCAGATTTTGCTAGCGTCACATTTTTCACCGTTTTCAAAATATGCCTGCATCGTGTGAACGTAGTCCCGATTCCTGTAACTCTTGAGAGAGATCAAATGCTGTTCCATCTTCTTCCGTATGATAGATTCCTTGCAATACACCTTCTCAACTGAATTCCTGACCTCGGCTTTGGATTAAGCACTCCATAAGTTTAGTCTAATTGCAAATTTTCATATTCCTAGAGTTGGCCATTTCGATTTTATGGTGATGATAAGTTTGAGAATTTGTGAGGGATTTGACTGTGAAAATCGTTCGGGGTGTAACTTTACACCCTCAGTAGTTATTCACGGTCAGATCCCTTATAAATTTTCAAATTTGTTATCCTCGCAAAATTAAAATCGCTAACATTAAGATTGTGAAAAGTTGCTATTAGACTAAAATTAGGGTGCTGAAAGTGAATCTGGGGTCAGAAATTTCATGTCACGCAAGCTAAGGAAATGTTGAAAAATTTCACAACGAGGCCGCTTAGTTGAACAGATGCATTTGACAACCTGGTTCCAAGGGCCAGCTTCCTACGTCGATGACCTAAGGAAGACAATGGCGGCCCTGGGAACGAGGTTGTGCATTTGATAGGCTGTTTGTGGCCTTGTTTCAGCTATGTCTCAAACAACGAATATATGCATGAATTCAAATTGATCTATGTTTCCTTTGCGCATAAAAATACGAAAAAAACACAAAAATACGTTAGTCTGTCTGCTACCAAGCGAATTTTGATTCATTCAAATCTATATTGTACTAGGTAGCACCGGGTGGGTCAAAAAGTGTTTTGTGTTTGGCGAGCTGTGGAATATTAAGTTTGTGACCGATAGTCAACGCTAAATTGTTTATCTATCAGTCATACGCTAACTTAGATGAGAAAATTTGTTTGATAAAATCACATATCTTTGAGACCCAACAATTTAAAAAATGTCTATAAGGGATTGGTATGAAAATCGAGAATTCCACGTTCCATTCTGGTCCATGATTTATGTGGCACTGGGGTGTATATTCCGTTCCATTGTCAGATTCAGGAATAGAATTTTAATTTCAATGGCAAATAAATCATGGACCAGAGTGGAATATGGAATTTTTGCTGCCAACATGCCTCTTACCAGCTTTTTCCTAATTTCTGGGTCTAAATGACGAGTGTTTTTACCAAACAAACTTTCCCCACTGCAACTCCAGGTCAGCATCGCGGAGAAGATTCCCGTGTATCCGCCATCTTCCAGAAATGTAGCGCGCCGTCTCAGACCTCTTTGAAAAGGTCTATTACGGTAGCCAAATCGGATTAAAGGCCAAATATTCGATTTACATTGTTATCTACATGAACCACAGGGAAACCAGTCCATTCTGTTTATTGTTTTTTATCTTTTGGACGCTGCGTAGCTTCTTTGGCACTGCGGTGGTCAAGCATGTAGTCTTCTACCACCGAAGTTCCAAAGAAGCTAAGCAGCATCCAAAGATGAAAAGCAATAAACAGAAAGGAAAATACTGGTCTTCCAGTGCATGAACTTTATATCATTCATCGTAGGTCTCAATTCAATGCGCAGACGTCGTTTCTTCGAATTTACCGATGGCAGTCCGATGTTGTTTTCTTATTGGTTATCAAATAAGCCTAGCGGCTATACTTGGCGAAGAGCCGAGTCTGTTGTTATGAACACCAATTATTATGGCAGATGGAGTGATCTTAGTTACTATTATTCAAGGGGTTATGTCTGCCAAAGGAAGAAAGGTATTTGAGTTTTTTTTTGCTTTATGTTCTTTTGATGAGCAGGTTAAGCTGCTTACCAGAGAGGTGTATAGCTCCCTGCTGCATACTCATGCTAATGCGCAGCTCACAGTTCTAGAGAGGCAACTTTTCCTGGATTCTTTCCAAGATTAGTTTGTCTCTTGCAAACCAAATATCGTTTCTTATACGCTCTTAAATTAAATTTCTTTTTCCCGAGGGAGCAAATTATATGCCAATAGATCCAAGTGTCATTGTTGTTTGGAAGGAAAGCTAAGAAAATTTGGTTCGTCTTTTTCACTCGTTTTCGTAGGCTTTCAAAGGGGCCTTCTGCGGAGAATCTCCCATATTCGCTTGAAGGAATGACCGCTTTAAGCCAAGTAAATTACTGAATGTAAGTGAACATATTGGCAGTGAAACAAGGAGTTTTCAACGTTATTGCTTATATATTGAGGGAGCAGTACTTTTTCAGACGCTGAGCGTTTATATTGACTCATCTTGTATCAATTTAGATTTTTCATTGTGGTTTGCTGCAAATTATTTTCAAAGAATCAAAACGTTGCGATATCTCTCTGTGGATACGTATGTGGAAATATGGCAATGTCATCGCACAATTATGAACATGTCAGAGGCGGTGTCAAGAAAGCCTTCATACGGTAACTCTGCTTTCCGCATCAGTGAGCAGCGAGTAGCCGTTTTGAAAACCACTCTCCTAAGAAAACAGTTAATTTCTCCAGTACTATTCTGTTTATCAAAAGGCGGTAAAAAGGACGTTGTTCTGCATAGTCTTGGCAATCGAAAGATGTACGAATCGCATTGTTTCCATTAGGCTGGCCTCGCAAATTATTTTTCAATACCTTTTGTTGCTTTCAGAAAAGTGTATTTATCTCCAAAACCACTCAAAAAGTCTTTGGTTTCTTTCGCTTTATCTTTAGCTATTTTCTTGATCTACAATTTTACCAAGTCTGATTGAAAAAGCTAGGGTAGATTTCTTGCAATGGAATTTATATTTCTGTTTACTTTTCGACAGAGAAGTGTAGAAACCTTGGTCAACTGATTAGCACATAAAAAAACCCCCAGTAACGACCCCGCCGGACATTTAAAGAACAGTGGGAAAATGATGAAACTATACACTTTCATCAGCGGGGATTGAAAATATCGTGACGGGGAATGAAACCTTTTGGCTATTATTTTTGATGGAACTTGTATAATTTTTGACGGGGAAACAAAAATTTCAACAGAGAGTAACAGAAAAAAGGCCGGGAGAGTTCTTTAAACTCAAACTTGGCGGGGAAACACACTTTCCTGGTGAGTCATACTTTTGCCTAGGCGGGGCAGCCTTTCAGCGGGGTCGTTACTGGGGGGTGTAAGAAAGAGTTGAATGCTTTTGTAAAAAGTTTAGTTTCAGATCTGTGTTCATTGAGGATCTTTAGAGAAATTTTTTTTCAATTCTCATGAGAGGCTCATGACAGTCTCAAAGGACACGAAAAAGAAAGTTGTGAAATTGCTGGCAACATGATACTTTCACAAGCGCTCCAAGGATGTCTATTGAGACTCCAAGGATGTCAGATCACGTTCATTCTTTTGCCAATGGAAACATTTCGGAAAGTTATCCTAAGGCTGAGTGTTTGAAAACGTGATTCGTAACATGACAATCTGGTGACCAAGGTTTATATTCTTCGCTGTCGAAAAGTAAACAAAAACACAAAATTCAATTGCGATAAATCTATCCTAGCTTTTTCAATCAGACTTGGTAGAGTTGTGGATCAACAATCTAGCTAAAGAAGACCAAAAATTTTTCGAGTAGTTTTGGAGATAAATCCACTTTTCTGAAAGCAACAAGGAGTATGGAAAAACAATTTGCGAAGCAAGCCTTAACGGTAAGATCGCAATTTATATACCTTTCGATTGCCAGGACTATGCAGAACAACGTCCTTATTGTCGCTTTTCGATAGACCGAATAGTATTGGAGAAATTAACTGTTTTCTGAAGTGACTAGTTTCATAAAACGGCAACTCTGTGCTCACTGGAGCAGAAAGCAGATTTACCTTAAGTTCTCTCTTACTCTACAAATACAACTGAATTCTTATTTGTCTTTCAAAAGGTTATGGTCTAATTTCGTTATTGTCATTAGACGGGGGTGGGGAGATGGCATTGATTATGTGATGTAATGCCAACAGAACAGAACTGACGGCAAGAATGAGCGGTGCGAGACGAGTGGGGAGAGGGGTGAAAATGCATCTTGCAATGTCAAAAGAACCAGATATGCCTATCATTTACTTAAATTCCTTTTCATGTTTGTGCAGTTTATTTTCACCAGGGAGCGCTCCTGCACTTTTCGTGGCGCACCTGGTGGCGCACCTTTCCCCGCTCCCGGGTGGCGCACCTTTCGTGGCGCAGGTTGGGTTCTTGAGTGGATAAATGTTGCATCGAAAATTTTAAAACATTGTAAATTCTGTAAAAACATTGTAAAAATCTGTACATATGTATATTCATAGCTATTTATTCTGAATTATAGATATTTTTTTTCTTTGCTTTTTAATAAATCTTAGTTTGTAGTAGGCTTGAATTAGCTTTTCTATTGCTACTTATGTATATGCCTACTTTAAATAAATAGTTGATAATAATGATAATAAAATCCGTGGTTTTCACTTCGCAGAACGCCGCACTCACTAACTAATGTTACTGCTAGTATAACCCATTTGTTTGTTTCTCTGATTGCAGTCATCAAATTCAAGAGCCTATATCATTGATCTTTTTGCTTTACGGTCTCTTCTTTCTTTACAGCAATACTGACGTCTGCACCAGCTTCATCAACTGGTAGGTCATGATTATTTAGATTCCTTATTTTTGTACCAGTACCGTAAAAGCTCTATTAAGCCCCCTTCTCTAATAAGCCCCTCCCCTCTGAGTCAAGATTTGAAATAAGCCCCCTCTCTATTAAGGCCCCCCTCCACTTATACAACATTCTAGAATTTGCCAAATATTTTCAATTTATTTATCTACACAACCTTACATGTTAATTTTAGTATGGTTTGGGATAAAAAAATTAGTCCGGGGGGGGGGGGGGGCTTAATGAGCTTTTACGGTAATCCCAAAAGTACTCCTATCAGTGAAAAGTCACCGAAATCTTATTTTAAGGCCAATCTTCAAATTTCCTTTCTTGGCGAGTAGGTCAAAGACCAAAATTATGTTTCCAGCCATTGCTGATCTTGTGATTGCTTTTGAAGTTAGTGGCTCCAGGCTGAATAATTCAAATTTTTCTGGACTGGAGGTCTTATGGCATTTATGTGATAGTTAGCCCTACTCCTGTGCTTCCATTTGATGGAGGTTTCGTTAAAGCTCTTAAGATACAAAGAATATACAGTGGTCACAATGGGGTAGCGCTGCTTTTTTATGATAATCGCTGCATTTGATGAAGGTCAAACGTGCGTGCCCTCATAACAGATATCTCTCGCGCTCAATAGGGACAGATTTTGTAATACAATAGCAACAGTTGCTCAAGTTGACACCTCAATTCATATCGATTAGCGACTGTAGACAACGGAAGCTCTCTCAACCAGTGAATCAAAACAAACACGGCCGCGAAAGTTGCCCCAAAACTAGTAGGGCAAACTGTCGCCTAGTACAAGCAAAGTGTGGCTTTTAAGAGATTTTATATACTTATAATGAAAGAAGAAGAGTAAATCTAAAGCTATGTCTTGCGGATTTTGTTTATTTGATTCAGGAGCTTTGTGGTAATTGTCTCATTTTAGCTTTAAATACACGAGAATCATAATGCCCTTTGCTCGGCTCTTGAATCAAATAAACGAAATCCGCAAGACAAAATTTCCTTTGCTATAAGCACATAACCACCCTTCACTTTCACAAGGCGAGAGTTTACCTGACTGGTTTGGAGGCAACTCTTAAGCCTGTGTTTGTTTCGATTTACCGGTTGAGAGAGTTTCTTTTTTCTGCAGTCACTAATCGTTTTGAGTTGATGTGCCAATTAAAGCAACTGATGCTATTGTATTACAAAAATCTGTCGTTGTTCTTACGCTCGCTAAAGTCATCGGAGAGAATGAAAGGAAGTATTGGTAACATATCTATGAATAGAGATTTCGCGGAATTGAACTTTCGCGTATTACATTTCTTACCAAATTTTGTAATGTCTCAATTGTTCCTCGACCCTTCAGTGCCTCTTTCGAATCCCCCATGCCTATGCTTCATTTCTATATCATTTCATTTTCACTTTCACTTTTTTAGGCATGGTAGCCCCTAAGTTCGAGAAAACCTGATTTCGAGTAGGCCATGTAATAAAATACACTATAATCTAAACTCAAGATATTACAATAAAGGATACAAAGTCAAGATAAAATCAAAAGAGTCAATGTTAAGAAAACCCAGCTTGCACTTTATAGGATTTCAGCAGCTCTTTCTGGAATTTCTTTAGTTTAGGCACTCCTTTTATTTCATCCTGCAACCCATTGCAGAGACTGGACCCTTTGAATGAAAAATATCCTTGACCAGCTTATGTCCTTAACATTGGAGTTCTATGGTTTATGTTAGAATTTCGCCTTACGCGAGAGGTTTTTCGCTTGCTTTAGTGAATATGTCGCTCATATGGGACGGTGCATCACCGTCTAGGGATTTGGAAACCATTTTGAATGTTTCAAGATCAAGTAACTTCCTAACCGTGGGCCACCAAGGGCACGGATGAGTAGCAAGGCTGACTTATCATGTCGACTTCCGGTGACTATTCTGGCAGCACGATTTTGTAACTTTTGAAGATAAGTTAGGGAGGTCCCACCAACATTACCCCAAACAGGGCAGCAATATCTAAAGTTAAGTTCTACGAGGCTTTTGCACATCAGTTTAATAGTGGATGCAGGCACGTACCTTTCGGAGTACCGTAATATGCCAATACCTCTGGAAATCTTACTTGTCAATGAGGCTAGTTGGGCAGCTTTGAGTGTTCTTAAAATATCCCTCACAAGGACAAAACGAAATGGCATCAGCAAATAATTTAGAATTCCGTAATATGTCGATATCATAGTTCATCCGGGTTGTTCTTAATCAAGGTCATATTGAATTTTCTTGCAATTATTTTAGACATACAACAAAATAGTAAGCAGGAGGGTATCAGTATGTGATTGCATAAGTATTTGACTCCACATTTTATTTCGCGGAATAATCTTCGCAGCATTTTGGCTAATATCGGGAAAACGCGAAAGTTTCTGCCCGCGAATCCAGATCGATCGTGTTTAACATGGCTTTCTTCTTGTCAGGCAATATCAACAAAACTGTGTCACAGTATCAATCAATGAATTATGGCTGCCCACTCGGGACAAAGCTGAACATTTTATCAGCGACGTTTGGAAAGGCTCCAAGCTGTCCATACAGGGATGTGCTTGCAAAAGTGCTGTCAATGTGTGCTAGAAAGACAATGAATTGTCAAGTTTACGCATCAACGACAAATTTCAACAGATCATGCTCTGGCACTCGAAAGGAATTGAAGACAACTTACAAATGTGTAAGAGGTATGGTTCTGATAGTGATAATCTAAATCTCTGGTTTATGTTGGACACAGAAACGAGTAGCCTTTTAAACTAGAAATAGTGCAGCCCCGCAGACAAGACTATAAGAAATTATTACCTGAATGAAGTTTCAAAAAAGGCGATGCAGAATCCCAGCATTCCTATTGGTTAATCGCACATTTCCCGCCGGTTTCCCGTGGCCTTGTATGATACCATACAAGAACGCATTTTTTTCGCAACAGCAACTTCTTTAGGCCAGTGAGATTTACAATTAACTCAGACGACATGACAGTAACAAAATGTGTATGAATAAATGATACGAGTCAAAATTAGAAGCTATCAGGTAATAAAACTCATACTAACCGGTTTTGTGTTGTACAGGAAAATGTAAAGCCCTCCGTAATGCACAGACCTCGCAAGCTTGGTTTTTACCTTTAAGACCTCGAGCTTTATATTTTCCTGTACAACACAAAACCGGTTAGTATGCGCATAGTAAAACCTGTAAAATTGATGTTTTAAGACACCCAATTGTAAGACCCAAAAACAAATTGATTTGCTTATTTGTTCGTATCAGATGTTACTTTTATCAATGAAAACTAACAATGAAAACTAACTTCCTCAAAAATCATAAATTTCAGTGACCAAGCAAAAGATGCACGAGGGAATCGCATGAGATACATTACCTTAAAAGGAAGCTTGAATCTGAGTGTGTTTGCAATATATGATAATATTAGTTGATAAAAACTCAACTGTGTTTTGTTCAAAACACTGAAGAATATTCCAGGTTGTCAGCAAATTGTTTGATCAGTCTATGTATATAATTTCTTCTTCCAACAATGGATCACTATTTCTTCCACCATTTGAATGCAATCATGCCTGCTCTGTGTTTAATGATGTATGCAGTATAGTTTTGTGCTCATCATAGTCATATGGGCCTTTGGGATAAAAAATTTAGGAGAAAGTTTAAAAAGTTTTACGGTTTTAATATCCGTGGGGGGGGGGGGGGTACTCCTATACTTGACTTGACGGGATGTGCCGCTCGACAGGGTGTCCTTTAACGGAAAAGGTTATGCGACAGGGTGTCCTTTTCTGATAAAATTATGCGACAGGTTATTACAATTGATAAGAAAGTTATGCGACAGGGTATTACAATTGATAAGAAAATTATGCGACAGGGTATTACAATTGATAAGAAAATTATGCGACAGGGTATTACAATTGATAAGAAAATTAAGCGACAGGGTATTACAATTGATAAGAAAATTAGGCGACAGGGTATTACAATTGATAAGAAAATTATGCGACAGGGTATCATGTGGAAGGACATGTTTCTCTTGAAACAATGGATTTTGGCAAAATTTTTATGCGGCAGGGTATGCTTTTGGGACATTTTTTATGCGACAGGGTACAGGGTGTGGAGAGATTTGCCACTCACTCCCGTCACTTCCCTAGTCAAGTACCCCCCTGGGTTTAATAAAACAGTGGGACGGCCCCAGCTGCGAATATAATGCCTGTAAGAGCCTACCAACTTAATTATAGAATTTAGAAAAATTTATTTTGCTGCTGTATATTCGATTTTGATTAGGTAACGTGTGTATATTTAGTTATGTATATTATTAACTATTCTATTAACTATTTATATTAACTATTCTGGTCTGTTGCTAATCGAATTCAAATAGGATTACCCGTACAACGTCACTCTTCTTGTTTTGGAGAAGTACGTTGATCATATGGTGTTGTTCTCTTTTTTCTAGACGATTCATTCACAAGCTCTACTGGTTGTGATGCAAATTGGTCCGCTATGCCAGCTAGCAGTTATTGTTATAAGTTTAACCAACAGAAGAAAAACTGGACAGATGCTGATAAATATTGCAAATCAAAAGGAGCACAACTTGTCTCAATTCAGTCAAGGTAGTATCATCTCTCATTTATCTACCAGGTGAGCCAGAAAATAGTTCCAACTTTTGAAAATTCATAGCACCTAGAGTAGCAAGGGCAGACTTTGTAATACAATAGCATCAGTCGTTTTGGTTCACACCTCAATTCAAAGCGATTAGCGAATGCAGACAGAAGAAATTCTTTCAAGCAGAAATTCAAAACAAATGAAGCCGCAAAGTTGTCCTGAAACCAGTACGCCAAACTCTCGTTTGGTGCGGGCGAAGAGAGGTTTTTAAGAGAAGGTATGTGCTTATAACGAAATAAGAAGGGTAAATCTAAAGTTCTGTCTGGCGGATTTTGTTTATTTGATTCAGAAACCGAGCAGAGGGCATTACAATTTTTGCATATCTATTGCTCAGATGTACGCAGTCACTCCTCAGCTCCTGAATCAAATAATCAAAATCCGCCAGACAGAACTTTAGATTTACCCTTCTTCTTTCGTTATAAGTACATACCTTCTCTTAAAAACCTCTCTTCGCCCGAACCAAACGAGAGTTTGCCGTACTGGTTTCAGGACAACTTTGCGGCTTCATTTGTTTTGAATTTCTGTTTGAGAGAATTTCTTTTGTCTGTATTCGCTAATCGCTTTGAATTGAGGTGTGAACCAAAGCGACTGATGCTATTGTATTACGAAATCTGCCCTTTTTACCTAGAGTACTTCACAGATCTGAATGATTCAAATTTTAGTTAAAAGCTGAAAGATCGAAGGATTTATGTAATTTTCTTGTTGTCTCACCGGCACTAGAAGTATAGGTAAATTCAACTTTATAAGAATTTCATGGTTTGCAAAATGACTGAAAAACGGCCCAAAACATTAATCAAATCATAAGGACTCCTCTCACAAACAATAAGGAAAATGCATTTTCTTATGGGTGAGAGATATCCTCTGTACGTTTTTTGCCATTGGATTGAAAATATTTTGTTTTTGTTTCAAAAACAATGTCTTATGTCTTATATGAGAGAGGTGAAACGCCCATTGCGTATTGTTCTGTGTACAGAGAGTCCTTTCAATCTGATCAATGTTTTAGGCCCTTTTTTCAGCCACTTTGCAATCATGAAATTTTTATAAAGTTAAGTTTACCGATACATGTAGTGCTGGTAAGACAGCGAGAAAATTCACAAAAGTACTTCGATCTTTCGGCTTTTAACTTGAATTTTAATCATTCAAATCTGTGAAGTACCCTTGGTGCTACGAATTTTTAAAAGTGGGAACTTTTTTTCTGGCTCACCCTGTATGCTTTCGAAACTGAGGCATTACGTACCAAAACCGTGTCTAATGTCGCTATACAACTCATTAGTTCACTCAAAGATATCATACGCCTTTGAAGTCTTTGGCATAGCGTCGCAAAGTAACCTGAAAGATCTACAAGTCTTGCAAAACCGGATTCTTAGGATACTTCAATTTAAAGATCATGAATATTCGACAAATGCAATTCACAAGGAATGTAATCCTGAAACTTACTGATTTGTGAATTAAAGATCTTAAAATTTATGTACAATGTGCATTACTATAAAGGGCAACTACCCACAGTCTTCAAAGGCTACATTGAAAAAATATGAAGGAAGTCATACATATCTAACACGTCAAAGTAAAGACTATAAAATTTTTCGAATAAACAAAACATGGGGTGATAAGATGATACGCAATAAAGGAGCAAGTTTGTGGAATGTACTTCCCTCTCCAATTAAAGATATCTAAAACCCTTACACTTTCGCTAAGAAATTAGAGAAAAGCTTCATTGACAAATATTAACTAAAAAGAGTGCAAATCCAATATTAATGATCATATATATAACCCATTTCCTTACTCACAAATCTAGATATCTTCATATAGCTCTATCATTATACGATATTATACGATTGGGTTTGTTCTAATTTTCACTTTTATCATCTTATTTTTATTCTCATTTTTTTCAAACTTCACTTTAGCAGCCCAAGCTAGATAAGCAATGCTTTACTTGGGTCGCGTAGAATACAAGTGCTTTTTATAGATTTATCGTACACAGTTACAACTTTTATTTTACGAATAAAATTGAGTTCAATTCAATTAAGTTAAATCTACCAGATGCCCCAATTCAATTAGATCTACCATATGTCCCAAAAAGTTATACTTAATTTTACTCAAGATATACTTCATCTTCTGGAAACAGTCGCTCTTTTTTCAATTGATCTTGCTGATAACACAGGATAAACCTATGAAAATATGCAAATATGTGAGAAATCTGCTAGAACTGTGCAACTGCGCCGTTAACAAATGATTACTTCTTTCAGATTGGAAGAATTTTACATAACGACGATGCTGATTAACTCATATGAACTAACCAACGTATGGTTAGGCTTGAATGACCTTACACTCCGTGGCAGCTATAAATGGTCCGACAAATCATTCGTTGCCTATACGAATTGGTATAATGGGCAACCAGATGATGGATCAAGACGAGGCAGTTGTGTAAAGGCAAGTCTCAATCAAGGATACAGGGATTTCGTATCATGGACTGATGATGATTGTGCGACAAAGAATGCGTTTGTTTGCAAGAAACTGAAAGGTACCATATATTCCTGGATACTATCATTGCTTTTCCTTGTTCACAAGGGTAATCGCTAAACCTGGCCGATCTTAACTCTATGTGGCAATTTCGATGAATCACAGGATATTTTGTAATGGAAAGGAATTTAAGTTAACTCTTTTCATTAAATTTGATCGATTTTCTTGCAAAAGTTTTATGAAAGCCCCAAGAAGGACCGAAGGCTGCGATCAAATTTCTGCTAGTTATGTCCTTTGCTTGTAAGGACCAGTTTCGACTGGGTTGGAATAAGGAGCATACTGGGTGAGTCAAATAAAGTTAACACGTTCAGAGGGCTGTGGAATAAAAAGTACGAGGCCGATATTCAAAACTAAAATTTTAATCTTTCATTCAAAGGCCAATTTAGATGAGAAATTTTATTTGGTAAAATCATTCATCCTTTAGACTAAGGAATTAGGAAGATGCAGGGAAGGGGCAGGTTTTGGAAGTAGAATTCCACATTCCATTCTGGTCTATGATTCACGTGCTATTGAAATTAAACTTCTATCTCAGAAACGGACAATGGCATCGAATTTGAATTCAATTTTCATATAAATCATGGGCCAGGATGGAACAAGGAATTCTCGATTCCCGTACAAACCCCTTTATAGACATTTTGCTAATTGTTGGGTTTTAAAAGTGTGTGATTTTATCAAACAAAATTTTCTCATCTTAGTCAGCCTTTAGCTGATAGATAAACATTTTAGTTTTGAATATCGTCCACATACTTTTTGTTCAATAACCCGCCAAACATGTAAACATTTCGTTGACTCACCCAATACTACATCCATAGGTCCCAGTTTTAGGAAATATAGGAAATGTTGTTGTTGTTGCCAGCGTTGTAGACACTTTGCAGCTAAGCTACATAAATGAAATATAGATTTTCTCGTGAATGTGATTTTTAGAAAGGCTTGTAAATCGAAAATTTTTTGGTTAGATTCCTTTTGAAACTTAGTCAACTTAGCATGTTTTCTTTATTTTACTTTGTGTAAACAAAAATGACGTCATCAGCCAATCCTAGGTAAGAGTGGATAACTCACAAATGAAGCGAAACATAGAAAATTCTAAACAAAAGTCATATCATTCAACAGTGCTGTTATTTTGCATCAATGAAAATTTCACTTCTGGCCACCCCTAAAGGTAAATAGTGAAAACTGAACTCCTAGAGGCAAAATTCATCTCAAGGTGATTGCTTTTGCATTGAGCATATTAAACAAAAATATACACAATGTCTTTAAGATTTACCTTGTTTGGTCCTGAAGAATCTAGTGCTCGGATCCCCATTTTATATAATGATATAACAATAAAATTTAGGCTGATTTAGAAAAGTGGTGGTTTTATTCACAAATGTTTACTGTACGCAATTTGAATATATCATGTATTGCCAATATAAGCATTTCTCGAAATTGATAATGTTTACATAACGGGGAACAACTTGCATCAATTACAGTAAAACTAATTCTCTTTACCATCTCTTTAGCCTCTGCTACCACTTCAACACCAGTAATGACAAGAGGTAATACGTTTGTTTTCTCTACGTATTTAAAGTGACTCTATTGAATTCAGCATTGCTGCTCTGTAGATTTCATAAGTGTGTTGTGTGCAAGCAATGATTATGAGAGCTGGCGTTTATAGACGTGAAATGTGCATCACAAGAGCTAAAGGCGATGTCATTTGTATCGATCAAGTAATCTTCTTTTCGCTGTTGGAAAGTTTTCAGTTACTCGTGATCATTATATTCACAAATTTCTTTGTGAATCTGTTGTAGCCAATGGCAACAAATTAGTTATTTGAAAATGACCTTGAATAGCGGACTCATCGTGCTAAGCGCATAAATACAACAAAAACGCTGTGATCTATGAAAAGAAAATTGCCAACTTCTGTGAAAGAACAACAACCTGTAACTAAGGAGAAAACTGCTCAGTCCTGCAAGAGAAAAAACGAAGTCATCCTAAGCCCTAAAAATGAAGAAGTTTGTTAGTAAGTGCAATAAAGAGCAGTTACTAACTTATTTTTTTTCCTTTATGGGAAATTAACTTCAACAGTTTTCTCCCATATTACAGGTTTATTTTGGTTATTGTTCTTTGCCGGAATCAACAGTTTTCTTTCGACGGATTACGGTCCTTTTCTGCATTTATTTGAAGGTGTTGTGGCACCGTGTTGTAATCGACTGGCTTTGCAGCTAGAATAGTCAGGCGGACGGGGTTCAAATCCCGCCAGCACCTGCGTCATGACAAGGGGTCGCTCACTCGATTAGCACTTAGCTGCGATCCCAGCGCTTGGCGCTGAAAACCGCAACTCCACCTTTTCCTTCACCTTCACCTTCACCTTCAATTATGAGTTTCAGCACGATGAGTCCGTTATTCAAGGCAATTTTCAAATTTCTGACCGCATATCATGTGTTTATAATTTAGTTATATACTGCATGAACTTCAAATGTTGATGCGTGATTTACAGAAATGAAAGGCTTTGGTTTTCGAAGCAGTGTTTGACTTTGACTTTCTTACACCATTTTGCCGCAGTTACTTGTTTGATTTACGAAAATCTATTGATTATGCGTGATCGTCCTGCCCTTAATTCTCTTCAGTCGTCTTTTCCCCTACCATTATTTTAAGGCATTGTTCCCTGGTGCGTGCCCATTGTTCACTTATTATATTTTTTGCCACGTGGAAGTTGTAAACATGCATTTGTTTTTTTATTTTCTTTGCGAATATAAATTTAGCCTCGTGCTCTGTAATTTGTATTTTCTGATGATGAAGCACAGCTTGCTTCGAAATGTAAATAACATGGCTTAGTCAAATATACTGGAACTGTCGCACATCAATTTGGACTCGTCAAATATTTTATCTTTTAATTAAAACAAGTAGTTGTCAACTATCAAGGATAAAGATATTATGAGAAATGAAACTGTTTATCGTCGGACTCTTCTTCTATCCTTTAATCATAAAACTACAGTTTCCACCAAAAAAACTCAAATTTCTACTTTTCCGATCTACTCAAAAAGGGTTTCAAAGTCTTAGTTGCAGCTTGTCAATCTCACAGTGCCAAAGTTGAGGAAATTCAAAATAAAGCTTCTCCACAGCAACCATCCTGTCAGTTCACATGTTTTTTGGGACTTCTTGTTTTGGAATGATGATTTTTATTACTCGCTGTTTATGCCATCTTTCCCAGTTCAGGTGTTAATTCGTATTTGTAATCTTGCAGTGAGCAACAGTTCTTGTCTTTCTGGATGGTTCCGTTACAAGAGTAACTGCTATCAAATCTCAAAGACCACGTACGTTCAATCTTATCATTTATTTTGAATAAGTACTTCACTCATGTTATCTAGGAGTGCCAAAAAGCTGTGCACTGTTGGAACACCAAGATAAATCGTGCTCTGCTCTCCCACTCATTGTTTTCGACATCAACCCTTCATCAGAGCCATGCATAGCTGAAGAAATAACTGAATCGATATTTTACATGAATAGTATATATTGTAAAATGATCATAATGATGACCATCATGCTTTGCTCCACAGTGCTACATGGAATGATGCCAAATCTATTTGTCTGAGACAGAAATCTACTCTGGCAACAGTTCACTCTCTGGATGAAAACGAGGCACTTTTCAATTTCCTTGTAAATGCAAGTCTTGATTCTGCATGGATTGGAATGAACGACAAAGGGATCTTCAGAGGACAACAGTGGGTGGATGGTTCGGCGGTAAACTTCGTCCGCTGGGACTCAAAACAACCAGATAGCAATTTAGGCCAACAAGCTTGCACTGTCATGGCCAGTAATGGGTATTGGAGGGATAATGATTGTGCTATGGTGCGAAATTATATTTGTAAAGCTAGCATCGGTAAGTGCATTTGTTCATCGTTTTTGATACAAGTGAGTGTGTTAATTGAACTTGGATAACAGAATACGCAGCCCGAGCATAGGTTCTAAATCTTTAGATTTACGGAAAAAGGCGGGTGTAAAATTCAATGATCTATTTCTTTAAACTGAATGGCTTGAAAGAAACTATAGCCACTTTTCTATGATTCTACCGCTAGGATTTTCAGAAATCTTAATTTTTTTTTGTCGAAATTACAGCCTATTTTACATTTCAGCTTATTTTATGGTGTAACGTCATCGAATTTTTAAATCGAAAACCAGAAGCATGAAAGAGTTTTGCTTGATACCATGTTATAGGCATCCAAAAACTATTGTTTTCTTGAAAATCGTTTGATATTTCGCCAATAGGCTTAGAAATTACGATAGTTTCAAGATTTTTTCGAAAATTTTCTTGAATTCTGAACAAGAAGAAAAAACCGTAATTCTGAAAATATTGACGATTTCAGAAAAGTCCAACGGCAGATTTACTTTAAAATAGAATGATTTTCGTTGAGGCCGTTCAGTTCAAAAAAGTAGGTCATAGAATTTTACACCCAGCTTTTCAAAGATTTAAAACCTATGCTCGCTGCCCGTGATTTGTATCATCATGAGCAATGAAGCGTTGTATGAATTAATAGATCTTTTATACTGTAACAGACCTGAGGAACTGGTTGAAAAATATGGTTATCAAAAGCGGGATTACATTAGGCGAATGAATTCGCGAGAAGACTTTGTCTTATGCTTTCCACTACGAGAAATTTTGATGCCAAAACATGGCAGATGTATCTAGGGCGTTGCTATTGGAAAGATTTATCCTTTTTATCCACAATGATGTTGTTGCTGTTGTTAAAAGGTGTTGTGATTGGTTGATTTTACTGCCTGTAAAAATTCGCCTCGAAGTAGAAATGGATTCTACTTTCTGCGAAGCGAAAATATTCACTGCGATTTCTAAGTGAATTCTCTGAAAAAGGCTTTGCCAAACTTTCTGGCCATTTAGACCGAAAAATTCGCTTTGCACGAATTTACTTCCGTAGTCTTAGTCTGCCTTAAGAGTTACAGTTTCTAAAGCTGATTTTTACATAAAGTTTTAGACCCCGTTCACACTACTCCGTTTTTGTTAGTATCCGTTTTTGTTGCATCGAAGCTACCTGTTCACACTGCTCTGTTTTTGTACAAAAACGGAGAGAAAAGCTCCGTTTTTGTGCGTTCACACTGATCTGCCTGATAACAAAAACGCAGCGAAAAACATCCGTTTTTCTGCGTTCACATTGCTCCATTTTTGTGAAGCTCATTGTTGGATATTGGAGCGTTTTCAAAACGTCAGTTTTTGTACGTTCACATTGATCAAATGCATTTTCAAAAACCTCCGTTTTTGTGGATATCCACTTTTGACAGCGTTTTCGAAAACCTCCGTTTTTGTGGCGTTTTTGTGCGGATCAGTGTGAACACTTTCACAAAAATGGAGGTTTTTCTCTCCGTTTTTGTACAAAAACGGAGTAGTGTGAACGGGACCTTAATTTCATTTTGATGAAAAAGATCTATCTCAATGTCACACGCTTCGTTCTTTCGTTTTAGAATTATTACATTGCCCCATTAATCCTAACAATAACGACACATTTTCACGTTTTTGCCCATTTATTTGAATTCAGTCGTTTTCGACGAGTCGCAGTTCTAGCGACCATCAGTCTATAAACATTGACTATGTAATCAGTCTAATTCAGTCTGATCTAATTGCAGGTAAAGCAACAGTGGTTCCCACAACGAAGAAACTAACAACTCCCGTCACACCAACCGCCAACTTGAAGTACTGCCCTAGAAGATGGGTATGGTCCCCTGTAACTCGCAATTGCTACTACTTCAGTAATCGAACGGAGTCTTTGTCCTGGTTTATGGCAAGATCATTTTGTCGATCAAATGGTGGGGACCTTGTTAGTATTGAAGGTAGTGTCGAGCAGAGTTACCTTGAGCCATTCGGGCTTACTTTTCCAAATAAAGAGGCTTGGATTGGTCTTAGTGATCTCAGCAATGAGGGTGGATGGGAGTGGTCGGATGGCAAACCTGCAAAATATTTCAACTGGTTAACTAATCAGCCAGATGATTGGCATGGCATGGAAGACTGTGCGACAATCAAAAGTTCGGGAATGTGGAATGATGATTATTGTGGGAATAAAAATTCGTTCATTTGCAAGAGACAAAACAATTTATCACCAGCACCGAACACAGTTGCTCCAACAGCTGGAGCGCCAAGGGGTTACTGTCAACCTGGCTGGGTTCACTATCGCAGCAAATGCTTTAAATTGAATGACAAAGAAGCATTGACCTGGTACTCTGCAAGGAATGTATGTCGCAATGAAATTGTGGATGGTAGACGAGGAGATCTAGCATCGATACATTCTGCTGCTGAAAATGCATTCCTTTTTAGTCAGATGAAAGGAATGTCGATGAGAACTCTTTACATTGGTTTTAATGATATACAGGTAGAAGGCAAGTTTCGTTGGTCAGACCAGAGTGAGGTATCGTTCACAAAATGGTATTCGCGACAACCTGATAATTATTGGGGAAGAGAAGACTGCACAGAAATGTATCCTTTTGGAGTACATAAAGGGAAATGGAATGATATCCAGTGCACCACTAAACTTGGATATGTTTGTGAAAAAGATGCTTCCAGCAAACCGTATCCCACCAATCCAACTACAGCTCCGAAGAATGACTCTTGTCCTAACGGATATCTCAAGTATGGCAATAACTGTTATAGTTTCAAGAAGCAGCCATTAACTTGGGATGAAGCTGTTAAATTTTGTCGGAATGATAATACGAATTCAGACCTTGTCAGCATTCATGATCTTTATGATGCAGGTGAGATTTATTCAGTTTCTCCAGGCTTTGTTCCCAAACAATACATCGATTGTTGCTATTATTATAATCTTTGAACAATTTTCTCAGGTTTTGTTTCCGAACAATGTATAGGTTGTTGCTATTCTTATAATCTGTATTCAATTTTCTTAAATTTTTCAGCTCAGAGCCCAAATCTTTAAAGGGTGGCTGTAAAATTCTTTCACATTTTTCTTTGAATTAAAGTGCTTTGGAGGAACTACGCGTGATTTGCTGTAAATCTTCCGTGGCAAGTTTTTGATAGCTTGATTAGTTTTGAGATGGCGACATTTATTAATTTTAAGGCTGTGACGTTATCAAGTTTCTAAATCTGAAACCAGAAGAGCTATAGATTTTTGCCTTCCACTTTCTTGTAGACCTTCATAAACTATGGTTTTCTTGAAGATTGTATCAATTTTCCTCAAATAATTTAAGATTTACAATGATTTTAATTTGTCAAAATTTTCGACGAATTTGTAAAAAAGTAGTCAAAATCCAGCCATTTTGAAAATGATCGAGATAACACAAATTTACCATGACAGATTTACAGCAAATTACCCAAGTTCCTCTCAAGTCATTCAATTCATAGAGAAATGTGATACAATTTTGAACCCACATTTTTAAAGATTCGAAAGATTTGAGCCCTATGCTATATTACATTTTTACCTGAGTGAAGTTTCAAAAACGAGGCAATGCAGAATCCCGCAACTCCTATTGGTTAATCGCACATTTCCCGCGGGTTTCCCGTAGCCTGGTATAATACGATACAAGGACGCGTTTTTGTCGCCACAGCAACTGCTTTAGGCCTATGAGATTTACAATAAAGTCAAACGACATGGCAGTAGCAAAATGCGTCGACTAAATGATACGAGTTAAGATGAGAAGCTATCAGGTAATAAAACTCATACTTACCGGTTTTGTTGTTGTACAGGAAAATATAAAGCCCCCGTATGGCGCGCCATCCCGGCAAAAATTATGTGTGGTGTGTATGCAAAATCATGTGTGGTGTGTATGCAGTTTTGTGCGGCGTGTATGCAGTTTTGTGTTGTGTGTATGCAGTTTTTGTGGTGTGTGTATGCAGTTTTGTGTTGTGTGTATGCAGTTTTTGTGGTGTGTGTATGCAGTTTTGTGGTGTGTGTATGCAGTTTTTGTGGTGTGTGTATGCAGTTTTGTGTTGTGTGTATGCAGTTTTTGTGGTGTGTGTATGCAGTTTTTGTGGTGTGTGTATGCAGTTTTGTGGTGTGTGTATGCAGTTTTTGTGGTGTGTGTGTGCACATTTGTGTCGTGTTGTATGCAGTTTTTGTTGGGTGTGTATGCACATTTTTGGCTGGTGCGTGCACTCAGTGTCTTGATGACGTCATGGCAAGAGAATTAGAATAATTTGCGCATGCATAGTGCGAAACAGGAAGTTAAATGGCAAAAAAATTGCAATCTTCTAAAACTAATTTATTGATGACTGTAAAAAGGATAAAATCATGAAAACTGCTAGGGAGTACCAGTTGGTAACAGGGTTGATAAAGTTACCCGACAAAAGCTTATTTTCAAGAGATACACGGGGGTCCTGGGGGGCCATGGCCCCCTCAAAAATTTTCAGTAGTTGCTGCAGTAAATTTTTATTCTTTTACTATTTTAGTATTTCAGAAAATGTTCTTATGTTTTTCTCGTTCATTTTCTTCCCTTAATTAGTCTAGGAAACCATTTGGTGTATTTGGAGGTTACAAGTTAACAAACTTGTCTCAAACCGATGTCAGACCACAAAAACTTTATCGTTTTCTTGGGGATATGTACATCCCAATGTGAATTTACTTGCAGAGTCTGTCTGTATTGAGGTACAAAAATTAGCGTTGTTTGAACCAAATCTGCAGAAAGTGGTCTCGAATTTTTCCAGGGGAGTAACTCAGACCCTTTCAAGGTCTTGGTTCGCTTTGCTCTTCACCCGGTTTGCCCATGACCCCCTCATGTAAAAACTTGTATCTCGGTCCTTGGTCATATACTTATCTTTATAGGAAATTAAGGTCTGGGGCTGGCGGTACTTTCTTAAGGCTTAATATGCTTTTGCTACCATAAGTTTCTTATATTATCAAAGGTATGTCAGAGACGTAAGAAGTGTTTAACATATACTGCGAGAGGATCAAAGGCCCCGTGAGGGATATATTATGTTGAGGGTACGGATAGTGTCGCCCACATGGGTGGGTTTTTGCAGCAAAATTTTGTAAAAACGGATCCTCTGTCCGCAGATTTTCTTCACATATGAGTGAGTTTGGCTGAAATTTCCCCAAGGATTGTTAAAATTGGGTAGTTTTCCGCCAAAATTCATCATAAAAATGAATACGAAAGCAAATTCTGGAAATTAGAAATGTGTGCCTTCTGAAAATAGGGTGGTAAACCCCTGTCCATCCACAAGTCAAGTACGCCCATCCCGGGGCATAGGCCAGTATGCTTCCCGGCACACACCCATATTCCACACAAATGAAAAATGGAGAACGTGCCTCGACAAGGGTGGAAAAGTTGGAGCTATATTCATGGACCTTTCAAAGGCCTTTGACTGTATTCGACATGACTTGCTGATTGCTAAGTTACATGCGTACGGATTTAGCCGTGAAGCTTTATTGCTTGTCTACAGCTATCTGGAAAATCGGCAACAAAGAGTAAAAATCAATGGTTCTTTCAGTAACTATAAGCATGTTCAGCTTGGTGTTCCGCAAGGATCCGTCCTTGGACCTCTCTTTTTCAATATCTACATCAATGACCTTCTGTTATCGATTCAAGAGACAGATATATGTAACTATGCCGATGATACAACCATTTATACGTGCGATATGCGTCTCGAAAATGTAATCTCCATGTTAGAAAATGACTCCAAAATTATAATTGAATGGTTTGGAAATAATTACATGAAACTTAACGAAGACAAATGCCACTTTATGATTTTTGGTGAAAGAACAAATCAAGATGTCGTCATAAATATTGGCAACTGTACCGTTGATAATTCACAAGAAGAGAAACTTTTAGGGGTGTTGATTGATTCAAATCTCAACTTTGAAAAGCATGTAAGCAATATTTGTAAAAAGGCTGCCAACAAACTATTTGCCTTGTCACGCATGTCCACATATCTTGGAACTGATAAATTAAGACTTTTGATGAGAGCATTCGTAACTAGCCAGTTTCAGTACTGTCCTTTGGTATGGATGTTCCATAGCAGAAAAATGAATAACAAGATTAACAGACTGCATGAAAGAGCCTTACGAATAGCTTATAAAGACTATACTTCCAGCTTTGTATCATTATTAGAAAAAGATAGATCTGTAACAATACACCAGAAAAATGTGCAATTGCTAATGACTGAAATGTTCAAAACTACAAATAATTTAAACCCCAGTTTTATGGATGAAATTTTCCTGAAAAGAAGTGTCACATATAATTTGAGAAATGCCAATACATTTTTACTTCCTATGGTACATACAGTTAATTATGGTACGGAATCAGTCCGATACAGAGGGCAGCGTATTTGGCACTCTCTTCCACAGGAAATTAAGGATTCTTCTTCTGTGCAACAATTCAAGAATAAAATCAAATATTGGAACAATGAAGGCTGCGACTGCAGACTTTGCAGGCAGTATATTCCTCGGCTCGGCTTTTTATAGTTTTTATAGTTTTACACCATTTTTAATATGAACTTTGTAAATTGATATGAACTTTGTGAATTTTGTAATTTTATCGACTTATTTTTCTTGTATATATTCATGTAGCATTGTATTAATTTTGTTGGCTTGAATTAGCTTTTTTAATTATATATAGCTATGTAAGTTGCCAACGTAAAACAAATTGATAATAATAATAATAATAATAATGAGAAGTCTTCACAAAAGTGAGGGTGAGAAGGATTAAAAACTGCATACACACACGACACAAATGTGCAAACACACACCACAAAAACTGTATACACACACCGCAAAAACTGCATACACACACCACAAAAACTACATACACACACCACAAAACTGCATACACACACCACAAAACTGCATACACACAACACAAAACTGCATACACGCCACACAAAACTGCATACACGCCGCACAAAACTGCATACACACCACACATGATTTTGCATACACACCACACATAATTTTTGCCGGGATGGCGCGCCATACCCTCGGTCTTAATGCACAGAACTCGCAAGCTCGGTCTGTACTTTTTTAAGACATCGGGCTTTATATTTTCCTGTACAACGCAAAACCGGTTAGTTTGCGCATAGTATTACCCCGCCAACTAGAAACTCATTTTTTAAAACCAGGCTGCTTGGTTTCTTATAAATGAAGAAAAAAAGATAAAGCAGGCTGAATAATTTCTTATAATTACAGTAAGAAACTCACCAAATGTGCATCAAAAGAAACCATGAAATTTATTCTTATGTGGGTTACATTAAACCACATGCTGGACAATGACTATTCAAATTCAGTTACTGTAACCTTAATTTGACAATGCCCTCCTGTTTAAAATAGAACAGCAGAAAACATTAACTACATCAGTTACTAGCCATGTGGCATTGTTTTAGTTTTAAAAGCAAAAAGTCAGATTGTTTTGTTTTGTTAGACACATAATAAGTTGTGTATTATGAAGTGCTTGAAAAATACCACTTTTCCAACCAAAATTATTTTTAAGAAACCAAATTTGAAATTTCAGGCTGATTGGTTTCTTATATCAGGGTAGATGTTGGGCCATCTGGCAGTCTGCAGTGTCTTATAAGTCAGTTTCTAAGTGGCGGGGTAATACTGTCTTCCATAAAAAGTTTTACAAGACAAGTTACTTATTACGCAACCTGTTAATCACTCCACGAAACACTACGAGGACGATGATATTATGGGTATCAGTAGTTTGTGACAACCCTCCAAATGGTCCAAGTGGACAAGATTATCCAAGTGGTCACAGTATTTTAAAAACTCGAGTTAGTCTTTGCCCTCAATGTATGGATTGTTGCTATTCTTATGATCTTTGTTCAGTTTTTCCAGGCTTTGTCTTAAGACAGTGTATCGATTACGCCAGGCTATCCCGGGGGGGGGGGTACATGACTTGCGGATGGACGGGGGTCTGCCGCCCGGTTTTCAGAAAGGTACCCTCTTCTAATTGCCGAAAGTTGCCGTCATACCCACTTTTATGATGAATTTTGGCGGAAAACCACCCATTTTTTGCTATTTTTCGCCAATTTCTGAATAACCCACCCTTGTTTATGGAAAATCTGCCGAAAAAGGGACCGTTGTTTAGAGAATTTGGGGCCCAAAAACCCACCCATATGGGCGGCACATACCCGTACCCTCAACATGTTATGTAGCCCCCCCCCCGGGCAGGCTATGAATAATATAGAGTCAAAACCCGCATAGAAGAGCCTGTTTCTATAAGAACCTTCAGGCTGAAATTTGATCTTTTAAACCCCCTAAATAGAACCCTCTAAAGGTTGAAACTTGGAGATGCTCTTATATAGTAGGTTTTACGTCTGCGGAATTCCTCAGAAGTTTTAAGAATTCTTACATTCTTATCAGAATTCTTCAGTCTAAGACTAGTAGATTTTTTAACAAAAATTCTAACCTAAGAGTGCTTTGAAGAATTCTTCAGAATTCTCAAAAATTACTCAGAACTCAGCATTCATGGGCTGAAAACTAGTATCATTGTGTGCAAGGTGTGTACTGTATACAACAAGCCTTTTAAGAACTTTGCAGGCTAGAATTTAGAATAACAGCCATTTAATTAAGAACCTATTCAGGCTGCCTAAGAAAAAACCTAGGTTCCTAAAGTGGGTTTCTAATGTAGCTCCTTCCCTGAAGCAATTGATTCAACTTTCTGTTTCTCTTCGATGGTGAGTCATAGTTATGGCAGGAAGTGTGGCTGTTTGTAACTGGAAAATAATTGCTGAGACCACAGGAGGCCGGGCCTACGCAGCTTTTCCGCTGAAGCCATTTTTGCTGTTGCTGCTGCCATTTCTAACTGCAACTTAAAGACAGCAGTTCTCTTTCTTTGAACTGAACGATTTTAAAATTCATACCATTGAATGGTTAATTATTTCTCTTTATGACCTTCCTTATGCGGCAAAATCACTATAGCATCATGCTGCAAAGATGACGTCGGATATTCTGTTGCTGTTGCTGTTGCTGTACTGCCATGATGCAACATTATTGGCTGTTTTTGTATTGTACAGTTTACCGGGTAAGCCAGAAAAAAGTTCCCACTTTTAAAAATTCCTAGCACCAAGGGTACATCACAAACTTGAATTATTTAAATTTTAGTTAAAAGCCAAAAGATGAAAGTAATTTTTTTTATTTTTCTCGCTGTCGTACCAGCACTACAAGTGTAGGTAAATTCAACTTTACTAAAATGTCATAGTTGCAAAATGACTGAAAAGGGGCCTAAAACATCGATCAAATCGTAAGGACTCTATTCACTCAAGACAATAGGCAATGGGCCTTTCATCTCTCTCAAGAGTTACAAGGCGTAGGTTTTCAATCAATTACTATGACCTTTCAATCCGATGGCACTAAATGCACGGAGGATGGCTCTCACCATGAGAAATTGCACTTTCTTCATTGTTCAGTACCAGGAGTCCTTTATGATTTGATCAATGTTTTAGGCGCTTTTTCAGTCATTTTGCAACCATGAAATTTTTTTAAAAGTTAAATTTACCTATATTTCAAGTGCTTTTGGGACAACGAGAAAAATCACAAAAATACTTCGATCTTTTGGCTTTTAACCAGAGTTTGAATCATTCAGATCTGTGAAGTACTTTTAATACTATGAATTTTCATAAGTGGGAACTTTTTTCTGCCTCACCCGGTATACTATTAAGCGACCTTGTTACTTTATAACATAGACTGTACGATACACAAACAGCGATAATATTGCATCATTGCAGTACAGTAACAGCAACAGAATATTCGACATCGTCATTGCGGTATGATGCTAGATGCTACAGTGATTTTGCCGCACAAGGAAAGTCATAAAAATAACCAATTAACCATTCAATGGTATGAATTTCAAAATTCTTCAGTTCAAAGAAAGAGAACTGATGTCCTTATGTTGTTTTTGGAAACAGCAGCAGCAGCATAATGGCTTCAGTGGAAAAGCTGCGTAAGCCCCATAGTTTACGATTGGGCTTCCTGTGCTGAGACCACATCTTTTGTTATCATCTTTTGCAGCCTACGTTTTCAGCCACATGGCGGAATTCACAAACCGTTTCTGGACTGGCCTTCATCGTCCTAAAAATGAAACAAAATTCCGCTGGTCCGACAATCATCCGCTTGACTACACGCAATGGTCTGCGTATCCAGGAAGGAGAATGATGCACTTAAGGTCATGTGTCCATGCGTACTACAGCAAATCAAGTCCCGGATATTGGGTTGACGGTAACTGCACTGCCAAGTTGCCGTTTGTTTGCAAAATTGGCCGAGCAGATAAAGAAGTTGTTCCGGAACACCCTGGAAACTGCGATGCAGGCTGGCTTAAATTTGATAAATATTGTTATCTTGTGAGTAATTCTTACTATGGGACAAAGGTATGGTCAGATGCAAGACAGCGTTGCAGAGACAAAGGTAATTCTAACGGTAGATTATTCATTACTGTTTGCTGTTGTTTGTTTATTGCAATTGTCACCCAGGATCCTTTGCAGGCATCTGAAATTTCTGAGGGTCTGAAAATCAAATTTGGCCTAAGTGGAAACCCTGGATTTACACTACAGTAGTTGAACGACAGAGCAGAAACTGCGAGTGCATGCGCAAAAACTCGTAAATTTGAGTCCCCCTAGCTCCCAGCTACAGATCCCAAAATTAGGCAACACTTGATATTTTGTTCCTTGGGCCTTAAACTCTTGATTTTTCATTTCAAAAAGCTTATCTATCCAAACACTTCCTTATCTCAGATTGCTCGATGAAGTCATTTGACCCAGTTTCTGCGCTGTCTAGTTGAACTGATATTAAAGTGTTACTTTAGTTGAAATGTTCTTTCAGTACATCTACTGCACTGTTGATCTTTCGTTTTCTAGACTTCTACGGTAGTTCCTGGCTCAGCCATTCAAGCATTACGTGTGAGAAAGAGAGAAACTTTCTCTCTCTTTTCTCTTTGCGCCTTGACGAAATGTGGGAATGGTTTTCATATTCATCTAAAATTTTACAATGCATGTTACATCTACATCCTACTATACTTTCGAATTACTATATAAACACTACAGGGACAGAACCACAAGGAGCAAAGGACAATGACTGCCCTGTGGCCATTAACATAGGGACATGCACATATTAAGAATTAAATGTTGAGATGTCGGATCTGTGAAGAAGTTAAAAGGGAATGGTCCGACAGACTGAAGGGATAGACTTGGACCAAGCCTTATCGTTTCTATTTGGGCCAAATTTGAATTTATGGACAACGTGGAATTTAGCGTGCCCGTAAAGGACTGTGGGTGATTATGATTAATGGATTGCTCTGGATTAAGCCGCTTTCAAATTAGACAGTAGTTGCAGAATTAGATAGCCATCTGTCTTAGACTGCCTCGGACATTTTTAAGTGTTCAAGTGAGTTACTGCGATTTGCAGATGCAAGGTCACTAATTGGAAGTTAAGGTCTCATCTTTCCCATCATACTCAAATAACAATTTTTGGAAATGAAGCTCCTCCGCAGGAAGTTGTCAAATGCTTAGCATTTTTTGGGACACCCCGTATTTTCAAATGATTACAGCTAATTAAGGCTGACAATTGGGAATCTGATAGCATAAATGAAAAATTGCAGAATGTTTGCACCAAAGTTTGATAATTTGCAAGAAATGATCGTTTAATGATAGGCATCGTGAAATTATGTGTCCTCAAAGGAAGATTGATAATGGATCGTAGTATTATCAAAAAAGCCAAAAATCCTTCGGCACAGAACCACCTTCATTCATTTCATTGCTTCATTTCATCAATGTTTATGTACGAACAACCTTTCAGCCAAAAAACAATAGTTGTTTGATAATAAGAAAACATGATAATAATGATAATATGAATTGCTGCTCTACCAAGAAGGGGTCATGTTTGGGTCCTCTGCATTTAAAGGCTCAACAGATAATCTCTAAGCTTACTTTTAAAATGAGCGATTGACTCTGTCTCTCGAGTGCTCTCAGGGATATCGTTCCAGTTAATGACACGAGAGAAGTAGAAACGGCGCTTTGCATACTATAACATAACTCTGGAAATTTGTAGATTTCTATGATTTCTGATTCTAAAGTTTGAAATCTGAGATCTTTTGGTGAACTTATGGCGAAGATTGTCGGTGACAGAGGTCATGCAATATTTTATCTGTCATGATTCCTTGGTCAAAGGTGAACAAAGACTTCACAGTGAGCAACTTACTGATCCATCCATCCTTATACTTGGCATTCTCCATTAGCTTCTTTGCCCATGTTTGCAATCGTTGCAGTTGGGCTTGAGTGGTTTGGAAAGAGCACTCAATGCGATGTTGTCATATCGAAGATGGCTTTCAAAGAGAGCTTTAAAGACTTGGTCAAGTTTCCTTTGCGGAGGATGTTTGTCCGTCTTTTCAAGGAGCGCAAGTTCCCTTTCAACTTATTTTTGACAATTTGTACTGCTTTTTCCAATTAAGGCTTTCGTCGGTGTTGACTCCAAAATGTTGTGTCTTGTCAACCCTTTTGATAACATCGTGATTGAGGGCAAGATCAGGCAAATCGTTAAGTAGTTGCCAATGGCCTACTGGCATTAAAACTAAGTTTATTAATCTTCATCCAATTCGATATATATCCAGCTCGTTTTTCAAGTCTGTTAGAAGTTCATTTAGGTTTTCTGATGCGATATTTACACTTGTATCAGTATCATCGGTATATATATTTGAGATCATGTTTTCCTGACAGTTCTCAAAATCATCAATGTATAGTATGAAAAGCAAGGGTCCCAAACACGAGCCCTGCGGAATACCACACTCAAATTTGTTTTTGCTTGAACTGGATCCATCAAAATAATAGAATTGCTCCCTATTGGTCAGATAAGAAGTGAACCAATTGTGGAAAGTATCCTCGGCACCATATTCCTGCAGCTTCGACAATAAGATTTTGCGGTCTACTGTACAGTATCGAATGCTTTTTAAGATCGAGAAATATTCCCAAATTTTATTCCCCATCGTCAGAGTTTTTGAACCATGGTTCAATAACATTCAGTAGACATGTCAGTGTACTTTGCAGCTTATCAAGAGGAACATTTGCGTTCTATGTATGCTGTATTGTCATTTTGTTGTTTTGTTCCCTAGAATCTTAACCTTATTCTTAATTTCTTGTTAAGGTGCTGAATTGGCTAGTATACATAGTATTGAAGAACAGAAATTCTTATACAAGGCTGTAAGCAAAGGAAAGAAAAGTGTTTGGATTGGACTGAATGACAGAAGGATGGAGAAACACATGGTCTGGAGTGATGGTACACCGTATGACTTTGACAATTGGAATACCAGAGAACCTAATGATAATGCAGGCTCGGAAAACTGTATTGAAATGATTTTTATGACAGGCAGATGGAATGATATTAGATGCTCGTCTTACATGGGCTATATCTGCAAGAAGGAGCTTGGTGAGTTGTTGATACAAATATTTTTGTCTCTACAAGGTCTTTAAATATTCTTTTTGGCAAGTAGATCTAAGACAAAATTATCTTTCAATACATAGTTGATCTTTTGATGGCTCTCAGAGGCAAGATTAAAGCCTTATTTCCATACAGCTGCCTTTTACGAGCGACCAAAATTTTACACAATAAAAGTTCGCTCAGCCGTAACTTTCTTTTCAATTCAAACAATATGCTCGCGAGCATTTTCCACTCAAGCGGAAAATGCAACCCTTGAAAATAAGGTGTAACGATGTTGCTTGAAGAGCATAGCTCAGGATGAGATTTCCAATGCGATATTTCATACCCCTTAAGTAATGATTATAAACATTTTGTCATCTGTAAATAACTTGGAACATTGACAAAGCAACTCAAAAAGACATTTTCATGATACCTTTAAGAGTCAAATTTTGGCGATTTTTCAAACGGGAGTAACTCTGTGGGACACCCGGTACATGGCACCCGAAGGTACACAGGTTGCCAAAAGACCTTGGAACACTGAGGCCATCTGGTGGCGGACTCTTTTCCACATTTTTAATCCTTAGCGATTAGTTGAAGCATCCCTCCAAACAATGTTTATTTGCAAGGTTTATGTCCTAGCATTTTGCAAACTGCCCTGCCCTTCTCATTTTTATCGTCACAGAACAGCGTATTTAATCAAACGTCGAACAATTTTTTTGAGACACCCTGTACATGGTATAGCTTTGTAGTTATCATAGTCATAATGGCCCTTGGGATAAGGCCTTCACCCTGAGTGCAGAAAGAGCATCACTTTCAAAAGAACGTAGTTTGTTAGAAATGCATGTAAAGTATGTTCTTGTTTGCGTTGTTTTACTGTGGTGGAAAACCACATCAAAAATGCAGCACTAAGGGACCGTTCATTATTTCAGAGGGATTGGTATCGAAGAGAAATGGGTTGGGTTAAAGAAATTTTCTGACATAGAAAGGTTGGGTAGACAAACATTTTTCATGCAGTTTCAAAGGTGGGTAAACAAATTTTCCCACTGATTAATGCTAAATTTTTAAAGTCTCAGATTGTCAATTTCATCATCAAAATCATCGGTATTTTCCATTTTACATTTAATGTCTACTTTGTTTCCATCTTTGTCAGGAATATTTACAATATTTACAGCATTCAACATTTACAATTTATAGTTTTGACATTGAGATAATGTTTGTAGGTGGAAGTTGGGTAAATTTTTTTTCGTCCTGAAAATTGTTGAGTAGATCTTTTTTCAGTCAACTTTTCAATTGGGTAACAAGATTTTTTGAACTAAAAAACATTTCTCTTCAGTACCAACCCCTCTGCAAATAATGAACAGTCCCTAAATCTAAGAATTTTTTGTGCACAGGATGTGATTCTGCGTTTGGTATGGCAAATGATAAGAAAAACATCACTGACAAACAGATTTCAGCAAGCTCTGTTTATGGAACAAATTTTGCACAAAATGCACGGCTAAACTCAAGGAGTGGTTGGTGTGCGCAAACACAGGACCAGAAGCAATTTATTCAGGTACAAGATGGTCGTTGGTGTTAGTCGTTCTAGTCTAAGGACATGTGACTTTAAAACTTACTTCCTCAGTTAACCCCAATGCTTCACTTCGTTTCCTTGATAATTGTGGTGACACTCCACTCAGCTGGGAACCCATGTCGTCTCGGATTCTGCAGTTGCGACAGATTTATGATGAGATTTTGCCACTAATGCAAAGAAGGAATATTAGATGTTTTGGACATTTGACTAAGCTAAACAACATGTATGAACAATGTTTAGTGGGCTACTCGGTGAATCAGTGAAAGTTCACACATTTGGCAAACTGTAGAATAAAGAGTAGGCGGCTGATGTTCCAATTTGAAATTTTTATCCATCAGTCTAATACCCTATTCACACTGGCAAGCTAAACCAGCTTTATCTAAGCGAGGTCAGATTTAAATCAATCCAATGCATTCGATTTGTTGGACTTACCAACTAGAAAGCTCCATTTGATAACCTGGTTTAGCTTGAGCTGGTTTAGCTTGCCAGTTTGAATGGGATATAAGGTTAACTTAGATTTGAAAATTTTGTTTGGTGAAATCATCCATCGTTTAGACAGAGAATTTAGGAAAATGTTGGTTTGTATGGGGACGAGAACCGCATATTCGATCCTGGTCCAGATAATGCCATTGAGCTTTATCTTTGTCTTGAATTTGAATTTGAATTGCAAGTAAATCATGGACCAGAATCGATTGTGGAATTCTCGTTTCTGTTCAAACCCTTTACCAGCTTTTCCTAATTTCTGGGTCTAAATGATGATTGATTTGACCAAACAAAATATTCTCATCTAAGTTAGCCTTTGACTGATAGATTAACATGTCAGTTTTAAATATCAGCCGAGTACCCTTTATTCCCACAACTCGCCAGTTTCTATAGGTTTGAACTGGTTTGAACTCCGTAGAATTGGTCAGTGCAATCAGATATCAAGTCAGGAACGATTTTAGAAAAACAACTGAATTCTGTGCAATGAGTACTGGATATATTTTGCTTTAAGACGCGAACCTGCTGGTAGAAGAAATTTCTCATTGGATTTATGATACTGGCTAGCTTAAATTAATCTTAATCATATCAAAATTTTGTACAGCCCCATTGAGTTGAGGCTGCTCTTCCAGTAGCCTGGGTGAATACAAACACAGGTTAAAAGCTGTTTCAAAGTGAGTCATTGGAAATGCTGGTGTTACCGTGAACTCATTTTTATTCGTTTTCACTCGTTTCCATTGGTCGTTTTCAGTTGATTTATCCCCTTTCGTCGTTTTAACTTTAATTTGAAGTACCAAAGAAGAGCAAGTTGCTGCTGTTGTAGCTGGGTTGAATGTTAACCGTGTAATGCGTTTCCGCTAACCCACAGGTGGGTTAAGAGATACCCGGGTTAACGCTGATCCACTCTGTGACCCGTTTTTAAACGTATCCATTTATTAACTAGGTTAATGGACACGCAGCTCAAAAATAGATGGCTTTTAGCCCGTTTTTGTTTTAACCCAGGCCAGTGAAAAGGTAGCTTAAAGACCCTTGCAACCAGGGAAACTTAAAGACGCCTCCTTTAGTCGGCGGCCATTATCGTGGACCAAGGAAATGGTGACAAAAGGAGTCCACAAAACGTTGCATTCACAAACCATAGCAGTTGTAGAGGCCGTTTTAATCAAAGCATATTTCCCTTTATAGATAGATTTTGGTGAAAAGAAACGACTTACAAGAATTAGCACACAAGGATGGAGTAGGAATTACGTCTTGTCATACCAACTGAAGTACTCTGACCATGGAGACACATGGAGTACCTATCGTATTGATGGTCGCGACGCAATTTTACCCGGCAACAGAGCATCTTACACGACCGAGGGAGTAACACTTGACCCGCCAGTCAGTGCGAGGTTTGTTCGAATCAATCCCTTGACATGGAGATATCGGATTTGCTTGAGGTTGGAATTTTATGGGTGTGGTTATGGTAAGATTTCATGTGTATTTTTTCCAGGCATGCCCGAATGAAATAGGCTTCAATTCTTGATACGGCTTTTCATAAGAAAGTTTTTAATTTGAGGCGAATTTCAACAACCAGTGATCGTAGATCGCGGACAAGTGAGCTTCGTGTTATTATAAATGTAACGACAAATAGTTTCATATTTGTTAAACATGGTGACAGAATGAAAAGACTTGAGCTAATCCGGTGAAAATAGTCATCGACAAATCCAAGTAAGTAATGATATTAACAAGACAGTGTTTGACAATTTCAGTTTCAGTTATTTGAAATAAACGATTAAGACATGGTCAAATAAGCATTTTTTCGTAGGAAAGTCAAGACCGTTCAAAACTTATTTTCCAGTCCTACATTGACAAGTTTTGTTGAAGAATTTTGTATTTTTCATTAAATTCAGTCTGAATTGAAATTTTTCATGAATTTCACAGTTTATCATAATTCATGAGAATTGCATCTTGCAGCAAGTCATATTATCAAATATGATACCCATTTTTATAATTGGGATTTGTAGAATGCGTTCTGTTAAAAGTTTGAAGATTGAAAAGCCTTATAACCCCTAATAAACCGCTGATCGCTTCTAGCAGAGTTTCTAAAGTTTGGCCAGATGAAGACATACATTGTTATGTATGTATTATTTGCCACATAAGAATATATACAAGCCATTATAATAAATATGAAAATAGCTACAATACAATACTTTGAGGTTAAAAACGTAAAAGAAAAACACCCCTAATTGCAGTGGCAGGGATAGCATTAAAGGGTCAAGTTTCCATAATGGTCCCCTTAGAGGTGCTGGTATAACATAAAAAAAGCATGACTCAAATAGCATAACTAAATAGCATGACTCAAAAGTTGGTTGTTCATCTCGTAATGTTAAGCTAGGCCCTTGAAAGACCCTTTCCTGACCATTATCCTTAGCTGTGCCAAAGTCGCTTGTCATATTGTCTGAGAGCCGTTTTTGGCTTAGGCCCGTTTTATAAGTCGTGCCGCACTTTGCCGAACGGTTTGATTTGATTGATTTGATTTGATTTTATAATATTTATACAGGGTAAAACATTCAGTTGTACTGTTTTACAATGTACCCTGTTAAAAAATACTTACAAACGAAAAGAAACTATCTAAATTTACATGTAAATCCAAAATAAAACAGGTATTAACAAAGTATATAAAAATTGCAGGTATGATGTAGATATGATATAAGAGAGAATTAGCGAAATGCATGGTTTGCTATGCTTTTTTTGAAAGTTTTCAAAGTCGGGGACAGTTTTGATTCTAGGCTGAGGCGATTCCACACTGTCGCACCTTTATATGAGAAGCATTTTTGGCCATTTGCAGATTTTCGCATGGGAATTTCTAAATCAGATCTAGTATTGCGTAATTCTCTCTTACATGTATCCGAGAGCCTTGAGAACATTTCTGTAAGGTAAGTGGGAGCCAGATCATTGATAGATTTGTATACCATACTCAAAGTCTCCATTTGAATAATTTCACTAACAGTGTGCCATCCAAGTTTCTTGATGATAGGCTTTGCAGAAGCATCATATCTACTGTTAGTAACTATTCTTGCAGCCCGATTTTGAAGTTTTTGTAGTTCGTTTATTGCTGTGGAGCCACAGCTTCCCCATACAGGGCAGCAATATCTGAAATATGGTTCTACAAGACTTTTATACATGCTTTGTATTGTAAGAAGAGGGAGATACCTCTTGGAGTATTTCAACATCCCTATTCCTCTTGAAACTTTTTTTTGAAATTAACGGAAGGAATTTAAGCCATTTTTGTCTGGTTCGGCGCGGCGCATCTCTTATAGAACCACCCTGACACTTAAGGTTCGACTAAGTCGAACCATACGCCAAAAGCCTCTCGACTGGGTCGACCCAGTGCAGCCTAAAGCCGGTTTTCCACTAGGCGGATTTTTCCGCGCTAAGCGGAGCGGCTGTTGTAATTGCATTGTTTATTTCTAACAATTGTCACTTCTAGTCGCTCCGCTACGCGCGTATTTGAACTTCGGATTGATTTCAACTTTTCCGCCGCGTCCTATTGCGCCAAATCAAATTGCTCGAAAGCTCTGACACATTCAATTCAATTCAATTTCAATTTCAATTTTCAATTTTTTAAACACGGTAGCCCCGTCAGTTGCTCAGCAGCTGCTTTTCAGGGGGCCGTGGCAAAATCTAAAAAACTAAATGAAAAGATGTTTCATGAATGATAAAAGGAACACGTGTTTCAATTTTTTAGTCTTTTTTTTGAAGGTGGCAAGGGAGGGTGCCTGTTTATGATCAAGTTCGAGTTCATTCCAAAGCTTAGGTCCACGAAAGGATATTGCCTTTTGCCCATTTTTAGTTTTCCGCAGTGGTAGCGAAAGATCAGTTTCAGTATTTCTTAGTTCTCTGACATTTCGAGTTGAATTTTTGACAAACAAGTTGGAAAGGTACTCAGGTACGAGGCCATTCAGAGACTTGTACATGTTAGTAGCAGTTTCACTTCTAATAATTTCACTTATAGTTGGCCAATTTAAATTATGTATTAGTGCCATAGCAGGTGTATCAAATTTACTTTTCGTTACAATTCTCGCCGCTCGATTTTGCAACTTTTGCAGGGTTTGCAGTTTGGTCGCCCCACAGCATCCCCACACCGAACAACAGTACCGAAAATGGGGCTCTACAATGCCCCGATACATTTTACTTAATGTGTTTTGAGGTAAAAATTTTCTGGCATATTTCAAAAACCCAATTGCTCGAGAAACTTTTAAATACATGACCTCAGTATTCCACGAGAGGGGAAAAGCCACGGCGATTGACGAAAATCAACTCTGAAAAATATTTTAAAAAATTCTTGGTCATTGAATTTCTTGGAAATTGAAATTCTTTTTTAGTACGCGTGCACTGTTTTAGAAACAACAGCCGCTCCGCTGCGCACGGAAAAATCCCCCTAGTGGAAAACCGGCTTAAAAGCCAATTTCAGTCGTGCCGTGCCGCACTATACTCACACATTCATGAAACAATTATAATTATTTCAGTATTTTCAATAACTTATGAAGTGACGAGGAAGAGAACATTTATCCGCATATCGAATTTCTCATTTAATGAACAAATGTATTCAAATACATGAAATTAAAAAGAAAAATAGAAATTGTCCAAAATTCGAAAACTCAGTCGAGCTCAGATTTCTTTGGTTCGGTCTGGCGCGGCACGACTTATAAAATGGGCCTTAGACTCTCGTTATCATGTTTCTGTTTCACCCACAAAGGATCATAGTTTGCAACTAGTAACGAGAAAATTTTATCACTTATGATCCTTGAAGATATTGGATCATAGATAAACAGATTTCAAACAGAGATAGACCTAATTATCGAGTTCGGTGGTTTTTGAACCGAAGGAACAGGTCAATCTGCAAACTGATACCGTTCTCGTGGAAATCTTCTTCTAGGAAATTTTTCATGGGGACAAGACAATCACAATGATTGAAGCCCTTTCAGATGGAAATTTTCCTGACGTTTCTATCCTCTGCAGATTTATTTCTAATAGACCTTTTTAACTATGCAACAAAAGAGTCTGGATCGAGCGATCGTTTTTACACATTTTCAAACAAGAAATTCGATTGAGTGATTGGCCGAGTGGCTTAAACAGTTTTCGTCCGGTTAATGAGGTTAAACTCGGTCGAGTGAGGTCAAACTCCGGATGGGTGACCTCGGAGGCCTGACCTCACAACTCACCTTGTCATCCTTCGGAAGGGAAGTAAAACTAGGGGTCCAATGCCTGGATGCGGCATGCACAGTTGGGCTAAATTAGCTTTCAGTAGCTAGAAATCCTGACAAGCCCACTCAAAACAAATTGAAAACAGTGGCTTCTATCGCTTCTATCACTATAGTACACATTCGAAAATTCGACAAAATGAAGAAAAATGCCGTTCGATTTACATTCTCTCCTCAGTATAGTTATAAGGTCTACTTACGTTCCAAGGTTACGTTCACACGTATCCGGATATTTTTGAAAACGCATCTTGTTTATCCTTATAAACAAGATCCGCAGCCACACGAGGAGCGTTTTTGAAAATATCTCTGTTCACACAAGAGCGCTGTGACATGCAGATTTCGATATTCGATAACGATGTTGGATACTCAAAAACAGTGTTTTCAAAAAGATCCACTCTGGAGTGAGCGTCTTCGGGAAGCTTTGTTTTCGGTGGCTGAAAACGCGGCCTACGAATGGAAAGGAAACCCAAACGGATAAGAAAAGATGCGTTTTCAAAAAGATCCGAATGCGTGTGGACAGGACCTAAGATGGTATTAATAAAATGCTAGATAAAAGGAATCAAAAACTCCAAGTAATTGGCATACTGAGGCCTTTGAAACCCACTTTATCATCAGAGTGCTATCATCTACTTTCTAAAGTACGTTCTTCGATTGCTAAACTATCAGACTTTAGAAAATAGAATAACTGTCAAAATGCAAATACCATCTGTATTATATTTGACTGAAGTTTCAAAAATTAGTCGATTCAAGAATCCCGCCAATGACATCGGCTAATCGCACATTTCCCGCCGCTTTCTCGTAGCCTTGTACAATACGATACTAGGATGGATCTTTGAAGCCACTGCAACTACCTGCCTGTGAGATTTACAATAAACTTCAGCGACATAACAGTAACAAGATGCTTTGGACTAAATGGTGTGAGTCAAAATTAGAAGCTGTATGGACATAAATTCATACAAGCCGGTTTTATCGCTGTACAGAAAAATATAAAGCTCTCGATCGTAATGCACAGACCTCACAAGCTCTATCTGTACTTAAGACCTTATATTTTTGTTTACAACGCAAAACCGGTTAATATGCGCATGGTATAATTTTGGAAGTTCTTGCCCATGATATATTTTTCTATACAGTGTGCAACCAATCATGATATATTTTTCTATACAGTGTGTAACCAACCTCTTGGTATGGAATCGAGAACTATCAAGAATGCTGAAGTAAAGGCCTCAACCGAAGAGGATACTCAAAAAGCGTATGCTGCCCGATTTAGAAACCCACATGGTCAAGGATGGTGTGCAAAGGTTTGTAATTACAATAGAAACCCGCATAAAAGAACCTACGTTTTTCTTGGGTAGCCTGAATAGGTTCTTGATTTAATGGCTATTATTCTAAAATCCAGCCTGCAAGGTTCTTAAAAAGGTTCTTTATGCAGCACACGCCTTGCACACAATGATACTGTTATTCAGCACAAGAATTATGAGGAGTTGTAGAGAATTCTGAAGAATTCTTGAGAACATTTTTAGGAAGGAATTCTTATTTAAATATCTGATAGTCTTTTGTACCACTGAAGAATTCCGATGAGAATGTCAAGAATTCTTGAAACTTTTGAGAAATTCTAAAGACATGAAACCTATTGTATTAGAACGTGCTTTTTACTACTGTACTTTTACTACTGTCTTACGGTTTCTATTGTACTTTTTAAATAATAAAAGGAAAGGCCACGATACAGTTGTCGATTGTTGGATCCAAAGATCCTTGCGTTGACAAATGAATATGTGAAGAGATTTGCAGGAAGGAACTCCGGAAGACGACAAAAACGACGGCAAGATGTCCAAATTGAAAGAATATTTGTAATTTATGAGAATAAAGTGGCTGCATGGTGTCTCTTAAAAAGCTTCTCAGCTTTAAACTCAGTTGTCTCTTGGCCTGCTTATCATAGGAAAACAAAAATGTATCTTCTAAAAGCGCAGTAATATACTTACTAAATGAAGAATATATTCTTCAAATTTGTACATATTAGCTATCTATTTTTGACGCTTTGCACTGTTTCTACCTACAAATCTATCTTATTATTTTTGTTTTTTGGTAATGCTAAGGGAGCAATATTTTCGGTTTTTGTTGTTCTATTAATTCGAGATAGGTCCAACTTTGTGTAGCACGGAGATGGGCATGTGAGTTCCATCGGAGATAAATCAATAACTTTTGATCTGATTAGGTTGTGTTTATTTTGAAAATACACAGAAGAACCTTGTTTTGCTGCTTTTCCTCAGATCCTGTGCTTGCAGTATATTCTACTCGACAGAAAACTGTAACTCTTTGAAGATTTAAATCTATAAATCTTTAAAAAACTTTAAAGGACAAGTCCGGGGTTGATAGAATTATTGTTAAAAAGCAGCCTTGCCAACTACTGAACACCAATCGTGCGTTCTTTCCAAGTTTTGATGCCTCCAACCTTCATAAATTGGTTAATGAATCTTCGTAATTTAGGCCAAATATAGTCGCCATTTTGTATTTTGTGCGAAGGTGCGACAAGGAGGCTAGCAATATGAATGGTATAATTTCAACACACTTGGCAGCCTTGTTCAGGTCAACATGAAGTGACGTCATAGAAAATGGCGTTATTTCGCACTTCTTAGCAGATTGAAATATGTAGTGTCGCAGATTAAAAGAGAAAAAAATTGAAAAAAGTTCCACACACCATTGACAACAGTGTAATCTCTTGAATTATCAACAATTATACCAACCCTGGACTTGTCCTTTAACTCAGGAAAAATCAGGGAAAGAAAATTTTTAAGCTTTCTATCAATATTTACAGTTATTCAAAGTTTTCATTCCATTGCAGCACAGCTATGATAGCCTGCCAACCATAAAAATCATGCCAACTATCTAAGTCCACTTTTCCCCTTTCAATTTGATAATTTGCACTTATCTTTAAGGCTCAAAATGCGGAACAATGGCTGCAGATTCATCTTTCAAATTCACCAATGACTGTTAGCAAAGTTGCAACACAAGGCGTTACCGTTGGTGATAAAAAGTATGTCGTTAGAGCATACAAGCTGATGTATAGTGATGATGCTATTACTTGGACAGCATACAAAAGTTACAAGGGAGAGATCAGGGTAAGTGTCCATTTCGTCATCATCATGGTCGTCGTCGTCATTATCATCATCATCATCATCATCATCATCATCATCATCATCATCATCATCATCATCATCATCATCATCATCATCATCATCATCATCATCATCGTCAGCATCATCGTCATCATCATTTTTACGCGATGCCCTTCAGCTAAAAACTTAAAACAACTTTTCTGATGAGGTAAATGAAAATATTTGAATCTCGATTGAAAGTGACTTTGGCAGTAACACTCATATCCGAGCTCATATCTCTCTGATTTGTAGCTAAAACAGCATCAACCATCATTTGGAGTTATTTACGAATTAAAGGGAATAGACATAGTTATATCTCGTAGCCGCTGTACGCCTAAGCATCCAATGTTTCTTTGGCCCCACAATAAAGCCATGCGTGTGAAAGTTATCAAATACAATAGATAATATTTTTAACCTGGCCCGGTAGACTCACGATATAGTCCCATTTGTGGCACCAATAGCAGCAACAATGACAACGACAACAACTTTTTTATCTTTGCGCAAACTTGGACTTGTGGACTTTTTTCATATCAAATTTTGAGACGGAGATGAACACATTTACGTGTGCCCTCTGGAACGAGGCTACAGAGTAGTCTCAGAAGCAAAGCAAGCATCCCTCGACAGTTGGATATTCTCATTGCTGCGGTGAAGTTCATGGAAGCTAAATGGCCGTAAAAATCAGGAACTCCTGGTTCACAGCGGAAGGTTTGTTGATTCTTGGATTGAGGAAACATTCATATGGATACTTGTGGCTTTTGGTCATGGCTAATATCACTTTAAACTTGAACTCTGAGCTGTTTTAGCATGGGAGGTTCGAGCCGGCAACTTAGGCCCATCCGCCATTGCCTGGAGTTCGTACAGTGTTGCTATGGTTTCCGTATCTAGTTGTGAAATTTAGGGGAAAAATTCGTCCCAAATTTCAGTGACGGGTGTTTCAGTGTGAAATTCCGTGAGTCGTAGTTTGAACGTCCATCAGTCTTTCAATAACGATGACTACGAATCTGCCGTCAGTCTACTGGCTGGCCCGGGCCAGCTTTTAACTATGTCGATTCCCTTTAATATTCACACTTTCTTATGCTTGCGTAGCCCAGGACTGACTTTTTAATCATCCAAAAGGATCATAGGTTTTAGCAAGTACCCTGGTTACCAGAGCCAAAGAAAAAGTAATAACAAGAAAAGAAATAATGAAGACAAAAAAGTGTCTCATTTTCTTCCTTCTCTTCTCCTCTTCCGAATTCTCCTTTCATTTTAATTTTGAGGCTCAGGTACCCAGGGTAGGTTTCAGTTTGCTTGCGTCAAATTGATTCAAATATAATTAATTTCTGAAGAATCTTGAATTAATTTCGACTGCATTTTGTTTAAAACCCTATATAGATCTTTGAATGGTTGTTACATTGCGCTTTTGTTTAACATCACCAACTTAGCTTTCGTCAACAAATATGTAATTATGGAAGAAACTTAGTGTGACCATGGGTGGTACGACACTGCAATTGTGCTTCATTGTCGCCTTGTTCTTTTGCGGAGGATGAAATTATTCGCTACTGAGGAGGAGTTAGCGTACTTCAAGGAACTCGGATACCTTCTCCGCAGAAACATATAAATTATCCTCCGCAGCAGCATATATACTGAAACATAACTGCAGTGTCTAGCTACCCATGGTGTGACTTTGCGTTCCGTTCTAGATATTAAGTGGAAATGTTTACCCAGACAGTGGAGTATCGCATACACTAACAATGCCATTCTCAGCAAAATACATTCGCTTCATTCCATTATCTTGGAGTGGTAAGATATGCTTGAGGGTAGAAGTATTTGGATGCCCGTACGAATGTAACAGAGCACTTGGTGTAGAAACTGGGATAATTCCTGACAAGGCTATGACTGCATCAACAGCTACAGAGAAACACGAAGCGTCTTTAGCCAGACTTAACAAGGGGAAGTTTAATGTTGGCTCTTGGTGTGCAGCGAAAAACGATCAACAGCAATATTTGGAGGTAATCTTGTATGATATTAGGTATTTCATGTAACACAGTATCACCTATCAACCATCATCAAACAGTGCATTCCAGGTGTCTTGAAATGAATCAACGTTTGCTGAAATGTAACGGGTGACTCAAGAAAATGCTCCCCCTCATTGAAAAAACATTTAAGCAAAGGCAAAAGTATGTGATTTGAAAAGGCAAATTGTTGCAAAGTAAGCCATTTTTATGTTTTATCGCACTTGGGATGCACCGTAGAAAACCATCCGGCTTCTTGTCAGAGTTATGAAGCTGAAAATCTGAAAAGATTAGTGCTTTTTGACGCTTCCAAATCCTTTAGAGTTATGTGGACATTGCAGTGACTTTAAGAACGGATCAGTAACTTTTCTGAAACACCTTTTCCTTCTTAGTTAGCCTTACTAATCCGAAAAAAATATCCGCGCTCACACGAGGAGCGTTTTCGAACAGATCCCCGTCCACACAGAGATCCTGTTACATTTAATATTGGATGTTAGAACTTCGATTAAAGAAATCAGACAAGCAGAATGCCCTCCCATGATCCCCAAAGACCAAAGCGTATGCTCTGATATGTAGTAAATCGATGCTGTTGTTGTTGTTGTAACTTTATTTTACATCGATCTAGTCAGCTAGGTACAATTGTACTTGGTGTCCTAAGGAGCATAAGCGTTTGAGCAGTTACTGCGAAGGAGCCTCGAATTCGAAACTGTTTATTTAATTTATGTCATAAATGAGATCTGAACTTAGATTTTGCGATCTTGCATGTTCAGATCGGGTTTGTATTTGCAGAGTAATTCACTTGAACATGCAAAATTTCTGAGATACCCTAAGATAGATGGTTGTTGAATTAAGCAGTTACTATCTATGTGTCATTTATTAAAAGCTTTTGAGGCAGCTCAACAATACATCATTTTTGAAGTTTATTAAGCTATGAAAATAAGATCTATTCTTCAATAATTCAAAAGGCCAATTTTACTGAGCAGTCACAACAGTAAAGAAAGCTGTGTGACAAAGATCCTTCGATATAAGAAAAGTACTTGACACAGCACAGGTAACGGGGAAAAATTGATAAAAGCAACAAGTACCTCTCTTTTTACATTAGTGTTTGCCAAATTTGCCAACTTTGTCTGGATTAGGCCAACGACGACGATGTTTATCATACAAACAGTTCCGGTTTCCACTCCAGAAGAAAAGAGATTTCAAGGATTGCAGGTTTCTGTAGGCCATCGCAGCTTCCTTCAGCTATCTTGCCTTGCTCTGCAGTCCATCGGCCAGTATTCCTTTCACACATGGCCTCAAAATGTTGGCCTCAAAATGTTCGCCAATGACTCTTCTTTGCGGCTGTGGATTTCAAATTGAACTTGGGTCTTCGTGTTGACGACACGAAATGAAAAAATCTTGCCCACCGAAGCCCATTGCTGTTCTCCCAATGATGGAGGAAAATCACCGGTCCATTTATGCGCAGAGCCATTCGTTAAACAATCGTTTTCCCGCGCAGAGGAGGCATGACTATTGTTTTATGGACCGGTGATTTTCCTCCATCATTGGGAGAACGGCAATGGGCTTCAGTGGGCAAGATTTTTTCATTTCGTGTCGTCAACACGAAGACCCAAGTTCAATTTGAAATCCACAGCCGCAAAGAAGAGTCATTGGCGAACATTTTGAGGCCATGTGTGAAAGGAATACTGGCCGATGGACTGCAGAGCAAGGCAAGATAGCCGAAGGAAGCTGCGATGGCCTACAGAAACCTGCAAACCTTGAAATCTCTTTTCTTTTGGAGTGGAAACCGGAACTGTTTGTATGATAAACATCGTCGTCGTTGGCCTAACCCAGACAAAGTTGGCAAATTTGGCAAACACTAATGCAAAAAGAGAGGTACTTGTTGCTTTTATCAATTTTTCCCCGTTACCTGTGGACACAGTTCCTGTTCCTTTGCCCTTCAGCCCTAGAAAGTTACGGTGTGATCTTTTTAAGAGTAAGTGCATTTGTTCGTAACATGTTGTGTCATTGATGTAGTAGTTTAATTGATCAGGAAATGTTTTAAGAATAGAAAATTTTGATGGTTGAGCTGACTCAAAATCTTCTTCAAATGACGCACAGCGTTGCACCAGAGTTATGTTTTTTGCCTTTGTTCGCCCGCATGCATCGGTCTGCGACGATAGTACTTAACGTTTCTGTAGAACTTTTCAAGCGAATACCGGTAGGCGTGATTGTCGTTGTTCGATATAAGTAGTTCCACTCTCGATATGCTTACTTCTACACAGTATGCGTAGCATGTTGCTCTCTACAAATACATACAATTGGTTAGTTTTCAGGACCATTCTGCTGAGTGGCGATGTAGAAATTAATCCTGACCCGGAAACACTTGATGTTTGAACCTGGAATTTGAATGGTCTGCGTATGATTTTTTACGCGTCTCTCACATCGAGGCTTATAATTCGGTGTATAATAACGACCTTATAGGCACTGTTGAAACCCACCTTGACAGCACCGTGGAGACCTCGACAGCACCGTGGAGGAAGAGAGAGTGGCACCAGATGGCTACACGTTTATTGAAAATAACCAACCCCAGAATGTAAAAAAGGGTGGCATTGGGCTGTACATAAAAGATTCCCTTCCTTCCGAAAATCGTTCTGACTTGTGGAATTGAAATTCACTTAAACAAGAAAAATTACTTCTTCGCGTAATCTAAAGAAGTCCAAGTCAGGGCCTGGAGGAGTTTGATAAATTTGCAATAAACTTTGAATTGATGTTATCCAAAATGCATGCTGAAAATTCATTTTGCGTTATCATTACTGGTGACTTCAATTGTAGATCAACTCATTGGTGGGATCCTGACATCGAAAATAACGAAGGTCGACCCTCTATCCTAATTGTTCATCCGAATGGAATAAGCTTCAGCCTGAACTGAGACTTGCACCTTCTATCGCTGTTTTTAAGAAAAAAACTCTTTTCAATAATCTGCCCCCCCCCCCCTCCCGGCAATATTCTGTTTATGGAATTCACGATCCAAAAGGATTGTCCCATCTTGCTCAACTTAGGGTTGGTCTCAGCCAGTTAGATTTCTACAAATTTAAGCATAATTTTAGAAATTCCATAAACCCGATGTGCCCAACAAGCGATGGCATTTGAGGATACGGAGCACTTTTTGTTGCTTTGCTCTTCTTTCGATGTTCAACGGAATCTGCTCTCTCTGGAATGGTTGAATTACTACGACCATTTGTGCAAATCACCGATCTTCCAAATGATGCTTTGACACAGGATATAATCAAATTGACTTCACGTTCCATACAAGAAGCTGGTCACTTTGACTAAGATCTTCCAAACTTTAGCTATGCACAAAGCAACCACCACGTCCGTTAACGTAAATGTTCTTTTGCTAATGCTGTCTCACATCAGATGTCAGGCATTTGAATTACTTTAGATAACTACTCATAACAGTGCTCATAAATTTATCGCAACCCTGACCTTATATCTGATGTGGGATGGAATCTAGTATCGTATAGCATAGTTTGGTATAGTATAGTTTGGTGTGGTATAGCATGGTATAGTATAGTATAGTATAGTATAGTATAGTATAGTATAGTATAGTATAGTATAGTGTAGTATAGTATGGTAAAGTATAGTATACCGGGTGTCCCAAAAAAAGTATACGGATTTCGTCGACCCTAGCAATAAGAATATAGCGTGAATCAATCCGAAATAATTTTCAAAACATACCTCGATAGCTAACTTGAACATAGATACCTTGTTTGTTGATATCAGTGCGTTGAGAGCGAAGATATTAATCTTCAAAGGACAAATTTGCTTCCACCTCGAAACCAAAGCCTTGGCGTTTTGGCCTAAGCAAATTCTTGAAGTGCAGTGAATAAAATCAACAAAATTTGAAGACGGCACAACAGATTTGTTTTACAAAATACAGTTTATGTGAGACCTATCGTCAAAGGAGCTCCGAAATCACACATCCGAAATCTATGAAAGTACTCCCTTGAGCTCAACGCGCTTTTGAAAACGCGGAATCATTCCTTGAAAAGAATTTGTTATCAGAACCCTCGAGATCAGGTTGATCATGACGTATCTTCGAAGCCGCTTTCCCTGGTTGGTCATCAACAAGATATGAGACATCTTTTGGCCCCCAAAAAGATCTCTAGACCTTTCTGTCTTGACTCCCTAGAGATCTGATAACAAATTCTTTTCAAGGAATGATTCGACAGTTGCACGAATGTGTTGATGCTCAAGAGACTACTTTCGCCGATGAATAGTAAGAGTAAAATCAATTGTCGATATTGAGATGAATGAAGCTGATTTCGAAGCACCCTTGACGATAGGTCTAACATAAACTGTATTTTGGAAAACACATCTGTTGAGCCGTCTTCAAATTTTGTTGATTTTATTCAATCTACGTCAAGAATTTGCTTAGGCCAAAACGTCAAAGCACTGGTTTGAAGGTGAATGTATGTTTGCCCTTTGAAGATTAATATCTTAGCTCTAAACGCACCAATATCAACAAGCGAGGTATCTATGTTCAAGTTAGCTATCGAGGTATGTTTTGAAAATCATTCCGGATTGATTCACGCTATATTCTAGTCACTAGGGTCGACCAAATCTGCATACTTTTTTTGGGACACCGGGTAGTATAGTATAGTACAGTAGAATATATTATAGTATAGTATAATATAGTATAGTATAGTATGATATAGTAAAGTATAGTGTAGTATAGTGTAGTATAGTATCAATTAGATATTAAATATTTCGTATGTTGTTGTATTTACTTTAACATTGCGTGTCTTTTCATATTGGTCATAGGGTAGTCATTGTCTTTCTCTTCGTATCGTTCATAATAAATCTTACATTCTACTACACGTTTCTAATTACTATACAACACGGCGGGGATCCCAGTCTTGTTGTATAGTAATTAGAAACGTGTAGTAAAATGTAAGATTTATTGTAATATTTTTCTATGAATAAAAAAGATTTGGAACCCATGCTGTATATTTATCAATCATTCATTATCTTCATTGAATTTCTATTGTCCTCCAGTTTGATCTTGGTGCAGAGAGTCGCATTACAGCTGTGGCGACACAGGGATTCGAGGGGGATATATCAAAGTATGTAATAGAGTATAGACTACAATACAGTCAAAATGGAAAGTTTTGGAGTACGTATGAGGTGAAAGGAGTTATTCAAACATTCAGTGGAAATAATGATGCGAGGTCAGTTAATGTGAAGCCGCTGGCTAGTCCGATTCGTGCAAGATACATCAGGTTGAATCCACAACATTGGATGCAGGGAATCTGCATGAGAGCTGAATTGTATGGCTGTCCTCTTCGTAAGTTTCTTTCTCTTCCAAAATGAGTAGTAATGCTTCATTTACGTGGCCTAAAGTAAGGTGCAGATGGACAGAAAGTATCTGGCCCCACAAAGTCTTTTTAAGGTACTTTTGCAAATATGAAGTTTGAATGGGAAAAGAATCACGCTCTATTGCTTTGAACGCCACACATTTCTTATAAGATTGGTAATTTGATAAGTTTTCGAATTAGCGCCCCCTCCTTAAAACCTGGAAAATTACACGAGGAACTGTGCCATAGAGCCATCTCGCCGTTTCATTGCTTTCGTTGCCATTTGTCAAAAGCTGCAATCTCGTCATAGGAAAACCAGTTTTCTGGTTTGAGTTTGTTGCTTTTCATCTCTTGGACGCTTTTGTCATTGGGATACTGTGTATTGGGACGCTGTGTAGCTTCTCTTGCGGTGCCTCGAGCTTCTCTTTTGCTGAGGTGCCACCACCGCAGCAACAGAGAACTATGCAGCAGCGCTAAGCAGCGTCCCAATTCGCAGCGCCTAAGTGATAAAAAGCAACAAACTCAACCCAGAAAACTGGTTTCCCAGTGATCTCGTCTTCAGAGTGATTCCTTCCTTCGCCTCGATTCTGAGATACAGGAGGCTGTGCTGCAATTTGATTGAATCATCAAAACGATAGCAGACATGAATGATTTCGCAAAAACTTCGAATGACCATAGTGTTTTTGTTTTGTTTTCAATTTGTTTTGAGTGGGCTTTTCAGGATTTCTGGCTACTGAAAGCTAATTTAGGCCCACTGTGCATGCCGCATCCAAGCATGAGACCCCTAGTTTAACGTCCTTTCCGAAGGACGGCGAGGTGACTTGTGAGGTCGGGCCTCCGAGGTCACACATACGGAGTTTGACCTCACTCGACCGAGCTTAACTTCAGTTACCTGACGAGAACTGTTTAAGCCACTCGGCCACTCACCCCGTGTAATCTGGTTACGAAGCGACAAACATTACATACAATTTTGCTTTGATGTTTGCAGTCGAGGTCAAATTTTTAGCGTTGCCTAGCAAACAGCAAATCCATAATGGCTGCCAATGTGTTCTTTTTTGGGCATACTTGATCGAAGTGTATCATGGTGTACACCTGTGGTGTTCATTCGACTTCGCAATCAGCGTATGGCAGAAGAACACCCTGGGAAGGACACAGTGGGCCAAAATGGTGATTTTGCAGACATTCGTGGACATCTCAAGGGAACTAATGTTACAGGGGCAGTTGGTAGCTCGTTTTGACGTATGAGAGGGATAAATCATCTGGTTCACAGAGCAGCTTTAAAACTTTTATATTCAGGGGGGTTAATACTGTAATCAGGGCCTAATACTCTATATTTACACTCTGAGCCCAGAACCCCCGTTACACTTCTCGGTCTCAAGAAAATCAGCATTAATGATTGATGGATCTTTTCAATGTATTCGGTTGGAACAATGGATAGAGTTGAATGTTTCACCATATTTTGGGGATTGGGACCCATATTATGGGGACTGGGACACATTTTCTAATTTTGGGAATTCTAACTAAAAATCTCCTTTCTGGTACATTCCAGTATAATAAAGCTATGTAGAAGTTTCTTATGCACATGATATTACCTAGGGGATACTCAATAATTAAAATTTCTCTAGTGTTCTCAAAAAAATAGGCATGGTCTAAATATCTTTCCCTGGAACACCTCAAATTTCCTTAAAAATACCTTTCCCCCCTGTTTATTTGATTTTGCCGAGGGGAAACAAAATGAAACCTTCAAAAATAAAATTTTCATAAGCTGCTCTTTCAGAAAATGAATTGGTGTCATGTTTCTCCTCGTAGTTTTTAAAATATTCTTGATGAAAGTCAAATTTTGCCCTCTGAAGAAGATAACAGATCTGACAAGCTGTCTGAAGAAAATTATTGCATCTGTACAAGTAGACCAGACAAAGAATTTTCGTCTTGCTTTTCAATAAACAGTGACTATCTACGACTTGGTTATAGCTATCAAACATTCTGCAACCCATTTTTCTAGCCGAAAATCATTTATCCGCATTCTCTGCCACTAGAAAGCTGGGTGTAACATTTTGAAAGATTTTGTTCAATCTTCTCAGATTCAGATATCTATAACTCTGTGATAACACAAGATAAATGAAAACTTTAAAAGGCACGCTTAAGCCCAGTTGTTCGGCTTTCTAAAACTGCATAAAAATTTGCATTTTTGAGAACTTCAAAATTTCCGAATGTCTGCCTCTAGCCCACTGTGAAGGAGGTTGCGAAGACTGCCTTTTTGTCATGTTACGTAGATGATTGCTGACAAAATTTACAGCTGCCATATGACCTCTTTCAGAATTAATTGATATTAACAGCCATCTGTGTTTTCTCTCCTTTAGAGCCGATTATTTACCCTACTGATGCACCTACGCCAAAGAAGAAAGTCTTCAGTGGATCTGTTCGATTCACGGATTCAGAATATAAAGAAGAATACAAAAATAAGAGCAGCAAGGCATATTTGAAGATGGCCAATAAGATCGAAACTGCGGTAAGAACCTTATGAAAGCATTACGTGTTGTTAGCAAATTAATCGAGAACATCATCATTTTCTGAAGAATCTCGAAAAAAGTGGTTTGCACGTTTATGCACTCTTCATAAAGTAACTTCCCGCATATAAGAACCTACTTTTTTGAGAGAGAGGCTGAAATAGGTTCTTATTTCAAAGGCACTAGCACTAATTTTGAGGGTATAGAGGTTCTTATTTGAAGGATAACTTTTGTAGGCCTTTTCAGAGTCTTACAAAGATGTTCAGCCTCATTATTTGTTCTGGAAGAGTTTTTATCTACCGTAATAACTAATTGGGGATGAGAATCACACTTTAACTACCTATTGGCACCAAATTGAACTTCATAGCAACAATCAACAATCAACTTTGCTACCCCTGCAATAATAACCTATGTTTCATCATACTGAAACAGGCTCTTAATTACAAGGTGCATAACTTAGAAAAAAATAGCGTCTAGGCTCTTATTTTGGTAGGCTCTTATATACGGGGATTTACTGTACCCATGTTAGCTCCTGTTCACAAGTAGACTGATGCCTTTTCGTCCCTTGTTTCCCCTCGTTCTTTGATTTGCTGATAGCACTTGGTCAACAGGGACTCATAATATTACTCTTAAAAAGTGGGTCCACTTTAGGCTTACGAAGAGTGTTTCCGTATTCACCAATCAAATTGCAAGAATGGGGTCTTCAACCAATTAAGAGGCGCTATTTAGACAGTTGCTGCCAACAAAAAAACGGTTGATGAGGCCTAGAGTTCTCTCCATTGCGATGGAGCTATTCTGTTTCTACAGAGAGATTACTGCTTGAAAAGTATGTATTTTGTGACATGAAGATTAGGAAAACATCATTCTTTGTACTTAAAGTTTCCCTGTCAATGTTCAACTTCTTTTGACGGGATTTTGTTGACTGTAAGAAAACTCCCGCTGGTTTAGGCTATTTTGAAAAATATTAAGAGTAATATTATGAGTCCCTGTTGACCAAGTGATATCAGCAATCAAAGAACGCAGGAAAATAAGGGACGAAAAGGTATCAGTCTAGTTCACATGCAAAGGCTGTATTTTGTTGTTTGCTTTGTTTACACTAACGTCTTTTAGCTGTACAATCCGTTTGCAGTATTTGTAATCGTGGATAAAATTGTATTGGTGTGTCAATTTTTATGACCTAATGCTATTGCTACGATGCAATACGTAATCTTTATCCTCCTAAAGCAGTTCCTACTTCTTCAGTGTTGTTATGCATTATTTTTTGTAGATTACCAAGTTATATTTGGACAATTACGCCTTCAAAGAAGGATTCGAGAGTGTTCAAGTTACAGATTTAAAGTAAGCACTATTTCCATTGCTTTTATGAATACTTTCGGGAATGGAGTAGTCCATAATTGATAGACAAAATCAGCTAATGTGGATCAAATACCGGGTGAGCCAGAAAAAAGTTTCCACTTTTGAAAGTTCATATCCACTTTTGAAAGTTCATAGCGTCAGGAGGTTTGAATACTTCACAGATTTGAATGATTCAAATTATTGTTTAAAGCCGAAAGATCGAAATATTTTTGTGATTTTTCTCGCTGTCTTATGAGCACTAGGAGTATAGGTGAATTCAACTTTATAAAGATTTCATGGTTGCAGAATGACTGAATAAGGGCCTGAAACATTGATCAGATTTCTCACCGGTGATAGATATGCTGTTTACGTTTTTTGCCATGGGATTGAAGATCTTTTGTTTTTGTTTGAAAATCTATGTCTTATAACTCTTGAGATCGGTGAAACGCCTATTGCGTGTTGTTCTGTGTGAGGAGAGTCCTTACGATTTGATAAATGTTTTAGACCCTTTTTAAGTCATTTCACAACCATGAAGTTTTTATAAAGCTGAATTTACTTATACTACTAGTGCTGTTAAGAAAACAAGAAAAATCACAAAAATACTTAGATCTTTCGGCTTTTAACTAGACTTTGAATCATTGAAATCTGTGAGGTACTCTTCATGATATAAATTTTCAAAAGTGAGAACTTTTTCTGGCTCACCCGGTAGAGCATACGTTCATTTATATATTGTCATTCCAAGATGTCACGAACCAGAAAATTTTAAACGATTCTTGCAACAAGCAGCGCAACTGAGAACAAAAACCTTGAGTATACAACTGGGAAATATTTGTCCATAAAAGTACTTCAAAACAAACAGAGTATGCGGAGAGTATTACCATGACCCACGAAGGGAATTCGTTTTATGATACTTTTCCGCTGTAACATTCTATCTTTGTTCATTCAATTCATTTTTTCATTTTTAAATATTTATACAGGTTACAAAATTTCAGTAAAAGATAACTGCTTTACAAATTGACTTGTGCAAAAACAGAAAGCCTAAATTAAAGAGAATTATAATATAATGTACAAACGAGCATAATAGAACTAAAAATGAAAATATGATGTACCTCTCATATGAATTTTTTAAAGGTAGCCAGGGACGATGCCAATTTAGTTTCCCTATTCAGCTCATTCCATAATTTTTTTAGAACTGTATCATTTAAATAATGTTCTGTTTAGGCCGTATGTTATCTAAAAGTTGTATTGTGCTACTAATACAATGAAAGTGAAAATGTTTGTTTTCGCATCCGGTGCAAAGGACGTGACCAATCTCTTGATAAGACATCTTTGGTTTATTTCACATATTTCATGCCATGAAATCATATGCCATCAATACAAAATGTGCCGGGTAACCCAGAAGAATCTTTACGGGCTAGAACATAACTGGCTGTGTGAATTCGAGAGCTATTTGGGAGATACATTGTTTCACCGTTAAATTCAAAGAAAATCTTGAATCCTAAATTTCTCATTCAGAATGAAATAATCAACATTCTTTTGCACCCAACCGCTGCAAAATAGGGCAGAATTTCCCCCATAGTGTTGAAGGAGAAATTATTGTGAAATTCGAAGTATATAAAATTCTGTGAAACCATGGAACTCTGAGGTTAAAAGCACATTTCCTTTTCTCCACTTGAAAACTAAGGGAAAGCTGTTCTTTCAACTTAAATTTCCAACTTCAAAATAATGGGGAAATGGGTTTGCACTGAGTCTAAATAAACCTTAAAGGAACAGGTATATTGGTTCCTACACCTCACCTCCATCTCTGTGAACAAGTGTCTGATTCATTTATCGAGACATTGACTCATCTACACGACAAAATTGGTTCTGCCGAACTACCTTCTTCTCTAATATTTATCGGCTTTGTGTTGACTGAAATGGCGAATTGTTGTGAGGAGATTGCGGCTTTTATCAGTTGTATGAATTTTTAAATGAAAACTAAGAATTTTACTTTGCAATCACTTTCCCCTAGGCGGAAAATTCCTCTCGTAAAAATCTTCCTTTGTTTGCAAGCACGATTCCGCTCGAAAGTTGAATGGGTTTCTACTTTTGAGCGACGTCGCTTTTCCGCAAGCCAATCAGATGGCTGGAAAAGGTCGCTGCGAGCGGAATATTCCGCCCAATGGAAATCAGGCCTAAGAACTTTATTTGAGTACTGAAAGCTCTACAGGGTGTGTGTTTAGCAGAATTTTGTCGCAAACCTAGGTGCCTTTGCTGTGCTTTTCCGGATCTCTTGTGCCTTCCTTGACATTTTATCGTGAATTTTGTGATCCATTCATATAGACTACATTACATAAGTCCCTCTAACTTACGCTTGTTGTTGTTGCTGTTGTTATCGCTTCAGTTGAGGGACTTATGTCCTTATGCTTCAATACAGGGACTAATTAGGCCAAGTCCGCCGCGTTCACGGTGCGACCAATCAGATCACTATTTTCTTAATATGGTCAACCCACGTGTCTATTTTTAGAGTTTGATTGGCTCATTAGTTCAAAGTTCGACTTCTCGAAGCGAAGCGACGCTCGAAATGACCTTCGAAGGGACGTTCGACTTTTCTTTCGACGTTCGTAGGATGGAAGATGTTCTAAGTTCCTTCTGATTTTTCATAAGATTTTAGTCCGTTTAGAATCCGTTTGCGTGTGTCCTTTGTATGAGTCAAATTAAAACATCAGATTATAAATGTTGAACGAATACAAGGAATCACGTCGTCAGTCTAATCCATTCATATTGTGTTAAATTTTAACGCAAATAATGCAGTGCAAGTACAAGAATTAGGCGAAGATATGCTCCTGGTTCCTATACTTACCAGAAAATGTTTCCCAGTTAATATGGCTTTTTTCTACATCAAATTTCAAAGGATTCTGTTATTTTAGAATTTCTTATAGAGAAAACATCATAACTCACTGTTCTGCTTCATTGCAGGCCTGGCAGTGTTGTTGCAGTATTCGTTGTAATTTATCTAACAAATGACAACAATGCAACGTGGCCACTGAAGAATGCTGTTTCCAAAGGAAAACTTGGTGATTTAACTGTAGATACAAAATCATTGAAAATAAAAGACGGTAAGTAATTTTATCTACCGGATGTCTCAAAAAAAAGTATCCCCTTTTGACGGGAAATAGGAACGAAACGATAAGATATCATTACTCTCCGAGTAGACAGCTAAATTTATCAGTCTTCAACTTAGATCCACATACCTTGCATTTAGAAATTGGCCACCAAACACTGGAGATACAAGCTTGCAAAGTCAAAATTTATGGTGCACCCGAAACCAGAGGTTTTGTAAAAGGGCCTAGCCATCATTTGCTATCACAGGCATGTTGCACAGGAATTTCGACTTTGACCTTTAGCTTTCTCCATTGAAAAGAATTATACCTTAAAATGCTTCAATTGTTCTACAAATAGTTATTCCTTTGAGGAATCAATCTGTGCATCGCATTCCACTCCAAGTGTGAAAGAAGAAGAAAAGGAACCCATGCATGCTCATTTGGGAGATGTTGCACGACTTCATCATTCTTACCACATTTTTGTTATATTTGTTTAATCAGGGCGATTTTCACGAGTCTTTTCTATTCTTTTCAAAAGCGAAAAACTGAAAGTTAAAGTTTACAGGTGCTTTGGAAAAGATCCATAATACAAATCATGGCTAGGCCCTTTTACGAAACCTCTGGTTTTGGGTGCACTGTAAATTTTGTCTTTGCAAGCTTGTATCTCTGGTGTTTGGTGGACGATTCTTAAATGCAAGGTATGTGAATCTAAGTTGAAGATTGATAAATTTAGCTAACTACTCGGAGGGTAATGATATCTTATCGCTTCGTTCCTATTTCCAGTCAAAAGGGGGTACTTTTTTTTGAGACACCCGGTAGCAGCCAAGCGACAAGGGGCTCTCAGGAAGTCGTGTAGCATACCCCATTCATACTGACACAGTTAAACCAGCGTCATCCTTGCCAGGTTGAATTTCAACCAATCAGGTGGATTCAAATTCTTGGATTGACCAATCAGAAGGCCCCGATCCATCACCTGGTTTATTTCAAGCTGGTTTAAATGGCAAGTGTGCATGAGGTATCGGGTTAACCATGTAGAACGTGACATTTGATGGCCTGGCTTAGTTTAAGCGAGTTGAAGCTACAAGCGTAGTGTGAATGGGGTTTTATATGGAGAGTATTTGTTCAGATGACCGTGCAGGTCATCATCATTATCATCATCATCATCATCATCATCATCATCATCATCATCATCATCATCATCATCATCATCATCATCATCATCATCATCATCATCATCATCATCATCATCATCATCATCATCATCATCATCATCATCATTTATCTTTTTTTAGTAGGCTTACATTGAAGATAGCTAAATTAGAGCTAATTAAGGCCTACTTTGAAAGAACAAAAAAGCTTTTTACAATGTATCAAATAAATGTACTAAAAAGTTCTATATGTATATATAGTATAAATAGTAGATAGTATTATTCCTTTGAAATTGGGTCTGGTTAACAGGCTATAGATAACAGACTTATCTTAATAAACTCACAAACGCAACATTAAGCAGTGTAATTTGTGGACGTGTAACTGGGGAGAAAGCTGTTAAATCCTGTAAGAGAAACAACGTATTAATCTGAAACTTTTAAAAAGACGAAATAAGTTAATAGCTGCAATAAAAAGCAACGTTGAATAATAAAAAACGATACTGATTCGTTGAAATTAAACTCGTGAATGATTCTTGCTTTAATTCACAGTCAACGAACCATCATCAAGAGGCAAAGCCACCCAGATAGGTGAGCATTCTTAATGTCTTTGCCTAAAAATCATTACAGGATTTTATGTCAGTTTTCATTAAACTTATCCATCGTGATTGTTTCGCTATTTGCCTGAACTTATATATCGCAACAACTACGACTCATGATCTGATTGATGGTTGAGAAGGCCACCTACAAGCCTAAGCTATTTCACTGAAAATATCGACGCTAAAACGCTTTAAAATTCGGGGTTCCAGGACTTGAACATGGAATAACTAGTCAGCAGTACGTACAAGAATATCTCCTTGATGCAAATATTTTATTTGACGGAATTTTACTGAAGTAATCTTCCTGTTTTGAGGCTAATTAGATTCTGGTAAATCTGTTTGAAGCTGCGAGGGTGAAACTCTATCAGCATTGCTGTTGTGACAACATTATCAACCAATCGGAGCTTGTTCTTTGAGTGCCATTCACCCATATTTGGTTGTTGGCTTCTCTCGATTACAAATGCTGCTCTCTAATTGATGAAACAAGAAAGCGTCTTAGCTGGCCGCCTCAATCAACAATAGACCTTTTAGCTATTCTACAAAAGAGCCTGGATCGAGCGTTATTTTTATACATTTTTATACACGAGGTTCGATTGAGTGGCGTTAGAGCTTCTATCAGTATTGTACACATTCGAAAATTCTACAAAATGTGATGAAATATCGTTCGCTCCACCTTCTTTTTTAGAATAGCTAAAAGGTCTATTAGATTTTAAGGTTGAATCTTCATATCTTTTTACATTATTCTAATTCAACATTCTTGATATCACCGTCTTTCGAGGATACATCTTTGATGACACAGAAAGCAAACAACCTCAGTTAAACCCTTTAATAGTTTAGAAATTTCTTAGGTGCTCCAAAACGAAGTGGAATTACAAGTTCAAAATGTTTCTCGGTGTTAGGAGAAAAATAAAATGATGTCTGTTTTTCTGTGAGTGATAATCAGTTGATTCCTCGCGCCATCATCAGGACTGATTTAATTTTATGCACAATTCAAGAGAATCCAGAATACAGCAAACTTGTTTTAGATGTTTCAATATAATCTCCATCACAGAACTCAATGTATTGTTGTTAAAACTACAGGGTCTCCCAAGCTAATTGGGCCACCATTGCGTGGCTGCTGCAGAGGAGCTGTACGCTCCATTATTGGTCTGTTTCTTATGCATTTTGCATGGGATAGGCTTCAAATTATTTCCTTTCTAGATGACTCTTACTAGAGTCGAAACTTTCTATGTCATAATTTTCATTAAAAAGTAAGTCTTTTGTCAAAAAAACTTTTTGCATCATCATGTAACTGGATTGGGATTATCTTGGATGTGACCTTGAAGTCCCATTGTCAACGAACAAAACTAGGGTTGTCAATTAACGCCTACAAACAGTAACCTCTTTTGTGTGAGAAGCATTCAGTCACCACTTTGTTTTGAAACGAGCAGTGACAGAAGAATAAGCCTTGCGATCGTTCAATATCCTTGCGAAAACTAAATGCTTACGTTTCATGCACCATCATCATTTGGTGTTCTGTTTTGTTACAAGATATTTATCAGCTCTAGGTAGCCGAGCTTACCGTTCCTGGCGAGTAAGCAAGACTAGGCCAAACAGACGACTGTTCTTTATCAAAGTTTGTGATCCCCTACAAATAGGACAATTGGGAGGTATGTTCTACCAGGTGAACTAAGATAAAGCAATCATCAAACCTGATTGCTCCACAGGCTTGGTGAACCATCAAACTGGGCACGTTTTCTTGGAGTTGATGTGCAGAACTCTTGTTGTTATGTTGCAAGAATCTATGTAGCTGCGCAATTTGTATTTTCTGACACAGAAAAACATGTAACTATGCAGGAGCAATATTGACAAACAAGAGAGAAGGTTGTTGGTTGACAATGGGTCTTTAATTTGTTTAGAACAACAGGATTGTCAAATCTTTTTTCATCATCATGTAACTGAATTGTCTTTTCATCATTAAAGCAAAAAGTAAGAAATGTCTTGTCTCATCGTCGTTCTCATTCTAAGATTGTGTGTCAACTGTGTGTCATATGTCTCATCTTCGTTCTCATTCTAAGATTGTGTGTCAACTGTGTGTCATATGTCTCATCGTCGTTCTTATTCTAAGATTGTGTGTCAACTGTGTGTCATATGTCTCATCGTCGTTCTCATTCTAAGATTGTGTGTCAAATGTGTGTCATATGTCTCATCGTCGTTCTCATTCTAAGATTGTGTGTCAACTGTGTGTCATATGTTTCATCGTCGTTCTCATTCTAAGATTGTATGTCAACTGTGTGTCATATGTCTCATCGTCGTTCTCACTCTAAGATTGTGTGTCAACTGTGTGTCATCTGTCTCATCGTCGTTCTCATTCTAAGATTGTGTGTCAACTGGGTGTCATGTGTCTCAGCGTCGTTCTCATTCTAAGATTGTGTGTCAACTGTGTGTCATGTGTCTCAGCGTCGTTCTCATTCTAAGATTGTGTGTCAACTGTGTGTCATATGTCTCATCGTCGTTCTCATTCTAAGATTGTGTGTCAACTGTGTGTCATATGTCTCATCGTCGTTCTCATTCTAAGATTGTGTGTCAACTGTGTGTCATGTGTCTCATCGTCGTTCTCATTCTAACAACGCTGCTTTTTCCGGATTCATCATCAATTTCAGGCTTCAAATTAGAGTTTCAGATTTTCTCGAGCCAATTAGACAAGTGGTTGCTTTTTTGCAGCACATGGAATGTGAAAAATTGATTGTTTCAAAACAGCAATTTCTTTTTCTCCAAAAATATCAACTTTGAAACAAAGTATCTGGTGTTGTGTTTACATCTTCTCCAACTTTTAAAAGTGTCTCAGAGTTTTGCTTTATCTATAGAAATATACAATCAACTCTTTTTAAACTTCAAAAAAATTCCCAAAACAGCAATAGAACCTTTCCTTGCAATTTTGTTTGATTTTAGTGTTTTGGAAAACAAAGAAAGTGCAAACACATGTTTTAGTTTTAGGTACCATAAATCTGCAACTGAATATATCAGATTGTCTAAAACAAGATTCCAAACACTAAGTTTGAACATGACTTGATAATGGGTTTAAGCCCGAAATGTCGTACATTACAAAGCTCTGTTCGTAGCGCAATTAATATCATATTACTTTAATTTCTTTTGTTATCAATTTAACATTGTGCAACGCGCATAACAGAAGTTTCTTTGTACTAAGTTTGAACCTATCCCATGCAACTGTGTGTCACAAACGAGGCAAAAACGCACAGGTCCTTCGCAGCAGCCACGTTATCGGGGCACGATTTTTTTTTGGACACCCAGTTTTCCTTAAGTCCCGTTACCTTCATGCATTTCATGTGATGTCAATTCTGCTTTCTTCGTTTTACAGTGAAAAAAGAGGGCCTATCAACTGGCGGAAAAGTAGCGCTGATTGTCATATTCCTGTTGATGATTGTTGCCATTGTAGTTGTTGGACTCATATACTACTTCAAAAAGAGGGGGAAAGCACAATTCGATCATAAATCATTCGACAATCCTATTCATTATAATAATGACAACTATTCAGCCTCAGGAGGCAGAGTTGAGAACCTTCCAGGCCAGGATTGATAATTTAGAATCATTGTACCGGTTTACTTAATTTTATATCGTCGATTTTAGAGCAAATTCGTATGCTAACAGGCTTTGGTTAAAGGGAATCGACATGGTTAAAAGCTGGCCCGGGCCAGGCCAAAAATACAATCCATTGTGCCTGACAGTTTTGACACATCGGGCTTCATTTTGTAGCTAAAGAAACAGTGGGTTTTTGGGCGTTTCTTTAGCTTATTTATAGCGGCTACGAGATATAGCTATGTTTATTCCCTTTAATGGCTCCAATATCGAAATCTTGATAAGGTTTCTTCTCCCGATCGCATCACAGAGAATGGCGGCCGTCACAAAAAATTAAGAACAGAGCACCAGCAAATTTTTATTGTTGTCATTTTTTGCTTATATTGCTTTAAAAGAATCTACCCATACTAGTTATGCTAGTTAAGTCACTGTCATTATGGTCCAGTCGGCTCATGCTATTGCATTTCGTCCAATGAGCACCCTCCCTCGGACGAGCTTCCATCTCAGAATTCAAGGTCTGTTTCATCATTGCCGATCTATTGCCGATCTAAATTCAAGTTTATATGCCAAAGTCTCTCCCAGGTAGAAAGAAGAAATTACATCAATCAATTTAAAAACCGTGCCATGATCTTGTGCCCTTGGTTGTTCATCCTTATTTTCGAATTGCAAATAGATGCCCCCCCCCCTCCCGGAAACATGTAGAATCGTAAGCTCACCTATTTTAGGAAATAGGAAATTGGATGCTGTCAAGGCGGCGCTTGAGTAAAAGCACAAGAACTCTCTAGCAAAAAGTAATCTTCGTGCCGACTCTCCTATTGAGAAGGGGGGGGGGAGAGTAGAGTCCATGCAGCCGATCCATCCCCTCCCGCTCACCTAATCAGTAAGTAATTCATCTTGAAAACAGGTTTAATTTTGTCTGCGGAATGCCTTGTACACATAATTTCAATGTTTTGTAGAACGTTCTCTGATTCCGAACATTAACCATGCATACAACATTGTTTCCTACGAAGGCGCCATTTTGAAAACTAATGAAGACGATAGAATTTCGCCTAACCAGTCAATCTTGATGCTTCCTGCATTCCTGGGAACCTTTGAACAAGGAAAGTGGATCAGTTGCGTAGACTCTGCTCTTCTGCCTGGTTCCTTTCTAGTCCAAGAATCTGCATGGAGGAAGGCAAAAATTTGAAAGGCTTCAATTATCACCATGATGCAACAAAGCAATACAGATGAATCCATATTTTGATTTTATACTTGATTCTTGATATTTGAGGTAGCACGATGGGCGTCTATTATAGTGTGGCGGTTAGGGTGGATTCGGCCTTATATTAGATGCGGAATACGGTCGCAAGAAAATCAGTGCGGTATACGGTTTTTGCATTGCTACGAGATTGCCGAAAATTGGACTTTAAACGTTTTTCGGTTTTTCGCTTACTTCGTAGAACCTTCTGCTAGATAATCGTTATTATCTATCAGGCCTTCGCATAGTTGTAACAGTACGGTCATCGCAAATTGTAGATTCAGACAAATTATCATGGGATTCCTGCTTCATTTACATGAAATAGCTATCCTGAAAAGAATATTAATCGTAATTAAAAAGACTGACGGTTATGGTTTATGAGAGAAAATGGCTCGCGGTTTTACGGGTGAGAGCGCAAATTGTGGCGGTTTAGAGGCACCCTATAATAGACCCCCACGATGAGGTAGATGATTTGACTGTAACGCACTATCAAATAGTATGATACACCTTTTAATAGATATTATTTGCTGTCATATCGTGCGAACCCTCTGCTTTTTAAGCCACTTTTGATAATCTTTTCAATGCATGTTCGATAATCTCGGTTTTTAATTATAAATACAGTAATTTTATATTTGAAATAGATTTAGAAATTGGTATCCCTTCACGATCTTTGTTCTGTTTATGTCGTGAAATGAATCTATCAGTTAACACATTGCATTTAAATGATCGTAGCGTCAGGGTTAGGCTTGATCACGCTTTTGTACAAAGTCTTCAGTTGAAATTGGCTAATTGTTAGACGATTCTAGCATTCTAGAAAGAATTTTGATAATTAAATTATGTAGCATTTTTCTTCTGGTCTTTATTGCAGGGAGTTTTATTGTGACTCGGGTATGAGGAAGAAAAGAGGCCTCAGCGCTGTGCATCATTGAATCTTATAGGCTTCTTTTACGAGCAATACCCTTGTTTTGATGAATGTCAATTCGGATTGAGTTTCGAATTCGAAACACCATGTTAATACTTTCGGACACTGTAGTTGTGCTTTCTAAACGAACTGCCCTCGCAGCAACGAGCCCTTGAGAGAACAGCCCCCTGTGGCTCAGCACTTCTCAACTTTCTCAGCTCGATCGAAGCCATGGCTTTCTCCCTTATATGGAAGTCACAATGTATCGCGCATAGGAACAAAGCGCGTGCGTATGTTTTAGCTCTCATGTCATACCCAGTTAAAATTTCTCTCAAGGGCTCGTTGCTGCGAGGGCAGTTCGTTAGGGTAAGCTAGGGAGGCGAAATGTTGTTGCAGTTGGGATTCAGAATTTTCAGAATTTGAAGCATGAGGGTATGCCACGATGTTTGACCACGATGTTTGACCGGAATACAAACGTTGCTTGCCAGGGGTGAGTATTGAATAATTATTGTTTCTTCGTTAGTTTAGAAAGCACAACTACAGTGTCCGAATCGCCCATGGTTAAGAGACCTTTTAGCTATTCTGAAAAAGGACCTCAATCGAACGACGTTTGTTTACATTTTGAGGAATTTTCGAATGTGCACAATAGCGACAGAAGCCCTAATGCCACTCGATCGAACTTAGCGTATAAAAATGTATAAAAATATCGCTCGATCCAGACTCTTTTGTAGAATAGCTAAAAAGTCTATTCTTGAGACCAGAGCCCAGAGAATAAGAATAGGCCCCGTCAGAGCTTCTTAGCACACATTAAAGAAGTGATTGCTTTTTCCAACGCAAACCAAAGGTGGTGTTTTCTCGTTATCAGAGCCTAAGTTTAAGGTGTTAGGCTGTTAGTATATTGGCCAAATTTACACTCAAAATGACCCCTAAATTTTTTTTCCCTGTAATCCAAGAAAACATGCCGTATTTTTTCCACTAGACAATGAACAACATGCCCATGCCAATGATCAATGCCTCCGGAAGAGACCATCCAACATCAGCATGAAAAGAAATGTGCCAAAATATGTGAAGGTGGGTGGGAAAATCAAGCTACCACTATCGGTGATTACTGGAAATTGTTTCAATTACATTGTCGAAACCAAAGTGCAAGTAAACCCTGATTTAATAATGCTTTTATACAAATCAAGACTCATGACAAGTTGAATCAAGGAAATAATGGGAAATTTAAATAATTTCACAATGCCAGAAGAGGCTTTGAGTGTTATTCACCGTTTACACCACCAAGACACATTTTGATCCGTAAAAACTTTATCAGATCAGCCTCCAACTCCCTCCCGTTTACTATGCGCCTACTTATCCGAAATACTTGTTTACCTTCTATCTATAGAAGCGTTTGATTCTGCAGCAGTGTAAATGCCCTTGAACCGTAACAACCGAGGTTACAACTTCGTTCCGGCTCAAAACTGTACTGTTACTGTGTAAACGTGGTCTGACCGAGCACGAAAGGGGTGTTATCTTGCATGTACCCAAGGGTACCGTAATAGACCAAATCGGCGAAGGTTTGTGTACACCCATTTACAGTCATGTGATCAATCGCTTGATAAAATCTCTTTTGATTTCTGTAAGATCTTTCGTGCAATACAAAGCTATGCCGTGAGTGCTAAAAGTAGCATAATACTAAAACTTCCCAAGAGTTTAGTCACATACTTTGAAATGGGTAAAACAAATCTTAGCCGATTACCGTAAAAGCTCTATTAAGCCCCCCCTCTCTATTAAGCCCCCCTCTCTAATAAGCCCCTCCCCTCTGAGTCAAAATTTGAAATAAGCCCCCCTCTCTATTAACCCCCCCCCACTTATACAAAATTCTAGATGTTACCAAATGTTTTCCATTTATTTAGCTGCACAACCTTGCGTGTTAATTTTAGTATGGTTTGGGATAAAAACTGTGTCGAATTTATGTATTTGAGCCGTAAAATTGTATGTTGATTCCGCAAAATTTGGGTTGAAAGAACTAAAAAGCTATCAAATATATCCTTGTCCTTTGATTTTGTAAATAAGCCCCCCTCTCTAATAAGCCCCCCTCTCTATTAAGCCCCCCCTCTGGAAGGTCCGAAATTAAATAAGCCCCCTGGGGGCTTAATAGAGCTTTTACGGTAGGTATATTGGTTCCGTCCTAGCAATGACGTGACCGCCATGTTCGAATTAACTGTGACGTAAAATTGCGCCATAAACCCCTTGTGATGCCAAGATGCAACGTGAGCAGCGCCTTCGCATGGCTCTTGTTAATGTGGATTGGTTCAGCAATGCTCCCCGTTTCGCACGTCACGAAAGCATAGGTTCCAAATCTTTAGATCGGTTTAAAAAGGCGGGTTTAACATTCAATGACCTATTTCTTTAAACTGAATGAATTGAAAGAAACTTTAGCAAATTTGCTATGATTCTACAGTTGGACTTTCGGAAATCTTGAATATTTTTCGAAATTACAGCCTATTTTATATTTCAGCTCTTTTTGTGATGTGATGTCATCAAATTTCTAAATCACAAACCAGAAAAGCGAAAGAGTTTTGCTTGATACCATATTCTAGGCATCCATAAACTATGGTTTTCTTGAAAATTATTTGATCTTTCGTCAAGAAATTACGATAGTTTTAAGTTGTTTTCGAAAATTTTCTTGAGTCCTCACAAAGAAGAAAAACAGTGTAATTCTGAAAATATTGAAGATTTCAGAAAAGTCCAACGGCAGACTTACTGTAAAATAGTTCAAGTTTCTTTGAAGCCATTAAGTTCAAAGAAATAGGTCATAGAATTTTACACCCACCTTTTTAAAGATTTGAAACCTATTTATTATATACATTATTTATACACGAGGAATCCCTTCAGCAAAAACCTTAGAATACATAAACATAAAAAATAAATACATAAAAATTCAATGGATGGGGCTGATCTTCCAAGGAGTCGTGTTTGAGTTTAATTCAGCTCCTCAAATGTATCTTGAGGTGTTTTTTGAATTGTTGTAAGGTAGAGAGTTCCCTGATGGTATTGGGGATTTCGTTCCAAGCTTTTAGACCCGAATAGTGAAAGCTTTTCTTTGAGTACTCAAGATTGTATCTCGGAAGTTGAATGTCCGTGCAGTTTCTTGTTCTATAACTTGAGTACATATTCTTGTTTTATATTTATCCCAAAGGCTTTCAGGGCAGATCTTATTCATCATCTTATAGGTCATACCGATCGGTCAAAGTTTATTAGTTGTTCTACAGTCAACCAGTCTCCAGACCACTGATCTTTGATTTTTGCCCTTTCTATAATGGAATTAGCTCTATTTTGAAGACGTCGAAGGGCTTCTAATATTGTGTTGGAGAGAGACCCCCATACAACATTTGCATATCGTAAGTGACTCGCCACAAGAGCATGGTAGATATTAACCAACTGGGATTGTTGAACAATTTTCATTAACTTTTTCAGGGACCATAGCCCGCCAGAGACTTTCCCTTTAACTTTCTTGTACTGTTCATTCCAATTCAACCCCTCATCAAAAATTATACCCAACGACTTTGTCTCCTTGACATGCTTAATTTCTGCGCCATTCAACATAAGTGGCTCATGGGATAATATCTTATTCGTTCTTCGTGGGTGCCCAATTATCATGTATTCGGTTTTAGTGGATTAATGCTTAGTTTGTTAATTCTCATCCATTCCGAAATATTCATCATTTCCTCCCGAGCGCTTTCAAACAGTTCTGCCAAGCTGTCTGATGTTAGAGTCACGTGTGTATCATCTGCGTACATACCCGCTTTAGAGAGTACAAGACAATCTTCAAAATCATTTAAGTAGATGATGAATAAGAGCGGGCCCAGACAAGATCCTTGTGGGATGCCACATGTAACCATGAGTGGTGGGACACTAGTAAATTAGATTAGGTTAATTTAGCTTCTTTACCTACCTTGAAATGCCATAAGATTCTCTTCCTTGACATTGGCAGCCTTTCTCAGCCATAGTTCTTGCCTTGAACTGAAGAGCTCTATCAAATGTTTGGGCCTAAATTGAACTTTGTTATCTCCTGCGCATTGCTATGCCTACGCAGTGGTCTCGAAATCGAAGTTCGATTTCGAGACCACTGCGTAGGCATAGCAATGCGCAGGAGATAACAAAGTTCAATTTAGGCCCAAACATTTGATAGAGCTCTTCAGTTCAAGGCAAGAACTATGGCTGAGAAAGGCTGCCAATGTCAAGGAAGAGAATCTTATGGCATTTCAAGGTAGGTAAAGAAGCTAAATTAACCTAATCTAATTTACTAGTGTCCCACCACTCATGATGTAACCAAGCTTTCACTGGACTTTTGATCCCCTAAAGAGCAGTACTGTTTCCTATTACTCAAGTAGGAGGCAAACCAGTCCCCTGCAATACCTCTAACACCAATGGCGTTCAATTTCTTAACCATTATTTGGTGATCTGCAATATCGAAGGCTTTCTTCAGATCAAGAAACAAGGACAAATTCAATTGCTTTTTGTCGATGTTTCTGTACCAGTTATCAGTGCAATTTATTAAGGATGTAATCGTTGAATGCAGTTTACGAAAAGCTGATTGACTCAGTGTCAAGATGTTTGTTGATAGAAAATTATATAGCCTATATAAGCTGATCGTGTACAATTTTTTCGAATATGCTCGTCACGAACAGTGCTTGGCAATTAGAACCAAGCTTATTCCAAGCAGACTTCAAAAGAATGCTTTGCCTTTTTGCGATGTGGCGAAATGGACATTAACAATTTCTGACAGATAGATCATTTGGGCCTTTTCCTTGCTTGAAACCTAGTCTTTTGCCCTGAAGAAGTTCTTGAAAATTCTTGAGCTAAATAATTTACCTATCAATGACTCGGACATCAATCTGACCTCGTTTGCCTTTCGTATTCAAGCAAATTGTTCAGAAACAACCAGTTGTGGATGAATTGCAAGAACTTACCTCAGTCCATATTTGTCGCTGCACACTCTCCCCGCTTGCGTTTGAAACAACAGAACATTTCTATGGAACGATTCAATGCGCTTGAGCGAGGTATTCATGAATAGTTTTTACACATCTGATTTGACTTGATCAGTGGAGACAAAAAGAAAGAGCAAACCGGGTATCTTTTTCAGTTAACCCAAGAAATATGTTTTCTTCCTCCTTTTGCATTGATTGAAATCAAAATGAAAAGAACAAGACATTTTTGGATTCGCTAAAAAAGATACCCGATTTTGCTCTTCTTGTTTGCTTGCATTGATTGATGGAGGGTTGATGGACATCAAATTTGTCAAAACTATTCATATTATTGTCTCGCTCAAGTACATTGAACCGTTTGCAAGTCTTGTTTTATGATACAATGTTAAATTTCACCGTTGCTGTTTGAAGCGGACAGAGTATGCAGAGCAAACTATGGACTGGGAAAATTGTTTTAATTCACGTGTAACTGTTTGCATAAACACTTGCTGAAGTACGAGCTGCAAACTAATTTAAAATGATGCCTGAGTCATTGGTACCGTAAGTGAATCATTTAGATCACGAGTCTTACCTATGGTACCCCCCTGAAAAAAATTTGGAAGGGATTCCGGTTCAGGGCACTATTGCAAAAAACAGAACAGCGACTTAGTTGATGCATACACGATTCAAACACGATGCATGCACGATGCATACACGATTCATACACGATGCATACACGATGCATACACGATGGATGATGACGAGTCGATGGTGATGATTTGATGTATTGATATGAAGGATGGATGATATGAAACGACTTGAAGAGTGACGAATCGATGTATTTCTAGACGACGAGTCAACGATTAATACATGATACATACACGATTCATACACGATGGATACACGATGGATGATGACGAGTCGATGATGATGATGATTTGATGTATTGATGTGAAGGATGGTAACATGATGAATTGATGGATGATATGAATCGACTTGAAGAGTGACGAATCGATGTATTACTAGACAATGAGTGAACGATGCATACACGATGCATACACGATTCATACACGATGCATACACGATTCATACACGATGCATACACGAAAGATGATGACGAGTTGATGGTGACGAATTGATGAATGATATGAAATGACTTGAAGTGTCATGAATTCAACATCACGAATCGATGTATTACTGGACGACGAGTCAAAAATTTCAAGCAACAACCATGTGAATTGAAATTATGGAATTGTGTTTTGGAGTGATGGATCAATCAATTTGCATGTTATGAATTTTGTCATACATATACCCCCATACTTACCATTTGAAGCTCTAGCCGCGAAGAAGCTGTGTTTCTTTGACATGTCACATGTAAAAAAACTCTTCTGGACGACCAGTTCTACAAAAGATTTATCAAACCAACAATATTTCATGTGAGGGTACCAGAAAATTCACTTCAAATCATGTGAGGGTGCCAGAAAATTCACTTAATCACCCTGCTTCAAACGATTGATGTTGTCTCAAGGTGTTTAGAAAGCGGCTGTGTGATTGGTAGGTAGGTATTTATATTTAACGTGGCTAGCCTGCGAAAGTCTGAGGGACTTATTTCCAGCAGGGGCCAGGGGGCCATTACCATCAGTCCCGAGGGGCACTTCACTCATTGGGAAAAGCGTACGAGATTTTTTCAGAACAAAAGGATTTATACGGATTTTTGATGGATTTTTCTTGAAAACAAAAGGATTTTTGCCAAAGGTGTACGAGATTTTTGGGAGTGAAATGCCCCTCGATCAGTCCGCTGCAGCTGCCCGCCGCAGCTACCAGATTCCCTCACATGATTGGTTGATTAGGGCAAAATTGGATGATTTACCGCAAGTACTGGGGTCATCAACCAAGCACTGGCAACCACTGAGCCACGAAATTGTACAAGCCCTTTGACAAAAAGATGCAGGGGAAATGGCTTTAAATCATAGAATTTATTTGGTTCATGCAATTTGATACAATTTTTTTGTATTCAACGTTGAATTTCAAAATTAACTTTTTAAGCCCATGGATTTCTCGAAAACCTGCCATTATGAAATTACTTTCAAAAGTATCAAAAATGAAGACATTCTGTAGCATATTTTGAAATTAATTCGAAGTACATGAATAGCAGTTTTATGTGAGACAAAGATAAAGAATTTCGGACTTTCCTATACGGAGAAATGAGGATTTAAAAACTGCCCTCAAAGCAGCACTATTCCGGAAACGGTAATGTAAACAAACAAACAAAATAGGCCAAAGTTCAAAAGTCAATAACTTGACCCAGGTTGGAAAGTTCGTACTGCGCGCCGAAGATCTTCGGGGCGCACTTCAAAACTTTGGTGGGCAAACGTAAAAAAATTGGAGCGCAGTGTGCATGAAATACAGGGATTTAAATAACATTATCAAAAAATCCTATAAACTCCCCTTCAAGTGCAATTTTGGTGTGAACATTGATTTCGGTCTTGGTGTGCAAAATTTTATCAGTCTCTTGACATTCGGTGCGCCGTTGACGAACTTTCCAACCTGGAACTTGACGATGCCTTGACCGATTTTAAATATCTTTTTTTTACATTAACCTCCAGGGTGTGCTTAATAAAGATGGTATAAAAAGAATTTGATATTCAAAACTTCATCTTTCGACTTTATTCCCTTATTTTGCAATTCTGGATCACAGTGTGAGGGTTTGAGCCTTTCTTGGAAGAAGGGCGACAAATTTTTTTTATGATTTTAGCGACAACGAGAGTGATCCTAATTGAGTGATTGCCATAGCAACATGCCTCGTTTTCATTTAGCAACAACCAGAGCTTTTAGCTTGCTTTAGGCCCATGATGATCATTGTTTTGAACAGAAAATTGAACATCAAGAGATCATGTCTCGCAGCGTTCCTTGGAGAAGAGTTTGTCCCGATGTTGTGAAAAGAAGAATCGAAGAAGCCTTAGATGGCAGATTTTATATTTTACGAGAAACAGGCCCTACTGGTTTCCTTGTCAAGCAAGATGACAGTGACAAGAAGGTCAAGGTCGGTGGGCCCATTTTTTGACCATTCTTTAAACATTAGTCAAGTTGGCCTGCCCTAGGCCTTGGTATAATTAGAGCATTGCCACGAGGACAAGTCCTAGATGAAGCATCCTTTCTGGTCCATAAAACATTGATTTTTTAAGCAGGCTGAAGTCAAGAAGCTTAGGCAATGATGGGATGCCACACCAATTTTCTAAAGACAATAAGACCATTGTCAGGTCTGCACGGTATGGCAGTTCTTGACGAGATCCCTTGTGTGCAGGCAAACCAACAAAGCAATGGCATGCTAACATGCAAGGTCTTTTATTTATTTGTTTTCAAAGTAAACAAAAAATCTGCATTCTTTATGGCATCATGCACATAGAATTTTTGTAAGAAAGCTAGGCTTACCCTATATGTGTGGTGTATGCGTTGACGGACTCTGCAGACTGGCCCATTGTTTAACAACTGTCCTTGATGTTGCTCCTTGCCATACCTAGATATCTCCTACTGCAGGGAATACACTCCCTGCACACAGACTCTACCCTGCTCCAGACTAGGAATACAGGCCTTGCACACATTTTTAACATGACTTTTTCCTGAGCAAGAATTCTTAAGAATGTTTCAGAATATTTTTATTTCCTTAAGGATTCTTGTTAAAGATTATTCCCATCAAAATTAATGAAATAAGATTAAATTAAATGGAACTGTTTGTTTTCAATTTGTTTTGAGTGGGCTTGTCAGGATTTCTAGCTACTGAAATCTGTAGGCCCACTGTGCATGCCGCATCTGGGCATGGGACCCCTAGTTTAACGTCCCTTCCAAAGGATGATGAGGTAAGTTGTTAGGTCAGGCCTCCAAGGTCACCCATCCGGAGTTTGACCTTACTCGACAGACCTTAACTTCAGTCACCTGACAAAGACTGTATAAGCCATTCAGCCATTGACTGAACACCTCTTAATAAGATTCCAGAATCCTTGTCATAGTGCGAAGGATCCTTGAAAAATCTTGAAAATTTTCCTGAGGATTCTTGACTTGCTTTGTGCTTTTTACATTTTGGCTTGATCATGATGCTATGATACACCATCCAGGCAATGATAAAATTGTTGATTTAGAAATATTTACACTGATTTGCATGGATAACTGTCGTTAAAGTTAAGCCCATTCATACAGGTGTTTCTTGGAGATCAGAATTCATGCACATGTCAGTGTTTTCTCAAAGAGAGAGATTCATGTATTCACATCCTTTGGTAAGTATTCACATTCTTTGTTGATGAAGGTTATGGTAAACATTTGTACCTTGAGATTTGGTTTTCTCACCTGAAATCCAAATTAGTAATGTAATCTTGTTGGACTTATACATCATTCAATTCTCAAGAATTTGGGGACTCTAACCATATCAATGTGGTTAGCAAACATTGTAAGATGATATTTTCAGGCAAATTCACCTTCAAAAGCTATTTTGTACCTGTGTGCTTGAAGCAATAAATTATAACTACACCACAGGAAATGCAGATCCTAAGCTTCCAAAGTGTGTTTGGATTCTAACAAGTGGCTAACAGTGTAAATCTTGTAAATCAGCATGTTTGCAGTGTGCTTCAATGAGTATAAATGATTATACTGGGTGAGTAAAAAAACGCCCAGTGTTTGAAAGGCTACTGCTCCCTGAGTATATAAGCAATGATATTTTGCAATACCTGATTGCATAGCTAACATGTTTAATAGCACTTTCACAAGACGTCCATTCTTTTGAAATACTTCCTTGAACATCACTTGCCTGATATCATGTGGATCTGAATCTCAAAAACGTGCATTGCTCTCAGTAACACATGAAACAGTTTTGTGCGTTTCTTTGCAACATAATGATATGATGTAAATTTCTTGCTGTACAGGGAGTTACATCTCTTACCTCGAATTGAATTTAATTATGAAACTGGTCTATTATTTTTAGAAATTTCCTGGCTAAAATTGGTCCCTCTGTAAGCGATTTTCTAAAAATGAATCCGTTTGAGAAACCTTAAAAACATGCTAAAATTACAAGCAAGAATCCCTAATGTGTTTACCTCACTGCAATGACTTTCAGCACACTTTAGCACAATGCTTTCCTTTTGGTGGGTTGAAAAGTCTTCCCCCTGGTATGAATAACTAGGGGATTCCATTCTCCCATGAGGACAAGATACCTGAACACATCAACGAGTTATTATTGCTAGGAAAGAGTAAAAGGGAAATCTTGCTTGGTGTTTTCACTCGTTTTTGCAGGTTTTCACAAGAGGTTTTCTGCAGAAAATCTTCTATTTTGATGGAAAGAAATGACCAATTAAAGCCGGGTAAATTACTGAACCTAATTTTACATATCAGGATAAAAAAGACAGTTTCCAATATCATTACTTTGACATTCAGGGAGCAGGATTTTTTCAAATGCTGGGCGTTTTTATTGACTCATCCAGTAGTATGTTTGACACATATAAAGAATATGAAGCAGACAGATCCTAGTTTGAAGGATTTTGCATTACTTGCACTAGTGTGCAGAATGCATATTCAAAACTGACTCAGGGTACATGTTCTGTGCATGGATGCCAACCCTCTTGAGACCAATAAGAAATCAAAGTCAGATTGATCATACCGAAACCAGCACCAAGGGTCAGAACAAAAGAGAGCGTGTGGCCGGGTGGTTAAGGTGACTGACTCGTAAACCAAAGGTCAGAACGGCCAAGGTTTGAATCCTGGCTGGACAGTTTGGTTGCTGTTTGTAACTCTAGCCAGGTCGACCAGAGCCATGTGAGGGAAATCTAGTAGCTGCCGCGGGTTAATGTAAAACATCCGTAGCCCCTGCTGGAAATAAGTCTCTCTCAGACTTTTGCAGGCTAGCCACGTTAAATTTGCTTACCTACCTACCTACTACCAGTCAAGCTCATTTATAGTTCATGCATGTTATGCTTGAAATTGCTATTGGAAATGGAGCCTTTTGTTATGAAAAGTTGGGACATTTTGTTTCTAATGATTGATGCATTCCATTAATTCTGCTTTGTTTTGTTAAAAAATAAAAGGCCTTTGTTGTCATATAATCTCACATGACCAATAAAAAAGGTTTTTTACAGGGTGTTGCTAAGGAAGTTCAAAATTGGGAAAGAGAATCCATGTAAGTTGCTAGTTACACATTCTTCACCTTTTGCTAATATTTTAATTCCAGTGGTATGCATGCATGTATACATGTAATATTTTGCCATTCAAATTAAAGTTTGAAAATATTCCAGATTCATCATCAAGTTTCCAAATAGTTACAAAATCTAAGAAAAGAAATGGTCTAATTACAGTATTTACAAGTTATTGACCAAAAGGCTGAAAATCTATTTAAAAACACCCCCAGTTTAAAATGACAGGGATAGCATTAAAAAGTCACTGCGACTTTGTTTCCATAATGGTCCCTCTAGAGGTGTCTTTGAAAGAAAAGTGCTTATGAAGAAAGAAATTGTCTGAAAATAGCTTGTTTACAAGTTATGGAATAGCCTCTCAGCTTGGTCGAGCCAAGCATCCTCCCTTAGTGCATCTTTTCTTTTGTAAAATGATAGAGCAAGATTACATTTGTCAATTTGTATGCACGCAGTCCTTATTTCCAATATTAGGTATTATTTGTCACAGTTTCAAATGGCATTTTGTATATCTCTTCTACAAACAGTAAGCTACTATCATTTTGAGGCTCCTGCCATGCTTTGTCAAAAAGATGCAGTTTTTATTTCAGTTCAAAAGATTCCAATATATGCTGAAGCTTTCTTGCAGACCTTGAAGACTTTTAGGCCCCGTTCACACGGGAACGCAATCGTTCCGTTCCATCTCCGTTCCAGTTTCTGGAACGCAAAAATAGACTGTTCACACGGGAACGGAACGATTGCGTATCGGTTTTTGTTTCTGTTCACACGGGAACGCAATCGTTCCGTTCCATAGTTTTCCCTTACGTCCTTGCCAGTTTTTCCAGCAACAACTACATCCACGCTTGCGTTTAGGGCAAAAATCTTATCGTTCCGTTTTTTGGACCAGTCTTGCACCTCATTGCCTGTTCACACGGGAACGGAACGGAACGATTGCGTATCGTTCCACTTTTCGTATCGCTTATTTTATCGTTCCACTTTTTGGAACGGAACGATATTATTCCAAGCGTTCCCGTGTGAACGCAACCCCTGAGCGTTCCACTTTTTGGAACGGAACGATATGGAACGGAACGATTGCGTTCCCGTGTGCCTTAGTTTGGATCTGCTGGAAAGCGTTATCCCCAAACGAATTGAAAAGTGATAAACACATGAATCTAAGGCTCTGATAAAAACTCTTGTAATGTTTGCTGCCCTTTCCTTTAGAGTTAAAATTGTGTGACTTTAAGGCAACTGGAATGAAAAGGTCCTAGTTTAGGCATTCGAGTTAAGGTCTGTTGCTTACGACAAGTTTACATAAAAAACTCAGATATTAGTAAATTATTTAACTTTAGAGTGAAGAGATCTCCTAGTTATTTTCTTACATTTTTGTATGCTCTTAGAGCAAAAATTTGTTATTTGGCCGCCTTGCCAATCAAGGACATAGAAACAGTTCGTAGATGGAGAGTGACATCTCCAGAGAGACACTTTTTAAAGCTGGAGAGGGCTTTAAATCCTTAAATAAGGCTGACAGGAGATCACTGTGAGGCTAAAGTAGGACAGAAAATTCAATGAAAACATAGATTCATTGCGTGTGGTACTGTATACTCTACTTCAAGCGTGCACTCGTCTTGATAGCGAGTATAAGCTCGAAACATCGTGTTGTTGAACATCTTCCCAACTTTTGGTACTTACTTAGTTGGTACTTATTTATGACATTATCATTTAATAATTCCACTATTAGTCCGGGTCCTGTTGTAAATCCGTTCTCACTGCATGTTAATTGTATTCTGAACAGATAACTTAGGGTTAAATTTTCTGCTGTTTTTGAAAATCGATGTCTCCAGTGAATTTCAGTTACCATTTTTCGATGACGTCACCATGACGTCATACCACATTGCTTCCTGCAAATGCGTCCTCGTTTCATGTTAATCTTGCCTCTAATAGCCCATCTAGGGTGAAAATATCTGCTGAAAGCAAATATTTGATGTCTCCAACTATTCAGATGTCCCTCTCCTATTGTTTCATTCAATCTTGATGACGTCAAGATGACGTCACTAAAAGTTTTTGTTATAAATCCCTTGCCAGGCTTAATCTTTGTCCCCACAAGTTAACCTATGCTGAAAATACTTAACCAGTGCATGGAGCAACGAAATGTCCTCACAAACTGACAGCTGCTATTTAAAATGTGTGACCTCGTTTTCGAAAGGAGCTCCAACTTTGAAATTAAATTTTGGAAGTTATAATTAGTATAACGGGATCTTCTTCGAAGACAGTCATTTCACTGGTTCTTGACCTTAGAGCAAAAAATCTAATGCTGGTACATTTAAAGGAAAAGCTACAAAGTATAGATTCAATTGGAGGCTTGGAGAACTCCAAGCCGTCTTAGGGCACCTGAGGGCAATTGGCAATTTTATAGCAGATAGCGGCTCAGACTATTTGAGGATGGTTGAGAGCCTGCTAACCTGTTAACCTTCACTTATGCCACAGGAAATACAACTGGTTTATTTCACTTGGAAAGAGCAAAGACCTGAACACATTGCACAATCTTTTGAAAGCGCGTAAACGTTCGTGCAGAAATCCGCCGTACAAATCCTTTACAGTGTTCAAATTGCAAAATAGTTTGTAATTTGAACACTGTAAAGGATTTATATGGCGGATTTCGGCGGATTTCTGCACGAGCGTTTACGCTCTTTCAAAAAATTGTGCAATGTGAATGCAGCCTAATGGATAGGATATAGTTTCGTTGATTATCGCCAGTCTTCTTTACTAATGTCCTTTTTTAGTGAAGGAAGGGCCATTGCTCTGGGGAGAGTTCACAAAGGCACTTTTTTGCGTTCAGAAAAACCAAGTTTCTCAAATTATGAAAGGTTGCGATCACGCAGGGGAGCAGGTAAACATTGAAGAGGGAGTTGTCAGAATATCAGACATTCCTAATGAACGGGTGAGGTTATACCTAACAACTGCTATTCTTGCTAAGCTATCGGAAGATTTGAAATAAATTTCATCAATTGCAACACAGAACAATGGAAAACATCACGAGGATAACTGGTATTCTACCCTGATACAAAATTAACTCGTCCTCAAATTGCATACTTATCCGAATGAGAAGGCTTTCTTTCAGAAGAAAAGGAAGACTGCTGTCTTTACAACATTATAACAAATGCTGCTCTTCCATAAGTTTATCATGAGAGGCTTCTGAAATGTGAAGCAACTGGTGAATGTCTTGACAAGGCGTTTCTTGGAGAAGGACTTTCACCGAATCCAAAGGAAGAGTATCTAGGCACCTATAGGACGAGCTTCCATAAGAGTTAACAGCTGCAAACAAAGTCATCGAAATTGCAGAGGAAGAAAAGAACCAGGTCCTTGGAGAACATATAGATCTATTCAATAGAAAAGAAATAACTACCAGAAGCGAAAGGCACATCGATATGAAAGATGTGATCGGCAACAAATTCCGTGTAACTGTAAGAAGTCTCAAATGATAGTTTGTTGATACCGGGTCATTAGGGAAAATCAAAATTTATGTGCTTACAGAATTCATCTCAATGATCAAAAGGCCCTTCACGTGCGAGAATTGATGCAATGGTGATTCTGCAAATGATCGACACATCTTCAGAAACTAGCAACGGACAAGGTTTTTGCTGATGCTTTCACAATAAAACTTATTCAGAAGCGAGGAAAAACACCGATTTTCGATTCGATTTTGACATGTACGAGAAACATTCGCCTAAAGAAATGACAAAGAACCATTGACGAGGAAAGATCACTCAACTATTTATAAGATTTACGAAAGCACTGGGATTAAAGTTCCTCTTCAGAAATTTCTCGAACGCGACCAAACAGTGACAAACTTGGCATCATAATAGTAAAGATGTTAAGGCAGCACTTATGCCAGAACAATGTTCCATTTTTAATGTCAGCTGACAGAGAAACACATGGAACTTTTGATGACCTTCCTGCACGAAGAGGCGAATACATTGATGGTAATTTTTCTAGCAATGCTATTGACATAAATCCTGGCATGCAAGTAGTAGATTATTATCCTCATACCGATCCGCTTATGTGCTTACGCGCCTGCCCTTTCCGCAAGATCTCATATCTACCTTGCAATCAACAGTTTTTTCAAGTAAGAGATTTTCACAATACCATTTCACTCAATAGATATCTAGCCCTGGCAGAGTTTCATGCATGTACTGGTTGTTATGTGACAGGAAAGCTTCGTGGGAAGGATCTTGGTGGAGACTATTCATTGATGCCGAAAATGATGTCATCTCTACGTTTACTTCACTTGGTCTTGACGACTTAAGGGAAGACAACATACGTACGTAGGAGAAATTTGCATGCCAAAGTCTTCTGCGATGCAAAATCAAGAGTTAATAGCCTTGCTGAAGCCAGATGGAGTCTTTTTTACAGATCATCCGATGCTTGCAGGATGCTTCAACTCTTCTGCCCACAATGACCATATAAGAAGAATCAATTATGCTGCTGCCGTATGGATCCTCATGAAGCAGGTCAAAGTTTGCCGAGCATCGAAGACTTGTTGGCAAAAAGCAAACGCAACAAGCACATTAACTGCAAAGCCAGTTCAAGCTCAGGAGCCCAAAAGAAATATTAGAGTTGGCCAAATGTGGCTGCAAAGGCAAATATGAAATATGCAAATGTTCCTGCGACAGTAAGAGACTGTCTTGCATAGAACTGTTTGCACTGAATGCGAGAATGCGGAGTTTAGCACTAAAATGCATATCAAAAAAGAAAGAAGACGGAATTGATGATCAAACTTGTGACTACTGAGCTTTTAATGCTCATTTTTTCTTATAAATTCATAACGATTAAAAGAACTTTTTGTTAAAGTTCGTATCTGTTACTTTCTTATCAACCTGGTGTCATTGTGACGTCACGTTACCACAAGTATTTTTAATAAGCTGCAAATATTCTTATCTGGAATCATTAAGATAAATATTCTATCACTTTTGGAGCTTAAAATGCATCATGGTTCTTCGAAAACTTGCCTTGCCTTCATTTGCATAGGGAAAACTACGGTGCATGACGTCGTACCTAAGACCTATGGCGTCATGATGACGTCATTAAAAATTTGACCTGGAGACATCGATTTTTGAATTCTACGAGAACTTCTGGTCTAGAACATGGTGGAATGGAAGAATTAACAGAATGTGAGAACGGAATCCGTATTCTTGACAATAGGACCCGGACTATATAGTACCACACGCAACGAATATATTTTTATTGAATTACACTTGAATCAAGCGTGTCGTTTCTACTGACTCTGGATGCCTTCAATCAAGCGCTCAACATTTTTTGACTTGATTTTAACGAGTATACGCTCGAAACAAGGGCGCCGGAGGCACGGGGGCAGCGGGGGCAGCTGCCCCCGTTGCCCTGATGGTGCGGGGGCAGCACGGGGGCAGGAAGTACCCTTTTCAAACAAACCTTTCTCGTATATCCGCTACATCTGCAACTTTTGACCTGTAGAGCTTCTGCAAATGCCATCCGCCTCTGTCAAAAGATGGTTTTCGGGGTACTTTTTTTAAAAACAAGTAGAAAGAGTTCATGAGTACTCGGCAGATTGGTAGGATCTGAACTTTCCCGAGAAATGCTGGAAAGTTACTGGGAAAGTTGTGTGTCATTTCTCCTATTTGCAGTGCCTTTTTTGATTGGCTGCCCCCGCCGCTTCGTCTTCCTTCCGGCGCCTCTGGCTCGAAACGTCGTGTTTTTGAACGTCTACGCTACTGTTAGTACTTACATCAGGGCAGGTTTATTTATTTATTTGTATATTTATGACATTATAAACGACGTTTATTTGCGTTTATTTATTTATGACATTATGGTTTAAAGCAGGGTAGGTTCCAGATACTTGGAATGATGTGATGTCGTCTGTTTCCCCCAGCTTTTACATCAAACTATTTGTCATTGTAGTGGTATTCCAGAAGGCACTCGTTGAAAGGGAGATCAATGAGATAATCCGGGGGGTACATGTTCAAAGAAAAGTTAATGTTAAAGCTGCTGATGAAAACAATGCAGGGAAGAATGAGATGGCTGCTAAATCAATTGATGAAGAGGATGTTTGTCCAATTTGCCAAGAGGAGTTCCTGGGATGTAAAGAACCCCTCACGCATTGTAGGTATGTGCTGTTTCTATGGATCTACTGCTTATAGGCAGTGGCGGCACCATGGGGGAGTGGGGGACTTGTCCCTCCAGATCCCAAAAGTTGGCAAAAATTGTCAAAGAAAGATGGCATAAAATTAGTTGGGTATACCTTTAGGTGGAAAAATTACGTCGAAATTCCCCCCCCCCCCCCGCATCACTTGTTTCGGATTTTTCAGAGCTGGTACTGCCACTGCTTATAGGCTGTTCAAGTGACTGTGAAACTTTTGATAAAGATGGTTTTCACTGGCAACAAACGTCGTGCGACACAACGAACGCTGCATGAAAAATGTCAAGAGAATGTTGTCACAAGAAAGTAGGATTGATTCCAACTACAGTTCAGCAGCAAAAGTTCACTCTGCGGATTAAAATTGTTTCCGCATATAGCTTATATTCATCCTTTTTGGCATCGCATGACGTTTCGTCTAGTGGGAAATTTTCACGGATGAAAAATCGAACGGTTTTGCATGTGAGCAATTTTTGCATTGTTGCAAATCTCATCCGACATCTAATGTGAGATAGACTTTGCGGTAGATTCAACTGTTCGCAGTTCGACCAAATTTTGCTGAAATTTTTCTGTAATTGATGGAGAGGTCTACTTATATTCAAAGCTTTCAGTTTGTCCTGTGTTTCATTGCTTATACCCCGATCACATTGCAGATCAGGCCGGCTTTAGAACATAGAACTGTGAACAAATCTGTTTTGATGAATAGGCGGTCTGTTTAGATTCTGCATTTGATTTGCCATCGTTATCCAGCATGGTGGTGCAGAGGTTGTAGTTTCCTCCTTTCCGTGGCATTCTACTCCTACTGGCAAGAAGATTGCTTATGTTAGGTAATGAAAACGATGAAAGATGCATTTTGTTGATGTCTTAGATGCTATGCTAGACACATTTCTTCAAAGAGTATCTTTATGGATTTTGGTGGACGATACCAAAAGCTTGCTGTGTAATAAGTGATATGTGATATGATACAATTTTTTGCGCATGAAACAAAAATTACCTTCTGTTGAAGTATAGAATAAAGTTTATTCGTAGAGTCTTCATTGAAACTAACTTAAGATGCTGTTCTTCCAAGGGGTCGTGTTTCTAAATCAAGTTGGTGTTTTCAGTCAGCTCTTCAACTACTCCTTTAGTGCTTTTTAAAGCGATAAATAGTCGGGAGTTCTCCAATAGCAACTGGAATGTCGTTTCAGACTTTCATAGCAGAATATCGATAACTGTTTTGTGCATGCTGTGTTTTTAATCTAGGAGTCTGAAAATCTCTTCATTGCCTTGTTACATAGTTTGACTGCGAGGATCTTTACTGAAATTTATCCCATAGGCTTTCAGGGCTTAATTTGTTTCTCATCTTAATATTTCATGAACTATCTGTCAACTCTAATTATATTTTCAACGCTCCGCCAGTCACATGACCAGTTATCCTTATATATGGCATTTTCCACTATTGATCGGGCCCTGTCCTGTAAACGTTGGAGGGTATCAAGTTTTGGTTGTGGAAGACTGCCCTGAATTTCCTTTGCATAACGTGGATTGTTCTCGACAATCGCGTAATAGACACTAAACAGCTCTCTTTGAGGAATTGCATTTTTTAATTTCATTGGTGATTTAAGTCCACCACATATTTTACCCTTCACTGAATTGTAATGCTCAACAGCTATTTCGTCTTTGTCACGCGTTTGATAACTGAGTCATTTAACATTAGTGCATTCGAAATATTCAACTTGTTTACTTTACGAGAATTGCCTAAGTAAGCCAAGGCAAGTTGCTTGAGCGATTTTACTGAATGTTTTCTTTCACAGAAGGAACAAAGCAAGCTGTGCCATTTGAGCTTTTGCTAGCAAATGAAAGAACCCTTAGAATAAGGTTATCATCTTTTGAAGGTATGGCTGTGGAAACAACATACACATAAAGTGCATGAAAGTTTGGGCACAACATCGCAAATCAGATGGAGATAGCATGATTAAATGTCCACTTTGCAGGAGTGACTTTGGCACATTTCAGGTGAGAGGAAGGCATATATCATTGTTTTTAGGCAAATGGTTTAGACTTGAAAATTTAGTTCCTCTTGTTGAAAGAACTGACTTAAATCATTCCCTTTCTGTTTCTTTATCTGTTTCCAATCTTTGTCCGTAAGGCCACGCTGGAAGCATTGCTTGACAGACTCATTTTACTTATTTGTGACGAGCAGGAGTTTCTGTAAACTAATTCGAAATGTTGCTCAACAAATTCAGCTAAAATTGGCTTTGCGGGCAATTTTTGAGATCTGGCTTCTCTTAGACACAATGCTTCGCGAGCATATCTGAAGCGTATCATGGCCTAGTCTAATACTTTACAACATTACAACTGGATTCGATTAAATACGATGTTGGTACGTCTTCTCTGAAATGACCCTGAAGATGATGTTCGTCATGGTCATAATGTTACATATCTGAAGCGTTTAGCAAGGCGTAATTTACAGAAGGAATTTGATCTATCTAAATTATTGGTGAATGGTCTGCATTCATGAATATGTATTATGTGCATACTAACTGGTTTTGTTGTTGTGCAGGAAAATATAAAGCCCGAGGTCTTAAAAGTACAGACCGAGCTTGCGAGGTCTGTGCATTAAGACCGAGGGCTTTATATTTTCCTGTACAACACAAAACCGGTTAGTATGAGTTTTATTACCTGACATCTTCTAATCTTGACTCGCATTTCATCAAACATATTTTGTTACAGTCATGTCGTTTGAGTTCACTACAAATCTCACAGGCCTAGGCCTAAAGCAGTTGCCGTGGCGACAAAAACGCGTCCTTGTATCGTATTATACAAGGCTACGGGAAACCCGCGGGAAATGTGCGACTAACCAATAGGAATGGCGGGATTCTGTATTGCCTCGTTTTTGAAACTTCAGTCAGGTAATAAGCACGTATATAAACACGCTTCCTACGTCTGCCTTACCTGGTGTGTAATTTTGAGGTGTATTTCTTACTTCAAAACCCTTATTTAGGAAATTATCCAAGAGTTTCATAAACTTTCAAGCAAACAACGAAGGAAGATTGAAACAGCTGATGTTCATATTGGAGCAACATGTCAACATTGCCGATTCTCGCCAATTCAAGGCAAATGTTACAGGTTTGATAATTCACTTTTGAATCTTCCTATGTTGGAAGGGTGATAAAGACAAGGTTCCGCTTCTATTTGAGAATTTTGAACATGATATGGTGTACGTGCTCCTCCTGGAAGGGCGTAATTTCTATAATTTGTGATGCAGAGAAGTGCCATTATGTATTCGCACTACCAAATCAAACCAGCTAAAACCAAACCGGGTGGTCAGTTATTGTCCTCAAATGTTGCGTTCTGATTGGTCAATCCACTAAATCGAAGTCATTTGATTGGTGGAAGTTAACCTGGCTCACATGAAGCTGGTTTAATAGTGTCAGTGTGAATGGGATATTAGATTACGCGTTGGAAATTTCTTCTTTCGCCGCACTTCGTTGAATGTGCAAGGGCTTCTTAGGGCCTGTTTATATGAGGAAAAGCTTCTCACCTGCCAGTCCCGTGGCTGTGAGATGAGATTTCACCTTCCCATAAAATCCTTTGTATTTTCATTTCGCGTTTACATGACGAAGGCAACACCACCGGTATAGTGAAATCCCACGTCACCAGAGGTGGAGTCTCACCTGGTTGAGGTGAAATTTTTCCATATAAATGAAACACCGCCGGTATGGCGAGGCGAATTGAAATTAATTCACTGACTTTTATTAGTCAGCTCGTTCTGATTTTATGGAGTAGAGACTACTTCACCTCGCCTCTCAGCCCCGGGGCTGACAGGTGAGGTGTTTTTCCTTATATACACAGGGCCTTAGATACACAAGATGAATTCCATCTTGCAGAAGGATAATAGACCTTTTCGCAATTTAGGGAAAGAGACCGAGGAGAGCGCGGCCCATTCTGACAGCCTTGCCAGCAGTAGGAATCGGGGAATGCCCTCCGTTTCGGTGATAAACGTTTGGCTTGCGTCTATTATTATTATTATTATTATTATTATTATTATTATTATTATTATTATTATTATTATTATTATTATTATTATTATTATTATTATTATTATTATTATTATTATTATTATTATTATTATTATTATTATTATTATTATTATTATTAACACTTTATTTACAATGTTGGCATAAAAAAGGTATCAAATAGCTACACATGCATAAAAAATATTTACAAGTATAGCTAATAAAAGCCAACTAATTCAAATAGTAAAAACAAAATGGATGAAAGTATCAAACCTAAAACCTATATAAAACCTAAAAGTGGTATAAAATTTCGGCAGAGCCTACATTGGCATTGGCACTCATTTCCTTTCCAAGCTTTGATTTTGGTCTTAAATTCAATCAAGTTAGTTGAGTGTCTAATTGAAACTGGAAGTGTACACCATAACTGTGGACCCCTATATCGAATAGTTTCTGAGCCATACATTACTGATCTCGCTCTTGGTAAGTTAAAACTCGATCGCAGCTTTCTGCAAACTCGCCTATTCTCGATTTATTTGCACCTTTCAAGGGTTGCATGATACTTGCTTGGTATGGTAAGTCTTTCCTTTAGTTTATCTAGGCGTCTTGCCATCCTTCTATCCATTTGTCAGTTTATCTTGAGGCACAGTATTGCTTCTGTCCACTCAAGTTTGAAGTTAGACCTGTTGATCGGTTGGGCCTAAACTTGTGACCCTTCAAAGCTGAGGACACATCCCTGCAATAAAGTGGCTCAAAATACATCCATCGATGGATGAAGGGATGACCAGATAGCCAAATAAACCAGGGAAAACACTTACCGGTCCAAAAAACTATTGTGTGACTCTTGAAAGGTGGAAATAAATCGAAAACCACTTCCCTTATTTCCTGTTGTTGCCATGGCTGTCAAAATGGGCCGCACTCTCCCTAGTCTCTTTCTCCAAATTGCGAAAAGGTCTATTTGTAACCCACCAGAGGTAGGAACAGTATCAGAAAGTTTCAAAAACAAAATGGAAATATGAAACTGGTACTTAACTGTTAAAATTTGAAATAACAATTGAATGAAAGAAGTTGCTTCTCCAGAGGAACTCGTTTCATTTGCCATACTCTTTTTATGAGTATATTGAATGGTTTGTCATTCAAGTTTAACGGTAGAAGTCATAGAAAAACAATAATCTTTAACCTCTCAAGTTTCATATTATTTCACCAATTTGTGGTATCGATAATTGATGCAAAAGATTTTTGATAAATGGCTATCGTGCCGTTTGAATTATTATTCTCTGTAAATTTGCCAAGTGTAGGTAAAAGAAACTTTTGGTTCAGTATATCTATTAAGAGTCACCCGCTAAAGAAATAGAAGAAATATAGCCTTTGTAGTTTACTCCTTGCAGAATTTGGAACAAAATGTTAAACCATGAACCTAGGTACCCAGAATGGAAAGAACTTTTCCACCTCTAGGTAGAAACCATTTTCTGATCAGAATGAGAATGGTAAGAGAAAGGAAGGGTAAGAATTTGTCAAGGTTGGGAGTGGCTTGACAAATTTGTGATACAGGGGCATGCCAATTGTTTCAAGTTACAAGTTGGGCAATGTTGCGATTCTAATAGTACTTTCTTATTAATCTTATTATTGTTCAGAATGGGAATAAAGAAAAGTGTAAAAATCTCACGAAAAGTTTTACATCAAATCATGTACTGGTATTCTTGCATTGGTTGAATTCACCATGCAATACAAAATTAAGACATTTTTCATTCCAGAAGTAGAAGAAGGTATCAATCCGGAAGTAACATTTTTGCATCTTTTTGTCTTATTTTTGCAGTCTTTTTGTGCAAAGTAAACCTAAATGTATTCCATTCGTTTTGTACCATGTTTTTGTATATATCAGAATAATTTACCAGAAATTTCAATTTCATAAGTTACAGAATTACTAGAAATCACACAAATTTCACTGTTAAACCAATATCTAAATTTGACTCATTCCATAGTTACGCCATTTTGGCTAACTTTTTTGACGACATTGCTTGGTAATATTTACCACCTCAAGGGAATTTTTCCTTTGCTACACTTCATTGGGTGTGCGAAGGCTTTTGCACACTCATCTAGACACCGAAGATGAATTCCGTCATTGTACCAACAGAATTTTTTAAAGGAATCACCTGATCGATTAATGTTTGTTTGTCGTATAGATGCGTTGTGTGTCTGGACTTTCATTTGTGTCAAGAATGTTTTGGAAAAGATATTCATGCGAAACATTCCTTCCAATTCAGAAAGGTATGTCTCATTGCTACAAAATTGTTTCCTATTATCAAGTAAATCTAGAGATAATCTGGATTGTAAATAGAAAATTATTTCAGAAAGACGTCAACGTAATTGGGTATGAAGCCTGAAGGTAACTCAGGATTAATTTCCTTTGAGATAACCTCCTTGCTCGATATAGTTTCACCATGATAAAGTCCCAGTTGTCTGTTGTTTGGCGACAAGCTGTTTACACCCCCCCCCCTCCGTTACCGAGAAAAAGCAGTTTTCCAAGAGCTGCTAACCCTTAACCATTTTTCCGTGTGTAGGCAAAAATGATGTTGTTTAACACTAAAATGCAGTACGGATCCTTTTCCGCTGCAGTGTATAAATTTTGACGTCGATGGCTGCATATGCCAAGAGTTCCTTTCATTGAGGATTGATGTCAAGCCCCGTATACAAGTTGAAAATTCGATTACATTCGTGAAAATAACGTGCTTTTCTTCCTCCTCTTCTTTCGAGGGAGACCTTAGGTTTTAATACTGCGCAGATATAGACGAACTAGCATCGAAAAACAATATGATTCTCCGTAGTTTTGGTCATACTTTTGTTTTGTAGGCTATTGATCATAAATGTCATCTCCCATTGGAGTGACTTGATAATTGGCTGTGCATACAAATCAAATCTTTCAATAGGGCACAGGGAGACCCCCAAATCGATTCTACCGGCCTCACTCCATATTTTGCACTTTGCATTTGGTTAAAATCTCGTCAGGGATCGGCGTTACATTGAATTTCATTCCTTCGAAATCTGGCCTATGTTCAAGAAACTTTCAGGAACGCTACGAATAAGTTCCCAAAAAGTTGTCTCTAAAGCCTTATTTTCAGTCATGTGATCGGAATACGGCGATGTCATTGGCTGTTAAGCGTGAAGTTGGAAGATTTGTGGATCTCTATGTGCCCTGTTGAAAGATTTGACTTTGTATGCTTGCTCGAAACGTCGTGCTAAATTAGATCCGTATTGAAGCGCTTGTATTTTGCTTGATTTGACTTTGTTTATCTATGTACAACTGCACTACATGCAAGCAGAAGCATTTTTTTTGTCTAGTTACAGTAGTTACAGTAGTAGTATAAAAATGAGACTGCGTTCACACGATGCCGGCACATTTCGAAAACGGTGAAAAATGTGACGGCTGCAAAATTTGAGCTAGCGTTTACACGATGCCGGAACAATTTGAAAACGAAAGGAAATTAGATGGCAAAGACTCGTTGCAAGGCTTTGATGCCAAAGAAGTGTGCCTACACCCTAAGAATCTATCAGTATCGTTCCAAAAGCGGCTAAAAATGTTCTGTTTTCGTCATTTTCAAGTGTTTACACGATGCAGTTTCCCAAATGTGCCGATTAGAGTTCCGTTTTCAAAATCTACCGTTTTCAAAATCTGCCGGCATAAAATGTGCCGTTTTCGTGTGAACGGGAGGCCTATCCGTCGACTTTTTCACTGTTTTCAAAATGTGCCGGCATCGTGTGAACGTAGTCTGAATCTCCAGCGTATCTAATTGTCAAAGGAGAGAAGTGAACCGCTTGGGATTCTTCATTTTTCATTTTTCGTCGAACATTCCCTTTATCATAATCAAGATATCAAAACTTGCCAGTAACTGATAGTGGCGAAGTATCTGAAGTTCGAAAATATAACATTTTTCACTGCCACTGCAAACCCAGAGTTGATACACTGTCCCAATTTATAACGACAACAACAAAAATATGTTTGAGAACTGAATTGAATTGTTATTACCAAAATATTTATGTTCTTGCACAACAACAGCGCAACGTCCTCTTGAGGGATCGTACTGTAAAAATAGATTGGCGTGAAAACATTGGAACGAGTGGAGTAAGTCTTCAACAAACCACTCTTCTGTCTTCCGTAGAATACAAACCAAAGATGGAGACCAGCACCACGAAACCAGAACGCTAATATGGTGATAGGAATAGCTGAAAATTCGCAAGACGGACACAGGCAAATTTCTCAAGTGGCTGATTTAAGTGGACGAATGCCCTCTGAAAAGTTGCGTGAAGATTCAGACGAAATAAAAAGACATATGCAATGCCAGATTTGTTGTGCGTCATTCCAAAACTCGGATACTGTACGAAGGCTGGCTTGTAAACATGTAGTGAGAATCTTTTCTTTCATTATTATGGATAGAATATTTTGTATCTTCTCCTAGGGATTTCCCTTTTATTTGCTCAAAGATGCTGCTCTTTTCCGTCCCGTAAATAACAAGGCTGTGCATGCGCTGAAGTGACCTTACATTGACTGTTCATTTAAATGTTAAAGTCTGCCTAACAGTTGATTTCATGTGAGATTTTATGATAATGCAAAATGACGAGTGCAAATTGTTGTGATTGCTCTCCTCAAACGAGGCATCATACTTCTCTTTCCGAGTAGTAAGACTATGGTATAACCATCTCGCCGAGGTAGAGGTGGCATCCTCCCTAAATAATTTGGGAAAAACCTGCTTAGGTTGAACTTTCGTTTCTGTCGTAAACATTGTATAACGCTAAATAGGTTTTTAATATTATGGCTTTTTATAGTGTAGTGTTTTAATTGATAGATATCATTAAGTTTTTATTGAAGGTCTCCTTGAAAAACAGCTTCTGCTGAAGGGAAACGCTTCTTAAAAGATTGAAATATAAAATATGAAATTTGAAATATTTTTTTCAGACTCTATATTTCATCTGTCTTCGACAGCTGTTGTCGACAGCTTTCTTATCTTTCTTTGCCTTGTCGAAAATTGCCCCACCTTCGCTGAAGATCGTTCTACTTTGTTGGGTGTTCATTTAGAAAGTCTTAAAATCACCAACATCTTTGTGAATATTGCTTGCTGTTTCATCTTCAAGGAATCGTAGTCCCGTCCCATACAATCTCATTGTTTGCGTTTTATTCTGTTTGGGAACCTTGCATATGATTCACTGAAACTGTTCACTCTGAAAGAACTGCAAAATGACGATAAAACTTCTAATAAACGCATTTGTTTTTAGAGATTCGAAGTCCATTCTGGCCACGGAAAAAGAGACAAACCATCACTGCATTTCATTGAATATCAACACTCTACAATTTTCGATGCATAATTCGGACCGTTTACAAGAACTTTAGGCCTGCAACTACATATTCTTTTGTGACTCGTGATACCTTGCGCCTGTTTGTACTCTTCACATCTATTTTCAGTTTCACAAGTTTTGCATCGATGATTGGATGTCACGAGGAAGCAATGTTTGTCCCTTAGATGGTCAGAAGTTGGCTGGAAGGAGTAACAGAATGTTACAAGAACGGGATACATCAATGAACATGAAAGGGTCTTCAACTGTGGAAGAAAACGCAGATCTAACAATCCTTGGGATAAATTCAGTTCATGGAATGGTAATTAAACCTCCCTGTGCACCAACACAGAGTCGCCGGAGGAGCAGGCACTCGGTTTCAAGCGTTGCAGGGAATACAGCTGATCTGAATGATTTAATAGTAAATGGATCATCTCAAAGGTATTTCAATAACATAATTGCCATAAAAGCTCTATTCAGCCCCTCTTTGTAATAAAGTCTTCTCTGAGCCAAAATTTTAAATAATCCCCCTCTCTATGAAGCCCCCCCTCCGCTCATATCAAATTCTAGAAAATACTAGAGATTTCCATGTATTTATCTGAACAGACCAACATGTTAATTTTGATAAGATTTGGGATAAAAACTGTATCAATTTATGTATTTGACTCGTAAAATTGTATGTTAAATCTGCAAAACATGGTTAAAAGAGCTGAACAGCTATCTTATATATCCTCGTCATTTGATTTTGTGAATGAGCCCCCCTCTCTAATAAGCCCCCTGTCTTTAGGCCCCATCAGGAGATCAGGAGTGTCCAAAATTAAACAAGCTCCCACGGAGCCTTATAGAGCTTTTCGGTAATCGAACCCTTCTCTTTTTTATCATTGTATGATGGCTGAAGTAGTTATCTCCCAGGAGGACACTCACAGCACATACACATACGGGGAAGGTAAGACCAAGAGCTTTTCAGGCAAAGCAAAATTATCAGTTCAACCTCATTGCAACCCGAAAATATCAGATCATTTTATTCTTAGATGCCCGTACATGAACATAAAGTATCATCGATGCCATGATTACCATGACCATAATTTTAGTTTATTTTGATCAAAAATATCAGTTTTAGCAATATTGTGACCCTGAATTATTGGAAATATGACGAGTGTCCCTGGTTGGAGACATCTTTTTTATCTAATTAAGCTTGCTACCCATTGTGCGACAAGCATGACTGTTTAGAAAAATCATCATCGCCTCAAGTCTACTACCCATGAGTTGCATTACAGTTTGCTTTCAAATGCCTTTGTTTTACAGGGTTGTCAGCCTCGTGATCAAAACAGGTTGAACAAAACAGACGAAAAAATAAACAGGAGAAAAAGAGCCATTAAGATGCTCTCGCTATACTTTCACCGTATATCATTTATGCACGGAGTACTACAAAGCCCCGCTTCAAGACTAGGCAACTACATTACGACAGAGTCTAAATCTTTACTATTCCTTGGAGGAAATACCTATGATCTGAATACTTGTGTTTATATCTTTGTGGTTAAGGAGTTAGCGAGTCTCTTAGATACTCTATACACCGCGTTCTAACGGAATACCAACTGATCCAAGAGTACTGTAAGGGGAGTGAGGCCTTTCTTCGTAGTTTGTACCATTCAAACTGAAGTTGTCTCTGTGGCTATATCTGTCTCTCTCTGTTTTGCAGCAGCCTTTCTTTGACGATAAAATTTGATTTTATTGAAGCATTCCTTCACGACAGATCTCTGCTCACCAAAAGTAAGGTAAATAAACAATCCTTGGAAGGATATGATGACATTGAAAGTGATATACAACGGAATGCTTCCAATGAAGCCATTTATGAACCCGATCAACCAACCAAATCCAAACAGAATAGACAATTTCAGGACGAGTGATGTGATGATGATCTTCTTGCGAGATGAGACTCTGCTGTTTCCAGTTGAGAGAACTTTGTTGCTTTCTTTTTGTTTAGAACGAAGCTTGTGGATTGTCAACGTAGTAAGAATGACACTTGCCACCAATATTATCATGATAGGGAGTACAAAGGCGAATAGATTGGGCCAGAATTTGGCAATGAAACATCTTCCTTGGCCTCCATATCCAGAAAAATCTTCACTTGGTATTCCTATTGCTACACAAACCATTATGATAATGGAACTAACGACCGCCACAACAACAGAATAGTTTTTAAACCGTTTGTTTTTGGCGTGACGTGTTATAGGCTTCATACTTTTGAACGTTGTGTACAAATCGAAAGAAATGGCTGCAATCCACATGAAACTTAGCAGAAGAGACCAATGTAAGAAGACTGCACCCCATTTGCAAAACATAGGAATCTCTTGAAAGAAGACCATATTCAGCTGAAGCAAATGAGCCAAGAGAAGTGACATTGAGAGACAAACAACTTTTCTGTCCATTAAGGTGAAATCTGGTTTCAACGAGAAATATGTAGCAATCAAGAGAAAAAGACTGAAGGCACTGCATGAATGGCCCGATATGTTGATGACTTTGATTGTCCGAAGCCATGCAGGATACGTGAATGAAAGTGTTGTGAAGTTGAAGCGATTTCTGAAAGAAACTGATTTGTTTGTGGAGAGTCCACGACATGAAGTTGGTGTTGAGGAGCTGTTGCATTTGTCGTTGTTGATTAAATGATAGTTGGCAGAATTCTTTGAAATTGCTGTTATTTTCATGGTACTGTTTATCTTTCCGATAGTTTCAGATTTTATTTTTGGCGATTGTGTCTGAAGATGAGCCGTAGCCTGAGATGCATCAACACCTTGAGCTTTAGGTTGTGTCGATAGCCATCGATGAGACTGACCTGCAGCTGTTGTCGAAAAGGTCGTTGTTCCTCCAGTTTTTGGTTGAGTTGTTGCAGGTTTGGGTGGTGGCTCTGTGTGATGCATCGTTGAAATCGTTCTTGGGAGATGGATATCTTGCTTTGGAGGGTGGGTTGGAGGCAACATACAAGTCTGACTGCTTTTCTCAAAAAGTCCACCCGCCTTACGGCAACGACGTTCGTATGAATTACTGACGGTCTTTGCTATTATATTTATTGCAAGAAAGTAAAAGTTAGCAACAGGTTGATAAGGTGGTAATGTTGTTGAAGATAGTGGTGAAGGTGATGTAATTGGGGGTAGATCTGTCGTAATTTGGAGTGTTGGCATCAACGTTGTTTGTGGAGGGCGTTGTTCTCTGTTCGGTACTGCTGGAGACCACGGTTGTTGTGACTGAGGTGGTGCTTGTGTAGTAGGCGCTGGTGGAGACCACGGTTGGTGTGACAGAGGTCGTTCTTGGGTGGTGGGCACTGGTGGAGATGGCGGTGGCTGTGACTGAGGTGGTGCTTGTGTGGTAGGCACTGCTGGAAACGAAGATGTCTGAGACTGAGGTGGTGCTTTTGTGGTGGGCACAGGTGGAGACGAAGATGTCCGAGACTGAGGTAGTGCTTGTGTTGTAGGCACTGGTGGAAATGACGATGTCTGTGACTGAGGTGGTGCTTGTGTGGTAGGCACAGGTGGAGACGAAGATGTCTGAAACTGAGGTGGTGCTTGTGTGGTAGGCACAGGTGGAAACGAAGATCTCTGTGATTGAGGTAGTGCTTGTGTGGCGGGCACAGGTGGAAACGAAGATCTCTGTGATTGAGGTGGTGCTTTTGTGGTGGGCACAGGTGGAGACGAAGATGTCTGAAACTGAGGTGGTGCTTGTGTTGTAGGCACTGGTGGAAATGACGATGTCTGTGACTGAGATGGTGCTTGTGTGGTAGGCACAGGTGGAAACGAAGATCTCTGTGATTGAGATGGTGCTTGTGTGGTAGGCACAGGTGGAGACGAAGATGTCTGAAACTGAGATGGTGCTTGTGTGGTAGGCACAGGTGGAAACGAAGATCTCTGTGATTGAGGTGGTGCTTGTGTGGTAGGCACAGGTGGAGACGAAGATCTCTGTGACTGAGGTGGTGCTTGTGTGGTTGGCACTGGTGGAAATGACGATGTCTGTGACTGAGGTGGTGCTTGTGTGGTAGGCACAGGTGGAGACGAAGATGTCTGTGACTGAGGTGGTGCTTGTGTGGTAGGCACTGGTGGAAATGACGATGTCTGTGACTGAGGTGGTGCTTGTGTGGTAGGCACAGGTGGAGACGAAGATGTCTGTGACTGAGGTGGTGCTTGTGTGGTAGGCACAGGTGGAAACGAAGATATCTGTGACTGAGGTGGTGCTTGTGTGGTAGGCACTGGTGGAAATGACGATGTCTGTGACTGAGGTGGTGCTTGTGTGGTAGGCACAGGTGGAGACGAAGATGTCTGTGACTGAGGTGGTGCTTGTGTGGTAGGCACAGGTGGAAATGAAGATCTCTGTGATTTAGGTGGTGCTTGTGTGGTGGGCACAGGTGGAAATGAAGATCTCTGTGATTGGGGTGGTGCTTGTGTGGTAGGCACAGGTGGAGACGAAGATGTCTGAAACTGAGGTGGTGCTTGTGTGGTGGGCACAGGTGGAGACGAAGATGTCTGTGATTGGGGTGGTGCTTGTGTGGTAGGCACTGCTTGGGATGAAGGTGTGTGTGGGCGGGAGGAGGAAGATATCTTTGAAATCATTGTCGTAGTAACATCTTCTGGACTGAAGTTGTCAATGTCTCTTTTAGATCTCAAACGTCTTACCTTGATATTGTAGCACCCCCTCCAGTTATCACTTTGGGCAATTGATGGATCACTGCTGCCTAGACAAGTTTCATTTTCGGGAAACATACTTGTATTGCATTGGCTGTCCACAAAATTCTGTTTAATTACGTCACAAGTTGGTTTGTCATTTGATAGGATTTGGTTTAAAATAATCATTGTAATATTCACAAGGTTAGGGTACATACCAAGGAGGTCTCTTCTAACTTCAGCTGTTTCTTTATTTAAAATGATATCAAGATCATTTTCAACATCACTGATATTGTTAGCCGCAGTATTCTGTACCAAGCAACATTCGGCTAGCAAAATCTGAAGCCAGATTATTGCAAAGTACCTTTTTTTGTTAGCAACCATTGTTACTTCACATATGTTCTGTGCTCTTTATAACATTACATCCAGTTATTTCAAGACTGAAGCCTAACTGATTGCTACTGCTGTACGGAATGACGCTAAACAACCATCGCGGCGAACTTTAATGCAAAATTAATGACAATTTACAATAGACCTAAACGTCGGGGGAATCATTTGACTGTCATTGGTACGGGGGTCTGCACTCCAAGTAGTAATTTTTGTCCAGCTTCAGAATTTTCCCTTTGATTACACTCAGGATTAGCAAAGGCTTCAAATCTTTGAAAAGCTGAGTGTAAAGCTGAGCGACCTATTTCTTTGAACTGAACGGCTGCAAAGAAACTTGAACTATTTTACAGTAAATCTACCGTTGGACTTTTCTGAAATCCTCAACATCTTCAGAAATACGGTGTTTTTCTTCTTTTTTAAGAATTCAAGAAAATTTTCGAAAATACTAAAGAATATTTGTAATCTCTAAATCTGTTGACGAAAGATCAAATAATTTTCAAGAAAACCATAGTTTATAGATGCCTACAATATGATATCAAGCAAAACTTTTTCACTCTTCTAGTTTGTGATTTAGAAATTTGATGACGTCACTTCATAAAATGAGCTGAAATATAAAATAGGCTGTAATTTTGACAATTATTCAAGATTTCTGAAAGTCCTACGGTGGAATCGTAGAAAAGTGGCTAAAGTTACTTTCAAGTCATTCAGTTGAAAGAAATAGGTCAATGAATTTTATATCCGCCTTTTTTCGTAGATTTAAAGATTTGGAACTTATGGTGTTAGGATTTGAAGCAAGAAAAGCACTCCTCCTCAGAGTAAGCTTTGTCTCCAAAAATGAGATTTGCTGTTTTATAGCTACTCTAAGAAAGAATCTGAATCGAACGATGTTTTGATGCAGTTTGAAGAATTTTCGAATGTACACAATAGCGATAGAACGTCTAACGCCACTCGATCGAACGCCTTGTATAAAAATGTATAAAAATAACGCTCAATCCAGGCTCTTTTGGAAAATAGCTAAAAGGTCTATTAAGATACACCTTGTAGCTTTTTTAATTCGATCTAACCTCAATCGAATCGACAAAATACAAGAAACTGGAGGTCAGTGTTCCGGCGCCCGTGGCCTGCCCGAAAGGCTGGTGATTGCCATTGAAATATTGAAATACAAATTTATAGGCCAGTACACCGTTTCATTAAGGTTGTGGAAAGAACTGATAGACAATCGGAAGAAGAAGTAGAAAGGCAAGGAGAAAATCAGAGGTAGTGGGTGAGTGGGTTGCTAAAGGGTTGTATGGTTTTTTCTTGCAGGTTACCTGAGCGGAGTGCCTGTCAAGCTTCTATTCAACTTGTGTACGTAACTACCGCATTACCCTCATGTGAAAATGCTTAGGCAAGGACATGGATGAATCTATTTGAATTGAACTCTCATGAGAAGTGTGGAACCACTTACATTCGGAAGTCAAGCTGGCATCCTCTTTCAAAGCCTTTGAAAACGCTTAAAAATAATATCTTTGTTTCTTCTTTATCATTAATTTATCATTGTAACGAGAATAGGGTTTTACTCTATAAAGCTTGATTTGCAAGGTTTTATGCAGGGCCCCCTGAAAAGCAGTCCTTCTTGACTGACGAGGAAACCGTGGGTAAAAGATTTGAAATGAATTGAAGCAAACTATGAAGAATAGTTCCATAACCTTTAGTTTTTGCTGATGTCAAGGTGCACAAAACCGAAAAAGTGGTGTGACGTATTATCATGAAATATGCATTCCTCCCGTAATCAACTCTGATTAAATGTTCAGACAATCAGCATTCAAATGATAGCTGGCTTGAGAAAGAATCCGCGAAAAGTGTACTACAAAACATGGAGAAAGTGCACGAGGAGAACGATGAAGTAACAACTCGCATCCTTCTTGACAACTTTTCTTGGAAAATTATGTTCCTACGATACTCGGAGTTTGAAAAATAAAGCGAAAACGATTTCCTAAAGAAGTGCACATCTAGCCAGCAAAATTTACCCCCCCCCCCCGCCCCCGAGAGCCTTAACAAGGAAGCCAACGCAGCTGTTTTGCAAGCTTGCCGAAGAAGATGCCAAAAGACTGCAAAACAACTAGGCAAATGCGTTGGAGGTTATTAAATTTTTAATCGCTGTGCGTTTTCTGTGCATATGAGGGACCCAGTTATTGGCACGGCAATGCTAGGCACTTGACGTCATCTCGCTCTACTCCATTAGTTTGATTCTAAATACTCTAATCTGCGAGAGAAAATCAATTATTTCCAGCTGTTAGAGTTTCAATATGAACTGGTATAAGTTCCAATAGCCAGATTAATGTTTATGGTGCTCTATTTAGCCTGAGCACAAACTCAAGCTTTTAACTTTTTTGTATTAATACTGTTGATATAACATTAGAAGCTATATTTTCCCTAAGTATGCCAAAATCTGGTTTTTTATTCTAAAACAAGTTCTTCATTGCAATAAAATTCGAACAAATGTTGATTTATGCCGTAAAAATTTCTTTTGCATAAGGTTTTCGGAAATTAAATCTCTACTCACCGATGTTATAAGACCATCATCGGCGATGAGTTACGACTTAATAAAAAAAACCAGGCTTTGAGGGGTCAGTGACCGTGTGGCTTATACAGTCTTCGTCAGGTGACTGAAGTTAAGTTCGGTCGAGTGAAGTCAAACTCCGGATGGATGACCTTGGAGGCCTGACCTCACAACTCACCTCGTTGTCCTTCGGAAGGGACGTTAAACTAGGGATCCTATGCCTGGATGCGGCATGCACAGTGGGCCTAAGTTAGCTTTTAGTAGCTAGAAATCCTGACAAGCCCACTCAAAACAAATCGAAAAAAAACAAAACAAACAAACAATCTGTTCGACCTCACGCCTCCAAAGATGTCCTGGCAATGGTTCCCAACAGTCATCAGTGTTCATGCCTGAGAAAAGAATTGATTGATTTATTGATTGATTGATTGATCAACTGATCACTAGCTGACAACAGTGAAACTCGTTCACTGCCGATCGGTTTCCCATATCAGTGTCTGATGTCTCAGTTCATCTGAGCAGCATGGGATTCTGAACGTTTCTTTGGTTGAAGGACTGGCTTTGACCAACGTTGCCTCCAAAACGATTTGTTGCATTAAAATTCAGAAGGGTGTTTCAAACTCATTTTTGTAGAGTATCGTGATAAGAAGTATCAGAAAATGAATTTGTGCCTATAATATCAATAGTGTTATCAAATGGATCATTTTGTGATTCCCCAGGATTTTAATAGACCTGCCAACGGAACTTGAAAATGTTACTCTGTGTTGTAATGGGGATGTCATTCATATCGCGCTGGTAAAGGGTCAGCAAGCTTGAATTTCATTTCATCGAGTTGTCTTTTGACTGTCCTCTGGACGTCGTCATTTTTCATTTCCACATCCTTTTCAATTACGTCATTCCAACTCTTCTTTGGTCTTCTTCTGTCTCTTCTTTCCTTCCACATTTTTGCTCCTTGGCTTGTTTTATTGCCTTTCGTTCTTTACTTTTGATCACATGTCCACACCATCTTAATCTTGTTTTATTATTTTCTCAAAATGCTCACAACCCCTAGCTTTCTTCTAATGTCAACACTTTGACCCTGTCCATCAGATTAACCCCTAAGAAGAATATTTGATATTCAAAATTTGTTCATCACGGTTACCGTTCTAAAGAAATTCCATATGTATTCAAGTTAAGGAGTTTGTTCTGCATGGTCTCTATTATGCGTTTCGCTATTATTCTTTCTCCAAAAGGCATTCATCTTTTTCATTTGCTTTATTGCAGTGTTAGCTGCTAAGTATTTCAAAGAATCAACAAGTTGCGATATCTCTCCCTTTCTTTTCTTCTTTCTTTCTTTCGGTTTGTGGAAATACGGCAATCCTGCAATTCGCTTTTCTGTAAATAACCTTTTTTATCACACAATGACGAAAACGTCAGAGACAGTGCCATCAAAGCCTAATGGTCTCTTATTCCAAGGAATCATTGCGTGTTTGTCTGACTTCGTTTTGGTCTTCAGACAGTGGGCGGGGAGACGCGCAGTGATTTTGTGATGCAATGCCAACAGAATTGAACTGACGGCAAGGATCATTTTTTTTCATTTTAAATTATTTATACGCGAAATCCCTTCAGCTTACAAAAAAATAAAGTTTTATTAATTATATTACATCATACAAAAATATAAAATACTGAGGGCTAATCGCATCGCTGATCTTCCAGGGAGTCGTGTTTTAACTGGCTGTCAGCTCATCAAATATGTTTTTAGTTGTTTTTTGAATTGGCACAAGGTAGGAAGTTCCCTAATTCTTATTGGGATTTCATTCCAGACCTTAAGAGCTGAATAGGAAAATCCTTTTTTGGCATACTCCAGATTATACCTCGGAATCTGAAGATCTCTGCAGAATCGCGTGTTGTAGCTGGAGTACTGGGATCTTTGTTGGAATTTGTTCCAGAGATTTTCTGGGCAGAGTCTGTTCATGATCTTATAGGCCATAACGGCACGATCAAACATGGCAAGTTGCTCAGTGCGAAGGAAATTATGTGACCATTCGTCTTTAATCCTGGACGTTTCGATTATGGAGATGGCTCTGTCCTGAAGACGCTGAAGGGATTCCTTTTTTGAATTTGAGAGGCTACCCCAAATAACATCTGCATATCGCATGTGACTTTCTACAAGAGCACGATATACATTGCTTAACTGAGATTGTGGGAGGATGTTTTTCAGCTTCTTTAAAGATGTAAGACCTCCATGAACTTTCCCTTTGACAGTTTTGAATTGTTCTTCCCAATTAAGCCCTTCGTCTACAATGACTCCAAGTGATTTGGTTTTTTTCACTCGTTTTATATCTGAGCCATTCAGTCTCAATGTTCATGTATCTCGACTTTATTAGTTCTACGAGGGTGTCCAATTATCATATACTCCGTTTTTTGAGGATTGGCGCTTAATTCATTTAACCTCATATATTCCGAAATATGGGTCAGTTCCTCTTGAGCCTTATGAACAAGTACTTCAACATTCATAGATGCTACGGTCACGTGAGTATCATCAGCATACATACCAGCCTTAGAAACTTTCAAACATTTTTCAAAGTCATTCAGGTAGATTCTGAAGAGAAGGGGGCCAAGACAGGAACCTTGGGGAATACCACATGTAACTGTTCTAGGCCTTGACTCATAACCATTGGCGGCACAGTACTGCCTTCTGTTTTCTAAGTATGATTGAAACCAGTCTCCAGAAAGTTCTCGAATACCGTATTTCCTCAGTTTTTCTAGCAGAATCTTATGGTCAACGGTATCAAAAGCCTTTTGAGATCGAGAAATATTGCTAAATTAAATTGTTTGTGGTCAATATTCTCATACCAGTAGTCAGTGCTATCAATCAATGACGTTACTGTCGAACAAAGTTTTTGAAAAGCTGATTGACTCATTGTTAGGGAGCAGTCATAAAGTATCTGCTATATGGGGGTGGACGATATTTGGATGGGCCATGAAAAATTTTGCCATGACTTTTTGGGGCTATGAAAAATAACCAGATGTTTCGTATGGGGCCATAAAAGTTTTATCATAAAATGTTATTTCTAAAGTTTAGCAACGGCTACAAATGCTGCAAAAATTACACTGCCTGTAAACTCATCGAGCCTGCATTCTAAAAACTGAATTATATTATGGGGTCATGAAAAATATCCTAGTTCTTGCTATTGGGCCATTAATAAGTGAATAGGAATCAAGGATGGGGCCATTAATTTTTTTGCTAGAATTTTGGAAAATCATCCACCCCCATATAGCAGATACTTTATGACCACTCCCTTAGTACCTTGTTTGCTTTGAGGTATTCGTAGACTTGATCATGCACAATTCTTTCGAGAATCCTTGAGAACACAGAGATCACCGAGATAGGCCTATAGTTGTTAGCCTCGCTTTTAAAACCTGATTTGAAGATAGGGGTGACCCTCGCCAGTTTCCAGACATCAGGGAAAATACCCTTCCGCAAAGAAGAGTTGAGTACCATAGAAGAGTTGAGTACCATTAATACTCAATATCAATATATTAATGTACCATTAATACATAATATAAGGGGTTGCGAGGCGGGGGGGGCAGAGGCATCTTGTAATGTCAACAGAATGAGAAAGACTTAATACTTTTATTAAATTCCATGTTATGCTGCAGTTTGTTCCCATTTCCTAAAACGCCGCAATGTCATTGATAGTTTTAATTCTTTTCTTGTAGATCAACGCTGCATGAGCCTGACGCTTCACTGTTGCCGTTTCAAACGCAAAGAATTGCAAAGAAAACACCTATCAATCATACTCGTGCTGGAAACCGTTCTGCACCCAACACCAGTAGTAAAATGAATACCTTACCACCGATTCATCCAACGGCAAGCCTACCTCGAAGTCAGTCTGGTGATCAATTGAAAAGGAGGCATCGATCATTGGCAATCGTTTCACCCAGTAGTGAATACCATGGACATGGGACGCATGAACTATCAGTTGGTCCTGGTAGAGCCATCGTGAATGGTTCGGTAGGTGCTCATATACTACTTGCAAATTTTCCATTAATGTTTATGAAGATGCCAGTACAAGCATTCAGCGATTACAAACAAAGGAATATTCATCGGGACCCGGTTGTTCAAAACTCCGATTAAGTTAACACAGGATTAGAGTCAAATCTAGGTTTACCAACTTATTCCCTGATTTGCTAATCGGCGCATTAGGAAGAGTTACATCGAAAGCAGTATTTCGTGAAATTTTCTTTTCTCCTCAGATTGAGATTTTCTCTTTGTTATTATTGTAGAGTTTATATCATAGATACACCATGTATTTAGGGAGCGGTCATTTTTAATCCTGGGTACCAGGGCGGAGAATTTTTGCCAGAGGCATGAAACTTTTTTCCTCTATTTTGTCGGGGTAAGAAAATATTAAGTGCAATTTTTATCGGGTGCAAAACTATTTGGCTTGAAAAAATTTTGGATGAAGTCATTGATCCAAGATTGAAAGAAAAATTAACAGACACCTAGAAATGATGAATCACTGGAACGGTATGAAAATATCCTGGGACAACTTGGTATCTTTCCATTGATCTATGTTTTTGGCACAGAGACTTATGGATGGGGTAGTAAACCATTTTGCTGAAAGATGGTGGGGGTACGAAAATTGTTTCTATGTTCAAGATGGGGTATGAAATTTTTTCTAATTGTATGAAATTATTCTCCGCCCTGGTACCCAGGATTAAAAGTGACAGCTCCCTTAGGTTGGTTTTATTGCTTTTGTTTTAGCAGGGCACATTGTAAACAGTTTTCTTACATATGAACTGAATGTATTACCCTGGGTAAATAATTAAAAATGAAATGAAATGAAATGAGTTTTCGAAAGGCATATTACAGTTGCGATTAGCTGATCTCCGATTAAAGCTTTTTCAATCCCCTGTTAATGTTCGTTGATGATTTAAAAAATGGCAGCATACCAAAACAGCGAAGCTGCGAAGGATCGAAAAGCGAGGAAAGCAAATTTTACATCGTCAGAATTCGCCGTGCTGACAGAGGAAGATTTTGGAATGATAAGTCCGCCATTTTGTTCTGATTTAATACCAGGATTTGAAGCTAATACACCTACCGAGCTGTATTAAATCTAATCCTCTGATTTACCCCCGATTAGCATTAATCGGGCTTCGAGCAACGCGCTGCAATCGGAGTTCAAATTTTAATCGCAGATTAATCATTTTAATCTCAGATTAGCCCTAATCCGAGTTTTGAACAACCGGGCCCGGTTCTTTAAACATGATATTCAACAGTGCCCACTGAGCCATGGGTGACCTAAAGAGATTAAATCACGTTGACACTGTTGAAGTACAATTTTGCCCCCCTACAAAGTTGTTACGGTGCAAAAGCGGTTACACTGCCCCAGAGCAAAATTTTTCTATTGACAGAAGGTACTAAAGTGTTACGGATTAGCAGAAGAAGTTTGCTGGGTCTATCTCAAGTTATGCTTCTGCGCATTCATGTGCTATCAGTAAATCATGGACCAGAACTGAATGTGGAATTGTCATTCCCATATTAACTCCTTAGAAGCATTTCTCTCATTTCTGAGCCCATAGCATAGGTTTCAACAGAGACCATTGGGCTCAAATCTTTAAAAAGCTGGGTGTAAAATTCTATGACCTATTTCTTTGAACTGAACGGCTCCAAAGAAAGTTGAACTATTTTACAGTAAATCTGCCGCTGGACTTTTCTAAAATCTTCAATATTTTCAGAATTACAGTGTTTTTCTTCTTTTTAAAGAAGTCAAGAAAATTTTCGAAAAAATCTTAAAACTACCGTAATTTCTAAACCTTTTGACGAGAGGTCAAATAATTCTCAAGAAAACCATAGTTCATGGATGCCTACAATATGGTATCAAGCAAAACTCTTTTACTCCTCTGGTTTGTGATTTATAAATTTGATGACGTCACATCATAAAATGAGCTGAAATATAAAAAAGGCTGTAATTTTGACAATTATTCAAGATTTCTGAAAATTCCAATGGTAGAATCGTAGAAAAGTGGCTAAATTTTCCCTCAAGTCATTCTGTTTAAAGAAATAGGTAATTGAATTTTACACCCGCCTTTTTAAACCGAATTAAAGATTTGGAACCTATGCTTGAGCCCATAGGATGAGTGATTTTGCCAAAGCTCGCCAAACTTGTTAACTATTTTGACTCACCTGTTAAAGACTGCAATCCATGCGCTTGGCACTTACCGTCTGATCTTGCTTAGTCGCTAGGTGGCATTGACAACACAAATTACTGTTTTTGCCATAATAATAATAATAATAATAATAATAATAATAATAATAATAATAATAATAATAATAATAATAATAATGATAATAATAATAATAATAATAATAATAATAATAATAGAAGGAAAAAGTATTACATGGGCAGTTTGAGAGGGCAACAAAGGAAGTCAAAGATCAGAAGGGGAGTTGGCTGTGGCTAAATAAAGGATATCTAAAAAAGGAAACCGAGGGGCTCATTATTGCTGCTCAGGATCAGGCGTTGAGGACAAACTGGATAAGGAGAAATATTGACAAAGAGAACATATCAGCAAAATGCAGATTGTGTGGCGAGAATGATGAGACAATTGCACATGTTTTGTCAGAATGCAAACAACTTGCTCAAAATGAATACAAAAAAGTGAGGCATGACAAAATAGCTGCAGCAATACACTGGCACCTTTCCAAGAAGTACGGATTTCAGTGTGGGGAAAAAGTTACCAGCATTTTGTTAGTAAAGATAATAGTGTCCTTGAGAATGATGAAGTGAAAATTCTTTGGGACTTCAGTATCCAGACGGAACAGAAAATTGAGCACAACAGGCCTGACATAACTATTTTTGACAAAAAAGAAAAGCAGTGTTATGTAATAGACGTTGCGTGTCCATTTGATACGAGAATACAGAAGAAGGAAAAGGAGAAAGTTGATGCCTATACAGATCTTAAATATGAAATTCTATAAGTCTGGAGAGGGGATGTGAAGAAAGTCATCATATTGCCAGTTATAATTGGTGCATTAGGCTCGGTTACAGAAAGACTCCAGGAGGAACTAGAAAAGTTTGGTTACAGAAATGGACTTGAAACCATCCAGAAAACATGTTTACTGGGATCTGCAAGAATAGTCAGGAAAGTGCTGGACACTCCAGGAATTGACTGAACAGAAGCAAGGAAGAAACTTAGATGGACCACTCACTATCTTAGGCTCTGAGACAGAGCTTGATAGTGTTTTAATCCAGTATTTAGTGCTGTGTACAATCGCAATAATAATAATAATAATAATAATAATAATAATAATAATAATAATAATAATAATAATAATAATAATAATAATAATAATAATAATAATAATAATAATAATAATATGAAAACTAAAACCACCTTCAGAAAAAACAGAAAAGAAAATATGAAAAATAAGACTGTTTTATAAAAGCTAACGTTTCGATTAAAAATCTTCCCTTCGACTAAAAAGTCATCTCTGAGGAAGATTTTTAATCGAAACGTTAGCTTTTATAAAACAGTCTTATTTTTCATAATAATAATAATAATAATATAAAAACACAACTGTTGCCGACATACGTTTCGATTAAAATCTTCTTGCAACAGTTGTGTTTTTATATTTTTATTTCTGTTTGTTCAAGAGGATGGTTTAGTTTATAATAATGATAATGATAATGATAATAATAATAATAATAATAATAATAATAATAATAATAATAATAATAATAATAATAATAATAATAATAATAATAATAATAATAATAATAATAATAATAATAATTACTTTATTTTAGGTTTGCTTCTCGTATAGCCAGTTAATTGGCTAATTAACGCCAACCAAAACTTAAATACACGGTATAATTTACATCATAAAAACCCTAAATTTTGAACAAATCGTTTGCATAATCTACAGTTGCACTCAAACTTGTACTTTTTAATGTCGAGCTTAAAGCTATTCAACGTGTGGGACTCTTTTAAGGAAGATGGCAATGTATGCCATATCTTCGCTCCAAGAAAACGTGCATTTTCAATACCATACCCTGTCGTGTTTGGTTGTGGTGCCAAAATATTTCTTCCACTACGAAGGGTGTATTGAGTATCTTTCTCCACAAGATATGAACTTTCACGTGTACTCACGACACAATTACATTTGTATTGTTAAGGTTGGCAGTTTTTCTTGAACGAGTATTGATTTGAAAAGATGTTAATTTCATTCACTTGTTATTTTCTTCGTTTTTGCAGGACGTTGCCGTGCGATCAACGCAAAACACAAAACGAGGTCAAATAGTGAAAAAGAGACTTTCAGGCTTGACAGCTTCATCGATTTCAACATCAGAGCCAAATTTATCATCTCTCATAGACGTTTTTCAAGTTAGTGGAGTAACGAGACTGAGAGATTTGGACCAAACTGGTACATAGAATTGTAGCAGTAATACTCTATTCAAAGAAATAATGAGCTAGTTTTTATAGCAGTTCACGCAATATTTTTGCATGAAAATTGTACATTTAAAGTGTTTTGAGCCAATATGATTGACTACAACTGATTTTTAATGAAGTTTTACTTTCGCGATTTTCAAAAATGTGAATAGCTTGTTTTCTTCTCAAAATCAAAAATTTAATCCCAATGTTTGGCAAAAAAACTGCATGCTCACCTCGTTACCATCAAGAGTGACCTTGATCACATGATTAAATCTCATTCGGTAAATACGCCCACTTAGAAACAAGACTTGACAACGCATGATTTGATAACGCCTTGACTGGCCAAGGCTGGAGTCATTGGTTTGACAAATAAAAAAAGTTAAGCAAGAGAGATTTAGTACGCCGTTTAGATTCGTACAAAATTGAGACGGATCATCTTCTCGTTTACGCTATTCCTGCTAAACCTTAAAGAAAGGACAAGTTCGGGGTTGATATGATGAATGCAACAAAGGAAACTTATTATCTACTGACGCAAATTCTTACCTTTTTTGTTTCACATTTTGATCATTCCAGCGACTGTCAGTTCCGAAAGCGTTTTGACAATTTAGGCCACATCATGTCTCAATGTTGCCATCTTCTGCCATTATCTCACAAGTGCACACGATAAAGAGGCTGGCAACGATTAAGAGGCGAGAACACTATAGGAAAGCTTCGTTTTTGTTTGCGCGATATGGCGTTATTTTGCGCAGATCGCTTAATTGAATACGTAATTTCACAAGGAGAAGGCGAAAAATAGAGAGAAAATGTATGATACACCATTCGTAACAGTATTATCTTGTGTCGTTTCATCAATCATACCAACCCCGGACTTGTCCTTTAACAGTTTTATTCCTTCTTACTCTGGGTACCGGAGCTTTTTTGGCTCTGGTACCCAGGGTGGTTCCTTCTTTCTATTGAAAACTTTTGTTGTGGAGCAGTGTAAAGATATTGAACCGCAACAAGATTTTAACGGATCAAACTGTACCGGTACAGTCCAAACAAGGTCCAAGACCCCGTTTTAACTGTACCAGTGCAGCTATGGATCCGTAGAAAAGGTGCAGCGGATCAACTTCTCGTTTAAACTCTTGTTGCTTATTAGCAACACTTGTGTTGCATCCATCTAAGGAAGTTCTTGCTCCAGAGCAATGTAAACGTTCTTGCACCGCGACAATTTTGCAACGGATGAAGATAGTGCCGCCACAGTGTAAGTATGGCCTGAGGCTAAAAGAGAAACCAGGCCCATGTTGGCCAGTGCAGTTGGGGCTGGACAGCGGATTGGTACACAGAACAAGTGGTACCAATCTGGAATTCTCATTAATTAATACAGAATGGTTTCCTCTGCAACATACGATGAAAGACTTCTACATTTCGAGCTACTGAAAACGTTGCAAGGGAGGTATCGTGAACTGCGTTGTTTGCTTCTTAAACTTTGAAACATTTTGCACAAAATCAGGTAAATAGTGTATGTTTTCCCGGATAAGAAATGAATACGCAAGGAATGGCTTTCACTACATGGGTGCAAAGTCTTGGAACACTTATGCTAATGTTGCTGTTTTTTGCGATTGCTTCCTCTCCCCCCTCAAAATAGTGTTGCTCTGTGATGATAAAGGATGACAGGACGATCTGCGACTCTGCTTGAATGTTGGGACAGTAACCTTCCAAATCAACATGGTTTTCGGGTGTGAGGGAGTGTTTAAACCTAATTGCTATGGTTATAAAGGCAGACTATCAAGAAATGGCCTTAGTATTCCAAGGACTTTTGACAGGCATCGAACCACTCAGTGTAATGACGTCTGACAATTTATCTGTTCAGGATTACGAACAACATTTGTGAATAAGATTTTAAAATGTTAATACTATAAAACTGCCTTTTAGACCTGCCATTGTAGTATATCTATATTTTTCTTTTAAGCGCCATTCTTTTTACAGAACAAGCACTGATAACAGCAATTTCGCAATTGTTGTGGTTTTATACTGTTAAGAAATTCCTCATTATTATTATTCTTTAATATTAATGATGACAATGATTAACGCGAGCAACGGAAGCGATCGGTGGTTTCACAATGACAGCTGCTGTCGCTGTTTTTTTCTGTCATTTTGTTTCAAGGCAATTAACGAGACTGGGTTCAGATGCATGGATGCGCAGTCTGTATAAAGCCTGTAAAAAGATTTTGAATGATGATAATGATGATCATGATGATGATAATGATTATGATGATGATGCTGATGATGATGAAGACGACGATGATGATGTTGTTTTCAATCATAACTTGTCACTGTTTTGACCAAATAAGACAAAAGCATCCTTTTGAAATCCAAAAAAATCTTTTAATTTAGGGTTTCAAAGAAGTATAAAGCAAATAGTGTGATTTATGAGACCACAGGGGCTCCAGGAAATTGTATAACCCCTCCCCCAATGATAAAGAGGCCTCTCACAGACAGACAAATTCCCTAAGAACAGTTTGCATTCTCCCATTTCCATCATTTGTGATTGTGATCAGGGTCACACTACATTTTGCTTTCCTTCTCGACGTCCTATGCTTGCAGTGCGGCCTTCAAAGGCATACTCTCGAGTACCGAATAAACGGAGGGGTGAGAATAATCGGGGGGGGGGGGGGTTGAAAATATTTCAATATAACAATAATTGGGGGGTTGGAATAATCAGGGGGTCTTGGAGAAATAGAAAATAGTCGTTGTCTCACGTAAATACGTATCTTATATATATTTATGTGAACAGTGATGTTACTAGTACATTTTTTTTTGAGTTCTGGTTCTGTTGAATGCACTTCTTGCAACTCTTTCTTGCGTTTATTCAGAAATTACTATCATTTCATTTTTCCAAAAATTAATAAAAGGGGGGGTTGGAATATGAGCGGGGGGGTTGGAAAATTTTTCAAAAATTAATGAGCGGGGGAGGGAGATGATCATTCGGTACTCAAGAGTACTTTTCAGGTAGTCAATTTCAGAAAAGAACGTACAATTAGTCTCTCTAAACTCGTAACAGTTTGCAGTTGACTTCACTTTGCAATTTACATCCTCAAACGAAAGAATTATGCTGGCTTCTTCTTGACTCGCGTCTTCTTGCTAAAACAGCCAACTGTTCCTTCCTATCGTCACATATAGAAAAATCTCCCTCTGGAACAATGTAAACAATCTTGAACTGTAGCAACTTCGTAACGCATTAAAACTGTACCGGTGCAAGGTAAACGTGATCTGGACCAAACCGGCAGAAAGCTACCCTTCCCTGGCATGCTATGCAGAAACAGAGAAAGGAAAGTAATGCATTTCCAGGAATTTTGATTAATGCAAACATTCAATTGAAACAAGCGAATATGTCCTTGACATGGATGCAAACTCATGGACTGCCCAAGCAGTCTTGGAAAAAGGAAAGGACAACTCGTTCTGAACAGTAGGATCTGTAACACATGCTCGTGTAACGCGTTTTCCATATTGTTTGTACCCTGGTATAAATTTACTATGAACCAAATTTGGTTTGAAGCGTTCAAAAAACATGTTGAAGTCAAATTAACTGATTCTTGTATTTAACCGTTTATGTCTACTGAAATGTCTAATGTCTCCTGGAATTGTCAACTTTTGTATTAAAACATAGAATGTCGATAAAATGAAGGATAACATGGTTGTCGAAACTTCCCTTATTCTTCATTCTGAACAACCCACTGCGAGATAGCCGGATAATCTTTCACGAGGCAAATGACATTTTGTATCTTGATTTTTGACCAATAATGATGAAGATTTTGAATTGCTCACGTGTAAATTGTATTATGAGCATTCACTCAAGTGAACTTATCCACATCCCATGGGTACAGTACACGAGAAGGAGCTGTTTGGAACCAGTCGTCCTTTCCGTTCTTTCAAGATGAATGGTGCAAGTCCAGCAAACTTTTAAAATGAGTATTTTCACTTTTCATCTCTGACAGTCAGATGTTTTCACAAATAAATTGTTCAAAAATTCTTTACTTCATCAGGACGGACGTGCATGTGGTCAGTGACTTTTTTGTAATCTTTGTGGCCATAAAACTGAAAACAAAGAAAGTACACATTAATGGATTTATAGCAGTGGTGGAAGAAATATTTGCCTTCCTGTGAATGGAACGTCAAACTAGAATTCTTCCTGCTATTGTTGCATCAGGCCCCAGTTACACTATACCGGATCGCTATCGGAGCGGATTGACTTTCGTATCGGATAGGGGTTTGAGTTACACTACGCCGCACCAATCCGATACACAACGCTCCGATTAGCGGAGTGAAAATCACTCCGCCCTGCAGGTGGTATGAAAATCACTCCGGAGTCACTCCGTAGCGAAGCGTTTTAGTGTATTTATGAAGTTATAAAATAAAAATAAGGCGTCTTCTCCATCTACTGGAGCTAAGAGATTCCCAGCCAAGCTTTGCTCAGCATACAGTTGATTGTCACCGATGCAATTATGTGGATTTGAGGCATGTGAAACTTTAGCTTCCCTTAGCTGGTGATGAGTGCTGACATAGTAAGTAGCTTTCTATGTTGGAATTCTTCACCTGGTGGGGTAGGTTGAGTGTCTTGCTGAGATTCTTCCCATCTTCACATTTTGCAGTGGCAAATCTAGTTTCTTTTTATTTGTGTGAGCAAAATGCTATGACGATGCCCAGTACAGCCGTTAAAGTTACAGTGCAAAACTACCAAGTGGCTGTTTAATGAAGACAGGCAAAAAATTGATTAGAAGCAAAGTTGATATTTCAGTTAATGAAGAAGGTAACTTGAAAGGTCAATTGTACATACCTTAATACTTTGGCCTGCTTTGATGTTAAGCCATGGATGCTGATTGTTCTTCCTATCCCAGCTGCAATGAAAAAGGACTCATTCTACTGGGTGTCTAGCCTACCTGTACATGGTGTCCCAAAAATGTGTGTCCTGTTTGTGTGGCTGCTGTGGAGGAGCTGTGGATTCGACCATCTTGGTTTTTCCACAGTTGCTTAGGTTAGGCTTCAACTTAGAGTTTGAGACCTTCTATGAGTCATTCTGATATGTGGTTGCTGATTTATCGCTGAGAAGAGGCAAAATAAGTGGCTGCTTCAAAAACAGCACTTATATTTTTCTTGAGAAATGCCAAAATTAGCCTGAAATCAAGGCTCTCGAAATGAATAGAGTAAGTTTTCAAAGAAAGGGTTCTAGAATCGTATCAAAATTTTTGCTAAATCTTTTTAAGTGTTGTCTATTCATAAGAAAGCACTTTCTACCTTTTAAAAAACGTAGCAAAAATCTCATTGTGATGCCAGAACCCTTTCTTTTAACATTCAAGTTCATTTTGACATTGCTGGAGAACACTAGAAGAGCTGTTTTTGAACAAATCACTTATTTTTTGCCTGTTCTCTGCCATAAATCAGCAACCACATGTCAGATTGACTCAAAGAAGGTCTCAAACTCTAAATTGAAAGTAGACCAATATAAATGTGTAAACAGCGAGATACTTGAATCTACAGCTCCTCCACAGTAGCCACACAAACGGGGTACAATTTTTTTGGGACACCCTGCAGATTCACTTTCCAACTGAAGTAAGGGTCTAGAAATCAATAAGCAAAAGCTTGCAACTGCAGTTTCCATTTCTAGACCTTATTTTATACAGCCTTTGCTTCAAAGTGTTTCATTAGACGCATTTGAAAAGAAGCCTTTACTCTATAAGATAATGGGTCTATTTGTAGGCTACTTTGTGTCCAAAGAAAAGTACTTCTGTTTGAAAAATCTCAAAAATCAGATTATCAACTTATCACAAAATTTTCTTGTTGGTCTCCTTTGTCAATGGTCCAAATATATTCAAAGATAATAAAATGTTTGCCTTCAGTATGTAAAAGGTATGAAATAATGCATCAAAAAACCTCATTCTGAGCTATACTCTTAGACAGTATCGTCAATCTTGCCTAAGAGCCAGAATATTGAGATTTTTTACCACCCTTAAAGTCTACAGTAATAGTTTGCATTTCTTTCCACCATTTAGCATGATTGCACTGGAGGCTTAATACAGAAAAGAAATTAATCTGGTAATCATTAGTGCTTTTTGCAGTATGCTTAAAGGGACATTCCGCGAAAATCAAATGCATGCAAAGGTTTATATTGTTATCCCGATCGAAAAGCAGATTTTGTCAGCACTCAGGAATCGTTTTCCTTTCCTCGATCGCACTTCTCAAAGGCAAGATATGGAGAAAAACATTTGGACCGATTTCAATTTTAATACCCTACTATTTTTGTGCTTCGTTGTTGGCGAGCAAAGGTTGCAAATTTTCGTTATTGTCCGCCAGTTAGTAGTCGGCGAGTATTGATGGGTTTGTTGCGTGTCGCTCTTAGAATTGAGTTTGAAAATCCCGTTGCATAGGTTCTTTCATGTGTCCACGATCGACTACGACCAAGAGAAATGATCGGCTTTGTGGCCGGTTTGAGCTTTATTAAAGGTGGATAAATATCGGGAAATATTGATAATGATATGAATGTTCGTTTTAAATGCAAACGACGCAGTTCGCCGGTATCCAGTTTTTTCCCGCGGAGTGCCCCTTTAAAGCCCCCGCCACCCTAAAAGGAGCTAGATTCACTAAATTTCAAGACCAACCACAAGATCTGCAATTTGAGGAAAAAAAATTTGGTCTTTGGTCTATATATCTACTGAAAATCAAAGTTGATGATTGGCCATACTGTTTTGGGTCACCTGGTAATTTCTAGTTCAACATTGCAGCTAACGCCAAAATAGACCTTTTTACTCCTTAAAAAGAGGTTTGGATCGAGTGACCAAATCTGGTAAATTGGTGAGGCAAATAAAAGCATGACCCCCGCTCAACGTGTAGAAACACTGCTAGACTAGCTGTGGCAAGACTTTGCTTTGGATTTCAAACACTTTGTAGAGAGTGTATTATCGAAAAATTTGCACAACGTGAGCTAGCAATGGTTCAGTTTACACAGAGGCAAGGGTTATTGGTCTTTTCGCTTTGTTATTTTCATTTATTGTTAGCTGACTTTTCTTTCAACTGAATATCAACGGTTGAAAACAGCGAGCTTTGATTTGCAACTCCCAAAACAAAATCCTGGCATGCTCGGCTGTAACTGCTACACCATGAAATCCGCTCACAATTTTATTTCATTTTATTATTTATTTATTTATTTATTTCATTTCAAGGGTAGCCCTTCAACAAAGTTGGTTTACAAGGGGCCCTAACTAAAAAGAAAAAAAAGTAACAATAATAATAACAATTTACAATGAATAATTATACTTGAAAAACCATAAATTATAAAATCCTATTTACAGCAATATACACATTTACATAAAATTATATACAGGAATGACCACTAAATAGAATGTTTAAAACTACTTAGTGATGATGCCTGCTTAGACTCAGCTGAGAGGCTATTCCACAATTTTGCTACTCTATAAGAAAAACATTTTTGCCCATTTGCTGTGTTTTTCTTGGGCAGTCTCATGTCTGTTTCAGTATTATGGAGACTATGGGAAGCACATTGTGAGTTATGGGTGAAAAGGCTGCACAGGTATTCTTGAGCCAGTTGATGCAAGGACTTGTAAACCATTGTTTTCGTATCAAAGTTTATAAGTTCCTCAAAGGTCTTCCATCCTAGCTCCTGGACAAGTGGTCTGCTAGGGGCATCAAAGCTGCTATTTGTTATTACCCTTGCAGCACGATTTTGAAGTTTTTGCAACTGGTAAATTTCCATGGAACCACAGCAGCCCTAAACAGAGCAACAATATCGAAAGTGAGGCTCCACTATACCCGTGAAGAGAGTTTTCAAGGATGCCATTGGTAGGAAGGACTTGGCGTATTTCAAGAATGCAACAGCCCTAGAGACTTTAGTTGAAACTGCTTTGATTTGCTCTTTCCAATCAAGAGAACTGTCGATCTGAAGGCCAAGGTACTTGGTAGTTTGGACTTTGTCAAGCTCTTTGTTGTGTATCTTTAAGACCAACTCCTCATTTTGACTTTCAAGCATTTTATGCTTTTGCTTTGTTGAAACAAGCATGGAATGGGTTTTGGCAACATTCAAAGTAAGTTTGTTGCCTTGCAGCCAGCTGTCCAATTTACTGAGGTCAGTGAATGAAGGAAAGATACAGCAAGAAATGTGGCCAGAAGGCAGATAAACCTTCCCATGTATGAATTAAATCATTCCTCACTCCCTTTGTGAAAATTTGTCATTGATTAACTCTCCGAAAAGTGTTCTGAAATTGAAACCAAATTCTTCCCACTGCTAGCATAATTACACGCCTTTCTCGGGAATTTTCAGTTACACGCTGATTTGCAGACCTCTTCCTTTTTCTTTGCCATGGGGCTAGAACATGATATTCCATCATTGCGTTCCTTTGGCAACCGAAACAATCAAGATTTCATTCAAAGTCAGCCAGCTGGATCTAATTGCTTTGAAATGAAACAATCTTAGAATCTTAAACAATACAATCATGATTGTTTTGATCCCAAAGGAACGCAAGGCATAGCTCATGCAAGCAAAACAGATTTGTAAGAAAAAAGATAGATCTGCATTGTCAGTCATGAAAAAATGCTGAATAGTTTCACACAAGCTTGCTAGTGATTCACTGATTCTTTCGCATTTATCAATCCATAATTGACTGACCAGTTTTCTAGTGTTTGTTGTTGAGTAGGATCCCAAACTTCAGCATATTATTGAGGAAAAACTGGCCAAGCTTTTTACTTCAAATTTGGCATGTGTGTCCATGAACACATAGTGTGAGTGGTACAAAGGTTTGATCAAAATGTTTAGATTAGAGGAGTGGAAAATTAAATTCTCTGGAAGCCAATTTCGAAATGAGCTTTCTCCAAAGCCGTGAAAACAAACAATTTTAGTTAATATGTCTTTGATTGTCATGAATATGAGTAAGACCATACTTTCTACAGAATTCTGATAGACCAATTGGTTCCAGAGCAACTGAAATGTTTCTGGAGGGGAGGATTTCTTAAGATCACCTCTCCATGCTCATCAGAGTGGAACGCAGAGTCACCTTACAGAATGTTTGAAAAATCTCTTAAAAAGTGCCGTCATAAAAGCAAAGTGTATTTGTAAGTTGTAAGAAAATTTGTGAAGACAAAGTCAAACTTCAGGAGAAATTAGAACTGTGGGATTTGCTTTAATCTGCAACAAAGTTGTCTAGGAAATACAAAAGTCAGAAACTGATAATAGGAGAAAGACAAACCTGACATCTGGGTTCTTCAAAGCCAATCGACCAAGATAAAATCCAGCTCCACCCATACCAAGTCCAGTGACAGCAAATAATGGAATTAGCTGAAAGAAATCCAATCAAATTTCAATCAACTTCATTTCAGGTATGTCTCCTTCAACTCTTACATGGTAAGTTACATGCCTGTGACAAGTACTGGTATAACATGAACACTTTTATTCAAATACCCACAATAAGAGCTGAACCATAATCATTTCCTTCTCAAGAACTTGAATTCATCCAAACAATTTATGCTCCTTCAAACATGCTGTGACAAGAAGATTGATGCAAACTGATTCTTGCAATAGCCAGAGATGTGTTGCTGAGACTATTTAAAGGAAACAACTGATTGAAATGATAAAGAGTGCTGAGTGGAAGAGACATGGTCATAAAGAAGCTATGCTTAATTTGTATATATGTATATATATATATATACTCTCAAAAGCTCATTCTAAAAGATGCTTTAAAAATAGTATAGACACTCAAAGAAAAACACTTCTGGTAAACGTTTCGGCGTAAGCCTTCATCAGTAATAACTTTTCCAAATCCAACAGAGCATACATATAGATTACGAAATTTAAAACAATAGCCTAGGCGGGATCTTACCTATTACAATACGCATTGAAAAAGTGTTAAAGTAGCGGTAATGACAAAGGTGGCAGGAGAACGATCACAAGAAAGCGCAGAGTAAAGAGCTGCCGAAGTCGGTGTTTGTGTCTGTCTCGCAGGAGCTGGAAAAAATGTCTATTAAAACAAAACAAACGATAGAAAGATCCCAGAGTGGATGGGCAGAAAGAAATCCCTAATAAAACAGCGTGTGTCCCTAACGAAAAGCTGAGTGCAAAAAATCAAAACAACACAACAACCAAAAAGTAAACAAAAATGAAATCTATGCATCTACCTGCCTAGTGTTTAAACCCTTAGGGGCAAAGCAATCTAGCCGATATTGCCAGAAGCTTTCCCGCATCCTATTACCCCCCGTTAGCCTATCAATTATCTTTACGCTAATATCCTTCAGAAACCCCCGGTGGCCTTCTTCAGTGAAATGTCTGAAGAATTCCGCCTGGGGTACTGAGGCCCCCGAATTAAACTTACGACTGCACGCCTTGTAATTGTTAAACCTAAGCCTAAAAGGCGTGCAGGTGCTACCAACATATTGTACACCACAAACAGTACATTCCAACAAATACACGACATTTGACGAGTCACAATTAAACGAATAGTTTATCCTATATTCCCGGCTATCTACGTTAGAATGAAAATGTTCACTATTGCTCATTACATGACACACTTTATACATTATAAAGTGTACATTATACATATATATATATATACTTGTTTTGAGACATTAAAGGGCTGATAAAGGTTGTAAGTCAAATTTTCGGGAATATATACTGTCTGTGTTAGACTTTGTGTGATTCACGTCTAACTAAGAGGCAACTTGTTTATCATCGATTAGTTTTCCACAGTAAGTGATTCATTTTGAGTTCTCCCAGTTTGCCATTGTGTCTTCTCTTGATGTCATGCTCCCACTGTTCTGTCCAAACTTTAAACCCAAATAAAGTTGGGGTGCTCCACATAGGCAGTGAGCACCAATGTATAAAACCTACAATTTTGCAGGCTAGCCTAGGCTCTTATGCAGTGAAGAAAATGAGTTGGTTGATATAAAATGGGGGTTTAAGCAATTTTAGCCTGTCTGTATGTTATGGTGGGTTCTTATATGATGTTCATTTTTCTTCAACAGAAAGCAAATTAGAGTTTACTTGAATCTATTTGTTCTTGGCATGACAACAGGAAGACCCTTAGAATCCTCCACAATAAAACTGTGTCTGACCCTTCCTTGTAAGACAGTTCAGCTTGCAACAACTTTGCGCAAATGTGAAAGAAACATGATTTTGGCTACAAGGAGATTGAATTGAGTTTGATTCAATATTGACCACTTTGCAGGTATGATTAGAGGCTGACCAAGATTGCCAACAATCCTATATGCTAAAATATTTCTTAAGCATACTACAATCAAGCTTGATTGAGCTTGCCTTCAGTTGGGATTTACGTATGCTACAAGCTAGCGCAAGCGGTGCAAAATTCTTACTGGAATCAAGCATACTCAAACATACTCAAATCATACCCAAGGCAAGTTAGTATCAGACTTGAATCATGCAGTTGACATTACTCAATATTTTGCAAAGGGGATATATCCTACTGCAAATCCCCCTGATCCCTGATAAATCCTACCACTCCTCCCTTTCTTCCTTTGCTTTATTTTATTGTGTGACTGATTTCTGGCAGGCATTACTGTATATCACTATTGAAAAAGATCTCCATACCAGTCCAGTCAGAAGTACTGGAAGGAGGACAAAGCGGCAGGGCAGCCAATTAAAAAGGGCACTGCAAAATAGGAGTTGATGCATAACCTACTCTTCATAGAAATGTTTGCTTATCATAGGTTACATGCAGCAGTGAACGAGTGGAAATTAGTGGTGCTTTGTCAAACTCAAGTTTTGTGTGCAAGAAAATGAATTGACAGGGAAAGCAATGGTGTGGCCATGTTGTCCTTGAAGGAGGGGTCTGAGAGCATGCACACAGAAATTTTTGAGGCACACACCCCCTACTGTTTCTTTAAAAACTGCTCCCAGCTCAATGTTTACCAGTGACAAAAGATAGAATTTTGAATAGCATTATCTTTATAAATTTGGATACCCAGAGAAATATTTGCATGAACATGTTTCTTTTGCTTAGAATGCAAATCTCCATCCCATTTTTACCAGGACCAAATTGGATAGTTTGATACTTTTTGTAAAAGTTTTCCATCAATTATAGCTTTCTATCTGTGCCAACACGTTTTACCCCATTAGACTGCTTCTAGCAATCTAGTGTTGCCTGCTCCCAAAATGGAATGCCTTGACAAGTTTGTTGGTAAAATTTTTTAAACAACAGCCAGTCATTTCAGGCTTCAGTAATTTGAAGCCAGTCATTTCATTTTATTTGCTCTCTATATATCTTAGCTTAAAATCCTTGAAGGATCTTATTACTCAAGTAAGATAGGCAGGTGATTGTTGAGTGATGAGGGTGAAAGCCATATTGGTATCCATACAATTAAATATTTTCATTTCATTGAGGTACTTTTGTACTTGACCATGGATGATTTTTTCAATAACCTTTGAGAGTTGTGGAAGCAAAGAAATTGGTCAATAGTTTTTGGGATCATCTTTCAATCCTGTTTCAAAAAGTTGTTTTAGTTTTGCTTGTTTGCAACTGTCAGGAAATTTTGATTGTAAGATTGAGAGATTACATAACTCGGTTATCAGCTCGGCTAGGGCGGTTGTACCGTCTTTGAGGAATTTCCCAACAACATTATCCAAACCTGTCGCTTTTGAGGGGTTTATCTCTTCTAAGAGTTGAGGACTCAGAAGTTAACGGACAAAATCCGTTAACAGGGACGAAAATCTTTTGTCGATGACCCCAGGCGTTTCAGACCTCTCCATATTTGTGTGGTTCCAGCATGACAACAAGGAAACGGATGGTAGAGATCTCACTTTGAGGTTTGTAGCAAGAGTTGAGAAGCCTATTCAAGGTGAGTTCTCTTCCAGAACTTCTTTGGCCTCTCCAAAAATCTTAGTTTTCTGAAAAATGATGGTCTGATAAGCCAGTATTGGAATGTTCGATTTTCGTGCGGCGCCGGACGGAGATTTATACCTAACGTTGTGTGCGCCGTGAACCTGGAGATGTATACCTAACGTTGTATTACACAAGCATAAAATCGCATTCTGTGCGCCGATTCGTGCGCCATCTACTAATGCTGTGCGCCGGACATGTCCGGGCACACACCTTTCATTCCATACTGGCTGATAGGGGCGATAGTAGAATACAAGTAGAATGAACTTCCCCACGCCAAAATCAAAAATGCAAACTGGTACAAATCATCTGGTGTTGTTTCATATTAGAGTTTGTAAGGAATGAAATCGTGAAATCATTTAAATGGATGGGCCCTTCTGTCAACTGATTGAGCTTGGCGCTTGCCTTGGATGGATGTTGGGCCTTAATACCCTGCATCATTTTTTGGAAACTGCGCACGACGACAGTCAACAGAAAATGGTGACTCGCTGGTTCGCGCTCAATGAAGTTCTGATCACTGATTACCACAGAAAGGTAAATAAACGATTAAAGAAGCATTAGCAAACCTCTTTGTGCTTCAATAGATACTTAATCATCTTGAATTTGACCCTTCAGAACTTTGAATTCGTGCTTTGCTGTCGGCAAAATGGAGCTTCGCCAAAGGAATTACTTATGCGCAACTGCGCAAGTCACGAAGTTAGCCATTCCTTCGCAGAGACATGCATTTTTCACTTTTCCTCCGCAATTTATCGCAAGAACGAGGCAAATCAAAGATGATGGCATAAATGGATCATATCAAAAATCAAACCCTTGAAAGGAGAAACATTATCAGAGAGCCTTCAAGATGCTTAGCCGACAGTGTATTCCCGAGGTATCATAATTTTTTTTAAAATTGAAGTGCTATTCCTCAATGTTTATGCTGAAACGCGCCTACCTAGAGACGAAAAACTGCCTAAAATAGAGAGAAAAAAATGGTTCAAAAAAGTATGTCAATCATCACCAATCGTGTGATGATTGATACATATGGTCGTTACCAACATGTAGCTAAACCCTTCTTATTTTCAATTTATGGATGCTCTCTATCAAAAAATTGCGGTCAAGAAAGATCACTTGAGAAAATGTGTAGCGAAATGCAATTTTTTTTATATAGCCAATTGAAATTATCTCAAATGATTACAATAGTATTATTACAATAGTAACTACCATTTTTAGGTATTTTTAGTCGACCTACCATTTTTGGTCATCGACAAACGATTTTCGTCACAGTTAACGGAATTGGGCCATTAGGGGGGGAGGGGGTCCAGCTCAAATCCGTTAAAAATGTTGCTTTTGTGACGAAAATTGAAATAAAAGCCCTAATATTACATCAGTCTTTATAGATTAGCTTGTAGCAGTAAATTTTTCGACAAGGCACCACCTAATTTCAACGTCGCAAGCATGGCGGAGTTGCGGTAGGCCTTAGGCCTCAATCCAAGACACAAAGTAGGCATATGGAGAGGGTTCGTAGGAAGCCCACGGCAAGAAGAAAATCTAGCGGCAAATTTAGCAGTCGGTTAAGAAGGGGGGAGGAGGGGGGTCAAGCCTTTAATGGCCCAATTCCGTTAACTGTAATGAAAATTATTTGTCGATGACCCCTTAAAGACAATCTCGATGGTGAAGCCACAAAAATTTTCATGGTGGAGTACAGACGGACCCTCCTCATTTTTGATGACTCATATGGTACATTGTATACGCCCTTCAAAATTCATTGATTTTCCAGGTCAACAGGATCATTGGAAGTTCCAGAAATATGGATTTTGGCAGATTCAAATTATGTTGCACCACACAGATTATGCTCGCAAGGCATAAATCAAGGAAGTCTTCACCTTTCCCCCAGTCTCCACCAAACATGAAATTATTTGAAGATCTTGAGAAAGAGTTTGGTGGCCCCCCTCCAGGAAGGAACAGAAATTCAAAATTTGTGCCAGGCACTCTACCATATATGCCTGTTAGTCATCCCGTCATCATAGACACAGTTGGTAAGTAGCAGGATTTTTCATACATTAAGAGCCAAAACTTTTGGACGTTTGGACATTACATATATCCAATAATCTCAATTACCAAAGTTTTTGTAATTCAAAATATTAAAATATTTAGTGTCCAAAATTTTTTGCAGTATACATCAAAAAATCATAGAGCAAAAAAATGTTTCCACTTTTTTTAATGTCCTGCGCATAAAACGCTCTGCATTGAAAAAGAATGTGGTGAAAGTTTCTGTTAGTGAAAAATATTGTATTTTTTTCAAATATATCCATCTTGTCAGTCATTCGCATCATCCTTAAAGGTTTATCATTTGCTGAAATTTCTCACAAAAACTCCTAAAGCGAAGCATAATCTATGAATGAATGACATTTTTAGAATGGAATGAGGGAAATAATCCAAAGTTTTGGTAAAGGTGTCCAAACTTCTGTGATAAATGTCCGAAAGAATTTCACAGATACACAGTTTCTTATTTCCTCATTCTTTCAGTTTCACACAAAAGAAAGCTTTTTTCAGTTTCATGTATCATTTAAATTCTCTATGTGCAATTTATAGTTCTAACAATACAAAACAAATAACTACACTACAAAGATAATTGTTATGGAAGATTGATACAATGATACAGAAAATTAGTACAACATACAACTACAAACAAAAGAGCAACTAAATAAATTGTATGCAGGGAATTACTTAAAGGAAGAGCTCGCTTAATAGGTAAACTAGTCAAGGAAAGAGCCCCGTCCTATGGATATTGCCAAGTAAATTTAGTTGAATTTATATTATTGTTGAATTTATTTGCATTGTCAGTAGCAAAAAAAAACTTAGATTCATTAGAAAACCTTATTCAGTAAATAAAGACTGTATACAAGCTATGCAGGTCTTTACGCACATAATGAGAATTCTCTGAAAACAACAACAACATCAGTTCAATCAGATGAGCATCAGTTGTGAGTTTTATGGAATGATGCTAATAGCTGAGGTTGCACTGTTCCTTTGTTTTTCAGGAAGCATAATCAGTGAGTATGTCCCTGTTGAGAAAAAAGATTGGATTTTCACACCAATGGTGAGTAAATTCTGTGTAATACCATCACAGACAGGCCCAAGATAAATGAAGTATTATCCGTTGTGAACATTTATACACTGCCTAGCCTTTGTGCAGACAATACCCAATGAAAAGGTATAGTCTGCGCAATGCCGCTCAGTCTCGTGTATTGTATACATCAGCATTCCATTTCCATAACAGTTGGAATGGCCCTTTCTCCTTAGCGTCTCCATATTGTCTGCCGCTGGGTAATTAAAATTCCAGGGCATTGTGGTGCTAATTAAGTTTGCTTAGAGAACAAAGCGTAACCTAAGACTTAATCACATGATAGCCGTTCTCAAATCTGATTGCTTCCTCATTTTACCAGAAAGCAATGTTTTTGGCTGTTACAACAATACTCTTTCTTTGTTATTAAATAAAGGCTGAAGCACACACTACACAAAAGTGAGTGGCCTTGCGCAGGCTATACACTGCCTTGATAAAAATTCTAAAGTGGCCCACTGTGACAGATATGATGAATATCAAAACAGCTTAGTATGGTTTACAAATCAATCAATGGCTTGGCTCCAGACCACCTGTCAGAAATTTTACAAACAACTCAGCGGTCAGTAGGAAATTTTTGAGAAACACCGCAACTGATCTGCAAGTCCCACAATGTGTAATGGTCAGCAAGCTTTCTCATCGTGGTGCTGGAGTCTGAAACCACTTACATTCGAAAGTCAAGCAGGCATCGAAAGTCAAGCAGGCATCCTCTTTTAAAGCATTTAAAAACGCTTTAAAATAATGTTTTTTGTTTCTTCTTTATCATTCCTTTATGATTTTGACTACGATAGGATTGTACTTTATATAACTTAATTTGCAATAGGTTTTATGCACACCCTCCCCCCCCCGCCCCCTATGCCTGCCCATATGTAGCAAAATTCAAACCACGAAATTTTCAGTTCAATATACAATTTATTCATTCAATGCAAACCTATCTAGGTAATTTGGTGCAAAAATTTTATTCAATTCAAACATATTTTGACATATTTTGAAAAGAATTCATTCAAACCTTTGAACGAATTCATTCAAACCTTTGAACAATTTCATTCAAACCTTTGAACCATTTCATTCAAACCTTTGAACCATTTCATTCAAACCTTTGAACCATTTCATTCAAACCTTTGAACGAATTCATTCAAACCTTTGAACCATTTCATTCAAACCTTTGAACGAATTCATTCAAACCTTTGAGCGAATTCATTCAAACCTTTGAACGAATTCATTCAAACCTTTGAACCATTTCATTCAAACGTTTTTGTTAACGTCTCTTGATCCATCCTCCAGACTGTCCCTCCCCCTTCACCAGTGGTGTAGAGCTAGATTAATAACTAGGGGGGCTCAGGTAGATAGCTGCTGAGGGGATACGGAGGTATGACCCACTAAAAAACTTTGAGATTGCTGCTACCCTCCTGGAAATACTGTTTTACATCATCAACCCTTTGGAGTTATACACTTATTCGCCTGAAATTATTTCTCTGTATTTCAGGCATCAATACTTGACCATATAGCGACCATTGTTTTCCAAAATAATGCAAACTAGATATCATTCGACAGAGTTAAGCGAGCGGCGATGTTGCAGGGTACTTGCCTCCTTTTCCAACAACTTGGACACTTCTCTCAACATTTCTACTGCTCGATTCACCCCCGCCATTTTTGCAAAGAAAGTAACTGCGTAGCACGAGGTCTTGGTAGGGGGACTGGGCCGAGGTTGGCGAAGATTTGAACAGTTCAGGTTTGAATGGAATGGTTCAAAGGTTTGAATGGAATGGTTCAAAGGTTTGAATGAAATGGTTCAAAGGTTTGAATGGAATGGTTCAAAGGTTTGAATGAAATGGTTCAAAGGTTTGAATGAAATGGTTCAAAGGTTTGAATGAAATTGTTCAAAGGTTTGAATGAAATTGTTCAAAGGTTTGAATGAAATTGTTCAAAGGTTTGAATGAATTCGTTCAAAGGTTTGAATGAATTCTTTTCAAAATATGTCAAAATATGTTTGAATTGAATAAAATTTTTGCACCAAATTACCTAGATAGGTTTTCATTGAATGAATAAATTGTATATTGAACTGAAAATTTCGTGGTTTGAATTTTGCTACACATGGGCAGGCATAGCCCCCACAGTGGGGCATTTATACGGGGCATCATGACATTCGCTATCTAAGATGAATTTGTAGTGCATTCTTATTAATGCATGGTTAAAATCTTCCTGCAACCATTTAACAATATGTCTGAAGTGAATTGGTTGGTCAGAGAAAGCGTGAATTGATTTCCTTCATTTTCTGTACCAAATTACGGTTATGATTATGATGATTATTATGATTATTTGAAGGTTTAACACCGAATAAAAGGATAATAATTGCCAAAAATATTTATGCGTCGTTAAATTTTCATTTGCTGTGGATAAGATGGAAGCAGTTAGTAATTTTTACACTTTCACGGCTTAAATTGTAAAAATCATGCAGTTTGCTCTTTTTGGTATGCTGGAGACCCACTATAACCCTCTTTCTGCCCCCATGCCCCATAATTTGGATGTTATTTTCTTTGGTGCACTTAAAAAACCATTCAGCATCAATATTTGTTGCGTTGACTGTCTTAGAATTTGATTTCAGTGGCACATAGTTGCAAAACGATGCATTTGTTACTTTTTACTTTAATTATTTCATGAAAAAATGAGGTATTGTGACAGCTTTTCCTTCAAACCTGCAAATTTCCGCAAAAATTCCTTTCTACCATGCTATCATTGACACTTTACGTACAACTGAGGCATAGTGTGGCTTGTCTCCTCTTGTCTGCAAGTTTTATATCAAACTCGAAAGGTGAGTGTTTTGCAAAGAGTGGCTTAAATAGCGCAGTCCATGGTACACAATTAAGAATATTAGCAAAAAATCCGATAAATAGTTTTTTGTCCTGTAAAACCATTGATATTGTCCACTAATGGTTGGAAATCAGAATGTGGTAGAGGTTTAGCCCGTAGCATGGACTGAAGGCGCTACAAGAAGCAGATAAGATAGCTTCATTTTCCGTGATCAACTGCACTGAAATTTTTCGTGTTCCATTTTGCAACAAAGCTATCACTTAGATGCTTAGAAGTTCTTTCAGAAAAGCAGTAGAAAGAAAATTTAAAAAGTTTTGAAATACCCAACCATTAATCTTTCAGAAAAGCTATCTTTGGAAGCGACTGAAGGAAGTCAAATTTTTGGCCTATGTCATGATGATGCCCCACTGTGCCCCCCTGAAAAGCAGTCCTCATTGACTGATGGGGTAACTGTGGGTAAAAAATTCAAAATGAAGGATGAAATGAATGAATACAGCATTCATGCCAAAATGACAACAAGGATTCCATTCTTACATTAGAAAGTTATCTCAAGAGCGTTTGTCTCTGATGTGTCAAGTTGCTGCTTTCTCAATGGAGCATTCACAGAATCACATATAGATTGCAAAGAAGGGGGGGGGGGTGAAAAAACCAGTTGATTATTTTCAGAAAAAATCATCAATGTTAAAGATGATAGAAAAGGATTGATAGATATCATTTTATATCATTATCTTGTTTTATTTCATTATTCCAGGGCCTAAAGCAAAGATGGGAAGCTTTAAAGATGCTTGCGATGTCAACCTACAGGTAGCACATTGCATCTCTATACGTTTTCTGTTTGCAGTTTGGTGTAGCTATTTGATAAGATGGTGACGCTGGCCTTATTGATTTATGTCACCTTGATTTGGAACAACTGGCTCCTTAGTGGAGGGTTCTTGTGATGAAAAATGTTTGGTCTGGAAGAAAACGTATTTGTTGGGATTGAGTTGATAACTTCTGATCTTCTTGCCTTTAGGATTAGTATTAATTGTTAGCAATATCATAATTTCATGTTCATCGCACTGTGTTGAAGATGGTAAGGAGATTCAACATATATATAACAATCACATCAGTTACTTTTGATTCACACATCATTACAGTGCATTAAGTGATGAATGAAGTCCCCTTAATTAGATGAATGAAGTTACGGTAACAGAACCTGGGATCTGCCTTTTATTTATTTGATGTATGCTAACGTCTTCTCTTAGCAACTTCTACTTGCTTGCACAGCAAGACAGTTAAGCATACTGGTTCAAGTACATGTTTTGCAGCTTTGCTTGCTTTAATTGCTGTTTGAAATAATGGACCATTTCGACGATCAGAAAGGAGACTGAGGAAAGCAGTTTGTTCTCAGGAAGCCCAGGCAGTTAGTTAACTGAACAATGATAAGTTTACGATCGTAAAATTGTTGATTGTATACTACCTTTGTGTGTTATTTGTTGCACTTCTCCACTGCTGTACTTCTGCACTGTACTGCATAATTGTTCGAATGCGAGAGTTCGATACAACATTTCTTGCTGGTATTCTTATAGGTAAACCTATATAAGAATACCAGCAACTCTCGCATTCGAACGATTATGCAGTACAGTGCAGAAGTACAGCAGTGGAGAAGTGCAACAAATAACACACAAAGGTAGTATACAATCAACAATTTTACGATCGTAAACTTATCATTGTTCAGTTAACTAACTGCCTGGGCTTCCTGTGGTTTGTTCTGGTAACAGGGGGAGAAAAATCTGATGAATAGCTGCCACAGAGCTTCTACGAATGATAGATTTCCGTAGACATAACTTTTAGTTTTGAATTCATTATTGAAATCAAGAAACTTATGAGAAATAATGCCTAAATAGTTGCTGGATGGATGTACCATGAGTTATAAGCCTCGTAACGAAAGGGAGACCTCGAAACTGCTGCGAAATCGCTGTTTCGATGCTTGGAAACTGCATATCAATAGAAAGTACCGGTGTCTCAAAAAAGTACCCCCCTTCGGCTGGAAATAGGAACGAAAAGATAAGATATTATTACTCTCAGATATAGTAGCTAAATTTATCAATCTTCTGCTTAGATTCACATACCTTGCATTTAGAAATCGTCCACCAAACACCAGAGATACGAGCTTGCAAAGTCAAAATTTACAGTGCACCCGAAACCAGAGGCTTGAAAAAGGGCCTAGCCAGCAGGGGTAAATTTTGTAACAATAGAATTTTCAGTTTGTTTACATTTTGCACCATAGCCAATCAACGAGCTCCATTTTAATCACGTGATCGACAAATTCCCGCGTCGAGAGTCGTAGCTGTGGGGAAGACCATAGGAAAACTACCCTCTCAACTTTTGGTCGCCGTGAAAATATACTTTGGAAGAACCTTTAGAAATTTTAAATCTGTGTTGTCAGATAAATTTCCTAACCAGGGTTGCTTGCCCACTTGTCTGCTATGCCTGGTTTTTGCAAAATAATTCCTTGAAACTCCGTCATTTCACGGAGCCTCTCACTTCCTTTGTAGGAAGCGCATAAAAGCTAATGTTTGCCTTTAGGAACGGCAAAGGGGCACTCTTAACTGGAAATTAAGGTTACAATACATTTAATTTTGATTTATGCAACAGAAGTTTCTCGGCAACTTATCCTAAATGGCCACGTCAACAAAATTTGCATAACAAGAAAAATCAGCATGTAAAGGTTTCTCTTGTGAGTGTTTTGGCGGAAGTTTTGTCGATTCGTCCTCTTGTTATTCAAAACTGGACTGAAACATTATTTGGTTGCTTCGATAAATGATGAAAATCTTGGGACAAAACTGAATAAGATTTTGGCACCGTTTGGCAGCAGAACTGGAAAAATAGAAGATGAGATCATGAAGAGTCCGGGAAGAGTTCGCACCATTTATCCGTCGAGGAGTTGTTTTTGAGGAGTTGTTTTTGAAAGTTGTTTTTGACATCTTGATTTTACAAGCTCTACGGCCACGAAGGTTTACCCAACGAGTGGCATAAAAGAAGGGAGCAGAAAAGTTAAAAGAAGTTAGTCTTGAAAGGTAAGTGGATTAATTTGGAAAAGGAGGAATCACATCATGTCTTGTTGAACGTCGGATTTAACTTGGCCTTGAAATAAAATTGGAGAATGAAGAACTTATAAATATGAATATTTCGGAATTTATGAATTTGAATTTACACACCTGGGTCGGAAGAGAACTGGCAAAATTATCAAGAAATTTCCTGTTTAGTCAAGGAAAGTCTTAGCACAGAAATATTCATTTCACTTTTTTCTTGTCTCATATTACTCGGAAGGTATCTACTTGAGTTAATGTCTAAACATAAAAGTATTGTTTTGAAATGTTCTCGAGGGTACGAGTGATTTTTATGAAACTGGTAAGAAACTGATTCTTGACCAAAAATCTGATAATTTTGATAAACCTTCAATACTAGACTAACTTATTAGTCTCTTACAAATATATGTGTATTCTTTCAACATTCATCGAAAAGAAACTCTATCATAATCATTAGGTTTGGAGAACCCAAATTTAAATAACACAAAACTTTGTTGCACAACTCTTTTGTGGAACTATTTCTTGGTCTACTCTTTCAGTTCACCGGCCAAAGTCTTGTTTAGTGTTGTTCTAGTGTTTTATTTTCCGAAGAAACCAGCAAATGATTCGTCATGTTACTCTCTAATCAGTTGACGAATTGACAAAAGCACCCGCCAGCCAAAACAAGAAAGACCCAGAAGAGAAACCCTTCCATGCTGATTTTTCTTGTTCTGCAAATTAATTTTGTTGCCGCGGCCAATTGATGACTATTTAGGGTAAGCTGCTGCAACACTTACTTCGGGTAAATCAAAATTAAATATATTGTAACTTTAGTTTCCAGTCGGAAACTGATGTTAGCCGTTAATAGTGCCATTTTGTCGTTCCTAAAGGCAAAGATTAGTTTTCTTGCACTGGACCTCAGCTCCTTCAAAGGAAACGAGAGGTGCGTGAAATGACGACGTTTCAAGAAATTATTGCAGAAAAACCAGGTAGAGCAGACAAGCGGACAAGCAACCCTGGTTAGGAAATTTATCTGACAACACAGATTTAAAATTTCTAAAGGTTCTTCAAAAGTATATTTTCGCGGCGACCAAAAATTGAGAGGGTAGTTTTGCTATGGTTTTTCCCACAGCTACGACTCTCGACGCGGGAAGTTGTTGATCACGTGATTGAAATGGAGCTCGTTGATTGGTTATGGTGCAAAATGTAAACAAACTGAAAATTCTATTGTTACAAAATTTACCCCTGCTGGCCTAGCCATGATTTGTATCATGGATCTTTTCCAAAGCACCTGCAAACTTTAACTTTCATTTTTTTCGCTTTTGAAAGAATAAAAGACTCGTGGACATCGCCCTGATTAATCAAATATAATGAAGATGCTGAAAGGCCTGATTCGCACTAGGCAGTTCGGTTCAGTAAGATCGTGCAGAAAGACCCAAAATACAAATGACTCTTGTCTTTTGGGTCTTTTTGCACGACCCTAACGACCCAAACGATCTAGTGTAAATCAGGCTCAAGAATGATAATGTAGTGCTACATCTCCAAAAATGAGCATGCATGTGCTCTTTTCTTCTTCTTCCTTGACACTAGGGATGGAAGGCAATGCACAGATTGATTCCTCAAAGGAATAGTTATTTGTACGACAATTGAAGCATTTCAGGGCATAATTCTTTTCAAAAGAAAAAGCTAAAAGTCAAAGCTCGAATTCTTTTTCAGTATGCATGTGATATCAAATCATGGCTAGGCCCTTTTACAAAACCTCTGGTTTCAGGTGCACTGTAAATTTTGACTTTGCAAGCTTGTATCTCCGGTGTTTGGTAGACGATTTTTAAAAGCAAGGTATGTGAATCTAAGTTGAAGATTGATAAATTTAGCTGTTCACTCCGAGAATAATAATATCTTATGGTTTCGTTCCTATTTCCAGTAAAAAGGGGGTACTTTTTTTGAGACACCCGGTAAGTGAAGCTATTGTTACGAAATCTGACCTTGTTTCATCAACCTCTGTGTTAGTTGGATTTGATTTATGATTTCAATTTCAGTATTGCCTTCATCAAGCGATACACAAAGCCATTCAGGCTTAGAGATTTTGCAGAGGGTGCACAAAAAACTTTTATAGAGGTCAATATGGCGTTACAAGAGTAAGTGATCGCTCATTTTACTTTCAATCTCAAGATCATTTCAGAACATTTAAAAGGGTTTTATCACCTCAAACCGTTGTCAGTGAGCAGCGTTGTTGGCAGTTGCAAGAAAGATGAACTTTCAAAACACTTAGTTTTCTATGGAATTTAGTTTATTGTTGTTCTTACGTACCAAAAATGTTCTTTTTACACTGGATAGGCAAACGTAAATGTGACAATAGATTTGTCGGGTTATGTTTGCCAAATCACATGGTAATTGATTACTTTTATGATGCTAGCGGTAGCTAGTACTCTAAAGGAAAATTCGATGTATTCTTTTCAGAAATTTCAAACACGTCCGAAAATTTGGTTTCCAAAATTTTTTATCCGAAATATCTAATGTCCAAAATCATTTGTTGCAGAGAAAAATCAAATAAGGCATTTAAGTTGTTTTAAATGTATTCTCTTGTAAAGCATTTTGCGTTGAAAGGAATGCATTGACAGCTACTTGGTAAAAAGGAGATGTACTCCTTGAAACGTCATAACAGTTTTTCAACAAAATTCACCTCAGCAACTGTTTTCATTATCCTCAATAGTTGTCACTAAAGCTATTTTTCTGTCAAGGATCTCTTTGAGAATTTAAAGTGAACCACAATCGGTAAAATTAAAACATTTTTATCTTGAGACAATTAAAGAGAGCTGTGAATTGACGTTCGAATATAGTCGTCCGAATTGTTCTAAAAACGTCCGACATTATGTGAAAAAAGTCTCGAGTTTAATGTCGTCATTACTTGGACTTGTCACAAAGATGTAATCTTCTTTAAGGGTGCCGACACGACACTATTGAGCTTATGTTTCGAAAACATGTTGTTTGGGTAACCATCTAATAGCCATGGTAGAAGTAAAAGTAAAGTAAAGTAAAAGCAGTTGTATAGTCTTACATCTAGCCAAAGGCTACTCAACCGACTTTACACCTTACCCCCTGATCACTACGCTTAGCAAGCATATAGCAGGGTGCAACCACAGACGGCGCTCATAACTACGGACCAGATACCCATTATACTCCTGAGTGGAGAGAGGCACGATTTGTGTTAATACCTTGCCTATGGATGCTTTCCTCCAATGTGGTCAGTGCCGGTATCGAGCCCATGACCTTTGAATCGTGAGCCCGACGCCTTACCGCTATGCCACCGAGGGTATCATGCTTTTGATTTTTTCTGCTTAACTGGTACATAGCTTCTGTGGTATACTTTAAATATTTTATCATTTTCTCTTATTTTATTCATGTCGTCATCTTAGATCTGTTCTTATCATTATCTTACACAGGAATGACAGAGCCCGGCTCAGAGAGCTTGTCATTACCAGCGCTTACCACGTGAGTTACACATGTATTTTTATGCAAAATGTGTCCTTTTTTGTTGCTGTTTTTCAATTTGTTTTGAGTGGGCTTGTCAGGATTTCTAGCTACTGAAACTATTTTAGGTCCATTGTGCATACCGCATCCAGGCATAGGACCTCTAGTTTAACGTCCCTTCCGAAGGATGACAAGGTGAGTTGTGAGGTCAGGTCTCCGAGTTTATCCATCCGGAGTTTGACCTCACTTGACCGAGCGTAACTTCAGTTACCTGACGAAAACTGTTTAAGCCATTCGGCCAGTCACCCTGCGTGGTGCTTGTGATAGAACTGAATCCTTAATGCCAGACAAATTATTCAAAAGGGAATGATAAGTTATGTCTGAATCACGGATGAATCAAAAGGACAACATTGTCATTTGAAAAACCTTTATGTATTAACGATTCATTGTCGTCATAGTTTAATTGTCATTGAAATTTAAATTCTGTCTCTGATACTGGGTGAGTGGCCGAGTGGCTTAAGCAGTCTTCGTCAGGTGACTGAAGTTAAGCTTGGTCGGGTGAGGTCAGACTCTGGATGGGTGACCACGGAGACCTGACCTCACAACTCACCTCGTCGTCCTTCGGAAGGGACGTTAAACTAGGGGTCCCATGCCTGGATGCGGCATGCACAGTGGGCCTAAATTAGCTTTCAGTAGCTAGAAATCCTGACAAGCCCACTCGAAACAAATTGAAAAAAAAACGGACGATTGAAATAAGTAAATCATGGACCAGAATCGAACGCGGAGCTCTCTTTTCCATACAAACTCATTTTCCTAAATTCTTGGTCTATAAGATAAATGGTTCTAACAAACAAAATTTTGCAATCTAAGATAACCTTTGACTGATAGATAAACATTTCAATTTTGAATATCGGTTGCGCACATTTTTCTTTCCAAACTTTCTAACTTTTTTTACACACCTTTTGTAAAATGTTGTAGTGTAATTCTTTCAACTGAATGTATCGAATGATACTTCAGTTCGTTTGCCATAATTCCAGATAGAGCATTGGCAATATCATCATTATACTTGGAAGTACAGCGTTTTTAAGTTTTATGTAAAAGGATGAGCGAGAGGAGGTGTCGGAAGCTTTGACAAAGATTAAAAGCACCATAAATTGTAAACTGATTGAGGAGAGTCAAAATGACCAATACAAGAAATACTCAGTTTTTGACGATCTACAAGATTGTAGCAAGTAAAAGTCTGTAGCTTGTATGGTTTACGATTTAGCATTTTGATGACGTCACAACTTCAAAACCAGCAAAAGTGTTAAAAATGCCGTAACTCTGAAAATAATGATAATATCAAAAATTCTCTTTCTGGAATCATAGCAAACGTCCTCAAGTTTCCTTCAATCGATTAGTTGAAAGAATAAAGTAATAGCATTTTACACATTTAATTTTTTAAAGTTTTGCAAAGATTCGAGCCCTATGCTGCTTTGAATTATAGAAAATAGGATTTTTTTCTGGTTATACTTATTACCTCATGTTTTATCGTTATAGGCACTAAAGAAACAATTCTTAGAAGCTAATCAGCGGATTTACTGGCGACATGTAAGAACAATAACCCGACCACGAATTGTCCATGCAAGGGTAGCACCCGTTCAGGACAAAGAGAATTTATTTGCACAAGTTACAGTGAAGATGCATACTGCACAGGTCTGTAAAAGTTTTTAACTAGCCTGTCAAAAAAGAAAATAAGTTTTGTATTTTCTGCAGGACTGATTTCTGTTTGATTGATACTTTTGTACATTGCGAATGGAATATATTGTCTATCGCTAATTGACAGAGCTTGACGCTCCGGTAACCTTCATTATTTTGCCAATCAAACAATGGGGTGAATCGAAAAAATGTATACACCATTTCATGAATCGTCCAACAGAAACTATAAGATCAATTAAAAGAATCAAGTATTTGTTGTCTGCCTGAGAATCTGCTTGACTTGAGAATTCATTTGTAATTTAGAACGCGCCATCTTAATCTCAAAAGAAACTTTCCGAAGAACTAGCTTCCAAACGCTTTGGCTAAAATTATTAGTGTGTGGCTCAATTCAGTCCACTTTTCAACCATCAAAATGGTAAAGTGATGTTTTCTTAAGCTGAGTCATTCATTTCCTAGTAATGCAGGAATTGTTGAAATGTAAAATTCGAAAACTTACACTACTGTATGGTAGACAACCCATTTTTGGTTGTCTATGACGAATCACTGGAATTCTGGCTAAATCCTGATTTCACGAGTAAATGATGCGCCAAAAGTTATGACGGATCTCACAAACCAAGTTGATGCCTCGGTCAGAGGCGGCGGAGAGGGGTAATCAAGGTAATCAGTGATGGTGGAACTGAAATTTTACAAATTAGTAGCAAAGATTTCCTGTACGGTTTTCAAACAGTGGATATTTTTCCTGATTCACCCAGCACATAGCTACATATTTGATAGCGGATAGATTTTGAACATCATCGTACATATCTTTTAAATATTGTAAATGAAGCGTTATTGTTTAATCTAATTAATAACTTTTAACTTTGTATCTTAGCTTGTAACGAATCTTTTTACCGGAGGGCCCCTTAGGAACCAACTTGTTGAAGGGCAACCCTCCTTTATAGAATTAGATATGGAAATAAGAATTAAAATAGGGTTTTTAAGTGTATCCGGACTTCTTCAAGTCAGATTTGGTGTTGTCTTTTGGCATCTTTTCTTTTAAATAATGACAGAATTGACAGGGAAGTATCTTTCTCTTATCTAAGCCTAAAATTGCAAAAAGACTTTTGATCTCTCACTCTTCCATGATTACAAAATACATGAACATATCCAAGAGTCATAATTGCAAGGAAGGAGGACAAGGGGAAATCGTGCTTGGTGTTTTCATTCGTTTTTGCAGGTTTTCGAAAGGGGCGCTCTGCAGAAAATCTCCCATTTTGACGGGAAGGAATGGCCAATTAAAGCCGGGTAAATTACTGAACCTAATTTGACATATCGGGGATAAAAAGAGACAGTCTTCAATATCATTTCTTTGATATTCAGGGAGCAGGATGTTTTCAAACGCAGTGCAGTTTTATTGACTCACCCGGTACAGTGCGCAGACGATGTACAAAACAATATTCTTGATGTTGAAAGTAAGCAAGTATCAAATTACTTGTTCATTAACGAAAGGAAGGAATGGGTCTTTCTCAACCAGCATTCTTTGCATGTGTCTTCACTTTGTTGTTGCCATTTTTCATGGCCCATGAAAATTGCAGAACAAATACGAAGGAAGTGAATACCAGATACCAACAAAGTGATGACACCCGCTGTGCATGCTGGTTGAATCAGGCCCTTTAAAGCATAAGACCGGGGTTGGTATGATTGATGATGAAATACTATGCGCATACTAACCGGTTTTGTGTTGTACAGGAAAATATAAAGCCCGAGGTCTTAAAGTACAGACCGAGCTTGCGAGTTCTGTGCATTAAGACCGAGGATTTTCCTGTACAACGACAAAACCGGCTAGTATGAGTTTTATTACCTGATAATTTGTTATGTGACTCATAATTTAATTAAATACATTTTGTTACTATCATGTTGTTTTAGTTTCTTGTAACTCTCACAGGCCGAAATCAGTTGCTGTGGCTACAAAAACGTGCCTTGTATCGTATCATAGAAGGCTACGGGAAACCCGCGAGAAATGTGCGATTAACCAATGTGAGTGGCGGGATTCTGTTTTGCCTCATTTTTGAAAACTTTAGTGAAGTAATAAAAGATTATACTGTTATGAACGCTGTATTGTACTTTTTTCCACCTTTTTGTGTTGTTTCCTTTCGAAATTGCGCATTCAAATAAGCGATGGGTACGTAGTGACGTTATCACGGGCAAAGATTTCTCCCTGATTTTTACGCATGATGACGTTACTAAGCACTAGTTGCAGACTGCAAAACAAAATTTTTCAAGGAAAAGGCAATAAACGGTGGGGAAAAAGTACTGTACACCACTCATAACAGCATAATCTGCATTTTACCATCAATCATACTAACCCCGGACTTGTCTTTTGAGGTTCAAGCATATTGTAACACATATTAATAACATCCATTTCTTTGTAGATTTTGGCCATAACTGACGTTCATGGCCGAAAATTAAAAGGCGACAAGAAGAAGCCAAAGCAAGTAGTCGATTATGTTGTGTTTGAAAGACATTTAACAAACCCCTATGGACAGTGGAAAATAATAGGAAAGATTTCACAACCAATGCAGATAAATCAGTCTCAGCTTCAGACTGTAACTCATGGGGCACAAGTTGCTCGGCCTTGAGAGTATGCACTATTTGTTGATCAGAGTTTGAAATGATACTGGCGTGTTACACCATACCGGTGCAATTTTCAAACGGTGACAAATGTGACGGTAGCACAATTTTAACTGGCGTTCACACGAAGCCGACACAATTTGAAAACGGTAGGAAATTTGACGGTAACAAACCAACTAGCTTGTTGCTATCTTTCCAAGAATTTGATGCAAAAGATATATAACTAAGCCTTGAGAATCGATCAGTGTCGTTTTGAAAGTTTCCAAAAATGCGTGGTTTTCAACGTTGTCAACGAGTGTTCACCCGTTTCCTTTTTAAAAGTGTTCCGGTTAGAGTTCCGTTTTCAAATGATGCCATTTTCAAATTTGCAACGAAGTAATTTGTATCGTGGTCATATTTTTCACTGTTGTCAAATTTTCCCTGTATCGTGTGAACGCAGTCTCATTAAGTTTGTCTGCTATCAAACATTGGGTATTTGTTTTGATATCCAATGAGCAGGAGCCATTCCAACAGGAACTGTTTTTATGACTTACTTGCATGGTAATAAACCTAAATTTTTGGATTTTTGTGATTGCCAGTGGTTACTTTGGTATAAGATTATTCATCGTCAACTTTCAAATCAGCTATCCCCTAAAAACCAATAACTGAAGGCCTAATATAGGCTTGAAAACGCATGAAGTACCACGGAATCTCAACAGAAGTTCTTGCAAGGCCACTTTTGTTGGATATATAGATAAACGTAGACGGATATTTTGAAATTTGTAATGTAAATTTTTGCACTTACCGATATTCGACAGCTGGCTACCAAAGTTTAAGGCAGATTACTGAAGATTAGTGAAAATGCGTCGGTCGCCTAATCGGAGCAAATCTGATCTAAGGGTTTTGGTCTTGCCCCATTAGGAGCCAGGTTTCTTAAAATAGAAAGGAAGATTTGATCTGTAGAGGTTCAAGGGTGCTTTTATCATGTCGGGTATCATGTCTGTTGAATAAGTTAGCGGTATGAGTTAACTTTTTCAGATGAATGAATTTATAAAGAAATTCTTGAAGAAGTTTGCTTTAAAGAACCCTATTTTGATGAATCTTCAGTGTGACAGTGATTCATGGGACGTTGTGGCGTGCTATTCCTTAAAGAGATAGTCGTTCATTTTGAAAACGTGCTTTCTCTTAGTGCGATTTCTAGAAATGAAGTCTTCATACCGACACTTGTAAGGCACGTGCGTACAGATAGTATAAAGACAATCGAATGATTCTCGCGCTCTGTGTTTCTTTTCTTCAATCTTTGTAAATTAAATTTTCAGCGATTTTGACTCTTTGAATCGCAGTTGCCACCAATGATGAAGTGCAATGACCTTTCTTCTTCCTGGAATAAATAGCGCTCGAATCTCCCGCGGTTTCATTGTGTATTTTTTCTTTCATAAGATGCTAGTTACATTGTAGGCCTAGGCCAAATGTTTAGAAAGTCTACCGCATGAGCTAAAAAATGTATCCGCTCTTTGGAGATGATATTGCAAATCCATGAGCAATGCATAAATTTTTAAATGCCGTATGGGTACTTGCTGGCAAAGTAGCAATGGATGAGATTTTCCCTTTTTGAGCATATCCATCAGTAAAGAGCATCTAGGGTTGTCAGCAATGGCGATGTGCAGTAAAATTGCTGCAGGCCTGGACATGCATGCGTTAGATAATATGGCTTTCATTGGATTCCTCGCAAATAGTCTCAAGTTATCTGTCATTTATTACCCGTTACTGTCGTCTCTGGTACAGATTTGCAATAGACCTTTTAGCTATTCTAATAAAGAGCCTGGATCGAGTGTTATTTTCATACATTTTTATACGTGGTGTTCGACCGAGTGGCTATCACCATTGTGTACATTCGAAAATCCTAAAAATGTATCAAGGTATTATTCGATTCTGATTCTTTTTCAGAATAGCTAGAAGGAAAGGTCTATTGAAGTCATTGGATTCCAAAATTCATGTTATAAGGTTATACACGAAGAGAAAATCCACTTTTGCTCTTCAGATTCAGTCAAACGTGGTATCAAACCTGGGCATCTTTCAGGAAATTTGACTAGTGGGCCAAAATGACCGTAAGGGCCCAATTAAATTCCTGGGGCAAAAAGAGATAGCAAAATTTCATTTCATTTCTAAATATTTTTAGGCTTACCCTAGACTTGTGACGATGAGTCTCTCGTTTCCCTGTGCTCTTTGACTTAATGATGGCGCTTCGGTCCAACCTCGGTCCCAGGGTGTTCTTACGTCATACGCTGATCACGAAGCCGAATGAACACCCTGGTACACTTCGATCACATTTGCCCAAAAAATGGGCAAATGTGGAAGCCATTATGGATTTCACCGTTGGCTAGGCAACGCCAATCGACGGAAAATGGCCGTAGCTCTGGCGCTAACTCTGCACAAGATGAATGGAGAAATTGAAAACGAACACTTTGGAGACCTTATTCGAACCTTTGTGCAGGTATTTAAACAATAATATGGGGTCGGCAAGTGTGTTTAATGTGAAAGTAAGCTTGGTTTGTTTGGAACGAAATGGGCCTAAGTTACAAACTCGTGAAACATTCACCGCAGCTTCAAAAATGAAATGGCTCGTTATTCTTCGAATTTCGGAAATAAGTTGCAAATTATAGTCGGAATAGGTAAAGAATATGGTTTTAAGCTGAATTTTGACACGTCGAGGTCGTTCACCCAGCGCAAATCGGAGTTACGGCCCAAAATGGCGAACAGCCAATCAGATTGCCGAACGGCCTCTTGTATCCCAGAGTGGAGGTAGAGCAACGAACTCACTCTGGGGACGAGATTGGCTTCGGTCAATAGAGACTCATTAGACTTATTACGATGAGTCCTAGTAATCGCTACCACCCATCCACCCCTCGCTCATTAAGTCTAAGTACCAATCAGATTGCGAGATTTGGCCAAGAACAATGCTGTCGAATTTTCTATTCGAATGATGCAGTTGACTAGATTTTGAACGAAGTTGCTGCAGCAGGTTGAAGATTTGTCTGGTTTGTTTTGGTCTTAAAAACATGAACTGTGTAGCGTCGAAAGACTCATTTTGCACTTACCAGGTAATATGAACTTCCTTCTTCAGATTCATAGCAAGTTTCGTTGATTAAGTGTCTGTTTAACGTGGTTTTTGTCGCATTTTCTTTCCGAGGAGTGACCGTTGAACAGGGCGACGGCAGTCTTTCGATCATGATTCGATCGATCGAATGCCCAAGATAGGGCCAGGTTTATTACTGTTTCATTATGAGTCCCTCTTGAGCAAGGTTTACCGCAGGGATACAACGAGGGGCAAATCACTTCTCAAAATAGTGTACGTGATTTTTGTGATTTTTGAAATCACATGATTTTTTCTGTGATTTTTTTGTGATTTTAGTACTTTTTAGTGTTTTTTCTTGTGATTTTTCAGTAATTTTTCAGTGATTTGTGATTTTTGGTGCTTTTTGTATGTGATTTTTTTTTTGATTTTGTGATTTTTGTGTGTGATTTTTCTGTGATTTCAAGGGAGGTGTACGAAAAAAAATCAGTGATTTGCCCCTCGGGATACAAGTCGTCATCGTCATCAGTCTAGGCTTACCCCAAAACACCTTCCATGCAAATTATCCAGTAAAAATATGAAGCGCACTCGATAGAAAACGAATAACTTTATGGACATGCGAACGAAGCGAGGAAAGGGATTTTGGTTTATGTTACTTGGATCAGCTTAAAATGGGTTATAAAGAGATTTGCATTGCCTATTGCCCATCTGAACTGCTGGTTTTTCCTCGGGGTTTCTCGAAGGAGATTCTGTGGAATTCTAAGATTGGGCGATCTGAGAAGTACAGTCCACTGCTACCCTGGGTACCAGAGCCTCAAAATTTAAATGAAAGGAAAAGAGAGAAGGAAGAAAGGAACCAACTTTCTTTCCTTCTTCATTTTTTTCTTTTTATTATTTTTTGGCTCTGGTACCCAGGGTAAGTCCGCTGCCTATTCTCGCATTGCCGCCGCACTATATGTGAAGTTCTCTTATCATTGTATTATCAGCATAGTGAAACAACTTTGGTTCATTATAGGAAATTTTCTGAAACAAGCAGCTTTCCTAATGATTTTTCGTTGTATTATTTTTTGGAAATCTTCTGAGGACGGCAACCTTCGAGTGAAATATCCCGAAACTGAGGTTTTGAACTGCCAGTTTCGTCATATCAAACTGCCCATAACTGAGTAGAAGGTGCAGGTGAAGTTGCAGTTTTTAGCGCAAACCACTTGGAATGCAGAAGTGCAGTTAGTGAGGCTCGAACCCTGTCCGCTGGGACTGTTAGCTTAGCTGCAAAGACAGAGGAGGATTGGTCTACTGGTCTACTGCGCCACAACATTCTGCCCATGTTGCAAAACTGAAGGCCTGACGAAGACGACTCCTATATAAATTGTAACAGCTAAGTCTATCTAATAGGTCAAAAACGTAAAAAGAGAAAGGTCGATCAGGGATCAGGGGTCCATCTAAGGCTGAGCTCAAGGCGTAATAAGCTACTGTGCAAAAAACGGGAATTTCTGGGGATTTCTACTTCACTACTTGGCCCGAAAGGAATTTCTGGGGATTTCTACTTCACAACTTGGCCTACTGGACCACTGGGCCACTAGTTACAATTTTAAAAGATGCCCTGTATCAAACTCTTGGAGAGAGCATTAAGTCTTTCTTACTAAGTCCTAAATCTCATGGGCCATCAGCGTCGACCTTTTTTTGGAGCAAAGCCGCCTTCGTCGTCAGCTGCTACGGAGCATCACCTTGCTGTTCCAGCGCTTTTCGCGTAACACGCGGGCTATTGCGGGTCATTGCGTGTAATTGCCTGTAATTGCATTTACATGCGCACGCACGTTCGGAGCTTCCTCTTGAGGGGTGATCAGCAACGAAAGTCGCCCACAGAAGTTTCATCGAAAGAAGTTGCAGCAAAATCTTCATCAAGTCTCACACACCGTCCAAACAGGTAACTTAAATATTTCACACTGTAAACGGGAAACCCATCCCACACTTCATGTACTTGTTCTATTCCAAAGGATGCTTAGACCAGGGGAAACTCAGAGGCGAGTATCAAAAGCCGACCAACATTTAGGCTAGGCCATCACTGCTCCGTGTACCAGAGAGATTCCATTATTGCACCATTTCATGCCAATAGCAGAACATGCTGCTCAAATGTGACAGCCATGCTCTCAAGGAATGTTTGTTGCCTGATTAAAGTAACCTTACGATGTACATGTAATTAAAGGAGCCTTTTATCATGGAACCTTTGTCTCTTCATAATGTTTTTAGTGAGCAATGCCTTGTTGATCATAAGAACAAGTTCATGTTGTGTGTCGTTCTATCTTTACTCATTTAAAAATCAGCTGCCAGGCTACCTCAGCAAAGACCAGTATTTTTTTAAAAGGAACCACGTTTCACTTCCTGTGACTTGATTTTTCCTTCAATGAGGTAAACTTGTAAGTCATTTTAAGGTAATATAGCTGCCCATTTGGTCATGTTTGTGAAACATCAGTTCAGGAAACATGACGCCCATCCACTCCCTCATCAGAACCAAACGTGGCAAAGAGTAATGAGCATAACATTTAGCAGTGCACAGTCAGACCTGTCTTGGTAGAATCAATGATTTAAATATTCTCTGCTAAGAAGCTTCACTCCACAGGTGTTCATGAGAACATGGCCCCATGAAAAAAAATTTAGGCCAAAAAAGTGTACCTGACATTCAGTCAAGTATCAGGTTGCCAGACTGCTAACTATGCCATGCGCACGGAAGATCTTCCGCACACAGTTCCAGAAAGAACAATAGTTCATTGTTTAAAAACAATGGCCAGACGCACATCTTCCGTGCGCACTGTGCAAAGTTATCAGTCTGGTCAGGTTGGAATGGCCTATCAACTATCAGATTGTGCACATAATGTTACAAGGACTGATAAACTTAGTGGTCTGTCACTTGTTTGTTTCCATGGCCCCATGCCAAGAGAGACTTTTTAGTATTTTTTTGGTAACATATGTGATGGTGCAGAAGAGATACAGCAACAACTCAGCAGTTAACTGATTGCATCCTTGGCAGTCTTCACTGGTTTGGAATTTAAGTTCTTGCTTCTTGAGTGAATTAGTGCAAGACTGGCTGTGTGATGCTTTCATTGTTGTGATTAGCATATGCACTGTATCTGGCATTCAAAGGTCCAAGTTTACATTTTTTTTATATTCCAATAAAATTTTACAAAAACAAACAAGGGTTACAATTCAGGTACTTCAGGAGTGAATAAATGTGAATAGCATGGCTTGTGAGTTGAGATGGGGAAATGAAAGCAGTAGGAGATGGCATTAATGCAAACCTGATGAATCAGATCAAAGCTGTGATGGATTGAATTGATTCAATGAATTTTTAATGAATTTCAGCACCATGGGTGTCTCAGAAGTGCTATATCTTATTTCATTCATTTAACAATGTGAGAAGCTGCTGGATGGCATTGTCCAGGTGTTAAAGCTTTAATATGGCTATAATTACATTCCTAGCCTCTCTTTAGTTGTCTTCTAACACCATGAGAGACAGTTGTCAGATCCCTATGTTTTCCTTGCTATTGGAAGTTGCACCTTGTTGATCTTCTAAAGGCCCATTTCCACTTCATTCGGATTTCGGATTTCGCATCCGAACCTATTGTTCAGCGTTTGGATGCAAGCATTCAGAAATCGCATCCGGACGTTCGTATCCAAATTTGACAAGTTCGGAGGTTTTGATTTTCATCCGAAGTTGGATTCCGAACAGAAAAGTCCTGTACAAAAAAAGCCAATCACGTTAATGCATCTGATAGAAGAAAGAGACCTGCTACCATTCTTCTTTCGTGGCACGTGCCATAAATAGATTCATGTAATTTCATTGGCTGACTTAACAATAATTGATCGTCCGAACGACATGAAAGTGTGGATTGAGATTGTGGGCGATTGCCATTCGGAGATCGTCGATTGGTTGCGAAATCCGAAATCCGAATGAAGTGGAAATGGACCTTAAGAGCTTCAAAGGGAAACCCGCACTAATCCATGACTGAATGATACATAGGAGGCTGGCAACTGAATTATTGGCAGCCAATAATTGAGCAAAAATAAAGCTTTAATCTTGCAGCTAAGATCTTGCAGGCATTCGTAAACATGTATATATATGTATGTATGTAAAATTTGCTTGCTTTCGTTTGATTCAGTTGTGTTTTATTTGTTTAACTTCTTTTCTTCAGATTTACCTTCTGATCCCTTGGTGTAAAAACTTACCTGGTCAATCCTGGACCTCTTATCTGATGATCCAAGATTTGTCATCTCTTCTCTTTCAAAAAGTTGTTTTGATTCTTTTCCAAATCTTTTTCCTGCATCCAGTCAGCTTTTCTAAAATGGCCCATCTCAAATGAATGGGTTGTATAAGCCTAGGATTCTCTAACAGAAGAGCAACTACATCGTTTCTGATTACACTTTGTTACCTTCTAAATACAGAAGTATGCAAATCAGCTGCAAGGTCAAGTGAGTTTTCCTTGATTCCCTAATGCCTGTTCGTGCAGTTTTTGAAAAATAAGAATGCTTCTTTCAAGTGCTTAAATTTGCAAGTAATTGACCTTGTTTTGTGAAGCAACGTGGCTAAAACAGCATTCAAATATTCAAAGCATCAGAGTATGATGAAAACGAATAATGAAAATATTCTTACTTGGAGTGTTAACCTTAATCCGTTTTCAGTCAGAAAGTCCCGCCTTTTAAGAAACTGCATTATAAGAAACTCAGGCCTGATTTTGGTAAATAAAATACCTGTCTACAAGAAACTATCCAGGCTGATTCATGTTCAGTTTCTTTTGCAATGGTACATAGCAATATTTTATGGCATATATTTGAATATGTTTTAATCCCAAATTATTATTATTTCAAGAAACTTTCCGTACTGACCCAAACTATCAGCTTCTTGTTCAACTGGGCGTATCTAAAAAACGTTTTCTTAACAATTTTGACAGCTGTTTGGAATACAAAAGTGTTTCTTATACCATGGTATACACACCCTGCTTTGAGGAAGTATATTCTAACATAAGAAACCAATCAGGCTGTTTTTGTGAAATGAGTTTCTTAATTGCTTATTTAATCTGAGCAGTTGCCACAGTTTGATTTTCATGGAATTTGTTCGAACTCAATGGCAAAGGTCTTGGCAAGGGATTTTTCCAAGTTCATCCAAATATACTTGCAAATTGTCAGTGATGAATTAATTGATACATATACAGATGTGATGTTTACTGTGTGTATGTTGGAGAAGCACCAAGAGAGAAAGGCATCTCCTTCTGACACAGCAGAATCATAGCTATGGCAGAACCAAACTTAAAAAGTCTACTATATTAAATGATGAATAGCTATGACAGATCAGTCTTTGGCTGTACAGGGAATCCATGTCCAGTTTGTGTGATACTGTATGTATAGTAATAGTAATATATATTAACCCACAAGCTCGATCACTGAATTGTATTAAGAAAAATATAGCAACTACAGGAAAACCCCGCAAACAAGAGCATAGCAAAATACAGTAAGAATCTGATGACTGATTTTGTGGAAAAAGACATCCAAAGATAAGAACCAAAAACAGACTGATTTACTTCTATGGTTCTTATGAGATGGTACACTTAATTAAGAAATTTTATGATATCAGTGAAAGCAAACTCACAACTGTTGATAACTGAGCACCTCTAACAGTTTTCAGGGATATATCAATTGTTTATCAGGCCGTATGAAATAAACTGATTTGTCAACAACAAAAATACCATGCTCTAATATTTAAATGCAGTCATTATACCCTCGAGTCTATTTAACACATTATACAGTATACTGTAGCTATATATTCATCATAGTCACAAGTGTCCTTGCAATAAGAAAGCCCTAAGAAAGACACCCTGAAAATGTCATAAGTACCTCATTTACTGTATAAGAACCCAGCCAATCTGCTTTTTAGAAAAGTATGTTCTTGTTTGTGGGGTTTTACTGTAAATAATATATATCTATATATATATTACTTAAGATACCTCCAATTAAATTTTCCAAATGACAATTTTTATATGTTTGAAATTGAGCCCCTGTGCACATGATACCAGATTTATTCATTTTCAGATTCCAGTTTGTACCAGATTCTATGCACATCCTGACCACCTAACCAGATACTCTTTGTAGAGTTGTTATTAAGTGATTTGATATGCCATGGAGTTGTTTTGAAAATGTATCAGATCATTTTTGCACTTTTGTGAGTGCATGCATCTGACTTGGCTTTTGCTCTGGAACCTATCTTTGAGATTTTACATGCATTGTTTTGAAAACAATCACCAACCAGAGGATTTTTGACCTGAATGTTTTTTATGGGTAATGTACATAGATGATAACAAAGAATGATGATATCCACCAAACAGAAGAACAACTGTTTATGCTACATGAGATGGAGCAGAGTTAAGCTATGTGAACAGAATGCAAATGATATTAAAGTATTCAATGTTTTGTGAACTGAACATATGTTAGTGAATCTGATGTGAAATGAATATATGATATTATGGTAAACTAAAATGAAGCTTAATGGTTATTTGCCCTTTTCACCTGTTTCTGATGCCCAGAGGACAAACAACATTGAGCTCCTTGGTGAAATGAGCCAGAAAAGTCTTGCCAATAGTTCTTCTAACAGATATGTATTGTTGCACAGCTAATGGATATTGACTCTCTAATAGGCTAAGAGCTATTATATTCACTTAAGAGATAATCAAATCTTCTTTTATTTAAAGGAAATTATATGAGTCAAAAGCAACAAAAGCCAACGCTCAGTGGGCAGCGGATTAAAACCCGCAAAAGAGGTAAGCCTTAAAAATTCCCTTCTTTGCTGTCCATCCCTTCTTAAATACAGCAGTGTGGCCAGACAAAAATTAGTTGGAGTGTAAAACTTAAAAAAATTTCACACTGGGGGGCAAAAAGGTACACCCAGACATTTTTATTGCATTTTTCAATTACAATTTTTTGCCAATTTTGAAAAGTGGGAGGGCAATTGCCCCCTCATACCCTCCCCTGGCCACTCCACTGCATGAACAGGGCTTTCTTTGGGCTAAACATAGTGTTTTGACTTCAGCACAGCAAGGCTATCTCAACAGTTATAGGAAATGAAACCAGTACAATAATTTGCCATGCATGGTCAGGAAAACTCATTCCCTGGGGTTTTAAATCAGGTTTATGGTATGATATCAGATACAATCATCTCCATTGTTCCTTTTTCCCCAAAACGTTTTCAGTTAACCATTTATGGTCATGTACAGTATGTTGATCATATGATACTAGAATGGCAGATGCAAAAGTAAAAAAGCGTATATACTATGCTATTGGCACATGGAGGCCTTTCTAACATATATTATCATCAGAGTGTGATATTGATAATATTTGTATAGTTGGGTAAAGTTTACAGTAATATGTTATCTTTGACAAGAAAGTGTGGTACTTTGACAAGAAAGTGTAGTGCATTTACTGAGTCACCTCTTAGCAACAAGACTTTCCAATTTTGGATAATTACATATCCAAGCTAAAAATTGTTTGAATGGATTTGTACGCAGCAGGCTTACATATGGATGCCATGCATGGCGACCAACGCAAGCAGAACTTTTGAAACTAAATGCAACTTATAACAAATTTCTACGAAGCATGATATGGAATGGATTTAAGAGAAAGCAGGAACATTGTAATTATAACGATGAAAATTGGGATATTATTATTACTATTATTATTATTATTATTATTATTATCATTATTATTATTATTATTATTATTATTATTATTATTATTATTATTATTATTATTATCTCTGAATCCCGATATAAATTATTTACATCAAGCTACCGCACAAGAAAGCATCCAGGTTGATCAATATAAAAATACAAGTGACGTGACAAAATCTGTGAGAACCAAACAAATCGAAAAGATTTCAAATGATCTACAGTATCAAGGGTACATCGTGAAACAGATGTAGACTCTCAGTAATGAGCAACTCAAAAAGCTATGGATAGATGTACGAGACATTCTCCCATCGAATATCTACAACTTTACGAATAGATACATGAATAATACCTTAGTTACATTAAAGAAAATGGTCATGTGGGGAAAAGCAACCATGGACACATGCCTTGCATGCAAGGATAATAGTCAATCCCTATTGCACGTTGTTTCGGGTTGTAAAGTTCACCTTCAACAAGGCAGATACACGTGGCGGCACAACTCCATCCTTGCGACTCTTTTGAGCAAAATTGAGGGCCTGAGGGACTTGAAAGTATTTGCTGATATCCCAGGCTACCCATGCCCCACAGTTGTCACCGGAACACTAAAGCGACCAGATATCATCATGGTCTATCAAGAGAAGACAGTTATCGTTCTAGAGTTAACCTGTGGTTTTGTTACCAACGTGAAAGAAAATTGTGCAAGGAAGGTTGGAAAATACAACTCTACCATCGTTGATCTCAAGAAAAAGTACGAGAAAGTAACATTTGTGAATCTCAGTATGAGCGCCCTAGGATTGATATGCAAGGATGATGATGGAAATGGCATACTGCAAGCATTAAAGAGCATTGGACTTTCGGAACTTCTATCAAAAAACATTATTAGAAACATGATAAACGTTTGTATAAGGACAACGTACTATATATTTTGTAGGAAAGACAAAGAATGGACCAATCCAGAACTTTTAACATTGTAAAGAAGTAAAATTGTTGAAGGCAGTAAGGCTTGACTAACATGCCCTTTTATGGAGAGTGGTAGTCACAAATAAATTCTTTATACTGTAAGTTTTACATTTTAAATATTTATCTTGTTGTAAGTTTATTTATGAGAATGAAAGTTTCCATTATTATTATTATTATTATTATTATTATTATTATTATTATTATTATTATATAATAGTGTGAGACACTATTGTTATGATTTTTCAAGTGAATATAAGCATAGCGGACAAATCTTTTCTTTTGTCCAAAGATCCTGAGGGGTTGTCAGTCACGCTCTGGTCAGATCACAGTTTCTCCTAATATTGACCAATCAGGTGCCGTCGTTGTGTTTACCTCCGCATTTTGGGGCGAAGCTTAGGCCATTTTTGGCCGTTTTGACCACCATCCCGAAAAAAAACATTGCACGCTCGGCTATGTCGATTTTCATCGAAATTTCAACGGGGGAAGATTCTCCATACCTCGGACCATAAGTGTTTTCGGCATCGCTATGCGATCGCCAAAATTAGCCGATTTGTGGCATTTTGAAAATCATTGCAGCCATTTTTGCGTAACAAATCCAGCAAAATTTAGCAAAAGGCGGGCAAAAACTGATAATTTAAAGTCTATAAACCTACCTCAACTGTTTTGAAGACACATATCCACTACCCTACTGCAATCCCCTCCCAGTTGTGCCACCAAATCGCTCCCATTGCCATGCGCCCTTTTCGATAAACAGTGCCCTTCTCCCAACTCCTGCAATGATTGCAAGTCTGAAGGAGTGGCAGCCGAAAATATCAACCAAAACGTCACATATATTTTCACAGCCCATACTTCTTGCATCACAAGAGAAGACAGTGTCGTCTTTCAGTGTAGCAGGTACGTGAAATAGAAATGAAATGAAGCTGTGTTTAATCTTCCTACAAATAGCAGCAAGCGGAAGAAATTGACATTTTGTTTTCGTCACGAAAACCATTGAACTTTTTAAAAACTATTTTCAAAACCCCTCAAAATCAATTTCACATTTTGTGTTACATTTTGTAAACTCATGGAAGTACACATGCATTTTTTGAGATACTAAAACTATGATCTGGTATCGATAGCTTCTCAAAATTTTTGTTATTAGCTGAGTAAGGAAAGATTCTTAAGGGTTTCCCTCTTGTGCCCTGCTGTAAACTGTCCTAAAAATGTTTTCGAGGTCAGTGTTTGGACATTACTCAACCTTCTGAGTCTTATGACACAGAGTTTCTTACAAGCAGTTTCTTACAGATCATTGTTTACAAAAAAAAATCATTTCATCTTTAGCCTGTTTCCTTTACTCCAAGTTTCTTGCGTGATCCCGATCCTAGAGATCCCACACCAATACCAATGGAAATCTGAGGGGCCCCTATCAATGGAAATTTGAAAGAACTTATAAGAAACCCTTACTTATAAGAAACTCTCTCAACTGAGATGATGAAATAAGAATTCTGAGAAGCTTTCAATACCAAATCAAAGTTTTAGTATCTCAAAAAATACATGGGTACCTCCATGAGTTCACTGAAGGTAACACTGATATCTATGTTTGCTTTCATGCTGCCTTGTTCTTTGACTGCCAAGGGGTAATTTCCTAATACATACTGGAGGGCTAAAGAGATCTTCTATGATACCTGCACAAAATGTGAAATTGATTTTGAATAGCTTTGAAAAGTAGTATTAAAATGCTAAATAGTTTTTCGTGATGAAAACAAAATGTACATTTCCTCCGTTTAAACACAGCTTCAGTTCATTTCTATTCCAAATACACGCTCTACTGTAAAACGACACTATCATCACTTGTGCTCTTATGCAAGAAGTGATTCATAACTTTCCGAAATTTTGGTTGACATTGCCGGTTTCTACTCCTACAGACTTGTAATCATTGCAGGAGTTGGGAGAAGGATTGGGGCACAGTTTATCGAAAAAGGCGCATAGCCATGGGAGCGATTTATGGTGCAACTGGGAGTGGCTTGCAGTAGAGATGTGGATATTTGTCTTGAAAACAGTTGAGGTAGGTTTATAGACTTTAAATTATCAGTTTGTGCTCGCCTTTTGCTCAATTTTGTAGGACTTGCTACGCAAAAATGGCTGCAATGATTTTCAAAATGCCACAAATCGGCTAATTTTGGCGATCGCATAGCGATGCCGAAAACACTTATGGTCCGAGGTATGGAGAATCTTCCCCCGTTGAAATTTCGATGAAAATCGACATAGCCGAGCGTGCAATGTTTTTTTTCGGGATGGTGGTCAAAACGGTCAAAAATGGCCTAAGCTTCACCGCAAAACGCGGAAGTAAACACAAGGACGGCACCTGATTGGTCAATATTAGGAGAAACTGTGATCTGACCAGAGCGTGACTGACAACCCCTCGGGATCTTTGGACAAAAGAAAAGATTTGTCCGCTATGCTGTGAATATATCAAAATTTTATTAAATATATAGTTACTTTGAATAAGTGAATGAGTTAGTTGCTACAGTGTGAACTATGCTTTACTGATCATACAATCCTTTCAAACAATGCCAGATATATCAGACATATCAGGCATTTATCTTAATTTGAAATTGAAAGAAAATATTGACTGTCTTGATCATTCATAGTGCATTACAATTCATTTATTTTCATTTTCATTCCAGATGAGAAAGAGAAGTATGATCCTGGGACATTTGCAGATCAAATAATCACAGGATTGAATGAAGCCAAAGGAGACCTTGAACAAGTAGGTGCAATAGACCTTTAGCTGTTCTAAGAAAGAATTTCAGTTGAGCAATATTTTCATTGTTGATCAAGTTTTTGAGCTACTGATGGAAAGAAATTCAAACAATCAATAAGTTTCATCTTATTTTCAATTCTGTATGTATCAGTTAGTTTTTTTACAAAAAAGTTGATAAAGATTTAACAGTTTCACTCCTAAGATGTTGTTATTGTTCATCAAGTAAGTCAGCCAGAAAAGAAAATGGAGCTGCAAAGGAAATTGAACCGATCTAAGTTACAAACACTAAGCTAGCTATGAGGTGTAAAGAGGATCAGAGACTGGGTTCTTGTCACAAATATTGACCAATATGAAAGTGTCACACAGTAGATTTGGTTTGTTTTGTCATTATGAGTTTTTACTCAGGAACCTGCAGTTAAAAATATGCGATCTATATTGACTGCTCAGGTCCATATTGGGATATATATATATATAGTTTCTGGGATTTGGCCTTCACATATTTCTACCATAATGAGCTGATGGCATTTATAAATAGTTGTGTTATATTTATGATGTTTTAATTGCATTTTAGGCCTCAAAGTTCCTTGTTGCATCAGGAAGCAAACTCAACTACAGGACTTATGCAGAACCATTACTTGACATCCTCATTGCTGGGGGCATGCTAGGTAAGTAAATCACTATTAGTAATTTCATTTTACCAATGAGTTGGTGCCAATTGTCACATTTTGTGGCCTAAGAAATCATATAGTCAATGAACATTTATTTCAAGTAGAAAATTGAGTTAATGTTTTTTCTCCGTAACAATTTCGTTGGAAGACCTTTGTTTCATTCCACTTTTGTCGCATTTGTTGTGAAGAAATGCATATCTTGCAATCTAGCATAGAACCATTTGAGTTACTGTGTTGCCAATCTAAGATATCATCATATTTTTCAGTACCTCACAGTGATACCTATAATTGTCTCAGGTTGTCAGATTAAAGGTTCACACTTTAGAAGTTCTGGATTAGCTAAGAGAACATTGTTGTCTGATATCAGCCATGTCATTCCACAGTTATATATCTTTGGTTTTTGTCATGACATGAATTCATCAAAGAGGGTGGCATGTCATCTTTCTTTTTTGGAACAATGGCAAATTAAGAGCAGACATCAAGGGGAGAAAATGTATACCAAGACTTGTGAATTGGTTTCTCAGATATAATGCATGTTTTTTAAAATTTTTTGTAAAGTTAAACTACCAGATAACTTGAACTGCCAGGTTTCTCTAAAAGAGTAATGGAATTGGTGCAGCTGGCAATAAGAAATTAGCTTGAACCACCCTAAAATCAACAGGCCTTGAAATGAGCAAACGTTGGGTGCTTGGTTGATCAAGCTCCTAAATTTGGCACTTGATCAAGCTCCTACAGGGAAACCAAATGGGGAGTTCTGAAAAAACGAGCTACAGTTACTGTTTTGTCTGAAAATTTTCAGTTAAAATCTCATCATGATCAATCATTGAAAAAGAATCAAAAAGTAAACGAAGGCCAGCATTGAGCATTGCCATTTGAGCTGGGCTGCATGTTGAATAAGATGGAGCAGCCTTGGGAAGCCTCTTGCGAAGTTTGCACCAAACTTTTGTAACCTGCTGCTCTTCGTTGATAACTTTAACTTCTGGCCAATCCAACTGCCCTTTCTCAAGAGCTGAACAGTGATGACTCTGCCATATGGTCAGCACCAGTAGACCAGCAGAGATTGCAGCTATTTTTGCTTCAACATATGCGCTTAGCAAATCATACAAATTGTCACTGGCAGTCAGCATAGAAGCGAGGCAGCTTTGTAATGGCGTGGACAGTGTGGTGAATGCACTTTTGAGGCGAGTTAACATTCAAGAGTCAATTTATTTTAGTTTTACAGGAGATAGGAAGATTTGAGCTGAATATCTTATTTCAAATACATTCACAAATCGCTATTATGGATCATTAAAAAAAACACCTTTGATCTGCAAGGTGCTTGAACAATCGAGCCAGTAGAATTTTTGAGGTGAGTGTGGAGGCGCTTGGGCTTGATCGAGCGCCTCTCATTTCAGGGCCTAAAAATCAAGATAATTTTGCCCTTGACAAATAGTGGCATGTTTATTATATTTGTAGAAAATTTTCGATTGTGCAGTTTTCTTGTTCTGAAATTTATCAAGTCGATTGCATACTTTCATTGTGTCAAGAAGATATTCAGGGAAAAGTCTTTAGGCTTTGGTGGTGAGATGGAGGCATATTTGAAGTTATGAGGTTAATATTTTAATTCTCAAGGCACAAAAATGCCAACTAGCAAGGTATTTATTTATCAAGTTGGATATTGAAGAACGGTTTTCAAGGGTTTCAGATTGATCAAAGATAAATTATCATTGCTAGGCTTGACGACCAAAAATCTGATTGCTTTTTTGGGACATTCAGTACTGCATTGTTTTTACTTGACAGTGCTTGCATTTAATTGAGCTGCAGATGTTTTGGTAATTGCCATTGGGTGCACCAAAGGAACTTCACCATTCTATCAATGAATTCTATGGAAATGTGTGATTTCTTTCCATTACAAAACTGTTAAAAGACCCAGTCAACCTGAGAAATGTTGCTGAGTTGTTTTTCTACCTCCATCATATCAAAATGGTGTTGAACGTTCTTTGAATTCTAAGGAGGTAAATAGCCTTGGCTATTTCGCTGCCAAGAAAAGAAGTGCATTTTGGTACTTCTGGTGTGTTATTTGTTTTCTCCTCCAATGTACCATTTGCACACCATACCCACTGAACCAAAAATGAACTGAAAAGACTGTTGACGCATAAAAGAGTGATAAGGAAAGCAACGATGCCAACCTTTCAACTATTTATACTGACTTTTTTTATTGACATTGAACAGTGGTGAAAATACGGATCTAGTGAAACTAAGCAGATGTAAACTTGTCTAAGTTTGTTAAAAACATCACATGTGGCATCAGCTGTTAAAGCAATTGAAAAATTGCACATTCACATTGTCTTTCTTGTTGTTGTTTCTCTCTATTGTAATTTTTCCCAGACCATGCTAGAATGTTGTTTTGAAGAATAGGCCTATATCTCAAAACATAGTTCATGAATGGTCACGGAAGAGAATGCAACAGAAAAACAATAAGAAATACAACGTGAGTTAGCAATTTTTTACAATTTCTTTAAACTTGCTGCCACCTGTGAAAACATGAGATCGATTTGATCAGTACAAGTCAATAAAAAATAAGTTTTGCATTAGCGTAGTGATGTGGACCTCAAGTTTATGTGTATCATGTTTTCATGCTTTTTATTTCTGCTTTAAGGAAGTTCTGATACCCCAAGGGGATTCTTCCGATGCATCTTTTCTAACCTGCGTATTCCCGGGATGATATGCCCGTTTTTAGTTGCTCAGCTGCTGATCAAAATTTTCGTTATATATGAATTTCGACGCGTTTTAGAACTACTTGTATCGACTAACTCCTTGTTTTGCCAGTTTGCGATCTCGATGAGAAAATAGAAAAACAATGGCGATGTTGCTTGCCGCTTAACTTCCAAACGACGTTTGAATCACTGATTCCAGTCGATTACCATTTCTCGTGTTGTAGATTTTCACCGTTCATTTTTTGTTGTCACCATGTGGATCTTTTTTGTTGCAAGTTATTCACTTTGCCTTTGATAGCCCCTGGTGGAACGATTGTGAATGAAGGTGGTAACAAAGCCAGTTCATCTATATGCATTTTCAAAAGTGAAAATGGAATCGAAGATGTTAAAAAGACAGTGCAAGACTTATTCTCAAGACTTATCAGACAGTATAAATACCTCGAGAAGTCCCTTGATGAAGAACTTAAAAAGGTTTGGAAATTACTGTTAAAATATTTACATTAAGATTGCCAAACGCCTGAAACATTTGATATTTATGAAGGTTTGGAAGTTTAGACAGACATTTCAGACATTGGCATTGATTTTAAAGTCCCATTAATTCAAGACAATTTGTTGATGCTTTTGTACATTTCAAGAACTTTGCTCATTACTGATTAGACAGGCGTGGTCTAAAACAGATGTGGTATGCAAATTTTTTCCATATTGGGGTCAATTTTGCCAAAGAAAAACTCGAATAAACTATTTAGTGAAATAATGATATTTTTATGTTTTTCCAAGTGAAATTCTTTACAGTTTTTTCCACGTATTTATCAAACTTTCAAAAGAAACAGGGTTTCATAATCACTGCCTGAGGAATAACAGTAATACAAGTCATGCCATTGTGAACCAAAACCAATGAAACTGAGTCTTACGTCCATCAATCTCCGTCAAGTTTAATTCACTTGCTAATATCAATTGTTGTAATGCACAAGGTCCGAGGCTTTAATGTCCTGAAGCGTCGATAAATACGAAGCTATGTTGCCTTGAGATAAATCTGCAAACAATTTCTGTTGTTTTCAAAGGAATATTTGCAAAAAGTTGCACAAAATCATCCTTATATTCTCCCTTCCAATAGCGAGATGCACGATTACGCTGTTCGTAATAACAAAACAGATAATCCGAGAAAGCTGCGAAAAAGTTTCCTTATCGCCGACAAAAATGTTGCTAAATTTCTGTAAGTTTCCAGAAACAACTTCTGCAACAGATCGTAACTAATGCACTGCTAACGTTCCCAAGCTGTCTTACGTCACGCCTTGTGCACATCGAGATGTTCCAGAATTTCCTTTTAGGTTGAGAATCAGGCGACCGAAAAATCAGGTAAAAATTGTGAAGCATTTAGGATTTAAGTAAAGATTAAGTCAGTGGTCATTTATATGGGCCCGGTGTAGATTTATCGTTTCTTTTCAGCAGTAGGATACTGTTTGGTTTCAGCAGTTTCATTCTTTTGTTTCCTATCGCATGTTGATTGATGTGATCACAGTGCTCCTTTACTGGATTCAGTGATTGATTTGTTTATTCATATTCCCATAATACTTCCACAGGTGTTGCTGTTTTTGAAAGGTTTTACAGAAGAACAGCGAACATGTCTTGCACAAGCTGTTGCTATATTTCTCAACGCAGGTCAGTTCTAACGAAATCTAAGTTTGTCAGTTTTGATACTTGACATTGATACAGTTTTGATAATTGATATTGATACATCAAGAGGGCAATACACTCAAGAAAAGATTACAATAACGATGTTAAACCATTGCAATGCTAATTTAATTAATTTTGTAGTAGTCCCATACGATGAAACATCAGAATGTTGTACAGCAACAATATCTCTAAGTTCATTTGATGTGCCATGTATTCTCTTCGAAAAGTACCTCAGTCTTTTAGCTTTGAGCTAGTTACTATGTTTCCATCAATGGTGTCCAGTTGCGAATGATCTTCACACCAGCCAGTGAAGTTAGAGGTGGCTTGAAGCGAAAATTTTTACAGTTCCCAACGAACAGCACTGTTGAATGATGAAAAATCCCTGTTAAACTTTTTTGATATCTCATTTCGTTTTGAAGTTATCCACTGAAGTCAGGTAGCGACTGATTACGTCATTTTGTTTGCAAATTACTTTAATATATGCTATGTGGACATATAGCTGTATCTTATCTTCGGAAGGTTACAGATGCGAAGAACTTTGCAGCTTTGCTACACAAATTAAGTACGAGATGTCTTGTGAATTTATATGATGTTTGGAAAATCGTGCTAAGTGAAACAGGTTTTTCGATTCTACTTATCTTTTGAAGCATAGTCAACCTTATATACTTTCTTCACTTTGTGGAAACAAAATGACGTCATCAGCCGATCCTACAAGTTATCGGATAAGTGAAATGCGAAACAAGGTATAAAAAAATCTTGATAAAAGTCGGCATTGTGCAATAGTGCTATTCACTGGCATCAATAAACATTTTCACTTCAGATCACCATCATTCATCCTTGCTTCCTAAAACCCTCAATTTCTGCCCATCTCATCTCATTGAACTTAAATGATGTTGCCCTCGCTTAAGTGAGGACCTTGTTTATAAAGCCTGACAAAAATCTCATTTTTTGACAAATTTTTGTCTACTTGGGGTTCCAATCAGAGCAAGGCTTAGAGGTAGCCGCTTTTGCTATTATGGCTTGAAGAAACATTCATCTAAGTGCTGATCGCTAGTTTTATGGAACAACAGTTCGGTTTTGAGCAAGATGGCAAGGGATTTAGGCCATATTGTTGTACATATGATATCAGTGCGAGGCTAATATGTTGCTGGAAATGGTGGGAAGTAAGTCGTAGTTATAGTGGTATCAGTTAAATCAGAGAGGAAAACTATGACATGTATTTGGTCCAAGGGCTAAGTTTCCTTGCTTGATCACTAGATAAGGATTCTCTGAGTTTCAGTGTGTTTTTAGAGGATCATTCGTGTTGTGCATTTCCTGTTTGATCCTAATCATACTGCTTTCAACCTTGATATCCAAACTTTATTTTCTCTGTCCTTAGGCATGATCACTCCATCTGTCTTGACTGGCTTGATTCAGGACCATCTCGTCAAAGAAGGTAAGTGTTTTGAAAGCTTTGAATTAAATATCTTTATGTCAGGTCAGTCGAAATTCGTCTTGGTAAAGTAAAGTTTCTCTCAGACACTTTTTCACGGAATCCATTGGGAAACAATCCGTATAAGTGTTATGTCAGTGTCTCAGAAATTTTTTGCTTGAGTGCACCTTTTTGAAAAGATTTCTTGCTATGAAATTTTCTTAAAATAGATTCGCTTGTCTGCATATCATAGTTTGCAGGCAGGGTGTCTCTTCCCAACTTTAGAATCAAGTATCCTCCGACCCTTGTATCCGGGCAAAACGAAAAGAAAACGTTTTTAAGTGTAGTAATACAGTTACTAAATGAGCACTAACTTGATAAAATTGAATAATTGAGGCAAGAACAATTCTTCAAATATTAGTAAGTTTTTTAGCATTCGTAAGCAACGTTTTACAATATCAACATATGTTATGGTATTATTGTTATATCAACATATGTCACATCAACATATTGTTATGCCGTAGCCAATTGCACATGATAACATGTGCAGTTGGCCGCACCATACTAATATTTCTACATATATTAGTTTGATTCAAACCAAAAGTAGGTAAGCTTTTCAAACTACACTTTGATATTGTAAAACGCTACCATTTATAGCTACTAAACGCTACAAAACGCAACTAAACGCTACTAAACGCTGTAAAACGCTACTAAACGCTACAATTTACAGATGCTGAAAAGATGATTCGTATTTGACGACCCCCTGTTTTTGTTTCCGTTGCTCAATTTAATCAAACTAGTACATACTTATTTAGTTACTGCAGTACTATGGTTTCAGAACATGTTTTGTTTGTTTTGCTAAGACGAGCAGGTTAAGAGGTATTCAAGTTTAAAACTGGGAAGTCATTTATGAGATACCCTGTAAATCAAGAACATGGGCTATAACCTCATTTGTTGTACAGATGCGTTGATAGTAACATTCATTAGCAATGAATAGATGTTTAAAAAGGGCTGGAGAATTTTATGTGGCTTAACACCCGTGCTTCCAAACGTTCTCGATTCTGATAGGTGTATAAATACCACTGATAGATCGATTGAAAATCCTCGGGAATAAGGCGAGCTTATCTGCTTCATGGTAGGCTCGTAAAAGTACGAGGTAGAACATTCTGAGCATATTCTACTAGCTGCCTTTTTTGTGGAGGTAACTTGGACTATATGTTCGAACATTGTTAAGCTTGTATTTTGTCTATTTATTCATTGTCACAAATACATGATATCAAAGAAGAGAATTTTCATATCAGAGTTGTTCCAAGTGTACCAGGCCATTAGTATGTGTGCTATTGTAATAAGATGCCGTGTGTTGGGATTTTTTCAAATGTTACCGCAAAGAGTTTTCGTGTCAAAATAAACACAACTGTGGCATGCATTGCAGTATCATTTCTTTCTGACATTTCTCGTTAACAAGGTGGAGGGTGCAAGGTAGGATACAATGGTGCAGAGGAAGATCTATTGACCTTGATTAGCGTTGTGATTTTTCGAAATTGGGAAAATTTTTGGTTTGGTTGGAGTAATTTTGCAGAAAGATATTGTAGCTTTGGTCCAAAAAAGATGATAAAGCGTTCGGAAATATTTAAAATTCGATTTCTATATCAATCTTTCAATTTCTTTTTGACAAATCACTCCTCCAAGGAGTGATTGTCTTGTTGATTTGAAATATGGCTGTTCTGAGAGCTGCTAGGTTTCAAAGCAGTTTTGAAAAATACACAAATGATCGTCAGATCGATGTCGATGTATAAATGCCAGAAAGGTATGATGATCAATTGGAAAATGCTAGTTAAAACATATGAACGTAGATATACCTACGCCTGTTGATTGACACACGCTTCTTGTGTTCCTGTTGCTGTCATCGATCAAAAACATTCAGTACAATAGGTTATATTCAGATTGGTCCAGTGCCCGAAGCTACGCTTCTTCAACTCCATTGGTTTACTTTAAGGATCACAAAGTTCTTCAATAAATTATTCTTCAGAATATGGTTTAACAAGATGTTATTTCAACCCATTTGAAAGGATCACCATGATTTTATTTTTTTTTTGGAATTGATTTAATCAGTAGCAAAACGGGATGACAAAATTTAGCGATAAGTGTGCCAGTTTAGTAATCATTCACACTGGTCTACGTTTGATTGAGATACCAAGTGCTGGCTGCTCCACGAGCATAAACTATTCAATTTATGCGACCCGTTTGAAGTATTTTGACTTTCTTTGAAATCAAGACTTTGCTCCGAAGCTCGATAATCTGAAATTATGCACGTCTTAAAATTATAGGAAACCTTGCAAACTTGCATTAGTTCTTCTGTTGGCCAGATGAGAGTCCTGGGAATCCATCTTGCCGTGGACACCTGATAAATCACATATTTCACGACTTACTGTAACAGTGCTTGCAGACTGTTGTAAACTGTTTCAAATTTGACTATGTTATGCATAAAACAGTGCCTGAATTTTTTCGTTCCAGGACTTGCCTTGGAGTTTGCCAATAAATTTTTCACGACGTGGTTGAAAGACTTAGAAAAAGACATGAACAGTCTTGTAAGCAACTTGAAGAAGGCAGAAATCGATGGGAAACTTCTTGTAAGTTTTCTTGTTTTAATTGTACAGGGTGAGTCAAAAAAGTTGACATGTTTGATGGGCTATGGAACGGAATGTTTTCAAAAAATGAGATTTTAATCTATCAAGCAAAGGCTAACATAAATGTGAACATTTTATTTGGTAAAAGCACTTATCTCTTAGATTCATCGGTTAGGAAAGAAAATGCTGGCAAGGGTTAGGGTTAGGGTTTGTATGAGGATTCAATGTTCGGTTTAAATCCATGATTTACTTGCCATTATTATTTAAATTCTGTTTCAAAAACTAACAATTTCATCGAATTTCTGTTTCAGTGGTTATGATTCTAGTTTTGACGTTTTATTAGAAAGAGAAAAAGCGGTTACTATCCACACGAAGAATTTACAAACCCTAATGACAGAAATATTTAAAACGCAGAACAATCTGAACCCTCCTTTTATGAATGAGATCTTCAGAGAGGGAGATAGTATTTATAACCTAAGAAATAACAATGAATTTGTATTACCAAGTATAAAGACCGTACATTTTGGATCTGAATCCATCAGATACAGAGGGCCTCAACTTTGGTTTTCCCTCCCTCAAGATATAAGGAATACTGAATCTCTCTCATTGTTTAAATCAAAGATAAAAAAGTGGCACGGTGAAGAATGCTCTTGCAGACTATGTCGACCTTTTATTCTAAACGTCGGATTTTTATGAATTTTTATGATTGGGCTTTTTATTATCTATATACATTTTATGTCATTTCTTGCATCAAACCATTTTATCTACTATTTTTATATCAAACCATTTTATCATACTTTTTTATAAATTGTATATTTTTAAGTAGTTGGCCTTAATTAGCAATTTAGTGTTTTTACTATTCTTAGCTATGTACTAGCCAACTTTAAAGAAATTGATTATTATTATTATTATTATAGTGGCAAGTAGCTACCTTTTTATTCAAGAATCGAACATGGAGTTCTCATTCCCATGAAAACCTCTTGGCTGCACTTTCCTAACTTTTGGATCTAAATGATGATTGATGTTACCAAATGTTTTCATATCTAAATTAGCCTTTGAGTGACAGATTAACAGTTCAGTTTTGAATATTGGCCGTACACTTGTCATTCCACAGCCTACCAGTGGCGGACACTGTGTCAAATATTGAGGGCGAAGCTATTATTTCAGTTAAAAGCATTGTTTACTTCTATTGTTTTCAAACAAACGATCTTTGTCCTCGCCAAGATTGGAGGCGATCACACCCCTTTGCCCCCCAAGTGTCCACCGCAGCAGCCCGTCAAAAGTGTTAACTCTTTTTTGACTCACACGTGTACCTTTTACGCTTTGTTGGCGTAGTGATGACTATTTGTGATAACAGTTAGACCACGTCTGTTGGTGTTGTGCTTTGCTATAATGTCTTGATGTAAGATTTATACCCAGATGAAGATTGCATCCTCAACAGACATACCACTTAACAGTAGAAATTATTAGAGATGTGACGCAGATAACTTTGATATGTAACGGACTGATGAAGTTCCATGTAAAATGATTTCTTGTTCATTTTAGCAACTATTTCCTGCCAATAAGCGCTCGGAAGATGCATTTGAGAAATATTTTAACCAAGCAGAGTTGAAGGAAATCGTCAATTTTCAGGTAAGAAACTCTCTTGAAACGGTAACGTGTCTTCTCGCTTCAAAGTGGAGAATGTGAACAGATGTTATCTATGAAATCTATTTTCTTCAACGGGGACCTTCCCTAAAGTAGCCTATAACTTTGGAACATCAGGCCTTTTTCGATAGGAATCTAGCGTCAGAGATGAAATCTACGAATTTAATTTTAGCATGATCAATTAAGAGGAACCTTTCGCTTTTTTTTGATGCGTTGATAGTTGTTTTCCACTTGAACACTTGTAGTTTTTGATATTTGATGGGATGTAAGCATTTTCGAGAACAGCTCAGTATTTTCAAATTGTAAAAAGCTTTGTAAATTTATTGGCAATATTAGCAATTTGCACGACATAGACAAAATCGGCTAAGATTTGCTTTACCCATTTCAAGTCATGTGACCAGACTCTTGGGACGTTTCAGCATTATCCTTCTTTTGGCATACATGGCACAAAATATTTTGAAGAAATCGAAAGATGTTTTATCGAGGGATTGATCACTTGAATTTCAATGTGTGTAAGCAAACCACAGCCAATTAGGTCTACTGTATGCAAGTGAAGGGATCAATGATTCAGAAACTCAAACAAAAAAGAAGGGAATTTAAAAGTTCCTTCAGCATTTGGTATTACTAATCAATAACCGCAGTTTACAATTTTCTATATAGCGAAGTCAGTATAATATTGTGATGAAACGAGAGCTGAAAGAGAAATTGAAGGAGATGATGGAACATGATGGTTCCCCGAAAGAGGTATGCACCCCTTTGCTTGTCTGAGTTGCGTTTCTGTTCTGATTTCATGGCTACTAAGAACTTTCTCGGGCATGCATGGCAGCCAAAGGAATCTGTGGCCAGGTGCTTCTTGTTCAAAGAATTGGGGACGCTTCTTGGGTGAATGTATCCGAAACTCTTTAAAAAATTTGCTCGATTTTGCCTTTATTTGAAAACAAACACTTATTTTGCCTTTCATGTGCCATAAATCAATCAGTAACCACTGATCCGTCTAATTTGAAGCCTGTCCTTTTAAACAATGAAGAAATGAACAATAGAACATACAGCTTCTCTACTGCAGCCGTGCAATATGGGACACAGTTTTTGGGACACTCTGTATAAACCGAAGTCTTGATAATTTAAATGGGAAATACCAATTCGAGTAGCAACCTCATATTAAATGTAACCTTGTACGTTTAAGAAGCATATTGGTTCACATTGCCAGAACTTTATGTTCGCAACCTCTGTCCGAGTTTATTGAAATGTAGCCTCTGTAATGTAGGCTACCATTTGATTTTTTAATAGTTAAATTAAAATTTCATTGTTTCATTGTTTCAATTCTTTGTGACGTTTGAATGCGTAGTTATTATTGTATTTTGCTTCACAGATTGTTCTGCTTTGCAAAGAGTACATGGAAAAACATGGTCTCCAGGATTATGAAATCTGTTTTCAGGTATGTTATGAATGAAAATTATTTGCTTTGTGATCAGTAGACTTTTTGAAAGGGGAAGTTTTTTTGGCTAACTTCGTAGTGGGTGTTTACTTTGTCTTCCCTGCTTGACTATGATTATCTGTTGTTTATCTCTGTAAACAAAGATTTTGTTTCATGACATTATCTTCGAAATGGTTATTAAGAGAATATTCGCAGGACAGGTGGAAGTCCAACAAAGCGCACTTAAAATGAGCTATCAAATTTGTCATGGAAACCACCCTTAGAGGCTTACATGTGTCTGAGCTTATCATAAGAGATATTAGTGTTAGGATTGGTAAGAAGTGGGCAATCTTTGGGTTGTGTAGGATTTCAATTGTTATGGTTATCTGGAATGATTTTGCTTTGGTCGGCTGTAAAATCTTTTATTCTTTCAATGGATTGTTTCTGCTGAGTTTTCCATTTTCAGACTGTCTGTTATTGCTTGGAATGAATGGAGGAAAGTGAGAAAGTGAAAAGCAGGTTTTTCACATCTAAAAATCTTAAACTTAAGACAACAGTGGGACTTAATACCCGTCCGGTTGCTGAATGCAGACTCTCGGGAATAAGGCGTGTTTACATTTCAAATGGTGAACCCGTAAAAAGACGAGAGAAAGAGATTCCGAGATCATCCAAATATATTGTTTGATTTCATGAATCAAGGGTCAGGATCTTCTCAGACACATTTTCTTATTTTCATAGTAAATTCGTTACCTTTAGTGCATACCGTAAAGCACTATCAAGCGCCTGGAGAGCTTATTGCATTTCGGAAACTCCAGAGGGGGGCATAAAAGAGATGGGGTCATATCAGAAAGGGGAGGCTTATTCACAAAGTCAGCTGGAAAGGGTATAGATAATAACCATTTAGTTCTTTTACCCAATATTTTGCTGAATCAATATACAATTTTACGTGTCAATGCGACACAAATTTGAAACAGTTTTATGCCAAACCATCAAAATTGACATGGAAAGTTATTTTGGAAAATAACCTAAAAATCGTTGGTATCCTCTGGGATTGAATATAAGTTTGGGGAGCTCAGTAAAGATGGGGCTTTAAGATTTTGGCTTAGAAGGAAGGGGCTTATTAGAGACGGGTCTCTATGGAGAAGGGGCTGAATAGAGCTTTTGCGTTATTCAGTACCATTCGTGCAGGATGTCTCTGATGTGTGAAGGTGAAATTGCGTTTGTAGTATCAAGCGCTGGGATCGCAGAAATAGAGAAGACCTAATCGAGTCCGTGACACCTTGTCATGGCGCTTAAGTGTTGGGGCTCTGCCTGGGATCGAACCCTGACCGCCTAACTTTTCTGGCTGCAAAGTCAGAGGATTACACTATTGCGCCACAACGCCTTTCTCCTTGTACTGTCTTGTTTTCGTCAATAATGAAATGGTATTGATTATTTTCCATGTAGATTTGGAAAACTGTTATGGCTTCAGTTGAATGGAATAAAAAGGAGGAGCTTGTTGCTGATCAAGCTTTAAAGCATCTTAAGGTTTGAACATTTATCCTCTATTTTTGGCAGCACTACGCATTGTGGACATGACCAATACTGCATTTTGCTGTTGATGTTGGTGATAACCATTGACGGAATTTTGCAATTTTGACCGCAGTTATTCATAAACAAACTTGATGTTATAGAGGGGTCACGTAACCGCTACAAACCTGCTTTCTCTATAAGACCACGTTCACATGATGCCGGCACATTTTGAAAACGGTAAAAAATGTGACGGAAGCAAAATCTTAGCTTGCATCTACATGATGCCGGAAACACCGGAAAACGGTAGGAAATTTGACGGTAATAAACTCGTTGCAAGACTTTGATGCCAAAGAAATGTACCTATACCTTAAGAATCGACCAGTCTCCTTCCGAACATGTCGAACAAACATTCTTTTTTAAAGGTTTTGAGTGTTCACATGGTGCCGTTTTCAAAATCTGCCGGTTAGAATTCTGTTTTCAAAACCTACCGTTTTCAAGATCTGCTTGCAAAGAATGTGCCGTTTTCATGTGAACGTTAGGCCATTTTTCATTGTTTTCAAAATGCGCCAGCATCGTGTAAACGCAGTCCTAGTTATATTGTTTCCCGCACTTGTCCTTTGTGTTCTACACAAGTTTTGGTTGATGAGGTGAATTCGCGATAAGGTTGGTTCTGGACATCCATCAATATCTCTGTAAACTTACAATATATGAAAATTTCGAAAAATTTTAATTGATAACTATCATGATATCTTGACAATCTTGAATGTAATTGATAATCTGAAGGTGGTGCGGGCTGTTTTTGATGCATCGAAAATTGCATCATTGCCTCTTGAAATTTGTTGGTTTTGATATTTATTTGACAATGATATTTGTTGTTTGGCCGTGTACATTATCCAACTAGAAATATTAAGCAGATATCCCTGATATCCCTTGATGTCCGTTTGTAGTTTAGAGCGCTAGGTTTTTATTCACTACGCATTCAAAAAGCTTGCAAGGAGGATCAAAAAAATTTTAGCCCATACTATAACAACTACCTGATGTGCCAAAAAAGCCATCCACCTTTGGTGGCAGGCCACGATTAATGATACACTTGATTGATTTCGAAGATTTTGCTTTAATCTTTGGCAAAAATCTTACGATTCTAAGATTTGTTTGCGAATATTTTTGCTTTCTGTTATTAAGGCTACAGGGGAGTTTCTTTGCAAATGTTCTTTTTGGAAAACACTGGAAACGACCAAAAACGTCGACCAAAGTTTATATAAGACTCGACATGAATGAACAACGAGAAAGGCTTTCATGGTGATTTTGGGGATGTAGATAAAGAATAACGCAATCTGCTGCAAGAGCGTTATTTCAACGATTGGCCCATTGCCAAATTCCGTATTAGGTGCAATGAAAGTGCCACACCAAGCCATTCCCCGTGTTATAAAGTCAGTAAAAACTGCATGCTTGCTTGATCTCTCTGCTTCCCCGTTTGTCTTTTAACTCCTTTGACACGCTTTTAATCATGAGTTCACTGAAAGTACGAAAGCAGAAATTTCTTTCTATCGTTGAAAGTAACCATATATTCCCCCCAACATAGAACCAACGCTTATAGTGGTTACAATTAATGATGTAGGTATTTTTTGCCATCTGCCATTTTAATATCATTTCATCGTACAGATCGTACCAAATGTACAAATCTTGCGTAGGTGCATACCATTCTTTTGGCCAGGCTTCAATCAATATTTCTTGTGCGCAGGAACATCACCGCAAAACTATACAAAAGCAAAAGACTGCTAGATGTTGCTGATACATCTAAAGCATCGCTAGACTTATGACGATGAGTCTCTTGTTTCCCTGTGCTCTTTTACTTGATGATGGCGCTTCGGTCAATAGAGACTCATAGTATTACTATGAAAAACTTGGCCCTATTTAGGCCCAAACTGAGCAATTTCTTCAGTACCAATCAGATTGCGAGATTTGTGAATTACTATTGTTGACGTGTAAATGTGATAGACTTTTCGATTCGATTGAAGAATTTAAAACACTCCCATGGGAAAGAGATTCGAAGCCGTGATTCTTTCGTAATTCCATTGATGATTGAAGAAAATAGGGCCAAGTTTTTTACTGTTTCATGATGAGTCCCTCTTGAGCAAGGTTTACCGCAGGGATACAAGGGACTCATCGTCATCAGTCTAAAGCATCGCATCATCTTTTCATTTTTAGAGCTACGCTGGAGCATTTGCAGAATTCACAAACTCAGGAAAAGCTGAGTTGCATTTGATCCAGAGGATTCAAGATTACTGCTACGATAACATGAATTTCATGAAAGTCTTCCAGAAAATCATTTTGCTCTTCTACAAAAGTAAGTATTTGCCATCTCCACTTCCTCTTGCAGGTCTTTTTATTGCACATTTTTGGTGATAGTAGAATAGCAAATTGAAAATACCTAGGCTTGCTTAAAGGGGCAGGGTCACGTAACCGTAAACAAACCTGGTATCTCCATAATCTTTATTGTTGCCCACACGTGGCCATCGTGTTCCACTCAAATTTTGGTGGAGGAGGTGAATCCACAGTTTCTTCTAAAATCTACTAATATCTCTGCAATCCTACAACATGAGTGCTTGGTTTGTTTCTCTACAAACTTCAAGAGTCCTTCTTCAAAATGAGATCTTTATTTTGAGAAAAGTAGTGGAAAATGTCTGTGATATGGACTATCAAAAATACTGCAAAATCGTCGTTTCGAAAGAAGTTTGTTTACTTAACGTGACCCAGCCTCTGCAAGAAATTAGAAGAAGAGGAAGACCAAATTTTTAAAAAGAGGTAGGTCTATTTCAGAGGTCCTTGTCTCCATCTGCAATGCCATTCCTATTCTTTCAAAGCATCTGTAATCGTTCAGTAAGTTTCAAGTACAGTTAGCTGGAGTTACGTTACTTACATTAATCTCCAAAATTTTCGGACGTTTAATTTTCGGACATTTAATTTTCGGACAAAAATTTTCGGACCATATTATTATCGATTTCGGACAAAATTTCGGACATTTTCAAACGTGTGAATAAAATTTCGGACATATACGATTTGATAATGAGTAGGCAAATCATACACCAGATGTAGCAAAATTTCTTCACTCTATGTCTCAAAACGGAAACCAGCATAGTAATCAAGTGTAAAATACAAGCATTATGAGGATAATCATGAATTAAAGTTGAGGCAAAAAGACTTGTCCCTCATGTAACAACAATAACATCAACAATATTGAGAGAAACAAAACAACAATAATAGAGGTCAAATATACGTCTTTTATTAGGAACTTAGAATTTGAGCCAATGCTGAGAGTTTCCTAAATGATCAGAATTTCAGCACTCCAGGATTTCAAATCAGTTTCATAAGATCCGTCACAATCTTCAAGTTCACTAAAAATTATTGTGTTTTTCTTTAATTGAGACATTGCATGTCATTCATTGAGATTTCCAAGGTTCCTCCATTAAAACAATAGTAATCTTATAACAGAATTCCATTTCTTATCCAAAGAAATTTTTGTCATTGTGATTTGCCAGACAATTAAATTTTCGGACCACTAAAAAATTCGGACATTTAACTTTTTGGACAATTAAATTTTCGGACCACTAAAAATTCGGGCACTTAAATTTTTGGACAATTATTTTTCGGACTACTCATTTGTCCGAAAATTAAAACGTCCGAAAATTTTAGAAATTAATGTATGTCACTGATGTAATTTAAGTTTGGTAGGACATGCTGCTATCTTTAGATCTGCATGTATGCGTGTAAGGATGTATAACTTTGCCATTACAGTATTTTATACAAAAGGTGCCAGTGTAACAGTAGTTAAAGGTAAAAACAATAATTTTAATCTAGCTAATGGCAGAGAAAGCATTGAAAGATCAGTGAGCCTTGATTCTATAATGGTCCCTGCAGCAGTGTCACTAAGAAAGAAAATGTTTTAGACAGAAAGGACTGTCTGTAGAAAGTGGCGTTTTTCAGATGTCTACAAATGTTTCAAATGGAAGTTTGTCAGTAAAAAAATGGAATTTGTGGAAACTGACAAGTCATAAAGATAATTTGTTTTATTACGGAATAAAGTTACCCACTTTCAGAATTCCACATTCAGAAATCTATTCCATGGATCATTGAAATCATAAACCTGTAATTCAACGTTGCTTTTATGCTCTTCTTGCAGTGGATGTATTGAGCGAAGACTCAATAATCAAGTGGTACAAAGAGAGCCACACTGGAAAGGGCAAAAGTGTATTTTTGCAGCAAATGGCCAAAATGGTTGAATGGCTGCAAAATGCCGAAGAAGGTAATTTTCAAAATCTCATTGAATCAAAAATTGAATCAGTCATCGTACAATCATGTCCATTATTCATTCAATACTAAAAATGATTGAAGACATATTGACAAGTGCTTCATTGCCAAAGGCAACCTTTTACGTACAGAAAAGATTTTTTGAATACTGGCAATAGTTTGTCCATGGAATTTTTTCCAAAGAGGAATGAAATATATTTCAGGGACGATTCAAAGAATGCTGATTCCCTTTTTACCTTAGCGATATGTTCTTGTCCCCTGGCGAAACGTTGTATTGTGTTTTTAACAGGAGAGTTTACGACACCCGGACGACAAACTAAGTATCATTGCAATGAATATTACTTAAGTATGAGAATGTAACGATTTCTTTGCCATGATATCTTCGAAGTTAGCTTTCAAACGTTGTATACACTTATCAAACATGATACTACATAAAGTCCGTCTCAAATTGGATGTCAGGTGGAAATTGCGATCAAGCAAAATCACTTATGCAAAACACTTGAAGTATTATTATTCGCGAATATTTTTCGTGACATCTAGTCAGAAATGGATCATTGAGTTTCCTGAATTTTAGGTAATCTTGGTGCAGTTTTCCTTGATAGAAAAGAGTTTCTTACGAAACGCAAAAGAATGTGCGGCAGATTTCAATGAAGTTTTTGCTGTTGATGTACTTTGCCTTCGCTTCATTAAAAGTGCATCTTAGAAATGGATAAATATTTAAGCATGTATGTAAAATAATGACAAATAAGAATTGAGCATAAAGATAATTGGAAACCCAAGGAGTTGCTCTTCCTGGGGGTCGTTCATTAATTTCTACAAAGGTAGATGAATACATCCAAAACCCCACAAAATCCCCCAAAAGACGGCAACCCTAAGCCCAGCCTGGTCCAAACAGAATAATAACATGACGTCCTAGGAACAAAGACGCACTCATCCTCAGAGGATTCTGTGGAGCTGTCTGATTTCTTTTTGAAACAGCAAAGAGAGGGTATGTCTGTGTATTGTTGCGGAATCTCATTCATGCCTTAAAGGTGATCTGAAAGAAGTTTTTTGATGCAAATGAACGGCATTGTCAAGTGACACAGAACACTGTTTTGATTTCTTTGATATCTCATTTCGTTTTCAAGATATCCACTGATATTAAGACCCCGTTTACACTGTGCCGGATAAATTTTATCCGCATAAAATTTGTTCGGATTGATTTGCGTTTACACTGTGCCGCACAAATTTTGTCCACTTAGCCCTCCCGTTTACACTGTGCCGGATAGCTGCCGTCACGTGACCAAAGTCAAACAAACTCATTCACCGATCACCCTAAAACGAGGCTATCACTAAGCAACAAAGTCATAATAACAACAAAATTCCCGCCAAAATGCAGACGGTACAAACGTACAAACACTCCTCTGCTCTTTACAACCTGTTCAGACGAAGTATAATAAGTTTTAATTCGTTCTCTGGAATGAAAAGGCCCGCTGAAATGGCAAAGAATGAAGGGAAAGCTGACAAGGACACCAATTTTACATGGACTGATGAAGAAACTGCACTTTTGATTCAAGTTGTTATCGACTACAAGGCAGCTAAGATGGCGAAAGGTCTTGATTGGGAGACTGTGAGAACCAAATATGATGAGATAGCCGCTCGTTTTCAAGCAAGATATCCCAATCCTGATTCTGGAGTTAATCTTGACGAGTATCCCAACTGTGAAAGTCCAGAAAAAATTAACAAAGCTAAGATAGCCCCAAAAATTAAACGCATTAAAGCAAACTTTAGGAAGGCTGTTGACAGTGGAAGAAAAAGTGGAGGAGGCAGGATAGTGCTGGCCTTATACGACGAATGTCACGAGATTTGGAGTGGATCTCCAGCTGTGGAAAGTCTTCCTGATGGGATTGAAAGTACCTCGTTGATGGAAAGCAATGCACAAGAAGAATTGTCTGATACTTCAGCTGTGACACCAGTAAGGTCTACCAGTACAGAAGGGTTGGACAGTGACTCAGAACTTGATTTTCATACAGAGCCAATGAAAAATATGGGTGAGGCCAGGAGAAGTCTAATCAAGCATCTCCAGACAAGCAGAAACTCGAAACTGACAAAACGCATCTCTGCTGATGCACAGTTGCTTGACATTGCCAAGGAGGAAATTGCATTGAAGAGAAAGGCCATGGAGAAGATGGATGAAGCTGACAAGCGTTTTGGAAACAGCATTCAGGGTATTGCCAACAGCATGAACAGTTTAACAGCTGCAATCACTGGTGGTTTTAATTTATTACAAGGTATGCTCAATGCAGGACCCTACCAACATCCATATCAACACAGTAATCCTTACATGCAGAACTTTGGACAACAGAGACCTGATTATGGTGGCCAAACACCTTATAGAGATATGCTGGACTCGGACAAATTGTGAAATTTTCAAGCACATAGTTTAACCTTGTTTACATCAAGACTCAGTTTCAAATGAAGTCATAACCTTACTTTTCTTGTCACACTAGATTCTACATGGATAGTGATGCTAGATCTGTACACAGAAAACCTACTATGTTCGTATGTGGTTAAAATTAGATTGGTTCAATCTATATCTTTGCAATTGGTTCAGTCTATATCTTAGCAAATTCCTTTTTGCTCTGTTTTTTACATATCTCTGCCAACAGATTACATTTATGTTAGATCAAACAAAGCTCTGTTCATGACACATTTTGTTGTAAAGTACTTTATTTGTTTATTCCAACATGCACACAAGAAGATTGTTTATGTATGTTAGATGTTAATGACTTAGAATCATTATACATTGCAGTGAAATATACACTGATGCAAGGAAATAGGAAACACTAACCATTCTACGAAAAATGCAATTCTAATTAAAGGATGGGATACTACACCACATCCATTTTTTATGAAACTTGGTTGGGGGTTTCCTAATTTTGGCCACAATTCATCAAGTAAAGTTTCTTCAAGAGTCTTCCTGTTTAAAAACAATTTGCCCCTTTTGATCAAATATAACATGTTGATTTTGACAATTTGAAATTCTGGTATGGTTCCTCATTTTCTGGATGGGGTAACTACAGTTTCTTGTAGCTGGTTTCTTACAAAAATTTGTATATACAAAAATTGCTGGTCTAGTGTCTTTTTCATTAGCTTAAATTTCAACATTTCTCAGTACTAGCACAGTTTGGTCAAAGTAGTTTTTTAGTGTTTTGTTGTGTTGTGTGTTGTTTTGTTGTGTGTTTTGTTGTGTCTCAAAGTAGGGTTTTGTGCTATCGGTTTTGGGTTCGACCATCTGATGTGGGTGTACCGTTCTGCGATGAAGAAAGTACAAAGGAACCAAGCTGTTATCATATAACAGTAAAAACCAGTATGAAAAAACTGTGGGTAAAGTATAGAATAACGTCACATTTTTGGCCAACTAAGCTCCTTCTACATAAGAACATTGATAAATGAATAGGAGCCATCTTAGATTGTTACAACAAATTTTTAATCTACACTGTTTTCTTCTTAACTTTACTTGCACACTGTTTTTTCACATAGAACCATTGTCATTTACTCAAAATATTTTGTAAAGACTTTTCGAATTCTCTTTCCACTTGCTTCATCTTTACTTCCCAAAGTATACCGGTTTCCAGTGATGGGAGGCTGTATTTCATTGTCTTGGTGCACCATATTGTTGACAACTTCATCTGCAATCTTCTCATTCCGCTGCTCACAGAAGTTGTGGAGGACAAAGCATGCATAAATCACATATTGCAGATCTGGCATTTTTATATCCATTTCTCTCCTAAGGGCTCCAAACCGCCCTTTCAGCCTTCCAAATGCACATTCGATTGTTATTCTTCCTGAAGAAAGCTGCCATCCGAAAAATTGTTCTTGTGCAGTGTTTCCTCCACCTGGGTATTCCTTCATCAGATATGGAAGAAGAGGGTAGGCTGGATCCCCGAGAATACATATAGGTATTGGCTCTTCTTCATCCATGATCTTTCTGGGGCAACTTGGTACTTCACCGTTTCTCAGAAGCTCATTTATTCGAGAGTTTGCAAAGATTCTGGCATCATGAACACTCCCCGGCCATTTTACAACCACATCAAAGAAACAATATCGATAGTCACAAACTGCTTGGATGTTAAGGGAATATCTGTTTTTCCTGTTGAGATAATCAGTTGGATTTGTATGTGGTTGCTTGATGAACACATATGTGCCATCAATGGCACCAATGCATTGAGGAAAACCATATCTTTGCTCAAAGTTTCTTGCCATCCCCAAAACCTCCTCTTCAGTTGTTGGCATTTTTATGTAAACTGGACCTAAATGATTGGTTATAGCAAAGCACACGGTTCTAACTATTTTCGAAACTGAAGCCCTTGAGATTCCAAATGCGTTTGCCACCTTTCTGTATCTTCCCTCGTCACTTAAGTAATATAACGTTACTGCAACTTGTTTCTCGACAGAAATGGGTTTTCGTAAATGGGTGGTCTGTCTTTCGATGAAAGGTCTAAGCTTATTGCACAAGACGTAAAAACTGTCCCTGCTCATTCGAAAATTTTCCCTCCATTCTTCTGGTACGACAATATTTCGAGTAAAATTACACCACCATACTCCTGTTCTACCTGGTCTTTCCCAAAAGCTTCTCGTTACATTCTTTCTCTTGGACAACTTGATGGCACGGTTAATTCTGGCGATTTTCACTGAGCTGTTGTTGATTTGCGCAGCCAACAACTTTTGCTGTCTTCGGTGGGAATATGTTAAGAGAATGGCCAAGATTGCGTTGAAATTTGCTGCTGCAGCCAGTCCAGATAAAAGAATAATCAAAGTGCTTGTAATCTTTTTCCTGAGCTCGTACATTTTCCCGCAAAGTGAAGTCAGAAGGAGCAAGGTCTTCCCGAGACTGGGTAAATGAGACTTGGCGCCACTTTCTTGCCCCTTATTGAAAAAGCCTCGTTTCAAGTTAAAATCTACCTCGTAGCGGATGTGGATAAAATTTATCCGGACAAAACCGTTTACACTGTACCAGATTGCAATCTGAACTAATTTAATCCACTTTCCTAGGTGAACTAATTTTGTACGGATAGCAGCTCTCAAATTCGTGCCGATAGCTTAGGTCTAGTGTAAACGCGACACCTATCTGAACGAATTTTGATGCGGATAAAATTTATCCGTCACAGTGTAAACGGGGTCTAAGTTTCAGTTGATGGCGTCATCTTGTTTGCAAATTATTAGGATGATATATTGAAATATTCATGTATCAGATCTTCGAAAGCTTACAGTTGTAGGAGACATTTAAAGGGAGTACAAAGACCAGCATGCTGTGCACAAAGTCAGCGACTTGCTCTCCACAGCTTTCGGAATAACTGACTGTACGAAATTCACAAAAACAAAAACAAACGATTGCAGAGGCTACTGGTCTTTGTTCTCCCCTTAAGTTGAGCTAAATAAATGAGATAGAAATTGTTTCATGGACTGATATGATGTTTAGCAAGGCATGTCAATTGAAGAAAGGTTCTTTGAGTCATTTTCCTTCTGGAAACATAGTCAGCCTCGTAAACTTCCTTTACTTTTTCTACAAAATAATGGATAACTCGAAAATGATCCAAGGTATCACAGAATTATAAATGGCATTTTTTATCATTCAATAGTGTTATTCATTTGCATCAATGAAAATTTTCGCTTCAGATCACCTTGAAATTTGAAAACTTTTTCGGTAGATTCCAGTCGAGGTTTCAGCAGATGCAGATTATATCCTGACATCCTTTCCTGATATTGTTTATTTGTTCCCTAGAATCATCTGAAGAAGAAGGATGATCATCTCAAGTTGGAAATCAAGACGTAAAGAACAACTTTCCCATTCATATTTAATTATAAAAGCCAGCTGACTTTTTGTTGTGTAATAAAACCCCACGCCACACATTGTCTATGGAAATTTTAAAATCCTGATCAAAAACTGACAATTTTATGACAACTTTTATCTCATCAAATTTCTTTTCTATTTGCTTGTATGACTAGCTGATATGTGTTTCCTTTTGTACGGGGATAACATGTTTGGTAAAATACAGTCACTTAGTTTTGTCGTGTTTTGTCGATTTTAGCAAACGTGTTTGCTATTTATTACAGGGATAGATATATTTGAAATTCACAAAAAAGAAAGAGTTTTGCTTTGCCAATTCTTTTGAACGCCAATTATACAAAAAGGATCATCTATTTATCGAGAGAAGCAGTTAAAAACGCTATTCGTGTTACTGTTTATTAAAGCCTGGTCTGGTTCAAATTAGTTCACTGGCGTCGCTCACTGCCGTAGGCCAATGTCAGTGACCAGAGCGCTTCTCTAGCACGCTGTCGCTGATATAAACGATAATGCGCCACAAGAGAAACAGGTTTAATCCCAGTAACTCAGTCGTTCAGGCCGTTAAGGAGTTCATTTATTCCATCGACTTCTTTTTGTTCGATAACCCGTCGACGAAAGTCTTGCGTTCCTTCGACAAATCATAATGAGCTAAAAGTATCCACAAAACTGCATGTGAAAGGGGAAAACAAACTCCCTGACGGCGCCAACGGCTGAGACCTCGGTGTCACTGACCGGTACAACTTTTGATCCGTTATAAGCGTAATGGATCTTGTTCTGGAGGATTGTAAACGAACTTTGTAGGCAGCGGATCCACTTTGTAGGTAGCGGATCCACTTTGTAGGTAGCGGATCCACTTTGTAGGTAGCAGGTCACAGCCATGACCACCTTGTAGGTAGCGGATCAAAGCCATGACTACCTTGTAGGTAGCGGATCAAAGCTGTACCGGTGTAGAGGTGGTCTGAGTTACTAAGACTTTTGTATCCCAGCAACTCAGCTACTGGGGCCGTCAAGAAGTTTATTAAGGCCAATCTCCATAAAAGAGAATTGTAGCGACTCCACGGCGAACCGCAGCGGCCGGCCTGGATGCGTGAAAAGTGCACTACGCATGGTCAAACTGCGGCGATCTCCGACGATCGCTACAACGTCAAAGAAAAATGCAACGATGTGACAGATCTTCCATCTTAAGTTCTGATGTCTACACTCATCAAACAGTCTTTGAAGAAGCAAAACGATTTGATAAGTGATTTTGGTATTCATTTAACAACAAATCTAAAAATAGAATCCTAAACTTATATTTACAAACTTTCTTACATTTAATCAGAGTCCTTGCCAAAAGATTGGAGGCTTCAAGTGATTTTCATGATGACATTAAAAACTAAAACTTTCGGCGTGACAGAGCTAAGGCAAAGATGTTTGGATATTTTCCCTTTGACATTTATACACAATTCAACTTATGATTGCTGGGTTCTGGAAGACAAACTTCAAGATTTTCGGAGAAAGAAGTGACAGCATGATGCCCTATCAGCTATTACAAAGGTATATCAAATAATGACAAAATCACATTATTTGACTTCTGCCTACCCCATATGCTCTGTATGAGTGATCCTTCATTTGAAAATGTCAGGAACTGCGATGCGATCCACCATGAATTCACCACAGTGGATCCATCAGCAGATATGAAAACTTAGATTGATAACGCCTTTATTTTCCACTGCTTTTTTTTAATTTCACTGTTATCAATTTTTTAAAAGTAATGTCGTCTTTCTGTCATGATGTTTTCTATCAATCTTCCAGCGTAACAACTCTTTCCACAGTTCTCAAATTTTTTTGGGCTGAAAATTTTTCCGCCAAAATTTCGAAAATTATGCGGAAATTTCCTTCGCTGAAGTTTATCCGTCAAACTCTATCCGCCAAAGATTTTCGTGGTTAGTGTTTTATAAAAACAACCCAACATAGGCTGCATTTCTTGCTGCAATACTTCGTTGTTCAGGTCTGCTTCAGACCACGTCTACGCTGCATCAGCCTCCTGAAAAGCATTTCTCATGGAATGACAGGGCTACCGTCCCTAAATAGATAAAAATGGAAATGAAGTAACCAGTACAGTTTTGAGCTGTTCCTGGTTGTTACGTTTCAAGAGCATTCACACTGCTCCAGGGCAAAATTTTCTATACCTAGAAGGACAAAAAATGTTACAGATTATGTGGACAAAGCAGTGTAAACATTGGAACAAGCAGTCCAAATTATTTGTTACAATGTAAACGTGGTCTTAGTCCCCTGCTATATCTGCCCAGCGAATTCACTGAACTGATCATCTACGGTAGGGTAAATCTGGGATGATTTGGGTCTACGGGGTAATTTGGGTCTATTTGCTTTTTCTCTTTGAAACTGATCGCCAGTTGAACATTTCGCTTCATAACTCCGTGGGTGTTTAAATCTATGCCTTTAGTAGTAGTTTAAGTGGTGTTTGATAATTTCTAGTGCTTCATTTTCCAGATTGTCCAGATTTTAATTCGAACTTCAAATTAAAGAACGGGAACAAGTTTCCAAGGACGACAAAAAATTCAATGTAGGTAAAACGAAAAAAGATCTTCAAAATTTCCAACAAGTTTGTAAGGGTGCTCTATTTATTTCGAAAAGAGCCCATTTTAGACCCAAATTACCCCACCTAAACCTACTTTAAATCAATATATTTCACTTGGAAATGCTGCTGGCAGCTGTCTATTCCTGTACGCTAATTGTTGGTTCCATTCAACCGTCTTGCTGTGTTCCGCTTGCACGCAACACGGACAAGATGACTTGCCAGGAACAAAACAGTCATTGTTCGTGATTTTGCGTCCTCTGTTGTGATCGCAATGTCCAAGCTTCATTTGGCTGTTCATATGGGGTGACTTTTCATTTCTGTTAATAGGTTCGTCAAAAGCAGAAATAGGTTGCCGACATCGAATCCCGCACGCACAATCTCGAGAAGAACAAGCACCTACACGATTGTTCCAGCCACGTTCTCTATCTTTGTTGAGCTGTGGACCATGCACTTGTTCGTTGGGGCTTCGCTGTTTTGAGCCACATTGGCAAATGGTCGTGCAACGGTGTTCCATCTGCATTCGCATTCTTTTCGATGAAGGGGGCTCAGTTGACAGCATATGAGAGCCGTAAGGAGGTGGTGTTGGAAGGACCTGAAGAATTTGTGAACGCATCATCCATGGATCGGCCACTGACGGCATCATATATGGTGTTCTGGGGCACATACCTAAGAAGAAGAGTGATAAATACAATTAAAATTGGCAAAAATAGGTTTCATTGATTTGAGAATAGTTCAGCTAATTTTTGGTTAATGTCATGCTACTGGCGTCGTGACCTCCATCTAATTTGGCACTACAGGAGTACGGTAGCATTGGGCAATGAGCATACGGGCTGAATATGGACAAATAAAATTCTAACCGAGAGAACAATTGCAAAGGACGTTGTTCGCACCTTTGGCTCGTTCAAAAGATGGCTCGCTAAATACCCCACGCTTTTTTCTGACTCACCCGGCAAAACTGAAGCAATTTAAAAATCATGCGATCCCCGGCTGGAATAATTCATTCCGTTGTGGGTTCTACCTGGAACATAACAGAATACAAAGCAAAATACTCTACTGGCGTCTCAAAGGATGTTAAAAGCAGAAACCGCTACTTACAAAAATGTCAATGAAGTTTGAAATATAACCGATGTCAATGTAATGAGGTTTTTTCACTGGCCATTAACAAGTCTACCTCGGTCTTCCACAGTTCTATTGCCTATTATACTAGGCCCTCCCTCAGTAAAAAAACAAGGGACAAACAGCAAGAATGAATGGACCTTTATGAGGAGCGAACTTTCACCGTTTTACAGTTATGATGTGTCACTTGGCAATTCAAGCCATCAAATTCAATAGGAACAATTTAAGAGACACTATAAGACATAATCAAAACATAATATGATGCAATGAAAGGAGTGGCATTAAAAACTAAAAGTGTTAAAATGAGTAATGTGTCCATTTTAGTACGCTTAGTATATTACAGAAGAGATGGTGTTTGACTGACTGGGTAAAAAACTTATACTTTTTGAAAAGCATATCAAAATTCCATCGTGAAAGTTTTTATGCGCAAACTAAAGAATTTCGAAAATATAGTATATAGTTGTTTTCTGATGAAGCAAAAGCGAAGCGTCATTTGAGTGTACATGTATATGGTTAACAGAAAGAAGCTTATGATTTATCGGTTGTGTCAAGGACTACATTGATTTCTAAAATTTGCAAAGTACTGAAAAGGCTGTGAATTTTGTTGGAAAATGTGCTTTTACAAGCTATCTAGTTTTGAAGCATTCTCTGAAATCACAAGGAATGATTATAAAAGTTTGGGACTTCAATAGTTTCAGAATTAGAGTGTTTTCTTCTTTCTTCAAGCATTCAAGAATAATTTTCAAGGAAAATTTAAACCATCGCAATTTTCAACCTTTTTGAGGAAACATGAAATCATTTTCAAGAAAACCATAGTTCATGGATGTTTACAATGCGGTATCAAGTAACAGTCTGTCACGGTATACGATTTAGAAATTGGATGACGCAAGCAGGGACGTAGGAAGCATCTCAAACTTGGGGGCACGACACTTCGAAGGCACTTTTTTCCTCAAGAAAAAAGGGGCATTTTCTAAAAATAAAAAGGGTACTTCTTTTGTTTATTGCAAAATCTCGGGGGAACGTGCCCCCACTGCACAGTGGGCCAGATTACGATTTTTTTGGACATAAATCGTACAAGGCATAAAATGGTAAAGAATGCTATAAAAGTTGGAAACTTACGAAGAAAAACGTCGTTAAGACAAAATTTCTTTGCTTAGTTATGTGCGCAGTTGTCGGAAAATTCTTCTAAGTCCTTATTTGAAACAGCCAAAGTCAATGCATCAAATAATTTCTGATAAGTACGTACCCATAATAAGAAAAGCAGAATTAATGACTATAAATCTATAATCTGAAATGATTCATAAAAAGGACAGGCTTTGAAATAGACTTGGCATAAAAATTGAATAGAATTTGACATCGATCTGACAGTTATTCAGCAATGCCCTGTTCCCTGTACACCTCAATTTTTTGCCGTAGCAATAACCAGCGTTGTATTTTCTACGGCACCTCTCGGCAGCCACGTGTAAATCAAACAGATAGAGGATGCTTCCGTGCTTGCAAATATGCAAAGAAGATGTTTGGCGTTTGCAAGCGAAATTTTGAACTTAGCTTTAAAACACAGCGTACAAAGTGCAGCAACGTGTTTCTAAAGTACTTTGAACAAAATCACAATTTTGGAATAGGAGTCTGTGCTCAATCAAAATGCAGTCAGTTACACTTAGATCACTGCCTGTGAACGTTATGAAGATGCTATCGAAATGTCGCTTGCAGACAAATCGGTGCCCGAAGACGCAGTTGGTAAAATTGAAGTTGAAAACAGTAAGCTGCTTGCAGCATTCAATAACAGTTAACATCCTGTGATTTGAAATTGATTAATTACTAAAAAGGATTTTTCTGGATAACGTTGAATGTGATTTCCTTACTCTATGAGCTATATGACATCAAATTCCACTGATAAAACTATTATTTAAATTTTTTCATTTTTTGAGTTTTGTCCACCCTCTGGCCCACTGTGCACTGCCTCCCAGCTCCTCCGTCTATGGACTTATGTCCTCAAATGAGTTGAGATATAATTTCGAAAAATATTCAAGATGTCTTAAAATTCCAATTTTAGGATCATAAATAGACCTTTTAGCTATGCTGAAAGAGAATCACAATCGAAGGGTATTTTAATACATTGTTTAGAATTTTCACATGTGAACAACAGTGATAGAAGTTGCAAAAATTTATTAAAATATCGCTCGATCCAGACTCTTTTAGGAATACTAAAAATGTCAACATTTGTTCAATAATCTACCGTGTCAAGAGAACACACTAAGAACCAGTAATCTAGCAATCTGGCAAAATTTACTTAATTGGGTAACAGATTTGCGGGTCACAAACCCCATTAACTAAGGCGCCAATCTTAGTTTGTTGCAGTGAAAACTATCTGAGATCCGTTGTGGCATAGAAGAGCTTCCCAGAACAGATCGTCACGTAAAAGCGACGCCATTGGAAAAAACCGTTGATGGATTTTAAAATAATATCACGTCTTGCACCTAGAATGTGTTAATCTCAAGGTTTGGCTATTTTCTACAATCTCATTATCGCTTCTATATTGGCTAGTCGTTGGTCATCACTTTGCTAGATTATCCTACTAAGCTTCCTTTCATACGAACCATTCACTTCAACACAACTGAACGAGCGTAACCAAATTTTCCAGCGGGGTGGTGCCAACTGTCACCTAAACAAATGAGTTATACCACAGGCGTCGAGGCCCGTGAGAAGGGGAAGATTTGCCCTTGCGAAGGGGAAGAAGGCAGCGGCAAAAATCCGTGCGGCTATGAAATCGCTTGCGACTTCAAACTTGGCCTCGTTCTAGTTTCAATATCGCAGAAAATGTCGAGAGAGGTGATCAAGGTGAAATTTTCAATGAAAGATCTAGCGCTACGATGCAAAAGAACGTTGTAATTAAATCGTATGGATCGATATAGGTTTTTCAAACCACAGTTTCTTTAGTCTCCCCGAGAGTCTCCACAAGTTAGAAGAGATAACGATCTCACGCCGATTCGACCGAACGGTGCTTTTCTGCTAAACAGTAAACAAGACTATGTTCGTTTTGCAGTTACGCATATTACACAACACTACAGAGTTTGATGAAAAGTGGAATATCTTGTGGGGCACCCGGTAACTGTATACTTGAAAACGAGGCTTTATGGAAACATCCGGAGGAGGCAACGAGCAAGGGGCATTTATAGTTCAATGCATAGAACCAGTGTATCTGTTGACCTGCTCTACGTTTATTTCTAAATTAGTCAGGGTAAGTGAAAAACAGTACGTTACTGTTACTTCTGCAATGGATTACCTCTGCGAAGGCGAAACGGGAAAAAGGAAGCGAGAAATAGATTTGTACTGTCTTCCTTTTCCCAGAGGTAGCCAAACGGGAGCAAATCTATTGTATTTGTTTTGGACTAAATTCTCTCTCTAATTACCTGTCACGCGAGATTTACAGTAACGCAAACTCATTAATGCAAAAACATTTTCAGCTGCTGTACTTGCGTGCATTTTCGCGTAACATCAAATCTGAGACAGACTATAAAAGAAAGAAAAATTTACCTGGTGGCATTCGCATATTTGATAGACTGTTTGGGTAAGCAATTTCAGTACCAGGAATTCCATAATGCAAGGAGTTCATCAATCTTGCTCTGCGGAGAGATGAAAGCTTGCTAGAAAATTTCAACAAGGAATCGACTAATCCTCTAAAGTAAATTTTCTGAAAATATTTGGCCTCCTCTCTGCCGAAGGGCATGTCATTGATTATGATCTCATACACTTCCAAAATAATCAACATAAAATCACAAAATGATAATGAAGTTATAATAAATTAATCACACAGTAGCTAATCATAACAATCACAAATAAACATGAAACATTAACAAAATAATCATCAATTAATCATAAAACGATCTCTTGTGATTGAAAAAATCTCATATCCTTTTTTGGAGTGAGCCTCACAGGGTCTAGAAAACTTAAAATCTTCTACGGACAGAATTTCATCTAGAAGAATCGAAGAAGCGTCCATGGCTTCAACAGCAGAAATCGAGTAGTGCTCACATGTCATCCTATGTGTTCTTGCAGAATTCAAACAAAATTTCTTAGGTCAATGATTGTGCAGCGTGAGCAAAAGTAACATTTTTCCTGGCCCTGTGATTGAGTAAAAAGTAAGTACAGCAAAAAACAAAAAACTATATGCAAAACTGCTGAAAGATCGGACTGAATTACGGTCTAAGTCGGATATAGATACCATGTCTGAATCACTGAAGATCGGCTGTCTGGAAAAGTGGGAATTTGGTAATGGGAGTGGGGAGTAGGAAGCGAGATTAGAAAATAGGAGTCGACAGTTTCAAATGAAACAAATGCTACTTCAAGGTGAACACTCTGGATTTTCATTTGTATAACAGTAATATTTCTTAAGATTGGGCCAACATTAGCGCCTTGTTACGTCTCTGAACTTTCTGAAATTGATTTTTAAGGTTCATGACCATTCTTTTAGGGCTGCTAACATTCGTGTTCGAGCGTGAGGAATTACAAGGAACAATTTTGCTGCGTAGAATTAGTCCCAAAGTTAAGAACCCACACAAATAATTTCTTGCAAGAAATACTTAACACATACAGGCCTTCATCCTCTTTACCCGCATTTTGTCACATAAAGGCAAGATTTCTCCTCGAAAATATCAGTGCTGATACTTTTTAATTGAAAACTTTGAAGACTGAGCTAATGCTAACTCCTGTTACCTCATCCTCGTTACCCACTCCTCACTCCCCACTCCCCACTCCCATTACCCAACTCCCACTTTTCCAGACAACCTTGAAGATCCACGATGTAGACCAATTACAATCAACACGTGAAAATCACTCATGACAGTATTACAAATATCATTTCATCAATCAACGAATACTATTCTCAGGCAAAATCACACCTCGGCAGTCAAGAAGAGGCCAACCCCAATGTCATCAAACTCAAAAACCAAACATACTTTCTCTTCATAGCAATTCTTTATCCTCCTCGGAAAATCAAGAATATAATGACGATATGGCCACAATTATTTCTTGAAGGCCACCCTCAAGTATTTTCAGATAATTTTACCTCAGTATGGAAAATTGATATTTGTGAAACGGGATATACAGTCATCTATAAGACATGAAGAGGATGCTTACGGGCAGTGGAAAATTTATTATATTACATGGCCGGTAGAGAAGAACAATTCTTGCATAAAAATCTGCTCGCCCCGTATGAAATCATTGCAAATAAAAGCAGTTGCCCAGTCACTCTTTCCTTAGAAAATGCATCCGTCCCGTATTCACGAACAACTGATGTTGTATAGCACTTACGTACCATCAATTAATTAGCCCAAGACCATATCAAAATCAATTCTTATCCTTACGAGTCTGTGTCAATGAAAAATTGACTTAGAAGATGCAAAGATATGACTGATGAATCCTTCTTGCAAGAAACTGACAAGGAAAATTTGCGTCATCTATTTCATACACATCTTTGCAAGCATTTCCCAACTTGCATAATTCAAAATTTTGTCCTCAAAACGAGCCATTTCTTTTTCAAGCTTCATCTTGAGCTCATAAAAAGTTACTGCTTTATAAAAAGTGTTGACCAAGTTGTGTACGAGCTCAGAAAAAAGTACTTGCCCCGTTAAATTTTGCACCCGCCATGTTAACAAATTTCGCACTGTCCCTTAGACAGCCATCTTCATCAAGGGTTCTTGCAGGCACGCTGAAATTCCAGATGGTCAGAAATCAAGTATGGCCTAAGCGAAAATCATGGATCCACACAGCAGCTGCTCAACTGTTCGATCAGTTCAACAATTGCATCGTGAACCTATTGTTTCCGTTTAGGCCAAATTTGATTTCCAGACAGCCTGAAATCTTAGCGAGGCCGCAAACGACCCTGGGTGACACTGGCTCATTGGATGATAGACTTTCCTTAGCAAATCCTAATTTTTGCGTGCTGAAACTTTCTAACGGGGTATTTTTACAGGAAAATAAATGGGGAAATTGAAGCCGAGAAAATTATTGTAAAGTTCCTAAATAACCCGTCTTTACAAAGACAAATTAAACAAACACCTAAATTTCGAAAATTCCGAGAGCTTGAATTACTGGATCCACGCTTAAGTTCCTCCTAAAGTAGAATGCATTCAAGGTTTCCCAAAAACCTGTAGCCCATTTGTGATTGCAGCGGAGGAGCTGTATATTCTAGTTTTCTTTTCTTGATACAACTGCATTGGATAGGCTTTAACTTGAGAGTTTGAGACCTTGTTTTAGACAATCGGGCAAGTGGTTGTTGATCTATGGCATAAAAAGTTGTAAAAGTGATTGCTGCTTCAAATGAGTCACTTATTTGATTCTCCGAAAATGTCAAAATTACGTAGAATTTGAAAGAAAAGGTTCCAGCGATCTTCATTTTTCCTACATTTGAAAATGGCTCAATGTTCTTACGCTATCAGTAAACAATACAATTAATCATTGTTTAAACGGCAGAAAATATCCCAACACAGCAAAATAGTCCCTTGTTACAATATTTACTTGATTTTTGGCATTCTTGAAGAACAAAGAAAGTGCTTTCTCGAATCAATCACTTTCTTTTTTATGTGCCATAAATCAGCAACCACTTGTCAGGTTGGCTAAAACAAGGTCTCAAACGATAAGTTAAAACCTATCCTATGCAACTGTACCATGAGAGGAACTATAGAATGTACAGCTCCTCCGCTGCAGTCACACAAATAGAACATAATTATGGGACAACCTTTTTTATTTCAAAACAAAATCTTACAGTTAATATAGCCACTGATCTTTAACTTGCTTACCTTTCCAGGTCACTTGGGCTGGGATCTCTAAATCCTTTCGCGAAAGGGTTGTTGTCAATTTTTAGTTGCGTTATCTGAAAGAAAAACGCATAAATACAAAACTGCTCGGGAGAATCAAGACATGAAAATATAAACTTAGGTTTCCGCTAACAAATGAACGGACATTTCCTCAAATTTCTATCAAGATAAATATGTTTGCTTGCAAAAAAGGTGAAGAACATCATTACTCGAAAAAGAGGTTATATTGAAGCATATTTTAGTTTCAAGAAAACTTTAACGTCAACATTGCAGATCTAAAGATACACGCTCTCTCCAGTTAACAAGAAACAGTTATGGCTTGACGTGACGAATTACGAAGTATCAAGAACTTGAAAAGCACACACCCAATTATGCTCGCACAAAAACTAAGGCAAAGGTTGGCTTGAGTAGCATTCAGCTCAAATCTTTGCACAAGTTTAAAATGAACTGTGTAAAATGTTATTGTCCTATTTTTTCAGCTGATCAGATCGAAGGGAAGTTCAGGCAATTTGCCATGATTCCAGAGAGAGCATTTTTGATATGATGATTAATTTCATAACTACAGAGCGCTTTTAAGTTTCATGAACAGATACGTGAGAGGAGGTAGCTGAAGGTTTGAAAAACATTAAAAAGCAGCCATCAGTATGGTCTAAAGTCGATTCGATATCATGGTGCTAAACTTTGGAATACATTACCCCCGGAACTCAGAAATGCTCCAACGAAGATAATTTTCAAAACAAAACTAAAAATTCAGTTATTGAACAAGCTCGACCGTTGAATCTAAGCTATTTTGGCACTGTAAAGGCACAATTATTTAAACTCACATATATTCATTTGATTATATCTTAGGATAGCGGGGGGGGGGGCTCTCTCCTCGATTAATTAACCTATTGAGAGAGCTCCTCCTTTAAGCAATTCCCAGCATACAATATATTTAGACCCCTTTGTAGTTGTATAATGTAGTAATTTTCGGTATCATTGTATTAATTTTCTGTGACATTATATTTAATCTTTGTCGTGCAGTTATTTGTTTGTATAGTTGGCATAACTTGCATGTGGTGAATCTAAATAACATGAATCATAAACAGAAAAGCTCCATAAATTTTGAATTGATTGAGGAAAATCAGCATAGGGCTCAAATCTTTCCATTCTTTAAAAAGGTGGGTATAAAATTGTATCAAATTTTTCTATGAATAGAATGACTTGAAAGTAACTTTGTGTGATTTGCTGTAAATCTGCCGTAAAGTTTTAAATATCCTGATCAGTGAAAATGGAGGCATTTTTCATGGTTTTCAAATATTCGCCAGAAATTTTGAAAAAATTAAAATCATCGTAAATCTTTAAACTACTTGAGGAAAATTGATACAGTCTTCAAGAAGGCCATAGTCTATGAAGGTCTACAATATGGTTGCAAGCAGAAATCTGTAGCTCTTCGGTTGGGGATTTAGAAATTTGATGACGTCACACCCTCAAATTTTATAAATGCCCCCATTTTGATACTAATCAAGATATCAAAAAATTGTCACGGCAGATTTACAGGAAATTATACAAAGTTTCTTTCAAGCACTCTAATTCAAAGAAAAATTCAGTAGAATTATACATCCAACCTTTTAAAGATCTGAGACTTTTGCTACGAAAATCAATATGACCAACACAAGGATACGCAGTTTTTGAAGGTCTACAAGATGGTAGCAAGCAAAATTCTGTAGCTTTTATGGTTCACGATTTAGCAACTTGATGACGTCAAAACTTGAAACAAGCGGGAATTTTATTTATGCTGTTATTCTCAATAAAGATGATATCAAACGCACTCTCACTGGGACCACGGCAAATTACATGAAGTTCCCATCGATCAATTCATTTGAAAAAACGGGACAATAACACTTTAAATGAGTACACGTATTTCCTTTTATAACAAAATGCTTATGAGAAACTCAACTTTCACACTGCCAGAAAATTAAGAAACTCCAGTACTGGGAAATATTACTTAAGAAACTATTTGTTTTGATAAAGGAAATCCATGACATATTTCTATTCTATTTTCACTTGTTTCCAGTATCATGTCATTCGGAAGGTACTTGAGTGACGTCTAGACATACATTGCAAAGGCTTCAATAAACATTATTTTGAAATGTTCAGGCGGGCACAGGTAGTAAGCATGAAAGTTGTTATGAAACCTTTAAGAAACTGAGTACTCAAACTTTGATAATTTTAAGAAATTTACAGTACTGACCCAAAATCTTGGTTTCTTATAAAAAGAAACGTGTAATATTAGATTTTGAAAAGATTCGAACCTTGTGGAGGCTGGGGTCTAAGTTTGGGGTCTACGAAATTTGATCTCAAATGCAAAAGAGCTGGAAAATCTTTTCATGAAATGAAGGAGCCAAGAATCACTTAGCTAGAATCACACTCAGAAGCATCATTAACATGATCAGATGATTTATGGCATCCACGCAAATTGAAAGGTGGGCTGGCTCATCGCCTTCTCTAGATCTAGGGTAGATTTGATATAAAAGCCGGACCTTGCAGCCACAGGAGCGCATCCTTGGTGGCAAGGTACCACGATAAACCGCCACTGTGCTGCAGTAAAAAGAGCATCTACTGGATGTCATGACCAGCAAAAAGCTATCACGGTTTGTGAAGGTTTTTTAAAAACTTTGAAATTGCAAACTTAATCAACTGCCAAACCGTAAGATAATGGCGTCTTGCTATTTCAATGGGACCCACTGAGATGCAAGTTAGCTACTGAAGTTTAAACCTATGTAAAAAGTTCCTGATTCAATCAATAGTATGAATTCACAACCAAAAGCTCCACGTCCAATTCGATGTTTAATGGTCCGGCTTTTACGTTGATTTGCCAAAAATAAGTCACCACACTACCTACCACCCATAAACGGTCATTCCGCCGGATTAAATTCCCACAGTACCGGTGGCGTTTACGACTATCTTGTCCTGGACCAGGAGACAGTTATTTCCCAATCTCGTTTGCATGTCACCTTAAGATATTGTATATCAAAGTATTTTGTTTCTTCTTGGTCAAACAGCTCATCAAATAATGTTGCTGTTCTACGGTACAAATGATCATTATCTATTCTGACAAACCAAACAATCAATACCCTACAGTCTAACATTACGACTTCGACGAATATGCTCCAACGAAACGACTTTCAAGAAACGCACCAACGAACTGCTAACCTACCTTACGAACAGAGGATACAAACGGAAACATGTACGCAACGCAATACGGAAAGCCTCCACTACAACCAGACAAGACAGCCTAAAAACGAAACAGAAACGACACAACAACAGAACACCGTTTGTGGTAACCTACAACCCCTGTCTACCACAAATTACAACCATACTCAAACAACACTACCACATCCTACAAGACACCGACAGTTGCAAGGAGGCTTTCCCCCCAACCGCCCATACTCAGCTACCGTAGAACCAAAAGCCTCCGGGATCATTTGGTTCGCGCCAAATTGAAAAGTGACGTAACCAGTGCTCCACGGGGGTCAGACAAATGCAACTCACGACGCCACTGCAACACATGCTCACATATACTGGACGGGGACGACACAGTCACTTTTACGAACACAAACAGGACGTTTACATTAAAACAGCGACTAGACTGCAACTCGACTAACATCATCTACGCTATACAATGAAAAATATGCATACAAAACGGAAACGACAACTGTCAATACATCGGACACTGGAAGACGGCTACGAGACAGACTTAACGAACACTGCCCGCAGAGACATCATTAACAGAGAGACCGACAGATCCGGGGTTGCAGAACACTTCTGTAAACCCGGACACTCTGCTAATGACCTACAGATTCTGCCACTGCTACAAATACACAACGAACATGAGAATGTTAGGTGAGCCAAAGAACAATACTTCATTGGCTTGGCTAAAACTCTCACACAAACGGCATGAACAGGACCACTGACCCATAACACACATACTACTAAGTTGTAACTTACTACTAACAATTACAATATATACATATTCTCTAGTTATCCTATCATTTGGTCCAATGTAGGTTGAAGGTCCAATGAAGGCGAATCAAATCAACTCAACAAGAAGTGCGTGTGACATTTGGACTCAATGGAAACCCGGCTCAAACAAACTGTAGCATCATAACATGTAATCAATCGGTCTTACCTGTTCACTCTGATATGCTGTAACTGCCATGAAAGAAGTCTCTGGAAAAACAAAAGTCATAAAATCTTCTTCTGTCACGTTATCCAGGCTTGATGCATTCACGATATGGACTCGAGGTTGATATTTATGTAGAGAATTCAAAACAATCTACAATGAAAAAAAAACAAAGTTATTAGCTAAGACTGCTACTTTAGGAGATACTTCAAAATTTTAAGATTTGATTAGGAAACGACTGCAATTTCTTATCACCAATTCTAAATAAAATCGGGCTCTTTAAAGTTACATAGCATCTAAACTGCAAAAGAAGGCTTCTGAAAACACTCTGTCACTAGAGTTATAAATATGATTTGAAATTCTCCACAAGAGACAGGCTCGAAAAATGTTAGTTCTCGTAGAACGCATCTCTACAAGCATATCGCCCTTTCTGTTGGCAGTTCCATTTGCACAAAAAGTCTGCGTCATTTCAGCTCAGCTTTCCTGATATTTTTTTTTGTGCAAACTGTTTGAGTTCTGGGACCTAAGGAGTTTTGATGTGCCAATACAAGCCATTTTCTTGGCTTCAATTGATTCTTTTCTCCATAAACTTTCATCATATAGTTTATACAACATAGAATAAACAAATATTAATTGAATTAAGAACATTCATGAAAGGCCTAAATTTCCAATGAGTGCGATAAATCAAGGAAAATTTCCAAGCACATTCACGTATTCGAAAAATATTCAAGATCTCTGAAAAGTCCCACGGTAGAATCACAGAATGATAGCTAAAGTTACTTTGAAGCAAATCAATTCAAAGAAAAAAGTGATAGAGTTTTACAACAGCAACTTCAAGGATTCGGCACCTACGCTTTCTATTTGCATATAGATGTAGAAACCAGGGGGCACTGGGGGCATGTGCCCCCCAAGATTTTGCAACAAACAAAGAAGTGCCCTTTTTATTTTCAGAAAATGCCCTCATTTTCTTAAGGAAAAAGGTGCCCTCGAAGCGTCGTGCCCCCCAAGTCTGAGATGCTTCCTACGTCCCTGTATTCGCAGTAATATGAGCAGACAATATGAAAACATGGTAAAGCGTAATTATCTGCAATATTAGTTGTGAAAGGCAACACGTGATATTTTCTTTAGTTGGAACGAACGAACGAACGTCTGATTTATCGTCTCTGAAGTCATTTAAAGTACCTGCTGAGATTAGAGGAGCTTGGGCGTGATTTAAACATTTTGGGACAGAAATGGAAGTATCTGGGTACAGATGATGCTACAGTGTTCAGTCCAGTTTCTAAATACTCTTTGACAAATTTTGGTACACAATGGTTGAAGTTTGCCTTAGACAGAGAAAATAGCCAAACCACAAAATCCCATAAAAATTATGAAAACATTCGGCATCTAAAAGAACACGATTTTACCACTAAACAACTTCTCAACAGCCGAAAATTTCAATTAGATTAAGGTTTACAGGTAGAGCCATGAATCATTTGCTTCTACGTACTGTGCCTGCGCCAATTTTTTACATCTGTCATATCAGATCGAAACTATCATTCAAGAGAAAACTTCAAACTACCAGATGAACAAAGTGAAACATTTTTTTGAAAAATCACTGAACTCTGACTACGATGATGATCTTCAAATTTACGTTTGGTATAGATCTTGTTCATAACTAATATCATTTCACGGCGAATGAGGCAAATCCCAGCAAAGCAAGAAATCTACACCATATCTATTTTGATGCAAACAAATGTAGGAAACAAGAATTTGGGTCAATACTGAAAGTTTCTTCAGTTCATCAGATTTTGGGTACTCACAGTTGCTTACGAGATTTTCCTAAGGCTTCATAACAATATTTGTGTTCACTACCTGTTCCCTAGTGAACATTTCCAAACAGTGTTTTTGAAGCTTTTCCAATGTTTAGACATCACTCAAGTACCTTCCGAGTAACACGATACAAGAAACAAATGAAAATAGAGTATGACTGTGTTAAGGATTTCGTTTGCCAAATAAACAGTTTCTTGAGTTATATCTTGCTAGAGCTGGTTTCTGGTTTTTTCGACTCGAAATTTTGGACAGAAAGTTTGGAACATTTTTTGAAAAATCGAAAACAATATCCTTGTTTGTAGCTTGCTGACCAAATCTTTCACTTGAAATAGGTTATATTTGCATAGAACTAACGTAATCAAAGAGCCGCATTGAATGCTTCTAATAAACGTATGGCGAGTAAACCATTTAGCTAAAAATTTTTTTAGGATGCATTGGAAGATAATTTTGACAAAAAATCTCGAAGAAAGTTTTTCTCAAAAGTTTATAGTCCAAAACTTTTGGTTGCTAGTGCAATTGATTTTTGGTGAAAGCAGTAAAAGTTACAGCATTGATTCAAACACTCCATACAACCAGTTACTTCTTTTGACATAAAGGTGTGCAACTCACATGGCCAGCTTTGCTGTCACTCGAGTTATTCGTGATCTTTACTTTATGAAAAGAGACGACAGAAGCCATCCATTTGGCGCCATTCGAAGGTGATTCTGCGTGTACGTGCAAGCGTTTTGATCGTGGTACATCCGGGTAGGCCTTCCCAGTAACAAGCCATTCTGATTCGTGATATTTGTATCGATAATTGTCAGCAGGAACGACATCCATTATCATCATGTATTTCAAGGAAGGATCTAGGCCAGTTACTGTTACCTTCAGTGCAGGAAACATTCGTCTGAAAGAAGAAAAGATAATTGAAAAGATAAATTCATAAACTAAACGATGAATAAATTCTAAATCTGAAGTTCTGAATGAAAATTTCTGCAATCTGGATAAATTAAACTTTATTTCAAATGCAGTTGTCAAGCAAAGAGGGCATTGAAATTAGAATGGGAAGACCCTGGGGGCCCTAGACCCATAGAAGTACGGGGATTTACCGCTGGGATAAAGAGATCTTTGCTCTGTCCGGGAGCAAATTTTCAAATCGATTACCTTGTCTAATCGGTAAGAAAAAAAAATCGCAAATGCCGATTTTGCATCTTGCAATAAAGCCCTGAGAAAGAAATTAATTGAAAGTTGTGAACCCTTTCAAGAGCACATATTTGAGAAAACGGATGCCCTATTTGGGAGAAAATTAATGAAAATGATACACTCAACCATTACAAAAATAGATTAGTGTCCCCTCCCCGAGGGGAAGACAAATGGACTGGAAATACACAGAGAGCTATAAGCTTAAAAAAGGTCGAGTTTAGCGTTAAAACTCGCAGAGCTATTCCAGAACTCTAAACCAGTCTAAACAGACCGCTAAAACCCCTAGCGTATTAGTTGAACAGCAGGGCTTTCACGGCAGGAGCAACATAATTGAGTGCAACTTTATCGGACTAAGTGAGGTCTAAAGAAAATTTTATTCCACCTAATGGGAGCCCGACTTTAACATTCCTTTAATTTCTATTAGCATTGCTTAAGATAGGAAACTTTATGTCCCCAAAACTATCCCATTTGCTCAAGATCGTTAACCCCTGCCATTCCAAGGCGTCTCCTCACATTGCTTATTATCTAGCTGTTTCGCACTGGGTTTGAATGAGCCATTTATGTTCTTGCTTGGACTTGTTCAAGTCTGACTTTCTTTGATCAGTTGATTGGGGCAAAAGGCCATGCGGTGCAGAAAGATTTGAATGAAAAGGCGGAGAAGGAGAGAGGAAAACTTTGCGCTTTTATATCTCAATCGACTGAAGGGAATAAAATGAAACTTGGACAAGCAAGCCCAGTTTTGTTGGGGGGACGAGATAGCTTTATCCGAGGAAACTCATGTTTCCCCCCTGTGTGGTAGGTTGAAGTGCGTGCGCAGAAGTGTTTTGGGGTTGTAGTGCTCAGAGCTCCAACCCCAAAAAGCTGCAGCACATGCACTATAACCCATTACACGGGGGTAACATCAGTTTCTTCAGACAAAGTCCATCTCGTCTGCCGAACAAAGTCCTTGCCTTGAACTGCTCCCCGTTCGATTTAAAGAAAAAAGGCGGTAAGCTTCTGCGAACTTCTTTCAAAAGGTGACAAAATTCTTTGATCATTCACCATTATAGGGAACTAGTTGAAACTGGCTAATCATCGCAGAGACTTTTTAATAAGTTGAACAAGTAAAGTAAGACCGAAAAGAGGTAATAATAGGGAACATCTGTTTACTTTCTTTGCTTCGTTTTCATTTCGCCACGCAGGGTTTAATTTTCTGACAACTTTTCGATGCAAATGCTATGCTGGTATCTCCTATGTATGCAGTATTTCTGCTGCAGCTCCTCAAGGGTCTTTTATACAAGACCCTGTGAAGGAGATTACGTCACTGGTAAGCAAGCGTTAGAGTTGAATTAGAAGCTTGCTAACACTCGGTCTTCAATGAGGGTAATGTAAATAAGTAAGGTTGGGGGGATCGTGTCTAAGGCAGCATAAAGTAAATAACAGATGCCGGCACTCAATCTGCAAGAGAAACTGATATATGGGGGAAATTACATCAGAGGAGTAAACACATTGTAGGGCAGTGGCAACATGAATGGTAAGCGGTTACAGTTTAGTTGAAAGGGGAATGTTGACTAGATAAATTGCGTTCACAAAAAATTTCAGCAGGTTTCTCAATGAGCTCTTGAGAACCTGCATCGCACATACTTTGACGGTATGTGCCAATAGCTAAATTCGTATTGACGTGACGAGGGAATAATTATGACGATACTCGGCGACATGCAGCGACGCAAAACTATAAGAAACATAAAACTCATGAAGATGTGTTCCGTAGAAATTTGACCGAAAATTTATTCGAATAAATTCCAAAAGATTGGCTCAACGATACTTTGTTCTCTCCATGTTTCACTGAATCAGTGTTTCAGAACAGTGATATCCTTCGAAAGAACGCGCGGAACTCAGCGGCTAGCAAAAGCTTAGTGCTTTACATGTTAACGTACAATGGAAGAGGGTTACTTAAAGGGAGTGCAAAGACCAGCATGCTTTGCGCGAAGTCAACGACTTGCTCTCCACAGCTTCCAGAATATCTGACTGTACGCAATTCACAAAAACAACAACAAACGATTGCAAAGGCTGCTGGTCTTTGTACTCCCTTTAAGCTCACAAAGGATTGTACCATTCAGAACCTAAACTTACCATCCGTAAATAAGGACAAGTTTCTGCAAAGCACATTCATCAATCCCGAAGAAGCAAAGCCATGAATACGGAAAAGTTAGAAAAGTATACCCTTAAATGTAATTTTACCAGATATCATATCCCATAAATCCGGAAACCATAACACACCATTAAAATCATACAAATCCGTACGCTATTGTAAAAAAGTTACCCCAAGATGGGCACACACAAGCCCGTACCACAGAGGATCAAGATTACCCTCAAGGGAAAATGAAAATAATCCATGAAGATGGAATACCTTCCTGACTTTGTGATAACCATTTCTGTTCCAACTTCATGAAACATATCCCAAAGTCCTTTATTCTCCAAAGCAACTCGAACAGGACCATACAAAGAGTTTTGCGGTAACAGCTGGGCCACACCCTGTCTTCCAATAGCTATTTTCTTGCATTCAGTATTCTTGCTCTTGTGTCCAGGACTATGATTACTTGTCTTGTTGTCGGCCAGAATCGAGCTGATCGAGAATGAATTTGATCTAGAAGATATTCTATCTGCTTTCTTTGTTGCATCCATTCCTCCTAGAAAAATCAATGGCATCCAAAAACGTGTTCATACCTCAACGTGTTACATCAAAAACATTTAACTTTCCCTACGAGCACTTGAAGCTGTCTATCTTACGAGATGAGAAGATTTGCTTGACTTTTGGGAAAGTCTGGGAAAGTATGAAAGTTTCTAACTTTTCCATTTCAGCTCTGTATGACTGTAAAGCTTATTTAACACCAGGAGGAATCTTCCGCACGGAATCAAGGTTTCGCGACGATGTCGCTACGAAGTCGCTACGCATAGTGTATATTGAACTGACACGAAATCATCATTCTTTGATTTGATTGGTGGAAAAGATGAAGCGGAATTTTTCGCCACGGAAAAGTTGAAATGGTTTCTACTTTTCCGCCACTGAAATATTCCGCTAGAATTCATCTTCGAAATCTTTCTGCGCATGCGTTTGGACAGAATACTCCGCTTCCGCCAAAGAATTCCGCCTGGTGTAAAATGAGCTTAAGATCTGGTTAAGTTAAAATTTGTAATCTAATATCTACAGGGTGAGTCAAAAAGTTTACACGTTTGGAGCATACGTTTCAAATCTTTAAAATGCTGGGTGTAAAATTCTATGACCTATTTCTTTGAACCGAACGGCTTCAAAGAAACTTGAACTATCTTACAGTAAATCTGCCGTTGGACTTTTCTGAAATCTTCAATATTTTTCAGAAATACAATGTTTTCTTCTTTTTTAAGAATTCAAGAGAATTTACCGGAAAAAAACTTGAAACTATTGTAATTTCTAAACCTGTTGACGAAAGATCAAATAATTTTCAAGGAAACCATAGTTTATAGATGCCTGCAATATGGTATGAAGCAAAACTCTTTCACTCTTCTGGTTTATGATTTAGAAATTTGATGGCGTCACATCATCAAATGAGCTGAAATATAAAGTAGGCAGTAATTTCGACAAATATTCAAGATTTCTGAAAAGTCCAACGGTAGGATCCTAGAAAAATGGCTGAAGTTTCTTTCAAGTCATTCAGTTTAAAGAAAGTGGTCATTGAATTTTACACCCGCCTTTTTTAGTAGATTCAAAGATTTGCAACCTATGCTCACGTTTGGCAGACTGTGGAATAAAAAGTATGAAACCGATATTCAAAACTGAACTGTTGATCTACTAGTCAAAGGCAAAATTAGATGAGAAAATTTTGTTTCGTAAAATCACTCATCATTTAGACTCAGAAAATAGGAAAATGCTGGTAAACGGCAAATTTGGGAACGAGGATTCCACATTCTACTCTGGTCCATGATTTACTGCCGTTAGAATTGAAATCCTATTTCTGAAGCTGACAATGTAAACTTCAATGACTTATAAATCATGGACCAGAGTGGAACGCTGAATTCTCGATTCCAATACAAACCCCTTACAGACATTTTTCTAATTGTCGCGTCTACATAATGAGTGATTTCACCACACAAAATTTTCTCATCTAAGTTAGCCTTTTTTACTATCAACTATTTGATATCAATCTGGTTCAAGGCATTGTATCTACTGGGTGACCCAAAAAGAACTTCACCAGCTAGATCATAACTAGCTACCTGAAATCAGAAGCTATTGTCAAATGCTTTCTATCACAGTTTAGTTGCAAGGCTTAGCTATCTTTTGAGATGCTCCATAGTCATTTCAAGCAATCATTACCATCCGAAAAACCAGATTCAACGAAAATTTCGAATCCCGGATTCCTCATTTTGAGCGAAATAATTGCCATCATTTTCCAGCCAACATTTTGTAAAACACAACGTTTTGATGGATTTAAAGCCGCCTGGGGAGATTCTTTATTTGTAAAGTGATTGTCCTCTGTTCTTCATTCAAATTTCGTTCTCCTAAGCAAATTTTGAAATCAACTTTTTCGCATCTTCCAAAACACGGACTGGAATACAAGTGAATAGTCTGAAAAATGAATAAGTTTCCATATTTTGGACACTGTTTTTCAGACAGTATGCATAACTTAAACTGACCAAACAATATCTCTAAAGATAGCTAAGCGTTTCAGCTACATGCTGATACCTTGTTTATCTTCATAACATTTGCTTTCATGAAACTATGTGATGTGCAATCTAGCTTGTGAAGTTTTTTTTGGGTCACCCGGTACTCAGTCAGGTGATTTTTGCTAAGGACAGGTTATTAGTTACCAGATGAATAAATGAATTTTTGACCGCTTAGGTACCAGTAATTACCATAATTTGCAGGAATACCTCATCTCTTAAGTATAATCACAAATAAGAGAGATGAGACTGTTTAAATTACGGTTAAGGTTGGTTTCCATGAGGGGATAATTTTTGCTGGGGACAGACTCAGCAACCAGACGAGTAAACAGTCAATGTTTTTGTACCACTGACCAGCATGGTTTTTATGCAGGGATAATTTTGGTTTAGACCGGGTTTAACCAACAGCGGAATCATCATATCTTTAAAGGGAACGCACGATGGCAAATAGGTGTACGTGTGTCTGTAACAGAAAAAGTAAACTCAACAGGAATGTACTTGAGTTGACTCTGCAATACATCCACGCAACTGGTCGATTTGATTAAGATCACCTTGGAACTAGTAAACCGTCACATAACCATCAAGTCCATCTTCGTAAAGTTTCTTGTCGCAGAGTCTCGTCCCTTTTCTATAGTGCGCCCGTTTCACATTAGTTTTTTCGGCTCACATAGTGTGAATGATTTATCCATCTTGACTATGCAATTTTATCTGAAATATCAAGTCCAAATTTTCCAACTACCATCACCGATGTTGGCCTGACGTCTAACGTGAAACCGGCTGAAGTATTTGTTTGTAAAAAATGTTGTCTTCTTATATTTAGCATTGTGTATTTAGTGGTATATTTAGATGTATTTGTTTTCTTTTTAGATTATGTTAAATGCCAGGGGGTAGTCATGATATGTTGCTCCTCCTGGTAGCGTCTTTGTAGTGTCGTCGTATAGTAGTTTCTTATGTAGTGATATAGGTAATTTGTTATTGTAAATTTTTTGCATTGAGTATATAAGAACAAAAAGAAAGTAAACTCTCAGACACAGCATTGTTTCTTTGGCTCTCTATTGTTCACGGCGGGTGTGCGTGTATATAATTTTATTTTGATTCAATTCATTTATATACAATAGCTAACAATAGCTATATGTTGTTAGCTAACAATAGCTAACAATATATACATTATTTAAATATATACAAGTTAACTAATCAAAATCGAATATACAAGGCAAAGAAACAAAAATAACATTTTCTAGGCTCATCTATAGGCTACAATAAAAACAGAAAGTGTGTTATGTAAGTGTTGAATCAGTTGTTGCTTCAGGACTTTTTCATATATCTTAGAAAATGTATTAAAGAACATTAACTGGCAAGGAATTTCTTTCCACTGTGCGATTTGGTCCCCCCTTATCTAAAGGGCAGACCGCTGCCTTTTTTGCATCGTCTGGGAATCTAGAAAATCGAATGCTTGCCATAGTCAATGCGGCTGAGAGTTCATTTGAAGCTAGAGGTACGAGCTTCGACGGTATTTGATTCTCACCAGAGATTTTTATCATCCAGGGTGCAATGTGCAACTTCAATTTGAATCAGATATTTCCAGGTTTTATTGTTCTTTGCAAATGCAATCTTCTAACATTTGCAAAAAACCATAAAAGCTACAATTTACATACAATATACAGCAGGGAGATATATAGTATCTAAACCTTAATCCTGTGATTAGATATAATTAATACCTCAATAGTGAACAATCTCTGTGAAACAAGCTGATCACCTTCTTCGTTGATCAACAAACATCAATGGCTTCTGCTTTAAAACGAACTCCAACACAGCAACTTCAACCAAAGCCTCACCGGTGTTGTTGCCACCAAGTAACTGAAAGAAAACCGATGTTAACGCTAAGTATATGAAACAATTTTCACGCGCATGTGCCGTTAACGTTGTACTCGCTTCTTGGTCGGTAGGGGCATCATCGTTCTAACACCTCCCGCTGTCTTGCTAAAGAGCCTGGTGCCTAAAAGTGGTGCAAGCCAATGGCCATTCGCACTGAACCATACGTTGACACTAACAGTCCATAATCAGACGTGTTATTCACACATGCCTGCCCGTCGCGGCTGGCAATTAGGTGTGCATGGCGTCTGCCAATTCAATGATCCGGCGCCGTTGATAATTTCTGTTCGCTATCATTCCACAAGTCAGGGGGTTTCGATGCGGTCTTTCATTGCATTTTGATAACCAACGGTGCTTTAGACACATTGGCCCCGCACCGTGGTAATGGAGGCTGTTGTGAAGGCAACTGAAGTCTGTTTCAAAATTAGATTCACGGGAAAATGTTCGTGAATAACAAAAATCCAGGCTTTTCCATGAGTAATTTTGCGTTACCGCAAATCTCAAGTGACATCAGCATCTAAATTGCAACAGACATAGAAACAAATAGTCAGTATGTAAAGGAGATTCAACAATGGACTCAGAGACGTAGGGGAGCATTGAGCACTGGCCCCCCAAGATTTTGCAACAAAACCGCAAAGTGCCCCTTTGCTGTCTTTTGCTTCAGTAGGAGCCCCGTTTCAAGACTGATGCGGACAGAATGTTGACTCGTTGTGTTATTATTTACCTTATGATTTGGTCAAATTCACTTCTCTATTTCTCGTTTTGTTTGTTTGGAAGGAAATCAGACATCTATCATCAGGATTTACACTATCCTGTGAATCACATTCGTACCGTTTAAAGGTTTAAAATCCGACACATATTAAACTACCCTTCTTATCCAAAAACTGCCCTTGAAGTGAGGTGCCCCTCCTCGTTAAAAGATACTTCCTACGGCCTTCTGACGGATGACCCTCACTTTGGAAGACGTCAGTCATATTTTGGCAGCGGCAATCACAACGCTTCTAAAGTGCGAATTCGGCTGAAGACAGTTTTTGTAGCAACTGTGGGGTCCGCATATACCCTAGAGACAACTCAGTCAACCAGCTGGTAAAATGCACTTATTTCATCTATACCATAAAACGCTCTATTAAGCTCCTTCCATGTTAAGCTTCTCTGCCTATCAAGCCCCTCCTCGGGGCAAATTGTTTAAATTTATCACCTCTCCCTTCTCTAGCATTCAAGTAAAGAGGTTGTTTCCACTTGCGCATCAATTAATACGAAAACGGACGTTCGTTTCACTATTCGGATATTGGGATTTGGAAATCAGTCGTTTGGCAAGTGACTTCGCCTGTTCAGCGTGGAATACCCGAATATCAGCTAACGAGATCCGAGTCTTAGTCACCTAATGAAAACATTCAGCCCTTCATATTTTCCGCACAAAGCCGGCGGCAAAACACATCATCAAAGTGCTAGTTTTAAAGCGGTTTTATCGGCTGTTTTTGTCACAATTTGTGGATGGAGAGATTCTAGCGAAAGTTAACTGTTCTTTATTCCCAATTACTGCTCATTGTACTAAACTTGGGACAACGATAGAGTTCCAGGCCCTGGGCGGAACACGCGGAACATCACCAGTACCCAAAATATACTTCAGGGGCAGAAACTTTCGCGGGCAGAAAGTTTCGCAATTTTCGCGTTTTTTTGGCACATCTCGCGAAAGTTTCTGCCAAGGCATAATCTAAATTCAAAATTCGCGAAAGTCTTTGCTCGCGAAATTACAGAAAATTCTCGACTCGCGAAAGTTTTGTCTATCCAATTTTTTCTTTTCTTCAAGTTTTTGCGTTGCTGTTCTTTAATCACCCTAATCTTAGTTTGTTGGGCTATAAAACCTTGTAAATTGTCACCGTGACTGTGGGTAGTACTGAAAATTAATAGAAAATTGTGTTTTCCCCTCACTTTTCTTCAGTCGCAAAAGTTTTTTCACGCGAAAATGTATCTTTTTTCTCGATCGTGAAAGTTTTTGTCACGAAATTTGCGGGGAAAAACGTCATTCGCGAAAGTTTATGCCCTTAATTTCGCGATTTTTTTCTCTCGCGAAACTTTCTGCCCTCAAAGGTACATCATGTCCCTCCAGCCAATGCCTGCCCTGCCAACAGTAAAAGAGAATTCTCGTTCGGGAGTTCTAAAGTTGGACTTAGGATGCAAACAATGCAACATGCGGAAACAGTTGACATTGAAATACACAACATTAAAGGCTGATGAAATATACTTTCGAGAAACTCAATTTGCAACGGTAGTTCCATCCCACACGACACCATTAATCGACTTTTCAAGTCAACGCTCGTTTTGGCAATGTGGTAGGCAATTCTTTATCTTGTGTTTTCCCAACAATTTTCAAAGTTAATACACCATATTGATTCTACAGACCTTGAAGCTAGATAGAAAGGACCAAGCAATAGCATATGGCAAATACAGTAAAAACCTGCAAACAAGAACTATTACTTTCAAGAACCCTGAAGTGAGCCAAATCTAAAATCATTGTCTCAAACAGAATGATTCTGGAAGCTACAATTTCGTTCATCGAAAAAACTAAGCGGCTCCTAATATTCTCAGAATGCTAATATTCATGCAGTAAAGCATCCCCTTTTCGGCTTTTGTCTGTTACGTTTCTCTGCGTATTTCTCTTGTTGTATTGTTACTTCTTTCGTTTTTGCTTTGATTTTGTTTTTTTCGTTTTGTGTTCTTTTTGTTGAAGCTAATAGTTGTATTGAGAATGTCATCCATGGTGGGGACCAGATGACCTTGTGTCTTTCCCCGCCGTGAATGCCACATGAATACGTATGGTATTTCTTTATTATTTAGGCCCCGTTTACACTATACTGTTTTCAAATGAAAACGGTACGAAATAATGCCGTTTCGGCCTCCCGTTTACACTAAAACGTTTTCGTAACCGCCATAAGACGATTTTGAAAACGGCACAATTCGAAAACGGCATGAAACGTTTCAGTAAAAACGCTTGAAAACGGAACGATTTCGTTGATTGAAAGGGAGGCAGATTATTCCTTTGTCTCCCTTTGAATCAGTTACGATATCGTTCCGAATTCAAGCGCTTACACTGCAACGTTTCATGCCGTTTTCAAATCGTACCGTTTTCAAAATCGTCTTCATTTGATGCCGGTTATGAAAACGTTTTAGTGTAAACGGAAGGCCAAAACGGCACGATTTCGTACCGTTTTCATTTGAAAACAGTATAGTGTAAACGGGGCCTTAGTTTTAGGGTTTGTTGTTGTAGAAAAAATGATAAAATTCCTTTCTCTGATATTTTTCTCTTTCAAAGATGAAAGCCTCTTGATGCGGAGACCGAACAGTACGATACCCGAAAAATAGGGGAAGAGATAATGGTTGACATTCTTTTGTTAAAGGACAAGTACAGGGTTGATATGATTGATGATAAAATACAAGATTCTATCATCATCATCATCATCATCATCATCATCATCATCATCATCATCATCATCATCATCATCATCATCATCTATTCATTTTTAGTAGGCTTACATTAAAAATAGCTAAATTAGAGGTAATTAAGGCCTACTTTGAAAAAAATTTTTACAATGAATAAAATACATGTGCTAAAAAGGCCGGTAACAGAACCGCATTTAAACGACCTAGCAAATTATATATAATTGTTGATTATTCAAGAGATTACACTGTCGTGAATGGTGTGTAGTAGCTTTTTTCAATTTTTTTCTCTTTTAATTAGCGACACCACATATTTCAATCTGCTAAGAAGTGCGAAATGACGTCATTTTCTATGACGTCACTTCAAGTTGACCAGAACGAGGCTGCCAAATGTGTCGATATTATACCACTCACATTTCTAGCCTCCTTATCGCGCCTTCGCGCACCCATACAAAATACAAAATGGCGACGATATTCGGCCTAACTTACGAAGATAACCAATTTATGAAAGTTGAAGACATCAAAACTTGGAAAGAACTCACGATTGGTGTTCAGCAGCTGTTAAGGTTGCTTTTTATCAATAATTTTATCAACCCCGGACTTGTCCTTTAAAGAAATGAAATAAAATTTGACAAAAGGACCGTTATTTTTCTGGTAAAGATCTCAGAAAATTAAATATAATCAAGTAACTCCTTCTCATTACACCTTCTTCATTGTTCATGTTACTTAAAATCTTTTACATATAGCTATGTATTCGTCGTTATATTCGCCATAACTTAACAGGACTCTATATCTTAGGCTATTGGAACTTTTAGTATTAGCTTGATGAATAAATGAATCGAATTAAAATTGAATTGAATCTTCAGCGATTCCCTTTGACCTCGAATTCAATCGTACCTCGATATGGACATCTTATGATCTTGCGATCAATGCGATCACTTAACGACGTATCCGGGGAAAGAAACCTGTTATTTGAGTATAGTAGCTCTTCAAAATAGTTCACTTTAGACGAAGACCCATTAAGAGCAGCTGACTGTTCATCGAACATTTCTGACGACACAAAATCAGAGCATTTTAATTTAACTAATGAAAAAGAAGCTACAATTCTTAAAGTTAATTTCCAACTTAATTTCAAACTTTACTTTGTACAGTAGAGTTTGCTGCAAAAAATCAATTACTTCTAATTGGTGGCATTTAATCATATTTCATGAAAAATGCAGAAGTTTTCAATGTTTGTTGACATGAAATAATTAATAATGATCTTATGCACTCAAAGGGTCATTTTAACGCCTCACTTCCTTACAGACATCTCGATAAAGCTGGGTAACAGCAAATCAAAAGCTTTCACGTCTTTTTATTCAGACAAATGATTTTCCGCTTGTCGAGAATGTGCGAGAATCGACATGTGAATTTGCTAATACAAGCCGAAAAACGAAGAAGTGTCTCGTGAAATCACGGGGGCTATCTACCTGCTTATCAAATATTACCCATAACAATATGAAATGTAGGGTATGTATCGAATTCGTAAGAATTCGCAATTGATCCAGAGTGTTGTGCACAAAGCTATATCTAAAACTCAAATCAGTATACTTGTCAATATTTTCGTCCACTCACTGTTGTCCTGTTTTTGGCCGGAGCATTCGCCTCACTCTTCAGGGATTTGAGTTGAGATAAATTCACCGAAATTATCAAAATGTTGAGTCTTCCAGTGAAATTGCGCATAGTTTTAGGATCGTTCTTAAAACTCGCAAAGAAAACATTCAAGTAAACTACCGGTGGGCCAAAAGAAAAGTGAAAATGTCTGTAAAATCAGCAGAAACTCGATTATTTTGCATGCCTTGAAAGCTTTCTTTCCTTTGCATCACGGACCAAAAAAATTTAAAAGATGACCGTTATTTCTATCCTTTCAGGAGAGTCGATGAAATTCCGACACGAAGAAGCACAATTTCAAGCAATAACACTTTTTCTTGGCAAGATTTATCATGCGTTCTCAAGCCAATATTTCAAAATATGATTTTCTTAAGTTACCATGACATGGCATAATGTAACATAATATCTATTACTGTTTAAAAATATTTAGCCTTTGGCATATTGGTTCAATGGTATCTCAAACATCAAATATGCAGAAGTCTATTTCGTTTCATGGACCTAAAATATGGAACCTATCTACTTTGGATTTCAAACATGTACCCTTCTGTCTTACCATAAAAAGAGGTTAAACAAGAAATTGCAACGGGTTGTTTTCACTCTTCTTCTGGTATAATTTCGCAATAATCTTTGAAAACATTTTCAGGCAATATTCATTGTTAGCTCTTAGATAACAGAATTTGTAAATTAGGTTTTTACTTTCTAGTCCATTTGTACGGCCTCAAAGGAGTCCCAGCAGACTGGCCGGGTTAAGGCGGATTTCCATTCAATGATTTTTGTCGCGCGTGTGACAGTTAGCTATCGACTTTTAGCGATCGCACAACTTCCTTTCAATTCTCATAAGTAGTGCGGAAGCATCTCCGAGCTCTCCAGATTCATCAAATAATAACGTGATCAAAGATGGCTGCTATAAATAGACGATTAAAGCTATTGCTACATCTACGAAGGAGAGGATGAAAACGAGAAGAATACGAGGAACCAGGGCAAATGCTCACATCGTCTGGTCTAACTTTCTCTGCTGGGTCTGTTACAACGCTGGCGATCAATCGCAAAAGTAGGATGAGCTTCTACTTTTTTGTGCGATCGCGCGCTCTGATCGTGCTTACAAATAACGCAAATTACGCATGTCCAGACTGCAAATCGATCGCCAATTGTCGCACACGCGACAAAATGCATTGAATGGAAATCCGCCTTTACGGTGATTAAATAATAAAAGATGAAAATGAAAGTGAATGAAAAATGTCCTTGAAAGTTATGCTTAAAATCTTTGAAAAGGACAACAAGTTTGGTTGAAAAACTGATATATCTTAGACGGAGGAATAATGGAGGATAATAGTCCGAGAGGGCTCAGCTGTATGACGTGCAAAAAAGAAGATGGCGTGGTTGGTAACGGTATGGCTTAGGTGAACTCTCAAATCAGTACAAGAAGATCTTGAATGAAATTTGAAACGTTCAGTTTTTGCCTTTCCTCCAAGAGGTTCTTCATACAAGCACCAGTAGCTCTATTTGCATCACTCTTTCTAGTGCACAAATCCCTCAACTTGTTATCAACATAGTGGCAAAATGATAATTCGTCGGACTTGGGTGTTTTGTTTGAATCAACGAGAAACAGCCATGTCCGGTGGCAATTGTCAAGAAGCAGAATCTGGTCCTGTGGGAACTCACTACTCAGCAATGATAACTACCTGTTCCAAGAATCTGATACATTTTCATTCTAGGCTGCACAATTCAATCTACGAAGAAGAAAACTCACCATAAAGACTTGGCCTTGGTGTGCACCAAAAACGCTAAACCAAAACAACCAAACTTGATTGAATTCATATGCTGGTAGCTTCTCTATTTGCAATGATCCCTGAAAAAATGAATTTGAAATTATCAAGAATTGTTCAAATATCTAGTTCGAAAGGATACAGACTTCATTGTTAGTTAGGGCAAAAAAATGGTAGAAGTGAAACTAAGTAAATGGATACAAAGGCATTTGACTACCAAGACTTGGTGCAAGAGCACTGCTAGAGCAGAAAACAGTGCATGTGAAAAGATTAGTCACCTTAATTTGAGTGCAAAGCCTGAAGTAAAGGTGCTAAGATGACATTCAAAGAGGGGGGGGGGGGGTGAACGGATGATACAACTGCTAAGTTATCTAAAGCAAACATATCTCAGTCCTCCCATAGCAACCATGAATTGTTTCACTCATGAAACCGGTACATAAATGGAATATTTTCCACGGAAATATGACCTAGCAACAAGACGTGCAAGTGCCACTACAGGGGGAGAGGATTCCCCAGAATTCCTACCTGTTGCCTAGACTTATGCCTTTTCGTCCCTTGTTTCCCTGCGTTCTTTGATTTACTGATATCACTTGGTCAATAGGGACTCATAATATTACGCTTATATAATGGGCCCACTTTGTCAAAATGGCCTAAACAGGTGGGAGTTCTCGTACACTCAACAAAATCGCTTCAAAATCAGGTTTAAAGAGCTCGAACATTGAAAAGCGAAGTTTTAGTACAAAGAATGATGTTGTGTTTACCTACAATGCGCAAAATGCATACCTCTCAGGCAGTAATCTTCCTCTGCAGAAGCAAAATAGATCCATCGAAGCTGCGAGACCTCCAGGCTTCTTCAACCGTTCTTTAAGAGCAACAACAACAACATTCTGAATAGCGGCCCCTGATTGGTTAAAAACTGAATTCTAGCGATTTGATTGGTGAATACGGAACCACCCTACGCGGGCCTAAAGTGGGCCCACTATTTCAGAGTAATGTTATTAGTCCCTCTTGACCAAGGAACGCAGGGAAACAAGGGACGAAAAGGCATCAGTCTACCTGTTGCCAAGGCTGGCAGAATTAGCCGCACTCTCCTTGATCCCTTTTTCTATTCAGATACAAATTTACATGCATCCTACATCCTACTATACTTTCTCATTACATCTACACGTTATTTTTATCAGAAAGTGGTTTATAAGAAACTAGTATCAAAGGGCCAAAATTTAAGAGATTCTAGTACTATGTCTGAGAAGTATTGCGAAAAATTTAAAAAGTTAAACGAATGGATATTATAGCAAATATATCTTTGAGCCTTTATTCTTGAGTAATAATAGCTAACCATTTGCAGTTTCAACATAACAGAACATTAATTATTACTATATAAGGTTTTGAATGTCAAAAAACACATCTGAAAATCAAAAAATAAGAAAGCAATTAAAAAACTTTTAGCACTAAAATGGATAAAATTTCATGTAAAATTAAGAAAATTTTATTACTATGGCCTGATTCACGTTACTTATAAAAAGAACGTTTACACGACAATAAGGGACAATAACACGAGGAGCGAAATGATACGACTACCCCATGGTTATTACATGAAACAAAACGAGAAGAATGCATACAAGAATGATATGGAGAGAGAAAACGAGGGAACAAATATATAGACAAACAACAAACAAGTCAATATGTTAAGCTATGGGTTGAAGTAGCTTGCAACCAAATAATAGAGGATTGCACTGAAGATGGCAGCGAGGAATTTTTTACCGAGATGCATTGCGTTCGAATTACAAATCTTTAACGATTCTATAAGAGTTCTCGGTAAAAAATTCCTCCCTGCCATCTTAGCGCAATCGTCTATTGCAAATTAATGAAGAGTCTAATCTTAGAACCAAATATTTAGCTTTAAACATTGCTTACTTGGTTGCAAGCTAACCCCAACTACCATGTGATCACGAAAAAAAGGATATCGCTCCCTGTCTCCAAATGGCGAAATGCTAAATCATGACACCGTTCTCATTTAAACTCGCTTCGTGCTGTAAAAATATGTTTAAAAACTACAGTAATATTGGCAGCATGCTTACCTACACCAGTATCTATAGCGGACTGCAATCAAACAATCTTCAGAGCACAATTCATCTCAGTATCTAACTATGACGGACACCGTATCGGGTCACCGTACATAAAAGGAGAATATAAGTAAAGACAACACAGAGTGACTGAGCAAGGTGTCATTCGCGCTTAGTCAAAGCCTAAATAGGAAAAGAGTGTGTGTTACTATTAAAGAGACGCCTTGTTTCACTTAAATTACAGATTAATGCCTTACAAACACTTAAAAGTTTATAACACCGAAAACGCTGTTCGACTGGGCAACTGTGGGCTGCCTTACTGTGGACAGAAATCTCGCAGTCAATTGCGTCCTGCAAAAGCTGAGATGTCAGGACCCTTGGCAGGAGCTTTCTTCTAGCGGATCTAGTCACATGTTGAGCAGCATCCGTGTCATGTAAGTTTTGGCTAAATAAGAGAGACTTTGCTGCACCCTAGGAATCAATTAGATTCTATGACCTAAGGATGAATCATTATGCTAAACGTACAATAAGCTTTGAATGCGTCGAGCTGTTAATCAATAACTGTGTTCGATATGAAGCAGACCTTCCAATGTACCCTGTAACAGCTAGGATGGCGCAAATCCCGCATCATCATCATCATCATCATCATCATCATCATCATCATCATCATCATCATCATCATCATCATCATCATCATCATCATCATCATCATCATCATCATCATCATTAATTCATTTACAGTAGGCTAAAAAGTTTTAAAATAGCAACATTACTGCAAATTAAGGCCTACTACTTAACTTAAAATTAAAAGAAAATATATTACAAATCGTTTAAAAAATTTAATTACAACATATCGTATCATGTTAGGTACCCAACCTGTGGTATATATGTTTTGCAAAGTCTACAATGGCAGTTCTCACCCTTCCAACATTTAATATGGTTTTTGAAAATAGGAAGTGTGCTTGCTTGTTTGACTATATTTGGTAAAGTCGACCAAAGTCTATTTCCAAGGAATGATATAGTCTCAATTCCATGTGTTGTTGTACGAACTTTTGGAATCAGCGAGTCGTTACCGTGCCTTAGATTGCAACCAGTATTGCGCTCAGTGAAAATATCCTTCATAAAAGGACGACTTAAGCCAGACTTTGTTTTATAAATTTCGGTCATAAGCAACTGTAGATTCTTTACGTGAATAGATACCAAATTCCTTTGCCCCAGAAGAGACTCAAAATCTGTTTGATAGTCTTTGTACGCAAAACGCAATGCTCTTTCATGGATATGATTTATTCTATGATTTAAAGTTCGATCATAGAACATCCAAACAAGGGGGCAGTAGCCAAAGTGAGAGATGACAAACGCTTGCATTACTTGCTTAAACTTTTCCGTGTCCATGTAGCAGGATATTCTGGCGAGGGCATGAAGTTTTTGACTGGCCTTTTTGCAAAGAGCTCTGACATGCTGTTTAAAGCTCAATGTTTGATCAAAAATTATCCCTAGGAGCTTCTCCTCTTTGCTTTCTTTCACGCTAGCCTCTCCTATTTTGACGGAGACTTCGTTGCTCTTTCCACCAAAAATCATCAAATGACATTTATCTTCATTCAACTTCATACGATTGTTTGGAAACCATTCACTTATCACGAGAGCGTCATTCTCTAATTTTGCGAGAACATTCTCGACGTTAGGACCACATGTATAAATTGTTGTGTCGTCCGCGTAATTACAGACTTCAGTCTCTTCCAGGAACAGAAACAAGTCATTCAGATATATGTTAAACAAAAGGGGCCCCAGGACTGAACCTTGTGGTACACCCAGAGAGGTTTTTGTCCACGTACTGAACGAACCATTCACCTTTACCCTCTGCTTCCTGTTATCGAGATAGCTATACACGAACAGCAAGGCAGGTCTACTGAAACCATACGCATTTAATTTTGCGATTAGTAATTCGTGATCTAGACAATCGAAGGCCTTCGAAAGGTCTGTCAAAACAGCCCCTGCAATCCCCCCACTGTCTATCGACTTAATTATCGCATAATTTCAATAGAACCATATGCTGGTCGTCAATTTGTCCCAACAACTGGAGTCTCAAAATTAAAGATGGCATGGACAACAACACGTCCCTTATTCTCCCCTTATTCGGCCCTTGCATTCTCCTCACTGTCTATCGACTTATCTATCGCATAATTTCAATAGAACCATATGCTGGTCGTCAATTTGTCCCAACAACTGGAGTCTCAAAATTAAAGATGGCATGGACAACAACACGTCCCTTATTCTTCATCTTCAGGCTACAGTGGGGGTAGACATCTATATCAAGTATCCATCTCTGTTAGCACCTAAAGTCTGCCTCAGAGAGATGTCACGTGACAATTGCTTATGTCAAAACTTAGTACTCCACTGAGAGGGTTTGATGTTAAAAGAACTCAATCATAATCTACAATGCATCATATTTGATAGGAATAACACCAATTGCCGAAGCAAGCTTGACGTTGAACGCGCAAACGCGTTGAATCTTTACAAAAACCGTAGACGTCTTCCATCACGACTTTCACCAAGTAACCCCTACATCAAACAAAGATAAATTCTAGAAATTGCAAAAATATCAGATGTCAAATCCTTTGTGCTTCCAGTCACGCAATTCAAATTTTTGCAAAGCAGAGACAAATCAAGAGTGTTTTAGTTTGAACTTCCATGTGGCTAAAGTTGATCTTGGCCTCATGGGAGGTCTTCCCGTAGAACATTCGGGGCTAATAAATCTCAAGTAGATCAGACATATCTTCACTGTCTCAGATAAGTCATAGACTTATGACGATGAGTCTCTTGTTTCCCTATGCTCTTTGACTTGATGATGGCGCTTTGGTCACTAGGGACTCATAGTATTACTATGAAAAACCTGGCCCTATTTAGGCCAAAACTGAGCAATTTCTTCAGTACCAATCAGATTGCGAGATTTAGCCAAGAACAATGCTGTCGAAGTTTCAATTCGAGTGATGCAGTTGACTAGAGTTTGAAGGAAGTTGCTGCGGCAGGTTGTTGTAAATTGCTCTGGTTTGTTTTGGTCTTAAAAACGTGGAAAGTGTAGCGTTGAAAGATTTATTTTGCACTCACCAGGTAAAGTGAACTTCCCTCTTCAGATTTATACAAAGTTTCCTTGATTAAACGTCTGCTTAACGTGGTTCTTATCACATTTTATTTCTGAGGAGTTTTGATCATGATTCGATCGATCGAATGCCTAAGATAGGGCCAGGTTTTTTACTGTTTCATAATGAGTCCCTCTTGAGCAAGGTTTACCGCAGGGATACAAGGGACTCATCGTAATCAGTCTAGTAAAGCACTATACACCTTTACATTCTACAAAATAAATATAGCTCACATCAAAGTTTCGAACGCCTGAAAATATTGCTACATTAACGGATCACAACTCCCAGCTACCCAAAGATGAAATCAATCAGGGACACCCTGTGGGTAGAAGGTAACCGAAGAAGAAACCAACTAAAAACAACAGTATTCCATCCAGACTATTGATATTCAGAGCCAGGAACCCTGACTAGCCTGCGTGCAGACTCTACTGACTTCTTTTCAGAGAGGTTCTCCTCCAGTAGAGTCTGCGCATCGGCGACCAAATCCTTGTTCTGAGCCACGCGCGATTCCCTCTCTAGAGGAACCAATTCATTGAATTGGATTCAATAGAGCGACCTATAGAGTGGGAAGGCATAACACCCACACACAATAAGGTTTCATTGGCCAGCTTTGTCCATGGAAGAGCTAATTAAATACCTGCAGACTCGAACAAAGACAGAGACGTTCATGAAAGAAAGGGGATATGCGTCAGCCAATCAGGAAAGGTTCCATGTTTCTCATGAACTCACAACAAGGATTTGGTCGCTGATGCGCAGACTCTACAGGAGGAGAACCTGTCTGAAAAGGGATCAGTAGAGTCTGCACGCAGGCTAACCCTGACCTGACAACATATGCGCAATTTGTTGAGCAATGTGGACTCTGGAGGGAATCAATGGAGCAGAAACTGCTGTTGTTGTTGTTCTCTCATCCATGGTTCCTATGGTTTAGCATTATTCTCCTATACTAGCCCGAAATCCAGTGTGAAACAGATTCCAGTACTCATCAGTAATTAATAGTATTTGTAGCTTTTCATAGTTGTTTATTTCCTTGCTATTTTTTGCATGCCTGTCGGTTAATGGCCAAGTGATGGTCATTCTTTTTTGCTCCTTATGGTCCCGTCACTGTAGTGTCGTATAGTTTGTGCAGTGATTACAAAGTATAGTAGAATGTAGATGTAAACATGTATTGTAAGATTTTATATGAATAGAAAAAAATCTCTAAATCAGACTTCAACCATGACTGCTAAGAAAGAATCCTTACCTTGTCCAGGACTGCTCTGTTCGAAGAAGTGGCCTTCATTGTACAGACGTATATTCCTAGGACAATTTGATGCCTCAATGTGTCCGAAATCTTCTGAATATGGTGGAAAGGAGAATCGTCTGAAATCCACACAAGCTGTCCTTGAGTATAATAAAAGTATTCATATCAAGCCAGCAACAACAACCTTCAACTGTTGAAGCGCTGAATCAACTAATAAATACTACCAATTACAGCAACTTTCTGTATATCTTTCGGTTAATCCATAATATTGAGTAGAGACCTCTTGATATCAGACCCAAGACTGATGTCAGATTCGATGGATGAATATTAAATTTACTGTTGTGAAAGGCAGCCCCTTGATCTCTTTAAAACTCTACACTATCCCCTGAGGCGTCGAGGTCCCTCATCCTAGAGCAATTTAATTTTATAGTGCAGTCGATCTTGATTTCTTTTAAGTCGGGCAAGAAAACTTCTTCAGCTCTTCAAGGATTGCAGCAACGCAAACGGCAGAAAATCAGAACCTTCGTAAAGGACGATGGCCATTACAACTCTTTCCACATTCATACCATTCGCTGCAATACGACATAGATGACTCTGAACGTGACGTTGTTCTCAGTTAATGGCAATGTCAGTAATATCATCCTAAAGAACAGATCCTTCGAAACTCTGGCTACCAAAGAGATACACAGGACCATTCAAGTTCAGCTGTACAGCTTGTTGATGTAATGCTGCTTACCATTTCTTTACTGTATTTGGCCTGCAATGCCGTCTCAGGTTAATGACGCCTCATAAAATACACTTAATTCAATGTAGTTGAACGTATCTCTTCATATAAAAATCCATTCTTCAAAGGAGCAGTACCACAAGGTACCATATAGTTTTCTTCTCAACTTCATTTCACGGTATTTCAATTACCTTACATTTACAGCCAGTCGTTTTGAAGAATTTTCGTCAGCATATGGCTAAGAACAAATATACAAATAGACAATTTACGGACTGTCTGCAAATTTCTTATGAAGTTCCTAGAATTTCATTTCACTTCCTCCTTCTTTCTTTTCTTCTTTTTTCTAACTTTTTAAATGCTAAAATTATCCAAATGTCCATTGTCATTACTTTGCGTCAAATCGTTATCAGTTCCGATTTTTGATGCCTCAACATTATTTTTCTTGAGAACTGAACAACCTGGCGTTACAATTCTGTTGCCTTCATTGTCAATTTTCTCATTATCAGTCTTCTTTTGATTTTTCTTCTTCTTCTTTTTAATTGCTTTAGAGAGAAGTACCTCCCCAATTTCATTTCCTCTTTCATTGCCTTTCAGTTCGATTTTATTAAAGACAGTTTCTTTTCCTTGACCTTCATTTTCCATCGAGGTTAAACTAGTCATTGCTGGCAAACGGGTATCTCCCTGGATAAGTCCACTTTCAGAAATCCTTTTCTCTCTCTTCTTTTTCTGCTTTTTAACTCTTTTTGATACAGGAGCTTCTCCTTCACATTCAAATTTATCAACAACATTTTCGTTTACTTGATCCCTATTTTGCTTCAACGCTAAATCATTCGTTGTTGGCAAACAGGTATCTTCCTTGACAAGTCCACTTTCAGAAGTACATTTCTTTCTTTTTTTCTTCCGTTTTTTCACTTTTTTATGGTCGATACCATCTTCTCTATCAACGTGACTTTCACCATTGCATTTCTCGTTGGATTTATTATCCACAGTTTTCTGTGTATCATCTAGGCAAATAGAAAATCAGCATTATAGCCATTGCTAAGTGGAGTGCTTGAAACGATATCTAAAGACAATTTATATATATATATCTTCATCTAAAATTTACAATATACTAACGAACAATTTACATTACAAGACGATAGTGCAAGGAGCATGAAAAAACATTGCAACCCTGCACTATTACACTTAACATCACACTACGTTGTTACTCTACTCACTAATTGCATATTTACACTTAACATAAATACTTCTTACCATAGATACTAATACTAATATCAATACATGGTAGACAATTAAGATGAACGGTTCCGTGGCAAAGAATTGGTTATAAAATCAACATCAAATGTCAATATACCCTCAAAAAGGGGGGCTCCAAATTGATTTACCAGATGACAAAAAAAGACTGGAAGCTCGTTGAAAACCAAAACAATATGGTCTAGAAAATGCATTCTTTGTACTTTTATTAACGAAAATAAAACTCGTGCAAAGGAACATTTTAAACTAAGACACCAAAAAGCCTGGATATAGGTTTGATTTTTAAGCACACTCCAAACTTTAAAAAAATTATCATTCGGTCTAAATTTCATCTCGCTTTAGCCGCTCAGCTCCTCGAAAATGGTTTTTTGAGTCCCTTACAGTGCAATTTTGCTACGAAAGCCTCAAATTTTCTGATCAGAAGGGGGAATATATACCCTTTCGACGAAAAATACTTTGCAGTTTATTTCAAAATACTGGCGTCTAGAGTAAGCTTTGCTTGATTTTATCGCCTGTTTCCAGTAGGAATACCAGATGATGGCTCAAAAAATGTCCCACTGTTTAAAAAGTCATTAAAGCAACTTTACATGCGTTATATTCATCAAAATAAATTTGAAGTAATGTAGCATCTTTTGATAATTTTCAATGTTTATAGTCCTGTGGTAAATTCGAACGATTCAGACATTATTCTGCCTAGGACCGAGATACAATTCTTTACTTGAGGGGGCCATGGGCAAACCGGGTGACGAGCTAAGCGATCCAGAACCTTGGAAGGCGTCAAGGGGTACTCAGGAAAAAAACTGAGACTATGCTCTTCAAATTGGCTTAACAATATTAATTTTTGTTTCTCAATACGGATTAACTTTACAGGTATATCTACGTTTGAAATGTACACACTTTCCATAAAAGTTTGTTAGCTTTTAAATACCCCCGAAAGAGCTTCCTAGACTAATGAACAGTAGAAATTGAACGAGATATACCCGACATAAGAACATGGAGTACCTATCTGATATTCTGAAATACTAAAATGATAAAGAATAAAGATTTACTGTAGCAACTGCTGAAATATTTTGAGGGGGCCATGGCCCCCCTGGACCCCCCTGTATCTCGGCCCTTGTATTCTGCCATAAATCCAGATAATGGCCTAAAAACGCATGACCAAAGGAATCTCGAAATAAAAGAAACGTAGCCTGTCAGTTTTACTGTATTCGAAAAATCCGTTATCAAAGCAATCAAGAACATATCAAGTTCAGTTTCGGTCTGAGCTTCATTGCATCACCTTATTAGTCATGCTAATTCTCAAATGATTTCGAATAAATTTCAAACGATCAGGAAGATTTGATCGTACGTTCTTGGCCATTTTCCGACTGTCCTGAAAGACACATTTTTTAAGTCTTTGGATTTGCCAAGAGACTATTGCTTTGAAAATACCAAAAAATATAAAAGAATACTTTAATCTTTTTATCCCATAGAGAAATCAATCCTTATAACTATCGCGCAACTACTTTTGCTGCAATGATTGTCAAACAGGGGGACATTCTTAGAGCCATCCGGTACAACGGAAAGAAGAAAGAGAAATACAAAGAAAGAATAAAGAAACTCACTTTCAGAAGAAACTTGTAAAGCAGAGGCATTTGTCATGATGAAATCAAGGGAAACAGCAGCTTCACTCAGCCGATTAGCTTCTTCTTCTGAGTCACTAAAATTCAAAAGTCAAAGAATAGTCATAGTATGGAGGTTCTACAAAGATGATTGTGACGATCTTTCAAACAAGTTTCTAATGCAGATTTTATTATACGGTGATAAAGATTTTCCCGATAGCCTCAATAAGGATATAATTCTTTTAACGCTCCGTTTCATTCATGAAACTGGTCATTTTGATTAGAAATTTAGATCTCAGTTATAAGCCATACAACCACCAAGTCCCTTGTAAGTAAACGTTCTTTCCTTTCTTTGTAGTAGTTATGTGTTAGCAGTTAAGTGTAATTTCATGTGTAATCTCTGTCTCTCAAGTCGTTACGTATGGTGCTATGTTCGCGTTTTCAGTTTTATGTTGCCATTTGGTAGACGTAGTTTCTTGCTCCAAATGGCATTGTTCTTGTAGTAGGGTATAGTATTTTGTAAGTAGTGTTATTAGGTAATATTTCTTGTAAATTTTTAGATGACATGTATAAAAAAATGATTTTGGAGCATCAACATGCCTTAGAAAGTGGGGGTGGACTTTGCATGAAACTAACTGCTGAAAAGTATACCCAGCCTATTTATCCCGGTTTTCGCTGGCAAGTAGATACCGCCTAAAGTAGATACAGTCTCGGCCCAACTGACCACAGTTTGATATTTTTCATAGGCTTCTTGCTTCTCCACAGCTAAGCGATAACTACAGTCTGATCCAATAAAAGTTTAAACGTTTCGGAAAATCACCGAAATTTCATCATACCACGGATATGTTTCAATTTTCCTTTCTGTATTTGTATTTTGTGTCAAGGACCAGCTAAATAAAAAAGATGATGGTGACAGAATTCCCTCGTGAGAGAAATGAGACATTCAGGCTCGAAAACCATATTTTGAACAATATCAGAAAGAACACAAACGATCATCGTGGACTTGATAGATGATTAAAAGATTCACGATGTTGTTCAAAGATTTCAGAATCAGGTTTTTTGAATGTGTTTTTTCATATCCCTGAAGTAGTGAGAACAAACATTTTATCTTCTATAGACATATCTGAATTATTGACAAAGGAGAAAAGGAAAAATTACATGATAGGTTTGATAATCGAATTTTGGCGATTATTTGAAAGGGAGTGCTTTTTTGGGACAACCGGTAGAAGTTTATCTGTCACAACAAAATGTGACAGATAAGGTATCTTTCACCAAACGTGACCTCTTTCCATTTAAAACAAAATGTTCCATTTATTAGGAAAGTAAGGCACCACAAAGTTGCTAAAGCCGAAACCAGAGATTTCTAGCTATCAAACAAATCAAACTGTAACTGCCCACGAATCTATCAAAAGTTGCAAAATACAAACCTGCTTGAAGCGGATGGTATCCTTCGCCTTTTCTTCCTTTCGTTTTGGAAACTTGTATTTCTTTTGACATCGACAAAACTTGAGGATGAATTCAGAAGTTTAACACCTACAGGGACAAAGGGTTTCATTGTATAGAGCGAGTCTGTAGTACGAATTTCTCTAAAATATCAAGAAAACTATTGAGTAACCCAAAGAAACTTCACTAGTAAAAAATCATAACTAGCTATATGAAGTTACAACTTACTTGACTAATGGTTTGCATCATCGTTTGTTTGAAAGGCTTTGCTATCTGTTGAGATGCTGATGGTCACTTTGAGCTATGACTGCCATTGGAAACACCAGATTCAATCAAATTTCGAAGCCTACGTTTCTTGTCACCATACTGTGAAAACTGAACGTTGGGATAGATTTGAATTCATCATTGAAAGTTTGTTGTTTGCAAAATGGCTAAGCTCTGTTCCTTATTCAAATTTCGTGCTTCCAAGCAAATTTAGAATTTGCTTATTTCAAATCTTCCACAAATGGACTGGAAAAGGAGGGGGTTGCTGAAGAAATGAATGAATTAGCATATTTTTGAGACTGGCGGGTAATCATAACTCAAGCTGACCAAGCAACATCTCGAAAGATAGTTAAGCCCCTCAATTACATGCTGAAACTTGCTTGTATTTAAAACATTTGCTTTCATGAAGCTATGTGCGACGTAGCTTGTGAATTTTTCGGTCACCTGGTAGATGGACGAATAAGGTTTTCCCGTCAAATCACTCCCAAGTATATTAATCCAATTTCTTTAAGAAATTGCTGTAATTTTTAAGAGGATTTCTAAATTCAGAGATAAAATATAAGCCTATTACTTCAATGTTTCAAAACGTGGGTGCAATGGCATATAAACTTGTCTATGAATAGAACAAAGGAAACATTCAGACACTCCACTGTTCAGGGCATGTGTGCCACTTTGATTTCAATGGAATAGTTTTGGACTTTGTTAACCTTTGCAACAGCAAGCCTTTAGCCTCGCACAAAACCTTTGAACAAAAACATCCTTGGAACTGTTCTGTTTACAATCTTACACATATCAATCATTGCCAGACAGTATACCAGGCGACCCAAAACAACTTCACGAGCTAGATCATAGTTGGCTCCCTGAAATCACAAACTATTTTCAAATGCCTTTTATCACACTTTAGTTGAAAGGCTTAGCTGTCTTTTGAGATGCTGCATGGTCATTTAAAGAAATGACTATCATCCGAAAAACCAGATTCAAAGAAAATTTCGAATCCAGGATTCCTCATTTTGAGTGAAATAATCGCCATCACTTTCAAGTCAACATTTTGTGAAAACTAAACATAGCGATGGATTAGAAGTCGTCTGGGGAAATTTTTTGTTTGCAAAATGATTGACTTCTGTTCCTCATTCAAATTTCAAGCTCCAAAACAAAGTTGGAATTCAGCGTTTTTCACATCTTCCAAAAAATGGACTGGAAAGCGAAGGGATGGTCTGAGAAATGAATGAATTTCCATGTCTTTAAAACTGCGTTTTTGGACAGTAGGCATATCTTAAACTGACAAAGCAACGCATCAAAAGATAGAGGAGGCTTTCAGCTACATGCTGATACCTTGTTTGTTTCCATAACATTTTCCTTCAAGGAATACGTGCGATCTAGCTCGTGAAGTTTTTTTTGAGTCACCCGGTATTTTACCTATTTTTTCATCTGGAAATGTGGCTCTTTGTCTCATCTCATTGGTCATTGTTACGAGGCTATCAAGTCAATAATAACAATGTTAAAGAAATACCTTTAAACTTAATAGGGACCCTTATTAGTCTTGGTGCAGTGTTTGGTCAAATTTGACAAGTCATCAAGATTAGGTGCAAAGATATGTCATGAATCTCACAACAACTGTATACATGCAAATTTTAAAAATTCTGACACTGTACCGGGTGAGCCAAAAAAAGTTCCCGCTTTTGAAAATTCATAGCATCAAGAGTTTTTCACGGATTTGAATGATTCAAATTCTAGTTAAAAGCCAAAAGATCGAAATACTTTTGTGATTTTCTCGCCTTCTTGTGGACACAGGAAATGTAGGAAAAATTCAACTTTACAAAAATTTCATGGTGGCAAAATGACTGAAAAGGGGCCTAAAACGTTGATCAAATTATAATGGACTATTCACGAAGAACAATAAAGAAATAGCCATTTGTTATGGATGAGAGATGTCCACTGTAAATTTATTGCCATGGGACTGAAAATCTTGGGTATTTGTTTGAAAATTGATGTCTGAAAACGTGTGAGAGAGGTGAAATGTCCACTGCGTATTGTTCTAGGCTCTTTTCAGTCATTTTGTAACTATGAATTTTTACGTTGTTAAATTTACTGATACTTCTAGTGCCGGTATTAGAGGGAGAAAATTTACAAAAATACTTCAATCTTTCAGCTTTTAATGACGATTAGAATGAAATTCTAATCGGAGTTAAAGCAACGAACATGCTGTTTATTGTTTATTACAGATTTACAAATCTGGCAATTTGAAGTACCATTGTTTTGACTCTCTAGAGGTGTAATGTTTTTCATCAGCTGCGTGTTCATTGATAGTCGTGCATGCGGCATGGTTTCTTCCATGCAGTATAAAACAGAGTTTGTTTTGAGAATTTAGTAAATTTTGCACACTCGTGCTGAGTGGTTGCAAATCAAAATCTCCCACCCACCCGCCTCTTTCACATTTTCATGTTGGATCTTCTTTCCTTTGCAGATGCATCTGGAAAGTTTTGTCCAACATGGACGAGGGGACTAGTTTTGCGGGAAAAATGCAGGTTTTCCTTCCAACCCCACCTTCGGGAGGGTTATTTGCTTTTTCGGGAGATGGGCTAGTTCCCTCAAAGCCCAAATTGCCCTAATGATGAGAAAATGCAACCTTATGTTTGTCTGATGCTTATGAGGAAAGATTTACAAAAAGGTTGAAAATATCTGAAGGGCAGCCAAGCCCCAGCAGCCTTGGATCTATTTATGGGAGTGTAGCTTTAAACTCGAATTTGAATCATTCAAATCTGTGAAGCACTCTTGGTGCTGTGAATTTTCAAAAGTGGGAACATTTTTCTGGCTCACCTGGTACATCTCATACATTGCACCAATAACAATTTCATTAGGTTCCTGAATACCTAAAAACGATTTAGCAATATTCTTTCCTCGAAAGTATATCTGGACATAGTTTTATGTTGTGGTCCTGATCGCGAAACAAATTAAAATAACTCTCAGAAGTCATTTTCCTTTCATCAATCATGCTCTGCAAATGCAAGATATGGAAGAAAAAAATTGGACCAAATATAATTTCAATCTGCTACCATCTTTCAAAATCATTATTGTCAAACAAAGATAGCATATATATTTCCATTCTTTTCTGTCAGTCACTTGCCGGTGAGTCTTGGTGGGTTCACTGCATGTCACTTTTTGCATTGAGTTTGTCAATGTCCTGTTGTACAAACCACTTCAGTTAACAGTCTCGTTTTGGAAATTATTCAAAACTCTTCCATATTTCCATCTGAAATTTTAGAGGCCAAATTTGGATTTAACATCCAAATTTTAGCTTACAAGTTTTTGCGTTGCTTGCGGCCGCAATATTAATTTTATGGCAATGTAAAGTTTGAAAACCTGAGGGATTTGACCCTGAAAATGACTCAGGGCGTAAAGTAAGTTCACCCGGTAAAATCCCTTATAAATTTTTTAATTTTACATTGTCACAAAATCAACATCACAACTGCCAGCAGTGCGAAGACACATAACTTAAACTAAAATGTGGGTGCTAAATCTGAATCTGGGCTAGAAATTTCCTTAAGAGCAGTAGCAAGAAACTCTGACAAACTTCCAAACAAGGCCGCTTAATTGAAGTGTATTCGTTCATTGTGTCCATGGTAAACTATGTGCAGGGAGTTGATCAGCTTTGTTGACAATACTTGTTTTCTGGCTTGGATTCCAAGTCCAGGATATCCTTTTTTTTAAATATTTCCTTTGCTTACGGCTGGTTTGAGTCTTACTGAAGTTGGAGAAGTATATGTTGATAATGACATGAATGTTCATTTAATTACAAATGATATTTCATTAATATCCGGATTATTCAGAGCAATGTGCCTTTAAAGGCTACACTGTTTTCAGTAATAAATAAGTGATTACTTGAAGTGGCTCTAGCTTTCCATAACAGCATGCTTTATGTTTGCTACGTTTGTAGAGCCTTAACAATCAGCTTTCCAATTACTATCATAAAAATAACAATAACAATCAAGGGTTGAAATGAAAATACTTTTGGGAGATTACAACAGATGTTGTTGTGTCAGGATTTTTCAAAAAGCATCCAAGCCTCATTAAAGATATTTCATTCATTCAAGAAGTAAAGGTGCCAGCAACCAATGTGTAATGATCCTCTGATATCAGTCCAAGTTTTACTGAAAAAGGTTGAAAAACTAAATGATCTACTGTAGTTTGCAAGGAACTTACCCATCAAGATGCTTGGAAAGTCTCTGTGATAAGAAAGATCTGAACTCTGGTGTAGTCTGTAAGTCTTCATTTTGAAAATCATCCCACTGAGACACATTTCTAGAAAACACATTCAATGTTTTCATGTTTGCTCATAGACAGTCACTGTCATCAGTCACTGCTTCAGCTAATGCTGAAATGAACCTAGATGATACTTTACAGAAAATTAATTCAGAAAAGAGAAGTAAGATAAGATAACAATTTAAACAGGATTTCTTATCATTCAACAGTGCTGTTTATTTGCATCAATAAAAATCTTTACCAATTCAGTTACTTTAAATCTAGCTGGCAAGTCAGAAAATTATACCTTTTGTGTCATGATACTGTACTAATTCTATTACTCCCTTCCACAAGTGTCCATGCTACTGTACATAGAAGATACTAAGAGTTCTATGTGAACAGGCCCTTGGAGTTTTCTGTTTACATTTGCATCTTATCTTTAAGTATTGGAATTTCCAGTCTTGTCAAATGCACAAATATATTGCCTATTAGTTCATGACTCTATATTTTTATCTTTACCTTAAACTTGGTTTGTTTTTCTTCTGCTCATTTGAGTGTGGTTTCTCTTGCTTTGTTAAAGACTTAGCATCTGTAATGAGAAGAAAAAAGTGCATACTCATGGTGATACAATTACTGCAACCTGCATAATAGACAATAGACATGTTAACGATTCTGAAAAGAATCCGAATCATAAATATTTTGATACATTTTGTATAAAGGCCAATCTCCAGTCAGCGGGATTTTCCGAGCGGGCGGAATTTTAGACAATAAAAAGTTGCTCAGCCGTAACTATCCATTCAACTTCAGAGCGACATTTTCTCTCGCAAACAATAGGATTTCCACCCGCTCGGAAAATTCCACTAACTGGAAATCAGCCTTAATGTTCAAATTTCTTGTGGGGTTTGTGCATCAAACCTTCTCTTTGCTTTCCTTTACCTTTTTCGTACATACTAAAGTAAGGAATGACCCACAATGACCTGCAACCACCCACAACGATCCACAACGACCTGCAACCACCCACAACGATCCACAACGACCTGCAACCACCCACAATGATCCACAATGACCTACACAGTGATCCACAACGACCCACAATGATCCACAACAACCCACAAACCCACACAATGACCCAAAATGACTCACAACGACCCACAGTGACCAATACAAAGATCTACAACGACCCACAATGACCCACAGCGACCCACAATGACTAAATAAAAGAGGCCAATTTATTGTTATGAAAGAGACCATTGAATGAATGTGACAAGCAGTCTAAAATTTTTTACAAAACAAAAAACACCACACAAGACAAATTTTCCTTGTCCCCCCACTTTTCTCTTCAATGAGTCTTTCAACTGATATAGCTCTCTGGATAAAGTGTCCAAAGTGTGGTTAGGTAGATAACTTCAGAGGTTTCTAGACAATGAAGGATGTTTTCCGAAGGTCAATAAGGGTGTCCATTGATTTCTAATTTCTTATGAAAATTTCCGCTTTGTGAATGAGGAGTTGTTTCTCAATTCATTTGGTAATAGAATGCCTAGTAATAGAGTTTCTTAGATTTATTGTAACATAGTTTCATATAAACCAGTTTCTTGTATGAAATATGTGCATCATCTACACTGCGCAAAACCTATGACTGTCTACAAATTTTGTCAAGATGAAAATGTCAAAACATAATGAAAATGGACCCTTTGTTCTTTGCCATAAAATGAAGACCACAGGTACAGGAGAAAGAATTCAAGAAAGTCAAAAAATTGAAAGTGGGTACCAAATAATGGAATTCAGGCTAACAACCATTGCCATTGATGGTAAAATCCTTTTGTTGTTGATCGTTGTGGGTCGTTGTGGGTCGTTGTTGGTCATTGTGGGCAGTTGTGGATCATTTTGTGGATCATTGTGTAGGTCATTGCAGGCGGTTGTGGGTTGTTGTGGATCGTTGTGGATCATTTTGGATTGTTGTGGGTCATTGCAGGTCATTGTTGGCCAGGTCTATAACGCGGACCCCGCGGACTTCGCGGACTCCGCGGACTTCAGTCCGCGTCCGAGTATGTCCGCGTTTTGTGCTCTGGCATTGGTCTCAGCACAAAACGGGGAATTCAGTGAAATTCACAAACAAATCAATATTCAAACCTCAACTAACTTTGATATGATTGTCATCAATACCCTGTAATTAGCGACGCCTTCTTTATCAGCTCAGTACATCTTCGTCATCATTCAACAAACTGCCGAGGGCTGCTGATACGACTTGGGCCCTACATCATTGCATGATGAAGCCTAAAATTGGGAAATTGCTTCAAATTTTTATTTGTTTTCAAAAAGACATACATTCCCATTTGCAAGCACGTTGCTACTCGAAGCTTTCACCATTTATCTTCACTCTGTTTTATAATAATAATAATAATAATAATAATAATAATAATAATAATAATAATAATAATAATAATAATAATAATAATAATAATAACTCCGAGACCTTGAAATACCGGGTTGGCGTCCGGCGGGGTTAAGTCTGTCTCATGGGTAGGGGGGACTCTTTAGCCTTGGTTGGCAACTCCCCTAGAGATGGTGTTCTCGATAAACACACCGGTGGTTGTGACACCTTACCACCACAACCCTCTATATGAGTGAAATGTCTCAAAGAAAAAATCCTAACAACGGCGTAAACGGGAGTGGAAACCTTGGTGAAGCTGCCGCGCCCGGTAGGGGTCCAGTTGCAACGCAGGACTGCCCCGATCGTCATCAAGCTACTGCGGATCGGAGGAGGAGAGTCCATTGGACGAAAGAAATGAACAAAGTAGTGATGAAATGTTATTTGAAAAGTGATCCCAGCAAGAGAGGTTACAGAAAGAGAATGCTTGCAATTTGGAATGAAATAGGAGTGTTTGAAACTACAGAACAACAACTAGCAGGTCAAGCCTTATGTATCAAGAACAAAGGATGGCTGTCTCAAGTTGAAATCGAGGAAATAAAACGGAGCTTGGATACCAGGGAAGTTAATGAACGAGAGAATGTAGAAGAAAATGTTGAAGTTATAGATGGAACAATATTACCTGAGAGCGTACAGTTAGAAGTAGAATTGGAGGAGGAAGGCATCACCGCTGAAGAAGAAAAAGTATTGGGACGAATAAAAGAAAAATTGGAGCATCCAGAAAGATTAGAAGCTCAAAACTTACGTTATGTAGACAGGAAGAAATTGCGAGAAACGTCAACGATAGTAAATAGTGTTATCAATAGAGTTAAAACTAAGAACATCACAGAGACGAATGTGCTAGTACTGGCTGGGGCGAATGTTGTTGCTGATCTAATGAATATCAAGAAAAAGAAGGCATCCAGAGATAAAGATCCTTGGTGGAAGAAGAGAATAACCGGAAAAATACGAGAGTTACGAAAGGATATCAGCAAATTGGACCAATGGAACAGAAAATCGTTAAAAAGTGAACATAGCAAGAAAAGGCTGGAACAACTTTACCATGTCAAAAGAAAGGGGATTCTGGTGGTTATTGAAGAGCTTAAGCAAAGGGTGAAGGCTAAGGCAGCTAAGATAAAGAAATATGAGGAAAGAAACAATCAGTTTCTGCAAAATAGGCTCTTCCAAACAAACAGAAAGAGATTATTTGAAAAAATCGATGGAAAGGAAAGGAATTACGAGATCAAACCAGATGCAGAGGAGAGTAAAACATTCTGGAGTAACATTTGGGGTGTAGAGAAGAAGCACAACGAAGATGCAGAATGGCTCAAAGATCTAGAAGGAAATTATTGTAACATTCCACAACAACAGAGTTTCCAAATCGACCAGGAAAAAATTAAAAAACAGCTATCTAAACTACCAAAATGGAAGGCGTGTGGCCCGGACAAAGTGCATGGGTACTGGTTAAAAATATTTGATAGTGTACATGAAAGAATGTCTAAACATCTTCAAGAATGCGTAGATACAGGAGAAGTACCGAGGTGGATGGTGGCGGGTAGAACGACTCTTATCATCAAAGATGTGTCAAAAGGGAGTCTTGTCTCAAACTTCCGACCCATTACCTGCCTTGCCATGATGTGGAAGTTGATGACTGGGATATTTGCTGAAGAAATATATGACCATCTTGAAACGAACAAGTTGCTACCAGAAGAACAGAAAGGTTGCAGACGAAATAGTAGGGGTACTAAAGACCAGCTTTTGATCGATAAAATGGTCATCAAGAACTGCAAAAGAAGAATGACAAATCTATGCCTTGCGTGGATTGACTACAAGAAGGCATATGATATGGTGCCCCATTCCTGGATCATACGATGTTTGCAAATGTTTAAGATATCTGAAAATGTCAAACAACTGTTAGCAAATTCTATGAAATCCTGGAAGGTAGAGTTGACATCAGGCACAGATGGATTAGGGATGGTGAATATCAGGAGAGGGATTTTTCAGGGAGACAGTTTATCTCCAATCTTGTTTGTTCTATGTTTGATACCGCTATCTGCATTGTTGAATGGAATGGGTGATGGATATAAGCTTGGAAAAGACCGTGGCAAGATAAACCACCTTCTTTTTATGGATGATCTGAAGCTATATGCAAAAAATGAAAAGGAGCTTGACACACTTGTACAGACGGTGAGAATCTTTAGTGAAGACATCGGAATGGAATTTGGCATCCAAAAGTGCGCAATGGTTAAATTGATAAGAGGCCAAATTGTGGAAAGTTCAGGCATAGCTTTACCAAATGGAGCAGAGATTAGATCTTTGGAGCAGAGTGAGGAATATAAATATCTCGGCATTCTTCAAAGTGATGATACCAAGAATAAGGAAATGAAGCAAACGACAAAAAAAGAATACTTCAGAAGGGTGAGAAAGGTCTTAAAGGCAAGTCTTAATGGAAAGAATACAATCGAGTCAATAAATTCATGGGCAGTTGCAACAGTGCGATATAGCGCAGGAATTGTCAGCTGGACAAAGGAAGACTTACGAGAAATGGACAGGAAAACACGAAAGCTGCTGACTGTGTATCGGTGCATGCATCCGCAAGCAGATGTCGATAGATTGTATTGGAAGAGGAAAGAAGGGGGTCGGGGCCTAATTAGTATAGAGGATTGTATCACTATTGAAGAAAATAGTCTTGGATATTATATAAACACGAAACAAGATCAACTACTGAAAGAAGTTTGCAAGGAAAATATCATCAAAGAGAGACAAAGCCCTAAGGAAAAGAAAAGAATGATCATTGAGAATAGAAAAGAAAGGTTTAGGGAAAAACCGTTGCATTCTGCTTACTTCAAAGAGACAAAAGACGTTAAAGATGAAAAAGAAAGTTGGGAGTGGCTGGCCAATGGATACCTAAAAAAGGAAACAGAAGGAATGCTCATGGCAGCCCAAGATCAAGCACTCAGAACAAACTGGGTATCGGTTATGATAGATAAAAGACAAGGATCTGCAATGTGTCGGCTGTGCGGGGAGAGGGATGAAACTATAAGCCACATTCTCTCGGAGTGTAAAAAGCTGGCACAAAATGAGTACAAGAAATGGCGTCATGATAAGGTGGCTGCCGTGATACATTGGCATCTGTGTCACAAGTTTGGATTTTCTTGCGGATCAAAGAACTATGAACACTTTGTAGATAACACAATTGCTGTACTAGAAAATGAAGCAGTTAAACTTCTATGGGATTTCTCCATGCAGACTGAGTCTAAAATCGAACATAACAGGCCAGATATAGTTGTCATTGAGAAAAAGTCAAAAACATGTTATATAATAGACGTGGCATGTCCCTTCGATACCAGAATTGAGAAAAAAGAAATGGAAAAGAAAGATGCTTACGGTGATCTGAAGTACGAGATATTCAAAGTATATAAAGGTGAAGTCAACAAAGTTTTTATCATTCCAATTATCATCGGAGCGTTAGGCTCAGTGACCAAAAGATTCAAAAGTTACCTAGAGCAGCTGAAGTGCGATGTTCACTTGGAAGTAGTGCAAAGAACCTGCCTTCTGGGATCAGCAAGAATACTGAGGAAAGTTTTGGACACAAAGTAGAAGAACAGGAGATAACATCAAGAAAAGATTAGTTGAACAGTAGAAGCCTACCTGCTAAAGCTACGGGAAGTAGCCTGCTGGTAGGACGCAAACCAGTAAATTACAACAACACTGTGAATGAGTACAATAATAATAATAATAATAATAATAATAATAGTAATAATAATAATTTCTTTATTTTAGGTTGGCTTCTCGTCTAGCCAGTTAATTGGCTAATTAACGCCAACCAAAACTTAAATACATGGTCATAATCTTAAAATACTATCATAAAAACCCTAAATTTTGAACAAATCGTTTGCATAATCTACAGTTGCACTCAAACTTGTATTTTTTAATGTCTCGCTTGAAGTTATTCAACGTGTGGGACTCTTTTAAGGAAGATGGCATTGTATGCCATATCTTCGCTCCAAGAAAACGTGCATTTTCAATACCATACCCTGTCGTGTTTGGTTGTGGTGCCAAAATATTTCTTCCACTACGAAGGAAGAGGCAGGATACGTTCTTTCGACCATGATGTTTGATATATGAATACGAGCCTGACTGAGCCGAAGCGTGGGTCCCAAAGCGTTTCTGAAATGAAAACCCAGAGTATCAAAAGCGCAAACAGTAGTCTAGTCGAACTCCATCTTTCACATAATAAGATCATTGTTTGCAAAAACGGCAAGAAACCTGCTCACTTCGTGAAGTCCGCGTTTTGTGCTGAGACCTATGCCAGGGCACAAAACGCGGACTTCGCGGACTTTTCTCCTTTGATACATAATGAAGTAAAATTCGATGATGTAGATCAGAAAGGACAACTACTTTTAAGCATGTAGTTGTCATTTCTAATCTACATCATCGAATTTTACTTGATTATGTATCAAAGGAGAAAAGTCCGCGAAGTCCGCATTTTGTGCTCCGGCATAGGTCTCAGCACAAAACGCGGACTTGACAAATGTCAAAGTTTCTTGTGAATTTAATGGAGGGACGACAATTTATTTGCCGTCTTTGCAAACAACAACCTTGTTCTATGTAGGATGGCGTTCTATTAGATTATCTTTTGATGCAATTTCGCATATTTGGTTCTCATGTCTACTTTTCGGCCTAGCCACTCACTTAGGTCCATTAACCAAAATGAAATTAAAAGCAAGGGAGTGGAGAACAACAACAGCATGCCTCAGGAGGTTACTTTTAAGCACGCAGTTGTCCTTTCTAATCTACATCATCGAATTTTACTTGATTATGTATCAAAGGAGAAAAGTCCGCGAAGTCCGCGTTTTGTGCCCTGGCATAGGTCTCAGCACAAAACGCGGACTTGACAAATTGTCAAAGTTTCTTGCCGTTTTTGCAAACAATAATCTTGTTATGTGAAAGATGGAGTTCGATTAGACTACTGTTTGCGCTTTTGATACTCTGGGTTTTCATTTCACCAACGCTTTGGGACCCACGCTTCGGCTCACTCAGGCTCGTATTTATATATCAAACATCATAGTCGAAAGAACGCATCCTGCCTCTTATAAAACAGAGTGAAGATAAATGGTGAAAGCTTCGAGTAGCAACGTGCTTACAAATGGGAATGTATGTCTTTTTGAAAACAAATAAAAATTTTGAAGCAATTTCTCAATTTTAGGCTTCATCATGCAATGATATAGGGCCTAAGTCGTAACAGCAGCCCTCGGCAGTTTGTTGCATGTCAAAGTTAGTTGAGGTTTGAATATTGATTTGTTTGTGAATTTCACTGAACTCCGCGTTTTGTGCTGAGACCTATGCTAGAGCACAAAACGCGGACATACTCGGACGCGGACTAAAGTCCGCGGAGTCCGCGAAGTCCGCGGGGTCCGCGTTATAGACCTGGCCGGTCATTGTTGGTCATTCCTTACTTTAGTAAATACCTTACCTTTTTGCAATGACTGTAGAAATCTAAATCTATAAAGTTTCATACAGTAAAAAAATTGGATTTGATTGGGTACATCAATAAATTCAACTTGTTTGTGACACGAGTCAGCATCTAAAAAAGCATGATTGATAAAATCTGAAATCAGTCACATGATATCACATTAGTTTTATACTTGCAAGCATACTGTAGTAGATAAAGAAGAGATTTCATAGAGGCAATTTCAGTTTCTAGACAGCAATAACTACTGTATCAAATGAGCCTATTGCCAACTTTTTAGGGCAAAGATCACCAATTGCATAGTAAATCCTAGTCTTGGTCTGTCATTCATTAATGACTGCATTTCTCCAAATTTTAACCAATTATAATTCCAAAACCACATGGCCAATGGGAAGATATGTATCACCTGGCAGGGCTGTAGGAGCGTTTTTCAGATTGGAGGGGCGAAGGCATGAAGCTGTTGGGGGTCCAGAAATTTTCCTGTGTCATGCCATTTTTTCTTTTGGAAACGCCCTTCTGTGAATGCTGAAAGGTGATTTTATATGGTCAGAGGTCCGCAGGTGAAATAGGAAATTTATAACTCCAACTGTATTTCAAACAGGCTAGCTGCAACTAAACTGCGACACAGGAATACTTGGTCAAAAGCATCGCAAGTTTTCCTAGTTTAGGTGCGTGTGATTTAGATTGTTGAAGTCTTGGTACTTTTTGTGCCACTTGACAAAATGCTTCTGATGTCAACTGAGCTGAACTTTCTAAATTATATTTTGTTGCATTAGAGTCTACAGCGAATTCCTTTGTTGTTGTTGTAGGTCTTGACTCGCAATACACTCTTCACAAGCCCCTTGGTGATTGCTTGAACTGTTTAATTAGGAAAGGAAAGTAGACAGAAGCTCCCATTTCTAGATTCCCAGTTAGAGTGGCTTATATTTATCTTCCAATCTCACCTAGGGGACGTTGACAGTACTGAAAGTGGGAGGGCAGGCGGGAACACTTTTTGGAGAGTAACTTCATCGTTGGTTCAATCAGTTTTTGCTGCGAGCATGTGCGAGCAGCCATTTATGACAAACTGTCGAGGGTCAATGGGTGGACAGCAATGGTGGACAGTGGAGTGTCAACAACAACAACAACAGGTTGTAAAGGATCGTCACTTCTGTGGTATCGGCTGCCTGAGAACGCCCACACTACGACTGCAGCACACTGTCATTGCGAGAAGACGGAGTTTTCAAGGATTCTGGTACGTATCGAATCGTTTTTAAATCTTGTTTTCACAGCAAATATGCGAGGATTTCTTTTTATCCTCTCTGTTGTGTTGACCGTCTGTTGTTATACGGCGAACATGTTTCAAAAATGGCAGGAAGATGTCATCAAAGAGGGCCTATTAGGTGTTGCTCACGCTTTCACAGGCATAATGATAACTCTGTTAGTGTTTCAAGCTTTTCCCTGCTTTTCTTTTGCTCTTGGCAGGAGATGTTGAATTGAACCCTGGACCAACACTATCTCAAACCATTCACACTAGCCTGCGCATGCCTGCGCGCATGAGGAGGAGTTGAGGCTGCGCGCAGGCTATAGTCACACCAATCAAACTGGAAATTCCTTCAGAGATGTGAATGAATCGGCTAATTATATTCGGCGCAATTGATATTTTGCGCAATGAGCGCAATAAGTGATATTCGGCGCAATAAGTGATATTCGGCGCAATAAGTGATATTCGGCGCAATAAGTGATATTTGGCGCAATAAGTGATATTGGGCGCAATAAGTGATATTCGGAGCAATAAGTGATATTTGGCGAAATAATTGATACTCAGCGTAATGAATGGTATGACTGGATTATGGTGAAATGAGTAATAAACTTGTTTGTTTATAAGAAACTAATGATTTGACCCAGCACTAAACGTTAAAGTGATCTGATTTTGAGTTCTAAGAGTTTCTTATGAGTTTCGGGCAAGTCTCGTAGGGTCTCATAGTGTGCTTCATTTCACTACCTGTGTCTCTGTGAACGTTTCAAAGCAAAGTTTTTTGAGCCTTTTCCGATGGATATATTATTACTCATGACCTTTTTCAGAGTAACATAATACAGGAGAAAAGATAAAACATTTAATAATTCGCTACAGTTATCCTTCCTTGTTGTAGAGTCCGAGAATTGAGTTTCTAAAAATGACAGGTGTATTTGGTGCAGTGAGAATGAGTAATAAAAGGAGAGGAACCCTAGCACCCGGGGGGGGGGTACTTCACTATAAATTCATACGGGGGTGTGCGCCGCAAGGAATTCTGTTACGACCCAATCCCAGAAATTTGGTCCGATATTGATACCCAATCCCAGAATATATGTCAGATATTGATACCCAATCGAAGAAGTAACAAAAGCAATTCGACGTCAAAAGGATAAGGGATAGAGGGCTGGGAACGGCTATTTTGGTTCCAAGTGGCCATTGGAACGAGGTTCTGATCTGAGGACGTTTTTCAACACAAAAATACTTGAAATCAGTTCACCTGAAACTGACCACGTGTTGCTCGAAAATTTATCCAGTTGTACTTTCATTCAACACCCATTACAGAATTTTGAGTAACCCCCAATCCCAGAAAATTCCGAGTGAAAGTATACCCCAATCACAGAAATTTTCCAGTAAAAGGATACCCCAATCCCAGAATTTTCAGGCCAAAAACTACCCAAAACTGGCGCACATCCCCGTCTTACCCAAAGTGAAGTACCCCCCCCCCCCGGACCCTAGCATTGAAATTCATTCATAAAACCCTTTATCTACGCAGACAATAGTATCCAGGTTATATTGTTGCATTTTAAACGAAAAATCCGCCAATCCATCAGCGTTGCTAAAGACTAAAATACTGCTTTTGTCATGATATTTAGTTTTGGGGATTTCCCTGCTAGATAGGCGGAACTAGAGCAACTGAACATTGAGACGAATCTGAGTGATGCAAGAATAACACAGAATCTTCCACAACAGAGAATAAAATACAATCATCTAACTTAATCTATTCTTTACTTACTGCCCCGAATATCACTCATTGCGCCGAATATCACTTATTGCGCCGAATATCACTTATTGCGCCGAATATCACTTATTGCGCTCATTGCGCCAATTGCGCAAAATATCCATTGGCGGAATATAATTAGCCAATGAATCGTTTTTAGAACAGAATGGACGATAATTTTCCTTTCAACAAAAAATAGGAAATCATCAAACAGAAAGTTGCACAGAAGTCAGTGATAACAATCTTTGACCATGATCATTTGCATCTGATGGAGTTTCAATAAAAAGCTTTCTTTCATAAATATTCCTACAATGCAAGGGATGTGTAAAAGTCACTTGTGATTCCATCTTCAGCATAACATTCCATTGACAATAAACTGCTACTGTCTGCTAAGAAGTCACATTCATTTTATGTTGCCAACGGTGACCCATAATAGCCACATCCTATGCAATACTTTTTACACATACAAGCTCATTTCATTGTTTATTGTTGCAGGAGTGAAAGGCAATATATTCACTTGTGAGATCAAGGCAGTATTGGATCACTATGTATGCGTTCACTGCTTCTCAGTGTTAATCCAACTTGGAACATTCAAAGACCAACACTGCATTGGAACACCATTAGGATATTTAAAATGATATGTGTATTGCTGACAAAAGCAGATAATGGATGAAAGATACCGTAAAAGCTCTATTAAGCCCCCAGGAGGCTTATTTAATTTCGGCCTTCCAGAGGGGGGCTTAATTAATAGAGAGGGGGCTTATTCACAAATCTGGTGACAAGGATGTAGTTTTTGGCTTTTCAGTTCTTTTATCCCATATTTCGTGGAATCAACATGCACTTTTACGACTCAAATACGTAAATTCAACACAGTTTTTATCCCAAACAATATCAAAATTAACATGCAAGGTTGTTTCGCTAAGTAAATGGAATATTTGGTAAATTCTAGAACTTTGCATAAGAATTTTGTCAAATTTTGACCAAGAGGGGAGGGACCTATTAGAGAGGGGGGCTTGATAGAGCTTTTATGGTATTTCTACACATAAGATGATCTGTGCACAAGGAAGAAAACCACACCATGTGAGGTACCAAAAAGGGTAAAAGAAAGTCATACTGTCCAACACATAACATACCAACGTCAATTAACTGTGCCTTAAAGTTACAAATTGAATCTTTGAAATGAGAAACATTTTTGTATCAAAATATGTTAGATGTGGTAGCTAGTAATACTAAACAGACTTGAAAGTTACAAACAGTTCTTTCATTGCTTGGGACAATTTCTACCTCAAAAGGCTGCAGTTATGCTTAGCAAGTCAAGCATCTTCCAAAACTCTTCTCCGACAAATTTGCAGAAATAGTATGTTTTACACCAATGCTTGAGCAGCACTTACTTAACTTCGTTAACAGCTAGTCTACGTTATATATGATGAATGAAAAAATGCAACTTTTGGAAATTATTGGGGGGCCTGGGCCCGACCGGCCCCAATAGCTGCTACGGGCCTGCACCTGGATTTTTCAATCAATCCCCTAGAAAAGTCAAGGAAATTCTTGACTTTCTTATCGAGAATTCATGAAATTGACTTCAAATTAAACTCTTTTGTAAATACACTTAATATGGAGTGTTCTATTAATTGATTTTCAGGATCGTCTATAATTAAGTTGAATGAACTTCCCAATTTGACAACATGCCTCAAACTTAGTTCAATACAATGAAGACCCATCATTTTTAAGATAACAGACATTTTGTTTCAATGTTCCAAATAAAATTAAACACCAAACAAAGTTTATTCATGCATGAAGCACAAGTATGAATCCAGAGCAGCAACTTGCAATCCATTTGTCATTCGAATTGGCAAACCAACTATACTGCACACCAGTGCAATCAGCTGATACACAATTTTTTCAATCTGAGCCGGTAGTTGGAAATAAACAAAGGATCTATTGTCTTAATCTATTGTTCTCAACCCTGAATTTTTCACGCAGTCTTGCTTAGGCCATCTCAACTTGCACGTGTAAGATACAAACTTTCCAGTCCGGCATGTATGTTACACCAAATAACTTTGCATGGAGAACATCACAAACAATGGAAGAATAATACTGTAGGTCTATTGTCTTTGACAACTAGCATGGCACAAACCTTTAAAGTAACAAAAACAAAATTTTCACACTGGAGCTGATACAACAGCACCTTTGGAGTAAGAATCTGCAGTGCAGAGCCACAATCATGGACAAAACTCATGACACACTTTTTTTCTCTATAATCCATTGAAATAAACACAAATATTTACAGCTACTGTGCCTGTCATGGTGGGAATAGACACTAGGTCATCGGAGTTCCCACCATGACAGACACTCACAATTCAAATATTTACATTTTTCCGTGTAAATGTATTTTTGTTTCAATGTACAGTGACATTAGTGTTCCATGTACATGACACACTTCGTTTTTGCAGGAAATTTCAAGATGAGATCCCTCACCCTCCATTGCAATGTTGAATGCAGATGAAAATGAAATGGATGAGTTGACAAGTATGTCAGCTTCAAGCAACCAACATTGAAATGGGGGCACAGGCATCATCAGCAATGGAAGGCATTCTTCAGGGCACTACAACTTCCCCCTACTGTAAATCACAAAGGAAATAAAAAGCTAACACTGATTGGCTCACTTAGCAATGGGATGAGCAAAGCGCTTTGGGGCATATGCAGTTTCACATAGGAAGGAGGAAGGGGGATGACCCTGAGATCGATACTGTGCAGACTTCAAAGCGCTTGGACGGGCGTCTGGCTCTTCTAGAGAAAATCCGAGAGACTTTCACTGATTGTATCCCCCGAACAAGGCAGTAGTACTTTACATAGTGGAAGGCCTCTTTTGATGCAAAGATCATCCATCCCAATGGGTTTGAGTTGGCTAAATCCTGTGTTTTTGTGTTTAGTGCCTCGTGCTTAGTGCCTGTGCTCCATGCTTAGTGTCCGTGCTTCATGCTTGTGCTCCGTCCCTGTGCTTCATGCTTGTGCTCCATCCCTGTGCTTTGTGCTTAAGGTCTCGTTTTAGATTTGCACCATTTAGGTATTTGAGGTGGTTTCCAGTTCTCCTTATACTACCAGAGAAAATGTCCATTTACAGTTGATGAAAATGTAAAAGACTAATCCTACAGAATATGTCTAGAAATTCAGAGCACATGAAGAGTGTTGCCCACTTTTTCTCCCTTGTGCCAGTCTTTACAACACCTAAGTACTCAACAAGAATATCTTCCTTCTATGACGTCTCAATCTTTTACTTTTGATGTTACCGTCATTGTAATATGTCGTGTACCTCATGCGATGCAGGGGCGGATCCAGCCTTGGAGTTTGGGGAGGGCCACATGGAAGGAACATGGGGGTCTGGGGGCGTAGCCCCCAGGGAAATTTTACATGGCCACGCCCTTCAGACTCTCGGAAAATGTGGGAAACGCCCTTTTTGCTTCATCATAGATCATTTAGCTGATCATTTATACTTCATTCCTCCAGAAATACCACTGGCATTTTTGTGCAAAAGGCAACGAGCTGTCATTTGGGAAAGTGAGGGACCATGACATGTTTATCATGAGCACCAATTAGAGAGTGCCTAGCGCAAAAATAAGCTCCACAACCGTGGAAATGCAAAATTTCCATAAGAAATGACGCATATTTAAAAAAAATCCACAAGTCAAAGGCATTTCAAAGTTACGAGAAAATCCTGCAGAATTTCCAATTCTAAGTTCCCAAATTCGAGTCACCAGTTATCAAACTTCTCATCGTTTAATAAATTACTTTCTAAAAGCATATAACTATCACAACAAATGAGTCTTTATCACCATTATCAGGGCAAAATTTATCATGAAAAAACTTCACTGCAACAGCTTAGTTCACTGGAATGTCCTGAATCACTCCGATACTTCGATAAAGTGAAAGAAACAAAAGGCTTTTAATCTCTATCTCACACAATGAAATTTTGTTCATCATTATTAGAATTCAAATTCATATCTTTTTCATACTTTATGATCATTAGCAAGTTACTTTGTGCGTTAGTTAGACTGTCTTGTCGTTAGCAGAGTTATCGTGCAGCTGTGCCATGGTTATTTTGGGAGATAAAGGCTTGAAACTTATCCGTTTATCTATAAACTGCAACAATTTTTACGAGAAGTTTTACCCTTTGGGGGGGGGCCATGGCCCCCCCGGCCCCCCCACTAAATCCGCGCCTGCAATGTAGTTGCTGGATGATTCTTGAGATGGGATTGATCTTTGATATCAACAGAACTGATTGCAAGAATGAACCCTTGCAAGGCAAGGATCAGTCTTCTGATCTTGTAATGCCAACGGAGTAAGTGGCCTGGAGGAAAACAGGGCTACATAGACATATTTTTCAATCAAAGCTTCTGAGACCAAGCCCCACTCTGTCTGAGACCGCCACCGCCAGAACATACGACTTAAGAACCATGTTTAGCAAGTATCTTCAATTCCTAGTTTCTCATAAAAAATATTCAGCTGAATGAATTTTATCAACGAAAAAACACCATAGAGATCCTAGAAATTTCTATGCACCGAATATGGGCACAAGGCACTCACAAAAAACACTTGGCACGGTCACTGGCACTAGGCACACAATTACTAAGCACTAGGCACGGGGAGAAAGCACTAGGCACTAATGAGGCACGGAGAGAGAGCACAAGGCACCAGTGTGGAAAGTTCGTTTTTGTTACGCCAAAGGTTTACGCCACGCCAATTGTCTAAGGACAATAGACCTATTGTTCTTCTATTGTTCTTGACGTTTCTCCACGCCAAAGATATTTGGCGTAACATACATGTTTTCCAGTGTGGACAAGGCACGGAAACAAAGCACGGGGCACAAAAGCACAGGAATTAGACATCCTCAATGGGTTTTGTCCGCAACTGCAGATCAAACCTTGTTATAGAAATCCACTTTTTAACAATTATTGTTCTTGCTTTATCAGCTTAATAAAGGCAGGAATTTGCTGTTTTGGGCCCAGGCGCTTCATGAACTCACGTTTTGATGCAATGAAAATATTTCGAATTTTTTAATCGCTCTTTTAGGTAGCCCTTCAAAATGTTGCATCTTGCTTTATATCTACGTTTCCTCACAAAAACTGGATTTTCACCTCTTTGCTGATGACACTAGTCTTCTGTTTTCAAGCAAAAATTTACAAACCTTGGAGCAAACAGTAAACTTAGAATTGAAAAATATTTCTGATTGGCTATTGGCCAACAAACTTTCCTTAAATGTATCAAAATCTAATTTTCTGATTATAAATCCACATCAAAAAAAGATTGATAAACCAATTGTTCTTAAGATTGATAATGAAAAACTTGAACAAAAAGATTACACTAAATACCTTGGCGTAATCATAGATAAACAATTAGATTGGAAACAGCATATCAAGCAACTAAACATAAAGATCTCAAAAAGCATTGGCTTACTTTACAAGGCAAGACACTTAGTACCCCAAAACACCCTATGCACGCTCTATAATTCATTTATTCAGTCCCACGTACTTTATGGCATACTAAACTGGGGTAGTGCTTATAAAACTAATCTGGAACCATTGAAATGTAGTCTTCGTAAAGCAGTTAGGGTAACTGATTTTGCTAAATACCAAGCTCATAGTGAACCACTGTTCAAAAAATATAATCTGCTTAATTTTGACAATATGTATAAACTTGAAGTGGCTAAATTCATGTTTGATATTTGTCATGAAAACAGTAGTGACATTTTCAATGACTTGTTTATCAAAACAAATTTACGTCATCATCACATGACAAGGCAATCTTCAAATGACAACTTCTCTCTCCCCCTGGTATCCACAAATTACAAACAACGGTCAATTATTTATGAAGGAGTCAAAATTTGGAATTCTCTGCCATTGCGCATAAAAAAATTACAAAATAAACCATCCTTCACAAAAAAGCTGAAAAACTACTTTTTAGAGTCGAATTGACTGATTTATTTTTCGAACTTTATTATAAATTTATATCATCATCATGCACCGCAATACCGTATTTTTCATGTTGAACACTACTAACAATACTAATCTACTAATATTTTCTTATTCTTATTCTTATTCGCATTGTTACAGTTTCTAAACCTTCTTTTCGTTTAAAAAAGAAAAAAAATGTACGCTCTCTGCACGCCAAATCGGGCATATGGCCTAGATAGCTCCTAGTGAGTTCTTTCCATATGTCCGGCAGCAAATTTTATTGAACTGTATATCCATTGTATGTAAATCTTTTTTTTATATGTAGCTTAATTAGCGGTTCTTTTATCTAACACAATGTACTAAGTTTATTGCTGTGAATGAAAAGTTTGAGTTTGAGTTTGAGTTTGAGTTTGCTTTAGTTTTGATTAGCCTTGTAAGCCAGAGAGTATACCTAAAGGCCAAGATTGATTGATGTTACCTTTGATTGAACCCAAGCTTTCCTCTACAACTTCCTTAATTCTGGCAGATTCCTCTCCATCTGAAGATGAGCTGTCATCAGATGAGCTCCAGTTTCCAGACGCCTTCATCCTGTTCGGAGTCTTGAAGCCCCTTGTCTTGATGATCAGGCAACATTGGGCAACATGCTGCAAAATGCCGCCGCCAAAAACAGTAAATGTTGTTGTTGCTCAGATTTACTACACGATCCGTGTGTAATGCTAGCTGAAATTTGAGCATTTGTAAAGTGGCTTTCGAATGAAACATTCAAATCAATAGGAAAAGTAAAAGAGATGTAATAAATACAAATTTATGCGAAATATTTTTTCGCGGAAAGGAAACGAGGCCAGTCCATTTTCAGCGTGGGCCTAAATGACAGGATTTTTACTGCAAAAATTGCATAACTAAGTTGGAGAAAGTGAGCTCGCATTTACAGTGTTAACTTTTGTATAACTGTTGTAACACTTAAAGGAGATGCTAACAGAAGAAAGAACGTTCTGACAGCTGCCAAAAAGAGATGCTAAGTAATTCCATTCTACTTTAAATCTGCGAAAAGATGACACCATTCAACTACTGCGGATATTAGGCCCTTTGTTGTTGGTTGACAGCTTCATCTTCATGTCAATTAAATGCCGTTCGCACTCATGATTTGATGAAGCAGAGTTAATAAAGATGCGTCTCTTCTTCTTACGTGTGAAGCTAGCAAATTTTAGAGGACTTTCAAGCACTGGGAATCTTGCAAGAAACTGGCAGACGAGATCACAGACCCAAATTGCGCCATGTTGTCATGCAGAGACACATGGGAATGCTGATGCTTTAGTGGCACAAAAAAGAACTTTCACAAATTGCTGTAGATCAGTGCTATTAATGAATGAGACATCAATTGGAATGACAACACAGAGGTAGCTATATGATAGAGTTAGAGATTCAGTCTGCTGAGGAAGGTGTTGTGTCTGTGTGGTGGTGCAAAAGCGTTATTGATTACAAGAAGTGCCCAGATTGGAAAGTTTGCAGAATGCGCGGGGGATCTCTCATACGTCAAAATTGCTTGTGCAACTGTGTTTGTGTCACTAAACAATGGTTCTATTGTTTTCTTTTGTTGTTTTACGCGAATCTCGCGGCTGGAACCACGGCTGAAATTTAAAGTGCGCAGCAGAGAAATCGGCCGCACAAGGCAAACTTTCCAATCTGGAGAAGCGCTAATACTCCCGGTTGGAAAACTTGCATTCACTTGCAGCTATGAAACCCTATCAAACTCGCTGCTTGGCTTGCAGCTACATTAACAGCTTCTCTCATGTGAGAACAAAAGATCTATTGTCAAGTTTGCATCTCTCTCAGCTTTTTTAGTCTACTCGCAGCTTGCTCCTTGTGGAATCAGTGTACGGCATCTGCCAAAAGACTTCCACCATTTTTTTGTTGGTCATTTCTGTTGTTTAGAGTGACTCTGTCCACCAAAGATCTTTGGCTGAAAGGGGCCTGATTCCATACTGGCAGCTTCCACCTTCAAATTTATTCCACTCACTACTACGCATAGGCCAAATCACGCATGTTTTCCAACCTGGCTAATACTGGAAGACACCTGCAAGATTTCAAAGAAATTTTCATATCCATTAAATTGACTTCGCAATTTAAGTACCTACTTTTTTCCTACTCTGCATTCTTCATAGTGTGCAGGGAAGATCTTCCCCACACTGCTTTCACTACTTCTAACCACACCTGCACCATAACTCTGTAAAGCGCCACTTGTGACTGTATGGTGGTGCAGAAAATAAGAGAGTGTGTGGCCGAATGGTTAAGGCGTCTGACTCGTAAACCAAAGGTCAGAACGGCCGTAGGTTCAAATCCTGCGCTGGACAGTTTGGTCACTGTCCGTAACTCTAGCCCAAGTCAACCAGAGCCATGTGAGGGAAATCTGGTAGCTGTGGTGGGTAGCTGTGGCGGACTGATGGTAAAACATCCGTGGCCCCTGCTGGAAATTAGTCACTCAGACTTTTGCAGGCTAGCCACGCTAAATATAAATACCTACCTACCTACCTGTGACATTTTGCTTATATATTTCACAAAAACCCCCAACCTTCAGATGCGCCAAAATTTACTTTAGAATGAACATCCCCCCCATCCAAATCAAAGAATGCACACAGGCTTTTTCCTCTCCTACCTGCCCCTACCTCAAATGTGCACTTTTCCCCCTAAAATGTGCTCTGTTCATCAGCCTTGACTGTACCATATTGGAAAGTTTGAAGACCAAGAAAGATTCTTCCTGTAGAAATGTATGATGGAACAGTTAAGTAGAGATGGCAGTATGTAGAGCTATGACTTTGAGGCATTATTTACTTGCAGCAATATGTTCAATTGGAAGGATGGTAGCTTTTTTAACACTGAGTGGGCAAATCCCCTTTACCCCTTTCAAAGATGTCCGCAACAGTTAAAGCTCACAAATTTCTGCCATTCTAGAAAAGTGTTATTGCCCATCAAGAAGAGTGCTACAGAATTATTCAAAATACGTTTTGCAGGGGAGAACCATTGTAGGTTGCACTAATTGAATTTTTCAAATCTAATGAAGAAAGCTGAGATATGGATGTAAATCTTGTCATCTTACTGGACTGACTACAAGAGCCTCTATTTTCCACATTGGGTCCTTTTAGCATCAAGCTCCAACTCGTGACTACAGCTTCAAAATAGGGACTTCCCAGGCCATCTCCATGGTGATTGTTGCAGGACCAATCACATCATTGCTTTCTTGACATGGTCAGGCTGCCAGTAGAACTTCCGAATGGATTTCAGTTTCAGTTTTCATTTTTTTTCAAATTCACTACATAAAATCTATCCTAACAATACAAACAAATAACTAAACTACAAAGATTGAAAAATAATTTCACAGAAATTAATACAATTATACTGAAAATTAATACAATATACAAACACAAGGAGGTCTGAATAAATTGTATGCAGGGAATTACTTGCTTGAGACAGACAATAATACCACTTCAAAAACAATCACAATGTTTGTTGCCAGATAACTGAAAGTAAACAGGAAGTCACAAGTCACCTAGTCCATTAAAGGAGGAGCTCTCTCAATAGGTAGTCCTGGGTGGGATTTTACATATATTGAAACGTTTGTCATGCAAAACATTCTATTCAAATTCAAAATGACATTTTGTCTGGCAAACAAAAGATTCCCAATCAGAAAATTTGACAGAGTAGAAAGCAGCCTTGAGGATAGAAGACATTTCTTTTTTCTTTGGATTTTCATGAGATTTTAGCCCCTGTTTAGAGCTTGTTTGGTTGTAAATCCTCATGTGAGTGGAAAGATGTGGCTGGCATATGAGAGGGTTGATTGGAATTGATACAAGAAGTGATCTTATCTATTTAGTAAGGCCTGATCATAAAGGGTGGGCTGTAGCTGCACTTTAATTCTTTTTCATAAAAATGTTGTTGTTATGTTTCTAGATTCTGCAGCTCTCAAACATGTGATAAATCAACAGCAGATAGAGACCCTTTCAGTTATGTGAAACAAGAAATTGCTGACATGCTAGAATCAATAAGAGAGGTAAGCTACGGGGCCCCTTTGATGAGAAATTTCAGTCTGAGCTGAGTAACACAGGTTGAGTTTTGACAGCATTGCTTATTTGCCTTGTGTTTACCAAATTTGAGAGAGTGGTTATTCGAGTGGGGTTCTTATTTGATTTTTCTGGTTATCAAAGCAATTCAAGCAAAAAAAGGTAAAAGAGGGATTTCGAAAGACATGGTTTTTATTTTCTCCTAATAGATATATTTAAGAGTATGTTAGAAAAGTTTCCTTGCTATGAAAAAAAGACTAGCATTAATGAAAACTGGATCAAGCATTGTTGGTTTTTCTGCTCTTTTTGGCCAACTGCCATCTCCGTTCCTGGAGGACTAAAACCTACATCTCAGAAATTTGTTTGGCTGTCGACTTGCCTAAGTCTCTTCCATGTCAAAATACAAAATGATGTCCTCTGCGAAGGAGAGGGACAAAGCATAAGAGGCTTGCATTGTTGCCAGCTGGGAACGAAGTCACTGTAGTGAAGCCTACAGATGTGGGCAGAATTCTACCCACTTTTGACCAGTAGCATTCAAGCATTTTTGCTGGAAACAAAGCTATTGTTTTCTTATGGCAGGGGATGCATAACTTCAAGTCAGATCATATAACCTCTTGATAAAACCTCTTTTGAAATTTGTAACTTCTTGCGCATCATGAAACTTTTGCCAAATGCAATAAGTAATTGCTGATTTAGAAATTTCCCTTGAGTATTGTCATGTGACTTGACTTGAAATGTGGAACCAAACCCTTTGCATCAAAACCATAGGGGCATTGAATCTTGAACAAAGAAACTGTGGCAAACGGTGTTCTTACAACAATCACTATTGTTATCACTATTATCTCTCAGCCAGAACAAATGTACCAGTTGCACTACTTACAGAATACTTAAAAACACTACAAGGACGATGCCACTGGGTGCAAAATACTGTGACTTTTCTGTGGCATCACAAAAAAACAAAGATTACTTAGATATGAATTAAGAAAGGAAAAACAAAACATGAGAAAAAGGAGCAAAGAACACTTTACTCAGTCTCAAATGAAATATCAGGTGAAACATGTCTGTGAATAACATGCAGTTATGAGTAATTTTGCACTATTTTGCAATAATTTTTATTTTCATTCAATGTTTATGCCACAACTAGTACTAACTGAAAGAAAAAAACCACTAACATTAATGTACAATCTTTTGTTAGGAGCTGAAAACACCAATAGGGAACTTAGAAGATTGTAGCAATTACTATTTTGATGGAAAAGGGAAATACATCCGACCTACAACCATATTTTTAGCTGGCAGATTGTGCAACATGCATACACACAAAGACAGGTAAGACATGATTTAAATTTAATTTTTGTACATAATGAATTAGTGATAAAAGTGTTGTCCAACAGTGTTATCTCAGATTCATTTTTTGTACAAAAATTGAAATCAGTAGTATATGGTGTTTAGAAATAGCGAAAATCTGTGTCAGACGTTTTGTCAAGTGAGGTTTGCAATGACACAAATTACTCATCCACAACTCAGTAACGTCCCACCTTGAAGAAAGTCATTTCACATAAACAGCCTGATTGGTTTCTTATGCTAAGATACAGGGTGTCCCAAAAAAGTTGTACCCCATTTCTGTGGTTGCACACCAGATGCGCCAGAAAAAAATCCCCACTTATGAAAATTCATGGCATCAAGAGTTTTCTCTTTTTTCAATTTCCAGTTAAAAGCTGACAGACTAAAGTATTTTTGTGATTATTCTTGCTGTCTCATGAGCACTAGGAATCTAGGTAAATTCAATTTTACAAAAAAATTCAAGGTTGCCAAATGACTGAAGAAGGGCCTAAAACATTGATCAAATCATACAGGACTCCTTGCACAAACCAATAAAAGAAATGCAATTGTTCGTCACTGAGAGATATCTACATACAGCGCATTAATTGCCATGGAGTTGGAAAATCTTTTGCATAACTTCTATTTAGCTGAAGATGAGACAAGGTCGTCGCGAAACGTTCAAACATGTTTAAGTCAATAATATAACCAACAATATTTTACCGTTTATGTCTTAACTAATTTGAGATTGGAAATGTCGATTTAACTACGATATTGGTTTTTCTTCTCTGAAATGACCCTCAAAATGATGTTCGTCGTGGTCCTAATGTTACGATTTGTAACAAGGTCAGATTTTGTAATACAATTGCATCAGTCGCTTTGGTTCACACCTCAATACAAAGCGATAAGCGAATGCAGACAAAAGAAATTCTCTCAACCAGAAATTGAAAACAAACGAAGCCGCAAAGTTGCCCTGAAACCAGTACGGCAAACTCTCGTTTGGTGCGGACGAAGGGAGGTTTTTAAGAGAAGGTATGTGCTTATAACGACAGAAGAAGGGTAAATCTAAAGTTCTGTCTCGCGCATCTTGTTTATTTGATTCAGGAGCTGAGGAGTGATTGCGTACATCTGAGCAACAAATATGCAAAAATTGTAATGCCCTATGCTCAGTTTCTGAATCAAATAAACAAAATCCGCGAGAAAACTTTAGATTTACCCTTCTTCTGTCGTTATAAGCACATACCTTCTCTTAAAAACCTCCCTTAGCCCGCACCAAACGAGAGTTTGCCGTACTGGTTTCAGGGCAACTTTGCGGCTTCGTTTGTTTTCAATTTCTGCTTGAGAGAATTTCTTTTGTCTGCATTCACTAATCGCTTTGAATTGAGGTGTGAACCAAAGCGACTGATGCTATTGTATTACAAAATCTGCCCTTGTTACGATTTATAATAAAGTTGCGCTTTCCAACCAATGTTTCCTTTGTATTTAGCTGAAAATAAATGTCTTATGACTCTTGAGAGAGGTGAAACTGCCACTGCGTATTGTTCTGTGCAAGGAGAGTCCTTACAATTTGATCAACGTTTTAGGCCCTTTTCCAGTCATTTTGCAACCATGAAATTTTATAAAGTTAAGTTTACCTACCGGGTGAATCAGAGAAAACGTGGGACGTTTGGCGGACTGTGACATCGCATTTAGCCACCCAGTTGTGTCATGAACTAATTTTTCCTTAGCCAAGAGTCAAACTTAGATCATAAACCTATCCCCGTCGAAATCGGTCATTTGATGCATTTGTTAAAAAAAGATGTTCTTTGTAAGACCTTGTATGGGAGTCTTGGAAACTGGTGAAATCTTTTGCCAAGCCCCTTCCGCATTTTATCTTGGCGATAGTTACAGGTGCACTTGGTATTATCAGTGGAGAATGCAATAGGAAATTAATCGGAAAGAATGTCCAATTAAAGCCTGATATTATTGCTTTGATATTCAGGGAGCAGTGCCCCCCAAGGGGGTACTTAGTCTACGAACATACGAGGAGGTGACGCTGGAAAATCTGAAAAGCTACCATGTCCCGCAGTCAATTCCTGAAAGTCCTGGAGTAAGACTTTCTTAAAACAATACCCTGTCCTTTAGTTTATTCAGACAAAATTGTGCCCTGCAAAGGAAATTTGTAAGTATCGAAAAAAGGTGGAAATATTGTCATCCAAGCGATTTGAATCACATTCACAGGGTGCAAATGGCCTAAAACGACCTTTCGGAATGAAAAATGACATGTATGGACCCCGTCATGGAGCCGATTTTTACAAAAATGATACCCTGTCCCAGAGTCGGAGTCCTGAAACTGATACCCTGTTCAGTGGCACGTCCCCTTACAGAAAAATATATGAGTACCCCCCCCCCGGGCAGTGGCCTTTCAGTTGGGGATTCTCTTTCGACTCATCCAGCAGTACTGTGTGTGTTTTTGAAAAGAAACTGAGCATGAATCAGCCTGGAGAGTTTCTTGCAGGGTGATGGTTTATTTAGCAAAATCAGGCCTGAGTCTCCTATTGCAGTCTCTGAAAGACAGGACTTAACTATTTTGGCAGGCATTTTCACCAAGGGTGTTAGGACACGGATGTTTTATTTGATTATTTATGTACCTTGTTTTATCCCTGTGTCTTGTTTTGTTGTATGTGGCTTTTCGGTTTTAAAACCTATCTTGTGCGAAGGCGCACTAAGACACAGAAATGCAAGGGAGCTCTATTCAAACAACTTAAGAGCGGTTGGGCCTAAACACGCTCAGTTGAAGACGAAACAGAACAGAAAACAAGACAACAAAACAAAACACAAGGATCAAAACAAGGTAAATGAATGAATCAATTAAAGCATCCGTGTCCTAACACCCTTGGCCACGCGAGAACGTAAAGTAAGTGATGGATGATTCAATCAATATGCCCAGCTTTGATAGCATAGAAAGAAGAAAGATTGTGCTTTCAGATGGTATATGTCAAATTAATTCAAATGTTATTATTTCCTGAAGAATCTCAAATAAAATTGGGTTGCATTTTTTCTGAAATACCCTAAATACAAAGAATGATTAAGAATCTTGACTAATGGTATCTTGCTCCTGATTCCTTTCTAGTACTCTTTCATACAGTCAAAGGCGTATAGCCATGATATCAGAAATGATCCATACTGCTAGTCTACTACATGATGATGTCATAGATGAAGCGACGACGAGGCGTGGCAAACCTGCAGTAAATACTGTCTTTACTCATAAACAGACTATTCTAGCTGGTGACTACGTTCTGTCAAAGGCATCAATAGCATTAGCGAGACTTGGTAACTGCAAAGCTGTAGAACTGATAGCTGAAATAATTGAAGATCTCGTCAAAGGTAAAATTTGTGTCTGAGTTTGTTTTAAAACTTTACTAAGATTTCTAGTCTCTGATCTCGGTTCAAGGCAGACACCAGACCATATCAACAGCCTCCTCGTGGTGGGATTCATACCCTTTCTCACTTGGGAAAAATTTTGAGTTTGCTAGTCGAACATACGTAAAGTGCGAAATTGCTACAATCTATCTATCTTGGCTGGGCGCTAGCCCGAACCATCTATGGCACATTATGTCCAAAGGCAAATAGTCACAACTGCCCCTGCTGCTCATCCCAACAATTGAAATTACTACGAACCACCTACCAACTTGCTATGATTGACAACTCAAAAAGTACGTCTCAGTGTTTGAAACTTAAATCTCTCATTCGGTCGTATAAATGCTGTCGTTGTTGACCGAGTTTTTCACCAGTTTACATGGCGCCAACCGTACCAAAATGTGCGCGAGGCCCGCCCTCTTAGAGGGATGGAAGTTCGCTTGCTCCCAAGTTATTTCCCATTTTTTCCATTTTTCCCCTCCTGAATGAATTTGCTATTGCATCCCTAAACATGTGACCTCCAGAAAATTTGTTTCCAGACTATTTCTCGCAAATTTTGCCTTGCTTTCCGTTAAAGGGTTTCCTTAGTTTCTAAAATCCCTCGGAGGGTCTCACACGCTGCCATGCTAAATTTGTATATGACTGTTAAAGAAGATACATTAAACTTTCTGCTAGTTTCCACGCCGTCTGTGGTCTAGACGAGGGATTATTAGTTGTTATTTATCAGCTTTGTCCATCATTTTCAGGTGAAATAATGCAGTTATTCATTGATGATGATCCGCAAAAGAGATTTGATGATTATTTGGATAAAACATATAGAAAAACTGCAAGTTTGCTGGCAAACAGTTGTAAAGCGGTAAGTACTCATGAGCTGAAAAATAGTATTGAAAAAATGAGTTTTCTCGTTCTGTCCGTCTACTGACATTCAACGACGAGATCTTCTCACCGGAGTCCTCGCATTATTGCAGCCATTTGGACACAGTAATCCTTCAAATGAAGTTTCAACGCAGCTTTTATTGTATGGTGATAAAGCCTCACTGGTGATATTAATAGAAATATCCTTGACTTTACATTTTATCAATGAAATTGGTCGATTTCATTAAATTCATTCAAATTACTGCTGTCCAAAGTAACCACCAAAACACGTTGTGGCGAATTTTCCTTTTAAAGTACGTTGTTATATGTAGGTTTTTGCACTCTTTAAGAACATGAAAAGAGTGCAAAAAACCTACATCATGGTGTAGACATGATATTTTGCTCCTCTTGGTATCAACTATGTAGTATTATAGAGTGTTTGGTAGGTAGTGTAATAAGTTTCATGTGTTGGAAACTTTTGATGGACGAGATACAAAAACAAGTTGAAACATATCTCAGTTTTATCCCGGGTTGATAAAGGATCTCGGTTGCGACCGTAAGATCTTAGCTCCCTCTTGTTGCCACTTGAATATGGGAAGAATTGCCCATCCTCACTCTTTTTTTTAATACAATATAAAAATTTTTCAAAAACGAGGTACCTAAGACTATACTTACAAACTACTGGACTACATAACAAGGATGTTGACCCCGGGAAGCAAGACTTACAGACTTACAGACTTACAATCCTCACTCTTCCTAAGCTGATACAATAAGTTGTTTCCTTCAAGAAGACGTATCAAATAAACCTGTTTTTCTTGCTGTTGCCACTGGAACTTCTTTATTGAAAGTCTTTCGATTATATTGAGCGATGAAAAATACAGCACTTGTCAGCACCTTAGATAACTTCACAGTAAAGCGTGCTCGTGTCCGCGTTTCGAGGCCGCTTTTGTTAGTTTAAAGTCTCCTATTTCGAAAAGTCTGATTCAAACGTAATGAGATCTAGATCTTGACAATCCAAAGAATCTGTGAATAATTGCAACCGTACAGCTTTTAAAGCGTGAGACTTTTTTCAATAATGTCACAAGCTTGGAAAGGAACCAAGTACGTGACCATGCTATTAATTTTATCATTTTCAACAGGCTGCAGTCTTAGGAGAGGCTAGTGAAGAAGTGCAAGACATCTTATTCAAATTTGGAAAGAATATTGGAATTGCTTTTCAGGTATAGCATTGCATGTGTTACTTTATGCTACTTTGGAAAGGATGCATTGAATTTAAAGTATGATTGATTATCAACACCAAAAGCAAATAGCAGGGATGGAAAATATTTTTCTCTTTCTGGGACCGCAATCAGAAAATGAAAAATTTTCTGTATGCTAAAAGGAAATAGAGGCAACTGCTAGTTAAAGAACTGGCCACTTGGTATTCAAAGTAGGGTTTGGAGAGATAAAATTTTCAGCATAAATAATAGAATAGTCCATGATATGGTTCAGGAGGAATCAATTTAATAGATGATTGGAAATTAAAAGAAAAGACTATGACATAGAAATTAAACTTTTCTGAAGTTTGCTTTTTGGTTTTGTTTGGAATTTTGAATTCCCATAAAGTTTTGTCTCCAACCCTAGGCTTTCAAGCATTTGAAAAGATTTTCAAATCAAACCTCATGAATTGAACAGAAGTCTGAACAATAATTATGCAATTTCAAGTCATAAGTGAGAAAATTTAGTTAAAACAAAGTTCCAAAGTATGTGAAGTGCCTTTTCAGAAAACTATGCACTAAAAGGACCCTTTTCTTAGGAAATGATCTCAAACAACATAGACAAGCTTTTTTTCCGTGATCTTCCAGACTAACTAAAAACGCTCAGCCAATTTAGTGCATATGGAATAAAGGCATACTACAGTACACTGCAGGCATTGCACATTAACATGACAAATGTTCCCAAGAATTCTTCACAAATTTGATAAGAAGTCTGGGGAGATATGAAAGATTGCCTAATATTTTTCTGGAACAGATTCTGTCAAAAAGCATTTTAGCGGCACTTTAAGAAACTAAAAGTTTTCTGAAGAATTCTGTAGAACTCCCAGGCAAGAAAAACACTGTGCTACTGGCTGTATGGTACCTGTTGCAGCACATCTTTAAAACTGTGATTTACTAAGTATTTCATTCACTGATTTACTTTGTCTCATATTTTTATGTTAATTCTTTCTTTCTAGAATTTTAGTAAATTGCACTGCACCTTCTTAGGTCTGATGTTTTTCTTTCTGGGAGCCAAAATATTTTCTGGGACCAATGGTCCCGTGGTCCGATACTTTTTCCACCCCTGGCAAATAGGCTTGGAACGAGTTTCTTGATTACTTAACTCATTATCTAAATGATTTTTTATTGGTTGATTTATTCACTCATTTCTGTGTTTGTTTATTACCAAAAATATAGGCTATCTCCATGAGCGATAGGACCACAGGAAGCCCAGGCAGTTAGTTAACTGAACAACGATAAGTTTACGATCGTAAAATTGTTAATTGTATACTACCTTTGTGTGTTATTTGTTGCACTTCTCCACTGCTGTACTTCTGCACTGTACTGCATAATTGTTTGAATGCGAGAGTTCGATACAAAATTTCTTGCTGGTATTCTTTTATATGTAAACAAGGATTGCAACTAATCCTCAAGCCAAATTCAATAAACTGTTTTGTCCTCGCTCGTAATCCGGCATCCATGCTCCAAATTCGCAATGGAACATATCAAAATGTTCCAAAGTCATTGAACTATACTCTCCAATACTTTGTTTCTTCGTCATCAATGCTTAAATTGCAACAATTTGCAACTTTTTGACGTACGTCTCGTCAGATCACGTTTCTCCCCATGCTCCGGCCATCGAACGGTCCCAAAGTGATCGAAATTCGAAGGTTTTCGTCAGCCTGCCTTGCTTTGCCTTGCACAGAATGTACACAGGGATCCCCCGGTCCATCTGTTGATCGATTCAAACCGAAACTGCGCTCTATGGTATGCCAGGGGGTCCCTGTGTACATTCTGTGCAAGGCAAAGCAAGGCAGGCTGACGAAAACCTTCGAATTTCGATCACTTTGGGACCGTTCGATGGCCGGAGCATGGGGAGAAACGTGATCTGACGAGACGTACGTCAAAAAGTTGCAAATTGTTGCAATTTAAGCATTGATGACGAAGAAACAAAGTATTGGAGAGTATAGTTCAATGACTTTGGAACATTTTGATATGTTCCATTGCGAATTTGGAGCATGGATGCCGGATTACGAGCGAGAACAAAACAGTTTATTGAATTTGGCTTGAGGATTAGTTGCAATCCTTGTTTACATATAAAAGAATACCAGCAAGAAATTTTGTATCGAACTCTCGCATTCGAACAATTATGCAGTACAGTGCAGAAGTACAACAGTGGAGAAGTGCAACAAATAACACACAAAGGTAGTATACAATTAACAATTTTACGATCGTAAACTTATCATTGTTCAGTTAACTAACTGCCTGGGCTTCCTGTGATAGGACACTCTGTGTTTAGCAGTTTGAAATTTACATCAGAAGCGACGGGTGAGTCAAAAATAAGTTTACACGTGTGACAGGCTATGGAATAGAAATTATGAGACCGATGTTCAATACTGAAATGTTAATGTATCAGTCAAAGGTCAACTTAGACTGCGTTCACACGATGCCGGCACATTTTGAAAACTGTGAAAAATTCGACGGATAGGCCTCCTGTTCACACGAAAACGGCACATTTTTTGCCGGCAGATTTTGAAAACGGCAGATTTTGAAAACGGAACCGTAACCGGCATAAATTTGAAACAGCATCGTTTAAACACTCAACAAAGATGAAAACAGAACATTTTTCGACACTTTTGGATCGAGACTGAACAATTCTTAGGGTTTAGGTACACTTCTTTGGCATCAAAGTCTTGCAACGAGCTTTTTACCGACAAATTTCTGACCGTTTTCAAATTGTTCCGGCATCGTGTGAACGCTAGCTCAAATTTTGCTTCCGTCACATTTTTCATCGTTTTCAAAATGTGCCGGCATCGTGTGAACGCAGTCTTAGATGAGAAAATTTTGTTGGTAATATCCTTCTTCTTATTGACCCTGAAATTGTGAAAATGCTGGTAAAGGGCATATTGAAATTCAAATTCTGTATGTAAAACTGGCAATGTAAACTTCAATGCCACATAGATCAAGGACCAGAATGGAATGTGGAATTCTCGATTCCCATACCAACCCCTTACAGGCATTTTTCTTTGGTAAAATCACACATGTGTGATTTTACCAAACAAAATTTTCTCATCTAAGTTAGTCTGTGACTGATAGATTAACAGTTAAGTTTTGAATATCTGTCGCATACTTTTTATTCCATAGCCCTCCAAACATGTAAACTTTTTTTTGACTCACCCAGTATTCCTCATGCCATTACCGAACAACAAGACATGCACAAATGCATTAATTCTTCTCATGCATACCCCTGAGTTTCAAATTATTTCTCGCACTGCATTTGACTTAACTTTGTACTTATTTGTGTTCTTTAGCTTGTCGATGACACGCTTGATTTTACCTCGACACCAACTGAACTTGGAAAGCAAGTAGCGGCTGACCTTAGCTTAGGGTTAGCTACTGCACCAGTGCTATTTGCAGCTGAAATTGTGAGTGAAATTTGTTCTTTTTACTGTCTTGAGAATTAATAAAATACTTAAAGTAAATGAACGGAGATATAGCGACACAATCTAAACATAGCACAAAAGAAAGGCAGGCGCCACTAATCTTCTTATTGTTTTCACAGATCGAAAGCACAAAATACAATAGGTTATATTTAGATTACCCAGTCCCCTTTGCTAAGTTTGCTTTTAACCCCGTTGATTTACTTTAACGGTTATTTGATAGTCAAGAAGCAAATTTCATGTTTTCTAGCAAGGGATCCAAAATTAAGGACATCACTGTACGAAAATTAACAAAATGTGATGCTGAAATTCGCTATTTGTACAATCTTGAAATTTTAAATTATTTCATTCTAAGTTGTTTAATCCGATACTAAATTCATTAAAGATAAGAGCAGTTTCATTCCTGGAGTTGCAGATTTCGCTTGACACCAGGATCCTTGCTCGTAGATGTCACATTCCGACTATATCTGCAACTCTTCATGAGCTTTAGATTTATACACAATAATAATTCAGTATTCGCTTTCAGATATGAAGCCAGGTTTGAGGTTATGTACTGGTATTGGCATAAATTGTGATTTATCAGAATACGCATGTTGCTATTAGATTGTTCACTGAAACTTCAATTCATTCACATCTTGAACTGATCTTAGACTGATTGCATATTCGTAGTTATCGCTATTGATAGACTGATGGACGCTCAAACTACGACTTATGGACTTTGATACTAAAATTTGGGATGAAGTTCTCCCCGATCGATTTCATAACCAGATTTGGAAACCATAGCAACACTGTACGAGCACCAGGCAATGGTGGATGGGCCTAAGTTGCCGGCTCGAACCTCCAATGTTAAAACAACTCAGAGTTCAAGTTTACAGTGATATTATCCCTGAACAAAAGCCACAAGTATCCATACAAATGTCTCCTCAATCCAAGAAACAACAAACCTTTCACTGTGAATCAGGAGTTCCTCAGTTTTAAGGCCAATTAGCTTCCATGAACTTCACCGCAGCTTTGAGAATTTCCAACTGTCGAGGGTCACTTGCCTCGCTTCCGAGATTACACTGCAGCCTCGTTCCAAAGGGCACACGTAAACGTGTGCATCTCCGTCTCAAAAATTTGTATCAAAGTCCATAAAGCCCAGATTGAGCAAAAAAGGAAATGTTGTTGTTGTTGTCATTGTTGTTGTTGTCGTTGTTGCTATTTTGCGATATCTGGGACTATGTCGTGAGGCTAAACTGATCTGTTCAGATGGTTAGGATGCTGATGTTTGTTGTGCAATTTGACGTTATTCATCAAATGTATTTGCAAAACTCTCCGCCTCGAATTAAGTAGCGCATTGCCTGCCAGGCGAAAGTCTCGGATATTGTATTTGACCTCTGTTGGGTTATTTATTTAAGTGCCATTTTAAGCTAACAATTGATAATGTGTTCTGCCGTTACTTGCAGTTTCCTGAACTCGAAAAACTAATAATGAGGCGATTTTGCGAAGAGGGTGATGTGCAAAAGGCATTCCATTTTGTCAATAAGGTATGTATGGCCTTATCTAACATGTTTTTCCATGTTGGACCTTATTCATTTTTCATTTCATTTTATTTTAGAATATTAAGGGGCAGGGTCACGTAACCGTAAACAAACCTGTTATCTCTAGAATCTATATTGCTGCCCACACGTGGCCATTGTGTTCTGCACAGATTTTGGTGGATGGGGTGAATCGACTAGCAAGTTATTTCCAAAAATCCACCAATATCTCTGCAATCATACAACTTATTAGTGTTTCGTTTGTTACTCTACGAAGCTCAAGACTCCATCTTCAAAGTAACACCTTCATTTTGAGAAAAACAGTTGAAAATCTCTGTGATATGGCCTATCAAAAATACTGCAAAATCGTCATTTCGAAAGAAGTTTGTTTACATTACGTGACCCTGCCCCTTTAACACAGGTATAAGTTTGATATATTTTACAAACTGGCCTGTTTAAGATAAAAATGAAAGGAAAAGAGATGAAACAAAGAACAAAAGAAATTTACATACCTAATTTACAATATGATGCTATAATACCTAATTTACAATAAAATATAATAGAACTGAAATAGAAATTATAGCTGCATCGCCTGCTATTGTCGTTCCTTGAACGTTTTCAGGGAAAGTGCCAATTTTGCTCCTCTTTCTAAACTGTTCCAAAGTTTTTGCGCCGCCTTGAATTGTATTGCTTCTGTCTCACCACGTTAATGATCCGTAAATTTATTCTTAACGATATCATCCCGTGATATTAGACCTGGCTTGATAGTGATTTTGAATCGCCGTTTATCTCTGAATGTATTTCTCGCATTTACCTGCGTTCTTTGACTTGTTGATGTCCCTCGGTCAATAGAGACTCAACATTATTATGAAGTAATGGGCACATTGTTCAAATAGCCGAAGTTTGCGGGAGTTTTCTTGCACCAATGTCGTACCACAAAACCGTTTCAAAGTCTCGTTTAAACAACATGAACATTGCAAAACGTACTGTTAATATAAAAAATTACAAAAAATTATGATAATGTGACCTACTAATTGCAAAATATACACCTTTCAAGATGTAATCTTCTTCTGTAGAAACAGAACATAGATCCATTGCAGCTACGAATAGGTCGGGTGATATCAACCAATTTTGTATGCATCAACAACTGCCTAAATCGCACTTCCAAACTGGTTGATATAAATAATATACGATTCTAAAAATCTGCTTGGTGCGTAGGGATCCACTCTGTGACGGCCTAAAGTGTGTTTGTTTGTTATGAGTCACAATTGACCAAAGTGACATCATTACGTCTTTCGGGTGAGCCTAGAAAAAGTTCTAACTTTTAAAAATACACAGCGTCAAGAGTTATACAGATTTTAAAGATTTAAATTCTAGTTTAAAGCCAAAAGAACGAAGTATTTTTGTGATTTTTTCGCTGTCTTACGTGCACTCGAAATATAGGTAACTTCAACTTTAAGAGATTCCATGATTGCAAAAATGACTGAGAAAGGGCCGAAAACATTGATCAAATCATTAATGGCTCTTCGCACAAAAGCAGTAAAGAAAATGCAATTTCTCATGGGTGAGAACTATCCTCTGCACTTTTATTGTCATCGGATTAAGAATCTTTAGTATGTGTTTAAACATCCATGTCTTATAACTCTTGAGGGAGGTAAAACACCCATTGCTTATTGTTCTGTGTGAGGAGAGTCCTTACTTCTTGATCAATATCTTAGGCCCTTTTCTAGTCATTATGCAACCATTAAATTTTAGTATAAAGTTGAATTTACCTATACTTCTAGTGTTAGTAAGAAAGGAAAAAAACCATAAAAATACTTCGGTCTTTCGGCTTTTAACTGGGACTTGAATCATTCAAATTTGTGATGTATTCTTGGCGCTACGAATTTTCAAAAGTGGGAGCTTTTTTCTGGCTCACCTGGTGATTCATGAGTGGGTGTCATGTCCCTTGAAGAATGTATTGGTTGAAGTGATCAATACCAATGACTGAAATTTCGATATTCGAAGTCACACTATTTACCACGCTTTATGAAAATCGTTTTGAACTCTTGTGTGACAGTCTTTGTTCATTTATAGAGTAATGGCATCGAGCGAACCATGAATTTAGCTTTGGAATATGTCAAAGAAGCAACGGACTCAATCAAGCTGCTAGAGCCTTCTTCAGATAGGGATTGTTTAATAGATTTAGCTAATTTTGTTGTAAAGAGAAAAAAGTAGAAGAATTTTTTGTTTAGCTGCGTGAATTTTATTGTTGCTCGTGTATTTTACATTTTCAAAGGTGAATAATTTTGTCTCCAATACGAGGCTGTAGCTTATCCCCCTCTGTCCGTCATGTTTTGGCCGTCATTAATTTGGCAATATTGGGCTTTAAACAAGACTTGATCATGGGTTGCGTGGACGCAGGTTTTCCTATGGGTAAAAATGCACCTTGTTTGTAACTTAGAAATGAAAGTTTATTACCTCGATATTACTGCTTTAGGGAGCTGTCATAAAGAATGGAACAGAGGGGGGCGGAAGGGATTTCAAAATTCACTGTGAAATCATGAAGCCCGATGCAAGAAACAGAAACTATTTACATAGCCCCTTAACGTCTGCAAAAATGATTTGATGGCCCAAGGGCTTCAAAATGAACTCTGTGGTTCAGAAACTTCTCCAAGAAAAGCTTTTGCACTATACAGTTGAACTTTTTTCCCATGTATCATGCTGTCAGTACCGCATTTATGGAACTGGTATAACATTTTAAGAAGGCAGAGTAGAACCTGCTGATACCACTGTATTAGAAACTGAGATGGAAAACGATATCAGTGATCAAAAGAACAGCAAGCATAACACTGACAGTGGTTAAAACAATTGTAAATGTTGAAAACAAATCCAGAAACAAATAGCTTCATGGCCCATGATTATCAGTTGAAGTAGTTTGTTAGCCCAACATTTTCCATCCAATGATTTTGGTGACCCTGTCAAATCCCTTCCACCCCCCTCTGCTCCATACTTTACGACAGCTCCCTTACTTCGTTGCTTTTTCTTCGGCTGAAGCCTAACCATTGCTAGGAATCAAATTCAGATGGCTCCTGCACGTGTGAACAGTTAGTTCCTACACAGCATTCATCCTCGTTTCAAACTTCTTGTTTAGAGGCAGTTTGAAATGAGGATGAAGGCTATGTTGGAGCTAACAGTTCAGACGCGAAGGAGCCATTTGAAATTAGCACTGGTTAGACTTGGGCCGAAGGGAAAACAACGGAGAAAACTTTGGTAATATCAAGGTAACAACTTTAATTTCCAAGCTACAAACACTGTACATTATTGCCCGTGATTTTCCCAAAAAGAACATCATCTCTTTTTCTGAAGTCTTAATAGTATCAGCTTTAACAGCCTTTGCTTTAAATTTAAGCGGACCTTTGTGTATACGTCCTTCTGCAGTCTCTTTACGGTCGCCATACAATTATGACTAAGAAGGGACGGTGCGTACAAGGTATGTTAGTTTCAAAGGCCCTTTCAATGATAATGCCTTATGGTATAAGTGCTGTTCAACCTGTTTTGGTATAGGTAACTCTTTTGATGATATATCAATTGGACTGAATATTCAGAGCATATCTTTGTGCAATTATCACTGAAGCGGTTGGTGATTCAAATTCAAATTTGAAATCTCGAATTACAGAACCATGAGGGACATTCTGTGCTGTTAAAGTTTAAAGAAGTCAATGAGTGAAGCAAAGGAGTGAAAGGAGTCTGTCACTGCTCGTTTTTCTACCTTGTGTTGCTCATCAAGCACTCAAGAAAGAAAAGGATCACTTTCGTTTGGATCCTTTTTTGTCTCCTTTGTACAAACAGCAGATTTCCCAAAAAAGTATTCCTGTTTCAAAACTCACCAAAAATCGATTATCAAATCTCTGATAAAGTTTTCTTTACGACTTGTTTTTGCAAGGACTCAAGAATGTTTATAGATGATAAAGCGTTTGCTTTTGATACAACAAAGTAGAAAAATTCCTCATTGAAAAACTTCATTATGAGCCTTACTTTTTAAGCAAAATGCTCACTCAATCTTACCTTACAGTCAAATTTTTTCGACTTTATTATCGTTGGAGTCTCTAATGAGAGTGAGCATTTATTTCTGTCATTTATCACCGAACTAGAAGCTTTGAATTCACAACGAAATAGCCTAGGTTTAAAATTCTATGACCTATTTCTTTGAACTGAACGGCTTCAAAGAAACTTGAACTATTTGACAGTAAATCTGCCGTTGGACTTTTCTGAAATCTTCAATATTTTCAGAATTCCAGTGCTTTTCTTCTTTTTTAAGAATTCAAAAGAATTTTCGAAAAAACTTAAAACCATCGTAATTTTTTTTAATATTCATATAAAATTTTACAATACATGTTACACCATCGTAATTTCTAAGCCTCTCGACGAAAGATCAAATAATTTTCAAGAAAACCATAGTTTATGGATGCCTACAATATGGTATCAAGCAAAACTCTTTCACTCTTCTGGTTTGTGATTTAGAAATTTGATAACGTCACATCATAACATGAGCTGAAATATGAAATAGGCTGTATTTTCGACAAATATTCAAGATTTCTGAAAAGTCTAACGGCAGAATCATAGAAAAGTGGCTAAAGTTTCTTTCAAGTCATTCAGTTTAAACAAATAGGCCATTGAATTTTACATCCGCCTCTTCTTGTAGATATAAAGATTTGGAACCTATGCTCAACGAAGTTGATCTGGAAATCATCAGTGCTTTTTACAGTGTGACTATAAAAAAAGGTAGCCCTGAAAGAAGCTAAATTTGCTAACTTTTTAAACCAATCATGAGAACAGCCGTGTGTTGGAAAATGATCTGGTCCTTGACCTGCTTGACAGGAGAATAAATTTGAAGATCGGCCGAGTAATCAAATATTGGTGATTTTCAAACAGGAGTACTGAATTAGGACACCGCTAGCTTTTGTATCTATTTAGAGAACCTTGAACTGTTTCTCAAGCTGCATGCTATCCAAGGGAGGAACCCCTTCTTGGTGTGTGATGGGGGTCCAACACAGGATATATCTTAAAACCCAAAAATAAACTGCATTTTGTGCACTTTAAAACCCTCCAAAATATACTAATTGCTTCTTGGTAAATAAAAACAAGAGTTTTTACAGCTTTTCGCAACTGCACTGCAATATTTTGGTGAAAACTTCAGCTTAGCACTCACCGTATCAAATTTTGTCATCAGCAACCCCAAAAATTTACCGATTATGAACCAAATAGCGTACCCAAAGATGTACTAGACAACATTTTGCAAACTCAGAACAGAAAATGTCTGACCCCCCTCTGTCACCTACTAACAGGGAGTCTTCCCCTGGGCGCGCTATTTTCTATGTATATACTTCATGTACGAATAAGTTTTCGTAATTCATTCCCAAAGGCAATTCATCAATTTATGAATCTTAAAATAGCCTTTAATAGTGGACTCATCATAATAAACCCATGGACGCACAACAAACTTTAAACCTTTAGGGAAAACACAATCAATTCATGTAAAAGAGCAACAATCAAGATATAAGATAAACCAGTAACTAGAGAGAAAACTGTTGAACCAAGTAATCACTGACCAACCACATTATATCACCAAATCATTTCACCAAATACGCGTTTCGTCGCACACTCTTCAGTTTGGTTCATGCGAAGAACAGATAAATGTCACGTACGGGCTGTTTTATACCGAAAAAACAAAGAACATCTGAGTCTTTGTTTTGAATTTATGAATCCAAAATATCGCGAGAATATAGCCCGGTTGGTAAATTAGATTTCATGTGAATTTGCAAATGAACTGTTTTATTTTTCAACTTCAGATCATTCGCTGTTTTTTGTAGTAAACTAATGTTAACCTTTGTTTCAGCCTGTGTTCGACAATACATCTTTCACTATTCTGAGAAGAATCCGAGTGGAATGACATGTTCATACTTTTTGAAGGATTTTCGAATGTTCACAATAGAGATGGAAGCTCTAACACCACTAAGTCAAACGTCTTGTTTACAGATATATAGAATTATCGCTCGATCCACACTGTTTTGAACAAATAGCTAAAAGGTGTATTGTCCTTGGATCCTCGAATTTCGGTAGAATTTCTTTCTTCTAATAGCCATTTTGGCACTATCAATAAAGATGAGATGATTCATATGAGTATATCAAAAGTTTGAATATTCAACTGCTAAATTTTGTGCATCCGCTGCTCTGTTTTAGTGGTAGTAGGGACCTTTAGCAAGTAGGACGGCGACTGCAACGACAACGCAAATGTGCTCTTTGTTTCCGAACTTCGGCTTTAAAAGACTCCTTGTTTTCCGTTCGAATTTGCTTCCCTTGAGAGTCTATGAAGTTGTCCTTTTCAACTACACAACTTGGAAATCCTATTTCTAACGTGCTGTTCTTCAGATCTGGATCTTTTTTTTTTTTTTCTATACTCAATTAAAAATTTTACAAACATACTACTAATTACAATACCTACAAACTACGTTACAGTACTACAGAGACGATGCCACAGGGAGCGAAATACTATGTCTACCCTGCGGCCTTTCTAAAAGTAATTAAAAGCTACATAAAACTACACATAACTATTACAGAGAAAAGGAATAGAAAATACAAACAGAAAATAAAGATACAAGCGAAGGCAGCCTGCAACCAAATGCATTAAATGCACGTGTAGATCTGGATCTTCGAAGTGAAACTCACTCATTTTAAATGTTTTTATTATCAAAGAAAAAGAAGATTCCAACGTATTTAGATGAAGAAGGAGATTTTGTCTTGGCGTGTTTAAGAACATGTGAAGGTAAATTGTGGGAAACTATACTTTTTTTATTCAAATATGAAAATTTACAATGTATTCTACATTAAACTATACCTTTCTAATTACTATACAACACTACAAGTATGATACCATGGGGAGCGAAAGACAATGACTACCCTATGGCCAATATAAAAAGACATGCAACGTTCAACTAACTACGACTACACTACAAACGATTATAAGCTAATGGACTATAGATTCTGTTCCACGTCAGGCGTCAGGTCAGGGTTGCGATAACTTGAATGGTGTCACAAGCGCAACTCGTTCGTTGTGGTAGAAAAAGAAAATGCTTACAGCTGGTGTGAAAAAGAATTTTTCAAGGAAGAGAACATTTACTTTACGGGACTTAGTAGTTGCTTAGTACTGCAGATATCTCAATCAAACCGACCAGTTTCGTGGATGAAACGTAAAGTCAATTCGAGTATACTTCTATTCAAGTGATTAGAAAGGTCGTGATCGCCATATAACAAAAGCTGGGTAAAAGCATCATTAGAGAGATCGGCAATTTGTACGACTGGTCGTAATAATTCAGCAATTCCAGCGAGAAGATCTTGTCGTTTGAACATCAAATGAAGGGCAGAGCAACAAAAAGTGCTCCGTATCTTCAATCCCATCCCTTGTTGGGCACATTGGTATCCCCAAAATTATGCCTGAATTTGTGGAAGTTTGATTTGCTGAGAACAACCCTGAGTTGAGTAAGATAAGATAATCCTTATGGATCGTGAATTCCAAAGACAGATTTTGCAGGGGGACTGATGATCGACAAAAGCTTTTTCTTGAGAACAGCAACAGAAGGTGCATGTCTCAATTCGGGTCCAAGCTTATTCCTTTCGGATTAACAGTTTGGATAGAAGCTAGCCTTGAATTTTTCAGTCCTCGCCTATCTCCCAATGACATCCTGGTCACGAAGACGGTACTGTGATTGATGAAAAGGGGGAATTGGATCTCCTGTATACTCATGGCTAAGATTGCTTACAAACTTTCAGAATAAGGTGAGGCGTCTACTCCATCTTCTTGAACTTAGTGACTCCCAACCAAGGTCTATGGTCTATGTACAGCTTCTCTCGAAATCTTCCCCTCTATGTTCCTGTTACAGCCAAAGCAGCAGAATACTGAACAGACTCCAGCTTTTCCATTACGTTTGGTAAAACGATGTTTCCACTGAAGTCACATACTTTAGCAAGAATATGATATATAACATCACCATAGCCAGGTGAGGTCGAACATAGAGCTTATATATTTCGATTAGAGTATGCCTGGGCAGATATTTGGAGAGATACTTCAGCAAACCGATGCCCTTCCTTGATTTAGAGATAGCTGACTTGATATGAGCTGACAAGGACAGCTTTGAGTCAAGGATAATTCCTAAGTGTTTATGCTCATCTACTTTCTTCACAGGTATGTTATTAAAAAGGATCACACGATGATCAATTTCAATTTTCTTCTTTGAAAATTTTAATTCAACGGCTTGTTTTTGCCATAGTCACAAGACAGATCTCTCTTGTGACTATGTTTTTGCGGATCAGGATTAAATGACATTCTCCAAGTGTGAGCCCACTGACTTATTAAGTCCAAGTCATGGTTCATATCATTAGCTGCTTTATTTCAATATTCTACCACTGTGAACAATGATGTATCATCAGCGAATAACTTAACATTGCACTTCAAACCCACTGCTAGATCATTTATGTGCACAAGGAAAAATTAAAGGTCCCCGAATAGAGCCCTGAGGCACCCCTGCTGAAATATCTCCCCAATTAGAACTCTGTCCATTCAGTACAGTCCTCTGGTTTCAATCCTTGAGAAAACTTTGGATTAGAAACAGAAGTTGTCCTGAGACATCACATCGTTCAATTTATAGATTAGACCATCGTGCCACACCCTATCAAATGAAATGTCAAGATACACAGAACGGACATCAAGGGGTGGATTACAGTCAGTGGCGTGGCCACGGGGTGGTATGGGGGGCAATTGCCCCCCCCCACTTTTTTCAAAAGATGGTCCTCGAGATTCCTTTAAAATCGAAGAGAAAATAGCAGGGTATAGGGTTGGTAAAATCTTTCCCAGAAATGGCCGGCTGATATTACGTAATTGAATTACGTGATGACAATGTGTAACTCTCCTTTGATTCGAATGTGATTTTTGTGATTTTTTCTCGCTTTTTCAAGAGCACTAAAAACAAAGGTAAGCTCAACTTAACGAAATATATTGGTTGCGAAATGCCTGAAAATGTGCCTAAGGCACTTGATCAAATCATAAGCAATCTCCTCACATGGAACATTGCGCAGAGGCGTTCTTCCTCAAGAGCAAGACTTGTTATAAAAGAAATAGGTTGTAACACAAGTAGTGAAGATTTTCAGTCCCATGGCAACAAACAGGCATACGATATCTCTCATCTGTGAAAATCGTACTTTCTTTCTCGTTCTGCTCGAGAAGTTTTTGTTCATTTAATCAATTTTTTTCAGCCTTTTTCGGGCAATCGAAGCCATGAAATTTTGCTAAAGTCAAATTTACCTATTATGCTTTCTGTGTTCATAAAATACTTCAATCTCTCGACTATCAAGCAGAAGTTGAATCATTCCAAACCACTCAGTACTCTTCTCTTTGGCGCTTTGAATTTTCAAAAGTGGGAACTTTTTGGCTCACCCAAAGGCACTCTAATATCTAGTTTGTGTAAAATACTAGTTATCAGGAAATGTACGACATAGATGGCATTGTAAATTTTCTTCTCTCTAAATGCATTTATATAATTGTCTGCATTAGAAAAGAAAAGAAACCATAGTTGGGAAGCATATATTAGCTGATATATAAGATACTTTATACCAAATTGTCAAACCTTCCATTTTAGCATTGGTTGATATGGAATCAGAGGATGCATTCTGCGCCAAATCAATGGATTTTTTTCAAAAAAATTCTCCTGCGCTTTGATTTATAGAATAACTGTCACAAAATTATGAGAGTTTCCTTATCGCTAATGGTGAGCATGATATTGGGAGGAGCGTTCTACGCCAAAGTAAAGGGTGTGGCCCCAAAAAGTTTCCTGGGGGCTTCGTCCTCCTTTGCCCCCCCCCACTTAATTTACCCCAGCCACGCCGCTGATACAGTCAAAAGCTTTGAGTATGGTATGTGTTATTGAGAGTAACTGGTTGACTGTCGAGTCTCCTGGACAAAAACCTGATTGATTTGGGTTAAGTAGTTCATGTGATTCAAGGTGCGAGTATAGAGAATCGTATATGAGTTTTTCAAGTATTTTCCCAACAATTGGTAACAGAGAAATAGGACGGTAATTCCTTTTCAGATTTTTCTCATATTTCTTATGAACCGGCACTACATTTGCATATTTCCATATTTCGGGAAATAATCCATGCCAAAGACAATTTGTGAAAATTTTTTTAAGTGGAAGAACTAATGAAGCATCGCTAACTTAATCATCCTGACAGATATTTTGCATCATACAAGACGACGTTCTGGCTGGCTTGCCGTCCTGGTTGCTTAAGGTCCCTAGTATCAGGTGCTCGACCAAATGCGTTCCCTGTTGTACAACACGTTAAAATCTTGCTGCTGACCAACCTCTTCTTAAAAGTTTATGCAAAGCTCCATAGTTTTATCGTCGTAATTCCACAAGATCTGCAATGCTTTCCTCCTGGGGAAGGTACATAACATTTTTACAGTATGGGCATGTGTCGCCCATATTGGTAGGTTTTTGGGGCCAAGATTCTCTAAGAAAGCCCGGGGGGGTGGTACTTGACCAGATTTTGGACGGGGACGTGCCATCGAGGTTTCAAAAGCATACCCGTTCCTTATACCAATTTTTCCTAAGTGTATACCCGACTTTATACCAATTTTTCGAAAATGCATACCCGACACTATACCAATTGTGAAAATTGCGAAAATTGATACCGTTACTATACCAAAATTGTGAAAATCGATACCCTTCCCGATGGCACGTCCCCATACCCAAAATATGTATAGTACCCCCCCCCCCCCGGGTAAGAAAGAGTCCTTTTTCGGTAGATTTTCCTTTAACGTGGATTAGTTTGGCTGAAATTCGCAAAACATTTGTTTTAAATGGGTAGTTTTCCTCCAAAATTCGCCAAAAAAGTGGGTACGAACCTGCAGACCTACGGACCGGAGTCATATTAGAAAATCGTACTGACTCCACAAGACCAACTTGTATATTTTGAATCTTAATCATTCAACCTGTACTTGCTACAAGTCTCTCTCGCGGACGAGTCTCTCTCTCTCGTGCTTTTTTTCACTGCCAAAATCAAACTGAACTGAACCGCTGTCAATATTTTTAAAATTAGAAATGCAGGGAGAAGTAAAGCGTTCTTTCTTTCATACCAAATTTCTGAACTCTTACAATAACAGAGCTTCTGTTATTGTCAGAGTTCAGAAAAACAGCATGGAAGTGGAAGGTTTCTTTGGTGTCCATTATTTGGAGAACATACAGTATTTGCGTCGTAAAAGTTTCCTTGTCTTTGCTAACAATGTCCAGTAGTCTTTCATCTCCAGATACCTGACGGAAATGTGAAGACAGCATGTCGTACTTCATAAACAGATCCTCAAAGTCAGATCAAGATTTTCGTGTACCTTTCTCGAAAACGTGAAAGAATTTCTGGGAGAATAAATGAATTTTGTAAGGATTTGAAATATTTAGAGATGCACCACTCTATCAAGACTATAAAAATCTCGTACAAAATCTCGTATCTCGTAAGTAACGAAAGGATTTCTGTTAAAAGTTTACGAGACCTCAAGGAAGTGAATAAGTTGCCTTTAAGTTAAATCCCCCATCAGCCGAAGGAACTGGTGATTGGTTTGGAGTTTTTTGGGCACATCTTGTTTGTTGGCGCTGTAAATATGAAATATTGATCCGGTCAAACTTTTGCTGTCTCTTTTTGAACAGATATTCTCCGTCATGTTGTCCACTCTACAAAAACTTTACAAGGGCCTACAAGCAAGCAGCAGCTGCCCTGTTTCCCCTTGATTTCCAATAAAGAGGGTTAGGGTTAGGCAGAGGTCGGTCCATGACGACGGTTGGAAATTTTACAAGCAATGCTCGACAGTGATCGGGAGAGTCGTTCTAAGCCAAAGTAGAAGATGGCATTCAAAAAAATTTTCCCAGACATACTATTGAAGAAGTGCCCAGTCTACGAGTGGGCAAAGCAATCATTGGATTGTGAGACTTCTAAGATAAAGCAGAGGTATTTTTTGCCCAAACATTGATCTAAGTGTACAGCAGAAAGCTGTTGGAAATGTTCAAAGTTTCCAGTCTGGCACTTGGGTGTCGATAATGGCAGGGCCACTGAGGGGAGCAGTGTGCAGTTTGCCCTCAGGGTCTAGGGGGCCTCATATTTGAAGATTTCTTAGCATTCTGTCTGTAGGAAATTTTCTGAAATGCATTTAGGCCATTTTAAGTTAATCTAAAGAGCGTGATCACAAAAATTTTCTGCTCGCTTCGCTCGCATGGGGCCTCATTTCGCAGTTTTGCTCCTGGGCCTCCAAAACTTCTCGGCGGGCCTGGTGTCGGTGGTGGTAATTGTATGGGCCTGTATGGCGTCTGGCCTGACAGGAGAAACCTTCACCGTAAAAGCAAAACAGGCAAAGTCGAATCAAAAAGCTTTGAGAAAATAAGTGTGAGGGGCTGCTCTTTCACTCTTACAGCGATTTTTGCTTTGTTTGCTATTGATTTTCCTTGCGAAAAAATTCTGCTTTTCTAAATGGTGTTTACTTGAAATCTATCCTGAAGATGCCAATTTAATCGAAGGGTAAAAATTTGTTCACGTAGAAGTGCTACAAAAGCAGTCAAAATTGGAGTCCCACAAGGATCGGTCCTTGGTCCCTTGCTCTTTAGCATCTACATAAATGACCTCTGTATCATTGACCAAGACTCTGAGATGTGCAATTTGTAGATGATAACACCTTATACTCTTGTGGACATGATCTAACAAGAAATGGTGACCAATTTGGAGAATGATCTCAGTAACTAACTCGAATGGTTCAAAAGCAATGGAATTGTTGCTAACCCAAAAATTCCAGCCGATGTTCCTTGGATTGAACTGGAAAAAAGCTCAACTGGAAAAAATGTAAAAAATTCTTTTTGGAAGTGTTTAGAAGTGACAAACATGGGATCAGGAGAGGTGGTCTGAGCCAAAGTAGAGGGCGTGTCCTCAAAAAATTTCCTGGGGGCCTTGCCCCCAGATCCCCTCCTTTTCCCACCCTCAGTTAATCTGTACTGCTTGTATCAAAGTTCCTCAAGAGTACAAACAGCCTGTATACATCCAGTCGGTCCAAGAAAATTTAGTCGGTCCAAAATATGCTGACACCCCCCCAAACAAAATTTGAATGTGCGCCCCTGCTAGGCAGAGGCGTTACGAAAAAGAAAATACTGGTTTAAGTCCAAAGAAAAAAGATACTTTTGATCCTCGGGGAAAATGATACCGATCCCATCAGGTTGTAATTGACCAAAAAGATTTAACACAAGAATTTGCAGAAAAAATTTCGATTGATTAATTTTGCCTTGTCAATGAAAAAGACCTAAAATTATTCGAGCCTAATATTTCAATTTTTGGACTGAGGCCAGCGTAAAAGAATCAAGAAGGTTAAATTAGTCTTGTGCCTCGTCTATTTTATCAGTCCAATGAGATGTTTTGTTTTGAAGTGGAGGTCCTATCAGATGGCGTATAGTCTATTCGTCTTTAACGCTTTTATCTTTGCAGTGTCGATTTCTTTTAATACTCAATATAGTATGCATCGGCTATGCATTTTTCCACTCTTTTCGTTTTTCAGAGCATTATGGGTAAATAATGGTCTGAAAATAGAATGCTCTGAAAAATGACAATAGAATGATGTCCTGTTCCCCAAACTGCATTTGAAGTTCTTTCCTGAAATATCGCATAGTGTAATACCATGCAAGGTTCCCTGGCAGGCAGAACCTTCCCAAAATTGCACTATGTTTCTCAATTGGTTAACTAGGGATTTTTCACATCCATAACAAGGCCTTGATTGATCTACTGTTGGTAAAGGCCGTAAAGAGAAAGCTTAATTCTGTAGCTGCCATAGTTGGGGCCATTGCAGATTCTTCGTCTGTAGTTGAATGTCGTTAACTTCATCAATATCCAGGTCGTCCGCACTAGAATCTGTGTCATATTCAGATTCCTGCTGAAAATATTCTGGAGCATCATTTAGCTCTCTTCCCTCATATGCTTCATCTTCTTCGATGCGGGGCCACTGAAATTTTTCAATAGGAATTTCATTCTGTTCGTACATGTTCAAAGAAAGTGTGCCAGCCTTGAATTTCGTTGTCTCTTGCCTCACGGTCCTCTGTCGGACACATTTTCCATTATCTCTGGCCCATGATCGCATAAACTTTTGGTCTGACTTCGACATTGATGGATGACTTTGTTGCCTCATCTTAGGAAGCTCAGATAAATGCATTTGGGTAGCTGGTACGGGGTAATAAGATCTCTGTTCGTGTAATAGAAGGCTGACCATATGGTCATTCTCTTCGCAGATTCTAACGCAGTGGCTCCCACCCAAGTCTCGTGCATGTTGCAATTGTAGACAATTAGGATAATTGAAATGCTATACGGCATGAAAGTTTTCAACTTTTATGGTTATGTAAAAGAGAGGATGGACGTACTTGCACTCCGTTGCTTAATGATTCTACTCTCTGAGACCCTGTACACACCATCACGTAGTAGTTGGAGCGATTTCAATGTTTTGTTAGAAATAGTTCCTTCTCTTCCATTCTTATCCTTTTCAATGCCAGTTAGATTCTTCACTAACATTGATGTGTGCTGAAGAAGGGTGAAGACGTTCTTCACAATATGACCTGCTTCAGAAATGGGTAATCTTTGCTCTGCTTGTGCTTATGATGAATTGAGAATGCTTGGTTAAGCTCACCTAAATATTCAAAAATGCGCATCCCACCTAGAAACTTTGTTATCAGCCTTATTGCACCAATTAGAGGGTCAGCAAAAAAGACGTTTTTAATTTGAATTCAAATTAATCATCTTTTGTATCCAAATCATTGTAAATCAGGCTTTTTGCAGTATACATTGACTGTTAATGTTTTTTGCACACAAATATGAGCTTTTCACGTTTCACGAGAAAAAGAAATTGCCAATCACGTTTCACGAAATACCCTTTACCACCCTCAATAAAGTTCCTCGAAAATTCAAAATTCAGGTATCTCGCCTTCTCCCCCGCCGCGCAGCCGCCGCCACCACACAAAGCGCCCGACGCAAAGCAGGTTACCATGACAAGTGGGAGGGTCAACCTCGTTCTCGATTTTAAGTACACAGGTCAAAAGTCGCTTGTGATTTCGAACACCAAGCCGCCTCAAAAATTTTGGTATTTCCGGATAATGGCTGACGAATAATTCCGTTTGTGTAATCAAAAAAATATGACTCAGTGAACTCAGAAGAATCTTCAGAGACAGATCTATGACAGTAAAGCCTCGACGATCTGCGCTTCACACGGCCAGGGCTAGCTAAAGAAGTCAATCAAGGAGTGTCTGAGGCGATCATTCATTCAGCCCAAATACGGAAGGTGGGTGGATTTCTTTATTTTGAATTGTTTTGCCAGCTTATCCTTGCAGGGTTTTGTGCCTTGGTTTACTCCGATAGTGCGGTATTCTATCCCAAAAAATTTTATATAAGATTGGAAAGTAATTGTTTCTTTCTGGGTACAATCATAAGCCAGCCCGGCAATTCATATTGTAATCCCAGTAGGTGATACGAAATATTTTGCATTGCTTGTCTGGAGTTGGCTGGCTGTTTGTTTTAGGCCCGGGGGGGGGGGTACTATACATAATTTGGGTACGGGGACGTGCCATCGGGAAGGGTATCGTTTTTCACGATTTTGGTATAAGGAACGGTATCGATTTTCATGATTTTGGTATAAGGAACGGTATCGATGTTCGCAATTTTTGAAATTGGTATAGGATCGGGTATGCATTTTTGGAAAATTGGTATAAGGTCGGGTATACATCTTTGAAAAATTGGTATAAAGTTGGGTATACATTTTGGAAAAATTGGTATAAGGAACGGGTATGTTTTTGAAACCTCGATGGCACGTCCCCGTCCAAAATCAGGTCAAGTAGCCCCCCCGGGGTTTTAGGCAGCTGTGTGTCAAAAGATTTCATGGAAAATTGGCTGTTTGTCAGTTTGAATTTTTTTGTCTTGTCAAGGGATGGCAAAACCGAACTCGGAATGCCGGTGTTCAGGCTTTTGGGCACAATTTTTTGTGTCTTTCAAAAAATTGTTTGGGCCGGGCCATGCACACCCTGATCAAAACAATGAATAACAAAACACACTTCACTGGTTGATTTTACTACGTGCCACCCACCGTAACAAAACAGAAGAAAGTTCAGCCCAGTCGGTTTTTATCCCACTAGAGTCATTGGAATTAAACATGGAAACAGATCAGTGATAGTAAACACAGGGAAAGACTGTGAAAGCTATTAAAATATTTTTATTACTTTTAGCTGTTGTTATTTCAACACAATTATAGGTGTCAACTATTTTATTCAACTGCCAATGAAGCTCTGATGGAAAGAAAAACAAATTTGAATTGTGTGGTTTTGTGTGGGTTTTGTGGGGATGACTTTCCTAGATAGTAGGATTTTTTATTTTATTAATGATTTCCCAATGACATTTTTGAAATTCTATGTCATTTGGTTGACCACCAGCCAAAGGTGTTGAATCCTGCCTCGTTTGTACTGTCCAGATAAAATTTTTGCCACATACATCCTGATTTGCTGCCCACATTAGATAAGAAGGGAAATTCCTTTCCTTAACTTGTAAATTGTTTTTAGATTTTCTTGAAATACAGCTTGAACTGGAGAGCATTAGATTCTAGGGAGCTGGTGTTTCACAAACAAAAAATTTTAAAATGTGAAAATACATGTAAAAATGTTTATTTACAGAATTATTGATCCTTGTGAATACAAACTAAAAAAAACTTGTGGAAAGAATGAATGTCTTTCTTTTCCACCCCAGGGATGAAGTAGATTTGTTTCAAAATTATATTGATTGGTTAGCAGTAAATTTGATTCTCTTCCCTGTTGCCTGTAATCAATACCATTCAGCAAAAAGATAAATACAGTAGAGTAGAGGCACAAAGTCAGTTGACAATCGCTTCAGTCTTCTCAGGAAGAAATATTTATCAAGAGCAGGCAATTTCTTGATACCATTTGTTTACAAAAATACCCATGTTGGTCTTTTTGTCTGTAAGAATTTGTATACCTCTGCAAATACAAACAAACAGTATTGATGATATATTGACAAGAACCAGAATGAAAGGCTTTTTCCTGTGTCAACACCTGCAATCTTTCCCAAAACGAAACATTCTCCAAGCTAATCTAATTAAAGCTTTCTTAAATGAGAAACATGTTTTGGCTGCCAATCAAAGATGAAGTAGAAATGATTCATTAATGTGAGTTTTTCTGCATATATTTTAGGTTTCCTGCGAGTAAGGAGCTCTTGTAATGGAGAATCATGTTGGTGTAGCTGATATGGTCCTTCTGGACCCTCTCACAGAGGATGCTTTGGTTAACAACTTGAAAGTTAGATTTGCAGCAGAGAGGATATATGTAAGTAAAGGACTATTTTGTTATTTGCGGAATATTGTGCTGATGGCATTTAGGAGCAGTGGGAGCTCTAATTCTACAATCAGTTGCAAAGAAGACAAGGGTAAAGAGATTACGGGAGTCTGAGTCAGCAAAACATGGGTTTTGACAGAATGTGACCGTCACCCAATCATCATGAACTAAATTTTTCTGTGCAGCCAAAGCTATTTTGAGATCATTTAACCTTTCTCTATTGAAATCAGTCACTTGATGCATTTTTGAAAAGAATTCCTTCCTGAGCTGGGGAGAATGGATTAATTGTTATTTGTAATTTGCGCTGAGAATATTTTTCAAAGACATTAAAAATGTGTGTTCTTTGTCTTGTGAATTGATTTGTTTCAACCAGATCAATGCACATATGTAAATCACAACAGGGCACCCTTCCCACCAACACTGCTTTAGCATTTCTTAACCCCTCATATGACTGTTCTTGGCCAAGCTATGCTTACGGGGCTTCGGTAAAGATGTCATCAGTTTGCAAAGCAGGTCTTCTGAAGAAAGTCTTTTCTGAGTGTGCATCAAGTGATCGATTTGAATGGGGAAAGGTTTATGACATAAGTTAGACTTTTGCCTGCATGGAAATTCATTTCATGACAATAGGATGGCTGAATGTGATGGCACAGTCCACCAATGCCACACGTTTTTTCTGACTCACCCAAAAAGATCTGTCTCTTTTCTTTCTTCTTCCCTCCTTTGCAATGATGAAGAAGAAGGAGAAACTACCCGTACGAAAATACCGGGCCATGCAGAGCCAAAACCAGGCCATAATCGGGCCTTATTTCTCATTCTTAGCCATAATTCACCATTGCAAGAACGTTGCAATTTTTTTGCAAGGGTCTTGCAAAAACGTTAGGTTGGTGCAAGGCTTGATTTTGGCCCTTATCAGGCCTTGCATTAGAGTCACAGCAGCGATATTCTTTGGCTATCAATGTTAGGCTAATGCAACGCTCATGTTAGGTTTGTTGTCGACATCTTTTGGCAAAACCGTTATTTTGTTCGTACTCAAATATCGTTCATGCCATGCTCTTGTTGGGGCCTTATTAAGGCTATCCTCCTATGGGAATACTTAGATAAAAGTGTTTATTGTGCAAATACGATGGATTTGAGTTTGAAAAAAGGACGAAGCACCACGTGTAAGACAACATGAGTCTAGCTAAGTGTAAGTTTCATCGAAGAGGTTTTCAAAGGTTCGCTACAAGAAACTTAAACGCACCAAGATAAATAATGGTTGATGCATCTGTTAGGTGAGTATAAATTTCGTTTCAACGTCCAATCGCAAGTTTTGTAATCTTCTTCTCTCTGCAATCGCTACGTTAGGATGGAAACAACCATCTGCGTATCCAAAATTGCAACAACCATCTCACTATCGCGATCGGTTAGAAATTATTTAGGACACCTAAATACAATGCTCTACTTACTCGTGAACTGTGGTTGTAAAGAAATGACAGGATATATTTTCCTTTGAATGTAGACAGGCTCCTTCTATCTCCTGCAACAAACTGTTCGTTTGTCGTAGGGGTAAAAATGCACAGCATTTGTAGTTGTGAACGATTCGTCATCCACACGTTTCCGCGTCGTTCTTTATAAGCATCAGAAATCGAAATAAGGGTAATGCTGTTGACAACAAGGTTTCTAAGGCCACGCCAGCACACAAGCTCGACAGCATGGAAAACTTGGGAAGCTTGAAATTGTTTCTGAACTCAATTTGAAAAGGGTTTGTTATATTCCTTACTTTGAAAATTTTGTCCATGTTATCAAATTTGGTCTACGAAAAGTGCAATAAGTAAAGATTAGAAAAATCTTTTCGAAGTTTTGGAGTTTTCCGAGCTGTCCGAGCTTTCGTCTGGGACAGATTTTCAAACTGGAAATGATTGATATGTTTCCATGCTGCTGCAAGCTTGCTTTTGCCTTTATTTTGGCCTTGTACGCACCTAAAATTAGCCAGGCCCCAATTGGCCCATACAAGGGCCTTTCAAATGCCAGGCTAAATGTATGGCCCGTTTTAGGTCCATGTTAGTGTGCTGCAAGGCTGCCTTTTCAATTCAAATGTTAGGCTCATGCCAGTGTGAAATATGGCTATGGTTGCAAGGCCCTGTTTAGGCTGATGCAAGGCCCTGTTTTTTCGTAAGGGCACAGCTGATCAGACATACTTGATGAAATAGTCTTGAAGGCAATTTGCACAGCCTGTGAACTGTGAATATGGAATCGTTGTCATTGTCTAGTATTCAACTTGTTAACCTATCTTTGTTTCAGACCTACATAGGCGATGTGATTGTTTCCATCAATCCTTACAAAAGTATTCCCATCTATGGAAACCAGTTCATTGAAGACTACAGATCAAGAAATATTTTTGAAATGCCTCCACATATGTAAGTTTTTCTCTAATGTATTTTCAACCAGTGGTGTAACTGAAAGTGAACTGAAGGTGATATTTGCCTATGACTCTTTGTACTGCAGATACAACCAAGTGAATATTCATATTCATTTGTATTTTTCACTTCTTGTGATAGTTCATACCTCACTCCTTTAAAGTTTCACAGATGATATCAAAACTTATTGTTTACTTGATTACCATAAATTTGCAGGATTGAAACATTACTCCTGATTGGTAGGAATAGAAACTTGTGAAGTCATGAATTTTTTAATTAAATGGAATAGACATATCTTGTAGCTGTTATAAATAGGCTAAAGAAACACCCACAAATTCAATGTTTCTTTAGCTACACAATGAAACAGGACAGGGGCGGATTCAGAGCAGTTTTCCTTGCATTGGTCAGGTTTCCAAACCAAAGAAAGAATGGGGTTATTCACCAAATTTTCCAGCAAAATCAAAATCTGCACCCTGTTTGAGTTCTTCAAACCAGTGTCAAGTCTTGCTGTAAGATGTCTTGAAAGGCATGAACCAATAAGGGTTGAGTGAACTTGTGGAGTGATTCCCGTGAACCGGTAGACAATTGTTTAAAATCAGTGAACCTGTTTCTAGTAGGAAGTAGGAAGTCTGCCGGCTTCACAATGCCGTTGAAGAGAATGTTGGAGGAGAGGCACAGAGAATAAAGAAGGGTATGAGTGTAGTTATAATTTAAATGAAATGAAAGAACATTTTTTGGGAGCCCTGAATGGAGAGTCTAAAGGGCGTGGTCATGAAAAATTTTTTGTGAACCGTTCAGAAAACCAGGCAGGATCCGCTTCTGCCGGATGTGTTGAAGCTGCCAAGTACAAGATGTTATCTTTTTGACACGGCCCAAGCCAGCTTTTAACAATGTCGACTCCTTGTAATGCTGCAGAAGTTAAATGCTTCTAATGAGTAATTTTTTTAGATGCTGAAATTGAATGTTGTGAATTAGGTCTAATTTAATTATTGCTGAAATTTAAAGCTCCAAAGTTTGGACGAAAACACTCATGAAATTCCCATATGACTTTTTCTTCTCACAAAACATTCTGAGAATAAGATAGCCTTTTTCGTTTTTGGACGATAAACAAATCATCTGGACGTAAAAGGTTGTACCTTAACGCCTGGTGCGAATTTGAATAAGGCTTTGGACAGCTGCTCTTGAAGGCAAGTAAATCATCTTTGAAAATTTTCCAGATGGAAATGGATGGACAAAAGCAGACAACATACAAGTCAATCATTAGTGTGTTACATTTTCACATGGATCGATTTCGATGAGTCTCCAAACTCTGCATAGTAGAACGGCTGAATTAGATGTAGGAACTTCTTTCTCGTGCGGCATACTGTTCTAGAGTTCTGGACTTGCTTCTGGGTAGTTTTTGAACATGTTAAAACAAGACTGGACACTTTAACTAATTCTGACCAATTCTGACCAATTTTTACATAATCTTTAGCTTAGAAACAACGACAGGCCAACGACTTGCACAAAATCTTTTTCGCTAACTCAGAAAAATATTAAAAAGTGGGAAAAGAAGTATGTCGCTTCCCCTTGCTGCTTTTGTGTTTTTTATTTTTGCCTTCTGATTGAGTTAACGAAATAGACCGTTGTCAAGTCTAGTTTCGAAATAAAATCGTATGACTGATTTTAATGAGAGAAAGAGTTCTCCATTAAATTTCGTCATTCTGCTACAAATAGATTAGTATTTGATAATAGTCAGTCCATAATTTCTCATTGTATTTTCATTTTGGCAATCGCTGATACATCATGCAAAGGCCACATGGCATATTTCTCATGTTTCATCTAACAAGATTCAAGTCTTTTTGGGCATTTCTTTACTTAAACATCAATCTGCTAAAGTTCTCTCATTTTGTTTTAATTAGCTTTGATGCCTTCTCTGGTTGCTCCTTCATAAAAACATCAATCTGTCAAAGCTTTTTTTTTGTTTAACGTGCTAGATCTCTCTGATCTTGTCTGGCATGCTCTTTATATGTCTGCATGACAATGTCAACCTGTTATTTCCAATTTTTTTCGCTCCACCTTCACTGGAAAATTTCGTCAGTCAACAGCTGTTTGGGGCATTTGAATTTTTTATCTACTGACCTATCAAGAAATAACAAGCTTTTCGCTCCAATAAATTGTATTATATGTTTTTATAGAAAGACCAGTCTTTCTTCCGATCACAAACTAATTCCATGAAGGCCATTTTGGAGAATAACAACATACTTAAGTTGATTGATATATCCTTTGTCTGTATGGCCATGCCAGTGTCAATTACTATTTGGTATTCGGGAGCTAGTCAACGGGGATAAATGGCCAACTCAAGGACTGCGCATGCTTGTCTGAGATTAGGCTATTGTATTTGATGATTTTGACACTCGGGTGGACATTGTTTTGCTGGAGGAACAGTGACATGCGTTGGAGTTTCCTGTGAACTATTTACAGATTACCTCCATTTCGCTCCGTCAAGGCCGGAAGATAGAACGCCATCTTGTAAAAGGGACTGAAGAAGAGTTGGTACTTCGACCTATCATTGACATGATTTCTCATTTTGTTTTGCACAAGAAAGTAGTAGGGTACCCATGATTCCGATTATTTCTTTGGAAATTTTATGGCCGTAACTATAATTGTGCTAGCTTGGTAAACATCGGGACCATGTTTCCGCTGATCATGCAAAAATTCCAGTAACTTGTAATCTTTTATCACATCTCAGAAACAGAATCCCTAATCTTGCATGTTTGTGTGGAAACACTCCCGTATATCGTAACAGTTGTTTTGCTGTCATGATTGTTTTATAGACTTATTCCTTTTCGTCCCTTGTTTCCCTCCGTTCTATGATTTGCTGATATCACTTGCTCAAAAGGGACTCATAACATAACTCTTAAAAAGAGGGTCCCATTTTCCACAATGGCCTAAACAAGTGGGAGTTCTCTTACACTCAACAAAATCGCTTCAAAATCTGGTCTAAGAGCTTGAACATTGAAAAGGAAACTTTAAGTGCAAATAATGATATTGTCTTGACCTAAAAATCGCAAAATGCATACCTTTCAGGCAGCAATCTTCCTCTGTAGAAACAACTAGATTCATCGAAGCTGCGAGAACTCTAGACTTCATCAACGGCTCTTTTGTATGCAACAACAACAACTGTCTGAATAGCGCCTTTTGATTGGTTAAAAGCTAAATTCTAGTAATTTGATTGGTGAATGCGGAATCATTCCACACGGGCCTAAAGTGGGCCCACTTTTTAAGAGTAATGTTATGAGTCCTTGTTGACCATGTGATATCAGCAAATCAAAGAACGAACAAGGGATGAAAATCCATAAGTCTGGGTTGTTTAGCTATCTAGTGCTAGCTAATACGCTTGTTTTGTTCGTAGATTTACTTGACCAACGGTTGTTGGAAGCGCATAAGCCCAGCAAAGCTTAGACTTAGGCAAGCAGGAAGGAAATGCTTGCCAGCTGTTTTTTCCTGTTTTGTTCGAAAAAGATCATTCACCTTTAGAAGATCAACATAGATCTGCTGGAAAGAAACCACAAGGAGTATTCGAGGAATGCTTTCTTTCGTACAAGACATAGCTATTTATAATTCTATTCATGCAAAAAGCAAGCATGCAATTCTCATATCCTGGGTTGACCAAATAACATAAATGAATTTCAAAATGTCATTGCGGAATTATTTGTTATTTACTGTTTTGATCAAGGTGTCTGCATATCAATGTCTAATCCACCTGTTTACGTCATAAGGAAAGATAGGCATCAAGGACCGAGATACAATTTTTCACTTGAGGGGGCCATGGGCTAACCGGCTGACGAGCTAAAGCGATCCAGAACCTTGGAGGGGTGGGGTACTCCCCCAGAAAAATTTGAGACCACGCTCTTCAAATGGGCATAACGGAACACTATTTTTTGTTTCTCAATACGGATTGACTTTACAGGTAAATCTATGTTTACAATGTACACACCTTCCACAAAAGTAAAAAAGCCTAATTTACCAAAGGCCACTTTAGAGTTATTGTTAGAGACAAGTTTGATAGCTTGTAAATACCCCCAAAGAGCTTCCTAGACTAATGAAGGGTAGAAACTGAACGGGATATACCGGACATGAGAACATGGAGTACCTATCTGATCTTCTGAAATACTAAAATGATACAGAATAGAGATTTACTGTAGCAACTGCTGGAATATTTTGAGGGGGCCATGGCTCCCCTGGACCCCCTGTATCTCGGTCTTTGATAGGCATTGATGTACAAGGTGTCCCGAAGGCTCGTGTCCCGTTTGTGTGGCTGGTGTGGATTTGTGCAACTGCAACTGCAATTGCAACAGAACAGGCCTCAACTTAAAATTTGAGATCTTGTCTGAGCAGGCCTCATCAAAGATATTCTGTGCCTGCGAGCCAATGGCTTAGAAAAATTTGCCTGCAAAACAAGGATAGATTTTGTAATACAATGGCTTCATTGATTGACACCTGAATTCAAAGCGATTAGTGATTACAGACCAATAACATTCTCTCAAACAGTAATTCAAAACAAACATGGCTGCAAAAGTTGCCCCGAAACCAGAAGGGCAAACTCTCGCCATGTGCACGCGAAAGGTGTTTTGTAAGAGAAGTTATGTGCTTATAAAAAAAGTAAAAGGGTGAATCGGAAGGTCTTTCTCTCGGATTTCGTTTATTTGATTCAGAAGCCGAGCAGAAGGTATTATAATTCTCGGGTATTTGAGGCTTAAATGAAACAATAATCACACAAATCTTAAACGGAATAAACAAAATCCGCGAGACACAATCTTAGATTTACCCTTCTTCTTTCGTTATAAGGACATAACTTCTCTTGAAACGACCTGTCGCTTGCTCAAGGCAAGGTTTGGCCTACAGGTTTCGGGGCAACTTTGCAGCCGTGTTTGTTTTGATTTAATGATTGAGAGAATTTCCTTTGTCTGAAGTCGCTAATTGCTTTGAATCGAGGTGCCAATTAAAATCACTATTGCTATGGCATTACAAATCTGTCCTTGTTTGCTTACAGTCAAAGCATTCTGAGTATTGGAAAGGCTGCTCTCCATTACCAGTGTGAGTGCGAGGGCGATGCGGCGCAGTTGACAACAACTAAGGTTAGAAAAGGAATATAAGATAAAACAGTATTCCTGATAAAATTAGCCACTTCAAATGTCAAATTGTTAACCAAAATTGATATATTGATAGATCATCAGGGTTCATAGGAGTAATCAAAATGTCTTTCTCGTAAGCGAAATAATTGACACGATTTCTACGTCGTATACCATTTCATTTGACAATATGAAGTTGGAATTGGATCGAACCTCTAGATCTGTTAAATCTTATGAAGAGAAGCGAAACCTTGACCCATCACGTTTCCATAACATAACTAAAGGGCATTTGTTCATGCGTTCATAATGAAAATTATTACCTGACTGAAGTTTCAAAAACGAGGCAATGCAGAATACCGCCATTCCTATTGGTTAGTCGCACCAGTGGCGTCGCCACGGGGTGGACTGGGGTGGACATGTCCACCCCAGTTTTCCCAGAGTTCGATTTTCTAATTTCTCGAAATCCGTTGAAAAAACTTTGGGGGGGGGGGTTGATTTTCACTCACTCAGAACATTCATTTCCTTCTCTCAGAACATTCATTTCATTAATTCATTCCCTGATTTATTCGAAGTTTTCAGGATCATTGCCACATGCTGGCAACAGTAGCATCTTGCTAAGGGCACACAGTAAAGTTAAGATAATAAATACAAACCTGCGTGCTTCACTGTCAGACGAACGCTTGGAACATCTCATTAAAGTAAGCATTGAAAGAGATATTGCAAATAAGATTGAATTGGACAGCCTATTTGAACTATTTGAAACCAGTGGAAGTTGGAAACTTGCTTTGTAAATTAAAGTAAATTACTTCGACACTGAGAAGTAAGTGAAAATTTGATAAGTCAGTGATAACTTCAGTGAATCATAAACTGATACTGATATCAAAGTTTCTCATTTACGCAGATCTGATGGTAGTAAACCTACATCAACTGTGATTGTTCCCACTGTTAGCCTTTTTTGAGAACTGATTTCGATTTCAATTCATATCTCTTCCTTCCTCGTAAATAGTTACCTGGATTATATCGTGTTGTGCTTCACTATTCGATTTTTTATGAAAAAATGCCCACTGTTACGAAAAATGCTGCTTGACAAAGCTGCTTCTCCAAAATTTTCTAAACAGTTCAGAAATGCTTCAGAGGGCGTTTCCCACGTTTTCCGAGAGTCTAAAGGGCGTGGTCACGAAAAATTTTTCTGGGGCCTTCGCCCCCAGACCCCCTCCTTTGTCCACCCCAGTTTTTTCGGGCTGGCGACGCCCCTGAGTCGCACATTTCCCGCGGGTTTCCCGTAGCCTTGCATAATACGATACAAGGACGCGTTTTTGTCGCCACGGCAACTGCTTTAGGCCTAGGCCTGTGAGATTTGTAGTGAACTCAAACGACATGACTGTAACAAAATGTATTTGATGAAATGCGAGTCAAGATTAGAAGATGTCAGGTAATAAAACTCATACTAACCGGTTTTGTCGTTGTACAGGAAAATATAAAGCCCTCGGTCTTAATGCACAGACTTCGCATGCTCGGTCTGTACTTTTAAGACCTCGGGCTTTATATTTTCCTGTACAACACAAAACCGGTTAGTATGCGCATAGTACAAACTTCAGCAAGCAAAGACTGCATAATTTTATTTCTAATTTGTTAAATGCGAACGATGCAATAAACTCTCTCAAATTCCTACTGGGTGTGTAAGAATAGTTTTTCACTCTTCGAAACACTGGAACACCAATTTGAATAGTTACAACTCTGTTGCTTAACTCAGAGTTTGAATTACTTTGAGAATTCATTCATAATTCAAAGTTCATTGTCGTAATCTCAATGAAGAATTCCCGAAGCTCCCATTAGCTACAGGTGACTGGCTTTATTTGGGTAATTTTCAACAATTTTTATGATAGTAAAATAATGTTTTCTTAGCCCATGCTTTGCTCTAATGATATGGAAACTCTTCAAAAGTTACAGTCAAGCCTGAAATCCATGCCAGATTTGGAGTATTTTGAATCGCTATATTTGAGGACCAATTTGGAAGATGTTTCATTCCTTTAGATGTCTCTTGTTGTACTTATTTTCAGCCTTTTATCATATTCTTATTAAACTTCAACCACAGTAAAAGTGATCCTCAAATAGAACGATGCAAAATATTCAAGAATTTGATGTAGGTATGAATAATTGCGGGCTTAACTGTATTATGCTTTGCCATCAATGTTGGACATCAAGAACTCTAGATGTACATGATTGTCCACAAGCAATCTTTAGTTGTGTTGGGGCATTTCAAGAAATAGGACTTTCAGGACAGAGCAGAAACTGCGTAAGATGAAGCCATCGACCGATCTGAGCATGAGCGTTAGGACACCCAGTGTGTAGCTGTTAAAATTTGTATTAGTAGCGAGCCACCTTAACTTATTGTTTTTTTTGTGTCTTGAACTTGTTTTTAATTCGTACACAACCACCTTTCAATGTTTCGTAATTTTGAAATTTTCAGTAATGAGCCACCTTAAGTGAAGATCCACCTTAACTGTTAAAGCTCTTTTAGGTAAGAGCTTAAAGAGTTAAGGTGGATCTTCACTTAAGGTGGCTCACTACTGAAAATTTCAAAATTATGAAACATTGAAAGGTGGTTGTGTATGAATTAAAAACAAGTTCAAGACACAAAAAATAAACAATAAGTTAAGGTGGCTCGCTACTAATATAAATTTTAACAGCTACACACTGGGTGTCCTAACGCTCATGATCTGAGATAACGAAATGTTTGAAAAGATAAGCTTTTTGAAATGATAAATCAAGAGTTTAAGGCCCTAAGGAAGAAAAATCAAGTGCTGCCTGATTTCGAGATCTGTTGCAGGGAGATAAGGGGCTGGCTCGAAGTTACGAGTTTCATGCATGCGCGCGCAGTTTCTGCTCTGTCGACTTTCAGCTAATTCCTGATTCCAGAAGGCAATCACCAAAAAGTATGAGAAAAATGTTGAAAATTAAGCTGAAGCCTCGAAAAGATAATTGAAATAAAATTTTACCGGTCTGTTTGCATAGAGAATCCTGTACGATTTTATAACACTCGATACATTATTCTGGCTCACTCAGTATAATAAGCCAGTAATATAGGCCCCAGTTACACAATACCGGATTGCTATCGGAGCGGACTGACTTTCGTATCAGATAGGGGTTTGAGTTACACTACGCCGCACCAATCCAATACACAACGCTCCGATTAGCGGAGTGAAAATCATTCCCCTCTGGAGGTGGTATGAAAATCACTTCTGAGTCACTCCGTAGCAAAGCGTTGTAGTGCAGTCACACGAATCTGATATATTCCGATTTGAAACAATGAAATGTAAGATTAGCAAACAATACACTTTGACGCCAGACTGCAAAAGCGCCCTGCATTGTAGACCAGAACTGCGGAGGAATATGGCGTGGGAACAAGAGAAGCATCGTAGTGTAACTGCTACCCCAAATATCACTACGGAGTGAAAATGTAACTCTAGCCATATAGTCTTCTATTCTTGGGAAAATTAATGATTTCATTCTTCTTCTAATAGATTTTCATTGGCCGATGATGCATATCGTTCAATGAGAGATTATAACATCGATCAATGCATTATTATATCAGGAGAAAGTGGTTCGGGAAAAACTGGTATGCTTATGTTTCTCTGTTTCTTAAATAGAACTTAATGACTTCCTTCAGGTTACGTTTTGCCACCTTTTCTGTTATTTCAAGTATTTTGACAAAGTGTTTCAAGCAATTCTTTGTTTTTTGAACACTGTCAACTAGAAAGCGTTTGATTTAGCAGTTTGTCATTTGCAGATCGATTTGATTTTTTTGCATATCAAATGTTCTGCTTCTTCCAGTATTCCTTGCACGTGTCTTCTCTGCTTGCCCGTTGTTGTTGCTATTTTCATGGGCCATGAATATGACAATGGTGACAGCAAAGGTAAACCAAGAGACGGCACGTTAAGGGATGTTGGATGAAACATTGGTTTTCCTGGCAAAGAATTATCGTTACTTCCTTAAAAGTTGTTAAGTAAAGAATTTATATTCTTTCATATAGGGTGTAATCTTTTGTTGCTTGGGATTCTTTCTTAGAATAGTTGTTTTGGGGTTTTTAATAGGTGCTGCATTTTACCTTCATTTTCAAACTTCTACTTTTACGACCACTTTTCACTAGTGTTTACTGCCGGTTTTCCATAACAGAGGCGTCAAAGATTGTGATGCGATACGTTGCCGCTGTTTCTGGCAAGGGGGATGAAGTCAATCGTGTCAAAGAGCAGCTATTGCAGTCAAATCCTGTTCTGGAAGGTACTTGTTTCATTTGCAGTGTACATGAAAAATTCTTTGTTTATGATTTATAGACAGCAAGGATCATCATTTTCAACTTAGGGTGGCTGTATCTTTGACAGTGTATTCATAAAGGATTCCAATTCTTAGAAGTCATTGGCTTCCACTGACTATACAGGGTGTTTCAAAAAAGACGCAACCAACATCCATTCGAGATTCTTCAGGAAATGACAATATTTGAATCAATTTGATGCATACCATCTGAAAGTGCAATCTTTCTTCTTTCCAATGATACCCACGTTGAGTGGATTAATTCAATTTTTCGTTGCTTAAGTGACGTTTTCCTAATATTTTAGATGCTGGAAAGTGATAGGACATTTGCATGGACACAGATTGATCTTTGTGAGAGCATATTTCATCTTTCTTGATAGATCCATCTAATGTGAATAAAAACAGCTGGGTTGCGCTTTTTCTGAACACTATGTATAGAGATTTTCCTTAGCTCTGATGAAACTGGTCTGATCTGTTATTGTCTGCTGCTTACTTTCAGCCTTTGGTAATGCGAAAACCATTCGAAACGACAATTCATCGCGCTTTGTAAGTATACAACAATGTCTAAGTGATATTTATTTTGGAAGGCAGAAACACTGCAGTCTGCGTTATTTCTGAAATGCCGTGGCAAACTCTCAGCTCTGATATCGATGTATATAAATCTCTAATTGTTTAAAACAGTTGTCTTTGCCCTTGCGATCTTCAAATTACTGTTTTGTCAAGTAGATCATGAACAAGATGATTTTCCTTGACATATGTACTGTAGATGAGCTTGTAATTACTTTAAAGGTTAGCAAAACGCGATTCCTCATTTTCGCTCTTTATTTTTGATATGATATTTCATCCAATTCAATGAAATATGCGGAGACTCCTGTAATGAGTCTATTTTTAGGGCTGCCGTGGTTAGAATCTTGTGGCAGAAAAGCGCTGATGACTGCAAGATAAATTTCTTTGTGGTTGTTATGCTTTATGAAAGCTTCAAAAAAATAGATGCATCCGCTTTCGTTCTAGGGAAAGTATATGGACTTGGAGTTTGATTTTAAAGGTGACCCAATTGGAGGTGTCATATCAAATTGTATGTACCATGTAACAATATTCTAGTGCTTATTCACCACGTAGATTCACGATTATTAAGAACTTTATCATGGGGCATTTTATCATGGGGTGGTGGTGGTGCAGGTCAGGAACTGTTTTGATTATAAAGGTATCTTCAGATCAGTCTTAAAATCGCACATAGTATGATTTATCGTAGTTTGTCGAAAATGGATACTTTTCTGGAGTACCCGATGTAGAGACTAGAGTACTTAAGTGATTTCACTGAAAAGCTGATTCTCCACTCCAATAAAATTGGTAACATTGTAAATAGATCGTTCTTATGCACATACTGCACGACTTTGTTTTGCACAGGAAAAGATAAGGCTCGAGGTCTTAAAAGTATAGACCCCGGAGCTTTATTTTATCCTGTACAACAACAAAACCGCCTATCATTAATTTTATCACCTGACAACTTCTGATTTTGACTGGTATCATTTAGTCAAACGCATTTTGTTACTGTTATGTCACTTAAGTTTATTGTATATCGCATGGGCCTGAAGGAGTTCTTGTGACGAATAAAATTGTATTATACAAGGTTATTATTGTATTATCCTTTAATTGTGTTAAACAAGGCCATGGGAGAACTCCGGAAAATATACGACGAACCAATGGGAATGGTAGGATTCCTGTATTGTCTCATATTTTTAATCAGGTAGTAAAACCGTATATTTGATACTGATATCAGTTATGTTCTATTTCAGATCTTCTGGAAAAGGTAAGGTACTCGCTGCAAATTCTATTTGTTGAAATCAGTATTCTTACAAGAGCCTCTTTTATTCCCAGCAGATATATATTCCTGCATGGCTTGCATCTGATATTTCATCTGATATTCAGGTCACTTTTTCCATATACCCATTGTGTAAAGGAGCCTTTGCAAGTAGTATACGTTGCAAGTGCCATCTCTTTGTTGGCGGCTATTTTCATTGACCATGAAAATGCTGACAACAAAGTGACAACAAAAGCATGTATTCACAAAGCACGGCCAGTTGCAAAGGCCCCTTTAATGTTATAACTTTCAACCGATCATTTGATATGATTGAAAAGTAAAGACGTTTTTCATTGTGAAAATATCAAGCAAGAAGTCAGCATTTGCCAGCATTTCATCGCCTAATCAAGTAAATGTCACTGCAGTTGATCAAAGCTCACTGAGAACTAAAATTTGGTTTATTTATTCTTTAGTAGTAATTACTTGTACTTTTATGTAATAGGTGGGTCGGGAGTATGTTGTTTGCTGGGGAAGTCGTGGCGCAAGGGTCACACATCCTATTCTTTTGAATTCCAACTCCATTTCTTGCATTTAGGCCTGAATGTAATTTGCTAAAGCCTCTTCGACATTCAACATATCCGTCAAGTCTTACCAAATTATGTAAATCGGTTGGGTGACCCATGGGGTGCGGCTTTGTGAGCGGTGGTTCATCTTTCCTGATTCGCCCAGTAGTTTTATTTCTTTATATGGTAAATTGCCGCTTGGTTGTTGTAGTATATTGCTCCTGTGGTATTATCGTCCTTCTAGTGTTTTGCAGAGTGATTACATAGTAGGTAGCGTAATAAGTAACTTTTCTTGTAAAGTTTTTAATCTTGTCAACTCTTCCAAAAAAGCAATGAAGTTAGAAGAGGACCGCAAATATTCATCATTACTGCAGGTTAAGAATGATGGGAGGCTGATGTGGCCTTGTTCCATAACAACCTCTCAAGATTGCTAAAAAAGTGAATTCTTTGTTGCAGTCAAGAGTTGTTCACCAAGCACAAGGCGAGCGAAATTTCCATGTTTTCTATCAACTTCTACTTGGAGCACCGGCTGATGTCCTTGGTAAGTAGATTGATGTTTGTTAGTCTTATTTCGGGTATTGTTTTTATAAGATTCAGTAAAGAAGTACTGAGTGGGTCATAGGGTTTATGCTTTTTGGTGTACAGTCATAAGCTACCCATTTATTTACGGTGCTGTTCTACTAAAGTTACGGAAAATCTCTGTTTGTGCTTGATTATTTCCAAAAATGCTAGAAAAGGACTATAACTATCCATCCTGTTTTGCACAATTGTCAGAGAAACGAAATGAATGACTGAAATTTTGGGATTTGAAACGAACAGCAAATGTGTATTCTTTGCCTGTAAAGAATATTAACAAGACTTGCTCAGTTTCTAAAAAGATGAAAGTTACAATGGCTATCTTTGCAAAACATCATCCTGAACGAAATTACATGAAATTGTAATCATGTTAAATCGCGTCTTCTTTTGATTATCTTCTCTAGGCCTCGGTATAGATAGCTTTGCATTTTGTATATTCCAGTTTGGTCTTTTCAGACGCATCGTCTTTTTGCCACGAATTATGAAGAGCTTAAAGAGAGCCACGAAATTTGAAGAGCTTGAGAATGTTTTTCCAAAATGAGAAATTTCGCATTATCTGTGAGGAATATTTAGATTTCCTACTTGGTCAACAGTTTAGTATCGTTGTTGATGAAGTGCACTGGATAACAAGGGCAGATTTGTAATACTGTAGCATCAGTCGCTTTGGTTCACTCCTCAATTCAAAGCGATTAGCAAATGCAGACAAAAGAAATTCTCTCAAGCAGAAATTCAAAACAAACTAAGCCGCAAAGTTGCCCTGCAACCAGTACGGTGAACTCTCGTTTGGTGCGGGTGAAGGGAGGTTTTTAAGAGAAGGTATGTGCTTATAACGAAGGAAGATGGGTAAATCTAAAGTTCTGTCTCGCGGATTTGATTTATTTAATTCAGGAGCTGAGGAGTAACTGTGTACATCTGAGCAATAAATATGCGAAAATTGCAATGCCCTCTGCTCGGTTTCTGAATCAAATAAACAAAACCCGTGAGACAGAACTTTAGATTTACCCTTCTTCTTTCCTTATAGGCACATACCTTCTCTTTAAAACCTCCCTTCGCCCGCACCAAACGAGAGTTTGCCGTACTGGTTTCAGGGCAACTTTGCAGCTTCGTTTGTTTTGAATTACTGGTTGAGATAATTTCTTTTGTCTGCATACTCTAATCGCTTTGAATAGAGGTGTGAACCAAACCAACTGATGCTATTGTATTACAAAATCTGCCCTTGTTGCATAGTGAAGTTTAAAATGAAAGTGAATCTTATCAATTGCTTGCTTTTAGGTGAATTGAACTTGACGCGTCGATTTGATGATTACACCTATCTAAATCATAGTGGCTGCACTAATGTTCAATCAATCAACGATGAAGCAAACTTCAAGATCGTCGAGGTAATTTATGCTGAAATATTTCACTAAAAGTGCTTTCAAGTACTTTCTTGAGTAACAGACAACCATAACTGCAAACACAGTCTGCGTGTTGTCCTTGTCCAAAAAATTCCCCAGTTTGTGTGGCTGCTGTCGAGGAGATATAGCTGTAGTTGTCTCGGTTTTTACGCAGCTGCATAGGTCAGGTTCAACCTAGAGTTTAACAGACCCTCCTTTGCGTCATTCTGACAAATAGTTGCTGATTTATGGCAGAGAAGAGGCAAAATAAGTGATTACTTCAAAAACAGTTAAGCACTGTTGTTGTCTTCCAGCTATGTCAAAATTAAGTAAATTTTCAACAATAGGGTTCTAGTGTTATATTTTTAAAAAGAACTTTCCTGTTCCATGGCAATAATTGTGCAGGAGATATCTCTTACCCATTACATATCGTATACTTTAATCATTGTTTTGCGCGAGGAGATTTTATCTACGATTTCGTCGATTCTGAACCTGTGGTTTGGGCCCCTTTTCAGACAATTCGGAAACAAACATTTTCATTGAGTCGAATTTGCCTTTATTTTCAGTGCTCATAAAAACGCCAGAAAATGCAAATACAACACTTTGATCTTATTACTCCTAAACAGAATATCAATTTTTTCGAATCCATTCCATGTTGGTGATGCTGTAAAAGTAGGAAATTATTTATGGGTCACTCGAAATATATATAAAGAAAGCTGTTTGTATTCACTGATCCTCATATTCCAGAAAAACGTTTCTACAATCCCGGACAAAACTCATGAGACATTGTACTTTTTGAGGAAATTTTGAGTTGAGATGCCCTCTCCCTCTATTGCACTGTTGGAATCTGATGGAAATGTCATAGATGAATTCACAAATATGTGTTCTTCAATCTACCAACATTGCAAAGGAGGAAGGGGGCCCTTTAGCAGTGCCAAGTAATAGTGCAATGGCAGGAGAGGCATCTTTTAACACAACTCATTCGTCTCAATGAGTTTTGTCCGGGATTATAGTTCAGGGCGGTTTCCTAAACTGCCTAAGTTTGTGAAGCTGTCATTTTGGTAGCTCATTGAACTTCATTTCTATCACAGAGTGCAATGAAGTTGATTGGATTCAAAAATGATGAAATTACAGGCGTTTACACCTTGCTTGGTGCAATCTTACATCTTGGAAATGTTTTATTTCAACATAAATTCATTGATGGAATGGACAGCGTGGATGTTCTTAACGAAAACGGTAATGTCTCTCATAATGCTACAAAATGTAAGCTTAAAGAGCCATTGTCACCCAGAGGCCTTTGCGGTCACACTGAAATTTCAGACTGTCTGAAAATAAATTGGCCGAAACAGAAGCCATGGCTCCACACTGCACAAATTGAACTGATGGAGCAGTTCAAATGAAGACGGACCGTCGGGAGCCAGCTGGGACCGTAGAGTAATCAACGGGAATGGACGACTAGGGGCGCAGCCCCAAAGAACATTTTTAGATATCACACCCTCTAGGCTTCCGGAAAATGAAGGAAACGTCCTTTAAAGATAAATCGTTTTTTTTTTAATTTTTCTTGTATTTATTAATCAAGGACATCATTTTTTGTTAGTTAAGCCTGGTTCACGCCAGGACCTTGCAGTCGCTGGAGTCAGAGTTTTTGGGAAGGAACAACTCAAGAGGCCAAGGAGATTGAATGTGAACTCAATATTTTATATTGTTTTATGATGAGTTCCGTCTGAACAAGGCTTACTGCAGGGATAAGGAACTTAGGAAATCAGTCTAGATAACCTAGAATTTTCAAGATCTAGAATTTGACAGAAACAAACAAAAACTACTCAAAACGACAGAGCAGAAATTGTGTTAAATTACGTCATCATGCGATCTGAGATACGGAAGTTTTTGGATAGATAAGCTTTTTGAAATGATAGATTAAGAGTTTAAGGCCCAAGGAGCAAAGTATTAAGCGTTGCCGAGTTTTGGGATTAGTTGCAGGGAGTTTAGGGGGCTCAAAGCTACAAGTGTTTGCGCATGCTTGCACACTTTCTGCCCTGTCACTCAAGAGATTATTTATTTCTTTGCCGTATGTAGTAATGTGGTATCTCCATTTTAGATGCTGAAGCAGCTTCACGTCTCTTTGGGTGTGAGCCTCAAGTGCTGATGGATACGTTGTGCACTCGATCTGTGGAATCAGGGAAGGACAAAATTGTTACCAGGCTCAGTCACACAAATGTAAGTCCTTCAAGATAAACCCGGGAAGGTTAATTTAGTTTTCATGCTATGGAGTTGCGCTATTCAGAACCTGAAAAAAACCACTCATAAATCTGGAAAATTTATGGAACGCATACCCATAAATTCAAGAAAAGCTGAAAAATTATGCCCATAAATCCGGAAAAGGTGAAGCGTTATACCCGCCAATGACTTTTTACAAAAATTTCACCCATAAAGCCAGAAATAATGAAGTAAAGTTAAAAGCATACCCATAAATCTGGATTATGTCATGAAAAGGTACCCCGCGAAAATGCACAATCGTGTACCATGGAATACTAAACTATCTTTCCTATTTTCAAGGATTCTTGGTCATAAAGTGTCTTTCCAAGAATGATCTCGCTCTCCCTGTTCATGTCTTAATTTGCGCGCCAAGTCTCTGGTTTACTTCCAGCATATTGTTTGACGAAGTTTGTCTTGATTTTCAGGCTAATTATGGACGTGATGCATTGTGCAAAGCTGTTTACAACAGATTATTCAACTGGCTTGTTAGCAGAATCAACGACAGCGTTCGGGTTAGTAACATTCATTGTTTAACAACTTGAATGATCGGAATGAAAGATAAGCATTTTTGTACACGTTAAGGGAATAAAAATATACCAGGTGAAACTAAAAGAGTGAACACGTTGGGCAAGCAGTAGAGGAAACAGTATGCGGCCGATATTCAAAACTGAAATTTTAATCTAGCAGTCAAAGGCTAACTTAGAAGTGAAAATCTTGTCTGGTAAGTCAATCATGGTTAGACCGAGTAGTTAAGAAAATGCTGGTGAGGGTATTATGGGAACGAGAATTCCATTTTCGACTTTGGTCCATGATTTATGTGCCATTAAAGGGTTTTTGCAAGGTTAAAAGCTTGCATTTGCAGAGAGCAAAAATTCTAAAAGAGAGCAGAGAGTAAAAATATCTCATTCAAATCGAACTTGCACACAGAGTCAACAAAGGATAGTCTCACAATAAGATTTTTATCTCGCCACGAAACAATGCTGTGTTGGAGTGATTTCTTTGTTCTATTTATAGAGGAGCCTATTTTTTTACATTCTGATAAAAATTACAATGTTAGTTACGTTCTACTTTACTTTCTAATTATAATCATACGACAGTACAAGGACGAATCCAAGAGGAGCAAGATTACACTGTTACCCCATGCTTACATGAAACAAAACGAGGACAATACACCACTTCAATGAACAGCCTCGTTTTGGAAATTATTTAAAATTCTTTCATATGGAATTTTAGACGCCAAATTCGGATTTAGCACCCAAACTTTAGTCTAACCCTAAGTTTTCATGTTGCTAGCGGTTGTAGTGTTAATTTTATGGCGATGTAAAGTTTGAAAATCTATGAGGGATTTGACTGTGAAAATTACTTGGAGTGTAAAGTTTCACCCCGAACGACTTTTCACGGTCAAATCCCTTATAAATCTCTGAACCTTACATCGTCATAAAATCGACGTCACAATTGTCAGCAGTTTAAAGACATGTAACCAGACTAAAGTTTGGGTGCTAAATCCGAATCTGGGCTCGAATTTTTCATATTAACAATAGGAAGAGATTTTGACAAATTTCCAAAACGAGGCTGCTTAATTAAAGTGGTGTATGCAAGAAACTTTACGCATAGAAACAACAAGGCAACGAAAACATAGACAAACAACATACAAGTAAATACGACATTAAGCTTCGAGTTAAGGTAGCTTGTTACCAAGTAATTCCAGATATAAACAAGTCTGAGACTTCGAACCCAAAGATTGTTGGTTCTTCGATTGCACATTTACCATTGCACGTCAGCTTTAAACTTTGAATTTAACACAATTGTTAGTTTCAGAAGTAGACTTTCAAGTTTAATTGCAAGTAAATCATGGACCGTAAACAAACGTAGAATTCTCTTCTCATACAAACACCTTACCAGCATTTTCCTAATTTTCTGTTTCGAAATAATAAGTGATTTTGCTAAACAAAATTGTCACATTCAAGTTAGCCTTTGACTGATAGATTAACACTTCAGTTTTCGATACCAGCCACATAAGTTTGTCGCCAAACGTTTTAAGTTTTTTTATATGAAGTGTTTAATCTTTTGACGGTGAAAAGACGGGTCATGTTGTGTGCATCATATCTGAAAGTGCCAAAAATGCTATAATCACGTCGAACAACAGCAATATTTTCTGAATTATAGAATACAGGTTGATAATTTATGCGCGAGGATTGGAAAATCTATTTGATGATATGCACAACCGTTGTTTCGTTTTTGTTTGTAAACAAAGAGTTCTGGTGATTGGTTCCTTGCTTGTTGAAATATGTTTCAATAGTATGAAATCATATATTTCTATATTCGTTCATCGCTTTTTGATTTCTCAGTATTAACCACTCGTGATTAATTGAGGCGAAGAGTAGCCCATGGCTCTATTGCCTTCAGAGAAAATCTCGCCTTGTATAACGCTCAAGTGGTGTGGTTCTATACAGGGTGTCTCAAAAAATTTTTTCGACGTTTGATTAAATATTAAAAAATAAGGACACCATGAACAGGCTCATGGAAAGACAGCCTTGTTCCTAAGATTATGAAATAATTTTAGAGACTAAAATCGTGCAAATCGGTTGAAAATTCACTGAGTTACGAGCTCTCAAAGGTCGGAAATATGCGATAGCTGAAACCAGAGACTCCCCAGATTACTTGTATTGTAAAAAGCTCGAAGACGGAGGTAAGAGAAGCTTATCTAATGTCATAGCTCTCGTTGATATCAGGGCAAACCAAATAGGACTTCTACAGTAAATTATTCCTTGCGATCATTCTGAAAATTTCCTAACATTGCGTAAGTCCAAAAACAATGGTTCAAAACATAATCGGCGAGAGACTGAATCTGTTTCCTCAAAACATCTATATGCTTGACAGTTAGGTTATCAAAAACCTGTTTGAATCCCATTTGGCTCGCTCTGAAACAGTTGAGAAATAACAGAAACGACGGCCTATGGGACTTTTACCAAAAATGCCATTTTGAGGCCTCTGGTTTCAGCTTTCGCACAAACTTGAACTTCAAAAGCTTGTAACCCCATGAATTTGTAGCGGATTTGCAAGATTCTTGTGTCAAAAATTAATTTACAATCTCAGGAAAAGGGTGACTTGACCAAGGGTCCATTCAGCGTATCGTTATTTTTTAGTATTTAATCAAACGTCGAACAATTTTTTTGAGACACCCTGTAGACATATGGCTTTTCGTCCCTTGTTTCCCTGCGTTCTTTGATTTGTTGATATCAATTGGTCAATAGGGACTCATAATATTGCGCTTAAAAAGTGGGCCCACTTTTGTGATGGTCAAAATTGCCTCAGCAAGGGGGAATTCTCGTACACTCGACAAATTCGCTTTAAAATTATGTTTAAAGAGCTCGAACATTGAAAAGCAAAATTCAGTGCAAAGAATGATGTTGTCTTGGCCTACAAATCGCAAAATGCATACCTTTCAGGCAATAATCTTCCTCAGTAGGAGCAAATTAGATCCATCAGAGCTGCGAGGGCTCCAGGCTTCACCGACCATCTTTAAATGCGACATGATCACTTCACTGCGCAACAACACCTTCTTCCACAACACCACGTTTCTTCTGATTTAGGCCTGAAAAGGAGTAATGGTAGCAAAATAGTTAACAATTACATCATTGTTGCAGGCACCGAAAAGATCATATGACAAGAAAGTTATTGGGGTTCTGGATATTTACGGCTTTGAAGTATTCAAGGTATGCGTTTTCAGTTATTGCACAAAGTTATGAATACGCCAGTGATCTTATGGAAATAGTCTCCAGTGAAACCTCTTTATGACTGTAGAAAGCCTTTCTAAAACTGTGATAAACTTTCAGGAGGCCTTAGAGCAGACTTCTGCGAAGTCCTCTATCTTTTTCAGAATTGCCGTTCTCTAAATTCCTTCTACCCTATTTAAAATCTAATGCATAGATCTGGTATCATGGAGCTGTACAAAAGCAAGTTCTAGATGCATGCGAATTGGATAATTGCCATTTCAAAAGCGAACATTGCTGGTCTTGCTCCCTTTTGCAATGAGCAACAATGTATCAACTTTTGGCAAAGGAGTGGTTGGATAAGATAGCAGACCACGGCACCAAGTGGTCCCAGAAGGTTTTCAAGTCTCCAGAAAGAGAGAAATGTGAAGAAGGGGGAACTGATGATTTGATTTTGCGTGCAAATCCAAGATTTTCTCTTTGCATTTCAAATTAACTCTCAAGAAATTTGGAGTGATGTCTGGTCAATTTAGACTGTCACTAAAAGACACGGTCTATGACTGGGTAGGTAATCAGTTGAAAATCAAATTTCGCTAATCATCATTTCCGACTGAGATTGAGGATTACTAAACATTCTTCAAAATCCATCTCACATACTTCTATCATGACCTGTCAAAAACAATTCTTGTTTTAGAGCATCGGCTGTCACAGAAAGTTTTTTCACTGGTGTTTTGGTCTTAGAAATGAAGATATGCTTCCATCTTGAGCAAAATTCATACGTTTAGTGCATAAAAGTTAATTCAAATGGCTTTCTTTGTGTCACTTTCTGTAAAATAAGACATCATTCACTCTTCCATATTACTTGGCAAGTCGTCCGCTCATATGACGAACCCTTTTTGATTAATTCCCGTTTTCATCGTTAGATCTATCGTTGTTTCAGGTTAATTCGTTCGAGCAGTTTATCATCAACTACTGCAATGAAAAATTACAGCAACTTTTTATTGAGCTGACACTGAAATCGGAGCAAGAAGAGTATGTGAGGGAGGTAAGGAGAATTTTCTTTAAGTTTATGTATGCACTGACATCGTTAACTCCTGTAACCGGTATAGCCTCACGACATAGTCCCAGATATCGCAAAATAGCAACAACGACAGCAACAACAATAACAACAACAACAACATTTCCTTTTTTGCTCAATCTGGGCCTTAGGGACTTTGATATAAATTTTTGAGACGGAGATGCACACGTTTACGTGTGCCCTTTGGAACGAGGCTGCAGTGTAGTCTCGGAAGCGAGGCAAGTGACCCTTGACAGTTGGAAATTCTTAATGCTGCGGTGAAGTTCGTGGAAGCTAATTGGCCTTAAAACTGAGGAACTCCTGATTCACAGTGAAAGGTTTGTTGATTCTTGGATTGAGGAAACATTCGTATGGATACTTGTGGCTTTTGTTCATGGCTAATATCACTGTAAACTTGAATTCTTAGCTGTTTTAAAATTGGAGGTTCGAGCCGGCAACTTAGGCCCATCCGCCATTGCCTGGTGTTCGTACAGTGTTGCCATGGTTTCCAAATCTAGTTATGAAATCGATCGGGGAAAACTTCATCCCAAATTTTAGTATCAAAGTCCATAAGTCGTAGTTTGAGCGTCCATCAGTCTATCAATAGCGATAACTACGAATATGCAATCAGTCTACCTATAACTGGTACACCAATAAAAATTCAGACGTTCGAAAATAGTAGCACTTGGGCTACCTACTGGATGTATTTGAATTGATTGAATGTGGTTGAAAGTAGACAGACTGAAGTATGTCTGTGTTTTTCCCGCATTTTTTCGAGTCCTGAAATCATTGTTAATTTTGACTCATTTTGTAGCTAATTTTTAATGTAAAACAACTTATTTCACATCGATCATCATCATCAATGAAGCTTATTATATAACGGGTGAGTCAAAAAAAAGTTTACGCATTTGGAAGGATGTGGAACAAAACATATGTGGGCGATATTCAAAACTGAATTGTTTATCTATCAGTCAAAGGCTAACTTAGACGAGAAAAGTTTGTTTGGTAAAATCACTCATCTTTAAGGCCCAAAAATTAGAAAAATTCCCTTAAAGGGTTTGTATGAGAATCAAGAATTCCACGTTCCATTCTGGTCCATGAATTGTTTGCCATTAAAATTCAAATTCAGTGCCATTGTAAGTTTCAGAAATGAATTCTAATTTCAATAGCAAGTAAATCATGGACCAGAATGGAATGTTGAATCTTGGTTCCCATACAAACCCCTTGCCAGGATTTTCCAAATTTCCGGGTCTATAAGTTGAGTGATATTACCAAACACAATTTTCACATCTAAGTTAGCCTTTGAGAGATAGATTAACTTCTTAGTTTTTTTGAATATTAGACGCATACTTTTGATCCCACCGCCCTCCGAACGTGTAAACTTTTTTAGACTCACCCGGTACAAAACTACAAAATAAACGACTGAAATCAATCGATAAATAATGCATGAATATATATTTTTACAATGTTTTTAATAATTTAACTAAATAGAAAATTAACTTCCAGACGCACACTGGCAAGCATTAGCGTCACATTTGGGCTCCGTCCACACGTATTCGGATTTTCGGTCACCAAAAACGAAGCTTTTCGAATACGCTCTCCAAAGTGGATCTGTTTGAAAACGCCGTTTTCTTTTTGTCGTGTGGACGGGGGAAAACGGAGCTTTTCGAAAACGTTGACGTCATAGCATCGATTTACTACGTATCAGAGCATGCGCACGGATCTTTGAGGATCGCGCGAGGGCATTTGGCTTGTCTGTTTGCTTTTATCGAAGTTCGAACATCGAAGTTTGCATGTAGCAGCGTATTCGTGTGGGCGGGGATATTTTTGAAAACGCGCCTCTTAAAGACGCAGATATTTTTTTGTACGGATAAAAAAGATTTGTTTTCAGAAAAATATCTGGATACGTCTGGACGAGGCCGTACTGTTTGTGCCATTCAACTTCTGTCATCTTCTTTCAACATTGGTCGGATATGTTAATTTCAAACTTTGTTTTGCAGGGTATTGAGTGGATCCATATTGATTACTTCAACAATGCAATCATTTGTGACCTTATAGAAAAGGTGAGCTTATCCAAACTATCACGATAATCATGTTGTTGCAATCAAAGCAATCATAGGAGTTATGTTGTTGCAATCAAAGGAATCATAGTAATCATGTTGTTGCAATCATAACAAGCACAGTAACCATCTTCTCGTAATAACAGTTTTATTAGCTTTGCTGTGAACTTGTAGTTAAGTCAAATCCAAAATGCAGTAGAATTAACAGCATTGTCATCATAATCAAGATATGTAGATCGAGTGGAGAAGTTTTGTCTACCCCAGCACCAGAACCTGAGCTGATTAGCTCTCCACCTTAACGGTGTCCTTTGTTTTTATCGAATTTTTTCATTGTGTGTAATATCTGTAACAAAACAAATAAAGTCATATTAATTGTAGTACGAACAGAGCTTTGTAATATGCGACGTTGCGGGCTTAAACCCATTAGGCTGTTTTAGCAAGAAGACGCGAGTCAAGAAGACGACAGCATAATTCTTTTGTTTCAGGATTTAAATTACAAAGTGAAATCAACTTTAAAACTTTTGCGAGTCTCGAGAGACTAATTGTACGTTCTATTCTGAAAGTGACAACCTGAAAAGTGTACTATTGACGGCTGCAATGCAAAAATAGGACATCCAGAAGGGAAGCAGAATGCAATATGAGCACATTCACAAATGATGGAAATGCGAGAATGCAAACTGTTTTTTGGGGATTTGTCTGTCTGTGAGCAGTTTTCTGGGAGGGAAAAGCCTGGAAAATTAGAATGCTCTAAAAACATAAAACAGTAGCTGCGTTTTCAAAGACGTCCGCGTCTAGCTGCTAAAACAGCCTATTATCAATTGAAACCCTAATCGTAGTTTTAAGCCCGAAACGTCGTATTTTACAAAGCTCTTTTCGTAGCGCAATCAATATTACTTTATTTGTTTTTTTATCTATTTAACATTGTGCAACACGCATGAAAGAAGTTTGTTTGTGCATGTAATATTTAAAGTTGAGGAATAATCACCATTGATAACATGGCCAAATTACAAACAAGAATCTCAGAGATGAGCCAATAATCGTTCATTCGGTCATGCAGCACCAACTTTGTGGAACAAACTTCCGTATTCAATTCGTTCATTAGATTCACTGTGTAGTTTCAAGCAATCATTGAAGACATACCTATTTAGGTCGTATTATTCTTAGATGTTGGATTTTTAAAATGGGAACAATAGGGCCACGCTAAGTTTTTGGAGGTATTGATTAATTTTATCTTGAGATGGACATTTTAACTGAATGGCTTGGATATTTTAAGTAAATTTTACTTCTGTGGCCTTATGTAAACTAGCTTTATCCTAGATTCTAATTTTAATATTTATGTTGTTAAGCGCCTATGAGCCCTGGGGATATATGGCGCTATAGAAGTGGCTTTATTATTATTATTATTATTAATTAATTCCCCGCATACGTAAAGAAGTGCGGATCTTCAGTGGCAGGGCAGTGAAAGCTAAATGCAGCCTGAATCTTCAAAAGCTATTTCAGGATACTAGTTTTTAAATGCCATTTCTTTCTTCAAGATGCTATTGATAATACCTTTCCAGCAGATCCAAAAATATAACGTTTGTTGACACATTTGTTCGATCGTATGCATCTGTGACAAATCATCTCTATACACCCATTTTGTGACAATTAAGCTCATTTTGAACGTAAGTGTTAAAACCATTCTCTGAGTCGAAGTTTTAAATTCGTTTCTAGCAAAATGTTGGAATTCTTGCATTACTTGACGAGGAATGCCTCAGACCTGGAGATGTAAGTCGGACAACATTTTAAGATCAGTAATGATAGATATTTTAACGTTTGCTTGTATAGACGATCTCAAAGATTGGCCACACCCAGACCTGTATGTACGTAAGAGCTCTATTTAGCCCCCTTTTTATTAAGTCTCCCTCTCTAATAAGCTCCTCCGTTCTAAGCTAAAGTTTTTGATAGTTCCCCTCTCTATCAAGCCCCCCCCCCAACTTATAACAAACACCAGAAGTTACCAAAGATTTTCTTTGTACTCAGCTAAACAAGTTCGCAATTTAAACCCTATTCCACTCGGGCGATTTGGGCCAAACCACTGTCTTGGGGGGGGGGCAAAAACAAAAAATGCCCCCGAGTTATCTCCAAAACCATAATACTATGAAGTTGTAACTTCCTACAATAGTACTTACGTCTTCTGGGAGATTAAACGTATAATCTTGTGCTAATTTGTCCCGTGGTTTTTTGCCAATATAGGACTATAGGACCTTGTCGCTATAAGCTTCAGTACTGAAAAGGCAACAAATGCTAATCATTTCAAAATGTAAGAATTCAAACCTAAAAAAGCCACATAAAAGTAAAGAAAATATCACCTTGGTCCTTCGTTGTTAGAAGTATGACGTCATCAATTTGATTTACATCATAGAATCGATAATTTGCTAATGCCAGTAACTGTAAATGATTTATATATCAAATTAAAGTATATTCAGGTGGAAAACGCAGTTTGACCAGAAATCGAAGGATGAGGCAAGCGACGACAATCATTGTAAATTTATTCATCATTCATCAGAAAGGCATATCAGACAATCCATGAAAATTCAGACAAATCCAGTTCGACAGTTCGACAAATCCATAATTAAATTAAAATTGAGATAAACTAGGACATAATCAGTGGGACATAATCAGTGGTACGTTTCGAATCATACTTGGTTCATCTTCAGCAATAAGTTAAGCGTTAAACGGTAATTATACCCTGAGACAAACAAGTACGAGGTAAACAAGCGTGAGTTACATTTCCTACGCGAGAGGAAACCCGGGGCCTAAGTCCCAAGTGGCTAAAATATGGCACATCAAAAAAGAATTAACGGTATAGATGACTGCTGGGAATTGAGTTCAGGTCGATCTCTTAAAGTCAAAAGGCTTTCGTGAATAAGCAAATCAAATTCATTATTAGCTCTGTCCAAAATAGAGAAATCATTAACCGACGCGGCGTGTCCTGATTGGTTAATATGATCCCTGATGGCAGAGGAACTCCCTTTTATTTGAAGACCAGCTTTGTTAATTCCCAAGTGCTCTCTGCATCGAGTAATCAAATTACGTGATGTTTTTCCATAGTACGAGGCATGGCAGCCAGGACACTGAAACTTGTAAACAACAGAAGAGCGCATGGAAACAGGAAAGCGGTCTTTAAACGGGAAGAGGGATCCAATGCGTTTTGGGGACCGAAAAATAACCCTTAGTTGGATATTAGGATAGCATTTTTTAATAATTCTACCTAGCCTAGTCTTAATTTGTAGACTGTACTGCCCAAGAAACGGTATACAAAATAGGATGGGGACTTTGTTATCCCCCTCTTTTGGAGGGTTGGGCCTAAATTGGCGATCCAGAAATTTCTTAATAATACGATCAATAAGGCTCTTAGGGAAGCAGTTCTCAGTCAAGATTTTCTTGATGCGAACAATTTCTTCATGAAAGTTGCGGTATGAAGAGCAAATGTGGAAGGCGCGATAAACTAGGACCCTAATTAGATTAATCTTATACTTGGTGGGGGCTAGGCTAGAGAAGTCGGTATAAAGACCAGTAAATGTCTTTTTCCTGTATAAGCTAGTTGAAAAAGTATAATTATCATGAGTAACAAGTACATCAAATTAAAGTACTTTGCAAGGGCAATCGTTTGGTACCAAGCACGACTTAGTAAGATTAAAACAAAATGATTCTTTTTGTCATTTTTGTGACCACTCTCCAAATATGGGTATCTACTTGGTCCTTGACTTGAATCATGACAATGAAAAGCTTTCAATTTAGTTGGTAATTTAAAAGTATGAAGAAGAGTAGTTGATATTTCATCTCTCTACCCTCTTTACTCTCAGTTTTGTAATTAAAAGTTTAGGTAGGCCCCCCCCCGGGTGGAATATGGTTAATGGTTTGGAATAAAAGCGTTATCAAATTTGTGTACTTGACTCATAAAATTGTATGTTGGTTCCACAGAATGTGGGGGTAAAGAACTAAAAAGCTATCATTAATATCCTTGCCATTTGGCGTGGTGAATAAGCCCCATAAACCTCCTGGCTGGAAACTTAGCTAATAGAGCTTTTACGGTACTTCAATCGTCAAAGAGAGAGACCCACAGAAATGACGATTTCTTTACTGTGAATAAACAATGAAATCTTCAAGAAAGCCATAGTTTGGGAAGCTCTTAAATATGTTGGCTGACAGAAATCTGTAGCGTTTGTGGTTTTAGGATTTGGCAATTTGATCACGTCACAAGCACCTTGCCATCCCCACTCCGATATGAAAATTAGTCTGTTTACACGATACCTTTTCATTTCATATTGAATTGGGGTTTTGTTTACACGATATCGTTTCGCCTCGCACTGGAATGGTTTCACTGTATGCTTTTAGCATATACTGCTCATTCTGCGCAGCGCAGTGAATGGGAGGCTTGTAGAATTGATAATGAGGTTCCGTATTGAGTTGACACCAGATTTGATGGTTTACACCATATCAGATTGGATTCATGCCACTTTCAGAGCGTTACGCAAAACCTGTATGAAGCGTATCGGACTGGTGCATTCTCGTGTAAGCAGGAGGCCTATTCGATTTGTTCCCATTCCGAAATGAAACGAAAACGGGGCCTAAGATTTCAAAGATTGTCATGACCACTTGTAGCAAGATACCTTAAATTCCTTTCAAGCCATTATACCAAATGAAAGATTGATTAAGCAGTCTTGCAAGGATTCTTAAAGGTTGATTCCTATGTTGCGCTCAGGATAGAATTCATTTTATTGACGTAGTCTTTATTTTTATATTAGGTAACAGATCAGACATTTTTGGAAAAATTGGATGACCGCTGTATCTCTCATGCACACTATGACAGCAGAGTAAAAAGCCGTTCAGATACATCACTCGAGCATACATGTTTTAAACTAAAACACTACGCTGGCGACGTAAGTAGTTTTCCTTTGACTAAACCTATATTTTAGGCGGTATGAATTAGGTACTTAGTTTTCGACCGTTAATTCGTTTTCTTTATGAAAATAGCAATGTTGTTTTAGAATTACCAGTCAAGTACTCCCTTGATAAAAATTGCAATGTTGAGTCAAGAAAATGATAGACGTTTGAGAAACTGTATAATTATGCGTATCTCACCAATGTCATTGCATTTGCATGCCATATCGCTTTGAAATGAATTGTCGCATTTGAGTTATCCTTTTGCTATAATGATGAACAATGCAGTATTGAATCTGGAGGATATTTCTTAGCCGTGCCATGTGAGAAAAAAAGTTTCAACGTTTAGAGGGCAGTGGAATAGAAGTTTCATGGAGAATATTCAAAACTAAAACGTGGATCTATCGGTCAAAGGGCTAACTTAGATGTAAAGGTTTTCTTTGGCAAATTGCTTATCTTTGAGACAAAAAATAAGGAAAATGCTGACAAGGGGTATATATGGGAACGAGAATTCTGCCATTGATTCTATTCCATCTTTTACTTGCTTTTCGGTTGTAAGTTCAATGCAATTGTCTGTTTCAGAAATAGAATTAAAGTATCAATTGTAAGTTGATCATCTACCAAGATCGAGAGTGGAATTTCATGCCCATAAGCCCCTTACCGGCATTTTTGTAATTTTTGAATCTGAACGATGTATTCTTTTACCAAACAAATTTCACATCGTTGTTAGCCCTTGACTGATATATTACCCTTTCTATTTTGAATATCGGCCACGTGCTCAATTTTCTGCCGCAGAGGCCTGATTTATAATATGGGATGAGATCTTGCTGATTTGCTGTGCCGACTCACTCTCGTAGCTGTGTTTCCCCTCCAAAAGCCCCTCCCTCCCATGGCCTCTGCGCAGGAGAGTGCCATGTGCTTTTCATTCCACAGCTTATCGAATTTTGAACTTTTTTTGACTCACTCACCAAGTACATTTTCTATAGTTTCGTTTGATGCACCTGATATCCTTTCATGAAATTTCTGTCACCAGAACTAGAGTTATTTCGGAAAGTTGCATGCATTATTTTGCCTATTCAATTTCTTGTTCTAACCTGTAGTTTTGTCTTAATAGGTCACTTATGACGTGAACAATTTCATCGACAAAAACAACGATCCATTGTATCGAGACATGTCAGTCACAATGTACAACTGCAACCACATACTTTTGAAGGACATGTTTCCTGAAGGTAAGATGCATCACTGTTTGACTCTTCCTGCCTAAAACAGCATAGGTTCAAACTGCATGACTTTGGCTATTTCTCAATAATTCTACCGTTGAAATTGTCTAATGTCTTCAATGTTTTCAGAATTATAGTGTTTTTCTCCTTTTTAACAATTCAAGAAAAATTTTGAAAAACACTTCAAACCATCGTAATTATCAAAGACCCTCTGCTAACCATTAGGCTTTGCGCTCATTCTTTGTTATAGACAAACAAACAGCTTGAGACTGCACGTGCGAGGTATTGGAGATATGTCCGTTGCGTAGGCCCCATTTGAAATCGGAAAAAGAGAGATATCAAAATTTGGACTCTACAGTTTTGTCTATGCTAAGGAACCATTGTCAAACATAATCCTTTGTTCCCTGAATAAAAAGCAAGGCAAGGAGAATTTAGGCCATAAAAGACTTTCAGATAATACGAAAGTCGAATTTGACGCCACAAAGGATCATGGTTAGCAGTGACTCTTTAAACTTTTTAACTAAACATGAAATAGTTTCAAGAAAACCATAGTTTCCAGGATGTCTGCAATGTAGTACCCTGCAAATATCTGTCACTCTTCTTGTTTACCATTTAGAAATTTAACAACGTCACATCCTCAAAGGAGTTGAAATATGAAACTGAAAGCTGTCTTGTTTCATTGCTGATATGTTCAGTTAGACTGCGTTAACACGAAGCCGGCAAGAGCCGGCATATTTTGAAAACGGCGAAGACGTGACGGATACTCCTCCCGTTCACACGGAAACGGCACATTTTTCGCGGTAGATTTTCAAAACAATAGATTTTGTAAACGGTAACCTAACGGGTACATTTTGAAAACACTCAAAAATGACAAAAACAGAACACTTAAAAGCGCTTTCAAAATGAGTCTAACCTATTTTTAAGGTGTAAGTACATTTCTTTGGCACCAAGCTCTTGGAGATATTGCACCGAGTTTTTACTGTCGAATTATGTATCGTTTTCAAAATGCGGTGGCATCATGTGAATGTAGTCTTAGATTCTGTAATTTTCCCGGCTTCTATTTGTCATACCTACCGTTGATATGAAAACCTGCAAAAACGAGTGAAAGCGACAAGCGAAATTTCCTTCGTTTTCCTTCCTAACAATAATGACACTTAGACTGCGTTCACACGATGCCTGTACATTTTGAAAACGGTGAAAAAATTGACGGCAGCAAAATTTGAGCTAGCGTTCACACCATACCGGCACAATTTTAAAACAGTAGGAAATTTGACTGTAAAAACTCGTTGCAGGACTTTGATGCTAAAGAAAAGTACCTACACCCTAAGAATCGACCAGTCTCGATCCAAAAGCGTCGAGAAATGTGCTGTTTACATCATTGTCGAGTGTTCACACGAAGCTGTTTCAAATTTATACCGGTTAGGGTTCCGTTTTCAAAATCTACCGTTTTCGAAATCTGCCGGCAAAAAATGTGCCGTTTTCGTGTGAACGGGAGGCCTATCCGTCACATTTTTCACCGTTTTCAAAATCTGCCGGCATCGTATGAACGCAGTCTTAATATATCAGCATATATTTTGTCCGCTTGGGAGTACGGGATCCCCCTGAATACATTTTTGATACTAAGGGGAAGACTTTTGCCTCCTGCCATGAGGATTGCACGAGCTAAAGCCCGTTCAAGTCATTGCTGTAAGGTAGACGCTATGCGTTTCTCGAATGGACTTTCTCCACAAAATCCCTTGTAAAATCTGAACGGAGCGACTGATTTCAGCCAGATAGATTTTAAAAGATGTTTGAATATGTCCATTGTTAAACGGTGTCTTTGCCAATGGCATAGCAGTAAATCCATTAGCAGAACAAGGCCAGATTTTGTAATACAATAGCATCAGTCGCTTTGGTTCACACCTCAATTCAAAGCGATTAGCGAATTCAGACAAAAGAAATTCCATCAAGCAGAAATTGAAAACAAACGAAGCCGCAAAGTTGCCCTGAAACCAGTACGGTAAACTCTCGTTTGGTGCGGGCAATGGGAGGTTTTTAAGATAAGGTATGTTCTTATAACGAAAGAAGATGGGTAAATCTAAAGTTCTGTCTCGCGGATTTTGTTTATTTGATTCAGGAGCTGCGGAGTGACTGCGTACATCTGAGCAATAAATATGCAAAAATTGTAATGCCCTCTTCTCGGTTCTGAATCAAACAAACAAAATCCGCGAGACAGAACTTTAGATTTACCCTTCTTCTTTTGTTATAAGCACATACCTTCTCTTAAAAACCTCCCATCGCCTGCACCAAACGAGAGTTCTGCGTACTGGTTTCAGGGCAACTTTGCGGCTTCGTTTGTTTTGAAATTCTGCTTGAGAGAATTTCTTTTGTCTGCATTGGTTAATCGCTTTGAATTGAGGTGTGAACCAAAGTGACTGATGCTATTGTATTACAAAATCTGCCCTTGTTCAGTGGCAGTAAATTCTCAAGCAAAAATTGTTCTTTTTTCTCTACAGTATGTTTATTTCTTATATGCAGGGACTTACTGAATGTGTGAATGTGATCTCTTTTATAGGAAATCCAAGCTACGACAACAAGAAACGACCACCTACTATTGGCACGCAAATGAAGGTAAATTGAGTTCGATTTTCATATATCTGTCGTTGAGTCAAACAATTAACGCGCATGGTGGTTCATGAAATGTAAAATCATGCAGTCGAGAATGAAATAATTTCTATTTTCAAGATTGTACAAATAGCGAATTTAAACATCATATTTTGTTATTTTTCGTACAGTAATGTCTTTAATTCTGAATCCCTTGTTCGAAAGAATGATGTTTGCTTTCTTGACTATCAAAGCCGTTAAGTGTTTTATTAATTCTCAAGGCAGTAAAAACAACAAATTTCACTCACAATCTCAGCTGCAAATAGCACTTATGCAGTAGGTAACCGTAAGCTAAGGTCAACTGCTACTTGCTTTCCAAGTTCAGTTGGTGTCGAGGTAAAATCAAGCGTGTCATCGACAAGTTAAAAAAGGCAAATAAGTACAAAGTTTGGTCAAATGCAGTGCGAAAAATAATTTGAAACTCAGGGGTATGCATGAGAAGGATTAATGCATTTGTGCATGTCTTGGTCGGCAGTGGCATAAGGAATACTGGGTGGGTCAAAAATAAGTTTACGCATTTGGTGGGCTATGGACTGAAAAGTATGCGACCGATATTCAAAATTGAAATGTTAATCTATCAGTTAAAGGCTAACTGAGACGTGAAATTTTGTTTACGGTAAGTCACTCATCATTTAGACCCAGAAATTAGGAAGATGCTGGTGAGGGGTTTTGTCTTGAACAGCCCAACATTGAACAGGGAGGAGGGAGGATGTCATCCCTAAGACGTTTGCCCCAAAGTTGGCTCCCCGGAAAGAAAAACGTATTTTTCCATTTGCCAAAACTAATTTGAAAATCAACCACTGTTGAAGCTACTTTTTTATGTGATTGATTGCACGTTTCAGACGGACAAAAGTTTGCAGAGATTTTTCGTCTTTGATATTGAACAGTGCAAAATTTTTTTGACATAGTGTGCAACATACATTTCTAATTCTTTTTTCTATTTCAGGTTTCCGTTGCTGAACTGGTAACAAATCTAAGTTCCAAGCAGCCTCATTATATTCGCTGTATTAAGGTAACATTATTATTCATCAAAATCATTCTTATTTGCTCCGTATTTTGATGTTGGTAGACACATGATTCGAGAGAACCGTAGTCGAGCACTCTGCATCACTGCCATACAAAACAGAAACCGTTTATGATATCTTTATTTGTCAAGACCGTAAGCGCTTATTCATTCGTTTAGTTTTTTTGTTGGCTTGTTTGTGTAACATCCTCGTCGTACACTCTGGTCTTGACTGATATATGTAATCACGGGTTCTTGTTATTAGTGAAAATATTGAGAGAATACTGAGAAAATCAAACAACTTTATCGCAGGCCGTCTATCCGAGAGCTCTCTCTCATTCGCAAAACAACCACATAGGAAACACTCTATGTAATATATCACCGGGGGTTGTAATTTTTCTACATATTATTTCTACCAATTTCCACATATTCAAGTTTCTACTTAGGGTAACTTAAAGCCTTACATTTGACTGTTAGCTTTGTTTATATTTGATTTGTTAATAAACTTTGTAATTCTTCTTCCTTGAAAACATTTCATTCCTGAAACCATTCCAGTTGACCTTACAACAATGACTTGAGCATATCTTATCACGTGCTATCCTCTTAGGGGAATGAAAAAGTCTTTCTTCCTAGGCTGAATAACTTATTCATGGGGGAATCGTTTTGGGAACTCGATTTACGTAGAGTAATTGTGTTTCAAACTACATTTACGTAGAACGTTATATACCGAGTGAGCCGGAAAAAATTTCCCATTTTTGAAAAATCATAGCATGAAGAGAACTTCACACTTCGCAGATTCCAATGATTCAAGTTCTACTTAAAAGCCGAAAGATCAAAGTATTTTTGTGATTTTTTCTCGCTGTCTCATGAACCCTAGAAATATAGGTGAATTCAGCTTTGCAAAGATTTCATGGTTGCAAAATGACTGAAAAATGGTCTACAACATTGATCAAATCATAAAGGACTCCTCGCACAGATCATTAATGAAAATGCAGTTGTTCTTGGGTGACAGCTATCCACTGCACATTTATTGCCATGGGACTGAAAAATCTTTAGTATTTGTTTGAAAATCGATGTCGTATAGCTCTTGAGAGAGGATAAACGCCCCTTGCCTATTGTTCTGTGCAAAGAGAGCCCTTACACTTCGATCAACGTTTTAGTCCTTTTTCAGTCATTTTGCAACCATAAAATCTTCATCAAGTTAAATTTACCGATACTTCTACTACTGGTAAGACAGCAAGCAAAATCACGGCAATCTTTTGATCTTTCGGCTTTTAACTGGAATTTGAATCATTCAAATCTGTGAAGTACTCTTGGTGCTATGAATTTTTAAATGTGGGAACTTTTTTCTGGCTCACCCGGTATATGAGTAGAGTCCTTATGATTTGGTCAAGTGTTTTGGGCCCTTTTCCAATCATTTGCAACTTTGAATTTTTTGTTAATTGGAATTCATCTATATTTCCTTGCAAGAAAGCGAGTAAAATCACAAAGATTCTTCTCGATCTTTTGGCTTTGGACTTTTAACTCGAAATCTGAATCATTCAAATCCGTGGAGTACTTTTGGTGCTATAAATTTTTGAAAGTGGGAACTTCTTTCTGGCTGACCCGGTATTCGAAACATTATTTCACATGTTGTCCGTGTTTCCTATTCATTTCACCACTGTACTGTAGCTGTGGTACAGATGTATTCTATATATTTTCTTTCTATATTCTCAGCCAAATGACACGAAGTCGTCGACACAATTCAACGACCAAATCGTTCGCCACGAATCACGATACCTTGGGTAAGAATTACTTCATAGATGGTAGACTAGGTCATCTGCTGTCAATCTGATGATATTTGTTAAAGTCGGGTTTGATAAAAGACACGCGCGGGACTGGCTCTGCTGACTCTTCAAAACAGTAAATTTACTTATTTTTGTAAAGTCTGCACGCAGGCTAAACACACCCTAGTAATAATATAGCATCGATTCTTTTGCACCCCTTTAGGTTAATTTTCTGTCAAACGTTTCATCCCGTTTCACTACTTGCTTTGTTATTAATTTGGTGCAGGAATTTACTTTTTTCAAAATTCATTATAGTAGTGTCGCGCATTGAAACAACTTTTTCAATTTCAGGTCTGACGCGTTTCTTATAAAATGAGATTAACTTCCTGTCATAGTAAAGTTTCTTATTAGAAAAATCATATGCTACCGATAAACTACTCAGGCACAAGCTCTATGATTGGGATACAAATTATTTTGATTTGTATTTGTAAATTTTCGCTGCCATGAAAAGCTACAGTTATTCCACGGTGGCTCTTTTTGTTTAGTTTTGCTTAGTGGTTTGAATGCATAGGTTTAAAATGAGAAACATGCCCTTTTCAGACCTGTACCAATTTTTTATAAAGTGGGGTATTATTTTGAAAGTCATGACCAGTGTTTCTTAAATTTGCGTTTGTTATCTGCTGGATACCATTGTATTTTGAGCATGAGCGATAGGACACTTATTGTGTAGTAGTTTGAAATTTATATCAGAAGCAAGCCACCTTAACGTAGTGTTTTTTTGTGTTTGGAAATTATTTTTACTTTATATACCATCACCTTTCACTGTTTCGTAATTTTGAAATTTCCGGTAGTGAGCCACCTTAAGTGCAGATTTATCGTAAAGCCAGTTGGAGCTATGCGTAATTAGAGATGCCGGTGTACTACGCGTAACGTTCCACTATGCAAAGGTGTCCTGTCTAAAACGCTTATGCGCGTCCACTTGAACCGCTATGCCCTTCTGTGTCACATCTGCGCTTCAAAATGACCAATGCATGGCGCTTTTTGGCTATGCGTATTGGTCCCGGACCGAAAAGCGTAAGCGGACCGAAACGCATATTGCACTGGCACACATTGAAACGCTCAATGAATCTGATGGATTGGCCTCTCAGTCACACGAAAACGGCACAATTTTTGCTGGCAGATTCTGAAAACGGTAGATATTGAAAACGGAACTCTAAATGGCACATTTTGAAAACGGCATCGTCTGAACACTGGAAGATGATGAAAACGGAAGATTTACAACGCTGTCAAAAAGAGGCTCAGCGGTTTTTAAGGTGTAGGTACATTTCTGTTTCATCAAATTCTTGGAGAGATTGCACCTGACACCTGAGTTAGTTACCGTTAAATTTTCTAGCGTTTTCAAATTGTGCCGTTATCGTGGGAGGCCAGCTCAAATTTTGCGACTGTCACATTTCTTCACCGTTTTCAAAATATGCCAGCATCGTGTGAGAGAGGGGGGACTAAATTAGAATTCTGGGTCAGGGAGGAGGGACTTATTTGAAAGCAGGGGTTAAAAGAGAGGGGCTAAATAGATCTCTTATCGCATGTATTTCAGGTGGTCAGTCAAATCATGTTGTGAATAAATGTTTTCGTTGCAGCGTCTTGGAGAATATCAGAGTGCGCAGAGCCGGCTACTGCTACAGGCAGAAATATGAAATCTTTCTTGAAAGGTTGGTATTTGTACATCTGCAAGGTTCATGCTTTTTTTCAATGACCATAATACTTTTCTTTGTTGTTGCATGAACAAATGTGATCGAGGCAAGAGGCTTATCGAGGAAACCCCAGAAGTTAAAGAATCTTTAAATCTGTCTAAAAGTTGCGGTGTAAAATTCTATGTCCTGTTGCTTCTAACTGAATGGCTTGATAGAAACTTCATCTACCGGGTGTCTCAAAAAAAGTATCCCCTTTCAACTTGAAATAGGAACGAAGCGATAAGATATCATTACTCTCCGAGTAGTTAGCTAAATTTATCAATCTTCAACTTAGATTCACATACCTTGCATAATCGTCCACCAAACACCAGAGATACAAGCGTGCAAAGACAAAATTTATGGTGCACTCAAAACCAGAGGTTTTGTAAAAGGGCCTAGCCATGATTTGTATTATGGATCTTTTCCAAAGAACCTGTAAACTTTAACTTTCAGTTTTTCGCTTTTGAAAAGAATAAAAAAGACTCGTGGAAGTTGCCCTGATTAAACAAATGTAACAAAAATGTGGTAAGAATGATGAAGTCGTGCAACATCTCCCAAATGAGCATGCATGTGTTCCTTTTCTTCTTCTTTGACACTTGGAGTGGAATGCAATGCACAGATTGATTCCTCAAAGGAATAACTAATTGTAGCATTTCAAGGTATAATTCTTTTCAATGGAGAAAGCTAAAGGTCAACGTCGAAATTCCTATGCAACATGCCTGTGATAACAAATCATGGCTAGGCCCTTTTACAAAACCTCTGGTTTCGGGTGCACTGTAAATTTTGACTTTGCAAGCTTGTATCTCCAGTGTTTGGTGGCCAATTTTTAAATGCAAGGTATGTGGATCTAAGTTGAAGATTGATAAATTTAGCTGTCCACTCGGAGAGTAATGATATCTTATCGTTTCATTCCTATTTCCAGTCAAAAGGGGGTACTTTTTTCAGACACCCGGTACTTATCTATAATCCTTACATTAGAATTTCCAGAAATCTTGAATATTTTCAAAATTGCAGCGTATTTGTAATCCAACTCAGTTTAGGATGTGACGTTATCAAACTTCTAAATCATAAACCCGAAGAGTAGAGCGACAGACCTTTGCTTGAAACCATATTGTAGACATCCATACACTATGGTTTTCTTGAAAATTATTTCATGTTTCATCAATAGTTTAGAAATTACGATGATTCTGAATTTTTTCAAACATTTTCTTAAATTCTAAAAAGAAGAGAGACGTTCTGAAAATGTTGAAGAGTTCGGAAATGTCCTATGGTAGTATATTTGTCCGACGGGGATGTGCCATTTTTCAGGGTATCATTTTCGCCTACTTTTTCTAGAACAGGGTATCAAAAGAGGGCAATTTTTCTGAAGCTGGTTTTCAAAACATGTCAAAAGGGGGAATTTTGTTAGATCAGGTTATTATTTGCAAATTTGTGTGCTTTGGAGTATTCTTTTCATAACATTTTACAACTTCTTTTATACGGAAATGGAAACCTGCCTTTGGAAGCAAATGCTTTAATCCTGAACTTGACAATTAAGTTTATTTTGGAAACAGAACGCTTTGATTAATCTTTCGACTTCCCTATGAACACCCCCATACCCCCAACCCTCCATGTATTTAATGTTCTTATTTATTTATGCGTGATAGTTTGAGGTAGCTTGCAACCAAGTAAGAATTTTTTTTTCTAACCTTCCTCTTTGGGTTTTGAATTTCCAAACTTTTAATCTGCAATTACTTGGTTGCAAGCTACCTTAACTCATAGCTTAACGTCATATTTACTTGTAGTATGTTGTTTGTCTATGTTTTTCGTCCCCCCGTTGTTTTGTTGCGTACAGTTTCTTGTATTGTCCTCGTCTTGTTTCATGTAACCATGGGGTAGTCGTGTAATTTTCGCTCCTCTTGGTATTGTCCCTGTAGTGTCGTATAGTTATTATTAGAAAGTATAGTAGAATGTAACTAATATTGTAAATTTTTATCTGAATGCATAACAAAATTCTTTTCACCGTGTCCTAACAAAATAATTTCGATTCATGGTTGTATGGATGTGTATAATTTTGAAATCAATTGAAACTTTGATAAATTGATGTCAGAAAGACTTTCTTTTCTTTTGCTTTTCTCAGTTTGAATATTTCATTTCAAGGTATAAGATGCTTTCAGAGAAAACCTGGCCTAATTGGAAAGATGGATGTCCAATAGATGGCGTCAAGCAGATCCTTGAAGTAAGAATTTCATTTTCTTCTGATGTGCTGAATGCAGACATTGGGTGACACGAGAGGGGTACTTGACTTAAATTTGTATAGGGGTGTGCCCACGAAGATATTTTTTCACGTGGCTCCAGAATTTTTCCCTCCAATTAATAGCCGAGTCAAGAAAAAATCGGTGAAAATACGTTTCAGAACATAAAAATTGCACTTAGCAACGACCTGATCTACGTTAAGAGAATTCTCGTTGACATGCTTTGACAACTGCTGTGGAAAAGTGCCTTCTTTTATACCTGGAGCTATGATAATGGCATATCCCCTTTGGACAAATATACTCATTATTCCCTCCCCTGGGTCACACATAAACGTTGAGCGCGTTCACATGATTTTTTGAAGCTGAAACTTGAGAGGAAAGGTGTTGTTAGAAAGTTTAGCTGTTTTTCAAATATTCTCAAAGTATGTCCCAAACAAAATCCACCTTTTGTACTATCAAAAATCGGACAAATTTTTATCCAAACATGAATTTCACGGTCAAAGCTAGACTTATCCAGAGTCGTAGTTTTGCTATTTGCCTAATTGATATACCGCAACAACTATCAAAGCCCTTATGAGTTTGAATTATTCATATCGCCATAATTTCGAAACGGAGACAGACTTGAATGTGAAAATTTGCTTCTACGCAAAACTTTATACGTAGAACAAGATTTTAGACTCAAAAATGCAATATCTCTCTAACAACAAAAGACTTCCGCTTTTGCGCTTCTTACCTTGAAAAGGTTGATTGCACGTGATTCTTAACGGTATTATCGATATTTTAGTGCAACTTTTCATTCTAAGTTATGCTTTTTTGTACAAAATGATTACTGTTTCATTCAGTGCGGTGCGGAATTCATGATAGTGCATTTTGGCAAACGCTCATACATTAGACAACATTCTTCGTTTTAATTTTTAGGAATTCAAGATACGATCGCCAGACTGCGAATTTGGGAAGACGAAGCTGTTCATTAGAGATCCGCGAACAGTAAGTTTTACTTTTCATCGATTTCTCGCTGTTAACCTGCAACCTAGACTTGCCTAAGTCTTTCTTTTCTTCAGTCTGTCTGACTGTTCTCTTTACAGTAATGCGTGGATCTGCCATTCCAACTTTCCATAATGGAAAAAAGGGTTGATGGAATGGTGGAACAAAGTCATAAATATGGTTGGGATGTAGACTTATGCCTTTTCGTCCCTTGTTTCCCTGCGTTCTTTGACTTGCTGATATCAATTGGTCAATAGGGACTCATAATATTACGGTTATATAATGGGCCCACTTTTTCAAAATGGCCTAAAAAGGTGGGAGTTCTCGTACACTCAACAAAATCACTTCAAAATCTGGTTCAAAGAGTTCGAACATTGAAAAGCGAAGTTTTAGTACAAAGAATGTTGTTGTGTTGACCTACAAAGCGCAAAATGCATACGTTTCAGGCAGTAATCTTCCTCTGTAGAAGCAAAATAGATCCATCGAAGCTGCGAGAACTCCAGGCTGCTTCAAGCGTTCTTTAAGAGCAACAACAACAACATTCTGAATAGCGGCCCCTGATTGGTCAAAAACTAAATTCTAGCGATTTGATTGGTGAATACGGAACCACCCTACGCGGGCCTAAAGTGGGCCCACTATTTAAGAGTAATGTTATTAGTCCCTCTTGACCAAGGAACGCAGGGAAACAAGGGACGAAAAGGCATCAGTCTAGTTGGGATGGCGGATCCAGAAACTACCGTAAAAGGAACGGTCAGACAGACTGAAGAAACAGGCTTGGGGCAAGTCAACTTGCAACCATAAATCGATAGTACCTTGTTAGGACACGTTTCAAATTTCCTGTTTGATGTTTGACACAGGACGTATTTGAAATGGCTATCATAGTTGCAATGCAATTAGATTTAATGTTTTTAAAATGCCATTTCTCTTTCACTGTGCGGATCATTCGTGCTCATGCGCGAAATGCAAATTAGGGATTCACATTCTGTGCAAAATTTAAGAATAAAATCAAAGTTTGGAACAGTGAAGGCGGCGACTGCAGAATTTGCAGACAGTACATTCCTCTACTCTGCGTTTTGGCTCTTGGAGTCTATGAGATAGCTGATATTTTCCTGTTTGTCGTGCTAGTTATATTTTTGTCATGGTGCAAGGGGTTGTTTTGGCAGTAATGTAGCATGGAGTCGACATACAAATTGGTGACACCAAAGCAGCTAAGAACGCTCCCTACGGCTCTCTCCTTCGGCGCTCCCTGCTTCCCTTAGAATAATAACAGTCTTGAGTGGATAAATGTCGCATCGAAAATTTTAAAAGGAAACATTGTAAATTCTGTAAAAACATGGTAAAAATCTGTACATATGTATATTCATAGCTATTCATTCTGAATTATAGATATTTGTTTTTGCTTTTTAAGAAAATTTTAGTTTGTAGTAGGCTTGAATTAGCTTTTCTATAGCTACTTATGTATATGCCTATTTTAAATGAATAATCAATAATGATGATAATAATGACGTCAACTGCTGCAATGGGCAATAGAAAAAACGAAGGAAACACATTCTGTTATATCTATTGCGTTTTTGATCTATTTACTAGACTAGGAAATAGGATACGTTTCATTTTGAGTTTTGTTTATTTCGAACTATGTTATCATCAGTGCAAATATATAGGCACGCTATTGCTTTCTTACTATTGATTGAGGATAAACACTGCACCTAGACTTGATCATGTCTCAGAGGTTTGCTCCATGAGCCCCCCCCCCCCCAAGGGCTCTTTGATTGTAGTTTTACACGATCTTTAATGTGAACTTGGTAATTTTTCATGAACTTTGTTAATTTATTGACTTGTTTCACTTGTATGTATTTTTCTGTAATATCTTAATTAATTTGTTGGCTTGAATTATCTTTTCATGTATTACCATGGTCATGTAAGTTGCCAACCTCAAACAAATTGATTATGATAATGATAATAATAATACCTTTCGTAGGTGCTGTTATTCGAAGAACACAGAAAGAAAAGAGTTGTTGATCTCGTTGTTTTGATGCAGAAGATTTGCCGAGGTTGGGTTGCGAGGTATAAGGTACGCCATATTTTGAAAACGTTTCTCTCTTCTCTTAAAGCAACTCCTAGATGCGTGTCAGAAAGAATGAATGAATAAATTAATGAATGAATGAATGAATGAATGAATGAGTTAATTAATTAATTGATAACTGAATAAATGAATGAATGATTGAATGAAGAAATCAGTGAGAGTAAACGGGAAGTTGAGGTCGCGATAGCTTTAGTGGAGACGAGAGTTTACCGAAGACTGCATTTTCCACATGATCATAGAGGTTGAGTTTCACTCGGCGGCATTTCCGAGTGAGTGGAATTTTATTGTTTGCGAAGGAAAATGTCGCTCTAATGTTGATAAGAAAGTTACGGCTGAGGGACCGACCTTTTGTTGTGTAAAATTCTGCTCGCTCTGAAAATGCCCCTGTGTGGAAATCAGTCTGAGTGACGAAAGTGAGTTTGAGGAGGGTATGAACTTAGGAAACGTTACGTTTATGTTGGCAGTGGCAGCTGATTCAGAAGTGATATTTGCCAAGGATTGGACTTGTTCCAAGGTTCTCTGTTTTCAGCACAAGATGCAAAGCAGAAGGAAGGTGAAAAGACAGGCGGAGAGAGAGACTTGTAAAGACTAGGAAACTGAAAACGAGACTCTTTTGTCCACTGACTGACGGTGGGCAAGATTCTGTCCACCGGCAAATCTTTTGAGGCAGACAGCCAATCAAATGAGTGACGCGTGTCGCTGCATAATGGTGATTAAATCTAATCATCCACTTCTTTGTGTGAAGGTCTTGATTTCGATTTCCTAATCTAACAAGTCACTCTCTCCTTCCTTTTCCCTGGCCCTCACATTGTATATCTTACATCATGTGCTGAGAAGGGAGAGAGACTTGTAGCAAGTCCACAAATTTTTAATTTTGACTTGATAAATTGATGAAGATTTAACTAACGAAACTAGCACCCGGAGGAAGGTTTGACACTTTCCTGGACTTTGGTAAGAAGATCATCGGCCCATGATCGGTCATGATATTCCTCTGGGGGAGGGGAACTTGACTAGGGACGTGACGGGGATGTGTGCCAAATTTCTCCACACCTTGCACCCCCTGTCGCATAGAAGTTTTGCCAAAATCCATTGTTCCAACAGAACTCTAAAAAATTTCCTTCCACGTGATACCCATTTGCATAATATTCTTATTAATTGTAATACTCTGTGGCAAAATTTTTATCAAAAAAGGACACCCTGTCGCATGATTTTACCGTAAAAGGACACCCTGTTGAGCGGGACTTCCCGTCAAGTCAAGTATAGGAGTACCACCCCCCCAGGTGATATCATGATCCTTCAAGGGCAATATCAAGGTGGTATCGATGATAAAATCTGGATAAGGGGTGAAACACCCAGAAACTATAGAGAATGTCCCTCGGTTTGATTTTGATTCTCATAATAAACTTGCAAAACAATTATCATGTACCTGGTAGATGATAACGCCAAAGATGGTGTTGAGGGATTTTTTACCAAAATCCTTGCCAGCATTGAAGAAAATATATTAAATTCAAAAATGATTTTGAAGGGGTGAAAGAGTTTATTTGTACTTTTTCAAAACTTCTCATGAATTCTTTCGATAAAGAGCAAACTTTCTGCCAGAATGAAAACAATTGAAATACCGCAAAATTTTTCACTGCATGCAGAATTACAGCAAAATACCCTAAGTTCAAGCAAGACATTCAAAGGGGCTCTGCCGTCACAATATAACCAAACATCGGGTTGCACAAGCCACTGTCGACGTTTGTATGCGAAAATTCCTGTTTGATCGGTTGAAGTCAAAGGGCGCTGTGACTTTCTAGCACAGTTTTGGCCTTGGGTGATAGACCTTCGGAACCTTTTCTCGAAATTGGTCTGTATCCTAGCAATCGTTGGAATAATGTAATATGTAAAGGCATACACAATTCTGCTATAGCTAATCTACTAGACTGTGTTGTTTGTTAAGGCTTGTTTCCAAAAAATTTTATAATAGCCTCAGGAAGCGTTTTGATACACCTCATTTTGCAAGGCTCTCCGTGACACGGTGACACAGTAGCCTGCGTATACAGTCCCGTGCAGTGTAAGAGTCTATGGCACATGCCACGGGGGGGAGGTTCTCAGCTAAATTTCGGGTAGGGGTGTGCCGCCCACAGTTTCAAAATGGAACCGTTGGCTAGACCAATTTTTGTGAAAATGATACCCTTGGCTAAACTAATTTCTCCATTAAAAGTGCCCTGAGAGGGCGTTTTCTAGACAAAACTTGCCAAATTTTCGCATTCTCATGACAGAAATTTTTTTAAATTTGTTTTTTTACAGAAATTACCGAAATTTTACAGATCTTTGACCAAAATTGCCAAACAGCATACCCTTCTCTAGACTAAACTCCACTAAAATTGCCAAAAAGTATACCCTCGGCTAGACTAGAGGTCCAAAAAAGTATACCACTGTGGGCGGCACATCCCCAGGTATCTTTACTATGGAAGAACCCCCCCCCCCGTGGGCACAGCCCCTTTACGTTGAAAAGGCTTTCAAAGACTTGACCCCTTTGTTGAAAATTTTATGTTACCTTTTAGTACCAGAAAATGAGAGCAAGTCAGATCAAAGTGTCAAGCTATTATCGAATGTACCGGGTATGTTTTTAGTACTTCTTTGTTTTCTTGCAAGAGATATCATTGATCTTCCGTTAGCCAGAACAAATGCATGAAATGCTGAAAATCAGAAAATTTTCATTACCGTGGGTGTTATTTAAATATGATTTTCACGTTGTTCAAAGATGTAATTTTGTTAACAGTGACAAATGTTTGAATCTATCTTTGACAGTGTATTAAATGTCTTACAAAAATTTTTTAAAGTGCCTATTTAGCTATTCGCCTCGGGGAGGGGGGGGGTGTAACTTGAGTTTCCAAGATACGGGGTTGTGCCATTCAAATCGTGAGATTACCACCCATAAATCTGGAGAATTTTCTGAAAATCATACCCATAAATCCGGAAATGCCACAAGTTCACCAATAGATGAATTTGTACAAAAAACTATACCCATAAATCCGGAAAATGCTAAAAAGTTTTAAAAACCATACCCATAAATCCGGAATCTATCATGAAAAAGGTACCCTAAAAATGGCACAACCTCGTACCATGGACCAGAGACGCAAAAACACTGCAAACCTACAAACCTGGTTTGGAGGAAGGTTTTGGCTAAGAATTGAGGAAGGTTTAGTTGTCAAAAATAAAATTTTATATTGTTGGCATAGATTTAGAAAATAAATCAACAATAAATACATAGAACCATTAAAAATCATGTCAACAGTATGCAGATGGTGAGGTTATATTTCAAAACTATACCAAAGAAGAAAAATCAGGTTTGATCAGACAATGTGATGAATGGGAGAAAGTCTATGAGGAAAAATGCATATGTGTTTGGGAAAAAATGATTTTTGAAAAGCGTCCCAGAAAAGTACTTCTGTTTGCAAAATCACCAACATTTTATGGTACGGTAGATCTTCAAAAATTTGTTTTCTTACCAGTGGATAAAAAATATTTTTGCAGGCAAAACTGATCGTTTGATTTACTTTTCGATTAATTGAATCAAGCTCTTTTTAGTGCTGCCTGGCTTTGAAGCCTTCTGCAAGAAAGCACTTATGTTTATTTGAGTAATTTCTTTTGTTATGTTGAGTTTCTTGTTTGGTCATGAATATCAGAATGAAACGTGAAATGTTATTGTGGACTTGAAGAATACTGCAAAATTTTCAATGTAAATGGTTATTAGAGGCAAGATTAGCGATGTTGCCTGAAGAGTGTTGCGTAGAATGAGGTTTTCGATGCATTATTTCATACCCGTTAAGTAAATAGAACAAATAGTTCACCATCATTAAATATATTTGAATTGTTGATAGAAGAGATGAAAAAATTTTATGATAACTTTCGTGATCAAATTTTGGCGATTTTGCAAACAGGAGTATATTTTTGGACACCCAGTAGCTTTTAGATGTTCTCACCTTGAACTCGTTGTTCCCCTTTCATTGCCCCCATACCTTTCAATTAATGAATCGCTTCCTTAAGACTGTGGCCTCCCTTGTATTAAAACCTGGTTAGAGCCCTGCTACTTGCACTCAAACAGACAAATGATATGGGAAGATCCCTAATTACATGCTTTTGTATGGTTTACAAACACCGTTGAGCTGTTTTCAAGTAATTATATATTGTGCTAAAATGAGGAAGGTTGAGAGCACAAATTTGAGGTTTGGAGGAAGGTCAACAAGTTTTTGCAGCTCTGCCATGAACAAGTTAAGTTAATCAACATTTCTGTGAGTAGTTTTGGAGACAAATCCACTTTCCTGAAATCGTCAGAAAACTTTGAACCAGGATTTGTGAAGCCGGCATTGACAGAAACATTGCGATTTGCACATCTTTCGATTGCCCGTACTATGGAGAACATGCTTTTAAGGTAATGCTGCTCGATGAGCCGAATGATGTTGGGAAAAATTAACTGTTTTCTGAGGAGAGTGGTTCTGAGAAACGGTCTTTCTCTGTGCACTAGAGCGGAAAGCAGAGTTGCTTTTAGGCCGATAGCTATGACAAAATGCACATTTTGTAGATTGTAAAACAGCCACAAATATGTCCAGAAAGTCGGTGTAAAGTTAGATAACTCTATGTGTAGCGCTGTCCCTCATTTGAAGAAATAACCACTCTGAAATAACTAAATTGGGATTTTTTTTGCAATCATTTTACAACTTTCATTAAACTACTTTCCTTCGTCTGGTTTCCAGAAATATGTTGATTTTTTAATCATGCCCTTTCTGACTTCTGTTGTATCATTTTTAGGAGAAGAAACAATATGTGCATTTCAGGGCATCAGTCATATTTATTCAAGCATTTCTGAGAGGATACAGGGTACGTCCTTTACATCTGAATGACCTTACAAGCTATCTTTTGATTAGCACTGTATGCCGTTTTTCTTTGCGACAGTTAGTGCTATAGGACTCTGGGTACTGGACTCTCCCAAAAAGGTTGGGTTTTTTATTTAGTCAGTGCTCTGGAGACTCTGCTATGCTACCAAGGGCATTTTTATTGATTTTTATAGTGCCGTTTTTCCGGGGAGAGAAGGGGTAGTTTTGATAGGCAAGTGACGGTGCTTTGACTTGTGAAACACACCCTAGATTTATAAATCTTCTACAAACCACACCGCAAATTTTACGGGTCAAAATTAAATCCAGTGCCATGGAAGTTTATTTTTCAAATGATGCCCCAAAAATTCATTATCACGACAAAGTGACACCCCAAGATACATGGCTATTTGTGATTTTACCATCTATCCCCCAAGATGGTACATTCCGTGGCAGTTTACTTGGTGGTTATCCCCCCCGCCCTTTTTCTTGAGAATTGTGAGGTGGATAAAACATTTCTAACGTTATCAGTTTGCTATTGCTAACGAGTACAATTGACATCCGTTATTTTGAATTTTTAGGGGAAATTGAAATCTTGTCGAGCCTGCATAAAGAGAAAACCTCGAAAGAGTAGAAAAAGGACTTTTCTCTCTCACCCCTCCTGTCTGGTTCGAAAGTCTGCACGCAGGCTACTGACGAGGGGAAGTGAAAATTTGGACAAATAGCAAGTGTTCATGATAGCAGGGCCTCCAGCTGTCGCTCTTCTCTTCCCATTGAATTAAACTGAATTTAAATGATGTTGTTGTTGTTGTCGCTTCAATGAGTTGTCTTGATATCAGTCCAGTCAAAGTTTGAAACAGTGACTATTTGTTGAGTCTAGTAATGGGCCGTCGGGATGTAACGAGTGTAAACTGGAATCCCAACAAATTTACAAGCTGGAAAGGGGACTTGTGTCTTAGGCCTAGGCAGTGGTAGACTTTTGAAGATGATTCGCTTGTATCCCTGCGGTAAACCTTGCTCAACAGGGACTCACAATGAAACAATGAAAAACTTACCTATTTTCTTCATTCATCAATGGAATTATGATGGATCACTGCTTCGAATCTCAATCCCGTGGGAATATTTTCAATTCTTCAGTCGAATCGAAATTTATTTCGCACTAGCCGTAACCATAGTAATTCATAAATCTCGCAATCTGATTGGTACTCCAGGAATCGCAAAGTTTGGGCCTAAATAGGATCAGGTTATTAGAGTAATATTATTAGTCTCTCTTAACCGCAACGCCGTCATCAAGTCAATGAGCACAGGGAAAAAAGAGACTCTAGGTCATAATTCTAAGGTAGTAGTTGCCTGTGGCTAGATTCTAAGCATATCGAACGTGTAGAAAGCGAAGTTGTCACACTTATTAAGACGACACACTTGTGTGGTGTGATGTGACGAAGTTTATATATCTACAGACGGCCGTAACATAGACAGCGTAAACTAGGGGTCTAATGCCTGAATGTAGCGCGCATAGTAGGCCTAAATTAGCTAGAAATACCTCGAGAGCTTTCCAGCTTTCTCAAAATATATTGAGGAATGAATGAATGAACGAATGAATGATTTAATGAATGAATGAGTGAATGAATTAATGAATGAACGAAATGAATGAGTGAATGAATGAATTAATGAATGAATGAATGAATGAATGAATGAATGAATACGATTGATTTCCGGAGTCTTCCCTAAACTTCAAGAACTTGATGCCAAATTAGGACTATCAAACCTTTCACTCAAATTGAACAAAATTTGAAGAATTGATCATTTTGTTTTGGAAGAAATGGTTTTAGTTTTATGGTTCACTCTTTGTCATAGGTACGAAAGACCTATGCAAAGCTCCTCCGCAAGAATGCGGCACCGAAGATTATGAAATACCTCAGGAGGTGTCTGGTATGTATCATTTACTGCCATCTATCTTTCCTGCTGCCATTGTTTGAAGCACATACTCTTGTTCATGGCAAACTTGATAAAGTTGTCCTTGATTTGTAAAGATTTAAATACCGGATGCCCCAGGAAGCGTAAACAGATTTGGTTGTGTGCACTGGTGAGACCTTAGCTTTAATCAACACTTCTAATTACAGTGGCAGGGGTAGCATTAATATGTCAAATTGACCTTACTTCAAGAACGGTCCCCTTAGCGATGTTTTGTAAATTCTGTAGAAATCCGATAAATTTCAAATGTGGACAACGATGATAGAATGTCTAGCACTACTGAGAGACCCATAAAAGCTTTACGAGGCAGATTGCACATAATTTCATGATAGCAAATTTTATGAGCACAAACAAGGTATCAGCATTAGCATGTATAGTTGAAGTGCTTACCTGTCGTGCTAACCTGTCTTTTGAGACGTTACTTCGTCAGTTGAAGGTATGCCTACTGTCCGAAAAAGCAGTTTCAAAAACATGGAACTTCATTCATTTCTCTAACCAACCGTCCCTTTCCAGTCTATGTTTTTGAAAATGTGGAAAAAGGTGCATTGCAAATTTGCTTTGGAGCACGAAATTTGAATGAGGACAAGGTCAATCTTTTGCAAGCAAAGAATTTTCCCAGAAGACTTGAAATCCATGAAAACATCGAGTTTTCACAAAATGTTTACAGGAAAATGACATTGATCATTTTTCACTCAGATTGAGGAATTCGGGAATCGAAATTTTCTTTGAATCTTGCTTTTCGGATTGCAATCACGGCTTGAAATGACCATGCAGCATCTCAAAAGATAGCCACACTTTTAAACTAAACTCTGATACAAAGCATTTGACAATAGCTTTTGATTTCGGGGAGCTAGTTATGATGTAGCTCGCGAAGTTTTTTTTGGGCCACCATGTACTCAATTGAACCTTCTAAATAAAAGGTGAAACACGGAGACTAAAGCTGGAAACTCTTGGTCCTAATTGTGTGGCTGTACCGCAAGTAATTCCAAGAAAGTTAAATCTAACAATTCAACATGGGCTGGCGGAGACTACTGTGTTAGCCTAAAAATCCTTAAATTGCCTCATAAAGAGTTATATTCATTCATCCTTGCGATACTGTGGTTGTCTCTTTCTTCTTTATTGTCTTTGGCCAAATATTTCTACCAATATGCAAGTATACTGTGGCCTAGTAGGCGTTGTCATGCTGCCATGTTGAATTGATTCTACGCTGTGCCTATCGTCGTAAGTTTGAATGAATATGTTACTTTATGAGGCGATTCAAGCATTTTTAGGCTAACACAGCAGTCTCCTACCGCTCATGAATTCAAGAGCCAAACAGCCCCTTTTGACACAATTCAATTCAATAAATTGCACTACGTTTGTTGTCGATTTGATTTTTGTATTTTATATAAGTAAGCCATGCTACCGTTGAGCAAATGTTGATTTTTGTTGAATTATGTTTTGTGTCATAGGCCGTGAAGTTCTTGATGAATGTATACAATAACCAGCCGTCTGAGTCCCCGCTGGACAAACAATGGCCACAGTGCTCAAAGATGTTTGCAGAACCTTCGGAACAACTGCACAAAATTCAGCATGCATGGAGAGTAAGCAAAATTTTTTTAGAGTCCTTGTGTTGTCATAAGATGTGGCTTGAAGTGAAAATGTTTACTGATGCAAATGAATAACGCTGTTGAATGAATGTCTGATGTCTTATTTTGCTTTGAGTTATATACAGGGTGTCTCAAAAAAATTGTTCGACCTTTGATTACATATTGAAAAATAACGATAACATGACCAGGCTCATGGGAAGATAGCCCTCTCCCTAAGATTATAACCCGGGGGGGGGTACCTTTTTGAGCAGAAAATAAATTTTGGGGTATCGCCCTTGGTAAAATCACAAGTAGTCATAAATTTTGGGGTGTCATTTTAGAAAATTAACTCTTCAAGGTAATTTGGCCAAGTGTCCATTCAGCGTATCGTTATTTTTCAGTATTTAATGAAGGTGAAGGTTGAGTTGCGTTTTTCAGCGCCAAGCGCTGGGATCGCAGAAATAGAGCAGACCTAATCGAGTCCGCGACCCCTTGTCATGACGCTCAAGTGGTGGGGCCCTACCGGGACTCGAACCCACTCCGCCTGACTATTCTGGCTGCAATGTCAGAGGATTACACCACTGCGCCACAACACCTTCAAAGGTCGAACAAGTTTTTTGAGACACCATGTACTGTTCTCTTTGGGCTGGCTGGCGACGTGTTTTTATTTGCAAAGGTCAAAATAGTATGGAGGGTAAGATACAAATTTTTCCTCTATCTTGTTTTGCAGTGTCACAGATATCGTCACCGTTGCAATGGAGAGATGAAACAAATATTGACAGAAAAGCTGGAAGCAAGTGAAATATTTCTTGGGAACAAGGCCTCATATCCAGAAAGGTAATGTTTGGTTTTTAAAGCTGAAATACTTAATCTTTTTGTTGTTCAGTTGTTGGAAGATGATCAGCTTTGGTCTAGACAGCTCATTTGCAGTTAGTTTGATTGAAATTCATTTTCAATCGGCACTTTCTACCAGGTGTCCTAAAAAAGTACTCCTGTTCAAAAAATCGCCGAGCGAGTAAGAAAGGCCAGGCGTTTGAGTGGCTATTGCTCCCTGAGTAGATAAGCAATGATATTTTGCAATATCTTATTGAATAGCTAGCATGTTCTATTGTTTTTAGAATTTTTCCTGGCTGAAATTGGTCATTCCGTTCAGATTCTGCAAGGGATTTTCTATTAAGTTTTACTTTGAGAAACCTTAAAATCCGTGCTAAAATTACGAGCAGCTTCCTCAGCTCGATCTGTTTGCCACACAGTGATGACTTCAGCACGCTTTAGTACGTACCATCCTCATGGGGGAATGAAAATGTCTTCCCCCTAGTATGAGTAACTTATTCCGGGGGACTTATTCCGTTCTTACTTCTCCGTTTTTGTGACGATACGTTTTTCATGCATCAAAGCTACCCGTTCACATTACTCCGTTTTTGTACAAAAACGGAGGGAAAAACATCTTTTTTGTGCGTTTCACATTGATCTGTCTGATGCCAAATACGGAGCCAAAGATATCCGCTTTTGTGCGTTCACATTGCTCCGGTTTTGTGAAGCTCATTATTGGATGTAGGAACGTTTTCAAAAACCTTTGCTTTGGACGTTCACTTTGATCAAATGTATTTTGGAATAGCCTCCGTTTTTGTGGGTATCCATTTTTGATAGCGTTTTCGAAAACCTCCCTTTTTGGTTGGCGATTTTGTGCGGATCAGTCTGAACACTTTCACAAAAACGGAGATTTTTCTCCCCGTTTTTGTAAACTAACCGGAGCAGTGTGAACGAGGCCTGAAAGTAGATTCTGGCCTAAATTCTCTAGCCGTGCTTTCATTCGGCGCAAAAAAAGGATCATGCTCTGCAATGGGCCTTTAGCTTAGACAAAGGTGTAGAGTCCGAAGGTTGATATTTCCCTTTCTCCAATTTCAAAACGGACTTTTGCAACGGACATACCTCCCATACCTTTCATACCTCCCATATGTCCCATACCTATAAAGGAGATAAATTTCCTTGTTTTAAAACGAATCACAAGATCAGTTATACCTGGTAATATAATTTAGTCTTTGATGTACTTGCCAAGAAAAGAAATTTAAAGTTGGGCCATATAAGCAAATCTTGGCGGTTTTTCAAACAGGAGTTCTCTTCTTACAGACACATGGTACTTTATCTTTTGTTACTCATTTTTTGAAAGATGATCAACGTTCATTCTTTGACAACTCATTTTCAGTCAGTTGATTTACAATCATTTGCAGTTGGAACGTTCTACCATGGTTTTCAAGGTTGCTGCCCTCCTTGTTGTGACTTTAGATTCAATTTTCACCTCTTTGTGTGTGCTGACAGCGTTTTGGACAGGCTACAATTTTAAGCCCACTTCTGTTGACATCTGAGTACTGGTAGCAAGCTGGAAAAGTTTGTAAAGAATTTCCTCCAAGACTTCATTGTGATCACTTGACCTCCAAGGCGAAATGATTCCCTCTTACTCCTTCTTGATCTGCTGTATCTTTTGTATTTGCTAGTGATTTCTACGGCGCAGTCAAGTGGGGGGGGGGAGGGGAGTGGGGCACTCAGTAATTTGATGAAAATAATTTACTTTGTGTGTTACTGGGGTGTTTTACACTTAACCATTGTATCTGACATCTCATGAAGTGATATGGGATTAAAATTGAAGGTCTTTTTCAGCTTTTTATAGCCACCATGCCGTTACCTTGCTTTGAGCAAATATTGCTTCCTCCGCTCCTTTGCTCTAGGTAAAGAATTATGTCTTTTTTCTTCAGCGTTCGTGTACCATTTGAGGATGATCATGCAGTGGTCAGTTCAAATCCTGCTTGGGAAAAGCAGAAACAGAAGTTGGACAAGAACATAAAAATCCTGTTTTCAGGAAGCGTTTCGAAAATTAACCGCAGCAATGGAAAGGTATGTTACTTCAAAATTAGAAATATTTGAGGGGATGCGAATTTTGTAATCCGTGAGCTTTTTTGTGTGCTCGAGCAGCCTAGTTGCTACCTATCCAAATGGAGCAGAACATGGTTTTGCCCCAGCCCCTCCTGTGTACATAAACTCTATTATACCCGAATCCTAAGGAACAGAGAAAAGAAACAACCTAAATACCAGACCCCAAGATTTTGTGACTGCAAGCAATTGTCTTAGAGCGATGTGCTTGCAATCAAAGCACTCTGAGTACAATTAAGGTGCCTGCAGCTGATGCGTAATGATAGATTGTGCGTGCAAGCGGCGCTCGTGCGCTCGCGTCCATTAATGAGGCCTCCTAAATACTGAAATATATGATGACTTCTACGATCAGTGGACACACAGATGGAAATTTGGCCAAATGACATTCTGGGCCTTTCATAGCTTTTAAAATTTTTGTTTTTACATTACAGTAGAACAAATTTGCCATGAATGGCAAATATCAGAAAATGACTGAAATTTCCCAAACATGCTGAAAATGCTTAGATCCCTACAAAAATCTACTTGTAATGTATTAAAGTTTAAAGAATATCAACTAGAATATTATGAAATGTGGTCTGCTGTTCATTAACATGAAGATATTTCTCCAAAATCATAAAAATAATCACAAAACGGCCAATTTTCCAACATTTTTATTGTCATTTTGTTGCTTTAAGCTTAAAATATGTCGAAAACTATGAACGGACTAATTATAATCGATACGCTTTTCTGAAAATATAGATCATCTGTTACAAGTTGCCAACAGGTTCATTATCAGCCCATTCATATTTGTGAAATTAAGTTCATTTGCATTTTACCGTTAGAAATTATTACTCAAGTCTGTCGGGCCCAGACCCTTTTAAAATCTACCAAACCGCAAAGTTTTTGCATGTCTGAATTCACCTTAAAAATACACTTCAAATGAGCTATGAACCAGCTTCTGATTTTTGTCGTTCTTAAGCTATAGAAGATATTAAGATTTTTGTGCAAAATGCCCAAATATGGTACATTTGCTCAAACTTCGTTCCAGGCATACAATAGTCGCTTAAAATTAACTTTTTGTGGTCTCTGCATCCATGTTACAAGCCACTCAGGCCCATACGCCATTGCCTGGAGCACTCAGATTTTCGTACAGCGTTGCTATATGCGGGCATGAAATTGAGGGAAACAATTTTTTCCTATTTTCAATGTGAAAGTCCACTAGTCGTGGTTTGAGCACCTGTCAGTCTATCAATAGCGATAACTACGAACATGTAATCAGTCTAAGAGATTTGTGCTATTGTCAGCTGGAAACGAGGTCATAGTAATATAGTCAACTGATGGGGGGGGGGCAGGAATTTCCTCAACCACTTCGACCAGTAGCAGTGAAGTATTTTGCTCTGAACTTTATTATCATTATTTTCATCTTCCTTTAAGTTGGGTTTAAAAGTAGCCCATAGATAGAAACTATTGAAGGCCAACTGTTTACAAGAGAAACGAAATTGTGGTTCATGAACATGGATGTGAAATAGTGCTTTTACTAAGTCAGCCTCATGATGAAAGATTGAGTATTCGTCATTCACAAACTTGGTGCAACGGCAAAGTTTGAAGATGGAGATGATGAGGGGGTTTCCAAGAATTCGAACTACATTTCAAGCTGTTAGGGCACAAGCATAGAAATAGGCACAAGGCACGAGTTGTTAGCTACCTTCGTTATAATTGATTATGCTTGAAACGGACAACCTACCCTGGATCAGCACTCCTTGGAATTTTGAAACGCAAATACTTAGAATTTGGAAAAAATTTTAGAATTGACCAAAAATTTTTGCTTTTTTTTTCATTTCAGATTTTTTACAAAAATACTAACAAATACTAAAAAACTGAAAAAAATCTCTGATCTAGGGTACGGACAGCCCCGAGTGCATCTCAAGCCAATTTGGAACTCTCTATAAGTCACTCTTTCATTGTAGGAAGTGCCTAAGATATTGATCCTAAGTTCCTCTGAACTGATGCTTCTCAACCCAAAGTCACTTCAGCCGTTGTATACAATTGGCTTAAATGATGTTGGTAAAGTTACTGCGAGCCCATTCAACGATGGCACTGTTGTATTTCATACAAAAGAGGTAAGATTGTTTACAGTTTATTCTGTGCTCTCCAAAGCATTTATTTTTACTTGAAGAAACTGAAGTCCGTTTCAAATTTAGATGTCACGTGAAAATGACCGCTAATAGAACAATTGAATAGTTCTGCATTGGTACTATTGCGTTATCGCAAGTCTCACGTGACATCTAATTTGCCAAAGCATACAGCTCAGATCCTGACTGGTTGATGACACACGCAGAAATCATCCAATTTTACGGTATTCAGCTAATCAAATAGCCCCTTTCCAACCACATGATACCAAATTGGCCGTTGGAAGTGAATTCCTTTCGTTTTCCCTTGCGATAAAGAGCACAGAAAAGATACGCAAAAATTGTCAGTCAGACCTAAATTAACAAAATAATTGCGCAAATAAGCTGGTCTTGAAGGCAAACCATAAATTTAGTCACATAAAGCTGTGAATACTTGTCTTTGCAGCGATAAAATTGTAAGCATCGCCACGAACTCCATCAGTTGTCACTTGCTCTTCGCTTCATCAAAGCCAACCTTCCTTTTCGACGTTCGCATATCTTCCGCTAAAGTTTTCGAATGATTTGAACAGCTCCAAGCTATTAAAACAGATTTTTTTCGAAGAATCCATGAGACACTCAATGCTCGCAGTGCGATTTTATGTTGTGCAATGGCTCCATGTACCCGTAAGTCTTATTTTCGAACGCGAATTGATACACACTCTTTGCATGTCATTTTCCATTTTTTTATCATATTTGCACGGTAATTATTTTGCATATCACCTGTTTGAATACAAGTATTTTGCTATAAACAGCACGGAATGCATAACTCGCATTAACTTTACATCAACATACGGAATAGAAAATTTTTCATACAGAGGTTATAGTCATTACATAAGTTTCAACATCGCTCATTGAATTGGATGGTCTCGCAGATTAAAAATAAAGAATTAAATACAAGGAATCACGTCGTAAGTCTTTGCAGAGGTCACCATTTGTGGCCTTCATTACCGAAGGAATTAACAATTCCAACACACTAGCTGAATTCAAACGAAACGTAAAATTATATGGCATGGATTGGAAACACTTGCATCTGTAGATTGTGCAGAGTTTTCATTAAAGATTTAGGGTTGTTGTAGGTTTTAAAGTAGAAAATTGTAAATTAAGTTTAAATTTATTTTGTTTGCTTTAATAGACCTAATCGGGTAAAGTTTGTTTTACCCATTTCAAGTCATGTGACCATACTCTTGGGAAGTTTCAGAATTATTCTACTTTTTGCATTCATGGCACAACTTTGCATGGCACGAAATATGTTAGAGAAATGAAAGGAAGTTTTATCAAGAGATTCATCACACCACTTGAAATGGGTGTAAACAAACCTTAGCCGATTTTGTCTATTAGCTTCTTAGCTACATGTATTGTTTGTTGCTAACGTTAAAGAAATTGTTAATAATAGTGATAATGATAATGATAATTTATCGCAAGAAGCGGACCAGTGTGTAGGCCATTTCGTGCAGACCATTTCGTGACCAAATTGAAATAACTTAGACTACCCTCACATGAGAAAACTCAAACCGATCTGAGTTTCAGATCGGTTTGAGTATTGGCCTTGTTTGCTAATTTGCTTCCCCCTCACATGAGCAGTTTCAGACCCGTTTGAGAATATCAAACAAAGCGTGCTTTCCTTCCGCTAATAGAACAATTGTGATTGTTTTGTGGAAGATATTGGCATTGATTCATAGCATTTAGATCCAGCTTGGTGACTTTGAATGAAATCTTTATAATTTTGATTGCCAAAGGAACGCCTGGAATGTAAATCACACGTGCTTTGAAAAGTCATTTCGCCCCGAAATGAAAAATTTTTCTGCTCACATGAAAATTTCAGGTCGACCTGAAAACTCAGACCGACCTGAGAAAGCGAAATGAGTTTCAGGTCGACCTGAGTTTCATTTCGCTTGTGTCATGTGAGCGCGCTAAGGGCTTTGACCGTAGAGCGAGATGAGTTTCAAACCGATCTGAAACTCAGACTGGTCTGAGTTTGCTCATGTGAGGGCACTCTTAGGAAGATGTATCGTTAAAAGAGTGAGGATTTGCCAATTGGCTTTGTTTGATTGCAGATCCCTCATGCTGGTATGAAAGTAAATTTCTCAGGAACATACTGTTATCCAATAGATAGAGCTTTGCAATTCATTTTGCGACTAAATTTTGAAATAGCGACGCCAAGGTCTCCTCAGTATTCACAGAGAAACTGTAACGATTATTCCTCAAATGAATTACTGTGATTTTCTTGTCTTATTTTTCAGGATAGAAGTGTGAAATCATTAAAGAAAGGCGATTTCGTATTTCATTGTGAACATCTGATCGAGCTTGTTGCTAAGACATCATTGGCATACAAGAACCATCTTAAGAAGAAACTTGATGTATCTATTACTGACAAGTATGCATCTTTTATTTCTCACTTAGCGTTTTATTGAAGGTGCCGTGGCGCAGTGGTGTAATGTTCTGACTTCGTAGCCAGAACCCCACCATGAGGGTCATGACAAGAGGTCGTGGACTCGATTAGGCCTTCCTTACTTCTGCGTTTCTGTGATCAAAGAGCTTGGTGCTAAAAATGGCAACTTCACCTTCTAGACTGATGATTTTCGTCTTAAGTCTTGCTCATTGAATTGAATTGTTATGTACTGTTATAGTCATTCACTGGGTATTATGGGGGTATCGTTGGGGTTAATGGAGCGAAAACTCGGACTCATATAATAAGTCTACTTCGCCTTCACCCTCACTCGTGAACGTAGCAATGTAACTTGCTCTTTAAAGGCCCTTCGTTACGAGAATTCTTCGTGCGCAGCGTGAACAGCAAAATTACACTTATGACAATGAGTCCCTTGTATCCCTGCGGTAAAACCTTGCTTAGCAGGGACTCATAATGAAACAGTGAAAAGCTGGCCCTATTTTCTGCATTTGATCGATCGAATCATGAGTGAACGACTGCTTTAACTCTGTACAATGGTCTCTCCTCGGAAAGAAAATACGATAAAAACCACGTCATGCAGATAGTTAATCAACGAAACTTGGTATAAATCTGAAGAAGGAAGTTCACTTTACCTGGTGAATGCAAAATGAGTCTTTCAGCACTACATTGTCCACGTGAAGTGCAAGAAATATAGATCTGCCAGCACGTCTTACTCCTTGGAAGATAAGTATACTCGCATTCAATCCTTGCGAGGATTGAATGCGAGTATACTTATCTCCCAAGTTATATAGTGGTTTTTCAAATTATATTCTCGTCACCCTTTTCGCGTTGAAATAAAATAACGATGATCTGTGAAGTGAAATTGATCCTTGATGCAAGTTCACAAAAACAACTTTATACGATTGATAACAAAATCAGTTCTTGGTGGTTTTTGAAGAGTCTTTACTTTTATTGGGTCATCAGATATTTTAAAAGACAGAGCTGTGAACAAGAGAGGCCAGTTGTAAATTGCAGTATGCAAGCATATCGACACCAGCATCTTTAAAGCAGGCCTACATTTGCATTTATGCACTGCTTACGCAGTGCTTGCTTTTGTACATCTGATATTTATGCAGTAATATACAGTATGAAGCTAAATGTTAAAATCTTCAGTTTGTTGAGAATCATTAGAGAGCTAGTGTCTCTTTCTCTGTTTTGGATTTGACTTCAGGCAAAATGAAGTTTTATGTATTGGCAGGAGCAAGTTGGCTGTGGCTGGCCCTCGCAAAATAATTCTGAAAAGCGCGTAGTCAGTGATGCCCCATTCAGTGGTTTGAAGGCTTCATGGACACACATCATAATTGCAATTTCATTATCATTTGTAGGTTCAGCGTGAACTTCAAAGGCAAATCAGTAGAAATGGCATTGGATGATAAGAAATCTTAACTATGAACAAGAAAACGAATTGATACACCCAGATGAAAGAAAAAACTTATGCAGAAAAATGAAATACTGAAATGGAGAAAACTCATATCAGGATCGATGAAATGATACCAAACTAATGGTAATTCCAGTGTTTTATATGATAAATGTAGCGAATAGGTCTTTACTTTCCTCCACTGATACGAGAAATTTCTGAGGCGGTGCCAAAAACAGATATCCGAGCAAGCCAGCATAGGCTTCAAATCTCGAAAGAGCTTTGTAAAATTCTTTGACCTGTTTCTTCAAACTGAACGGCTTCAAAGAAAATTGAGCTATTTTACAGTTGGGCTTTTCTGAAATCTTCAATATTTTCAGAATCACAGTGTTTTTCTTCTTTTTTAAGAATTCAAAAGAATTTTGGAAAAAACTTAAAACCATCGTAATTTCTAAGCCTCTTGACAAAAGATCAAATAATTTTCAAGAAAACCATAGTTTATGGATGCCTACAATATGGTATCAAGCAAAACTCTTTCACTCTTTAGGTTTGTGATTTAGAAATTTGGTGACGTCACATCATAAAATGAGCTAAAATATGAAATAGGCTGTAATTTCGATAGATATTCAAGATTTCTGAAAAGTCCAACAGTAGAGTCATAGAATGGCTAAAGTTTCTTTCAAGTCATTCAGTTTAAAGAAATAGGTCATTGAATTTTACACCGGCCTTTTTCGTAGATTTAAAGATTTGTCCAATAGCACGATGCTTATCAATGAAGGACTCAAAAATTGCCAGTTTTCAAAGAATCAAACAATTAAAGTGAATGACCTGAGATATAGCGCTTGTCTATAAAAAGGACAAAGAAACACCTATTCCCCCATTGTTTTCTTTGGCTTTCCTTTCGTGAGCCACGTGCTGGGTTGTCAAACTCTATAGGCTATTTATAAACCTTTGTGATAGCATCTTTTGGCTCACGTCATTCATTTTAAGGAGCTGATTTAGGTGGTTGTATCGTTGTTGTTATTTGTTATTGTTGTTGTTGTTGTTGTTGTTGTTGTTGTTGTTGCAGTTGTTCTTTTATTAATCAGTCCCTCACCTTCCTCGTAAAATTTCGATCCTTACATGTAGCTGGTGTCCCAAAAAGATTACTCCCGTTTGAAAAGTCGCCAAAATTTGGCTATCAAGCCTTTTCTAAAATTTTCTTTTTGATTCCTTTTGTCATTGGCCCAAAAATGTATTGAGATGATAAAATTTTTGTTTTCTGTACTTAAAGAGTATGAAATACAGTAAAAACCCGCGTATAAGAACCTCGTGATTAAGAACATACAGGCTAAAAATTCTGAAATTAGACCCCCAATGTATAGGAACCCGTTCAGCCTGAAATTTGAAATAGGGTCTTTTTCGTGGAGATCATCAAACTAAATCAAAACTCTAGTAGTTGCTTTGCCATTGAGCCTATACGTACTGATTCTGCCATATCTGCTAATTGCAAGGAGCTCTAAAGATGCTTCGAAAGCTTTGCATTGTATTCTGTACAATTTCTGATTCTTCCACGAACTGATGTTTTGAATAAGGCCTCATGAACTCTCTCAACTGACAGTAAATAACGGACTTGAAGTTTCAAGGTGAACAAAAGAAATACCTGGAAGCCCTGAATGAAATAAGAACAAATTTAAGGATCTGAACAGCTTTATTGCCTACTAAATACTCAATACATAAGAACCTAATCAGGCTGACTTGCAAAATTGTAGGTTCTTATACGCGGGTTTTTACTGTAACGCATTGAATAGCCCAATTCTGAGCCATACTCGTCAAGTACAGTGGAACCTCCATTAATGGATACCTCTATACAACGGACACCTCCGAACAACGGACAAATATTTTCGTCCCAAAATACACTATGGCTAAATTTGACACCTCCATACAGCTGACACCTTTCTACAACGGACGATAAAATTGGTCCTATAGGTGTCCGTTATATGGAGGTTCCACTGTGATATTGTTAAGCTTGTCCAAGACCATTATATTGAGATTTTTCCTTGTCTTTCAAGTCTACAATAATAGTCAACGTTTCTTTCTGACATTTATGTCCAAACCAGAAGCTTAACAGACAAAATATATTAATCTGGTACTAATGAACTGTGCTTCTTGCAGCATGTTTCACAATCAGGCGAAAATAAAGTGGTTTTATCAATAAGGTCTTTTTTCTTCCATTTCTGTTGTTGTTTTTCCTTGTAAGTCAAAAGAGCTCGATGGCGTGTTTAGTTGGTGTTAGTCAACATATCTGTGGTTCTGTTGAGTCGATTAGGATGTTTGTGTGTAGCTGGAGGAATATGGGTTAAATTTTAAAGGGTCTGTTTCATCCGGCATTCCTTGCACGTGTCGACTCTTGGTTGGCCTTTGTTTGTCGCCATTTTCATGGGCCATGAAAATGGCGACATAAAAGGCAACCCAAGAGACGACACGTGCAAGGAATGCTGGATGAAACAGACCCTTTAAGAGAAAGGCTGATCGTTTCGCTTGATTTTATATAACATAAGGACGCTGTCGACTATCTATTATGACGAGACTAACTGCGCATTTAAATTGAGAAGCGATAAGGTTTATCTTAGATGATCAGCTTAAGATTAAACAGAAATATGTCGCAATACGTCATGAAGGTAGGCATACCCTTCATATTCGGAATTTTTCTTTAAAATCGATTCTCAAAAGTGAAGACTTTAATCATGAGAGCCTTTCAAAAATTTTTAGTGCCCGTACCTTAACGCACGAGGGATAGAGACCCCCCCCCCCGCGTTCTTTAGAGAAATCAACTTTGAAGTGTAATAACTGACCAGTTTGAAAATACTTTGGTGCTGGGGGTAAATCATCGAATAGCCCCACCCTAAAACACATATTTAGCCAGGAAGAAAATCTGAGACCTGAAAGACTAGCCCCAAGCCTATATTGATATATTTCGTCAACTGTAATAACTCTGTCTGAATGCGAGAAGAGAAACATTTCATATGTTTAAGTGAATTACTCTGCTAACATGTTTTGTAAGAGTTGACAAAATAGACTTGGGGCAAGGGCAAGTCTAGAAACCTGTTGACCGAATGGATGTTTGTTTATTCACCAAATTGCCTTGTCACAAATTTGAGTGAAGTCACCAGATTTATAGACGTGTCATTCTGAAAGGACCCAGGGTTAATTAGGTTTGAAAAATTCAACTGCTTGTGACGGGTATATGAATGGTCAGAGAAGAACCAAACATAACCAGCGTACTGATTTCAAATTATCCAGTCAGACAGCCCCAGTACAGTATTTTCTTGCATGGTCCCTACAAATGTTTTCGTCCAGAACTATAATCTCAAAGTTGTGTGGGATAAGATTGACTATCACCAGGCTGAAGTTTCAAAAACGAGGCAATACGGAATCCTGCAACTCCTATTGGTTAATCGCACACGTCCTTCGGGTTTCCCGTAGCCACGGGGGGGGGGGTTTCTTCCATAGTAAAGGTACCTGGGGATGTGCCGCCCGCAAGGGTATACTTTCCCTAGCTTTTTAGTCTAGCCAAGGGTATACTTTTGCCAATTTTAGTCCATTTAGTCTGGGCAAGGGTATGCTTTTTGGCAATTTCGGTCAAAGAAATGTCAAACTTCGGTAATTCCTGAAAAGTAACTCAAATTTTTAGCCAATGGTGCTGGTTTTGATACTGTGGGCGGCACACTCCTACCCGAAATTTAGCCGAGAAGCCCCCCCCCCCCTTGCTCGTAGCCTTGTATAATACGGTGCAAGGACGCGTTTTTGTCACCACAACAACTTCTTTAGGCCTGTGAGATTTACAATGAACTCAGACGACATGACAGTAATAAAATGTGTTTAACTAAAGGATGTACGTCAAAATTAGAAGCTGTAAGGTAATAAGACTCATACTAACCGGTTTTGTCATTGTACAGGAAAATATAAAGCCCTCGGTCTTAATGCACAGACCTCACAAGCTCCGTCTTTACTCTTAAGACCTCGGGCTTCATATTTTCCTGTATAACACAAACCCGGTTAGTATGCGCATATTAATGACAAGAAATTGGAATTTAAGCTGTGAAGATTTTTTCTTTGGTCTAAAATTCAATTGGAAAGGGATTGCTAAAAGTGATGAGGATAAAAGCACATGATAAATTTATGGCCAAAGTAGGTGTACCTGTGACCCAAAAATACTTAACAAAATACTTAACGTTGTAATTCATCCATTTTTCGGACTTGCCCCGCCTTTCCCAGTCGATCTTTAGAAGATGTGAAAACAGCTGAATCCCAAAATTTCTTTGGAGCGCGAAATTTGAAATAGAATGATCTGAGGATTGTGAAAGTTTCCAGGGCAGGCAAAAATTAGGTGGCGACCCGGGGGGTGGCGAGAAGCGTTATAAGAAAAAGTAGAGGCTCTTTCTGGGAAACTTTTTTAGAAGAGGCTACTCATCCTTGTCAAATGTTCAAATTTGGCACTGACAAGAAAAGGATACAAGACGTCTTTTAAGCAAAAGTAAATTATAGTTACTCAAAAATTTTCCTGGGGATACTACTCTACGAAATATTGTTACGTAACTTTCAAAATTCCGATTCAGTACCGGCAAAGATTGGGTCGTGAGAGGCGTTCTAAGCAAAATTAGAGGGCGTGTCCTCATAAATTTTCATGATGGCTTCACCCACAGAGTTCTGAGAGCTGTTCAGCCTAACTTTATGAAATAATCTTCTCTCTTTCTATCAACTGCTGAATCTAAATTGTGTGAAATCTGATACACCCATTCTCTTAGCACATTGAGATCTTCCAGCAAAATATGCCAAACAAAAGCATTTCCCCCACTCGGAGGATTACCGGCGCTTGCTCCCCCCCCCACCAACTCAAGAAGCTGAATTTCTGCCACTGGGTTGAAACAATCGTTGGGGGGGGGGGGAGCTTGGAAAATTGAAGATGGTCGTTTTTATGTAAACAGTTATGTTATTGATGCATTTACTGATTGACTCTGGGTCTGTTGAATGCGTTTCTTGAGACTTCTAGCGTTTATTCAGAAACTATGTTCACTATCATTTAAGTTTTCCAAAAATTAATAAAATGGGAAAGGGGGTTGGAATAAAAGTGGGGGGATTGGAAAATCTTTCAAAAAATAATAAGCGAGGGACGATTATTCTGGACTCGAGGATACAAATATCGATGTGCTCGGAAAGGCTAAGGCCTAAAAACCGAACGTCTGAGTTTAAGGTGGAAGAATACACTGTAAAGGGGGTATTTTGTTTGCTTGTATCTCTGATATAAGACTTTACAAATGGTGAAACTAACAATTTCCAGTTGCTTTATGGTATGATGAAGTAAAATGTGAAAGAATTTTTTTTGTATCATGTTTCAGTTTTGGGATACGCCCAGTTTTGGACCACACCCTTTTCCGCATATCCAAAAAGTTCTTTAGTTGTGGCAAAGATATTTTCTGAACCAAAAGAGGTATGGCTAAGAAATTTTGGACAGCAAGGTGGGGTGCACAAAACGGGGTTTCCCTTGGAAATGGTACTGAATATAACCCAAAATGACATTGTACCACATTCTACATAGTCTAAGGATCCTATAAACAAGAAATCTCAAAAACTGAAATTTTTCAGAATTCAAGTGTATTCTTCTACCTTAAGCGCAAGAGTAGAGGGCAAAGCATTAGTGCACCATTGTCAGGAATTTCTCGTACTTGTAGTTAGGGGTGTAGATGGTGAATTGTAATAAATTACGCATGCATGTTAGAAATATTATTAATTGACTGTAATAAAGCTGTTTGATTTTGATAATTGTTTTGAGAACAAATATATTTTTGATACTAGAGGTACTTAAGACCTTTGAAACAATCAGAAAATTTACTAATCTAGCCGGTATTTAGTTTAGTAGAGATTTTTTCATGATTATTTAGCAATCAGTTGATATTCTATATTGTCATTGTCGACTCTACCTTCGTTTCTTCCAATGAAATTTAGGGGAATGACAAGCTAAGTCCTCCATGCATAGTTGTATGCAATAGTAAGCAAAAGACATGGTGACATGTTGCTATTGTTTTTCCGGAGGAAATTTTGGGGAAACGGACACTTCCCATAATTTTCCAAGAGGGAAATGGAAATGTCCGCCAGTAAATTTTCCAGTGAAACTTGTCTGTTTCCCCTAAATTTCCATGCAGAACCACTGGGAAATTTCGATCTTTTAGACGCGCCTGCGTATGAGTTTGTCATTTGAGTTCTTGAACGCCCAGTCTTGTGGCAACTTAATTCAATTACAGTGGAACCTCCATTAACGGACACCTCTATACAACGGACACCTTCGAACAACGGACAAATACTTTCGTCCCAAAATACACTATGGCAAAAGGTGACACCTCCATACAGCGGACACCACTCTACAACGGACGATAAAATTGGTCCTATAGGTGTCCGTTATATGGAGGCTCCACTGCATATGAATTCCACGTAGGAAACTCCAATTTAAACACAAATGCCTTTCAACTGCTATGAAAACGAGTGTGGTACTGTTTGAAAAGTTGTACTTCACAAGCCATGCGGTACCCTGGGTACCAGACAGATACCGGGTACCAGACTCTCTCTATTTCTTTGTTGGGAGAGTCTGGTACCCAGGGTAGCCATGCGGCTAATTGAAGAAATTCCAACACTTGCAGCTAAACGAGGCTCTAACTCAATTTTTGGAATACACCTTTTCAACTTCCGGCCTCGTTTTGGTAATTTTTGAAAATATCTTGATGCAAAATTTCTGACTACGGGTTTGGATTCAACACCCCAAGTTTAGTAGTGGTCAGAAATTTCATACGACACAAGTTGAAAGAGTGAATCCATCCATGTCTTAACATAGAGTATTTTGTTCTCGAAGAAAGAATTTGCCAGAAAAATTTCTCCCACGGTTGTTGGCTATGAAAATTTTACTCGTTTCTCATTTTATCAATATTTAATCACATTACTCCTTCATTTTATCAACAATTTGTGTCAAGGGAAAAAGAAGAAGAAAATTACTGCTTTGTTGCTCTGCATTGAGGTCGTGTTTGAATCCTGTAGTTTCAAAAGATACTCTCTGAAACCAGAGTCCCGGGGGGGGGGGTACATGACTTGCGGATGGACGGGGGTCTGCCGCCCGGTTTTCAGAAATGTACCCTCTTCTAATTGCCAAAAATTGCGGTCATACCCACTTTTATGATGAATTTTGGTGGAAAGCGACCCATTTTTTGCTATTTTTCGCCAATTTCTGGACAACTCACCCTTGTTTAAGGAAAATCTACCGAAAAAGGGACCCTTGCTTTGAGAATCTGGGGCCCAAAAACCCACCCATAAATCAACTCTGTCGATCGAACGTGGAAGTTGGTTTCATAGAGTTGCACCGCACCGCGCAAGGACCGAGATACAGTTTTTTACATGAGGGGGCCATGGGCACACGGGGCGACGAGCCAAGCGAGCCAAGACCTTTAAGGGGGTCTGCGGTAATGCCCTGGAAAATTTTGGGACCATATTTCTGCAGATTTGCTTAAAACAACGCTAATGTTTGTTCCTCAGTACAGACTGATTTTACAGGTAAATACATGTTGGGATGTATGCACAAATCCCCAAAAAGAGCAAACAAGCCTAATTTATCCAAAGACCACAGTAGAGTTAATAGCATCTAACCTGGTTCCAAGGGCCAGCTTCCGACATCGATGACCTAAAGGAAGACAATGGCGGCCCTGGGAACGAGGTTGAATAGCATCATGTTTCTGGTGCAAGACAAGTTTGTTAACTTGCAAATACCCTAAAAGGCTTCCTAGACTATAGCCTGCACTCAGACCCAATATTCCAAAGAATTTTGGAAAATTGGGTGTGCGTGCGAGCTACCTAGACTCTAATGAAAGGTAGAAACTGAACGAGATACACACAAGAACATGGATTACCTATCTGATATTCTGAAATACTAAAATAGTAAAAGAATAAAGATTTACTGCAGCAACTACTGAATATTTTTGAGGGGGGCCATGGACCCCCCTGGATCCCCCTGTATCTCGGTCCTTGGCACCGCGCCGAACCAGACAAAATTGGTCTAAATTCTAGAATAAATTGGTCTAAAAAGCTCGGTTCGTTACGGTGTGGTATCAATACACTTAAAAGGAATAAATCGCCAGGGCCGGACAACTTGGTAAGCGAATTCATAATATTGGAAAAGACCTGCTTTTGAGTCCCATCTGTAACATATTCAACCTTGTTTTTCGAAGTGTTGCTTACCCTACACAATGGACGAAGAGTTTCCTGAAGCCAATGCACAAAAAAGGTGCTCAGTCAAACCCAGATAATTATTGAGGCATAGCGATTGGATCGTGTTTGGGTAAACTATATAGTTTGGTTGTCCTTAAAAGGCTATAGCAAGAACTAAACTCGAGTAGGCCAATGTCATTCAATCAAATTGGTTTCACTAAGGGGAAGAGAACAAGTGATCACATTTTCGTCTTGAAAGCAATCATAGACAACACCCTCAAAAGGACGATTTCGCAAGTATATGCTGCCTTCGTTGATTTCCAAAAGGCATATGATAGTGTCAACAGGGACTTGTTGTTTCAAAAGATTTATGAGAGGGGTATACAGGGCCCGGGGGGGGCACTTGGTCCTAATATGTACGGGTGTGTGCCTTTGAGGTGTTGTGATTTTCACCCTGTCTGGGAGCATTTTCCTCAATTTAAATACCCCCGTCTGGGAGCAAAATGGCAAAAAACCACACCCTGTGTGGGAGCAAAGGATCAAGAAAATACGATGTAGTCCTGTCTGGGAGCAAAAATTTGAAAAGAGTATACCCTTTTGGGAGCATTTCTGCAGAAAACGATACCCGGCTCGGGAGCAAGAATGGTGAAAACTATACCCTGTCCAGCGGCACATACCCGGTACCGAAAACATCGAAGTGCCCCCCCCCCGGGATACAGGGGTTGTTGTATAGGAATATGAAGCAGATGTATTTGAAAAGTAGTTACTGTATCAAATTAAAGTCTGGGTTTCTGAACCCAATGGCTAGCAACATTGGCTTAAAGCAGGTAGGGATGTCCTTTAAGTCCTCTTTTGTTCAACATTTTTATTGACGATGTGAGTACGATATTTAATGACAATTGTGATCCAGTTGAACTACACGACATTGAGGTTAATCACCTTCTATATGCAGACGATCTTGTCATATTGTCCAAGTCAGCTAGCGGTCTTACTAAAAGCTTGGAAAATCTTGATCGATATTGTGAGAATTGGCACCTGAAAGTTAACGTACAGAAAACCAAAGTAATCATTTTTCGATCTTCGGAGAAACGTCCAATTGATTGCGAGTTCAGATTTAGAGGGGCAGTTAATTGAAATCGTTCAAAATTTCTGCTACCTAGGGATATAAAGCACTGTTCCCCGAGGGGTGAATCACGAGCGGAAATCTCGTACACCTATGTCAGAAATCCAAAATGAAATCCGGAAATCCTTTGAAAATCCTGGAAATCCTACAAATCCCTCTTCAACTTGAGAAAATCCCTAGAAATCCAATAAAATCCCTAGAAATCTGACGAAATCTCCCAAATCTTTGAGAAATCTGACGAAATCCCGGAAAATCTTTCACAAAATTTCGTTGAAAACGTACGAACATCTCCAATAATTAAGAGCAATCCACTGAAAGTCTTCACATCTTGACACTCTGCAAGTAGACTTATGCCTTTTCGTCCCTTGTTTCCCTGCGTTCTTTGATTTGCTGATATCACTCGTACACTCAACAAAATCGCTTCAAAATCTGGTTTAAAGAGCTCGAACATTGAAAAGGAAACTTCTAGTACAAAGAATGATGTTGCCTTGACGTACAAAACTCAAAATGCATACGTTTCAGACAGTAATCTTCCTCTGTAGAAGCAAAATAGATCCATCGAAGCTGCGAGAACTCCAGGCTTCTTCAACCGTTCTTTAAGAGCAACAACAACAAGATTCTGAATAGCGGCCCCTGATTGGTTAAAAGCTGAATTCTAGCGATTTGATTGGTGAATACGGAACCACCCTACGCGGGCCTAAAGTGGGCCCACTATTTAAGAGTAATGTTATTAGTCCCTCTTGACCAAGGAACGCAGGGAAACAAGGGACGAAAAGGAATCAGTCTACTCTGCAAGGTCATATTTCATTCACCAATGATAGCAACAACAACAGCAACAAAAACCATGAACGAAAGTCGGAAGAACTTATCAGTTTTGGAATCAGAGGATGATGGAGGTCTTTCTTTCTGCTGCTGTTATTCTGCGGAAGAACCAACTAAAATGTCTGCGAAGGTGCATGAATAGTAAAGCCTTGTAACTAATTGACTCTCATTACTACAATTGATAAATTGGATAAGGTTTGTTTACACCCATTTCAAGTCATGTGATCAATCTCTTCATAAAAAAACAACTTTTGATTTCACCAACTTATTTGGTGTCATGCAAAGTTGTGTCATGAATACAAGAAGTAGCATCATATCGAAACTTCCCAAGAGTAGGGACACATGACTTGAAATAGGTAAAATAAACCTTAGTCGATTAGCCAATTAGGTCTAATGTGCTTCTGGTTGCCTGAATGAGAGCCTCTCAACAGATCATTTGTATGACGTCACCGTATCTTACTCAAAACGAGGCTAGTTAAAAAAAGATGCTTTGTGTTGCTCACAAAAATACACTTTGAAGTAAAAACTGAACAAAAGCCCTTGAAAAGCCTTCGTCATTGCTGTGAAAAGGATACATTTTGCAAAATGAGTTTAGTTGGAGCACATATCTTCCAATATCAAACTTTTTGAAATCCCACAAATCCAGGGAAATTCCACCAGAAATCCAGAAATCCCTTCGAAATTTTGAGGGATTTCAGAAATCCGGGAAATCTCGTACACTATTTTGGCTCGTGATTCACCCCTCGCTGTTCCCCTTATTTACTTTTGTAACTAATTTTAACCTGCCACCATTATTAGCAATGAGTCTGTTTAAAAAGTTGATCACACCTATTCTGACGTACGGGTGTGAAGTGTGGGCAACGAGATGGAGAAAGTACATTTGAAATTTTGCAAGATGATTCTTCGGGTAAAACGAAACTGCTCAACGTTGGCAGCGTTGGGCGAACTTGGAGAATTACCAGTCACAATAACCATGATTTAGTCGAATGATAACCTACTGGCACAGAGTAGCTACATTGGACGAGGACAACCTAACTAAGAAAGCTTACAGTGTCACAACTTCACTGACGGAAGAGAAATCCGACTGGTTCTCGACAGTTAGAGCCATTTTAAACATGGTCAGATTAGATTTTCTATTGGATAATCCAGCGCAAATGAGCACATCGCAAGTTAAAGCGCGATTGAAATCAAACCTAGCAGAACTATTTACGAAGGAATGGAAAGAGCGTATAACTCAAGCCTCTCCAACTAGCCTAAAGCATAGGAAACTCCGTTGTTTCAAGTTGTTTAAGACCAAGTTTGAGCCCTCCAAGTACTTGCAACAGATCAATGATTTTGCTACAAGACAGCGAGTAGCAAAATTTAGATGTAGTGATCATGATTTGATGATTGAACTTGGGCGGCACAAGAAGTTATCTATCGAGGAAAGAGTTTGCAAGAAATGTAATAATAATGCTGTCGAAGATGAGATTCATTTTCTCTGTGAATGTCCCATGTATGATGATTTAAGAAAGCTGTATTTCAACTTTGATTCTACAAATCCCCCGATTGATAGAACTGTACGTTTTAAGCAAGTATTGACCGATGACAGTGCTGAAAATACAAGAGTTTTAGGGAAATTTCTAAAAGAGGCATTTCTTAGACGAAAAAGCGAAATGAATATTCCACAGCCTGCATCATGTTGATTTACTGTAGATTCGCCCCTTTATTGTTCGTGTTACTGTTACTTACATACATATATATAAATTTTTTATTTTCTTTTTATTTTTATTTCCTTTCATCTAATTTTTACTAGTTTGTATTGAATTATAGGGTAGTTTGTTTGCTTGTTTATTTTTTTGTTCTTTCCTTATTCAAGTTATGTAGATTTTATAGTATTGCCATGCCTTATTATTAGGTAGTGCATTTGATTTGATCGGTACGACCACTATAAAGCCTGGTTTCCATATAGCCGTAAGGTGCCGTAAGGCTGCCGTAAGGCTGCCGCAGGCATTGCCGGAACCATTTCAACTTATATGGAAACCACTTCTCCCGGTACCGCCGGCAGCCGCAACCATCGTTCTTACGGTACCGTAATGAGCTGGAAAAAGTTGAATCATTTCAACTTTGCTCGATCCTTACGGCATCTTCAGCCATGAAAATTTATATGGAAACAGGTTGCCTGCGGCAGCCGCCGGCAAATCATTGTCTTTCTTTGTTCTATCTCTCATTGTCTTCACTCTATCCCTTAGTTACCGGCATAGTTACCGGCATCTTACAGCACTTCAGCCACGAGATGGTTGCGGCACAATATTCAGACGTTTCCATTTAAATCGTTCGACTGAGGTACCTGGGGCATGGCAGATGGAAGATGACAGAAGACTGCCGCCGGCAGCCTTACGGCACCTTACGGCTATATGGAAACCAGGCTTAAAACGGGCCTTTAAGGCTGAATTCCACTCCGTAAAATTTTCCTACCGGACAGAACTTGACACAATAAAATTTTAGTCGCGCGTAACATTCTTTTTAATTTCAGAGCAACAATGGAGTTCCTGTCCAATCGGAAAATTCTACGGAGTGGAAATCAGGCTTCACAGGACGACAGGAAGGTGCTATTGTTTTTGACTCTTAACGCTTATTAGGAAGGCATGGTATTGAAAAAGACAAAGCCCCCGTCCCCATTGATTTAAGGTAGTAGGACTCGAAAGCTCTGCAGTCCAAAGAACTTTGACGTCAGTCATGATCAGTCACGGCATATTTCATGATCTCAGATTTGTTGTGATATGAAGAATTACAACATGGCGTTGGAGAAAGAATTATTATTTTGAACTGATGTTGCCAATTAACTGGTGTAAATTTTTTCTTTGAATTGTTAGAAATTTTTTGAAAATCGTATCACCTCAAGCAAGTCACGAGATCTTTGTTACCAGCAGTATGGGCCTAGGCAGCAGATCGGTTTACATCCGCATCTGTTTCCAGGCAAAACCTTGTTATTGTTGAAGACACCAGTAAATTGGATAGAGATTATTAGAAGAAATTGCTTCCCGTTCCACAGTAAATATTTGATTCATTGCTTTGGAATCTGCTGCTGTTGTTTTGGAAACGAGTTACCAGTACAGTTTATTACCCGCTGATAATAAGCAGCCAAGTAAAAGCAAGTTGCTTTGTTACTGCCACCTTTTGTTCCACTGAACAGTCCGCTATCAGACTCTTCCGCCACACAGCATTGAGGTCTTTGTTACAATCAAAAAGGAATCAGTTGACCAAAAGTTCATCACAATATGCGGCTGGATAAACAATGAATGTACTTTACATAATGTAGGCCTTTTAGTTAATTGTCTCAAATGAAACATTGTTATTTCTTGTAATCAGGTAGAGCCTGACCTCTCTGCATTGTTGTTACAACAAATACAGCCAACAGAGGAGGAAAGGAGCTCAAATTTTTCAACAATGTGACATGCCATTGCAGCTTTAGAGACTTATAAGTGAAGGTGAAGGTGAAAAATGGGTCATAGCATTTTCAAAGGAACCTATAGATGAATGAAGGTTGAAAAATCTTAAAAGATGCTGAACTGGTTCAAAAGGAAGAAGACAAGTGAAGATGGGAAGCCCAAAGCAATTGAGCAACTTGCTACACTTCTCAGAGAGCATGGTAAGTTCTGATTGCCAACATAGTTCCTTTACACATGTAGCTAAAACTTTAAGAAACTCTAGTACTATATTAAAGAAGTGCTAAGAAACATTCAAAAGCCAAATCCAAGAAAATCAAGGGAAGATTGCTGCGAGCCTTTATTTTTCAGTGATATCAATGATGATTTGACATTCTAAGCCCAAAAGAACTCTATCCTGCTAAAACGTGTGCTGTTGTAAAAAAAGACAAATGCAAGGCAGTGGTGGCAGAAAACTAAATGCATCGCAAAGATACAAAACAAATTAAGAAACATTTAGTACTAAAAAGCTGAAATTTTTCTGTGAAATTAAGAAACTCTTAAAACTACAGTAGGGGCTTATCTAAATTTCTTATAAAAGAAAAAATGTGTATGTACTGTGCACAAAAGTGTAAAACTAGGAATATACAATGTGTATCTTTTACATAGGAACTAAGAATTTGGGCCAGTACTACTGAAAGTTTATTGATGAAATTATAAAATTTTCAGGATATACTCCGAATTTCTTTATGAATTTCTTAAAAGTTCCTGAAAAACCTTCATGTTCACTCTGTGCCCTGCTGGACATATCAAAACAATGTTTTTGAAGCCTTTGCAATGTTCAGACATTACTCAAGTACCTCAGAGTAATATGATACATGTAACAAGAAAGTGAGAATTTTTATCAATCTGAGAGTTCAGTTTCTTATAAGCAGTTTCTTATAAAAAATATATGTAGTTCCTTTTAAAGGGAATTAACTGAATTAAAAGATGAGATCGCATAGGTCTATGAATGCAGCTTGTGGTGAAAGAAAGCAATACCAAAGAAAATGATCAGCAGATTAAGTTTTTCTTTGCCCTATTTGTAGACAGGAACTATATGTTTCAGGTCATTCATTCTAACTACACAGAAGTGTAAAATTAGGAATATAATTTGAGCATTTCACTTTCATTTAGGCTGCTGTTACAAACATAGGATCCTAGTTGCAAAAATTTTATAATATAATATCTTCTAGATGCTAATGAACTCACAGGGGGGGGGGGATTCTTGGCTAAAATTCAGGTAGGGGTGTGCCACTCACAGTTTCAAAAAGGAACCGTTGGGCTGGACCAATTTTTGCGAAAATGATACCCTTGGCTAGACTAATTTCTCCATCAAAAGTGCCCTGAATTGGCGTTTTCTAAACAAAACTTGCCAAATTTTCACATTCTCAAGAAAATTTCTTTTAACAATTTGGTTTTTTTTACAGAAATCACTGAATTTTTACAGTTCTTTGACCAAAATCGTCAAAAAGCATACCCTTGCCTAGACTAAACTCGACTTAAATTGCCAAAAAGTATACCCTTGGTTAGACGTCCGAAAAAGTATGCCCTTGCTGGCGGCACATCCCCAGGTACCTTTACTATGGAAGAACCCCCCCCATGAATGAACTAGACAGGTAATTATTTTATTGAGTCTATGTAGCTCAAATAGGGGGTAAAATACATAAATTCAAGAATCATTCATACAAATATTGATGCATAAGGTGTCATTCATGCTTTGAACTACAGAGTCCATGGTGCTTCTCAGTTGACAGTTGACTTATCTGCAATTTTTCAGCACTCATCTCTGCCCATTTTACCCCCAACCTACCAATTTTACTGCTGCAGACCTTACCTATCCTTGCAATTTGATATCAAACAGCTTTTATTGCCATATGATAAACAATAAACTCCAGAAACTCCATTTACAAAATGAATATGAAATACTATGCCCTTTCTTTCAAAGTCAATACAGTTTGTATTTGCTACATTCCAGCAAATTTACTGGTAAATCCTATAATTCTCTTGTTTTCTTCAAAGGTAGTACAATTCTTGGTGGGAAAGGAAAATTGAGTTTAACTACACAAGTTCTAATGTCACTCAATGGTCATTTTCAGCAACTTGCTTTGGCAAAAGGTAGGGCTCTTCATTTGAAGATTGAATTCATGATATCCATATTCAAATCTCATTTGCTTTTGGCAATGAAAATAGAAGAAGGGTAGGTTAAGAATTGGAAACAGGCTGACCTGTTGCTGACCTGTTTCAGCAAGAACCTGCAAGGACCTCTTGTTACCTGTTAAAATGCTGTGGTGCCATGTTGTTATGCACTGAATTTGCAGCAGAGTCACATGGATGAGGTTCAAAACCAGCAGCACCTTTGAGGATCATGACAAAGGTCCACAGACTCAGAAAACCAGGGCTGTCAAGAGGCAGACTGGGCCCCAAGGTTGGGAGCAGAAGGAGCCCTCTGGTGCCAAAGGCCTTGGAAAATCTTTTGAACCACGCCCTCCTTCTCCTGGACCACCCCTTCAAATGCACTAGTAAAACGCTGTTTTAAGACAGAAACGCCCTCAGATACACTGTCAGAAACGAAATTTTTGATCATCTAGTATCTCTTTATCTGTTGTGTAAAAACTAAGTTTAAAATGTGTGAGCTCTAGAACTTTGCTTAGAGGAAACTGAAAACAAAGAAAAAATGCATAATACATATCTTTCTAGGCACTGAAAGGCCCTGGCCCCTGGTAAATACCCTGGCAACCCCCTTTCTTGATGGTGGTGCAGAAGATACTTGTGTTCTTGCATGCTTTGTTGTTTTATGTTTTATCAGAAACAACATGTATACATGGATTCCTTGTGGGATTCTTTAAATGTGAAGGTTGCTGATACTTTTCCTTGCAAGGACCGTATAATTTTCCAGTAGCCCATCCATGAAAATTTAAATGGTTTCTTGTGTTGGCTTACACTAACTGGCACGTTTTCTTTTCCTTACTTAGGCATTGGTAACTCACAGTTCCAAGTGCTCACCAGTGAAGGACCAGATAGAGATATCACTTTCATATTTGACTTTGTGCAGAAAACTCCAAATCTCAAGGTAACTCAATTGAAAGTTAACATGGTAAACCATGAAACGTTGTACCATGGAAAGTTAATGGTTCATTATCAAATTTGATACATTCCCAGCAGTAGTGTAGTCAGGGGGGCAAGGGGGGCAACCACCCCCCCCCAATCATCGCCAGAGATGAGTTTTGTAATTCTTCCAAATCCGTTGAGAAACTGAAGGGGGGGGGGTAAGCTGCATTTTTCTCCAGTACTTGTGGCAGCGTGGTTTGTCAATGTTATAAAAGAGACAGGAATGAAATTCTTGTGCTAATAAGTGACATCTTGGTGCGATTTAGCCAACAAAGGAATCAAAATTTTCTTCTCGCTTCTCTTGCATGTCCATACTTGTGTCATCATTGTATCATCTTGGGATCATCTTTGTACCACCTGGCCTGCTATCATGTCTAGGCAAGGCATGCAGCTTCATTAGTTTCTTGGAGACCGACCTAGGCACCACTTTAACTTGGTATGTGCAAGTGCATGAGTCTTTTTGGCACAGAACATGCAATATAGTTAATCACATCTTTCGAATTTTTCTCGCTTCGTTTCGCACTTCTATCAAGAATTCCTCCTTCCATGTGTTGCTTCCATGCTGCCACTTGTTTTCTTGAACGAATTCTGCATTTTCCCATGTATCCAGCATTACAAGAATTTATGAATCCAACTTAAACCTTCCTTAACTTTAATCGACAGTGCATCTCTTCTACAGTGATGTGACATTTCAACCATCCAGTGAATTTCTGTGTGTGATTCTCAAAAATTTTCGGCTCGCTTCGCTCGCATTTTCGCCCGTATACTCCATAGATCACTCCAGGGCCCGAGCTGGCTCTCGACGGCCCTGTCCATAAGCATCGTTGCGCTTTCTAGAGTTTTTGTCAGTGTTTCAAAACAATTAAAAGTTCAGACTTTCTAAGTTGTTGCCTTTTTACTCGTTTTGTCGCAGGCACCCATGGTACTAAATTGCCAAATTTTGGCGAGAATTCAGATATGACTGAAAGAAAAAAGAAAAGCTTTCGTCCCTTCCATTATAAGAGCGGCACCGAAAGTTTTTGTCTGCTTTTTAGTTAGAGTGCATTCTTGGTTTTCCAGTGGCGTACCTGAGAGGAATGCGGGATCCGAAGAAATTCTTGAACAATGTTGGCAGAGGCATTCTAAGCCACAGCAGAATGCATGTCATCAAAAATTTTCCTGGTGACTTGACCCTGGACCCATCCATTTCAATGTCCCCATCCATTTTAATGTCCCCACTTATTTTAGCCTGTAAATGCCTGTCGTCGGCCGATCCTTATTTGCTACTACTCTGGAAAAGCTCATCAAAAGATGAGTTGAAGAACCTGTACACTGAACAGCAATTTCTTTTGCAAAATTTTCTTGTAAAAGATTCTGTAGACTGACTAGACAATGATAAAGTAGCTAAGAGAGACATTTCCTTGAATATCAAGATCGAACGACCAGCACCAAGTCATTTTGCAGTTAGGCTGAGAAGATCCATTTCGTATTTTGTACTTGATATGTTGGACCACTTGTAACTGAATAAGAATTCTTCTTTTGCTTTCTTAGAGTAACTTGCAATAATGAGGATAAATTCTTGATCAAAATTTAACAAAACGTCCTGCCTTTTGTGTTCAATGTAGTCTTGTTTATGATGCAAAATATAACTGAAAAGGGCGTTTCCCTCGTTTTCCTCATCAGATTAATATGGAACAGTTACCTTCTTTGCTTAATCACTCTTGAATTTTCAGCTTGTTTCAGGTCCAGTTTGTGTTCCAAGTCCACAGCTATGTCTCCTTGGATTCAAGTCATTAGAAGTCTTGGAGGTAAGTTGCTGCCATAAAATCATACCACTAAGCCCCTTTTTGAACGGTCATAGTAGCTTTAGGCAAAGTTTTCTTCTCCTTGCAGCACAGAATATCTGCCATCTTATCTAGTCTCAAAAAGGTTAGGAACCTCGTAAGCTACTGTTAAGAATTCATTGCATTAACGAATGTTGATGTATCTCATAGTTCTTTTGAAAACAAGCAAACTGGACAGTTGCTAAAAGAAGGGCCTATTTTGAAATTGGTCACACTCAGAGAAAATCGTATTTTTGCTAATAACAGATTTCCTGTGAGTTGCAAAGTAATTTAACTTTTTTCAGTATTTGCAGGCGGCAGAAAGTAACTTATTTTATCATTATTTTCACAAAAGAATCGTAAGGTGTAATTTCTGCTGCGTAAAAACTCATTTTTGATCAAAAACGTGCCATTTTTGAACTTATTTTCACAGTGCTGAATGGCAACGAAATTTTCAGCTAGTATGGAGCTGAGAACCAATTCTTATATGGAATTTTGCTGAATTTTACTTGAAGTAGCCCTATTTAGGTATATGAGTCTCTAGTATGACGTAGGCGCTGCCAAAAGGATAGGAAAATTTTGTCCGTCCGACAGTGTCCGTCCGACAGACGGACTGCATGCACTTGATGTATGCTAGTGCTATGTAAATAATCATTTTAAGCAAAGAGATGGATTGAAATGCAATCCTGAAGAGTTGAGCTATTCATAGATACCAAATCTTCACAAGAAAATATTGTTTGGCAGCAAAGACATGCAACTGAAAAGCAAGCACTAAAAATTCGCTTTCTATCTAGTCCGTCCGACAGACGAGCAAAACCTAGATTTTCACAGGACAGGGAAGGTAAAATGCAGGTCCATAAGGTCTATTTTGAAGACGACCAGATGTCTTAAACAGGATTACAGCTCAGGCAGCCATGCGCGTTAAGGTTCTCGCAGGCGGTAGCTCCAAAGTATCAAATGTCCATCCGACAGATTTTTGAATTAAAAAATAGGCCCAGAACTGCAAGCGGTAAAGGGTCTGTTTCTTCCAGCATTCCTTGCACGGGTCATCTCTTGGTTGGTCTTTGTTTGTCGCCATTTTCATCAATGCGTGGTGCAGAAGGAATCGATTACCTTGTCGGCCCTTTTTACGCCCGCCCTAATTTAACGCCGGCCCTTTTTACGCCGGCCCTAATTCCGCCAGTCCAAAAATTTGTTCTAACGCCATTTAGGGCCGCCTTTAACGCCACTCAAAGAGCTCAGGAAAGGAAATATTGATAATGGATATCTTTATGTACTTCTACGTCATTTGTTCTACTTTTTCTTAAAAAAAAACCGTGATTTTAATCAATAACAACTGTTTCGTTGTTTTCTAAATCTTCTCCTTCATCCGACTGCACCTTTCTTTTGAAATCCGTTTCAGGACATTGATGTGGTTGATGGAACATCTTAAAGAACCTTTACTTTACTTTTGTATTCTGTTTTATTAATATCTTGAGCAAATTTTGGCCAAGGATGTAGAAAACACTTAAAAAAATTTTCTTCTGATCTAAAAAGCTTTTGATTTCTTCTACATCTGCCCCAATTCATGTTTGCACTACTAATGTCCAATTTTTATTTTTCATAAAGGACAAATGATTTAAGCTCTGGGGCCTAAAATTACCTGTCCTGTATGAAAAATACACAAAATATAGTAGATACTAGCAAAAATAAGCATTAAAGAATTAACGCCGCTTTCGAAAAAAATTCCAATTTTTTGGCCCTTTTAACGCCGGCCCTTTTAACGCCGCTTAACGAAAATTAACGCCATTTAGGGCCGGCGGAAAAAGGGCCGACAAAGTAATTGATGGCATATTATGTCTTTTTCAAAGCCCTAACACTGCTTTTAACGAAGGCCTTTTTAACGCCGCTTAACGAAAATTAACGCCATTTAGGGCCGGCGGAAAAAGGGCCGATAAGGTAATTGATGGCATATTATGTCTTTTTCAAAGCCCTAACACTGCTTTTAACGAAGGCCCTTTTAACGCCGCTTAACGAAAATTAACGCCATTTAGGGCCGGCGGAAAAAGGGCCGATAAGGTAATTGATGGCATATTATGTCTTTTTCAAAGCCCTAACACTGCTCCTATGCTCTTATTGCTCTCCAAAGGCCATGATTTTCCGTCTTTAGGGTGTCTCCACCAAGCAAAAGCATAATATCCTCAAAAGTCGAAATGAAGACTTGGATTTGAAAATTCGCGACAATGAGCTCGAAATAATAAAAAAAAGACAAAATACCTTGGTGTGCAGATCGACAACTCTCTTAACTGGAAGGAACACATCAAGACTGTCTCTACCAAAGTTTCTAGAGCTATTGGCTTTTTAAAACATGCCAAGACGTTCCTACCGAAGGAAACATTGAAGACTCTTTACACAGCTATTGTCGAGCCACACCTTCGATATTGTTGCTCTGTTTGGGGTTTTGCCGGTTCGACTGAGCTTAATCAGTTGCGAAAACTTCAAAATCGAGCTGCAAGAATTATAACCAACAGCAGCTTTGATACCCCAAGCAGACCATTTATCGACCAGCTGGGCTGGAAGACCATTGAACAACTCATCGCTAATGAATCTAAAATAATGGTCTTCAAGTCCCTGCATGAACTGGCTCCCCAATACTTGTGTGACCTTTTCACCCGAAACTCAAAGTGCTCTTCGTATGTCCTGCGCAATTCTGAGACAGATTTAAGATTACCCATGAAAAAGTCAAGTAATGGGCAAAAATGCTTTCCCTATCGTGGAGCAAAAGTGTGGAATGAACTTCCTGCCGATACCAAACAGGCATCTTCCCTGAATAGTTTTAAAAAATCTATTTAGGAATTTTTCATTTTCCCGTTCTTTTATGTTAGATTGTGTAAATATTGTATTAGCTTTTTATATTATGGTTTTTATATTGTAATTATTCTTTTTAGTATGTGATTGTATATTAAAGTTTTTAAGTGGAGGGCCCCTTGTAAAACAACTCTGGTTGAAGGGCTACCCTCCTTAATAAAATGAAAATGAAATGAAAATGAAATGAATGAAATGTCTCATCCCGATACACTGTCCCACCCTTCCTTCATCTGTGGTGTACAGTGTACCATGACTACGGATCCATGTTTATGGCCCCGTTCACACTGCCCCGTTTTGCAGAAAAATGGAAATAAAACCCACCGTTTTTGTGAAAATGTTCGCACTGACCCGTACAAAAACGCCGCGAAATCGGGGTTTCTCGAAAACGCTATCGAATGTGGATATCCACAAAACGGAACTTTTTGAAACGCTCCGAGTCAATGCGAAGGCACAAATGTTTTGAAACGCTTCAATATTCAACAGTGAGCTTCATGAAACCGGAGAAATGTGAACGCACAAGCATGGATATCTTTGGCTGCATATTTGATATCATGAGGATCAATGTATACGTACAGAAACGGATGTTTTTCCCTATGTTTTTATGCAAAAATGGAATAATATGAATGGGTAGCTTCCATGGAACGCAAACAAAACGGATCATAATAAAGACGGAGCAGTCTGAACTTGTATGACGTTCTGAGAATACGAATTCTTTGATACCCAAAAGACATCTCTCTTGAGTATTCTGCAAAATATTTGTTCTACGTGAATTCCTCCATACTCCATCAATTGTTGGTTTCTGTTGAATATTTCGCACACGTTTCTCTTGTGCAATCCAAGGCTTGAGTTTGAGCAGGTTTATCGATCTGCCGTTCGACATTAGAAAATCGTCGTAAAAACACAACCAACACCCTCGAATACAATGTAGTCTTTCGGCAATCGAAAAAAGCAAATTTGTTGAAATCGGTTCATTTGTTATGGACATGTAGGCAATCAAACGATAATACATTATGGACACACGGTACACTACATTCGAATCTGTACAATGGACCTTTTAGCTCAGCCCCAATTTCTGCTTGGTATCGGTTTATCAAGGAGCGCAACTACGACATGTAATCAGTCTACCTTTTAGCTACTCTAAGAAACAATCTGAATCCAACGATCCTTTGATCGGCTTTGAAGAATTTTCGAACATGCACAATGGTGATGGTAGCTCCAACACAATTCGATCGAACGTTTTGTATCAAAATGTATGAAAATAGCGCTCGATCCAGGCTCTTTTGTAGAATAGCTAAAAGGTGTTTTTTATACTCATGACGATGAGTCCCTTGTATCCCAGCGGTAAACCTTGGTCAAGAGGGATTTATAATGAAACAATGAAAAACCTGGCTCGATTTTAATCACGGCTTCGAATCTCAATCCCGTTTTCTATCACATTTACACCGTAACAATAGTAATTTACAAATCCTGCAATCTGATTGATACTGTAGGAATCGTGAAACTTGGGCCTAAATAGGGTCAGCTTTTTCAGAATAATATTATGAGTCTCTGTTGACTGAAGTGCCATCATCAAGTCAAAGATCACAAAGAAACAGGAGACTCATCGTCATAAGTCTAGATCTATTTACCATTTGATGCAAGGTTGCCGTGACCCGTTGGTGGTGCCTTGAGCGATTGAGACTGTAGGTGGGCAGCAGCAAACTCCGAGGGAGTAAAATAGAGGATTGCGCTAAAGATGGCGGCGAGGAATTTTTTACCGAGATACACTGCGTTCTTTAATCGAATTCCTATAGAATCGTTAAAGATTTGTACTTCGAACGCAATGCATCTCGGTAAAAAATTCCTCGCCGCCATCTTTAGCGCAATCCTCTATTGGCAGAGCGGTAGCGTTCTAAATCGTTACGCGAAGAAACGGTTTTTTACGAAAAAGCTGTCTTGAAGTTTAAGCTACGACTGTAGTATTGTCTATGGTAATTCGTTATTAAGACTTGTTATATTGAGTATGAAAAATTTTTTTGAGTCACCATGTACATCTGCATGTATTTAATGTCATAGCTATTGTTCATTTCTTATCATCTTTAGATTCAGCGAGTTCCAATCATCTACGTACGAGGTTTACACAACATCGCCAAGCATATTAAAACATTGATATGCCATCGCTCTACAAACTCTATCAAGGTAACAGTTACTTTTATATCTTACAGGATGCACGTTAAAGTCCTGTTTACAAGATTCTGGGTTTTACCTATCGTATATAGTTGTCACAGAGTCGCAAGAGCCGCATGACTCTCCTTGAGCAGCATGACACGTAGCCGACAGAAATAACATTATCCAAAGGAAGAAATTTTCTTGTTTTCGATGATTAGGCTACTCGAAGAATCATGACAAGCAAAGGCACAACGGCGTGTTTACAGTTAAGGCTGAAATCTAAATAGTTTGGATCCGCGTACGAAAAATTTTCAAGTAACCCAAAAATATCAGTTTGGCTTCTCTGAAACCCAGAAATATCATATACAGATTTTCAAATATACATATTTTGATGAAGGCACCTAATCCTACATTATGAGCATAGTTCACCTGAAAGGCCTGGCATCCAACATGAAACAGGCGTCAGTATCTATCTGTAGTTTGTAGTAATCGTTTATGCGTATTTATCTGTAACTGAATATTTAGTTGTAATTACGTTGAATATTTCTTTATGTTAAGACCACAGGGTAATCGTTGTCTATTGCTCCTTGTGGTATCGTCCTAGACTGATGCCTTTTCGTCCCTTGTTTCCCTGCGTTCCTTGGTCAAGAGGGACTAATAACATTACTCTGAAATAGTGGGCCCACTTTAGGCCCGCGTAGGGTGGTTCCGTATTCACCAATCAAATCGCTAGAATTCAGTTTTTAACCAATCAGGGGCCGCTATTCAGGATGTTGTTGTTGTTGCTCTTAAAAAACGGTTGAAGAAGCCTGGAGTTCTCGCAGCTTCGATGGATCTATTTTGCTTCTACAGAGGAAGATTACTGCCTGAAACGTATGCATTTTGCGCTTTGTAGGTCAACACAACATCATTCTTTGTACTAGAACTTCGCTTTTCAATGTTCGAGCTCTTTAAACCAGATTTTGAAGCGATTTTGTTGAGTGTACGAGAACTCCCACCTCTTTAGGCCATTTTGAAAAAGTGGGCCCGTTATATAAGCGTAATATTGTGAGTCCCTATTGACCAAGTGATATCAGCAAATCAAAGAACGCAGGGAAACAAGGGACGAAAAGGCATAAGTCTAGTATCGTCCCTGTAGTGTGGTATAGTCGTATAGTAATTAGAAAGTATAGTAATATGTAACCTTGTACTGTAACATATTAGATGGACATATATATTTATAAAAATATCAACTTGTTATCAACGTATGATTTTGGTACAAAGTCGATTTTTTTGACAAATTTATACCTTTATTGATGCGATCGACGTACAGCACGCTCAACAACTTTGTTTTCCAAAAATATCAGCTCTGTCATCCTTTGACAACTGTAAAAGAATTTAGAATATCCTGAAACGGCGCAAAACTTGGATCAGGATTCCCTCTAAACAACCCAAAAATATAATTCTTGACTAAATTTGATAGCAAAATTTGACGGCAGTATAGCCACAATTTCAGTTTTATTTTGGACCCAAAATTTCACATTCGGCAGTTTTCTTACCCAAAAATATCGGACTTACTTCCCCGTATGTGGACTAAGTGCCCCCGCCCCCTAGGGAAGGGGAGATTTGAACTTTGATAGTTAATTCGTCAATTTTCCATCCACTAGGCAGAGAACATATCTATGATCAGATAAAGATGTGACTTCGGGCCCTGTGAAGAAATGGTCCCAGATAAATGTCTTTTGTTGTTATTAGAACTACCGATGGTTACCTTGCAAGTCTTTCCGGATGGATTCAAGTGAAAAACTCTGATTTCTCATCAAACTTTTTACCTTTTTTGGACACCCAATCTTGCCGACTTCGGTAATGCGAATTCAAACGATGTGCCATCCAAGGCCAAAGTTCTACTCAAAGTAAATGTTAGATGCGAAAATCCTCGATTTAAAACAGTTAACGAATTTTTTAATGGTAGTTCAGTTTTGAATCTCAAGTCGTTTGGTCGCTTTGTGGAGCAATGACAAAGGTGAGTCCAAGGTATGGTTAGATCGAAAATGGATACGTGTTACCAAGTCTCGAAATATAAAAAATACAACTTATATCGTTTATACAGGATATACAGGGTTTATACTGGATATATATATATATCTTTACGACTGTTGTTTGAACAGAGTTCTGTTTTGTATGACGTTTCGGGCTCAAATACATTATCAAGTCAAGTCACTTGACAACAGGTTTAAGCCGGAAACGTCGTACTAAAGAGAACTCTGTTCGAAGCACTGTTATTTCTACTGTATTCATTAATTTTCAATGAAACATTGTGCAACGTGCACACAAGAAGATTGTTTGCGTGTGCGGTCATGAAGGCTTCTTCGTTATTGCCACTCCTTACCTGTTAAGTAAGCTATCTCACCAAGATTGACTTATGAAGTCTATGTGCTTTACTAAAATGATTGTGGGACATTGATCTGTAGCCTTACTCCTTGATTTGTGCTTTCCAATCAGGACTTAAAATTTGAAAACCCATACTAGATGATCTGCTTAATTTCTTTTCTAGGATGCAGTTTATCAGTTTGGACGTGACTTCAATGGTGTGCTGACACTACTAGAACTTGAAGTACTTGATTTGAGTTATAACACGATCACTAGTCTGGATCAGTCTTTGGTATGGTAATTGTTTTCATTCATTCATTCATTCATTCATTCATTCATTCATTCATTCATTCATTCATTCATTCATTCATTCATTCATTCATTCATTCATTCATTCATTCATTCATTCATTCATTCATTCATTCACTCACTCATTCATTCATTCATTCATTCATTCATTCATTCATTCATTCATTCATTCAATCGTTCATTCATTCAATCGTTCTTTCATTCATTCCTTCATTCCTTCATTCTTTTATTCATTACTTTATTCTAAGTATGCTCGAGGGATTACTAGCTATGATCCAGCTATCTTGGGCCTACTATGCATGCTGCAGCCAGGGATGGGAACCCTAGCTCAAGGTCAGGAATCTGGAAGGTCATCTGCCCGGCTTTTACCTCACGCAGCCAAGCTTTAACTTCAGTTACTTTACAGAAACTGTATGAGCCGCTCGGCCACTCAACCCACGGCCATTCACTCCACTTTGATTAATTACCTCTCTTAATCGTACTTGGAGAGTCAGAAAAATGTTTCAACTTTTGAAAAATATGCGAACTTTGTTTCGCTATGCATCGCTAAAATGCCTTCTTTTTCATTTTTATCAGAGGCGAAAAAATGTTTCAAGGGATAATAATGAATATGCTGAAAAAGCAAAAATCTTCAAAATAATCAAATTTTACACCGATTTAATCGACCGAAGTCTTGAGCCATAGGCTTTGAAGGCATCGTAGATCTTAGGCGGGATTCTTGATTTCTCGATGTCACGTTGACTTTCAATTTGTACATGATCATAAGATTGATTTCAAGTACGGTCGACCATATATGTTTAAGGGAATCGACAAGGTTAAGTTGGTCTTGTACCACATCTTTTTTTTAGCAGTCCAGTGAGATAGCGCTTTGAAACCGAGGTCCAATCAGATTGTATATCATCGATTATGTTTTTAACTTGCGTGTCTTGCCATTGTGTAGATTGCCATCAGTGAAAGAATTCGAATGGACAAAAAGATGTTCTTATAGAATGATGGACGGTCAAACAAGAAATTATCCCATCAGTTCAAACCAGTTTAAGCAAAAATAAAAATTGTTGCTGTTTTTGTTATTGTTGTTGTTGTTGTTGTTGTCGTTTGTTGTTGTTACGATAACTGAGACTATTTCGCGAGTATAGAAATAGGTCACAGAATTTTGCACCCACCTTTTTACACCGATTTAAGGATTCGGATTTGCTATAATGTACCAGTATACAAGTGCTAGATTGCCATCAACAATTTCAATGATTCGCAGGAGATAGGAACTGAGACATCAAAGTAGAGGTAGTCATTTGATGTTGGTGGTTAAATTTCTAGTATCTGCTGATAAAGATTGTTCTTGCAAGTTGGTGCCGCTTGACTCTGCTAAAATGCCATCAAAGGAAGATGACCAGATGTGACAAACTGTATAAAGCTGTTCTTTTTCGTAAAAATTTAAGTTTGATTATGAACCTCTTTGAACTAAAAAGACAAAGATTCTTATGGGCTGCTCGATTCATGTTTGAGAAACTTCCAGTAAGACAAGCCACAAAATGATTGAAAAATGATGTGATTGAAATGAAAAGAATCGCTACGGAAACATCCTATACTACGTTCACACGAAGCCAGCACATTTTGAAAACGGTGAGAAATGTGACGGTAGCAAAATTTGAGCTAGCGTTCATACGATGCCGGGAAGTTTGAAAACGAAAGGATATTTAACGGTAAAAATTCATTGCAAGATTTTGAAGCCAAGAAGTACGTAAACCCTAAAAATCGGTCAGTCTCGTTCCAAAAAGCGTCGAGAACTGTTCTGTTTTCATCATTTGCGAGTGTTTACACGATGCCGTTTCCAAAATGTGCCGGTTGCAGTTCTCAGAATCTGCCGGCGAAAAATTTGCCGTTTTCATGTGAACAGGAGGCCTATCCGTCACAGTTTTTTTGCAGCTTTCAAAATGCGTCAGCATCGTGTGAACGCGGTCATAATCAAAACAGCGCTACTTTGCCATCTTTGCTTCCCTCGCCCACACTCGCGATGACTTGATTGATCACATTGATTTATTGATTGATTAAAAACTGGTTGATCGATTATACTGATTGATCAGAGTGATTGATCAGTGGCATGATGAACGGATTTCATTTACCTCGCTGTATACGCATTTTATTAACCCTATTTTGGTTGGGGGGCAAATTTGCCCCCCCCCCCTAGTAGATTTTTTTGAATAACTCTGCGAGGAAGAATTTTATAGCCATGAAACTTCTTGACTTTTTGCAACTACTTATTGTGCAGCTTCTCAAAATGTTTCATTGAAATATTTTGAAAAATGAGGGGGCGGGAGACAATTTTCTGGGACTGACCCAGGAAAAATCGCAAATTCTCAAATCTCAATTATCGCGAAAAAGGAGCAGAAGTGGAATATTTTGCAAATTTCTTTTGTAATGTTGTGTCATTTGATCCATTCTATCATAAATATCATGTTTGGATGGAAAATGTGCTCCAAATTTAATTTTATCTCGATTTTCGTGATTTTGGCCAATTTTGCTGCTTTTCTTGACCACACAAAGGAAAATGCTGACGTAAGCAAAAATGGTGTCTATTTTTAGGTTAATTTTTATATTTAGAGAAAGTACATGCCTGAGGCTTTTAGCACACCAAATTTGGTCGCTCTACCTATTACCAATCAAGAGTTAGGTAGGGGGGGGGGGGCTTTTTTGCCCCCCAACCAAAATAGTACTATCAAATAGCCCAACCACTATAGGGTTAAGGGACAAATAGAATAGAACATTATCAGTTATTTAAACAAAGGTTTTATTTCTCCCACACATTTATAAGCATATGTAACAACAACAGTGAAAATTTGAAAGAATTTGTGTCAAAAGGTGCTTGGACTGTGATAAAATAAAACATATTTCAGGTCAAAGAAGCTTAGTTACTTAAAAATACAGTTGATTGTTGTAACAAAGAAATAATATTTATTTTGGATCCAGCTACTTGTTTAGGCTAGCAACAGCAGGAATTTTTAAAGGTTTGAAGGACCAATGTCAAGTTATTTTGAAGATTTCATTTATTCACCTACATTCTGCGTTATTGTTAATCCCCTAACGGAAAAAAATGGTTTTTCTTCAAAGGCAACATGCTGGACTAAAAGCAAATTATAATCTGCAAAGTAAAAAGTCCTACTGAGTGACCTAAAGAATGTTTCGGCATGTTATCTTTGAAATTAATGTCCGGAGCTTGGTCTTTGCAGCTTGGTGTTCGCAAGAAAGGCGTACACTCTATTTGCCTCAAAAGAGACTTCTCACAAGAAACTGTTTTTTTTCACAGCAGTCTTTCTGTTTACTTCCATTGCTCTCGTGAATATCTCAAAAGAACTGTTTAAAGCCTTTCCAATGTGTAGCCATTACTCCAGTACCTTCCGAATAATATGATACAAGAAACAGATGAAACAAATAAATAACATACTAAAGACCTCCTTTATTACAATAGATAGTTTCTTAAATTGCATTTTTCAAGCACTGGAGTTTCTTCATTTTTTAGCAATCTGAGAGTTGAATTTCTTATAGTATGGGCAGTTTCTTATAAAAAGTATGTGTTTCCAGAAAATTATGAACTTGCCCAATTAAGAAACTCTACCAGAATTGATCAGAGGTCAATTCAAAGTCAAGAAACTTGCAAGTCTCAAGTTTTGTGCAAAGTGTTTTTAAAAGATATTTGTATGATCAACCTGAATACACTGTAAACTTACAGGGTGAGTGGCTGAGTGGCTTAAACAGTTTTCATCAGGTAAGTGAAGTTAAGCTCGATCGAGTGAGGTCAAACTCCGGATGGGTGACCTCGGAGGCCTGACCTCACAACTCACCCCGTCGTCCTTCGGAAGGGACGTTAAACTAGGGGTCCCATGCCTGGATGCAGCATGTACGGTGGGCCTAAATTAGCTTTCAGTAGCTAGAAATCCTGACATGCCCACTCAAAATAAATTGCAAAGCAAAACAAAAAAAAAGAGTATAGTTGTTTTATATCGTCGGTCCTGAATTGATTATGATAATCCTGAGTTACATTGAAAGCGGTAGAAACGTACCACCCATGTCGTCAATATTCAAACAAGAATCGAATCGTCATTGGATTTTGTTTTCTCTGCATAAAAAAATTATTGGAAATTTTCATTCATTGTGGTTTCAAGGGAAAGGAACTCCTATTGTAATACTTCATACGCTCCGGCCAACGGAAGCAACGTTCGAATCAGACTTAGGCAAATAACAAAGAAATATTCGAATAGTAATCCAATCACGAAAATCAATTTTCAAATAATCTTCGAATTTACATGGTACACTACTTCAGTTTTCACTGTATTTATGATAAACTGACAAATTCAGTCTTATGAAGAATCAATGACTTTGTATAGCGCGCTATAACAATGGACAACCAGCTAAACAATGCTGTGTCTGAGTGTTTTCTTTGTTCTATTTATGGACACTGCACATTCCCATTAACAAAGTACAGGGTTGTTTCAGAAAAAACGCAACCCAACAATAATTCAAAATCTTAAAAAAATTGACAAAATTTGAGTAGATGTGATGTATACCATCAGAAAGTACGGTCTTTCTTTTGTCTAATGATATTCAGTTTCGATACATTAATGCAATTATTTATCATTAAATTGATACTTTCTTAAGTATGGCCATTTTCAAATACAGCATGCGGCAAAAGCAGAAGCAACTTTGTCCGGTCAAAAATTATGAAAAACTTTTTTCAAAGCATTTCAGGTCTAGAACCACTTGAGTTGATGCTTTGAGGAGGGAAACAGACAATTTCATCCTCGTGAGATGCATTTGTAGATAATGATAAAATATGCTCTGGTAAAGGTGGATTATTGTCTATGTAAATTCCCTATGACTTTTTGCTTACGAAAACGCCAATTAAGCAATGAAAAATTCTGTTAATTCACTCAACCTGGATATCATTGGAAAGAAGATAGATTGTACTTTCAGGTGGTATGCTTCTAATTGATTCAAAGCTTATTATTTCCTGAAGAATCTCGAATGAAAGTGGATTGCGTTTTTTCTGAAACACCCTGCATAGATGAAACTTTAACTTTGAATTTGGCCTAGGGGAGGGGGGGCACTCCCTATTAAAGTGTGGCCAAAACTGTGTGGAGTAAAGCCGTTTTTCGATGCCATTTCGGCTCTATTTGCTTGATAGTAAAAGCTAAGGTTTCTTTCGAAAGAGGAAGAGAAGCGCAATATGTTTAGGAAACATTTTCGAAATTAAAAAGTGCAGAAGGGGAGTTGAAATCAAGCCTCAAAAAAGTCAACTTTTGGCCTACGCAGCCGTTGAGGTTGGAAAGTGTATGGTTAAAAAGCTCTACTCTAGCTGCGTTTATTTGTTAACGCAGTAGATTTTTGTCTATATATACGAAGAAATGGCCAAGGGTTAGCAGATTTTGGAAAATCTGGTTTCCTTAGTAACGGAAACTTGCAACAACGGATAAGGACTTGTGAAACAGTGAAACTGTATCGAGCATGAACGATTATCTCAAGGGAGTTTGAACCGCAAGTTATTTTTCGTTTTGAGCTCTAGTTTTGAGGTGGACGCAAATTTCATCTTTCAAGATTACCAGCAAAGAAAGTTTCTATCTTCAAGTTAACTATCGAGGAATGTTTTGAAAGAAAAAGTAGCCATTGCTCAAAGCTAAATTCACATCGTTGGATCAACACAAATTTGTATACTTCTTTTGGTTACGTATTGTTTACAAGCTATTTTTTCAAATCGAACTCCGCCAACGCATTAAATGATACAGAATTAGAATTGATTCTTTTAAGCCATACCGAAGTATCAATATCAAACTTCAAAACAAGAAGTTTCAAGTTAGACGCGTCTCCTACGTCACGTTTATCGACAATTCCTTGGGCAATATGTTGGCTAAGCCTGTAAGGGTGTCCCAGAAGAATTATTCAGATTTGGTTGCGGATAGTTAATGAGAATTTAGCTTTACTAAGACCCCGTTTCCAGTTTCCAACACTCGATTTTCGTATGGTAACGGAGTGGAATTTCTCCGTTTTTGAATTGGTGTTTTCATTTGAAACGATCGAAAACGGAGACGTCTGAAAACGCTGTTCAGAGTGGAGTGATTTGAAAACGGAGACATTTGAAAGCGCATTGTTTTCAATGGAAACACCGAGAACAGAGTCATTCGAAAACGCTACTACAACAACAACTGTCGTGGCGCCAAATAACAAAGCGAAGGAAATGTGCGAACAAAGGAACAGAAAATGAACGAAAACGGAGTAATGGAAACACCTACTATACGTTTTTGTACCAGGCTCTCTTGGTGAAAACGGAGTAATACAGTGTTTCCCAAAATAATTGTGCCCCGTTTGTGTGGCTACTGTGAAGGAGCTGTAGATTCAACTTGACAAGTGGTGTGGCGGAGAGAAGGCAAAATTTGTGGTTGCTTAAAAAACAGCACTTCTGTTGTTCTCCAGCAATGTCAAAATCAAGTAAATTTTCAAAGAAAGGGTTCTGGCATCGCATTAAATCTTCATTACATGTTTTAAAAGGTAGAAAGTGCTCTCTTATGAATAGAAAACACTGCTGACCCATAAAATAATTAGCAAAAATTTTAATACGACGCTAGAACCATTTCTTTGGAAAGTTACTTGATTTTGAGATTGCTGGAGAGCAATAGAAGTGCTAAAAATCGGAGTATTGGCAGGAAATCGAAGCTTCACCAAGAAACGGAGTACAAAAATTGCGACGATAATCACAATAGAAGTGCTGTTTTTGAAGGAACCACTTATTTTGCCTTTTCTCTACCATAAATCAGCAACCACGTGTCAGATTTGCTCATATAAGGTTTCAAACTCTGAGCCTGACCTATGCAACTGTGTAAAAACCGAGATAATTGAATCGACAGGTTCTTCACAGTAGCCATACAAACGGGGCACAGTTATTTTGGGATACCCTGTAGAAACGGTTGAAGATTGTTCGAAAACCGAGTGATACGAAAATGGAGACATTTGGAAACGGAGTAATAAACCCCAATGGCTTATCAATTTAAAACTTTTTCCTTGATATGAACATTGATGCCTCATTTGTTGATCTGGTGCTTTGAATGTTGAACTATGAAAGGGCATAACGGAATAACCAGACCCAGGACCAATAGGACCGGACCCTAACGGACCAGACCCCTGTGAATGCCAATTCCTTTCCGTCGTGAGTTTGTAATGACGGTACAGAAGTTTCATTTCAAAAATGAAGACAAGGCCAATACCATCATCGCTGAAAAGAAATAACTAAACGCTGGATACCACATAAACTGCAAGAATGCACAATATACTACATTGATCATCTAATCAACAGACAAACTTCCAGTTGAAAGGAAAGGAGACCCACGAAGATCCACGCATGATCAACTCTAGCAAGGCCCTGTAACTCACTTCAATTTCCCAAGGACAAGATTCTCATTGACATTCAGAACAAGATTTAGATAACATACCATGCCAAAATCTAATACAAAACAAAACTACCACAACCAACTGTCTTAGCTTTCTTCATTTTAAGATGATACATTGTTAAACCTAAGGGGGCTTTCTAGGAACCAAGAAATAGGCTCTAGTGTGTAAAAAAGCAAGTAGCCCATTATCAATGTACCCAATCAGTCATCTGGAAACATGGAAATGAATGGGTATTCTGCCGGGGTTTGGTCCGTTAGGGTCCGGTCCTAGTGGTCCTGGGTCTGGTTTTTCCGTTATGCCCTATGAAAGCTCAAATTTGCTGTCACCTCTAAACCATAGCTTTGTGGTTTGGCTAAGCAGATTCTTGAGGCGTAGCAAATAAAAGTCAAAGATATCCTGGTGAAATGTGAAGAAACGTAAATCATAATTCTGTTTGCAAGAAGTCGCCGATAGACGATTTCGCTAAAGATGGCGGAGAGGAACTTTTTACCAAGATTAACTGCGTTCGATTTACAAATCCTTAACGATTGTATAGGAATTCGATCTAAGAATGCAATGCATCTTGGTAAAAAATTCGTCGCCGGCATCTTTAGCATAATCGCCTCTTGTGCCATTTTCTTATTTTCTCTTTAAGTTTAGTTTTGAATTTTGATGTGCTTCAGGAATTTGTTAGGCCAAAAGCCAAAGCTCTGGTGTGGACCTGGAGGCAATTGTTTTTTTTGTGAGGTATCTATGTGTAAGTCAACTATCAAGGAATGTGCTCAAATTGTTTAGCTTTAGATCTAAAATCTTATCAATGGACGCAGCCAAATCTGTATACATTTCACTGGAAAGCTGGTAGTCTATATCAAATTAGATGTCACATGAGATTTACGATAACGCAAAAATTGATCATGCAGAACTCTTCGATTGTTTTTGTCCCGTGACTTTTTCAAATGACATCTAATTTGAGGCAGACTTTGGTTTCTCTATTCATTGTATATGTTGTAAACAAAAATATGTAACAGAATACGTTTTAGATAATAATTCGTACTGAATGTCATAAAGCAGGTGAAGATACCAGCATTTGGCCAATATTGACGCCTTAGCTGCATAATTCAAGAGAAGATGTATAGTCCTGTTTTATTTTGTTGATAATGAAATGATGAACTGTTATTCACAAACAAGGCCAAAGACACAAGAACATAATAATTATCATGAACATCATCATCATCATGATCATCATCGTAACTTGTTTAGTGATGAATAACGCCTGGGGTATCCCTATTGTAAGCTGACGGGGGTCAGACACGTCAAATTTGAAAACTCAAAGAATACTAACCTTACGAGAATTTTGGACCACACCGGGTGAGCCAGAAAAAAGTTCAAGCTTTTAAAATTTCATAGCACCAAGAGTACTTCACATGTCAAAAATAATGAAATATCACCACATTTTTGTAAGGGAAATTTTGGGGAAACAGACACATTTTCCATAATTTCCCAAAGGGGAAATGGAAATTTCTGTTTCCCTTACGTTTCCCTTAGAAACTTACCCATTTGCTTTGAATTCCATCCAAGGAATGTGGAGAAGTTTTGGTATTTTTGCGGTGCAGATTTGAATGGCTCAATTCTAACCGAAGTATTTTTGTGACTTTTCTCGCTGTCTCACGAGCACTAAATTCAACTTTACAAGGTCATAGTTTCAAATTGACTGAAAAATGGCCTAAAACATTGGCCAAATCATAAAAAATTTCTCGCACAAACGAATAAAGAAAATACAGTTGTTAATGGTTGAGAGATATCCACTGCACATTTATTGCCATGGGACTGAAAATCTTCAGTGTTTGTTTGAATACTGATGTCGTATAGCTGTTGAGAGAGGTGAAACGCCCTTTGCGAATCGTTCTGTGTGAGGAGAGCCCTTACCATTTGATCAATGTTTTCGACCCTTTTTGAGTTATTTTGCGATAATGAAATTTTTATAAAGTTAAGTTTACCGATACTTCTAGTGTCGGAAAGATAGCGACCAAAATCACAAAAATAGTTCTATCTTTCTGCTTTTAACTGGAATTTGAATTATTCAAATCTTTGAAGTACTCTTGATGGTATGGGTTTTTAAAGGTGGGAACTTTTTCTTGCTCACCCGGTATAAAAACTACTGGGTGCTACAAAAAATTTAACAGATTTGGTTTGATACAGCGATTTGAATTTAGCTTTAATCAATGGCTAACCTCTTTCGGAATGTTCCTCGATAGGTAACTTGAAAATATATACCTTTTGTCAGTATTTGAGCTGATGAATTGGAACGGTAAGCGCATTCTGAGACGAATTTTCACTATGCGCTACGCGAAAGGGAACCCAGGGTCTAAGTCCCAAGAAAATAAAATAAGGCACATAAAAAAGAACTAAAGGGATAGATGACTGCCTGGAATTGAGTTCAGGTCGATCTCGTAAGATCAAAAGGTTTTCGTGAATAAGCAAGTAAAAATCAAGATAAAAGTCAAGATTGCTGCGTCCATTCATTCATTTATATTTCCTCAATTGACCTTTTAGCTATTCTACAAAAGAGCCTGGATTGAGCGATATTTTTATACATTTTTATACGCGAAGTTCGATCGAGTGGCGTTAGGGCTTCTATCGCTATTGTGCACACTCAAAAATTCTTCAAAATGTAAACAAAACGTCGTTCGATTGAGGTTCTTTTTCAGAATAGCTAAAAGGTCTATTTATCTTCTTGTAGAAATTCATTTTAAGCCGTCTTTCCGTTCCTTTACAGAAACTCCTGCCTTCACTTCAGAACTTGAATCTATGTTACAATTGTTTGACGAATGCAGATAGTGAGGTGTGTATTTCCTGTTTTACCAGATCGAATTGGTTTTAGGCCCCTTTTACACGATACCGTTCATTTCATATTGGATTGGGGCTTTGCTTACATGATACCGTTTTCGTTTCATGTCGGATTCGCCTCCTGTTTACAAGAGAATATTTCGCTGTTCACGCAATGGTTTCACTGTTTGCAGCCACGGCATGTTCTGCGCAGCACCCCAGTTGAATGGGAGGCACCTAGGATTGATAACGAGGTTCCGTATCGAGTTGAAACCGGATAAGACCGTACGTTTACACAATGTCGGATTGGTTTCACGCTACTTTCAGTGCGTTTCTATTTAAAAACGCTATAGCGATATGAAGCGTATCGGATTAGTGCGTTCTTGTGAACCAGTCCGATATAAAATGAAAACGGTCTCATTTTCATTTTTCATTTTAAATTGTTTCTACACGAAATCCCTCCAGCTAGTTAAATAATACAAAAAGAAAGTTTCATTTATTAATATCATATATAAAACAAAAATGCTGAGGGCTAATGGCATTGCTGATCTTCCAGGGAGTCGTGTTTAATTGGCTTTCAGCTCATCAAATATGTTTTTAGTTGTTTTTTGAATTGGCACAAGGTAGGAAGCTCCCTGATACTTATTGGGATTTCAGTCCAGGCCTTAAGAGCTGAATAGGAAAATCCTTTTTTGACATACTCCAGATTATACCTCGGAATCTGAAGATCTCTGCAGAATCGCGTGTAAACAGAAGGACTGATTTTTGCTTTTTTTGACACCTCAGTTCAAAATGATTAGCGACTGCAGACAAAGGAGATTCGCTAAACCAATGATTGAAAACAAACAAAGTCACAAAGTTGTCCTAAAATAGCAGAGCAAACTGCCACCTTGTGCACACGAAGGGTTCTTTTTAAGGGAGGTCACAAGTTCATATCGAAAGTAAAAGGATTCATCTAAATATATGCCCAGCGGATTTTGTTTATTTGATTCAGAAGCTGGGGAGAAGGCATTGCAATCTTCGCATATTTGGGGCTCAAATGAAAGAATTACTTCTTAGCTCTTACGGTGTCATTTGCCCAAATCTGAGAGAAGACCGAGTTGAGAGGGTTGAGGAGCTCAGAGATTCAGTAAGACAGAAGTTGTTCAGTGCGATGGAGGGATCTTATCATGTTAGTCAGAGGCTGTTCACTTATTAAGAGAAATAGACGGAGGGATAATATCGTGTCGTTGGAGGGACAGCATGCAGTAAGTCGGTGAATGTTTAGTTATTTGGAGGGACAACAAACAGTGTGACGAGGTGTTAGCCCTCAGGCTATTGCACAGGCTTTCTACTGGGGGAGTATAGTCTCTATCTTGTGCTGCATTCACACTGACACAGTTAAACCAGCTTTATCTAAACCAGTTTAAATTTCAACCAATCAAATGACTGGATTTTTCCGATTGACCAATCAGAAGGCCTTATTCGAAAACCTGGTTTATTTCAAACTGGTTTAACTTGCAGTGTGAATGGGGCATTGGTTATGCGTTTGCAAATCTTAAAAAAATTCTCTTAAAATTTATTCAGGATCAGGTTTATAAAGAGAATCATAGATATGTTTCAGTTGCCATTTCTCTGCAAAAATAGTGCAATTCTTTGTCACTTAGCGCTACTGAAACCTTGTAACTTAGACATTACGTTTTCCTATGTATTGTTTTTATTTCACCATTTGAAATTTCTTTTATTTCAGCACTTGCCTCCTGTACAGACTCTTAACCTTGGTTTCAATTCAATCAAACATGTTCCAGTCTTTACATTCGTTGTATCAAGAAGTCTCACCACTTTAATCTTGTGTAACAACAGTTTAACATCTTTAGAAGGTAACTTTTCACGTTAGTGCATGAGCAGAGCTAGAATTGTGTTTTCCTTTATGGGAACCTACGTTATGACTCAGACCCCGTTTACACGATGCCGGTAGAATTTCAGAACGGCATAAAAAAGTGCCGTTTTGTCCTCCCGTCAACACGATGGCTACACAAAAATTGCAATGTCTCTACATGATGATTTGCTCAGACCACGTTTCACACGATGATTTAGGGGCATTTTCGTAGTATATGTCATGCATTACTAATGATAAACGACGCTTATATATGTAGCTGAGAGATTTCCAGTTAGCTGAGGATAAGGGATCCCTTGCAGCAGGAATTTTGTAAATCAATCGGGCTGCTTTTTCGTGGATCTTTTCTAATTCATTAAATGTTAAATGTTGATTTCGAGCATGTTCCCCAAACAGAAATAGCATATACAACACAGGCAATCACCGACTTGTAGTATATCTCCTCTAACACTTTCCTTGGCAGGAAACTTAATCTCTTTAGTTGAGCGACTTCAGCACTGAACCCCTTTGCAACATTTTTAACTTGTTTATTCCATTTCAGTCCATTATCAATATCGATCGCAAGACACCTTGTTTCTGTTACAAACTCGATTGTGTCTTTCCCAAACGATAGTTGTTGAAGGGGGCCAATGAAGGGTTTAGCAGATATGATCATAGCCTGTGTCTTTTCAGTGTTTACGGTTAGGTTGTTTTTCGTACACCATTCATAGACTGACGACGTGATTCCTTGTATTCGTTCAACATTTATAATCTGATGTTTTAATTTCACTCATACAAAGGACTCACAACCAAATGGATTCTAAACAGGGACTAAAATCTTACGAAAAATCAGAAGAAACTTAGAACATCTTCCATCCTACGAACGTCGAAAGAAAATTCGAACGTCTCTTCGAACGTCACTTCGAACGTTGCTTCGCTGCGAGAAGTCGAACTTTGAACTAATGAGCCAATCAAACGCTACAAATAGGCACGTGGGTTGACCATATTAAGAAAGTAGCGATCTGATTGGTCGCGCCGTGAACGCGGCGGACTTGGCCTAATTAGTCCCTATTCTGAAGCGTAAGGACATAAGTCCCTCAACTGAAGCGATGACAACAACAACAACGAGCGTAAGTTAGAGGGGCTTATGTAATGTAGTCTACACCATTCATTGAGATCTTCCCCCACAGAAGTGAAGTAATCATTAATCACGTTTGCCTTGATTGTATCATCTGTTTGAATTACTCCATTACTACTTTTTTCGGCGTTTTAGGGTGGGTGGTTTCGAGAAAGAATTCATGTGATTTAGGTCATGTCCTTTTCTGGAAGCGTAACGACATGAGTCGTAGTTTAAGCATCCATTAGTCTATCAATAGCAATAACTGCGAATATAGAATCAGTCTAATAACTGGACTATGTCGCGAGTTTACACAACATACTCAGCCAATAATGTTACATCATCGCAGTACAATATCAGCAACAGGACTGATGCTGATACAGCTCGGAGCCCGAGGAGGGACACAGATAAACAATCAACCATTTAACGGTATGAATTTCACTTTTCTTCAGTTCAAAGAACAAGTAGTGCTGTTTTATTTTGTAGCCAGGAAAACAGCAAATCATAAATTGCCTTTATGGGCAAGGCCCCAACATAACAAGTGCTTTGGCCTCCTGTGACGATACCGGCATATGTTGACATCTGATGAAGAGTTAAACTCGAAACGTCGTAACTAAATTAGTCTTCTTACAAAGTCGAAATGTTAGATGAATTTATGTTGTTATTGATGATTTGAAAAAGAGACAGAACAACAGCTCTTTGGAATCCCTGCGACAAACTACCTGCGACAAACTACCTAGATTTTGACGAAAACGAAATTCGCTTTTACCTGAAGCATCAATCAGCCTTGGTTTGAAAGCGCTGAAAAATGTTCTATTGCTTTTGTTTTTCAGTTTTCATACGGCACCCTTTCCAAACTGTGCGGGTTAGATTTCTATTTTCAAATTCTACTGTTTCCAAATTGTGCTGCAAACGATTTGCCGTTTCGTATGATTTATGAATCTTAAAGAACGCCGGTCAACCAGCATCCTTTGCGGTCGCGCTCTGCTGATCACTGCTCTATGCACGATGTCATATGAAAATGGCTGCCACAGTCGAAAGGCAATATGCGACGCGCGCAAAGGATGCTGGTTGACCGGCGTTCTTTAAGATGTGAAAGAAGCGTACTGTAAAAGAAGCAACGATCAAAATAATCGGTAAACTGTTTATCTTATATTTTGATATTTGCTCTTTTACAGGGGTTGATAGTGTTTACCCTACAGATTACAGATTTGTTGTGCGTCCATGGTTTTATTATGATGAGTCCATAGAAGTAGGAACCGGGGAGCACTGGGGGCACATGCCCCCAAGATTTTGCAACAAACAAAGAAGTGCTCTTTTTATTTTAAGAAAATGCCCCCTTTTCTTAGGAAAAAGTGCCCTCAAAGTGTCGTTCCTCCAAGTTTGAGATGCTTCCTACATTGTCTCCATAAGACTATGTCATTATTATTCTAAATGGGAGAACCATATTTTACATACTAGTTTCAAGAGCAATTTTTATGTCATAGTTAACGATTCAATCTAGCATTTCCCTTACTTCAGTTATCTTTCTCTATTGCAGGCCTACAAATGTTCCGCAATTTGAAGACTTTAGACTTGTCGTCTAATTGCCTTGTCAGTTTTGATGATCTCATCCCTCTTGCTCAACTACAATATCTGATAACAGTAAGTATGGTTCACATTTTTAACATCTTTGCATAGTAATTCAGCTGCCGTGTTGGTTCTGTTGTGAAGTAAGATGTCAGGGGTGGAACAAATGGCAGATCACGGCACCAGTGGACTCCGAAATTTTTTCAGATTTCCAGAAAGAATTAAAAGGAGAAAGAAAAGGGGATAACTACAGAAAGTGAAAAAAATGGGAAGTCAATTTTTGTCAATCATAAAGGTTCTCTCAATTGATAGACATCATCAAATATATCTAGGTTGTTACCAGACCTAGGGATTTCATGAAAACAGATGTTGCTTGCAAGTTTGGAAGTACTCAGCTGATAAATTAAGCAAAATTTTGTCCAACCTGTATCATTGACGATAGTGGTTAAAAGATTGATAGTCAGATTAACTACAAATTCTATCCAATTCATTACATATCATGATATCCTGCAACCACCTTAAGCTACCGTTAATATTTTCGGAGGACAAGAACGACGACAAAAAAATCATTTTATTCATTTTCAGCTTTCCATACTTTTCGACAAATCCATGTTATAATTAAGCAAATTCAAGAGACAAATCCATGATGAGACAAATAAGTGGCTAAGCCATAATTTGATTACGAATGTTTCGGACCAATTCCAAGGTCCATCATCAGCGTTCAGATAGGGCGTAAACAGCCATTATATAAGGCAGTAACAAAGGGCACCAAAAAAGGCAAAAAACGTGCAAAAACAGCGAGCAAAGGGGAAACATGTCAATAAAGAAGGTAAACCAAAAAACAGGGGGTAAACATGGAAACAGCAAAAGCGGGTAAACAACTAAATTAGAACAGCGCTAAGGGAATAGAGGACAATTGTGAATTAAGCGAGGGCCGGTCTCGTAGGATCAGAAGGCTCTCATGGATAAGAAGGTCAAACGAGTTGTCAGTCCTACTGATGATTTCAAAGTTCTCCAGGGACGCATCGTGGCCAGACTTAGAAATATGGCCCCCAACCGCAGAAGGACTGCTCTTTATCTTTTGACCTGCTTTGTTAATTCTCAAATGTTCTCTGCAGCGGACAACTAAATTACGGGTTGTTTTCCCATAGTACGAGGCATGGCAGCCAGGACACCTATAACGGTAAATAACAGAAGAACAAATGAGAGATGGGAGCGTTAATATTTTGTAGAAGATTGTAAGTGGCATTTGTAGTGAGGACCCGGTGACCTTGTGTCTTTCCTCGCTACAAATGTCACAGTAGTTGTATTGAATTGTTGATTTTAAAATTTTTTGATTGATAAAAAAAACAGATCATGATCTGTCAAAAGTAAATGCTTTTTGAAGTGATTCTGGCAGAAATATTTTTTCAAGAATTGTTTAAAGATATAATTTGAAATAGAAATGCCTCTTTGTACGAGATTTTAGCAAAGAAAATAGTGTGTATCATAAAATTTTTTATCATTGTTTGTATTTTGAAGAAATAGCATGTACGATGATCGAAACTTGTGAAAAACTTAAATCTAATATAGCGAAGAGCTGTTGCCGGAAGTGAAAAAGACATTTTTTCGATATATTGATTTGCAACTTTGCTCTTTAGCTGAGTTTGAAAGGCAATCCAGTCGAGTTTATGCCGCATTATCGTAAAGAAACGTTGGCAAGGCTGTCACCAGTGGCAAGAGGAGAGCCCGTAAGTTGACTTAAATTATTATCAACTGATTGCTGGAGCTTCAAATTTTAGTTAAGCGTTAGATTTTCATCTTCGAAGGATTGTAGAGGGACTGAGAGTGTCTACACTATATGGTTTAATTTTTGTTAATTGGCTTCAAAAATGTCAATCGGCGAAAAATTTTTCTCGCCCCGTCGTCTGCTGGTCAGAATGTGGCTTTTAGAGGAAGGTGGTTTCTGCGATTATGGCAAGAATGATCCTTTTCCGAAGTACTGATACCTAGTTATATGGTACAGCAGTTAAAAAAGAATTATTTTTAATGCATTTTAGGCCGGTGCTAGTGAGGAAAAGTGGCAGGTGATTTAGGCCCAATATTCAAATTCTAAAAAAGAATCCAAATTCCAAGTCGAACGATAGCTTGATACAGTTCGAATATACACAACTGTGATACAAGCTCCAACGCCGCTTAATCGAAGCCTTTTGTAGAACAGCTAAAAGTTTCATTACGGAGCTAATCCGTTTCTGTTAGCGTAGCTTAATGAGTCGTAGTTGTAGCGTTATCAGTATAGGCAAAAAGCGAAACTACGACATGTAATCGAGTCTAAGTCTACCAGCCACTTTTTGTGTGCTTGGGTGTCGTCTCGTGATAAGATAAATCAGCCACCATTTTGGAAGTGCCGAGTGAGACAGAAAATAGTCCCCGCTCTCAAAGATTCATAGCTTCAAATCCAATACTACTAAATTGATCAGAATGATTCAAGGTTTAGTTACAATTCGAAAAACTGAGTTATCATTGTGATTTTTTTCGTGCTTCCATAGGCACTGAAAATGCAAGTGAATTCGATTTTGACTGAAAGTTTTTTGTTGCAAAATGCCCGTAAGGAGTCCTAAAACACTTGATCAAGACATTAAGAATCTCCTCACAATGAGATCCTTTAGTGAATTTTACCGCTTTCAGCAGTTGTACGAAATAAATTTTCAAGCAAATACTGAAGCTGATCAATCCAATGGCAATGAATTTGGAGACAAAGTCTCTTTCCTTGAAAATTGTATCTTCTTCATTGTTCAGTGCAAATCATTTATTTATGATTTACGCCTTTTTCGAACTTTTCGTAAGTGGCAAATTTTCGTAAAGTCGCATGCTCATAAAACGCGAAAAACTTACAAAAGTATTTCAGTTGCTCGGCTATTAAGAAAAATTCCAGGAATTGAAAAAAAATATTGCTTCTTCCTGGTAGCAAATCAAGCACCTTCGTCCCTTTGTCCCAATATAACACCCCATTCTTTCGCATTTCCTTTCCTTCCTCCCTTCCTTTCTTTCCCTTCTTTTTGCTTCTTTTCCCTTTTTCCTTTTTCCTTTCTTCCTTCCTGGGAACTTTGAGCATTTCAGCTACCTTCCTGGTAGCGCCGCTACCACGCTACTTCATTTTATTGAGTCCTGAAAAATTCTATTTTTTTCTAATCCATCTTGTACTATTCGTTTCGTGGGTATGGTTTTTTCTGTGTGACCAAGTAATGATCTGCATCGAATTGTAAGCTTGTTTTTTCAATATTGCATGGTTTGGTACTGATGTATTGATGAATTGTGAATGATACAGTCCATTTGCGGAAACTCTGTCCGTTCATATGATTGAATGCTTATGTGACCGGATAAGGTTTGAAGACTGAATCATCTCTGTTTCAGGTTTCATTGGATTCTCAAATTCTTAACGACACAGAGTTACTCGTAAGTTCACCAATTTGCTTTTCTTACGTTTATCGCAACAGCTTTCTTTGCTTGGTTGAATCTCCTGTTTCAGTCGGAGATGGCACCAGAAGGTCTAACTAACACCAGGATACTTTTAACTTGCAATAAGTACTTTTTTCAATTTGTTTTGAGTGGGCTTGTCAGGATTTGTAGCTACTGAAAGCTAATTTAGGCCCACTGTGCATGCCGCATCCAGGCATTGGACTCCTAGTTTAACGTCCCTTCCGAAGGACGGCGAGTTGAGTTGTGAGGTCAGGCCTCCGAGGTCACTCATCTGGAGTTTGACCTCACTCGATCGAGCTTAACTTCAGATACTACCAGTAAAATTGTAAAATGGCCAAAAATGTGGTGGTACCGAGATTTTAGCTAGTGTTCACACGATACCGGCACAATTTTAAGACGTTAGAACCAGTAGCCAACGCTTTGCAATCGCGGTGACAATGAGATTTCATTTAACGCCAGAGAGATTTATTTAGGCATACAGAATCAGCCAGCGTCGAATCAAAGTCTTGAAAAATGTTTCGATTTCATCATTTTCGAATGTTCACGCAATGCCATTTTTAACTTGTGTTGGTTAGAATTCCGTTTTCAATGTTTTGGAAACCGAGTTTAGGGATTGTGTCTGAGTTATAACGTCATTTTTCAATCCGTAGATACTGGGTATGCATGTGGAGCCTGCGCCTCTAAATTCATATATCCCGAAAAAGCCTCTTGGTCGTCCATCAACAAGTCTAGTTGGTTTGGCTAACTCTGTCAAAAGATTGTCGGAAGGAACCCCGTTAAATTCAAGCACACCGAATGGTATCAAGCCACAGGTTTGCTTGAGATATGTTTTCTTTTCTAAGGCTTTAGAACACCAGTTTCATAGCATAGAGCTAGAGCTCAAATCCTTCATGTCTTTAGGCAGGTGGGGCTGACATTATGTTACACTTTTCTTTTAATTGAATCGCTTGAAGTGAACCTGGGGTACTTTCCTGTAAACCCGCCATGGAAATTTTTTGATATATCGAGTTTTTTTTCGAAACGGTGGCATTTTCATTACAGTTAATCCCCACATATAAGAACCCACCGAAATAAAAACCTTGAGGCTGTTTTTCCTAAATTATGCACCATGTAATTAAGAACCTGCTTCAGTTTGATGAAACATAGGTTCTTATTGAAGGGTAGCAAAGTTGATTTTTGATTGTTGTTATTAAGTTCATTTTTGGTTCCAATCGACTGTTAAAGCTTGATTTTCCTCCCCAAAGCCCTTCCAGAACAAATCATGGGGCTGAACACCTTTTGTAAGACTCTGAAAGGGCCTATATAAGGCACCCTTCAAATAAGAACCTCTATACCTTGAAATTAGTGTTAGTGCCTTTGAAATAAGAACCTATTGCAGCCTCTCTCTCAGAAAGTAGGTTCTTATATGCGGGGATTTACTGTTGTGAATGAATTCATGGATGATTTTGAAAAAATTAGAATAATCTTAAATCCTAAAGCAGAAGAGAAAAGTAGTACAATCTTCAAGAAAACCGTATTTTATGAAGGTCTTCAGTATGCTGACAAGCAGAAATCTGTAGCTCTTCTGGTTTAGGACTTACAGACTTGATGACGTCACAGCTTCAAATGTAATAAATTCCGCCATTTTTAAGCTAATCAAGATATCAAAAGCTTTCCATAACAGATATACGGCAAAGTGTATTTAGTTCCTTCCAAGCCATTTGATTCAGAGAGGAATGTGATAGAATTTTACCATATGCCTACGTTTATTAGTTCATGGGTTGATCAATCTTTTCAAAAACCATACAAGATCAGTGCTATCAAAGATAGATCGAATCAAAGGCTGAGGTTTTCGTACGAGTTTTGTTTCGGGATGGGATCTCAAGACTTACTTGTTTGGCCCTTACTGATGCTTAGAAGGTGTTAGCTTTACATTCTTAGCAATGATTTTCCAAGATACAATATGAGTTGTCCTTGCTTATGAGTAGTTTATTCAAGAGTCCTCGTTAGGTGGCGTTAGCGTTGGCGTTGGCGTTGGCGTTGGTGTTTGCGTTGGCGTGGCGTTGGTGTTAGCGTTGGCTTTGGCGTTAGCGTCGGCATTGGCATTGGCGTTGGCATTAGTGTTGGCGTTGTTGTTTGCGTTGGCGTGGCGTGGGCGTTAGCATTGGCGTAGTTCTCGTTGGAGTCCAGAGAAATTCAAACCTTCCGGATACCGATCTCGTTGGTTGAACCTTCTGTTAAATGGCTGGCCTTAATTAGTTTCTTTTTCTATTCTTATCATGCCAACCTTAAAATAAATGAATTATTATCATTATTCTTAATTTCATCATTTTATAAAATCAAAAATAACGAAAGTTTTTGAACGATTTGTTGCTTATAACCCTTAAATTTACAAGTGTTGCTAAAACAACCAACGCTTTGCTAGATGCAGTAAAAGCCCGTGTATAAGAACCTACAATTTTGCAAGTCAGCCTGATTAGGTTCTTATGTATTGAGTATTTAGTAGGAAATAAGGCTGTTCAGGTTCTTAAACTGGTTATTATTTCATTCAGGGCTTTCAGGTATTTCTTTTGTTCAGATTGAAACTTCAAGCCAATTATTTACTGTCAGTGGAGAGAGACCTGAGTTCATGAGGCCTCATTCAAAACATCATTTCGTGGAAGAATCAGAATTTTTACGGAATATAATGAAAAGCTTTTGAAGCATCTTTAGAGCTCTTCCCAATTTGCACATATGGCAGAATTAACACGTATAGGTTCAATGACAAAGTAACTAGAGTTTTGATCTAGTTTGATGATCTCCACGAATAGAACCTGTTTCAAATTTCAGGCTGAATGGGTTCTTATATATTGGGGGTCTAATTTCAGAATTTTCAGCCTGTAGGTTCTTAATCACTAGGTTCTTATACGCGGGTTTTTACTGTATATTAGAAAAATTACTCCTCTACTAGGAGATTAACAAGCAAGGCCTTCGTCTGTTTCGCAGCTGTGGAGACATGACTGCTGCTGGACACTGTTAGATGGTCGGTGGTTACTGTTTTAGTTTTTACCTTGTTCAGGTCTTTTCTTGAACTTTCACAGCAAGTTCGTGTTATGATGAATATTTTCTTCTTACCTTATCAGCGGTCTTCAAGGAGAAGAGAAAATAGAAAAGTTCGGGAAGTGCAGATCAGTGACCGGAGCTCTATGGTAGAATCCCTTGAAGATTTAACGGTAGAATCGAGAAGTGAGTGTGCTTATTTTATGTGGAAAGCCTAAGTGAAGGGCTGAAGTGAGAATTCACGTTGTAAAATTTTGGAGTCATATTAAAATCGACAAGTTATTGCTTTAGTAGACGAATGAATGCAACAGGCTTAAAAAGTTGAAAGCGATAAGTACTGAAGTTGACTCTAACAAAAATGTAGGTTTTATAAGAATATGAAATTTCGCAGACAAAGGCGATGTTAGAGACAGGTCACAGAAGTGAGGAGCTTGACTGAAGGACTTGAGCGTGGAACATTCTGTATTAAGAATAGAAGAAGCCCTTGATCATTGATTCAGGATACTGTATTGCGTAGACCGTTTCTTGAGATCTCTTGCAGGTTAATTTCATACCTTTTGCCCCAATCTTGAAGAGAAACTCTTAGGCCCCGTTTACACAATACCGTTTTCATTTCATATCGGATTGGCATTCTGGCTACACGGGAACGCACCAGTCCGCTGTGCTTATGTCGTTGCTGCGTATGAAAATACTTTGAAAGTGGCATGAAATCATTCTGACATCTTGTAAATGGTCAAATCTGGTATCAGCTCAATGTGGAACCTACGAGCCTTCTGTACATCTGCTTTGCGCAGTGGACGTATGAATGGAGAGAAGTCCTGTGTAAATGCCATCCATAGTGAAGGCCCGGTGACTGTATGTCTTTTTTCACTATGGATTGCACAGTGTATTATAAAATTATATATTGTAGTTTCTAATTTTGATAGAAAATAAAATCGAACGAAGCGTTTCCGTGTAAACAGATCCCTAGTCCGACATGAAGTGAAAACGGTATCCTGTAAACAGAAAGATATTTCGAACCGGATTGCCATCCCCAATCCAATTTGTGATTAGTATGGCATCGTTAAAGTTTGGTCTTGATATTTTCAAACAATTTCCATTCACACGTTTGCATTCTGAGTCTGGCTTCCAGATATTCTGACTTAATAGACCTTTTAGCTATTCTACCGGGTGTCCAAAAAAAAGGTTACAGATTTGATCAGGGCTAGCACTAAGAATTTAACTCCAATCAATCGGAATAACCTTTAGATTAATCCTCGATAGTTTACTTGAAGATAGACACCTTGTTTGTTGATATTGGAGCATTGAGAGTAAACATTTTTATCGTGAAAGTCCAGATTTGCCTTCACCTCCAAACCAGAGCTTTTAGGCTTTGGCCTAAACTACAAACGCGCTGTTGTGGGGAATCTCCTCAAGGATAGGTACAATGTAGAAAGTCCGAGGAAGGACCTTTGCTTTGTGCATGCACATTTGAGTACAAATGCAAAAAGTGAAAACTGAAAAAGTCACTAAGGAATATTTTTTACTAAGCCAAAATGAAAATGAATTTACGAAGAAGAAACAACTTAAGAACGAGGGAGCGCCTTCAAGGATCTTACCCTCGTGGGATATTTAATCCTTTGGGTATAAGCGACGAATTCTTGTTTCGTAATAATTTCAATGATTAAAAAATGCATTTTTTCGAACAAGGAAGATTTTTCCACACTCAAGGGAATCATTTCCTTGCAGGGTAATTTTTATTTGGCAGCAGTAATTCACAGCTTACGTAGTGAACAGAGATATCCCTTTGGGAAAAAATTCTTGAGTTTGATTGTCAAGTTAGATTTGGATTTTTATCAAGAATTTTTCCGAAGCACGGGGCTTCTTGTGTGTACCTGGCTAGTCCTGGCTATGATTCAGGAGATTCCACAACAAGTGCGTTGACAGCTTAGGCCAAAACCCAAAAGCTCTGGTTTGGAGATAGAAGCAAATCTAGACTTTCAAGACTAAAATTTCTACTCTCAATGCTCCAAGATCAACAAACAAGGTATCTATTTTCAATTTAACTATCGAGGCTTAGTTTAAACGTTATTTCCAACTGATTCGAGCCAAATTCTTAGCGCTAGTCCTGATCAAATCTGTTACCTGTTTTCAGGGACACCCGGTAGAAAAGAATCAAAATCGAACGATGTCTTGCTGCATTTTGTAGGAGATTCGAATGTGTACAATAGTGTTAGAAGCTCTAGCGCCACTCAGGCGAGCTTTGCGTATAAAATTGTATAAAAATGACGCTCGATCCAGGCCCTTTTGTAGAATAGTTTGAAGGTCTATTATGTATCGATAACCTCTGACTGATTTAGCTCAATTTCCTCTTAAAGAAAACAGACAAAATGGAAGTGTACCGGTTTTGGAGAGACAGGGCTCATTTAGCAGTGTAAGAAGTGCTGTCGATGCGTCTATCCTTTGGATTCATAAATCAGAAAGTGGCAGTACGGAAGGTAACGAAATTTTTCAGAATTTGTTATTTAGTGCCATCATTCATCATCATCTACCGGGTGAGTCAGAATAAAGTTGGGGCATTTAATTAGCCATATTTGGGTTAATAACAAGTCAAATCGGGGGCTTTTAAGTTTTATTTTGGAGATGATTTTCCTTTTGTGTTCTGACACAATGCATGTCTTGTTTCAATTCATTGAAAGGATAGCATCATTTTATTTCACAATTTAGAAAACACACGCGCATAAATGTGAATCCAAAGGAGGGCCAATTGTAAAATTATTGCAAAAGAACAAGGCCAGATTTTGTAATTCAACGGCAACAGTTGCTATAATTGACACCTCAATGCAAAGCGATTAGCGACTGCAGACAAAGGAAATTCTTTCAACCAGTAAATCACAACAAACACGGCCGCAAGAGTTGTCCCAACCAGTGGGTCAAACTCTCGCCTTGTGCAAGCAAAAGGTAGTTTTTAAGAGAAGTTATGTGGTTATAACGAAAGAGTAAAGGTAAATCTGAAGTTCTGTCTCGCGGATTTTGTTTATTTGATTCAACCGAGGAGAAGGCACTATAATTCTGGGGCATTTAGGATTTAAATGAAACAATTGCCTCACACCTCCTGAATCGAGACAAAATCCGCAAGACATTAACTTTAGATTTATTCTTCTTCGTTCATATAAGCACAAAACTGCTCTTAAAAACAACCTTTCGCTTGCCAGAGAAGAGAATTTGCCCACTTAGTCAGGGGCAACTTTTGCGGCCGTGTTTGTTTTGATTTACCGGTTTAGAGAATTTCCTTTGTCTGCAGTCAGTAATCGCTTTGAATTGAGATGTCAATTAATGCAACTGCTGCTATTGTATTACAAAATCTGTCACTGATTTGGGAAACACGATTTTACAATACCAAAATCGCTCGTAAACGCAAAGACCGATTTCGATCCAACGAATTTTCATATTTACGTTAGCATTTACTCTATGTAATGAATTCCAACAAAGCGAATTTAAAGAACTGGCAAACATCCCGCATTTTTCTGACTCACTTGGTTGAAAAACTGTAACTAAGTGATCCGGAAAACTGTCCAGAGAAGCTGTTTTATAAGACAATCGGGCAAATGCTGAGAGCTCCCTTTTGAGATGCCTGCTCTCATATGGAATGAGAACATCCAGGATAAGACTTGAACTAATCGAAGTTATCTTACCATACAGTGCAGTCGCTAAACATCAGAAGTTACACGAATTGTGCAATTTATGGTACAAACATGAGATATACGGTAGTGAACAATTTGATGCTCTGAATATGACGAGGGACGGACCTCGTTCATAACAGGTCCTTGGAAGCTTCTTTTATAACGGGGTATCTTGGGTACCTTGCCCCAGCCTTCTTTTGGACCTTTCGTTACAGATAGAACACTGTCTGTATACCTGAACTCTATTTTGCATATTTTGAGATGCAGAATACGATGAAGATCAGAACCCACTTAGAAACGTCAATAAAAGCAATTTATAAAATGGAATAACTTGTCAAGCCTCTGTCATGATGTGATCCTTTGCAAGTAAAAAAAGCATTTGTTATATTCCTGAAATTCCATTTTCTCACATACTTCGACATGCTGAATACGATACATGCCTGATCTCACTTCAAAATGCCAATAGAAGCTATTTTCTAGAATGATGTACCTGCCATGAACTTTCTATGGGAGTGGGGAGGGGGGAGGGCTACCTACATATTCAGAAACCATTTGTGATGTATTTCTTAATGAAAATAGAACAGTTGGATGCTTCCACAGGCTTGAAATGCTTTTTCAGATTTCACTCCAACCTGATGTCAAGGTGATTACCATAAAAGCTATATTTAGTCCCCCTCTCTATTAGGCCTCTACCTTCTAAGCCAAAATTTCAAGTGAGCGTCCCTCTCTATTAGGCCTCCCCCGACTTGTATAAGAAGGCCAGATGTGACCGGAGAATTTAGCTTATTCAGCTTAAAAAATTTGCATATTAATTTTGATTTGGTTTGGGATAAAAGCCTTTTCAAAATGGTGTATTTGACTTGTAAAAGTGAATGTTGGTTCCACAAATTTTAGAGTAAAAGGACTAGAAGCTGTCACTTATACCGGGTGAGCCAGAGAGAAGTTCCCACTTTTCATAGCACCAAGAGTACATCACAGATTTGAATGATTCAAATTCCAGTTAAAAGCCGAAAGATCGAAGTGCTTTTATGATCTTCCTCGCTGTTTACCTGCACTAAAAGTGTAATTAAATTTTACTTCATAAAATTTCATGGTTGCAAAATGACTGACAAAGGGGCCTACAACATTGATCAAATTGTGAGAACTCTCGTTACACAGAACAATACCCAATGGGCGTTTAATTTCTCTCAAGACTTATACGACAAGGCAATAAATGGGCAGTTGATATCTCTCACCAATGAATAATTGCATTTTCTTCATCGATCTGTGCAAGGAGTCCTTTATGATTTGATCAATGTTTTAGGCCAATTTTCATTCAATTTGCAACCATGAAAATTTTGTAAAGTTGAATTTACCTATATTCCTAATGCTGGTGAGATAGCGAGAAAAATCACTAAAATTCTTCGATCCTTCGCCTTTTAACTAGAATTTGAAGCATTCAAATCTGTAAAGTACTGTTAGTGGTATGAATTTTCAAAAATGGGAACTTTTTTCTGGCTCACCCGGTATATATCCCTGTCATCTGACTTTGTGAATGAGCTCCCTCTCTAATAAGCCCCCTTTCTCGAAGCCTCCCTTTGGATTCCCTGATGTTAAATAAACACCCGGGCGCTTGGTACAGCTTTCACAATAAGTGAGTTAGAAGTATTCAATAACTTTGACTTTTCCTTATCCACAAATTTGTGTCAAAGTCCTTTACGACTGCATTTTTGGAAGGATTTTCTCTTGCTTTGCGAGCCAGCTGCAGAGAACTCAAATGTTTTCAATAATTTTCCAGTTTCTAGGAGTTTACCAGATATCGATTACGCATCGCAGCTGGAACAAGAACAATTAGCAAATGCATTAGGTATGGTACATACACACGCACACACACGAAAACTTGCACCCAGTTATTTCGTTCATGTTTAATAAACTGTGCACATTGCTGAATATATTGACAGGAGCTGAAAATGAGACAAACGAGCATCGTAAAGAGCTCGAAAATTCTTTTGGATGCTTGTTGTTCAATATTCACATAAAAGCATAAATTAAAATTATAACAGTTGACTAAAAAATGTCCCTCTGTTTGAGAAATTACTTATGGCAAATTTACTTGCGCTAAAATCATCAGCATTACTTTTTCTAAGTGCTAAAGTATCGAAATATTATTTGTAGTTTGGTAATTTTCAACATAGTAGTCACGTTGTGAAATTGAAAAATTCAAAAGCTTAGCTTGGCAGAACATCAAGGAAATGACCTAAAGCACACAGTCAAAGGCATCTCGAAATGAAGAAAGAACACAACTTGTCAGTTTTACTATTTTCAATACTTTTCTCAGAGCAGTAAATATGATATTGGTCTATTTTCCAGCTCAGTTTCAATTAATCATTTTAATAGTTGCGCTGTTTCTTGAGGTGACTGAATGAAGTGAATTTCAAAAGAATTAGATTACAGTAAAACCCCGCAAACAAGAACATACTTTTCTAAAAAGCAGACTGGCTGGGTTCGTATAAATGAGGTACCTATGGCATTTTCAGGGTGTCTTTCCTATTGCAAGGACACTTGTCACTATGATGAATATATAGCTACAGTATACTGTATAATGTGTTAAATAGACTTGAGGGTATAATGAATGCATTTAAAAATTAGAGCATGGTATTTTTGTTGTTGACAAATCAGTTTATATCATACGGCTTGATAAACAATTGATATATCCCTGAAAACTGTTAGAGGTGCTCAGTTATCAACAGTTGTGAGTTTGCTTACACACTGATATCATAAAAATTTCTTAATTAAGTGTACCATCTCATAAGAACCATAGAAGTAAATCAGTTTGTTTTTGGTTCTTATCTTTGGATGTCTTTTTCCACAAAATCAGTCTGCAGATTCTTATTTTGCTAGCATAGGTTTCAAATCTTTAAAATGCCGGGTGTAAAATTCTATGACCTATTTCTTGGAACTGAACGTCTTCAAAGAAACTTTAACTATTTTACAGTAAATCTGCCGTTGGAATTTTCTGAAATCTTCAATATTTTCAGAATTACAGTGTTTTTCTTCTTTTTCAAGAATTCAAGAAAATTTTCGAAAAAAAACTTAAAACTATCGTAATTTCTAAACCTGTTGACAAAAGATCAAATAATTTTCAAGAAAACCATAGTTTATGGATGCCTACAATATGGTATCAAGCAAAACTCTTTCACTCTTCTGGTTTGTGATTTTGAAATTTGATGACGTCACATCATAAAATGAGCTGAAAAGTAAAATAGGCTGTAATTTCGACAAATATTCAAGATTTCTGAAAGTCCAACGGTAGAATCATAAAAAAATGGCTAAAGTTTCTTTTAACAAATTCAGTTGAAAGAAATAGGTCATTGAATTTTACACCCACCTTTTTTCGCAAATTTCAAGATCTGAAACCTATGCTTATTTTGCTATGTTCTTGTTTGCAGGGTTTTACTCTATTTGATAGTGCATTATAAGCCATTTTCTAGCTCTTCTTTAGAACTTACAGGTGTTTTTATTTTTGCCGAAAGAAATTACGAACAGCCATAAAAGAATTCAAATCATCGTAAATTCTAAGTTAATGGTGAAAAACAGTACAGTCTTTCATAAAACAATAGTTTCGTAGAATTTACGATATGACGGTAAGCAGAGTTCTGTAGCCATTTTGGCTTATGAGTTTGCATTTTGATGACGTCACAACTGAATGAAGTGGTTTAAACGAAGTAGACGATTACGCTAAATTTGGTGGCGAGGAACTTTTTTTGGTGGCGAGGCGATGAATCTTGGTAAGAAGTTCCTCGCCGCCATCCTATCGAAATTGTCTATAGACCTTTTTCAATAGACCTTTTAGCTATTCTGAAAAGAATCAGAATCAAATGATATTTTACTTCATTTTGTAGGATTTTCGAATGTGCACAATAAGGAGAGAAGCTCTAACGCCACTCGATCGAATGTCGTGTATAAAAATGTATAAAAATAACGCTCGATCCAGGCCGTTTTGTAGAATAGCTAAAAGGTCTATTTTGAGAAAGGGGAGGAGAGCGCGGCCACTCCTAAATGGTGAAAGGATGGCCAGACGCCTAAATACTTAAGAGAAAATACTTACCATTCCATACAAGTATTGTGTGACTATTGGAAGGTGCAAATGAATCGAAAATAACTCAAGTTGGCTGCGAGATGCAATCGAGCTGCAAGGAAGGGATTCTCCTAATTTCCTTCTGTTGCCAAGGCTGTTAGAATCGGCTGCGCTCTCCTCAGTCCCTTTCTTCAATTGTCTATTGTTGTTAAGTTTACAGAAAATCGTGCTTAGTGGATGTACATCTCAAGTTTTAGTTCTTGCGGCTTAAAGGCACACGGTCGTGGCTATGAGCGGCTAGTTGTGATCGTGAAATCACTATCAAAAGACATAGCCTCAACCTTGTCCCCAGGGCTTTTTGTCATATTAGTACGACAAAAGGCCCTGGGGAAGAGGTTGACATAGCCTTTAAATAATTACGGTGCATTTATGCTGTTGAGTCATACTCTGTTTGGAGAATAAAGGGCGTCAGATCGTTATCACCTTCTTTACTTTCTGTGTACGGCATGATTATTGAAGCATGCAGCATGGAGCTCAAATCTTTCAGATCTTAAAAAAGGTGGGTGTAAAATTGTATCAATTTTTTCCATGAAGTGAATGACTTCAAAGAAACTTTAAGTAATTTGCCGTAAATCTGCCGTGGCAATTCTTTAATATCTTGATTATTTTCAAAATGGCGGCATTTTGATTATTTCCGTAAAAATCCATCAAAAATTTTGAGAAAATTAACATCATCGTAACTCCTAAATTACTTGAGGAAAATTGACGCAATCTTCAAGAAAACCATAGTTTATGAAGGTCTACAACATGATTGCAAGCAGAATTTTGTGGCTCTTCTAGTTAGGGATTTAAAAATTTGATGACGTCACAACCTCGAAATCAATAAATGCCGCCATTTTAAAGCTAATCTTGATATCAAAAAATTGCCACGGCAGATTTACAGCAAATTACCTAAAGTTCCTTTCAAGCACTTTGATTCAAAGAAAAATAAAGAAGAATTTTACACCCGTCTTTTTAAAGATTTGAGCTCTGAAGCATGCCCAAATTCTTTTCTTTTTTATTGGCTCATTCATCCAATCGGCACCAAGATAATATGCCTGTAAAAGTTTTTTTCTTATCTTTTCAGCAAAAGCAACATTATCAGCTGAAGAAATACGACCAGATAAAGCAGAAGACAGTATTTATAGCAATGTTCCTGTCAAGATCGATATTGATGATCTTTCGGTGAATTCAGAAAGTTCCACAAGCGTCTTTTCTGATCACGGTAAGACTTAATTAGACTGAATTTATTTAGTCCTAAGAGAGAGAAAAAGAGTTGAGTGTTTTGTGGGTTACAATAAAGTCGCATAGACATGCGTGCCAGTGATTTTAAGTTGTGTTTATCCACGTGCAATAGTGACAGTATAAATAGTCCGTTCAAGAGTCTAAAGGTCACACGTCGATAGCTTGTTTGTTGATCAGAAACCCCTCCCCACCCTCCCCATAAGAATTTAGAGCAATGGCATTGTCAAATTGCTGACGTTGATCTATTTTGATATTGACACTAAACCTACCAGTCCATAATGATAAGTCATGGCAGGCTACTATGACGCCCTTTTCAGGATTGGCCCAGAAATTGTGTTAAGTTTGAAAATATCCTTTGTAATATGCATCTTGTAGAGTTTTTTCCCTTTGCTTTACTCATCGTATTTAAATGTTGTGGCGTTGTCATGCACTCGTCTTTTCAAAAATTGCTATACTGACTAGTACTACTGTTATGAAAGACTTTTTCAAGTAACTGTAACTAGATACTAAATAAATGTAGTTATTTTCGGTTGAATGAAATGAATAAGAAAATAACATATGATATGTTATGTGACACTCAAAAATATGGTTCCTCGGACAGGCAATGGAGCAATTTGATAGGTTCTTGATCGGTCCGCAAAAACCGTATTGGACCGGCGTTGCTTTAGAAGGAACTAAGAGGGGCTTCTTTGCGTATGCTTAGGCCGCTGAAATGAACTGCGAAGGTTTAACATATTGCTTGAAGTCTTTTTTGAAGAACTTTCGTAATACTCGAAGAAAACGCAAATTTTTCAATGATGACAACCACCAACTACAATGATGAACAGGATCAAAACACAGTAGAAAAGTGTACAATAATGTAAACAAGGTTTCTGCAAAGTTTCTGCCATGCAATAAAGCCTTTAATAAACGATTACTCGATCGATGCTGGAAACTATATCGATCTTAGGCCCCGTCCACACGTATCCGGATATTTTTGAAAACGCATCTTTTTTATCCGTTTTGGGTTCCCGTTCACATGGAGACGGCGTTTTCAGTCACCGAAAATGAAGCTTTTCGAAAACGCTCTCCAGAGTGGATCTTTTTGAAAACGCCGTTTTCCTGTTCTCGTGTGCACGGGTGAAAACGGAGCTTTTCGAAAACGCTGACTTCACAACATCGATTTACGACGTATCAGAGCATGCGCTCGGTTCTTTGGGGATCACGCGAGGGCATTTTGCTTGTCTGTTTTCTTTCATCGAAGTTCGAATGCCGAATATCGTTATCGATTATGGAATTTCGTTCTCGAATATCGAATTGCGAGTGTCACATCGTTTCCGTGTGGACGGGGATGTTTTCGAAAACGCTCCTCGTATGGACGCGAATCTTTTTGAAAACGGATAAAAAAAGATGCGTTTTCAAAACTATCCGGATACGTGTGGACGGGCCTTAGTTCCTTGTACGGACCTCACTGCGTTCGGTGCATAAAATTTGATCTATTTCTCTTAATCAATTGGCTTGAAAGAACTTTAACTACTTAGGTTTGAGTCTGCTGTTGATTTTTTTTTTCAGAAAGTTTGAATATTTTCCAAATTACATTGTATTTTTAATGTCGCTCTTTTGAGGATGTGACGTCATCAAATGTCCTCGTACTGCACAAAGCAACCACCACGTTCGTTAACATAAATGTTCCTTTGCTTTGTAAATTCTGTCTCACATCAGATGTCAAGTACTTGAATTACTTTAAATCACGACTAAAACATGCCAAACTTTGCAAACTCTCTACACGGGTATTGTGGATCCCCATTTTTTCGATACTGTTGTTCTGTCTGGGGCTGCGCTAGTTCAACTGAAATAAATCAGCTACGAAAACGTCAAAAGCGTGCTGTTAGGATTTTATTGAATAGCAGCTTCGATGTCCCAAGCAGACCTCTAATCGAAGGACTGGGATGGCAGACCGTTGACGATTTAATTACGGGCGAATCTAAGACAATGTTTTTCAAGTCCTTGAATGAGCTGGCTCCACAATTCCTGTGTGACCTCTTCACCTAAAATTCGCTGTGCTCATCATATAGGCTTCGTAACACGGGGACCAACTTGAGGTTACCGATGAAAAGGTCATCCAATGGCCAGAAATGTTTCTCTTATAGAGGTGCTAAACTATGGAATAGCCTGCCAGCCGAGTCAAAGCAGGCAACCTCTCTGTATAGTTTCAAAAAAACCATATGAAAACAGACACTTTTTCCTTTTGCTTTTACTGTAAATTTTGAACATTATTGTATATAAGTTTTAGATATTGTAAATAAGGTTTCATAGTTTGATTTAATTAATAGCTTTCTTCCTTGTATATTATATTGTAATTAATGTTTTTATCGGAGGGCCCCTTGAAAATCAGCTCGTTGACGGGCAACCATCCTTAAAAGAATTGAATATGAAATATGAAATATAATATGAAATAGAAATATGACTCGTTACAATGTAATGATTTGTGCACGTAAATTTATCGCAACCCTGACCTTACATCTTATGTGGGACGGAATTTAGTCTAGTATAGTATCCATTAGATATTAAATTGTCCGCAGTGTTTGTTGTAATTAGGTTAACATTGCGTGTCTTTTCATATTGGCCATGGGGTAGTCATTGTCTTTCGCTCCCCATGGTATCGTCCCTGTAGTGTTGTACAGCAATAAGAACCGTATAGTAGAATGTTAGATTGTTTGTAACATTTTAATGAATAAAAAATGTTTATATTGTAAACCAAAAGAATGAGATGCTTTTGCATCCGTAAAACATGGTTCAAAATTGAAATTGAAATTAAATGAAGGAACTGAACTGAACTGAATTTCATGAAAATTCTTCTGGGTTTTATCAAAAGGTTTAGAAGTTACTATGGTTTAAAGTTTTTTAAAAATTTTCTTGAATTTTTGAAGAAGAAAAACACTGTAACTCTAAAAATGTTGAAAATTGCAGAAAAGTCAAATGGCTCAATCATCGCAAATACCCAAAGTTTCGTTGAAGTTATACAGTTCAAAGAAATATGTCATGGAGTTTTGCATCAACCATTTAAAGGTTTGGAGCAAATGCTTTGTTAGATATCATCTTCAATGAATTCATGATTAACAACGAACGATAACCTCATCTCAGGCGTAAATCATGGACCAGGATGGAATGTGGAATTCTTGTTCCCATGCAAACCACTTACAATACAGGCATTTTCTAATGTTTGGGTGGGTGATTTTACCAACCAAAATTTTCCCATCTAAGTTAGCCTGTGACTTGATATCAACATTTTATTTTTGAATATCGCCCTCATACTTTTTCTTCTGCAGCTGTGCCAAACGTGTAAAACTTTTGACTCACCCAGTATTGCCTATGCTTTCCAACTGTTTTTAGTTCTGTATGATGCCCGGGGGGGGGGGGGGTACATGACATGCGGATGGACGGGGGTCTGCCGCCGGATTTTCAGAAAGGTACCCTCTTCTAATTACCAAAAATTGCCATCATACCCACTTTTATGATGAATTTTGCGGAAAACCACCCATTTTTTGCTATTTTTCGCCAATTTCTGGATAACCCACCCTTGCTTATGGAAAATCTGCCGAAAAAGGGACCCTTGTTTAGAGAATTTGGGGCCCAAAAACCCACCCATATGGGCGGCACATACCCGTACCCTAAACATGTTATGTACCCCCCCCCCCGGGGTATGATGTTTAATAATCATGCAATAATCATTCCCTGTAACTTGCAGATGATTCACCTGTGTATTTGGTTGAAAGTGTAACTATTGGTGACAAGGACGAAGTAGAAGAGAAGGAATCTTTGTTTGTCATCTTGAAGAAACCTTACCTTATTGAAAAAGATCCAGTAACTGGTGATGTAAGTTATCAAATAACCCTTATAACTACAAGAACAATATCAGCTAATTGAAATGAATTCTACCAACAATCAGACCTTGTTGATGAGAGCAAGGGACGGGGCCACTTGCAGATGTGAACTTTGCTATCAAACATGACTTTGATTGTACGAATGTATCTAGAAATCCTGTAAGAATTTTTTTCCTTGAAATATAATGTCAGTATATACCGAGTGAGTAAAAATATGCCTGGCATTTGCTGAAACACTGCTCCCTGAATGTCAAAGCAACATCATTGAAAACTGTCTTGTTTCATTCGAGAAATGTTCAGTTCGATTCAATAATTCACCCATCTTTGATTTGTCATTCTTTCCCGTTTCTGCATTCTGTCCCGTTGATATGGGAGATTTCTGCAGAAAGCAGAAAGCTTCTTTTGAACCTGCAAAGCGAATGAAATTGACGAGCAAAGTTCCTTGGATTTTCTTCCTAACTATCAGAAAACTTAATTTTGACCTCTTGGGAGAATGAAATCCCCCTAAATTTTTTGTTCATATTGATGGGGGGAGCAAGAGAGCAACACTTGCCTAAGCATTTTAAAGTCATTGTTGTAAGGTAGAAATATTTTTGGAAATTTTTTTTGGACGTTTTTCAAGGCTTCTCAAAGCGGCGTGAAGACAACTGTTCGGAAAATAGTGTAAAAAGGTCCTGAGATTCTTCATGATGCTTTGCAATGTTTATGTTCTGCTGTTGGCATGGCCTATGTTTTTTCTTCAAAATCTTGACAGCTTCTCTGTTCTCATTTACCTATGAAATGAAATTTTCCCCAGTTGTAAGCTAACCAAATTGATACATCATTTCTATTGTCTTTTCTCATCCTTAGATTGTGAAATTGGACTTGAACTATTTACGAGAAGTTGCCCCATCCCCAAATGGTTTATTGCGAGTTAGTTTAAAGTTTGACTTACTTCGATCTGATCGTAAGAAAAGGCTTTATCTGTTTGAAGATATGGACACGATTGAGGTATGTTGAACATTGTTTGCTTGCCTCTGATTTCGTTGTCGTCAAAATGAAAAGTTTGCATACGGATACCTTTCAATTTACCAGAGTCCAGAAAAAGATACTCCTCCACGGCCGTTAGCAGTAGGAAGGTTTGGCATGTTGATGTGCTATAGGCTTGCACAAAGTAAATTTCAATTCAAGATGAAACCTGCACACCCAAAGGAAGCAAATATATCGCTGCAAACAAGGCACTCTGTTTCCAGAACTAAACATTGCTAACAAATTTCGTGGGTTGCCGTTAGAGACGCATGCCGTTGGGTAACTCCACGGGGGGGGGGTTCTTGGCTAAATTTCGGGTAGGGTTGTGCCGCCCACAGTTTCAAAATGGCACCGTTGGCTAGACCAATTTTTGTGAAAACGATACCCTTGGCTAGACTAATTTCTACATCCAAAGTGCTATGAATGGCATTTTCTAAACAAAACTTGCCAAAATTTTGCATTCTCTGGACCAAAATTTGAAAAAATTTGGGTTACTTTACTGGAATTACCGAAGTTTGACATTTCTTTGACCGAAATTGCCAAAAAACATACCCTTGCCCAGACCAAAATCGACTAAAATTGCCAAAAAGCATACCCTTGCCCAGACCAAAATGGACTAAAATTGCCAAAAACCATACTCTTGCCCAGACCAAAATCGACTAAAATTGCCAAAAAGCATACCCTTGCCTAGACTAAATGGACTAAAATTGGCAAAACGTATACCCTTGGCTAGACTAGAAAGTTTGAAAAAGTATACCCTTGCGGGCGGCACATCCCCAGGTACCTTTACTATGGAAGAACCCCCCCCCCCCCCGTGGGTGACTCCAAAGAGAGGCGAAACCGGCAAGTTAGTATTTCAATAGATTGTTCGGATTTTGTGAAAAGGTCTATTTGCGGAATGTTTATTTTGGCAACAGTAACTGGTTTATAGATTTTACGGCTGTGAACAACCGGAAGAGCTGGAAAAATTTTGTCGTTTTGACTTGACCAAATAACGAAGATTTAGCTAACAAAATTGGTATCTGGAGGAAAATGGACCTTTTTTGGACTCTGCTTGGGATGATATTGGAAAGGATGGATTGGAATAGATTTAAACAATGTATATAGGGAAAGCTAGCCTTTAATACTGTGTTTGCCATATGGATTTTCTTTCATTGTAAATATTTATTTTAGATCATAGGGTTTTCATTATTGTATTAGAAATTGTATTGTATTAGTTTAGGTTATAATAGTATTTAATTTTGTAAGTTTTGTAATGGAGGGCCCCTTGAAAATCAGCATTGCTGAAGGGCTACCCTCCTTAAATATGTGAAAATGAAATGAAATGAAATGAAAATGAAATGGCGTGGGGGGGGGAATTTGCCCCAGTTGCATTGCGTTTAACGATAGAACTTATATGGAATCACAGTTAATTCCTTTAATGAACACAATGCATCTTTGTCAAGTGACCCCCGGCACCATCTTTTCCGCCCGCAGTTGTCTATATACTTTCGAAAAGAAGTCCTTTTCTTGACCTTGTTTTCAAAGCAAAGTTCTACAAACAGGCAACCCACTTTTAGGACATAGCCTGATGTTATGAAAGAGCAGGTTATTTTCAGATTAATTGTGTAAGGAAGCAGTGCCTCAGTGTGATTTGCCTCTGTCTTTTATCTATGGTACTCTGTTCTCTATTGAAAGCTACCAAGTAGCAGCTAGGTGTCGATCTCATTCTCTTGAATCAGTTTTATTCGTCAGATCGTGAAAGTTTTTGTTAACTTACTATGGATGACATTCAAAAATTACTACGTTACAATCTTCAGTAGTTGGTTGAGTTGGAGACTTGTTACAGTAAACCTTCTTGATTTGTAAGCCCCATCCGCAATGCTAGTTAGGCATTTTTCTTTCATGTATGTACTTCACAGCTCCCAGCCCCAAAGCCTTCTCACAGGTTTGATTTTCAGAAAGCAAGTCTTGACTCGATTCTGGAACCAGATACCAAACTAACTACTTCTTTAGGTGGAAACAGAAAGCAGGGTCATTCATGTAATGTTCCACCGAAAGGACTATTTAGTGATTGAAAGCCGAAATGATTGTGTGAAATACGATATTTGGTTCATATTCCTGTTTTAGGAATTCAACGAATTTGTGGAACAGTTGAAACCAGTTGCATTGAAGAACAAGCAAATACGAGAATCAGATCTTGAAAAGTGGCAGGTTAGCATTACACATTTGTTTAAAGACTCTGTGCTTCCCATGATGCTTTGCCGTCTCACAAGAGACTGACAACTTGATTCCATGTGTATCTGTTTATTGTGTTCAATCTGATTCTTTATTTTGACTAGTGCAAGTGGTGCATTTGGCGTAGGTAGTTTCTTTTTATGAAGCTTTATTGTCATAACTATCATTCAATGTAGAAAGCTGAGACTCGTGCAACCGTTCTAATCTCAAGTATACGAAAGCATACAAATACTTGTTGCAACTCTTGCTATTATAAACGTCGGATCTACAGTGTAGGCCCGATTGCTTGGAGATAGAGCAATTCAGTATCCTTTCATGCAAATTGAGCTTCAAATGGCGGTCAGATGCGTGCAGCTACTGTGAAACAAAAATTAAACTTTCCTGATTACTGGCTGAGACTATGTCTGTCCCAATGATTGAAATATGCACATACTAACCTGTTTTGCGTTGCACAGGAAAATATTAAGCCCGAGGTCTTAGAATTACAGACCGAGTTTGCGAGGTCTGTGCATTAAAACCGAAGGCTTATATCTTCATCTTCTTGTACAACACAAAACCGGTTAGTATGAAATTTATCACCAGATAGCTTCTAACTTTGACTCATATCAATTGGTCAAACAGATTTTGTTACTGTCATATTTTTGAGTCTCAAAGGCCTAAAGCAGTTGCTGTGGCCACAAAAGTGCGTCCTTGTATCGCATCATACAAGGCTACGGGAAACCCGCGCGAAATATGCGATCAACCAGAGGTGTAGCTGGATTCTGTATTGCCTCGTTTTTGAAACTTCAGTCAGGTAATAATTAGCTATACATGTTCCTGTTTCCTAAAGGAGTAGTACATGAACAATAAAGACGCTTTCTTCTCGGTAGCTTGGATGGAGTGGACATATGGGAGAATTTTTGATCCCGTTTATTGAGACCTCGCCGGTGCTCAACTCAGATCTCGCTAAGCTGCTCAGCCCACCCGCGCATATGCAGACAACTGATGTTGTATTGGAATCAGGGATTAGGCAAGGTCTTGGTAAAGAGCTCGAGCCCGGTACGCAGGCTGGCTCCCTCCTATATGAACATGCCCCAAGCTCAAAGACTTTGAGCATTGATTGTAAACAGAATTAAGGACTATGAAATTTTCTTCTTTTCAGTGTTTGAAATGCTCAACAATGTTTCAAAGACCAAAGACGGAAACTTCCTTTTGTCTATGTCCTAACTGCAACAGCAGTATGGTCGTTGAACAAACTGAGGCCGTTGATCATGATTCAGAAAATGAGTCGTCGATAACGAGGCAATCCCAGGAGGATAGAGTAAACACAGAGACAGTTTTAAGCAAAGCGACAACCGAAGCACATCCGTCAAAACTGGCATTAGATGTAGAGAATACAGAAAATGATTTATTAAGTGGAGATTCATCTATTGAAGTTTTAGTACGAATTTCAGACCCTCCAGCAAAGAATCAGGAGATGGTCAACGGAGAAGCTGCTACCAAATCT